>OX352774.1:55838734-57195551 GCA_947095535.1 Poecilobothrus nobilitatus
GAAGCGTCCTGAATTATTATTTCTTGGTATATAAAAAGAAGTAAAATTTATGTTGTAAACGACTACAAAAGAAAGAAAAGAAAAAAAAAAAAAGAAGAAATTGAACACAATTAAAGTTTAAGAGTCATTCCACGCCATTTATATATTTTTTTTTTAAAATTTTTTGTATCATGGTTTGGTGTTTCTTGTCTCTGCCATTTAAAAAAAAAAAAAAAGAAAAATAATTTTAGTCAAAAAATTAAAAAAATAAAATAAATGATTAAAACTAAAAGTGGTACAGGATTTTTTTGAATTTTGTAAACATTTTGCTGTATTATTTATTATTTATATTACTTTAAATTTCCCTACGAATAGGTTTACATATATGAATAGGTTTACATATATGTATCTAATCTGCTCTTTTTAAAATTTAAAATCTAATCGAACAAGAGGATCTGGAATTGGTCAATACCGCATATGGTATTTAATTTTATTAACTTATAATTATTCAAAATTTATGTGTAATAGAAGAAACTTATGGTTTCTTTCGTTTATTCATTCCAAATATTCTGAATATTCAGAATATGCTTCGATCACATATACGATTGAAGAGAATATGTTAGAAAGCATTTTTTTTTATTTATTCAGATTATTCCACATATATTTCATTCTGCATTTTCTTATTAATACTGAAATATTCAGAACGTACTCCAGAGTTGGAATAATAGAATAGAATGACAGAATTGAGAAATAATATATTTGATGTTTTAAATAAATAAAACCATTTTATAATATTGTCTACAAAAATTCATAAAAATACACATAAACTATAGAAAATGGTTACTGTTTGTTATTAAGCTTTATTATTTTTATTCTATTATACTCGTTTATTACTCGAATTCGAAATTGTCTACCGTGATGTCATCAAGTATTCTCTACCGCCCATTTCTTCTTTTGAAGTAATAAACGGAAACAAATTATAGCAGAAGTAGGTGCACAAACTTCACTGAATCATACTCCAAGTGTAAAAGCGTCTAATTTTAATATGAATTAATTATATTAGATTAGATCTTTATTTAAGAAGTATAAGTAATTCTGCAATCCTTTGATGTAGATTTATATTGTGCTACAATTCCTATATACTCCAATTACTACGTGTTATGAATTTTTCCTTCAATTATAATACTTCTGCCAGTTCAACTGTCTCTAAGAAATTGAAAATATTTAGAGGGTTTATTACTAGTAGTTCATCTTTGGTAAAGAAATATGCTCTTATTCGTGCACATATCTTGCTCGGAGTGAAGCTTCGCAGTTTTTGAGTATGTTTCCTTGAGATTCTTTTTCTTCTTGAGGCGGAATCTGCACCTACCATCATTCTCTAGTTTAATTTTCTTTAAGTGCCCCTTTACTGTTTTAAATTTTTGACAGTAAAGGGGCAGTAAAAATTATATAAAACCGTGTTATATATAATAGTATTAAGCTATAGGTAAAAAAACATTAAAATTAATAATGTAAAATTTTGACATTAATAAATATGTTTACTTATAAGTATATAGTTATTAATACAGTTTTATTATTAATTTATAAATTTAATAAATCTTTACCATTTTTTTTTTTCAGGTAATGCAATGAGTAAAGCTGGTCATGGTTAAAACTGACATTGAATTAACGTAATGAATTAGTAATAAACTTTTTTAGGGAATAAATTGATAACTATAACAATTGTTTTTAAATATTTTTGTTCGGTATTTCATTTGTGATATGACACCTAAAATAAAAGTTTTATTTGAAACATCCTTAAATCCTTATTTGAGACATCCTTACACCAATATTTTAAAATTTGTAATTAAAATAACGATTTTTATTGTATTACCTTTTTTATTTTTCATTTGTAGATTGTAAATAATTAGATTTAGTCTATATACCTATCAGTAGAGTAGGAACTAGATGAAGATTATACTGGTAAAATGTTTCATTACACATAAATATAACAGTACAATTTCTAAATGTTAAATATTTGACAGTTTTACAGATTAATGTATTTTAAGAAATGAGATAAAATTAAGTAAAAGCTTAAAACAAAAAATTTAAGTAAAGTGTTTTTTTTTTACAGATAATGAACGTCCTGCTTATTAGAGTAATACAGTGTATTTGATCCTGCATAATCTTTAAGTAAAATGCTCACTATTATTTTTTATCTACGGCATCATTTTTTTTGTAGTTATGTATTTTTTATTATAACTGAGCTTTTATTAAAAAAATTACCGTTAACTTTCTAGAATGTGTCCGCCTTAATCAAAAATTCTTTAAATGTTTATTAATTATCTTATTTAAAGTTTTTTTTCTCACTATTTGAAATTTGTTTCGCTTTGTCTCATATTTTCCAATGATCATGTAATATTAGATTAGATTATTTTCATATATAAAATCCAGCTAACCATGCAGAACTGTACTACTTAAAAATTATTACTCAATTAAGTTTTCATCTTTAAAATAAATTATTGTTTTAAAACATTTAATAGAACAACTGCAGACACTATTATAAAATGTAGAAAATGAAGAAGGAATAAAAACATAAATATGCACACTATAAAAAAAAAAAGTTATAAAAAAATTATTATAAAATATGGTTCTTTTTTTATGGCATACATAAATATATAATAAGTAAAAAAAAAAGAATTTTTTCAAGTTTTATATTTTTTATTATTTTTATTTCCAAATTTTTTTTTTTTGACTTTTTTTTTCGCATATTAGCAAAAAGTAATAAAAAAACCACTGTTTAACTTTGATACTCTGTACGTTAATGTTAGTTAAAAGAAAAAATTTGTTTGCAATTTTAATAAATATAAAATAAAAATAAAAAAAAAACTTATAGTAATTTTAAATATATTTTGTGTCCTTTAAATATTTTCCAAGAAAACAGCATGGCAACGAATAAAATTGGAAAATAAAGAATTGTTTTAAAACTGTTGATGGGTATGAGGAATCAAAAATAAGGTGTTGCAAAATACTTCCTAAAATAATTTTTTGTTTTGTTTTGTTTTAAAAAAAATGATACAAGTTGTTGTAAAAAATTTAAAAATAAATTGATTCAATCAATATTGATACATTTAATAATAGTAGAACTTATTACCCAAGACTATACAAAAATATAGGATAGTTTAATGATAAAAAATAACTTTAAAGTCTTGTAGTTTTTGCAACAAACTATGTGTTAGGTATTGTAAACTTTTAAATTCCTATTAAAGTTTTCATAAGCTTATATTTTTTTTCCTAAGGGAGAAACCAAGAATTCCCCCTTGATAGTGTCCATTTTTACTGAGTAAACTCATCTTCTCCAATATAATTGAATGAAACCCCTAACTGCTAGCGCAGTCTATTGGCTTGAGTGTAGGTAAGACAAGGATTTTTATGTGTATAGAAGAATTGAATCTTCCTATTACTATTATTATTTTGCTATCAGTGACGATACCCATCAACAGTTATACAACATGTTGTAGTATATAACACATTCTTGCATGATGTAACCAAAGCTAACAGGTATTATTGTTATTATTATTATTTATATGAGCTGACCGGAATTTGAATCCAAGATCCTTTGACTGAAAAGGCTGGCGACTTAATCACTACAACACGAGACAAATTATTGTAAAAAATTTAAATTTTACATATAACATGGACGATTATAGATGTGCATATAAATGTAACATAACAGATATATGAAGGATATATCAGAATTGTAGCTAGAACTTAGAGCGTTATTCGATAAAGATAGATACACATAGATATAAATTTCAGTTACTTAAACAGTTAATTATTCGATAAATATAGATAAACATAGATATAAATTTCGGTTACTTAAACAGATTAAACAGTTTATTTTTAAAGCACTTAATGGTATTAAAGACATTTTGACACTTTTTTAATATTAAATATGGTCTGCGAAAAACTCAAATTTACGCCGGGCTATATAATGTCATAAAACATTGATAGTAACATAAAAAACGAAAGTTCTTTTATAAGGCACGTGCTGTTCCTAAGACATTCAAGAATACCATATAAAATATAATAAAAAAAAACAAATACAAGAAAGAAAATATTGAATAAATAATAAAGGGTTTAATTTTTTTTTTTTAAATTTTTATTTAATTTCTTTCTAATATTAAAATTAATTGCATAATATTTCCACTAAAAATGCCCTGTTTTGCTCACCAAACAAAAAATTATCGTATTGAATGCAAAAAAACCAAAAAAAAAAAAAAATACTTAAAGCAGGAAGCTGCTGTGAATTTTTTAAGAGTTTAGCAGCTGGATATTTTATTTTTGCCAAAAAAGTTCTTAAAATTTTTTACGTATTTTTAAGCTTAAAACTTTAAGATGCCTTTCTGATTAAATTTAAATTTTGTTCGTTCGATTTTATTCCCATTTCTTGTTTTTTTTTTTTTTCTTTTTTTATACCATTATCCTTGATTATAATTATAATGACTCAGTTCAAAATGGTATTCACTTACATATTTTGTTTTGAATCATTCATAGACATAATTCCATTCAAAATTAGGGGGAGGAAAGAATAAAAATGAAGAAAGTGAAATTCAACTTATTTGAATGAAATCAACTTGGAAATCACCTGGATCTTTAGTAATTTTAAAGTATAAAAAAAATTAAAGTGGTATGAGACTTTTTAAGCAAGAACAATACAAGCAAAAAAAAAAAGTAATAATAAAAGAAAGCAGCATGTTAAAAAACATGTGTGCGGTATAAGTAAATATGAGTTTAAACATTAATTTTGATTATAAATATTATGGCGTATACATTCAATAACAAAAAGTATCATTTTATGTTCAGGTTTTTAAAATGAATTTTTCGTTATGAATAAAAAATGAAATTTTTTTCATTGTTTGTTTATTTTGTGGTGGGATTTTTAAAGGATGAATAAAAACATACGACTATTATTTATATATCGTAATCATGATAACAGTATAGTTAAATTGTAATCATTACGCCCTTGGAATTTCTATTAAACATAAAATTGGAAAAAAAATGGTATTTAATGTATTTAAACTTATACAATATTGTTTCTATCATGTAATTTCTGGATGAGGTCGTATGTTTTTAAAAAACATTCAAATCATAGTGCGTAAAAACTTAAACACTCATAAAAGACTAGTGCTTATTGAACTTCTCTATAGTATCTTTCAATGATTACAAAAAACAACGATCAAAACGCACAAAAAACAGCGATTTCATATATTATTAGACTTCATTTTTAATATTGTGAATTTTCACAATAATATTTTAGATAAACCAATTCACAATAGAATTTTATGCATATTACTGGAGGTTGATGATCTAAACATTTCCATATAAATTACATTACATTCCGAACTTTTAAAATTATAATTTTACCAATCCTGTTAATTTTTAACAATATTTTTCTTCCCAGTTCTTTCCAATATCTCGTGAAGCAGTCAATATTATGTGGGAACCTCGGTGGCCTAGTTGGGTAAGAGCCTATAAAATACGCTGTACGCACCGAGGGAGTGTGGGTTCGAATCCCACACACGTCGTAAGAATTATTCCCCCTTACAACATTTACAGCCGCACCTGAACAGGAAAGGCAGTGAAATTTGTTGTCCACATTTATGTGGCAGTAAATGCAAAAAAAAAAAAAAAATATATATATTATGTGTGCAACATTAAAAAAAACCAGTTCTTCAATTATCTACGTTGGTCAATATCCAAGAATTGGCAATATCTAAAAACTCTATTTTTAATCTGTTTAGTATTTCAAAACAAAATAATAAAAATATAGAAAACTTTTTTAAATCCACTTCACCAAAACTATATTAACCTAATTCATTATGCAGAGCATTTTTAACAACTTCACCAGCAGTCCCAACTATAACAAACTAAAAGTATCTTAAAAAAATACGATATCATTTAGATCTGTATAAAAAAAAAAAACATTAAAATTATTTACCAATACTATTAATATGATGACAGGACAAATAATAATGAAAGGGATAATATAAGGGAATTAAAAAGGATTTTTTTGAAATTTCTTATTCAATATGGATTTCTTCTAAAATGCTTTAAATAAGGATATATACATACATTTACGTACATATCAATACATTAAAAAATAATCAGAATATATTGAATTGAATTGAATAATATATTACATATATATTACATATATTTTTTTTTAAATAGTAATTTTCGCTATATACATACATATTGCAGAATTTACTTCACTATAATTTTATTATTATTTACTTTAATATTATTTAAAAGTTAAAAGTTAGCTTGGGGTATCAAAAAACTTAAAAAAAAACCAAAACTTTATTTAAAAAAATGAAATAAAATTTGCTTTTTATCAAATTGAACTGAAAACTGCTTCAAGAAATTTATCCACTTTTTTTTTTTTTTGTTTTTTTTGCTTTTTTTGCTTTTTTTTAAAAAGAAGCTTCCAAGTTTTCTTTGAATATAAAATTATATCGTAAAAAAATGTCCAGAGGCGCAGATTTTTTTTTTCTTTTAAATAAATATTTGTATTTTTTTTTTTTTTTCTTAAAAATTTTTTTTACAAAAGTTTTCTTTGTTTGCTGTTTGTTTTTTCTTTTCTTCTTCTTTTTTTACCAAAAATAGTTTTGCAAAGATAAACTACTTGTATAAGGAATGCAAAAACGCGGAAGAGAAGAAAATTTTTTTTTTTTGGCGATATAAAGGAAAGAAAAAGAAAAGAAAATGAAAGTTATAAAAAAAAAAAAATTTTTAATTTAAGATTTATTTAAGAAAACTATTGTTACAGTAGAATATTGTTGATGAAACTATTGAAAAATTGATTTAATAATTCAGAAAAAAAAAAAAAAACAATAAGAAAGAGAATATTTCAACTGAAAATAAAATCAATATTTGTCAATGGCTGTATTTATTTTTCTAAGAAAATGGAAAAAAAAAAAACAAAATAACGTGACATAATAAGAATTAAAATATTATAAGAAATATTAAGGATTAAAAAGGATGAATTATTTTTAACTATAGAAAAATTAAATTTAAAATTTATAAATATCGAAAAGTAAGAGGTAAACGGAATAGAGGGAAATCCATTTGATGGAAAACTCAACTCAACGAATGAGTTTCAAAATTGAAGTGAGTACTTGTTGTCTCTCTCGTTATATGTTGAAATTATTTTAGAGAAGACAGAATTGATTTTACTACCACCAAACAGAAATCAATGTATTTTAAGTTTTTCAAAAAAAAAAAAAAAAATTTGAGAAATGGTAAAAATTTAACTTTGAAACTCATAACTAATTCCTTAAGATAAACCATTTTAAAATACAATTAATTGTTATCCTCTTTTATCCATTTTTTTTCTATAAATACTTTAATAAAAATTAATAAATTAGGGTAGCCTAAATTATTTTTGTACACTATAGAAGTACATTGAACTTATCATTATTTTATTTCAGAATGAATTCAGAATTCAGAATGTCGAAAAAAAAATTTTGCAAAAAAAAAAAATTCACGGTTTTTTTAAAATTATATTTTAGCTGGTTACAAAATCAGTTTTTATCAATCACGAAATATGTATGTATGTCAATTATATAATTAGGAAGGATTTTAAAATTGAATACAAAATTAGGGTTCCAATAATTTGTTTAGCGAAGGTTTGAAATTGGCAGATGTATGAAATGTCATGTTGTTAAAATATAAATGTAAATAAAGTTGACGTGAACTTCGGAGAATTCTGACACGTCATTGTAAAAAAATTATTAGGAGAAATTTTATGGTTGGTTGCAAAATCATGTTTATAATAACTTGTGTTGCGAGAGTTTGAAGGCGGCATCCCCCACTTTTTTAAATGCTTTGTTGTTAATGTGAAAAAAAAAAATAATTATCGCAAGAATTTTATAGTTGGTTATAAAATTAGGGTTTAAAAATAATTTGGTGATCAGAGTTTAATAATAGTGGTGGTTTGATAGCTTCAGCTCCTATTATTTTAAATATTTTGTCATTGTAATTTATACTTATGTAAAATCAATAACTAGGAAAGATTTTAATTTGTTATTATCCAATATCGATTTAAATAACTCTAAATTAAACAATGTTTTGAATCCTTCTAGAAATCTCTGCAAAATAAATTAAGCACAAATATTTAAATAATTTAAAAAAAAATTAAACGTTTCTCAACTTAAATAACAATTATTTTTTTTTTTTAATTAATTTTTCTTTTCAATTACTTTTCAATTTTGTCGTTTGAATAATCAACTAATTTTCCCTCCTTTTATTTTTAAACCAATTAAAAATTTGTTAAATACGAATTTCAAAAAAAAAAAAACGAAAAACTTACAATTTTATTTTTTGTTACCATCTTGTTTTTAGTTTTATTTTTTTCTTGCAAAAAACGAAAAAGAACCTTAAGGGTGAAAACCCTGAAAAATTTTCCAACTATAGTAAAAGAAAATTACTATACATATATAGATTTTTAATAGAGTTGAAAAAAAAAAATATTTTTTTTATTTTACTGAAACAAATAAACAGAAAAGGTAACTTTACAGAAAAAAAAAACATTAACTAACTAAAATAGATTATAATATATAATGTATGTACATATGTATGTAAATGCATTCACTAACATTTTCAAAAAGAAAAAAAAAAGAGACATTTTAAGTATTTACAAGAATTTTGTTTATAAACAAGGAAAAATCTTTTGAAAAAATTTCGTGCAATTTTAGTTAAACTCGAGGTTTTTTTTTTTTTTTTTTTTTTTTGAATAAAGAAAGAGTTAGAAATTTAAAATAAAAAACCGCAGAGAAAAAACCTCAGACCTTACTTGTATGGGTTTTTTTTTTTTTTTTGAACTTTTTTTAATTTGTAATAACAATGAACTTTTTTAGGCATTTTTCCTTTTTTTGTGTTCTTTTATAAATTGAATAACTAACAAAACAAATAATAAAAAAAAAACAAAAAAACCATAACAGGAACAAAAACAAGAATTGTAGTAATTTATTTATAGCATTTTTTTTTTTTTGTTGGATACCAAAAAAAAAAAAATCCTTTGAAAATATTTGAAAAATTTAACTTTTTTCTGAGGTTTTTTTTTTTTTTATTTTTTTCCTGTTTTGTTTTTTGGAGAAATAAAATTAACAAAATAAAAAAAATGAAAAAACATTTATTTAAAACTTTTTTCTCATGTCCTTGATTTAATTTTTGCAAGGATTTTCTTTTGTTAAAATGAATATATGCGGATATAATATATTAATATATGGTGATTCAAAATTTTTATCTACGTTTCATACGGTTTAGTGAATTTTTCGAGTTTGGAATCTTAAATTCAAATGATTTTGACCCATTCATAATGTGAAAGAAGTCAACATTTATTGTGTTTATGATTAAATTGACTTATAATATTATTTAGGGAAACAAATAAGATTAAATTTTTTGATATAATAAAAATCTTTTGTAGATTATTGGGTAATCAGCTCATTTAATACTATAGACTTTTCTTGTATAAACATTATTAGTTTGAAAGTTTTCAGTTTTTCGCAAAAACATTAAAGTTATTAAACGATGTTACGTACGGATTTCATATTACATTTTTTTTTTCTCTCGCCTTAATTTATATGGCTGTTAAATAGAAAAATTGGATTAAATTGCAATTGATTGGTATTTATTTAAAATGCAATTCTTATTATACCAGTACGGACGTAGTTGTCAGGTTATAATAAATTAGCAAATACGTTTGAGACATATTTTAATGGAAATAAGATAAATATGAAAATTATACATATTTTCGCTCAGCATCGAAATCTGAGTCAATTCATGTAGTTCCAACGTTCGTCCGCACGATAACTCAAAAAATAAAGTAGTTATAATTCTCAAATTTTTACCATTTCATCTTTGTAAAATTATTGGTTTCGCTATTGGAATCCAACAAGTTCGATCGTCAGGTTCGAATAGCTGTCATACAGCTCCGAAATTTTCATAATTATTTCTTGGTACTTGCCAGATAACTATATCTGGAATTTGCTCAAATATTATTACACTTTATGGTAAACATGACTTATATTAGTGCAAATACCCAAGAGTTGAAACAGTCAACTATACATTCTGCCTTCGCATTCCTTCCATAGTTTTGTTGTATCATATTGATATTTTTTAATTTATATTGAAATTTACCAATTTTTGTTTTTATAAATTTCATTGTTTGAACACTTCTTTGTAACTGATTTTTTATGTTCAGAATTTAAATCAGAATGAAATAGAGTAAGATTTTTCCTAAAATCAAAAGTTAAGAGAATAAAATTTAGAAAAAGGCAAAATTTTAAATTATCTTGTTGTTGGCTGACTAATTAAAATATAATATTTAATTTATTTAGACTAAAAGACATAGCTGAATGTTTTCAAAATCCCGAATCAATTTTACTTCTAAGTATGTACTTCTTTTTACGTTTCAAAATGTTCACCAGTAATACATTGGAACTTAACTCAAGTTTATTTTTATGTTCACCGGTGAGCACGGGATTTAGAAACATTTGAGTGATGTTGATGGGTGATACACATTAGAGTTAACGCAAGATTTTTATTTTTGTTCACCAGTGAGCGTGGGACTCAACGTGTTAAATAGAGTTTTGGTATTTCGCTTTCACAAAGCGACACCTTTTTTTAAGTAGGGGTCGTAAAATTAAATGCTATTGAGTATTGACGATTTAAAAACTGTTAGAGACCATTTTTGAACAACTATTTAAAAACAACTATTTGTTATTTTATCAATCCTTTATAAAACTTAAGGAAATGAATGATTCAGATGTGTTGCGATTTCCAAGCAACGATAAAATCAAAATATCCTTTATGATATTTTCAAGGAAGTAAAATGTAAAGCTTTTGTGTTCTTTAAAAAAAATAAAAAAGCAAAAAAAAAAATAAAATTTAATACTTATGCTTTATTTTTGCATATTATTTGACTTATCCATAGTAATACTGATTTGAGCTGCACTGCAATTATAAATCAACTATGTATTATCCTTTTTTTATAATTGTATTTTTTTTCTGAATTTGAATATTGTAAATATTAGTTTTACAATTTCAGTCAATTATAAATCAAAAAATAAAAAGAAAAAAAAATCCATTCAGGTTAAATTGGTTGAAAGTTTTTTTTTCTCCGACAGATAAAAAAATAAATTTTTTATTTGCTACAAAAATATTTAAATTAATTTTTTTTTTTTGTTGAAATGTAACAAAATCCAATTTTATATAGGTAGGTATAACACACCTTTATCCTACACCATTTCCTCTTTTTTTATTTTTGGAAATATCATTAAATTATTTCAATTCAGTGATTCTATAATGATGCTTTCCATCACTTTTAATTCTTTTTACGTTTTATTTTGTTTCGGGGTTTGTGTTGCAATTATTGTTTTGTTGTGTTGTATATTATTGAAACGCTACTGTTGCACTGCCATAATTTACAAAGATAAAAAGAAAAAAATTATGTATCAGCTTGATTATTCCTAACTGATTATTGTTATGTTGTTAAAGTTGATATTTATTGTTGCAATGCAATGGAATCCAATGAAAGATAAATTTTTATTTTGTTGCAATAAGATTTTTTTTTTATAGATATAAAAACTACAAAAAATTTTGTGTTGCATTCAACAGTATACCAACAAACCAACAACTAACCAATTTTATAATAGCAATATTTTGCTTCGGCTTTTGTATTTAATAAATGGTAAAAAAAAATACCATACCATCTTTTATATTTCTTCCTTTTCTTATTTTTTTTTATTGAAGTTGCAAATATTGCAATGAATGAAAGAGAAAAAATGTTTAAAATTATATCCATAAAAGTCATCATCAATTTAAAGTTTTGTTTTTTTTTTGAATTTCACATAAATAGAAGCAAGCATTAAAAATAAGAAAAGTAAAAAGTTTATCAGTTTTCCGGCTACTCAAGCAAAATATTGAAAGGCTAAATAAATTTTTAACGTTGCCAGATGTTTTTTTTTTTTGATTTTTATAATTCAACCTGCTATTTTAAATATTTTTAAAATAATTTTTGTTTTGATATTCATAGTGCATATTTTTTACGGTATTGCCATATGACGAATATTTTTTTACCTTAGATTTTTGTTGTATATGTGTTTTGAGATTACCATTATTTTTATTAAGGAATTCAATTCAATACATTCAAACTTAATAACATATTATGATGTATTTTTGATGTTCTGATTCACTTTTTTTTTGTATTTACTTAGCGGTATGACGTTTATGTAACGAGTTTGGTCTTAAAATATCTGTACAATATTTTCTGTAAAAACATAAGAATTGTTCATTTGATATTGAGTGTTTATGGAAATTTTTGAAATGTTAAAAAAAAAAGAATTGTCGATCAGACAGAACTGTAGTAAAGATACAAATAGATTTGTTTTAATAAAAGAAAAAGGAATTTTCAACTCTCTATCGAAAAGAATCGGAAAATAAGGTTTGTTTTTTTGATTGCGTTGTATCTACTCTGGGAATATGTTCACTTCGTTGTATCTCTTAATTAAACTAGCTTAAAAAACCATTAAATTACTTAAAGTTGATAAATTGTTGTCAGGTAATGAATAAAAGAAAAATATTTTGTAAGATAAAGTGCTAAAACAGATTACCTAGATCTAAATATGTTTATAAGGCCCGTATCTAATAATCGTTAAAAATAAATTCTCTTTTATCGGAAAATATTTTACTTATATTTATTTATACGTATATGTTTTATATATATAAATATTTACCTTATTCCTACCTGTTATTTGGTGAAACATCCCTATCTACTGCAAATTTTACCGCCTATTTTGTATTAAAATTTCATCATAAGCAGCAGATTTCGCAAAATTTGGCAACATTCATTTAAATTCTAACAAAGAATTCAATTTTAATATTTAGCTGGTTGTCTACCAATTATATTCTTGTTTTTGTTGTTGTTGTTGTTGTATCTATTAAAGCTCGAAGGCGAAAGGGGCTATATGGAAATAAAATTAATAGACCTTTTTCAATATATTTATAATACAAAACATTATATTTTTTAACAGTTTGAATGCATAGGCAGTAAATTAAAAAAGGGTATAAAAAAAGAAGCAAACATAAGCAAACTAAAATTGTTTTTGGTAATACACTTTATTCAATACATACATTTTATTCCTTAGTAACATTAAGCAATATCTAGAAATTACTATATAATATAATTGTTACTTTTTTTTTGCTTTTGTTAAAAACTTACTTTTTTACTTAAATTTTTGCTCTTCCGTGTTTCGGCAGTCTTATGAAATCCTCTTATGTGATATTATCTTTCTCTTTTTTACTTCATTCTTTCACACATATGTCTCCTATTGCAATTTCTGTCCGTTTTGTTTTTATTTTTTTTTTAAATGTTTCTTTTCCTTTTTATTTTTCCATTGCACTGCTGTACTGTGTGCTATTTTATTTTAATTCTATCACTTACAGAAGTGTAAAATGATTTTGTTGTTTTTAATTTTTTTTTTTTGTGTAATTCTTTTGTTGCTCACTTTAAATTTATTGTATTGTACATATTTCTTATACTCTAAATTGTACATTTGTAATATAGAAAACAAAAAAAAAATATACAGGAGTATAAAATGAGCATCATCAGTAGCAGCAGTTCTAATATAATCCAGTCCGGTATATGTAGAATAAAAAAATTAAAAAATTTGTAAAACTATTTGCATTATGGTTTACTGGATATTGTTGTTACCCTCACTAGTCAAATGTTGCACTGTTGTAAAAAACAGCAACAAAAAAATTTTGAAAAATATATTATGATCAAATTTTTTACGGAAGATCAAGAAAAGCTACTTTCTGTCAGTTGTAAAATGGGATGATGGGAAATGGGAATTAAATGTGTTTTGTTTACTAAACTACACATGTACAGTTGTGGTCATAAAATAAGAACAAAAAAAAAATATATTTTTCGGTTTTTTGTATGTTTATATGTTATATATTTTGTTTTCCAGAAGACCACGTGAAATTTAATATACCCCTATTTTTTTAAATTCTTTTTAAATTTAACAACATTTTGGGAGCTTTAAAATGAATATGCTCTTGCACATTACCCTTTTACAAGGTAATAAATCATGAAAAGAGTAGTAATAATTCACTTGTTGCCTTTCTCTTTCTCTTTAAATTTTCGAATGGTCAAAGCTTAGGATTTATGGTTTGTAGGTCATATAGCATCCAGTTTTTTTCCAACAATGACTAAGCAATGTGTAACTCCTTAAATCTTTTAAAGAAAATGAAACAAAATCTTTTAAAAATGCATTTTTTTTATAAAACTTTTGTTTTTTCTCCGCTAAAAACGAAATTAACATGTACCAAGCGTTTTTCTTATTAATATAGGCCTTAAGCAAAATACTAACAAAATGGTATTATAAAATACTAACACTCCTAAGTCTTAAACCTTAATTTTATATAAGGTATACAAGATTATTTCACTCTTACAATGTATAGTTAAATATCCTTATAAGAAAAATGTATACTATCCTAACGCATTATGACCGGTACTGTATTTATAAATTTGCATTTCAGCTCTAATATGTAAGTTTCTGATGTTAGATGAAAAAAATTCATCAAAAACACAAAAATAAAAAATTAAATTGAATATAAATGCATATCATACTTTTGAACATAATTTTATGAAACAATTTAGTCTTTTTTTTTTTCTTTGTTTCTTTGTTCAGAAGTTGTATAAAATGGACTTCGGAAAAAAATTGCGGACACATCAATTGAATTTGGCAGTATGTATTAAAGAGTTTTCATCCAAATAGTAACATTAAAAATATTATGAAAATAATTTGAAGTTGTAAATTACAATATAGTTATATGTTGTAGAGAAGCTGGCTGTAAATGACAACAGAAAAAAAAAAGGAAAAATAGAACGGTAATAGCATAATAAATTGCATAAACAATAGAAATCATTTTTTGAAGAATAAAAAAAACTAGAATAAAAATTCTAATGGGAATTTTAACAGATATTCAGTGTTTCAGGTTTAACAAGGCAGGGAAATTATTCTTTTTTTTTTTGCCTTTATTACTCTTTTACTTGGTTCTAATAATTTTTTTATTTTCTATTTAAACATTTATCACTTTTTGTCTCTTTTTATTCTTTAGTGCATTCTTGCATACTGTAAATTACAACTACAGACCAAGTAAATTGGGAATTTTGATTTTTTTTTTTTTTTGTTTAAAAATAATACGATAATTATTCCAGTTGAAAGTTTTTAAAAATTACAGGAGGTGGTAAAGTGTATATAATAAACCTAAAAAATAAAAAAGAATTAAAAAATAAAACAATAAAAAGCAAAGAAAAATTATAAAAGAATCCATTTAATAGTTTCCAAGGATTTTACGTGTAATGGTCAGAATTGTTACTCATGATAATATGACAATAAAAAGATTTGGATTAATGCAATAATTTTAATTCAAAAGAGAAGATTTTTATCACATTAAGAATTTTTTACATGAATGTCTATTTAAAACCTTGTAATAAATTGTTTAAGTAATAGTTGCGTCATTTTATTTTATATCTAGTAGTTGTTGAAGGAATTTATAATTATATTTTTTACCGATTAAGGATTTTGAAAATATAAAAGTTGGTTTTTTTTTTAAGTAAATATTAAATTAGGTTAAGTATAAACACAATGTGAATGTGTACATTAAATTTTTAGAACTTTAAAAACTTTTCGGCTTATGCTGTCTTATTAAAAAATCTTGAGATAAATTAAAATATCAAATTCCCTTTATTTTTTTTTTTTTGTATTACATAAATAGCATGGTAACTAATGAAATATTCCAAAAATAAATGGAATATTCATTCTCTTTCATTTTTACAATATCACAAAATTCACCTAAAAGTATGCAATATTTAACACACGTTTCTTATTCTGAATTTACTTGCAAGGAAACTTCGAGAGGCTTCAGGGATTTAATAGTTAAGCAACTGGGCTTATTAACTGGAGGAGTGTGTGTTCAAATCCTTCACAGGTAGCAAGTGTTTTTAATTGTAAGGAAAATGAATAAAAAAGTAGTTTTTTGGTTAAGACCTCCTCTACCACCCCTCTACAACCAAACATAGTCTATACATATATATATATTATATATATAAATACCGTTACTGTACTATTATATAATTTGAAAATGTCTGTTTGTTTTTCCAGAATAAAAATAAATACCTATGAAGTAAAACAAAATAATTGAAATAGGAATTTGGTGTAGTGGTTAAAGGTATGATAATGTAGTATGTGGGTCGAAGTTTGAATCCCAAAATAGACTGATTTTTTTTGTATAATCAAAAACTTAAAAAATAGAACTTGTTTTTAAAGTACTAATTGTTTTAATTTAGTGCTTTGTTCTAATTGTATAAATTAATATACAATATAAATTAATATACTATTTGACCAATGATACAATGGTGTTATGTTAGTAGCTGATGTTTTAGTAATATTTCGTTATCGTATGTGATTTGTATAATTAATATATTAATAAATTAAATAAATAAGTAAGTTGTTCTAAATGTTTTTGACAAGTGCAATAAATACTTTGTTAGCTATCAGTTATTGTATGTTGTTTAGGATCGAAACAATAAAATTATACTTTTGACTAAAGCTAAGCAGCATGTAAGAGTAATTAAGGCAATTTATTGAAATTGAATTAATGGTTTTATTAAAACAGAAAAGTATTTAGATCAACACCAGATGAAGTGAATCATTAGTTAATTAAAAGAAAGTATAATTAAAATATTGATCAACACAATTAAAGCAGCAATAAGTCATTTTATTTGTGCCCACAGCAAGCTTCATTTATGATGGAAATAGAGTTGTTTATTTGAAAATATTTCATTAGTCTTTAGCCAGCAAGGTTTTTTTTACCTCATTACATCAGTATATAATATATTTCATTTATTATATACTTTTCAAAATGCATATTTTAACAAAGAAATTCTTTTTATTAACATTTTAAATTTTTATTAACAAAGTAAAATATTTTTGAACAAATTTTTATACTATTTACCACTGTCCCACTGCCATTAACAACTAAGCAAATTAAAGTTAAAAAAAAATGTTATAAATTTTTAACACTTTTTTATTTTGTTCTTGAATACAAGTATTTCTCACCTTTTTTATGCCACCTTTAATGTTACGTGGCAAACGATGTTTTATACTCTTGGGCATTTACTTATTTAAGTACTTGTTACATTACACCATCTTAATATACACCCATACGTATACAAGTATATGTATATATATATATACATAAAACATGCAAATTTTGTTTTTGTGAATTATTAATTATCTTCTCATCTTTTTTTGATATTTGCATTGTATTCAATTTTTTTTTTATTTGTGCTCCTCGTTTAGTCAAGAGAAGCGTGCAGTTTTGAAGTTTAAAGAGAAATAATGTTAAAATTTACGCTAATATCGTATGATTGTGGACTGTGGTAGTAATTGTGGGCGACTGTTAATATGTAGTTCTTTTTCTGTTTTTTTTTTTTTTTTTTTTGTATATGGAAAGTGCGTTTAAAAAAAGAGTACTGTTAACAAATTTTTCATCACATTTGACATTATATTTAATTTTTTTTTTGTTTTTGTTTTGTGTTGCATTTTTTAAATAAAATATAAATTGTGTGAATTGTTATAATACAAAAAAAATTATAGTATCATCAGCTGACAAAAGAACAACAATAAAAACAAAAAAAAATAAAAAGATTATGATAATTGATTAATGGCGCCGGTATTATTTTGTTGAAATAAAGGCAAGCAAATCGTGGATCTTTAACAAAAAAAAAGAATCAAGACAATTCTTTTTTTTGTAAGAGTTTCTTTGTAAAAAAAAAAAGAAAATTGATAATAACTGAATGTAAAGGTGATTCTCAGAAATTTGATTATTTTAAAGAATTTTGTGTGGGTTGAGAAAATGAATGACGAATATGATGTCACTTTTAAAGAGAAATATTTTTTTTTTTTTTTTGATAATATAAAGAGAAGATTTTATTTACATGAGATTTGCATTTTGTAAATAAGAGCGAACATCTTTGTTTTTTATGTACGAAATTTCATGAATTAAAAATAAAAAATTTATCTCATATTTTCAAGTTATTAAAAAGAATATTGAAACATTCCAAAACTAATTAAACATAAAGTGCTTCAATGTATACCTATGGTTTTTGTTTAAAAAAAAAGGTTACAATTAAATAAACCCTAATGAGTTACACAAATGCGGAGTCATAATTAATTAAATTCATCTTAATGTATTTTCTATTTCATTATTAATAGGTAATAAATCAACAGAGTGAATTTTATTATTGCAAAAATTGTGTAGTTCCCTCCCTTTCGAAAAATAATCAATTTGTATCACTAATTTTGATATTGTAAAAGCGATATTTAAAATAATGATGATGATCTCAACATTTCAACTATCTAAAAGAAAATATTTGTTAGTTAATTAAGATTTTTTGTCGGCAATAGTTAAATGACACTAGAATATATACGATAAAATGTGACATTGGTAAATTTACAATTGAATTAAAAATTATCCAAAAGTGATCTTAATTTCTTCTCACTTCCCCCTTTTAACTTTTAACAAAAAACATACTGCAAAAATATATTTAATTAAAAGTCCTTTTACAAAACTTTTCAATTTGAAGGAAGTGGAAAATCCGTAAGCAGTTTTGATAAAACTATACTAAATAAAACCGCGATTCAAATATGACAGAAATCAAATTTTTGGAAAAACCCCTTTTCCCAAACAAAATTCAAATTTCGATATAAAGAGTATGTATTTATCAAATAGAGTTTTTGGGAAATGGTTTCTTTGCTCAAATGTCAATTTCGCAAAGTTCTTCTGATGAAATGTTCTTTGGCAAAACAACTTTTTCGATGTGTCTTCCTCACATTTTATATGTGGTTGATAATTCATCTGTTCTTAGGAAAAAAAATTCTAAAAAATTCGTTCGCCAGATCTGTTGACGATAGCAATATACATATTTAAAATCTCAACGTTTATTTACAACTTTAATAGCAAATACCAACTAAATTGTAATCATCTAAATAAAACTCACCAAATTAAATAAAAAATAAATTTCAGAAAAATGTTGAAAATTAAAATTTAAAACAAAAAAAAGTTATTAAACAAATGTTAATAGCTAAATTTGATATATTGCATTAGCATTTCAATTGTTATAATGTATAGAAATAATGATTCGAGTAAATAAAACAAAATGATTTAATCGATAATTTTTACCCTTTATACTATACAAATTTTATTTAATCATTAAAATTTCCCTAAAATATTGTTCACATATTTTACATGTCTATATACATATAACAAAAAAAAAAAATGTCTTTAAATAACTTTCATCTCAACAATTCAATCAAAGAACAGTGCCAAAATTCAAAAGTTTCATTTAAAACAACTTTCAAAGTTTATGTTACAAAAGAATAAAAAAATATTTAATAATAAAATATGAGTTTAAATTAATTTTAAAACAATTCTTATTATTTTTTAAATATACATAATATTCAATTGCACTTTGGATATTTTCCAATTGGGCCAAAAACTAAGAATGGGCCAACAATTCTATCATATTATTATTTAAAAATACATACGTATATAAGAAAGGAAATTGTATAAGACAAGAATCTATAAAACACGTCTTGTAAGAAAATTTGAAGGTTTTTTAAAAGATTTCTTTATTTCCAAAAATTGTTTCCTCCTTTACAAACATTTTTGTTTTTTTTTGTCAATTTATTGGAAAGGAAATTTAAAACAAAAATTTAACATCACATAAAATTTACCATATGTATACTAACTAGGATACCATATTGTTTTTAAGAATTTTATTTTTAGGTCAGTATGTTAAATTAATTTGAAATAAAACATATGAACTTTTTCCTATATAGTCTTTAGGAAAAATGTAGAAAATTTTCAAAATATTGTAATGAAATCATGACTTTTAGCAATTTCAATTTTTTTGGCACTAAAACAATTTTTTAAGGATATTAAAAATTTCGTTTGACATTTACAAGACAACATTGATATACCTTCGCTTTTTTTATATAATTAAGTAATCCAATTTTGGTTTTTTTTAGTAATTTCATCTATAAACGATTCAAGATTACTTGTTTATTTCATTTTCAAACTTTTTTCAAACTTCTAAATTAAAAAAATCATTAGGAATTTGAGAAAGGATTTAAAGGATTTAAAATTGAATAGTTTTTCCCGCTTAAAATTCGATTAACCAAACCATATTATAAACCATATATACGATTTATGGCTTGGACCAATTCAATTTCAGAAGAAAAATACATTAATAAATACGAATAACTTTATTTAAATTTCATAAAATAAAACCTTAAACCAACAAAATAGCATCATTCCAAAAAAAAAAAAAAAAACATTTCAAAAATGGAACGACGTCAAATATTATGTAATATGATATGGATATTATCAAAAAAAAAATTAGAATAATATTAATCGAAATTGTTGACCATTCTGTTCAATATCTTAATCGTATAATGCTTCCTATGAATCTGTAATTGAAAATGAATGTGAAAAGCAAAACAAAAAAAAAAATCAAGGTAATTAAAAAGGTTTTTAATTAAATCTTAAACCGATTATTAAAAAAAACTCTGAATATGGTGAAAGTTTATCAGAAAAAATTAAATGTCACTCATTGCCAACTGGATTCAATCCTGTCACTAACAGTTAATGTTTAGTAATTTAAGAAGTCCCTAAAGAAACCGTCACAACGATTTGAAGTAGATTCCTTGTCATTTAGTTTTGTTTTTTTTGTTTTTTTTTTGTGTTTTGTATTTTAAGCTTGGAAATTCTTTTTTTTTAATAGCTAAATCAATTTTTTTTCTGCTTTTACCGCACAATTATATCTAAGCATGAGTTCTTTCAAAAAATATCCTTGTTTTGACGTTAGGAGTATGATAAAAAAAAAAAATGTCTTTTGTTTTAATATTTATGTCATTGTCATTTGACGAAAAGAGAGAAAAACTCAAATTAAAAAGTTCCTTCTCAAGGATAATAGGGATAATATTATATTTTTGACAGTGGTGGACAATAAAATAAGAGTTGTTATAAAATAAACTAAATTAAATTAATTTTGAATTGTTTAAGTTTTGAGTCGAAACTTTAACGATATAAAAAATCTATGTCAATTTATTTTCAGATTGCAGAAAGAAGAAGAAAATGTTTGTTATTTAATATCGGAGGCTGTATAACACATGCCTTTTTTTTTAATATCACCTAATTGACATTATGTTCACTTGTATACTTGGAAATACTTGAATAACGTTTATGAAGCTTAAATAAATCTAAGTTAATAAGCTTATACTAAATGAAAGTGTTGCAGACATCTTCATAATTAGTAGATTCTTATTGCAGAATAAGTTTTATACATATTTCGGATAATATTTTGCAGACTATTTTCGATTAAGTATTTGCAGTAGTTCTTCCTATTTCTGTCATTTTACATAAGAACACTGAGCTGCTGATCTAAGAGTATGGATGAAAATCTAAAATTCGATTTTAAAATTAAATAGTTATAAACAGAAATTTTTGAGTTGGTAAACCTATAATTTAAAGTTTACTCAATGTTAAGAGATTATTTAATTTTGGTGATCAAATCTGAAAATATTGAAAAAAATTACTTAAGTTTTAAAAATGTCCACTATCCTGATAATTTAACCAACTCATCATTTTTAGAAATGGGATTAATTCAATTTCTTTCAAATTCAAATACGCACAGATCGACCATTACTGTAGTTAAACAAAGCCATTAACATGTAAATTCATGTTTTTTGTATACTATAATGTTATAATGCTCAACAGTATGTGGTGTTAACAAGTATGTTATACTTATACATCCACACATATAATATGTTCTATTTTTTTTTTTTTTTGTTATATGTATTGTATTTTTATGCATTCATAATATAAAGATTGGGTTTTGGATTCATTCTGATCTGACATCCAATTTTATTGTCCTTCTTTTTTACAGTTTATGATTTTCTCAAAAAAAAAAAAAAAAAAAAAAAAACAACAACGAAGAGAAGAAAAACAAAAAAAAATATATAGAAAATACAGTAGGGATAAAATTAAATTAAAAATTCCTACTGTGAAAGAAAAAACAAAAATTTAATGTTGGTTATTTTTCTATATATACATAGATATACTGAAGAAGAAAAGAGACCAAACATATACAATGTCTCATCTATAGGTCAAAAGATCATGTTGTGTTCTATTGTGTTTTTTTTTTTTTTTTTGTTTTTTGTTTTTTTTTTACTCGATTTATGCGTACATTAATTTTATGTTTATTTTTGTGACTTTATCTTTTTTTTTAAGGTTATGATGACTGCTGTTACCACAACTCCTATTATCATGTTGACTAAGTGTTAATAATTTAATTTTCATTGTAAGTTGTCTTATTTTTTATTTTTTTTTTTTTTCGTTTTATCTGGGATAGAAAATTTTTGCAATACAAGAAGGTGCAACTAATTCAATATTTATTTTGTTATTTTTTTTTTGTTTTGTATTATTATAATGTTGTAACTAATGATTTACTGGTATTATACTGGAACAATGCAAAAATAAGAATATTAACATTTTGAACATGTGTTTAATTCTTGTAACTTTTCATATAAAAATATGTATATATATGTATGTATATGTATATGTTTTGTACTTAATTTTTATTAAAAAAAAATAAATAAAACTTTAGTTCAAAAGGCTTTGAAAAAAAAAAAAAAACAAAAATTAAACTTTTATGTCTAAATAGTTTTATTTTTTATTTTTGTTTTATAGAAAATTTTTAAATAAAAATTTTATTTGATAGTAATTGAGTATTTTTTACATACCATATAAATATAGAATTAATGTTTCAAAGTGAATTATATACAATAAAAAGCATCCATTTTGAACAAGTCTCAATTACACTTTTATTGAATTTGAAAAGTACTTTATTTCTGAAATAGTATGTTATGGTGGTGTTAATAAAAATACCAAAGTAAATAATGTCAAATTAATATTAGTCTAGTTAAATTATTTTAAAAATCAATTCGCAATGTCATTTTTTATATTCAAAATTAATGTCATTTTTCTTATAATATTCGTTTAGATAAAGTTCAATATTTATTTAAATTTTTATAGGGTTAATTTTAGATTTTAAGAAAATACTAAACAAATCCAGAAATTTATAATCTTCACAATCACACAATCAATAAAGAACAACAACTACAACAGTTTTCTGTTTTTATTCAGTTGATTATCCTTCAGTAACAGTTTTCGTTTAATAGTGACTTACCAAATTTTCAGGTTAATTTTTGATTTAGATTTTGTGGCAAACATTTTTAAATATTTATAAATATAGTTCCATAATGATAGGCAAATTTAAAGGCAAGAAATATTGTGGGAAAGTCAAGACTTATTATTACATGAAATTACAAAAAAAAAAGCAGAAAAAGTTAATACTATTCTTTCTTGAATTTCTAGACTTAAATTCTTAAATGTTTGAGATATTTTCTTGTAATGGTATATACGCCGGATAATAGGACTAAAAATAATAATTCAGAAAATCATCTAGACAGATAGTTTCTGTGGCAAATAGAAACAATATCAAATAGTTTGTTTCAATTAAGAAATACAAACGAAAACATCCAGTATTTTCCCATTTTTCTTTTATTCCTCTTACTTTGTTGCTATTTTCCTTTAGGTTTTAATCTTATGTTTAGTTTAAAATGGAGGTGTTTCTGGTTTGATTCAAGTTCAACACTACAAAACAAAAATGAATTCCAGTTACTTAAACCAATTATTAACATTGAACTCTTACACTATTAACACTTTTTTTTTTTTTTGCGAGGATAGATGGGAATCATCGAAAGACACTATAGAGCACGAGTCCTCTATGAATGTATAAGACTTTCACCTACCAAATACCACCTTCCTTTTTTGACCAAACAATAGTTTATGCAATCTTTAGTACTAATGTACTGCCTGATCAGAGGAAGTTGATTTAGGGAACTTACACTATTAATATTTTTAGCTTTTATTTCTTTTATGAAATTTCATTGACCCTCTTATCTGAAAATTTTTTTTTTTCGTCGTTTTGCATAATAGTGTTGCTGAGTATATGATTGAGTTTATTATACACCTATAAAAAGGAAATAAAATCAACAAAAAAACTAAACAAATCCGGAAGTTTATAATTTTTTTTTTAATTTCACACCCACCCTCAACCATCTTTTTCATCAACAAACAACAAAAAACTATAAGAGTTTTTTTTTTTGTTTTTTTATAAAAGAAAATGTTTAACAAAGCAAAAACCTATTAAAATGTGCATCAAAATAAAAATAAAAGTAAGCATTTAAGCCTCAACTGAATTGATATAATCATGATTTATATGTATTATATGTTTTATGTTTTTTTGTGTTTGGTTTTTAAAGCGTTTCAATTATTGCAACTTCACACATTCTATCTTTTATATATTTTTATTTTTAATTTATATTTTTCTTATTTTAAAGAGACAATTTGATGAATAACAGACAGATAGTAGAAAACTTATACCAGAATTAACAGCATCATTTGAAACCAACCATTCATCAAACCCAATAGGCAAAATTATATTTTAAAAATTAATAAAAAAAAAAAATTCTATTAAAATTTAATTTAATTTCATAAGTATACATATATAGTAACAATAGCATCATAACCAACAACAACAACAAAAGAAAAAAAAAAGTGAAATGAAACAAGAAAATAAAAAATATATAATCGAAATTCTTATCAACTTGTTGTATGGTGTTGGCTATTAAATTTGTTAAATGTTGTAAATTGTATATAAAATCGTGTCAGTGAAATCATTTTTTTGCCCTCTTTTCTTTTCTCTCAAAATGTTCTGATAATGTTGTAACTTGATGCAGATCAAAAATGAAAAATAAAAAGTCAATAATATTGATGATGCTGATTGTGATAGTGATATTAATATTATTTAAGATGAATTTTTGCTTATGATGCTGCTATTAGTTGTAATTATTGTTGTTGATCATGATGAACCTTAAAAAATTGTCTTGTTTTTGTTTTTTTTTTTTTTTTTATACTTATTCTTATTATTTTCAATTTTTTTTTTATGAACAATTGAAATTACGTGACCTGCAATGATACTATAAAATTGTTAGCCCATTTTGCATTTGAAGTAATAAAAAAAAAAAAAAAAAAATCACTTTTATAATCGGATGCACAAAACATGCATTTAGAAAAATTGAAAATGAAGATAAAGTGTAAAAGAGATAACAAAGTTATGTATAAGATTATTATTGCTATATACGATATATTTTTTTTTATTTATATGATTTGTACGCAAAATTAAAAAATGAAAAAAAAAAATTAAAAATTTAAAGATAATAAAATAAGTGTTAAAATACAAATAAGCATATAAAATTCCCTTCTGTTCTTTTCTGCCAGTATACTCGCATTGAATTTTGATATTTTGATTATTTTGGTTAACTTTTATTGCACCATATTCAATTTTTGAATCTCTATAGGAATATTTTTTAATAAACTTTATGTCAAGGATAAAAAACAAAAATAAAAACAAAAAATATAAATTGAATTATTTCGGATAAAAAAAAAGCTTTGATTATACGTGTGAAAAATCTTTAGAATCTGGAGAATAAATTGAATTTATGAGTGCAGATACAAAAGGTATGATTGAATAAAAATTTATTTTTGTGTAGGTTGTTGTGTTTTTATATATATATATATATTTCTATATAAAAGGAGGAAGGAGTATACCTGGAAATGAATATGAACCATTGTTTTGGTAATGATTGATCTGAAAAATTAATGAATATTACACAGAATAATAAAATATAGGTACTAAAGTTCATTTTTTTTTGTTTTTTATTGAATCACCAATATAAGGATTCAATTTTGTTTGACATTTTTTATTATTCTAATAATTCTTAAAATTTGTATCTTTTAAAGAGTTTTTAAATTTTATTGCTTTAAGATTTAAATTTAATTAATACTTTTATAGATTAAATCTTCAAAAACAAATAAAGCTGGCTAATTTTATGTGGTTTTTAAAATATATGTACATTTTACCTTATAATTAATTTTTTTTTTTTTGAAAATAGATTCGTGCGTATAAATCTTAGTTTTTGAATTTATGTAATTTCAATTATCTTTTCTTTTTCTAAGGTAGGTAAGTAGGTAGAAGCTACAGATGCATACTGAGGGCAGTTTTTATGTGATACACTCGATCTGTGTTTCTCCTAATTAAACAATTTGTAGCGCTGTAAATTTATTAAGTCCACGGTCAACAGATCGAAAAGATTATTTAAGAAGAATTGTCGCAGAAACTTTCTTCTTTTTCGAGCAAGAGCCGGGCATTCACATATCAAGCGAAAAATTGATTCTTCCTTGTCTTTATTTTTACCGCTTCTGGAAAAATCATAAGAGCGAAATTTTATTTTTCTCGCATGTTTGCTAACCGAACAATATAATCCGTTAGAATCCCTTTTACATTACCGATATTGCGGCGATTTAGGTGCAAGAGTTTTGTTGATCGTTTAAGATCTAATGTACATCAGATTTATTTGGTCAAAGCGTAACTGTTAATATAAAACTACGATTGCGGTTTGTGAGTTAATTGACTTTTTGTTCAAATCAATATTTACAGGCCATAATAGAAACCCCGAGGTTCTACGTTTCTTGTAAAATTTGAATTTATGCTGCTCCTAGCAAGTCCAACGAAGCTTTTGTGTCCAGATATCCAGAAATGGTAGATGTCGTAAACTATACCCTGTGCATTTAAGGATGAGAAGCAGTTACTGATAATCACTGAGTGGATTTCAAGGTTTTAATAGTACTTAGCTTGACTATCCGTGAAGATATAAACTTTCCTCGTGAATATCAAGTTTCTTTACAGCAGTTTCACTGCTGGTTCACTTTTACTAATATAAAACATCAATTTTTTTTATAAATTTATTAGTTTTGGTTCTAATTTCCATAATTTTTTAAAACACATATACAGTTTGTATTTACCAAAATCAAAGAGAAAATCAACAAAATGATGCCATATTTAATTGTATAGAAAAAAAAAATTAAAATAAAAATTAATTAAACGTTAAATATTTCAAAATTAAAAGCGAAAAAAAGAATGATAGAAAAATCACGCATAAAGTAATATTTAATATAGGTCATATTTTTCTATTGTTTTCAAAATTTTTATTTACATTATAACGTCCCAAAAATATAAAGTATATATATACATATACAAGTATATACTTTAGAGACATTAGATCAGTCTAGGAATTTCTTACTGGTGGTCTTAATGAAAATAAAGTCTTAAAATAGAACGATTCAATAAAATTTGATATATTCACAAAATTAATTCTCTTTAGGTACAGATTTAGCTTTGGCACTATAAATAGGAATTATACTGTGAATGAAATATTACCCATTGTTTGATTAGTTTAAATTTGTTAGAAAAATTTTAATCTCAAATCGAATACTTTTTTTTTTAAATGTAGTTTTGGTTGAACTTTGTTTTTTACTAATACAATCTGGTCTGATCTGGCAGAAATTTGATTTACTTATTTAGATCAGAAAAAATAGAATCATATTACAGTGTAGTATAATTAGTATGCTTGTAGTTGCAATGATGTATAATTTCTTAAAAACATCGCGCTAAATTAAAGATGTTCTCAAACGAATAATTAAGTTACTGCAGTAATAAAAAAGAAAATAACAGAACAGAAATTTAAGCTGTATAATAATACTACTTTAACTCTAACAGAATGTAAATCGACACCACGGTATCTAATGCAGCTGATAATATATGCAGCTTCGTTTTTTTA
The DNA here is from genome assembly GCA_947095535.1 of Poecilobothrus nobilitatus. Classification (NCBI taxonomy): domain Eukaryota; kingdom Metazoa; phylum Arthropoda; class Insecta; order Diptera; family Dolichopodidae; genus Poecilobothrus; species Poecilobothrus nobilitatus. The sequence continues at coordinate 55,866,634 of OX352774.1, forward strand.
TTCTTTATTTGAATAATTTATTTCGCTTTCAATCTGATGGCACCGCAATGTCAAAAATCTGCGTCAAGAAATAGATGTTGTAGGAAAATGATAGTGATATTAACCTCGCTTTATCTGATTTCATTAGGAAATATCATAACGTTTAATCTGTTAATGATAGACATTTAAAACTCTTTTACTCAATGATTTACCAACCGACTTTAATTTTTTAAAGATAAATATTCAGTACAGCCATCTTACAATATCAGTATTTTTCCAAAATTTTTAGATTTTCATTATTAATTTTGGTTTTTTATAAAAAAAAAAAACAATATAAAGAATATACATACATACATATGTATCATAATATAGTATAATCTATATCTATTATACATTCAAATAAGACGCTCTTTTTTTGTTCTTTTGTTTCCATTAAATTTTAAATTTTGCTTTTTTTTTCTTTGCTTTTTTTTCTACATAAGTACATAAACAAAATTTTGAAATGATAGTTTGTCATTTTATGATTTTTTATTTGAGTAAACTTGAAATGTAAAATTTAATAAAATTTTCAATATTACTACCTAAATCAAGGTCATCTTATAATATAAATAATAGATATACATATATTGAGTTTCCAATATTCAATAAATCAGGGGCATCTTCTGAAAAATAATAATAACCGTGTTTTTACAAAAAATATCGTTTGCAAAGAAATTTTAAATTCATAAAGGCATTAATTATTGAAAACTGTATTTTTACGTTTTAAATAAAATCATAATATTTCGTTTTTTAACTCAAAATGGACATATAAATTAAATTCAAACATAAATAAAACTCTTTTAAGGGCTACCAAATACTTATTTGTTAGACAAAATTATAAATATTGGCTACGGATAATTGTGTTTAACCACAGTTATTTATCAAACAACCTCAAATTTCAAGTTCAACGTATAAATAAGAAAAAAAGAAAAAATAATAATACAAAAATCCTTTTGAGGACTATCATATACATTTGATAGAATAAAATTTAAAAATTCCGAATATCAATTATTGATTGCTTTAATTGCAATTGCTTATTAAAACACCTCGAATTTCGAGGGGCGGGCGAATACTAGTAATATTTAAGATTAAAATTTAAATACCTTTAACTAGCTATTAAAGTTAATATCAAAATGACATTGCAAAATACTATTTTTTATTTTTCTCAATAAAATTTTAATTTTTCTTTTGACTTCTTAGTTTATACATATTTAAAGCTAATAGGTCATGCTTCTGAATACTACTTCTATCACTTATATGTTTTTAACGATCCAATTTGTGGTAGACATGGTCTAGCATAATTTATTTTTGCTATAATTTAATTAAATTGAAATCGTTGAAAGTACTTATGTATATATTGTATGAATTTAAAGTAGAATTGATTTAAAATTACTAATATTTTTTTTTTTTACAAACAAAATTTTATTTGCAACTGCGAAAATTTCATTTTAATTTTTTATATTTAAATTTTAAAGAGTCTAACAACTGTTAAGAATATTTTAAAGTAATTTTGTAGTAATTGAGTCTAATTTACTATTATTTCTCCTTTATTTATAGGTAGTCAGTTTTTATTAAACTTATACGAAAATATAATTTAATTTTTAATTTTTTTTCTAAGAGAGATGAAAATTTGCCAAAGTCACCAAGAATACCCTCTTGATAGTATTGGATTCTTACTAAGACCACCTCCCACTTTATTCAATGTAATGGTATGAAACTTCTAAATATATAGGAAATATAATAATAGGATTCGAGAGGATTAAACAAGGATCCGGAAGCATTGAATTGGGGAGTGGAACTGTGAAGGTACAATGAATCCCCCCATTATTATTACTATTTTGATGTCAGTGGCAAAACCATCAACAGTTGAGATATATAGAAGTATATGACGCCTTTCTATATGATTAAATAGTTGAAGACAACTCTACTGTCACTGTAACAGCTATTATTATTAGTATTACGTAGGTAGGGGCTGCAAAAGCACACTTAGGCTAGCTTAGATCCGTTGTGATAATTATTAATAATAGTATTAATTTTTATTATTATTATTACTATGTTTTAGTAATTATCTTATTTTTAATAACATCTCTATATATCTTTATCTTATCTAATCTAGTCTCATGTATCAAATGACAGCCATTTCTAACAAATTTGATTTTTACCTATATGGCTATAGGCTATAAAGGATAAATTACCTATAGGCTATAAAAGATAAAAGATAAATTAAAGGATATTTACCTATAGGGTATAAAGGATAAATTACTTATCAGCAGAATTGCTTAAATTGCAGCATTTTAGAGAATATTTATTTTATTAAGTACTACAATTTTTTATAATAACACTCTACACATTTTATCCAGTCAATAACGTGAATGAGTTATACTCTTTATATATTAATGTTACTTGATGCATTTTTTTTCTGTGTTTTATTCTATCTTTTCCATTTGTCATTAATTTCTTTTTCTTTAGTAGGCTACCAACAACTATAATTAAGTATATTTCATGCAACGGATCACAGAACCAAGGTATTAGGGCAGTCATTAACCGCCATACGAAGGCACAACAAACCACAGTTTCTGAACACTGGATTTTAATTATAAACTGTATACAATAATTAAAAAAAAAATAAAAATATAGTTCCAATGGACACATTTAAACATTTCCTTATAATTAAACTAGATAGTTTTTTTCAATCATCATTTGGTAATACCCTCGGTTTTATTGAGTGCATAATATTGTAACAGCAATTCATAGTAGGTACTTTTGATAAAAAAAAAAAATTTGCATCAATTTGAATAAATTATATTAGATAGTTAAAAGAAATATTAAATTAAAAGACTTCAATTTTTTTTTTTTTTTACCTTTTTCTTCTTTTAATTTATATTGTATACTTCCTTAGTTTGGTCATTAAACTGCGGAACGAGGCAACAAAATAGTCTATAATAAATTGTTAAGAAAAAAAAAATTTCTTTGAAAAAAGCCATTTAATTTTTAGTTTTTAAAATGATTTAGTAAAATTTTTAATGTAATACATTTACTTTTAGTTAATTAACTAATTAATATTTACAAAAGATTAATTGATTCTGACAAAATTGCATTAAGAATTTGTTACGATAATTTTTTTTTTTTAACTTCATTTTGATTTGATGAAAATTAAAATATTGGTACCAAAACTTTGTTTTTAATAAGGCACTGCAATCATGAATAAGTAAATTATAAGCAGTAGAACAGAAAAAAGAATTAATAAAATCTTAACTAATTAAAAAAATTTGTTTGAGTGATTTAAAATTGGATGCGGTACGATATATCGGTTTTGTAAATCTTTTAAATCAAAATCTTGTTTTTTCAAAATATTTTTGTTGCAAAAAACTCGTAAAATCTCGTTTTGTTAAGGTATCGAAATAAATCTTTATTTATTTATTTATTTATATTAATATTACATACATAAATGTAATGCAATATTATGAACCATCGGCTACTAAAGGCCATTATATTTTTTTTATACTATTATTAAATTATAAACTAATATTATTTATTTTGTTTATATTATATATACTATATATTTACATTATATTTGGTCGTAAGGGGGGTATGTAAAGAAAAAAACACTTACAATATTTTCAGGGATCGAACCCACACTCCTTCGGTTAATACGCCACACGCCTATCCACTAGGCTACCGAAGCCCCCAGAGAATTTAATTCAATATAAAAAATAATGAAAATCCAAAATAAATTGCATATTTTTAGGAATTTAATTTAATCCCAATAATTATGGAATTCGTAAAGGAGAAGATGAAGTTTAGTTAAATAATTTCAGAAATAATTTATTTATAATTTTCAAAATATTTTATAAAATTATAAAAAATTGCCAAATTTCTTAAAAAAATTATACAAAATTATCACATTTCATGTCATTAAACACAAAAAAAACAAAAATAAAAAAAATATTAACTTAAACAATTACAATATTATAATTATTACAAAGCCATACATATTTAAGAGACAAACAAATAATTTTTTTCGAATTAACAAAACTTTTTAATAAGTTATCTTTATCACTTTAGCAATTACAATATTTTACATTTGATATGATTGCACACTTTCAATAACAATAACAATAAATGCACGTGTTCTTATCATAATGACAGTTCATTGGAAAATTTGTTTACTTTAGATCTGTTCACGTATACGCATAATAATATTCAAGATCATAAATATATTATGTAATATGTAAACAATAATTTAATATTATTTTTATTATAATTTTTATTTATTAATTTATTTTATATCCATTTTATATGTTATTTATAACAATTAATTAGTATATATTTGAAAAAACAAACATACATCAGAATACATCATATATGAAGCAAGGAATTTCGAAAAAAAAAGAAATTTATAAACGAAAGTAAATTATATTTTTTAAAGCTTCTTATTCAAAATAACAAGCGGCGGCCCAAATACAATTTAAAAAATTAAACTAAACAAAAAAGAGATTTTGGTTTACAAGATTTTAAAAACCGAGATATCGTATCCGACCCTTTAAAATTAAATATCTACTATAGATTTTCAAGAAAAAAAAAAAACAAGTTTCTAAATAAAGATGCTCAAGATTTAACAGATTTAACAGATTTCCCTTCAAAGTATTAGGTTATAATCTACTTTAAATCGGAAAATTTTCTTTAAAATTTATTTTTATATTAATATTATGTAAAGACTCATTGATCCTACAACAGCATCTCTTAAAAGACTTTTAAAAATGTTGACTTTAAGCTTATTTATTTTAAGCAATTTCTAAACTAACTACCAGATATATCTTCAATAAGAAGTTTGTTTTCTCTCACTACTGTAAACTGAATTTGAATTAATTTTCTTAATAAATTTAAAACATAAATCTTAATTTTCTTCCAAATATAAGCCATTGCTCTTTTTTTTTTCTGTTTTTTTCAATTTTAAAGATTCCTTAGACTTCACTTGTGTTTCTTATAGAATAAATTCTAACATATTTTGAAAATTTATTTAATATTTTTTTTTTTTGGATTTTATTACGCGCACCTTAAATAAATTTACATTTTACTGTTTTTTTTTTAGTTTTTTTTTTTTTTGGTGGCCTCATAACCTCCTTAAATATATGCATAAAGTTATAGCTACAAAATATTTGCATGTAAATAATTTACTATAGAATCCTGAAATTTTCTCAAGGATTTAAAGAAAAACTTTTTTAATAAATCTTTTTTATGCACCTTTTTATATCAAAAAAAAAAAAACAAAAAAAATAAAAACAAAAATAAAAGCAAGTCCAAAAATTCCTTTAAACTAAACTAATATAAAAATTGAAAATTTTCACCGCAAAATGTGAAAACCTAGTAGTAGAAATAATAATCCGTGAGCTTTCAGATATTTCTTAAAATACTGCTTATTCTTATTTTATTTGGTACTTTTGTTACTACTGGATTTGATTACCTCTGCCAGTGCTGCTGCATTTCATCAATAAATTTTTATGAAATTGTTTTTTTATTTTTCTTGATTCCTTTTTTTCTTATTTCTCTTTTTGTAAGGAAAGTATGTCCTTTTTTTGTATTGTTTGTTGGTTTTTTTTTCTTATTATATGTATAATGTATAACGATTGAAAAGTTTTTCAATTATATTGTAATATTTTTCCCTTTTTTTGAGAAATTTGAAGTAAAGCAGAACTCTATAAAAAATGAAAAAAAAATGCAAGGACCTTTTCTTCCTCAAAAAATCAAAAAAAATATTCTGTAAAATTTAGTTAAAAAATTTCAATGAAATTGGTGGATTTTATTTTAAGGTACTTTATATATTTTCTCTTAAATTTTTTTCGAAGGATTCTTGAACTGATTTTATATTTTCAATATTATTTGAAATAAGAATACGAATATATTCTATGATTTAGGACAGTAAAACAATTTTCATTGAATTTTTGAAGTGGACAATTTTTGAGGTGGATACTGTAGGTTTGACAATGGAAAAACTTATATTTCTATTATTTTTGATTTTATTTGAAAGGCCTTTTTTTTTAGTTATAGATTTGTATTATAATTTGTGTTAGTTTATTTTCCAGTAAATTTTTATAAAAATTTAAGTTCAAATCAAGTTTTACTTTAAAAAACAGTAGGTAGAACTATATTATTTTTGCTGAAAAGAAGTCAAGTAACTAAGTACATTTTATTCTGACGTTTCGATCCTAAAAGTATGCAAACTGAAAGAAAATATATAGTTGATCGAAAAACAGACAAGATCCTTAACAGATAGCAATTTTTATTAGTTGGAAGGAACATATTATTGAAAAAATAATTTTTTTTTTAACAAAATCCCCTTTGATATCACAAATATAGTGTAAATATATAATATAAACAAAATTAATTACAGCTCTATCTAAGTTAAAAATAGTATTCGACGCTACTATAGACTTTAGTAGCCAATGGTTTACAATTTTAATTCGAAAGGCAAAATTACTGAAAATGTTTAAAATAAGTTTCCGTTTTTGGGAAAATCCCCTTTGTAATCAAATACAATCAATCAAATCAAATGCAATCAAAAAATAAAATATATAATATAAACAAAATAAATAAATAAACAAAACAAACTAATTGTTAGCTTTATATTAATTTTAAGTTTATGTGGAAGTGAGAATTCCATACAAATTTAAATTTCTTTTGATTTGTTATAAGTTTTCAAAATAAAATAAAAATTATCGAATATCTAAAAGATGCCACATTGAAATTATCCAATGATTTAGATCTAGTTTTGCACAATCGTTATCTTATGTTATATATATTTTTTTTTGGGCTACCACAGTTTTCATAAATTCGAAAATTATTATGATATTACTTAAGGTGACATTATTAAAGTAAAATTTTTTTGGTTTTTATTATTAGTCTAGCTCGTTACCTTTCTCATAAAAGTTCAAAAACTTTTCTATATGGTTGTTTCCAAATTTCTGACTTTTACTGAAAATCTTTTGAACCTTTTGAATCATTTTAAAACACTAACATTTTTTTTGGATTTAACAGCATCTTTGACTCTCTTAAATGTAATCTTTTAATACAAATTTAAATACTTACTAAAGTTTAAAGTTCTTTTTAGAAGTCTATTGAAATTTCTAAATTCGGAAATGACGAGAGAAGTTTGAATACCTTTTTTAAAATTATTTATATATATATATATACATAGATGTAAAAAAATGAAAATGTAAACTTTCAAACAATGAAAAATAAAATTTTTTTTCCTAGAAGCCAAAAAAAAATAGTTGAAATATTACGAAAAGTCTACGTGAATGGTGAATTTCCGTTTTTTTTTTTAAACTCATTTTTCTTTAACCAAATTTTATTAAATTTTTTTTTTTTATATGGTGTATACTTTTTAAGTGAATCCTTTTTGCAGAATGAATTTAAGTTTTAAAATAATTTTTATTTTATTTTTATTTTAAATTTTTTTTTTTTTATTATTTTCTTTATTTCATTTTATTTTATTTTTTTTTTATTTTTTGAATTATGATTTTATATCTGATTTTTATAATTTATTTTGATAGGATTTTCATTTTTTTTTTTCTTTTGAATTTTCCACTCATATAATACAATTGAATGGAAAAATATGATTATAGATGGATTTCGCATATGTGAATTATTTGTGGAATTGTAAAAAACTATTCAATTGAATTTAATATGAAATTGAAAAAAAAAAATATATATCTATATATAAATCAGAAAAAAAATTATATTAATTGAAAATATGGTTTTTTTTTTTCCAAACAAATACAATATTATATTTACAATTTTATTGTCAAAAAAAATGGGGGAAAATATATGGAAAAAAAAATGTAAAAGAAAATACAAGATAAGATGTATGAGAAAAATATTGTTATATTAATATTTGCAAGTACATATTAAAAACAAATTATTTTATATTGTAGAAAGTAAAACAATATTATTTATTGTATATAGAATCGTTTAAACATTTTTGTTTTTTAAATATAATAAGCCTTTAAAACTTGTAATAATAACCTTCGAATTTTGTTATTCACAAAATTTCACCCTTTTCACCCTTTTATCACTGATTTTCAACTCTTAACATAAATTAAATCTGATTTTTTAACAAAATGTTGCATTTTTTCTTATTTCGAAAACAAATATATATGAGTATGACTTGTTTTTAGTAATTTCATCTTTATATATGTCAACCCCTTGTGTACAAATTAACTTTAAAACAATAACTTACAAAAATTTTTCTTAGAAATTCTTTAATTAAAACTAAACAAATAAAAGATATCCTGTAGGGACAGCAATGATGCTTGCAACAATAAAGTAAAACTGCAATATGATAATAAAAAAATTTAATATTTTTAGTTTAAGATTCTGTTATATGTAAGTGAACGTAAACGATTTTCTTTTAGTTTCGTTAGGATTGTATTTCAGTAATGTGAAATTTATAGCAAGTCTTGATATATAAATTAAAAATAATCTTTTTGGTGAGTTATAAAAAATCCCTAATTTTTCATTTCATTTTGTTATATTTTTTGTACCATTTTGTTATATATATTTGGTTCAAATCATTAAACAATGATTCAAATGCATAAAACTGATCTTCGGCTCAAATTTTACTTTTTCAAACAAAATTACCCTAGAATTGATTGTTTTTGTAGGTAAAAATGAGATTTGAGTTCAAGCTCAGTTTTATGCATTCGATCCAATATTCTTGTATGTCATCTAAATTTTGAGTAAAATATTCACGTTAAAGTTATGTTATTTATCACACACTTTCTTATTTTATTTGAATTTGAGCTTGAAGTTTAAATAATTTATATACGCTTTAAGGCCTAAGTCAATTAACGATATAAGTACATATATTTATCTGTAAATTATAAATAGATTTTGTTTAAAATTAGAATATCTTTATTAACTATAGAGAAATTTTTTTTCAGGTATGTAATCGGTTTTTACATCATCTGACATTTTTACTTTAAATTTAATAATATAGAATAGAATTAAGTATAAGTAGACTCGATTTAAATATTAAAAATTAAATATTACATTAAAATCTGTTAGTAACATAATTAACGTAACTCCATTATTTTAAGTTTTTATTATTAGTTTTCTCTACAAAAATTTCTGTAATTAATTCTGTAACATGATAATAGAAACGGTTATTTTTGTAAATTTCGTTAACTTCTATAATAATTTTTTTTATAATTATATTAAACTTAAGTATTGTCATAGGAAACTGTCTAAAACTTCCAGCAACATGAATAGTATCAATAATGTTTATTTATATATTTGAACATCCAATCCAACATTGAAAATTAAAAATAATGGTTAAAAGCAGCTGTTTAAAATTAAAATAAGCAACAAATTAATAACGAAATAATGCAGTATTATTGCTCTAATACCGGTGTCCGATACTGAATACCCAAAACTATTCGTCGAGATCTCGTCTTCCCAGTGTTGCCTTCCTAATTGAATCGATAATTCAATAAAACTTATTTTCACTTTTCAATTTATTGTTATTTATTTATTTTAATATTGCAAGTCACATAGTCAAGTTACATTATAAAGTATGTAAGTAATATTAAAATCAATCGGCTACAAAAGCCATTATAAGTACAATACTATTCTTAATGTATATAGTAAGTTTTATTTATTTTGTTTGTTCCTTTTAATTAAAAATACATACACGTCCTGCGCAGGATTTCAACTCTTATTTCCTCGGTTACTATACCATGTCCTTTATCTGTCGCCACCGAGGCTTCCTCAGTTTTTTATTTTCATTAAAATTTTAATATAAAAATGTATTTAAATACATAATACATATATAGTTTTATTTAATAAATGAAATTTTTAATTTTAATTTTATAATATTGATTTTTAATTTAAATTCTTTTTTATGATAAATTTTATAATTAAATTAAATTGAAAAAATTATTTAATACTTACAAAACTGTTTTTTTTTAATGCATTCGTCTGCCACATAAATAAGGATAGGAAATTACACAGCCTTTCCTGTCCAGCTGTAAATATCGTAAGGGGGAATAACTCTTACGACGTGTGCGGGATACGAACCTACACTTCTTCGGTGTTTAAGCCTATTTTATACACTCTTACCAACTAGGTCACCGAGGTTCCTACTTACCAATTATTATAATATATAATTAAAATGGTTAAGTATTGAATTAAAAATTATATTATTTCACTATCGTTCCTAACTGTTATTTTATTTTAAGTTCAAATTATCTCAATTAAATTGATGCTATTTTTGGTCTAAGATTGAGTAAAAGTTTTTATTTTATTGATTTATTAGTGAGTGATATGTTGTACATTTATTTTATTACCCAGAAATAAAGAACTCTTATTTTTTTGTTTTTTAAATTAACTATATATTCTTATAATTAAATTAGGAAGAACAAATAATAATAGTATCTATATAGGACTATATGATATTTTGGAAATAATTAATTTTGCATCACAAATTAAATTTTCTAAAATTTTAATTTTTAACTCCTTACAACCTTGAACCTTAAAAAATATTTTCCAAAATCTAAACTTATATAATATTATGTAGTTTTTCCACTTTAAGTGAAAGTATATCAATTAATATGAATTTTAAAATCAATTTATTTAAAATAATTCAATATTTGCATCAACATTAAATTTTTAAAATTGCAATATTATTGAATAACATATTTTTTTTTTTATATAGGTATATATTTTTTTTCTTTTGATCAAATTAATCTGTTTGTTCAATTTTATCGAAATTTCTGAAAATATTTTTGTACAAAATATCATAAAGTCCCAATAACATATTATTATGCACAAATTTTATTAAATTTATTATGTAATCTCTTTGTTTTATTAATTTTTTTTTTGTTTTGTTTTTTTTTTTTGGTAAATTTTAATATTCTTTGGAATTATAATTAAGTAAACATTAACACGTAAAAAGAGTGAAAATTCTTTTTTAAAAAAATAAAATTTTCCATTTGCTTTTAATAATACTATATACTTATGAAATAATATTGGATTTTATTTAACATAAAATTATTTTATTTTAAATATTAAAATATAAATTTTTTATTTTTTCTTTAAAAATAAATTAAAAATCCTTGAAATTTTTATAATATTTTATATGTAGATATGCACTTGTATAATTATTTTAAATTACATTAAAAAAAATTCCATAGAATTTTTTATAAACACTTAGAGAAACAAAAAATACTGTATTTTTTCGAAAATTCTCTTCTCTAGGTTAATATTAAACTGTACTGTACTGTACTGTACTGTACCACAAATCACACTCATAAGTCGTAATAGTATTCGTAACCATAATTAATTAAATTAGTAAATTATTCTCTCTTTTGTTTCTGTACTCTCATTTTTTTTTTCTCTTAATTGTACTTCTAGTAATTGATTAGACATGACGTCTTGTTTTTTTTTTCTTTAGATTCTAACTAAAAAATTTTAAAGAAATTTTGTTAAATACTATAAGCTTCCAAGGCAATGGCTCCTACTAGAAATTTTTTAGAATAAGTTAATTTAGTTAAAAGCTTGAGTTAGTTTCTTGTATAATTTTATGCATCACAAGTATGCCGAGAGAAAAAAAAGATAAAGAAGCAAAAATAAAACAATTAGGTTTGATAACAAATATGTAACTTTCCAAAAATTGATAATTACATTGATAATTCCATTCTCATGTTTTTATTTATTCAAAACGATTTTCTTTTCTTTTTTGTATTTTACTGTATTTTTTGATCCTTTTTATTTATGCACTTTATGCAAAAAACACTGTAAAAATACAGAATTTTTTAATAATAAATGAATGAAAAAGAAAAAGAAAAAAAAAAAAGTAAAAATAAGTCACTTATAAAGTTGATTTAATATCATGTTTTTACCACAAAGGTTACGAATTCGATAGTATCAATTTCGAATATATGATTCGATGTGAGTTGAACATCTGTGTGATTTTTTCTTTGTTTTTGTTATTTCGTATTTCTTTTTTCTGTTTTCCTTTAATTTTTTTTTTGTTTTTCTTTATCATAATCTTATTGCACTTGGCACAGACTTTTATCATGTAGTGAATTTTGTTTTTTTATTTTAATTATAAAAATTTGAAGTATACAAAAAACAATATCTGATTCGGGATTCATATCGAAGTGATATATTATTGGTTTAATAAATTTTGTATAGTGTGTTCAATATTGTTGATAATAATTGTATTATGAAGTGAAAAAAAAAAAACAAAATACAACAAAAACCATATTCTAAAGTTAAATTAAAATATGGAATATTAATAAGGTTATTGAAGGTTACTTTCATGATAAAGAAATTCTCTGATGGATTTAATTTTTTTTGTTTCCTCTTTGTGTCTTATTTTGAAATCTATATAAAGAGCGAATTAAAATTGTATTATTTTTTTTGTTTTTATCTTGATTACCCAACATTATTACGATTATTATTATTATTATAATTATATTTATAATTTCTTTTTTTTTTTATTTCATTTCAATTTATTCCCCCTTTTTTTGGTTAAGGAAAAGTCATAAAAAAAAATAAAGAAGAAAACTTTTCCACAACATTAAATTTTAGGAAAAATCAGTTATCAAAGATTAATACAAAAAAAAAAAAAAATTTGATAGGTTTACACTACATTTAACTAAATGATGAAGGTAATAATATTACTCAATAAAAGGTAAAAATAACAAAAATAAAAAATATAGTATTAATAGAAGAAAAGTGACAATTAAATATTGAAAATTTAATATTTTATATAAAGTAAAATTAGAATAATCATCATTTAATATTATAACGAAAATGATTCGGTCTAATAGTTGTTATTTGATTTAAAATACATAAATGTGTTCAAATTTAAGTTAATACATTTTTATAGTACAAGGACCCTTTTTAACAGCTTTTTATTTTGAATATAAAATTATTTTAGTTTCACAGGAGACTCGGTGGCCTAATTAGTAAGAGAGTATAAAATACGCTGTTAGGAAATTTCATAGGCTATTTTTAATTGTCAGTTTTATTGTAATGCTGAGTATTGAAGGTTTTCTTGCAATGCCAATCAGTGTTCTATGTTGGCTTGACCAAAAGAACATTCGAAGAATGTAGAAATCAAAAAAACTGGAATATAAAATGATTAGATGATTCAAATATTATTGTTTTTTTGGTATTAGTTATAGTAATTTAAAATAATGAAAGACAAAATGATTTCTTTCGCTCCCAGTGACAAGTAAAAGTGAAAAAGGGCTGAGAACTAAGAATTAGGTTTGAACGAGAAAAAACGGATAGGGTTAAAAAAAAATTTAAGAAAACATTTATAATATAACTTTAACGAGGATGACTTCTTCTTCTTCTGCTGCCTATCCAATACTGGACTTTATGAATATAATATTATGTTTTCCATTATATTTTTGAAACTGCTTAGCTGTCTGTCACCAATTATATTAAATCTCCTATAATTGTTACTCCAATCCAATTTCTTACGGTTCGTAGCCATGACAATTCTTTTCTGCCGATACCTCTTCTTTCTTCAATTAATCATTGAACAATTTATAACTGCAGCAATTTATATTTTTCATCCTTCATGACGTGGCCAAAATAGGATATTTTACGGTGCTTAATAATTGTTAATAATTTTTTGCTTGCGTTAATTCTTCGAAGAATTTCTTCATTAGCAATATGTTCCGTCCAGGAAAATTTTAACATACTTCGGTAAATCCACATTTCCAAAGTCTCACAATTATTCTTATAAGCATTGTATTTCATATATCGTAAACGCGGACGTTAAGATTTAGTTCCCTGGCACAAAGTATTTGTCTGTATTCTTTATTTACTATCAGTTGCTTTAACCTAAAACTCCAATATTTAATTTGTTTAAATTTAAGTTTTATCGGCCAAATTAAATGGAAAAGATCCATAAATTTTGCCAGGTTATTTATAAAATATAAATAAAATAAAATTTATAAAGTAACTAAATAATTTGAATTTGATAATAGTTTAGTTTTTTTTTCATTAATTTCCGTTTCATTTATGTCCTTTAAGGCTTTTCAACATTTAAAACTCAAGTATTTTTTTTTTAACCACTTTAAAGTATATGCATATTAATAAATCATTTTAAGATATTTGAACAATATTTCAAGTAAAATTCCCAAAAAACTAATTTTAAAATTCCGTTCCCAAACCAGAATAAGATTAAAATAATAATTTTTCTTTAAAAATTTTTTTTGTATCTGATCAACTTAAAAAATAATTTCCTGAAGGAAAAATTGTTTAGACTTTTCCAAAAAAAAACAAAAACAAAAAAAATGCAAATAAGTTTTTTCAAAGTTTTCAGTTATGCTTTTTTTTTCCAAAAAAAAAAAGTAATAATAATTTTATAGAGTATCCTTTTTTTTTGTTATTTCTTCTTGATTTACATTAATATTTTTGGTAAAACGAAATCTGAGGATTTAATTTTATTTCGAAGCCTTTTTAAAAGAATTTTACAAAGCAGAGCATGAATGTGATTAAAATAAAAAAAGGGAAGATAAGAAAAATATTGCATTTCGCCTGGAAGAATATTTACCTTTTCTTGTTATTTTAACTGTATTTCTATTTTAAATAGTTATTAAAAGAATCCTTTTTTTTTGTCTTACCTAAATCCTTCTCTTTTTCTCTTTGGTACTTTTTATATTATTAAAACTATAAAGTAGAACATTATTATTAGAAAGAATAAAACTAAACTTTCATCTTTCAATTAGATATAAATTATTCGTCTTTATTTTCCGATTTAAAATTTATTTATCTCTTTTTTTTTCAATTTTTGTTTTAATGGAAATTTGTAAAAGGATTAAAATAATTTTAAAGTTTCCGAACACAGAGATTAAAAATAAAAAAAAGTCCCGAGATATTTTAATTTTTGTATCGGAATATTAAATAGCTTTTTCCTACTGGTACGTTCTAATTAATCACTAATTGCTAAAAACTTTTTGTCTGTGTTTTTTTTTTTTTGTCTTTAATAATTCTGGCTTTCAATAATATTACAAATAATCCTTTAAATCCATTTTCATTAAAATTTGTAATCCTTAAGATATACTTGTCCCATTTTTTTTGTTATTTTTTATTCTTTTTTAAAGCTTTCTTGATGTTATTATATTCAATAGAAAAAACTAAGAAGAAAAAAGTTTCATAATTTATTAGAAATGCCGACAGGTGCCGTTTTAATAAATAATCCAGACAACATTTCCGGGATATTATTTTATGAATAATTTTTAAGAAAAATAGAAAGAAAAAAACTATAAAGTAAAATGATTTTTACGTTGGTACTATTGAAGTAGTTAATTTTTAGAATTTTAAGTGATATCTGAGACTTCCTAAAATTTAGTTTGTTTTTTTTTTTATTAATTTTAGAAATTTTCTCGGGTACAATAATTTGAGCCTTAAACTTAGAAATTTTTGAAAATATAATGAAAGAGATCCAAATTTTAGTTCACAACCTCTTTATTTAGAAAAAATGACTTAAGAAAGTTCATTTTTCCTTCTTTTTTATATTTAGCCAACACTGGATCACGTGAACAATGCATTTTAAAATACTAAATCACATTGTCATTCAGTTTAGTCTTGAAAAATTGAGTATATTTGTATAGTACTAGCAAGATCTGACAGTTGTAATTGACGCCATTAAGTATGCAATTTTTTTTTTATTTTAAATTATGGCATAATTTTCTTATATGCGTGTCATCCTTGCGCAGGGGCCATGCTAATCTTCTCTGTATCGTTCCAATTTTAATATATGTTCTGCCGAAGCAAATGATAAATATAGAAAGCAAAAGATAATATAGCAATAGCAAATGATAATATAGAAAATATACAAGTTAAGTATACAAGATAATATAGAAAGTATGCATTGTTAACAACAAAAAATGTTCAATATAGTTGCAGACTACTGTAAAATATGGTTATTAAAAATACATTACAACAAATGCGAAACGATTCTTTTTCGCAATACAGTAAATAAACTTAACACAAACATGAGAAAAAATTGGAAGAATTACTTTATCAAACAATACAATAATGTAATGCTAAAAAACAAAAAAATGGTTAAATATTTAGGAGTTCACTTACACCAAACCCTAAATTATACCGAACACATAAATAATGCATTAGATATTTTATAATCAAACAATAATTCATAAAGTTAAGACCATATGTTATAAAACACTCATAAGACCAATTATCATGTATGCATCTCCAATCTGGTACAATATTAGTGCCAGCTCAATGGAAAAACTTCGCAAATTCCAAAGAAAGTGCATAAGAACATGTATTAATAAATACCTTAAACCCGAGACTAATTATAAACATTTTTATTCAAATAAATACATAAAAGAGTCAAACATGAAACGAATTGACAATTTTATTATGAAATTGATCAGCAATCATTTTGACAGAGCATTGAAAACTCCTGAGATTAGTTTAATATCCCTCATATATTACCATAACGAGTAAAACATAAAGAAAATATTAATAACGGGTTACATTGGAATTGGAAGATCACAACCATGTCCCCCTATTATTGCATTATAATAGACGGGCTACATGCAAAAAAATTGAATTTCATCCTACTAATATTAATCCCCAAAGATCTGAGATTTGACACACATATTCCCTATAGGGATACTATAGATAAAATAAATGTTTGGTGGTTAGATAGAGCATAGTATATTGCATTAACAATATACAAATTAGTTTTAGGAATTAGGTTAGAATTTTGTTAAGATAATTAGAATAAGTTAAAGTATAAGTAAGATGTAATAATTAAAACTTAGAAATATATAAATATATGCTTAATATGTCATCATAAAAATAAAAATATTATAAAAAATTAAAACATAGATTAAATTTAGCAAACAAAATACTATATATTAATAAAAAAAGAAAAAATATCTATTTTGTAAACTTTTTTAGGATAAATTGAAGAATTTTTAAATTTCAAATACTTAAAAGTTAAAAAAAAAAAAAATTCTTATTTTTTCAATTCTTGTTTTGAAAAAATTCTTGATTTTAAAATTTATAATCAAATATTTTACTTTCAACTGCTAATCGATTGAACTAATTATTTACAAAAGAAAAATTTTTATATTATGTAGTTGAAAAAAATATATAAGTCTAAAAAAATTTTCTTTTTATTTTCAACTTTAATATATTAGAAACATTTATTTGTATCTTAAACTTTTATAACATTAAATTCTTTTATTTTCTTTTTCATTTATTATGTATTATTATTTTTATATTTTTAAGTACTCATCATTTATTTATTTTTTTATTCAAGAACAAGTAAAAAAAAAAACGAAACACAAAAAAACTAAAAAGGATTTTTTTATATATACATTAAAATCAATATTAAAATAAAAAAAAAATCAAAACAAAAAAAACATCAAAAAACCAATAAAAAAATAAGGAATTTTTGTTTTCAATGAAACAAGAAAACAATTGAAAGTAAATTCCAAAGAAAAGAAAGATAGAAGTATAAAGTAAAAAACAAACAAAAAAAAAAAATAGAAGAACAATCAATATAATCCATAACAATAGCAATAAAATATAATTTCAAAACAATTTCAATCAAAATTTATTTGATTTTAATGTTAACCAGTATAATCATAATCAAAATCATCTTCCTTTTTTTTTAGGCTATTACCATTATTACAATATTTTGTCTTTGTTTTGTATTGTCTATATGTGTGTAATTTTTTCTATAGTTGTTCTTGCAATTTAAATGTAATTTATTAAATTACTTTTAATGTATGTAAACAATTGCTTGTAAACTTGTAATCAAATATTATACTTAAGAGCTATAAGAAAGGATCATAAAGATTATTTTTCTAATATAACTTTCTTCTATAGCTCAAAATTATGGTTGAGAGTTTGATTCCATACAAAACTTAAAATTTGAACATTTCTATACATTTCCAAATTTTCATAATATCAATATCAGCTATTACCACTGAAAAGTTTTATATGACTAAAAGTATTCAATTTTAAAATAAAGCAGTGAATAGAGTGTCGTTAACCTCTTATTTGGTATAGATTGCCGATAAATACAAAAAAAAAAAAATTAACTTTAAGTATGGAATTATCTCTCTCTCTAACATACCCTGCTCACACTATTTAAATATTATATATATTTGTCACTGAAACTGGAAAATAACTCGTATTCAAACCTGAATCTAAAAACGATCTTTAGAAGTGAAGGACTGCTAATAAAAATTATCAGAAAATCTAACTTTAAAAGACTTTTTTTTTTTTCAAACCACTTAAGAATGATGTTAAATTATGAAAATCTAAATTGAAAATTTAATCACATAATTTTAGTAATTCTCAACAAAATTTTTTTTAAAACATATATAATTATTGATACTTAACAGCTATAACATAAATTACAAAACTATATGTAATTCATTTTGTATTTAAGTCAAAATGATCATAAATAACTATAATTTTATACCCATTATGGGTGGGTGATGGTGAAATTTCTATATCCATTTATCCAATTGAAATAATAAATACATTGACAAAAAGAAAAGTGAAAATGTTTTTTTTTTTTTTTTTTTATTTAAATCGTGCCAAAAAACAATTCAAATAAATCAATATTACAATAAAATAGTATAAAAGTGACACATAAAATTGTAAATCCTCTACCTCTTCACTTCAATTCTTTTATTTTCGTTTTTTTTTTTTTTACGTTTTCAATATGAAAATTTGATTTAATTGGCTGGTACATATTTATTATATTTTGGCAGACTACTTATTAGACGTTTAATAAATCATATAGAAACTATGAAACTGATAATTTACGAGAATAACTTAATAAGTTTTAAAGTAATTTATGTATATGAATATAGGGATGTAGGGATGGAAAAGTCAAATAATACCTTTTTTTTTGCTTATTAGTACTTCTTAGCCTATGTTTTATAATATATAATCAAAGTTGTAAACTTGAATTGTGCACACAGTTGAAATCTCTTATATTCTGTAATGTTTTAAAGGTTATTGGAGTTCAAAATTGATGTTTCAAATTTTTGTACGCGCAATGAAACTACCAATTAATGTTTCAAATGATTTTTAAATTCCATCAAAACTACTTAGCCATAGAGTTTAACAATGCATATTGATCTTCTGATATTCCAGCTGACATTTTTTTTTTTGTTTTTTCAGGATCTTGAAGTCATCTAGTAAGACTCTGTAATGAAAAATATAAATTATTCTTAGAGAAATGATTGACATATTTACCTTTAGAATCTCTGTAACAAAAGATGTTAATATTCTTAGAGAAACGATTTACACATTTACCTCGAGGATTACGGTATCAAAAACTTATTTTCAAAATTTATAGTTTTAAAAATGAAATATGAGACTTAAACTAAGCATGTGCCGTATTAAGGCAAAATACAAAAAAAAGAAGATAATTTAAATTACTGTAATAAGGTAAAGTAAAATATAAGAAGTACACTTACAAAGAGGTTCTCATTTCTCATTTGAACTGAAGTATGAACTTTTAAAATATTATCTGAATCTTCATTCTCATTCTAATCGATTGCTTCTAAAGGAGATTTAATTAAATATTTTTGGTTTATTAAAGGATTTTCTAGTTTTTAGAGTACATCCCATAAGGTTTAGAAGTAGAACCAAGATAATTTTAATTATATGTTTCTTAAACATCTACCAAATTTTTTTTATTATTGTTAAGAGTTGGCAAACATGTGTAAATAACTTGAATTGTATTTCAGATTAATATTTCACTTAAAATTTTGAAATTTAAATAATTCTTTCCCTTTTTTTTTTTTTTTTATATTATTCATGTTTCTATTTCGGCACAATTACGTCCCTGAATTCAATTAAGAAGTTCAATCAAAATATAAATTATACACACAAAAACAAAAAAAAAAAAACAAAAAAAAACAAAATATAGTAAAATTTAAAGTGGGGGTGTATTTTGCTCCAAATAAATTTTCTAAATCATTATAAATATACCTAAGTAAATTTTCATGATTTGCGTGTCTAACAATTCCATTGTCTACAATCAATTTGACATTTGTACATGAACGTTATAAAGAAATACGACATTATGTTGGTGTTGTAAATTGTATATAATAATGTACGCCTGTTGTTATCTATACCTAAGGATTTCAAAAATAATGAATTAATCACAAAACCAAATAACAACATCATAAAAACAACAACTAAAGATATTATGTACAATATTTTTTTATATGTATGTATGTATGTTCGATACATTTTACAGGTTTACTGTGGTAACAAAAACAGAATCGTAAATGTTTTGTTTTTCTTGCTGTTTCTGTTGCTGTTGCTGTTCCTGTTTCTTGTTATTATATTTAAAGAAAAAAAAAAATTCAATTTCATTGTTCCGGTCTTTTGATTTTAATCTGTCGAAAACAAAAAATTTCAAAAAGTATGAAATGAAAAAATAAAATAAATGAAAAGAAATTCTTTGTGTATCAATTGAAAATAATTTTAAAATTGTTAAGCTGTCTGATACTGTCTGATAGGTATGTCTGATACTCTGATATACACATAATTTAATTTTTCTAGTGAATATTCGACAAGTATATTATTGTCCATTGTCTTTTCTATATAAACTATATAGAATATTGATTGAAGTGGTTTTTAATTAAAGATTATTTAGAAAATTGTTGTTTTTTTTTTGAGAAAATGAATATTCAATGATGAAATAACATTTATAATATAAAAATTCCCGGCTAATATTCTGTTAATTTATTTGTGAAAATGTTAACAGTTTAAATTTCTGCTTGGGAGTCGATGAAACTAGTAAAAGTTTTTATTAGAACTACTTATAGTTATTTTTTTTTTACCACCCACTTTGGACTATTAAATTAATATACTACATGATTTAAGAAAAATATCATTAAAAAGACCATGTATCCTAAATGGTTTATGTCTTCGATAAATTATTATGAATTGTTCGATTATGTTTCACCTGATACGTTTTTAATGTTTTTATTATTGTTTTTCTTTTTCAAATTAAAGCTAACATAAAGTTTGGTGTTATAAACTACAAAGGCCACATATGAATAAGATGTCTTTTGATATTCCAGTCTTGAATATTTCGGTTAAGTTAGATATCGGCATTCTATCCAATACCCTAACCAGTAGTTATTGAGTGAAAATTGAAATTTTCTTGATTAAAATTGAAAAGAAACACAAATTTTTGAACCTATTATTTTCAGTTGCAACTATTCACTTATTTTTTTTGTTTTTTTTTTTTTCTGTTATATTCTGAATTTGATGACTGTAAGATATAAGTAACAGAGTTTTTTTTTATTTAGTTTTTTATCCTCTTTCTATTCTTTTTATTCCTTCATTCAATTTTTGATAGTTGGGATAGTGTTATTTTTACTAAATTTTGTTGTTATTGTTGGTTGGTGCTCATATTCTATACTTTTAATAAGAAAAGTAACAGGTCACAAAAGAACCTAAAAAACAAAAAAAAAGAATAATATTATATATGTGGTCTTTCCTTAGGGAGATTATCACTCCCATTTTTCTTATTTTAGTCTTATATATTCTTTTTTTTTTTGTTTTCCTGTTTTTGATAATCGTGGGAAGTGATGTGTAGGTGGATTTTGGGATGGGGAATTATTAAATTATATTTTTTTCTCTTATTTTGTTGTTTTTACTAGGAAATTATGATGATGATGAGTAAAAATGTAACCGAATCAAATCAAAATCACTAAAGAAAAAGAATAAAACAAAAAAAAAAAAAAAGATTAAATATTTTTGCTAAAAATCAAAATTGTTGGGACTGAAAGGAAAGACAAAATAAAAATAAAATAAAATAAAATACAAAGAAATATTATAAATATAATGTAAGCAGGTGGTAAATTGTTAGATTCCGTTGATGTAGTAAATAGGATTTTGAATGTTTCATAAAAATGTTTGACTTTACTTAATCAGAGTTTTAATGGATTTTATGTATTTTAAGGATTTTCAGATTCATATAAGATATTTTATGTATGGTTATATTATTTAAAAATGGACTTAAGGAGATTTTTAATATGGCCATGAATTATAATCTATAAAAACTAGTAAAAAAAAAAAGTTAGGGTTTGGTGTACGGTATGAAAGTAATATTCTGTGTTTGTTTTTAATCCTGATTGCAATGGAAAAATGTGATCAAAATTAATATGAATTTAAGAATTTTAATATTCAGTTGAATTACTATAAGTATTAGTTCATTACTAAGATCTTAACCTTATAATTTCTATAATACATTAGTTAAGTTTTCAATACTGTTTATACTATACTTAGTAAGTTTTAAAAAGAAATAAATGAGAAAACCTAAAAGATTATCATGCTTTTTAGTTATCATAAAATTTTTATTTGAAAAAAAAAAAAGATCTTAAGAAGATAAAAGTTCTTATTTTTGTTTTTAGATACAAAGTAACTTTTAAATTTGTTAGTTATTAAAAATTATTAAATTAATTATAATTTTCTTTCCATTTATTTTCAGGTACGGAAACATTAAAACAATTATTATGTCTAACTTTAAATATTGCTGAAACTGGTATATACCTGGTATAATTACACCTAATATACCTATACAAAATTTATTTTAAGGTAATTGTTTAAATATGCTCTTGATGGGGTAAATATTAATTCATTTTAGTTTTGCATATTTTGTAGAGTATTTGTATGTCTTTAACAATTCTAATATAGATCAGTTTTTTTTATTTGAGACAATAAAAGGCTCATTGGGTTGGTTTTCTTCTGTTTAAGGTTTAAACGTTATATTAATAACTTTTACATAACATACTGTTTCTTTTTCTCCAATTCAGCTGTTAGAAGAGTATTAAATATCCATTGGATAATATAATGATTCCTTGTTTTTGATCAAATATTGTAATAGTCCCAAAGTTGCTTAGATTTAAGTTGAGTTTTCTTTTTAAATTCAGTGAATTAGAATATTTTTAGAAGGTATTTCTCTCTTCTCCATCCAATACCCTACTCAAGGTGTAGTGACACTAGTAGGTACTAGTTATATTTCATTCTGTTTTATTCAAAATCAAATGGCGTACAATATATGTTACTTGATTTATAACATAAATTTTGACTTTTGAATTTTGCCTATAACTGTAATTTCTCAAAAAAAAAAAAAAACACAGCAGATGGTTTTTACCATCCATCAATCAATATAAAATGCTACTTATCGATTTTTAATCGGCGTTAATATTTTTTATTATTTCCTTAAAATTTTTACAAGTTCTGTTTTTTGTATCGTAAAGATTTTTAATTAAATACAGAAAACACAATAAAACATTATTTTTTTTTTTTAATAACAGGTATTTAGTTTTGTTATTCTTAATTTATATATGATAAATAACAGATAACAAGTAGTTCTGGCACTATACAAAAAAAAACCTACTACCGTGTCTGGTGTTCAATTTGAATTTCCATTGCAGTAGAACGAAAGGTCTATTACCATATTTCCTTGAAGAAATTGAATACAACGTTTTCCACAGTTACATAATTATACTGAAACACATAACATTATTTAGTTTTTTTGGTGTCTGTTAACAAAAAGATAACAGTAGGAAAAGTTATTTATATCATATATTTATCTCATAGATTGTATTTAATGCAATTTATCAAAAAAATTAACATTAGCCAAAATGATGATTTATATTTGAATCTGTTAAGGATTTTGCTAAAAAAATCAATTCAATATTACATTTTTCTTGTTTATAGTTTACTTAGAGTCTCATTAGAGTCTCTTTTCTCTCTATACCTTCATTCATTATACTCAGGTTGGAGGAAAAAAATTTGTAGAGTTATTTTGAAGCAGGATGTTAATGTTCTTCTTAAATTTCGTGATATCGTACACATATAAATCACCAAATTTTGGGAACACATGTGCAGGCGTAAGGTTCCATAAACGCGACGTTCGCATAACAAACGAATTTCCAAATGCCGTGTTACACCATCTTGACAATTCTACAATGTAGGAGTGGGCATCTGCCACACTTGTTTCATGTTGGGAAACTTTGAATAGAGGCATTAATTATTTTATTTCTTTAGAACAGGTGTTCATCTCTACAATGTATTTATAAAACAGAGTCAATGACCTGACAGTATGGTGATGGCAGAGTGGAGTGTGCGTTGAGGTAACACTGAGGTCGCCAATAAGACGAATAGCTCTGTTTTGCACTTTGTTGAGATAACCCAGCGCTATTCGGGGAGCTCCAGCCCAAATAAGTGCATTTTACTCCATTTTTGGCCTAATGTGATAAAACCCCTACCTACTAACACAATATATTGGCTAGAGAGTAGAGATAGGAAAGGATAGAACAATATTGAATTGAGAGTTAGACTGTTCAGATATGATTTAATTTCTTTTTTCCTAGTTGTATGTATTCTGAAAAATGTATGATTTGAAAAATCGATGAATGCACTTGACTAAAATGTAAGATATTTTGAAATTCAAAATTTTGATCAATTATTTTTTAGAATTATGTATCATTTATTTTCTTTCTTGTTATACCCTACACCTAAAGTATAGGGTATATTAACTTTGGTATGGTGTTTGTAACCACCAAAAGGAAGCGAGTTAGGTATAGACATGTATATATATTCTGAATCAGGATCACCGCCGGAATCGATTTAGCGATGTCCGTCCGTCCGTCCGTCCGTCCGTCCGTACGCACGATAACTCAAAAAATAACGATGCTATCTTGATGAAATTTATATAGTAGGTTACTAATTACGAAAGAAAGGCTAAGTTCGAATCTGGACAAAATCCGTCCATGGGTTCGGATTCTGGAAGCTTCCGAATGATTCCGGGCTTTTGGAGATAATCTCCGCAAACGAGATTATCTCCAAAAGCAACAAAGATAGAACCTTCAAATTTTGTACAATGATGTTTCTTCCCGTTCGATTTATGTCTCTGAAATTTAAGAGGATTTGGTCCATGGGTTTGGGTTTTGGAAGCTTCCGAACGAGCACCAGAGCAAATGAGATTATTTCCAAAACCAACAAAGATAGAACCTTTAAATTTTGTACAATGATGTTCCTTCCCGTTCGATTTATGTCTCTGAAATTTAAGAGGATTTGGTCCATGGGTTTGGATTTGGAAGCTTCCGAACGAGCCCCAGAGCAAATGAGATTATCTCCAAAACCAATAAAGATATAACCTTTACTTTTGGCAGAATGGTGTTCTTTCATGTATGATTTAGGCCTCTGAAATTTAAGAGGATTTGGTCCATGGGTTTGGATTTGGAAGCTTCCGAACGAGCACCAGAGCAAATGAGATTATCTCCAAAACCAACAAAGATATAACCTTTAAATTTGGCAGGGTGGTGTTCTTTCATGTTTTATTTAAGTCTCTGAAATGTGAGAAGATTTGGTCCATGGGTTCGGGTTTTGGAAACTTCCGAACGAGCCCCAGAGCAAACGAGATTATCTCCAAAACCAATAAAGATAGAACCTTTAAATTTTTTATAATGATGTTTCTTCCAGTTTGATTTATGTCTCTAAAATTTAAGAGGATGTGGTCCATGGGTTTGGATTTTGGAAGCTTCCGAACGAGCCCCAGAGCAAATGAGATTATCTCCAAAAACAACAAATATGTATAACCTTTAAATTTGGCCGAATGGTGTTTTTTCATGTTTGATTTAAGTCTCTGAAATTTGAGAGGATTTGGCCATGGGTTTAAATTTGAAAAAATTTGAACCGTGGATTCGAATTTTGGAAGCTTCCGAACGAGCCGCAGAGCAAATGAGATTATATCCAATACGAACAAAGGTAGAACCTTTGAATTTGGTACAATGGTGTTCTTTCGTGTTTGATTTATGTCTCTGAAATTTAAGAGGATTTGGTCCATGGGTTTGGTTTTGGAAGCTTCCGAACGAGCCCCAGAGCAAATGAGATTATCTCCAAAAACAACAAATATATAACCTTTACTTTTGGCATAATGGTGTTCTTTCATGTATGATTTAGGCCTCTGAAATTTGAGAGGATTTGGTCCTTGGGTTCGGATTTTGAAAGCTTCCGAACGAGCCTCAGAGCAAATGATATTATCTCCAAATGCAACAAAGATAGAACCTTTAAATTAGGCAGAATGGTGTTCCTTCATGTTTGATTTATGTTTCTGAAATTTGTGAGGATTTGGTCCATGGGTTCAAATCTTGGAAGCTTCCGGACGAGCCCCAGAGCAAACGAGTATATCTCCACAACCAACAAAGATAGAACTTTTATTTTTAGTACAAAGGTGTTCTGTTATGTTTCCTTTTCTGTAAAATTGAAAACTGACATTTGAAAGAATTTGAACCATGGGTTCGTATTTTGGAAACTTCCGGACGAGCACAAGAGCAACGAGCATATCTCCAAAACCAACAAAAGTAGAACCTTTAAATTTAATAGAATGGTGTTCTGGCAAGTTTTCTTTATGTTCCTGAGATGGATTCGATGAATTGGAGTGGCAATTCGGGTAGCTGACACAAACATCCCAAGGACTACCAATCTTCGAAAATAATTAAGATAGAAACTTAAAATTTTATACAAGGGTGTCAAGCATATCGCAAGCGGATGCCTCTTTTACGTTCTTGAAATTCGAGTTGAATAAGACAGAAAAGGGAAGAAGTTCAAGCAGCTGCCAAAAACACTTATGGATTGTTAATTTAATTCGAATTATTCAGGTGTAGGGTATTAATAAGTCGGTTGCATCGACTTACTGTTACATTTACTTGTTTTTTCTTTTTACATATACCAGAAACAGTAATTTTACAAATTAAATAACTTTGAATCCTTAAAAAGTTTTATATATTAAAACTTTTTTATAACATTTAATTACTTTATTTTTTTTTTTTCTTTTTTTTTTTTGCTGTTACTTATATTACATTTGTTTTTCATTTTTAATGTTATCTCATAACTGAAGGAAGGCAAAATGAATAGAAATTTATAAAACTTAAGAAGGAAAAAGTCATTTTTACATCATCACTTAATAACTTAATATCAATTTAAAACCAAACATTTTTCAAAATTTAGTTTTTCAAGAAAAAAAAAACTTAAAAAATTTCTTTTAATAATCGGAAATTGTACAAAAAAAATGTAAAATTGCACAAAAATACAAAACCATAGTCAAAAAAAATTTTCTCCAATGTCATATCAAAATTTTCAGTATAAAAATTCTTGAAAAACAATGAAGTTATTGATAATGATGATGATGTTGATGATGATGATGATAAAGATTGAAATGGTAAAAATGATTATAATATTACTGCAGTTGAATGATAATATAATTGTAAAAATATTTAGGATGATGATGTTGCAGATGTGTTAATATGCAGATGATGACAATTTTTTTAATTTTTTTAATTTTTTTTTGTTCCTTCTTTTATTTTTCTTTTATTTATTTAATAATATAAGTTTTGTCTCATGTTACAAAAAATTAATATTGAAATGTTGGGGTTTTTTTTTTACATCCATCCTTCCTTACTTCCTTTGATTTCCTGAAAGGACATCTTAATATATTTTAGAAGAAGCTCTCATTTTGTAAAATTATCTTTGAAAATTTTTAAGATTTTTCTTTAGAAAAAAAAGAACAAAATTTTAGTGAATTTTCAATAGCTCAAATCTTTAGATAAATTTGTCACATTAGAGTCTAACGAATAGATGAAAATTAAATAAATTGATTAATTAAGTATAAATATTATATTTTGAATGTTCTTTGAATAGTTGAATGTATTCTTAATAAACATTTCTTTTTAACTTTTTAAAATTTTATTTCTCCTTTTGATTCCTTCATCATTCATTATTCGAAACCACCCTTACGGAGGTTTCGTATAATAAAAGAATAATGTTTTGAAAAAAAGTAAAATAAAAATGTAGACGCAATAATATAAATTATTTCCATTGCATTTTATAATAGTTCATATATTTTTCAACATATTATAAATAGATTTTTCTATTGTATGTATACTCGTAAGTTTATATACGAGTATAATATATTTTTTGTAAGTTTTTCATTTCTGGCATCTGCAGGCATTTTCATATAACAAACGTATTTTTAATGAAAAGTTGTTTGTTTTTCTTTATTCAGTTTTTTTTTTTTTTTTTTGTTTAATTTTTTGGAAGCTATTTGTATACGTATATTGTATTCTTTAAAAAATTTCTAAATAAAAGACATAAGATATTTCTAAAGAGTTAGTGAATTATATACTCTATTAAATAGTGAAAATTTCAAAACAAACATAAAAAAAAAGTCGATATACAAAAATGAAATTTTTATTATTTTATAATGAACAATGCAATATGTTGGATTATTGTTGATATTAGGTTTCTATTTTCGGAATAAAAGTTCCTTTTAGTAAAAAGAATTTTTAAATTAACTTTACATTTTTGCTTTCAACAAAATTTTGAATATAATATTGAAACAAAAAAAAGCTTCAAGTCATGTATTTTACTTTAAATCAATCAAATAATTCTTATTGTTGCAAGCAATCAAATTGATATTGTTGTGAGTTTCAGTGTTTTTTGCTCACATATCAAAATATCAAATTTAAAACTTTTTTTAAAGTTATATTTGTGTCACATTGTACAACAATTCTTAAAATATTTTTAATTCTTTTCCAATATTAAAATTGATTCTGTCGAAATTTTACACTAAAGTTTTAAAAATTAATTAAGCCCGACTTTATACTTAAATCATTACTTTGATGAAGAACAAAATAATATATTTTAAAGCTTTAATCGACTGAGAATTGTTTAGGCTTCTTTTCAGTACATGTATACATATGAGTAAATATTTTTTGTTTTCCTCCTTTCCGATCCTATAGCATACGGCATCCATTAATTCATTATTGTTTAAGCTTCAGTTTTTGGAATCATTATATACATAGTTTCCACTGATTACTCGACATTATACATATTATATACAATGTGTTTAAATGCGCGTTTAATATGTAAAAATATGCACAGCTTAGGATTCAACGTTAATTAAGGAATAAGAAGAATTTTCGTAAGAATCGAAAATATAAATTAATAAAAAAAATAAGTTTTTGCGATTTTATATAGCAAGTGATCAGAAGTAATGTAATTTTTAAATTTTATTTTCTTCAAAGACATCTTTGGTTTCATAAAACTCAATTTGAGACTAGGAACGGACTACTATTTGTTTGTTCTCTTGATACAAACTACAATTTTTAGATCGGAGAGTTAAATGAAATAATATTTAATTAATTCTGAATTGTAAGGTTAATTACCATTATAATTATCAAAATATGTTTAATTGACTTGAGACCCAAGGTCAAATTCAAAGACTTTTTAATAATATTTGATCCATAAAGTAGCTCAGGGTACATTAGAACATTTAGTTTATTTTGTGTTGATGAAAGGTGAGTTAACATGTCACTAATCACCAGACTCTAGGTCCGTAGTGTACCTTCAAACAGTTCTCTTAGGTTAGAAGATTCTATTCAGAGGTGGTGTTAAGTTTCGCTAGATTTATGCCACGATGATAACACTCTGACCGAAGAAGTTTTGAAGGCTTCTTAGAGCCATGTCAGAAACTTCGTTTAAATCTTGCAAAAATTTTATATTTCACCTTTTTCTTGACAGACTAGAGCTAGGACCTGACTAGGATAGATGCATAGAAAAACCTCCAAGTTTTGTAACGTGTCAATTTCTTTACAAAACCTACAGTTAAGATCCACATGCATTACTAATCTTCTCACAAGCAATTCTTCTTAATATTAAATCTGAGGTATATCTGAATGTGAATAATTTGTACAGATTTATGGACAAATGGGATATTCTCTAAGCTTTGCTCAAACTGTGCTCCGTACTTAGGTAGCTCAACCCTCGACTCTTTTCCTGTAATGCCCGCTAGTCTTCGGACTCAAATCAAATTGATAATACTCTGTGCTGAGAGTATTTTTAATACAACACAACCAATACACCCTTTACAATACAACCCTCTACCGCCGTAATTCTTGGTGCTAAGGATTTGATTACCACTTGTATATAAGAGTGGAATGTTCGTTCAGAAATCATTTGTAATTAAAATATTTTTAGTTCTTTTCCAGCATTCAGTTTACTTTTACCGAAACTTTACACTTAAAAAGTTTTAGAAAGAGAAAATTTTTAAAACATTCAAAATTCTCCTTTGTTTCGCAAAATTTTTAAAACTTCAAATTTTTGTCCCGCAAAAATTAACATGAAATTCTTTTAATAATTCAAAAGAAATTTATCTTATTTCCTTTATTTACTAATATATTCACATAAATAATAATTCTTTATTTAATAAATTCTCATTATTATTATTTTTTATATTTGACTGTAATTGCAGAAATGATAAGCACTTAATTGAGTGCAACTCAATCATTTATTTATTTTGAATTTATTGCAAGAAAAATTTTAAAAATTAAAACAATAAGAACTTAAAGGATTATTATTAAAAAATTTTTATAATTTTATACCGCCATCGTTATAATTTTTCTTTTTTTATCCTTTTTCAATAATATCATCACCCTCATCATTGTTACTTGCCCCTCACTTTAAAAACATATTTTTACATACCTACTTTAAAATATAAAATAATAAGAATAAAACATAAAAAATAGAAATAAAAGGAAACAAAAAATTGAAATGAAGTTTCAGAACCCTAATGTTAGATGTCGCATACTAAAATAATTTTTTTGAATATTTTTTTTCTTGCCTTGCCTTTAATTCCACAGAAAACAGCATGCATCTGCAGACAAATAACATCTTCACAGTTAATTTTTTTCCTCATTCAAACTTCTTCAATTTTTTTTTTAAAATGAAACGGAAGAGTTTCAAGCTGAGTTGATTGAAAGAAGTTAAGAAAAAAAATTAAGAAATAAAGTGGTTTAAAATATATTTGATTGCACATAATAGGTATGTATTCATAAAACAATATTTCATTATTAATTGGAAGTTAGTTTTCAATAGCGGTCTCTTACATTTATTCTTACAAAATGTTGATTTTATATTTTTGTTTATCATTTATCATCGGAACGACGGTTTAAAAATGTGCCTTCTATTAAGGACGGATGTTGCTGTTATGTGTGGGGAAGTCTGTTAAATCTTAAACATTAATGACTTGATTCACTAGATTTTATGGCTTTGCTATGAGAGGGAGGGATTGAAGTTAGGACGAAGGAGAGAAGAACAAAATACAGTATATATGTACTACAATCAATATAAGTGTACCTCTTTAGGAAAATTAAATATGTGTTTTTAATTGATGAAAATGATTAATTGATAATCGACTTTCTACTGATTACTGCATTTATCAATAATTACTATAGCCTCTAGGACCGTAATGCAATTTCATACGTAGGAGAATTATCAAATATTATTCCAACCTATATGGGATTTGAACCCCCATTTCCTACATTAATAAACCATATGCTTAACCTCTCTGTCACCAAGATTCCCATGTGAATGTTTTAGTGAAAAAGTTTAAACTATTGTTGAAATTTAATTTTTTAAATTTAATGTCAACAATTGCATGTCAGGAATTTTACGTTTTTAAAATTTGTTATCATGCAGTTGAGTATAATAACAACCTAACCAATACGCCAATATATTACATTTGCTTTTTCATACATTAATTCATATTACATAATGCATACAATATGTACCTATTTATAAGTAATATTTTCTTAATATATAAAAATTTTTCAAAAGAATTAAAATATTATGTTGTCATAATTATTTCTTTTTGTTTTTGATGATATGATGATGACAAACGATAAAATAATAAAAACAAAACAGAAAAAAATGCCAAATTTAATAATAAATTTGTATATGACTTTATTTAAAAGTTGAAGTATAAAAAGAAAAGAAGCTGTTGATGATTCCCCCAAACACACTTGTAATAAAATTCAAAAAAAAAAGGGGGAAATAAATAACAAAAACAAAATGTAAATGACAAAAAGAAACAACAAAATACAGTGTTTATTTATCATCCACATATTCCTGCAGCTATTAAACCAACCTTTTTTTTTTGTATTTCACTTCCCAAAATCCAAACTTCAAAAAAAAAATATAATAATAATAACAAAAATATTAAAAAAAACGTTCTAAGCTAATGCAAGCAGGATGATATAATTTTATTTTTTTTTTTTGTTTTTATTTTCAAGAAGAGATGAGAAGCTTCAAAAACGTAGCTATGAGATTTCTTTAAACAGAATATAAATTGTTACAAGCGTTGTATAGAAATGTTAGATATATAGTGGAGAGTTGCATCTGATGAATAGGAGAATCAGTGGCTTTTTGTTTTTTTTTTATAAAATAAGCTTTAAAATTTTTTTCGTAAAAATACTACAAAAAATATCGAAATTCTATGGCAATTATTTGGGTACAGTTTTTAAATCTATGTTTTGAATTATTTTTTAGTACAAAAGTACAATTTAGTACAATTTTCTGAATTGAAAATTTTGTTTAAATACGTTTAAAGTTTTTTTTTTTGTTTTTTAGTGCATTTCTCTGCCACATAAATGTGAACAGGAAATTACACAGCCTTTCCTTTTCAGACGTGGCTGTAAGAGGAAATAACTCTTACGACATGTGTGGGATTCGAACCCACACTTCCCCGGTGTTTACAGCGTATTTTATACGCTCTTTCTTACCCACTAAAGCACCGAGGCCCCTTGTTTAAAATCAATATTATAGTTCTATGTATTTAATTTGATATTTTGAAAAAGTGTATTTCAATTAATTAAAATTGAAAAATTGAATTTTTTTGAAATACTATAGCCATTTTAATTTCTATTTTGTAAACATATAAACTTTCCTAAAGTTATGAAGGGAAATACAGAAAAAAGGCTCAAAAACAAGTGTATAACCCAAATAAAAATATTTTAACCTAATGAAAAGTAACTAATGCTATTGAATATAACATAATATGATCTCCATGAGTTAATTCTGTTCCAACACTTTTAAAAATTACTTTAAAAAACCCCGGCATTTTATTCCCATTATATCCGCATTTTGTGTGTCTACTAAACAAAAAATTTCTTTTGGGTTTCCACTGGGCATATTAACGTTTCAAAATTATTTGGAAAAATTATTTAAAAAAGTATTTTTTAAATATGTCCATATTTATTATTTAGAAAATTAAAAAAAAACAAAATTATAAATTCTACTTTTAAAATAAAAATTGAGTGACTTTAGCTTGATGGTTGCAATAATATTTAACTTGTTTTACAGTAACATTTCGGCGCGATTCTTTCTTTCATTCTGTTCACGTTATAATTTTGAAATTAGTATGAGAATTTTCATTTTTCTCTTTTTAATTTTGTGAAAAATTTTTTTTTTCGGCGACTTAAAAAAAAAAGTTTTAATTTTTTTTTTGCCATATGGTTGCATACAGATGATGTGTAATGAACTTTTGAGAATCATTCAAATTGTTGTTGTTTTGTTATTCTTATTCTTAGATTTTTTTTTGTAGTTTGTAGTTAGGTACTTGTTCCTTTTTATATTGTTTAATTTTGTTTTTTTGACTTTTGAATGATTCACTGTAAATGTGTATGTATGTATATACTCTTACTTAATTTTGTATTTTCGTTTTAAATTTTTTGAATGGAACTCCAAAAACAAAACAAAACAAAAAAAAAACAAAAAGTTTTTCATCATCAGTGTTGAGTTTTTATAATAGTGGTTAGAGTTACAGAAATTGGAATTTTGAATTGAGTTTTAAGTGGTTTTTGTAGTAACTTTGAATTCTTGTAATTTTTTTTTGTTTTTAATTTGCGGGGAAAAAAAAAAGAAGATTTTAAATTGGTTTTAAAAAACGCTTTTGAGTTTACTTTGTTTTTGGTTTTTTTAATTTTAAATGTTTGTGTTTTTGTAACAAAAAAAAAACAAAAATCTTAAAAAATAATAAAATTTTAGTGGTAAAGTTGTAATGAAAGAATGAGAAAGAGAATTGAAAAAATGTGAAACAAATATAACATTAAAATGAATTAAATCTTTAGAATATCGTGACAGAATGTTTTTTTTTCCCCTCTGTGGGGTTATAAAAAGTTATAATAAAAAAAAAAAACTAAGGGATCAAGTTAACACTAATTGAATCGAATGAGTGATTTTTTTTTTGTCTTGTTTTCATTTAACATTTTAGTTCACTTGTTATTTATTTATATTAGAAAATGAGTGAAATTGTTTTAAGAAAGAGGCATGTCGTTTAAAAACAAAAAAAAAACATATACAAATATTTTTTTCTAATTTTTATTTTTTTTTTACTGATTTTTTGATGAATTAATTTAGTAAACATAACGTAATTTAAAAACAATGTCAATGACTTAAAAAGATTTTGAAAACATTATTAGCGTTTTTTAAATTATAGTAATTCTAATTAGTTTATCAAAAAAATCACATTAGGTACCTCATTCTTTATACCCGTACGATAGGATCGGGTATAATAAAATTACTCCTCCGTTTGTAACACCTCGAAATAAGCGAGCTAGATATACCTTCAAAGGTATGGATCGGATCAGAAAAAAATTCTAAGACTTTTGAGCCATGTCCGTCCGTCCGTCCGTCCGTCCGTCCGTCCGTCAGCACGCTAACTCAAAAACTAGGAAAGCTAGAATCTTGAAATTTACACAAAATATTTTGGGAGTAATTTGTAGGTTCCCTATTTTTTTTGGTTGAGTTTGGACCAAGCCTTAGGGTAGCTCTCGAACACCTAACTTTTAGATCTCCACATTTTTTTTGCAATATAGCTATGAAATTTTAACTACTGATAGATCTCACAAAAATATTAATTTTATTTTTAATAACTTTTTTTTGTAGCCCCACCCGTTACGGAGCTACAGCTCCCCAAAGGTTCAAAAAAGCTCTATATTTAAATTGTTATAGCACAAGTTGTATAAGGTATATCTTCATTTTGAAAACGCCAAACGATTACTACTTTCATTAGCTTTAAAAGTATATATACAATAAATATATATTTGTGGCATACAGTGTCTTAATTTACCGTTATGCGAAACTCAAATTTTGCAAAATTCGTTAACCCTTCCATCTTCTAAACGGTTAAAGTTGGAAACTTGAAATTTTGACAGAAGTTAGATCTTTGAAAATTAGTATGAGTCATTTCAGAAATTTTTTTTGTATCACCCCCCGTTTAGGAGCTGTAAGGGGTCAAAAACTGAAAATTTCCAATTTTTAAACACCTGTAACTTGAACACCTGTTAAAATTTTTTTGAAGTAATACACAAAAATTAAAGCTCCAACATTATGTTTTTATTTCTGTTAACAACTTTTTTTAATAATATAGGGTTATTTTATAATTGACGAAAGTGTTACTTGATTTTTTCAAATTTTCTAACAAATTTCATTAACGAATTTTTTCCATTTTGTTTTACTCGATAATTTGAAATTGTTGAGGATATAATGCGTAGTACAAAAAAATGTAATTAAATAAACAACATAACGGTTGCTTGAAGAATTTTTATTTATATGATATTGATATATATACATACTTATATAATATCATGTTTATTTACATATCGTATATGTCACTAGTGAATGCATAATAAGAGTATAGATGTATATTATATAGCGCCGTATTTACATACACATATGTATTTTATTGTACTTATAAGAAATTATTCTGTCAATGGAATATTTAAATATAATATAATATAATATTTAAAATTATATTTACTGTTTTGTACTTAGTAAATTTAATATACATTTACCGCTTAGTATTAAATGGTACTATAGAATATTTGAAAAAGTTTTGGATTGATAATCGTTATGTGGAAGGTTAGAATCTGCTTTTGAAGAATGTACATATAAACATATAGTTTGAATATATGTACAACCCATAGTTCTAGAAATTATAAAATTCACCCAAATTATTTTAAAATACTAAAATATTAAAAAAATAATATTGTAAGCAGAGTGACAGGCTGTGAACATACTAACGGTTCGTACGGGTATCTAAGAGTTGACAAAGTCAACTGTATTCTTCCTCGTTTTTATTTGTCTTTTTTTTATTTCTGTCTAAAAATATATCAAGTAAGTATCTCTTAATTTACGTAAGATTTGCTCTTCTGTACTCTGAACTAGGACTTTAACCCTTAGAAACTCAGTAAAATATAATAAGAGTATAAAAAAACACTTTTTACAATAATGTTTGTGAAACTTGTTTTACCCTCATTTCATAGTTTTTTTATTTACCCTTCATTTCATAGTAGTTTTTCTTTAAGTCAATACAAAATGTAAGATTTAAAATAAATAAATTCTTAATTTGTTTATAGTTTTCAAAACACCTTAATATTATAATGCTAATGTATTAAAAATAAGTTACAAAAACCCCCCTTGTAAAGAATATCCATTCCAATTATATAGTATTATAATTTATAAATCTTTAAGTACATATAATATCTTAGATAATTGCATAAGTATGTCGTTTGATAAAATCAAGAGTCGATTAGATTTACATGCACACTTTCTCATCGCTATCAATATCATTCTCACAGCTGGGCATTTTCCAACCAAGTTCGCTTAGATTAGCCGCTAAATTAAAATCATTCCAATATAAATTATTTCCATAAAAAGAATAACTACTTTATAATTACATCATGACATTAATTTTCTAATTAGATACTGGGCGCAATTGCTTTTTTTTTTTTTGGGGGAATAATTAATTACATAAAAAAAATGTTTTTAACTCTAAAACTAATTACTGAAAAATCAAAATTTGTTCCATGTGATTTAATAAAATCAACTTAAAAAAAAAATGGGAAGGTTTCAAAATTTTTTTTTATAAAAATGTCGGTTTCTTTAGTACATTTTAAAAAATTAAAAACTTGTTTATTTGTTTAACTTTATTTATCCATCTGTTTCGTTCGTCTATTTTCTCATCTGTTTAAAAAACTTCACAATAGTTTGAGATAAAGAAGACAAGTTTCAGGGATAAATACACCTCATAGAACAAGTAACAGTTGGACAACTTTTTAATTTAATCTCACCAATTACGGCAGTTACATACCATCTCCTGAAAGTTATAAAAGTCGTATATTATTTTAACTCGAGTTATACTAAATATTTTTCTCAGACTGAAAATGTTAAATATCAAAGATATCAATCATATATTAAGAACATTTTTGAACCTATCGCACTAAAAATTATAGCTATTTGCACTTAATTAATTTCGAATAACTCCGAAAAACTTTTTGTGCATTCGAAAATATTACATTAAATTAACTGTTCGTACTTGATCGTTATCTACCAAATTGTTAGTCTACTCTCAACAACACTAAATATTTACACTAAAAGAGTAACATATGTAATAAAATAAGTGTCAATTAGAGTCTAGTATCAACTGTTAATGCAATAATGTTCGGAAACGTCCTAAATTTAACAATTAAAACAAAAGTAGGTAGTATAACTTTATGCATAACGTTTATGATAAAATCTAAATTATGCTAAATTTTCATCTAATTTTCTCGCAATATTTCCATCAATGCTTAAAGTTAGAAATTTGAAATTTTAATGGGAATGCGATTTTTACTTATTACATATAATTTTTTGTTTGGTTTGTTGAAAATGTTTGCATTCACCATCCGTTTGGGGTAAGAGGTTAAAAATTAAAATTTATTTGTACAAATTTTTAAGATACAAACATTAAAGCTGAAACATAATATTTAGACCCACATCTAAAAAGAAAAGGACTCTCCACTAGGCTGTATCTTTATAAGATGTAGTTATATAAACAAACAAACATTATACATTTTCATGGATTAATGATTTTTCTTAATTATACGTACAGAATTGAAAAATGTGCGGCTTTAAAAACTATTGTTTTTTACATACTACCTTATTTTTTTTTGTAAAGTTTTAATTAAAAAATTTCGTTTCAAAATAAGAATAACACGACTTTTTTTCACTTTAATCCATTTTGCACTTTGTTTTTTTTATTGTTTTTATCATCACATTTATATCTGTTAGATACTTAGATACATGTTGCAAAAAAAAAAAAAAATGTAAGTATGTATCTACAAAACCAACGCAAGTTTTAAATTTACTTCAAGTAACATAAAAAAAAAAGCATAAAAAATATTTCATGACTCAAGGCCAAAAACATTATTTGATTTCATGTTGGTCGTGTTGATGTTATTCGGCATTTTTTTTTTAATTCATTTTCGGCACCTTTTTCTATTTTATTTTTTTTTTGGGGTGATTATCAAAACGTTTTTATTTTAATATTAAAGTAAAAATAAAACAGAAGTTAATACGAAAAGGAAATAAAAAAAAATTAATGTTATGTTTGCTGATGTTTAGAAAATGTTTGAAATCACCATTAGAAACATTAAAAAAAAAATTTTCTATTTTTTAGATTATATTTTATAGCTCCAATTTTTTTATTAATGACAATAAAAAACAATCTATACCTGAATAATAGAGTTAAAAGTAATTGATATAATGTGCTATTCAATACTTTATGTTAAATATGTAGTCTATGATAAGTATGTAAAATTATTGGTAAAAAAATCGGATATTGGGAATTGGTAAACTGGAGGAATTATGTTACGTTCGACTGATCAGTAATCT
Source organism: Poecilobothrus nobilitatus (assembly GCA_947095535.1). Taxonomy (NCBI): domain Eukaryota; kingdom Metazoa; phylum Arthropoda; class Insecta; order Diptera; family Dolichopodidae; genus Poecilobothrus; species Poecilobothrus nobilitatus. The sequence goes on from OX352774.1 coordinate 55,905,262, forward strand.
GATCAGATAAGTAAACTTATCTTAATTAACTTGTCATAAAAAATAAGCTTTAAAGAAAAGATTTTGTGAAAAATAATTTAATTTGATTGAAAAATTATAGTACAAAATTTGTTGCAGTTTATTTCTTGATTCAATGTTATAAAGACGAATTAATATTACGTCCATAAGTATATAATTTTTTTCTTATATACATAGTTCTTATTTATCTATTCCAAATTAATCAATTAAGTTTTTCGAATATTCTTTTCTTAGTCTGAAAATCTCGATATTCTGTTTTATTGCTGAAAAGGACAATGTATTGACTACCTTTTCTTTTTCATAACTTGTCAATATAAAAGTCAATTTGTTAGGTTATAGAAATCTTCTCGCATTTTCAGAAACAGATTGAAAACAAATTAAACAAAATGAAATATTAAACCAAGCTTTTTTCAAAAGACAATAAAAACGGTTTAGAATATTGTAACTTGCGCCAGAATTCGTAAATTTTAAGAATCTAAGAAAAACTTGTGAAAAATCAAGAGATATTTTCTTAATACATATGTAAACAGATAATAAGAGAGATTATATTCTGTTATCAGCATTAATTTTAACGGTTTGCTTCGAAAAAAGGTGTAGAGGTGTTTAAAAACAGCAATTTTTAAATGTTTGACCCCTAGTAGCTCTTAAAGAAGGGATGGAACATAAACATTTTTTGTACTATGCTATAAAAACAGACAATAAAAACGGTTTAGAATATTGTAACTTGCACCAGAATTCGTAAATTTTAAGAATCTAAGAAAAACTTGTGAAAAATCAAGAGATATTTTCTTAATACATATGTAAACAGATAATAAGAGAGATTATATTCTGTTATCAGCATTAATTTTAACGGTTTGCTTCGAAAAAAGGTGTAGAGGTGTTTAAAAACAGCAATTTTTAAATGTTTGATCCCTAGTAGCTCTTAAAGAAGGGATGGAACATAAACATTTTTTGTAGTATGCTAATTCTGATAGATATTTCTTTCCTCGAAATTTTAAAGTTTTATCTAAAAGTATTTATGAGATTTGAAGACAGCGCAAAATCTTGAAAAATTTTATTTTCACATAACGGTAAATTTAAATATGAAATTGTGTGATTTAGCGTTTATAGATTGAGAAATGGTTCAACAGAACCTGATATGTATACTCATTTGAAAATAAATATTTTTCAAACTTTGTGCTATAAAATGTACTAAAAATTTTAATATTAGAAAACTAAGATTTATCCATCACATAAACACTAATCTTAGTCAAAAATACGGTTTAAAAAATTTTCTACTATTTTATTTATTTCTTAGAAAATTAAAGGTTAGATTTCGGCAAATAAACATCAAAGGACAATAATTATAAAAAAAAACCTATCTATAATAAAAGGTAAATCAAAGAATGAAAAATTATAATATTTAATTTGCAAGCTCTGTTTTTACTAATGATTCTTAGAAATTCTACTTTAAAATATACAATTTATAGAGAATAGAAAAAAATAAAAACAAAAAATTAAATAAAATATCCAAAATTATTTCTCGAATTAATATTATATTGTTTTTTTTTTTATTATGTTTGATTTTTAAATCCTAAAAATAGCACTTCAATTATTATTCAAAAAAAAAAAAAAAAAATTGAAAATTCAACAAGTTAAACAACAATATGTTTTCCTTAATATAAAATATACTTATATATTTATATACGTATATTTATTATAGTTATTTGGTTTTAGAGGATGATTTCTAAATTTACCCAACAATTTTATAAAATAAAAGCGAATATAATCCAAATTACTTTTTACTGCTATATAAGTATATCTATATTATATTCTTCAACACAAAAATCAAAATGACATTAAGAGATTTTGTTATGGGAATTATAAAATGGCACTTTAACCATTCAAAAAATCGATTGTATGTTAAAATAAAAAATAAAGTCGACCCTTCTATTTTCTTTAAATTTTACTTTCGAATCAAGGCAATATGAATGAAAGGACTTTACTATGTAATTGTAAAAATATCCTCTTTCTATTTTGTTTTATTTTGTTGAAATTAAAATGTCTTTTGCACAATTGGATAAATAAATAAGATAATAATATAGATAGGTATAAGATTTAGTGCTATATTTATATATACGTATATATATTATGTATATAAAAGGACCTCTTCAAATTCAAATTATTTCCAATTAATAGTCGAAAATGTTAATATTAGTTAAGAGATAACAACAATTATGAATTTTGTGAATCTTAACAAGACATATGTTTATAAAAACCTAATTAGTAATAAAATGTTTACTAAAATATTAATTAATTATAAATGATTTTGTAAATATATGTATACACTTTAGGCTAATTGACACTCACTGTACACTATTAAATCCATAAACACTTATTTTAAACTACAGGCAAATTTCCAAAGGAAAATATTTGGTATTTACATAACTTTTACTAACTACCTGTCTTAACAAACAATCTGACTTAAATAAGGAACGACGTATAAAACACCATACTTCGATACGTTGGCCTTTTCCAAAACAAGACACTGTAGTTTGTTAATTTTATATATTTTCAGAGAAAAATAAACTCAAAATAAAATTTTCTTATTCAAAATCTTTCAACATAAAAATTGACATATAATGTAAACTTTGAAAAGTAAATAAAAAACAAAATAAATTCTCTGAGAGTAAAAATACATCGTGTAAAAATTGGTAATTCGAATGTTCAGCGTACAGACGTCGCGTGTTTCGGTTACCTTCTAAAATGTATGTGCATGGACATATTTTGACAGACGTTATACATCGTATGTTCTAATTTAGATCAGGCAGAAAATTTAACACAGAGCAATGACTCTATAACTGCAAACCGAAAAATTTAATAATGTAACCGAAATTTGACCGAAATTTAATTTCGTTATTACTTTTGTGTCTAAAAATTGAGTAAATTTCAATTACAAAATTAGTTTTTTGATTTTTACTCAAAAAAAAAATCATTTTTTCTTCGAACAATTAAAAAGAAAAAGAGAAAAAAATAAAAACTTTTTATATTCTCTTAAATACATTATTTGTAAATAGTGAATACATTACGATTTGTAATATGAAAGGGTAAGGATGTACGAATTGTTTTCTGATTACTTATAATTTTTTTTTTTTTTTCAAATTATAATTAAAAAAAAAAAATAGTTTTTATTTAAATTTTGCAATATGATAAGAAATATCATAAATTAAATTGAAAAGGTAGTTTTGCACACAAATCAACTCCTTTAATAAAGGAAAATTTCCATAAAATTTTTATACAAATAAATTTTTTTGTTTTCAAAGTTTTTGTCTGAATGTTTCAGCTTGTATAGTTATAGAAGCATTGTACTGAGTATATCAACAATACATTCAACAAATAAATTAGAAACTTGGGTTGGGGATAAAAAATTTGTTTTTGATTTAATAAAATTTTATATTCAAAAACAAAATTTTTAAGTTATTTTCGTGTTGACTTTTCCTGCGTAAAAATTCTTAAGGTTACTTCCAGTTATACACTAATATTTTGTATATCAGTTTTTATCACGCGTTTTCCATTTTAGTGCCTAAGGAGGATAACTTCAATCTCTCTTTTGGTTGTTCTCTTACTTTTAAGATACATAAAATTCATAAAATTCTATTGAAATTAAAATATACAAAGTTTTTCAATCCAATCCATTTTTTTTTTCAATCATTTACAAAAAAGAAAAACAATAACAAAAAAAAAATCTATTCTGAAAAACTTCTTTAACTTTTTTTTCGTATAGATAAGTAGTTGATTTGAATCAATTTGAAATTCAAAATCAAAATCAAAAATAATTTTTACAAATATTTTTCTTTCATCAGTACCTAATCATTACTATATTATAGTATTTATTTTTATCCTTGGTTCCCCTTTGTTCCATTCTACCATCTACTTAAACAAATACTTGTAAATTTTGCTTCTTTAACAAAAATTAGCTTAAAAACAAAAATTCAATTCGTATTAAAGTACACCCTTCATCATTTTTGTTTTTTTTTTTCTTTTATTTTGGTAGGAAAATGAAAAACTTCATTGAATTTTTTTTTTTTTTTTGTACAGGATTATTTTGCTTGTTTATTTAATTCCAATATTATTCCAAATTCTAATTTCGGATTTTATATCATTCATTAAGAAAAAAAACAAAAACTATAACTAATTTTCTCATAAGTAAACTCATTAGAAAACAAAAAAAACAAGGTAGAATGTAAACCAACGGTTTTTAACACATTTCCAAAAGACAATACAAACTGTTTAGAATTATTATGACTTGCACAAAAATTTGAAAATTTCAGGTAATAAGAAAAAACGTGGAAATAGAACTTTTCTGGAATTTTGAGGGGCTGTAAGTTCGGAACTTTATATAAGTAACAAAGAAAAACTGTTAACACACGTAAAAGTATATTACTGGAACTTTAATTTTTATGTCTTGGCCAAAGAAAATTTTTTTCAGGTGCCTAAAAATAGGTAATTCTCAATTTTTGAGCCCTAATAGCTCTTGGTACTTGGTGGTACAAAAAAATTAACTAACACTTATACTAATTCTAAAAGTTCTTTCTTGTCTCAAAATTTAAGGTTCCTATCTAAAAGTGTTCCGGAGTTATGAGAGTAGATAAATCATGCAAAATTTAGTTTTCACATAACGGTAAATTTAAATACTAAATTAGAAAAAATTGTATAATTTAATTTATAAAGGTAAAAAGCATACCTCCCGAATGAAGTTTTCAGATTAGAAAAATGTTAAGCAGAACATGAGATATACGCATTTAAAAATAGGGCTTTTTCAAAGTTTGAGGGGCTGTTGCTCCCTAATGAATGGGAAAGTTCTGTTGCTCCTACATGAAAAAGTTGCTCCACAAAATTAACCCATTCAAATTATTTTGTGGCATCCATTTAACCCATAGTTAAAATTTTTTTTCTCTACCTTTAACGGTGTAGAAGTTTTGTAAACAGACGAACGGACGACCAACGTGAAACTAATAAGCACATTTTTACAAATTTTTGTTGGAAATGTGCCAAAAACGTACATATTATGTAACTAAGGTACTACTGCTATTCTGTTATAGACTCGCTTGTTATGTTGTACTAAAAATTCAGTAACATTTCAAATTCTTTTGATTGAATTTCGAGTTCTCTTCCATTATTGTTTATCTTTTTCTATAAAGGATATTATAATAGAAAAATTTAAACATAAGGTTAATAAATTTATTATTTTAGATTACCTGAAATCATTCATCCGTTTAAAGGATAATAAAAATTCTCTTGATTTGGTTAAAACATTAAGGTAGCCAATTTATACAATTAACAAAGAAATTTTAACTAAATGTCTATTTACTATGTTATACAATTCAATATAAAGGATTTGTTAGTGAAAAGTGTTTGTTTAATTTTCTATTTATAAAATATATATTAGTATTTAGATAGAGATAAAGTCTACAGTATATTATGTAGGTGAATAAAGAAACGTAGAAAAATAGTTTTTTTATAGTGTTTCATAATTCAAAGTTTGTTCAATAATCAAAATGGTAACGTTTTATTTTACTGGGATAGGTGGGAATCATCGAAAGACGGTAAAGAGGACCGGAGCGAACACAATTTTTTTTTTTTTATCAACGTATGGATTTTTAAACTATACTGAACATTACCTTTGACCAAACAGGTTAAGGGAGTTTCAACACTATTGTATTTTTTGGGGAAAGAAAGAATCTGCTAGGAAGTAAAAATTGGTTAAAGGTTTCGCAGGAATGTGCTGACAAAATAAGACATTGGCGTTCTCCTTAAACCTATGTAAATTGAAAATGAAATCTCTCCAATTTGAGGAAACACATAAGGTGGATGGTGGTTCTATTTGCGATATTCGAGTCATAAATGCTAAATTAAATTAAGTGATATTATAAAGTTTTATTATTTGTTTTCCAACTTGATAATTTTTGCCATTACCATTATTACAATTTTTATTCGCTTACTATTTCTGTAGTACACGTTATGGATAATTTCCTCACTAATTATACCATGTTCAGTGTTATTGTTTACCAAGCTATGATTTCTCTTTTTGTTTTTGCAGTAATTATTGCCTTCAGGTTTTTTCCTCTACAACTAAGTATTCATAAAACCTTAACCCGTTCATGGGAGCAGTTGTGAATTTCTAATCCATCTGCTGGCAAAAAATATTCGTAACTATATACTTAAATACCTATACAGGTACAATACTTGCATTTTATTTTCTGTTTCCTTTTTTTGTTTAAAATTTTTCCACAAAATATAATTATTTTATACGTATTATAGTATATCATTCTGTCTAGGCTACATAATGTTAACTATTATGTTCAGTTCTATTAATAATTACAGATATTTATTATATTCTTTTTTCCTCTACACTAAAAAATCTATTTAGTAAAGTGTTTATAGTAAATGTTGGCAGTAAATTATTGAAACCACCTACATGTTCAGTTTTAATTTAAGTGTTCTGCTATTTTATAAAACATGAAATTTTTCTTCATTCATTTTTATTTCCGCTTTTCTTTGTTTAATTTTTTTGTTTTGCTTTTTTTTTTTTTTTGGTTTCCATTTCTGTTGTACAACTTGTAAATGTCAAAGTTGGAAGTAAATTGTATTTTATGGTTGAGAATTAAGAACGTGAACAAAAAAAAAAATAAGTAAAAATAACTAGGATTTAGTAGACATAAAATAGTTGGACTATATTGGAGTGTTGGAGAATGGGAATAGAAAAAAAAAAGATGTGGAAGTATAAATGTTTATTTTGAGTAAATCATTTGTAAAAGTTTAAACAGTTTTCTTAATATTCTTTTTTTTTTTTTTTAAATGCCTTATTAATTGTAATGTAAGTTAATTATTGAAAGTTTCTGTCGAATAACTCAAAGAAAGGATTAAACGAGGTTAAATATTATTTTTTTAAAATTAATTAGAAAATTACGATAAATAAAAATCGAGCTGTAAAAGCACTGAAATGGTTAAGATTTTAATTTTTTTTTTAAATTATTTAATTTTCATTGTAATTTTTCTATTAGGAAACTTTAAAACTTTAATTTCAAAATAATTTTGGTATAATTTTAAGCCAAATAATTGTCTTTTATATTAAATTCAAAGCTGATGAACTCGCTAAGAGCAGAACAAACCTTCAAATTCTTCAATAAAAACAGAATCATGAAATTTCTATTACAATTTGTAAATATGGGTTTCAATAATAAACCAAAGCACTAATAAACCGCAAGTGGTTTTCTGCTACTATTAGCGCATAGTTTAACATATCTAGCCTTCATATTAGATATTAAACGATCAATTAGACTCTTATTCCTGAATCACTGCATCGGTTATATAATAGGGGTTTTAAGAGAATATTGTCCCATCAGCAGAAATGTTATAGCAGGTTAGGAGTTCTCTCATATGATTTTTGCCGAAACTACAAAGATAAAGAGGAAGAATAATTAATATTTCAAATGTTATGTGAATGCCCAGCTCTAAAAGGAAGAAAGTATCTGGAGAAATTCTTCTTAAACAATCTTTTCGATCTGTTCGTAAGTGGATTTAATCCATTAACATCGCTTTGTAAGAAGCTTCCAATGGTTTTAATTAGGCGAAAATACTGATCCAGGATACCATACGCGTATAAATTGACCTAAGTATGCATCTGCAGATCCTATCTACATTAATGGTTGTGTGTCATTTCCATATTATATTTAAACGGTTTTTTTATATCAGTCAATTGGTTTACTCTTGTCCATATTTTATTACTGATTTTAATTTTATTTTCTGGTTATATGCTATATAAATTTTGTATTTTTTAGTTATATTTATAACTTAACTAATATTATAAAGTTTTTAAATTTTGTTGTATTTAAAAATAAATTTAAATTTTTTTTCTATTTTCAGGTAATACTTGATTTCAATTATATACAGTTTGAATTATGGAAATTATAGGTAAATATATTTAAAACAGATATTTGAATACTGTATTTTTAGTTCTTTAAAATACATTCTTTACAAGTATTTTGGAAGTATTTACTAGTATTTTACAATAAATTAATTGAATATGTAAAATTTTTTGTATTTATTCATCGATGTTTATCAATTACTAATAACTACGAATAGTGTGTTAAAAAACTTCTTGTGGCCTCGGTGACCTACTCGGGTAAAAGCGTACAAAATACGCTGTAAACACCGAGGGAGCGTGGGTTCGAATCCTACACACGTCGTAAGAGTTGTTCCCCCTTACGACATTTACAGGCCCGCCTGAACAGCAAAGGCTGTGTTTTTTGTGGCAGAGAAAAGGATTTAAAAAAAAAAAAACTTCTTAACTTTTAACATTCAATCAAATCCTTTGACTGTATCTTAACGTATTTTTAAGGTATTTAAATTTATGATTTAATTATTGAAGAAGTTAACCGTTTATGTAGTTTACCCAAAACTTTTCCCAACGTTCTCAGAAATCATTGTAAAGATCATTAAAAACATAATCTTGTAGATGAAGATTCCAAAGTAAAGTTCAATTAACCCATGTTTACAAAATTTATTAGTTATAGAAATATCAAGTAAAACTAAAGTTTGCGTTTAAAAATTTTACTATTCCTAAAAACTTACTTTAACACTCTGTCTTTATTCTTACTTAACTAGTTCTGATTAGCGTCTTCCATTTAAAAGTACAAAATTAGATTTGAGCTATTTGACTTTAAGAGACATGAGTTTTCACCGGATATTTTAATTTGAGACCGGTTTTTTTTTTTAGACAAAACTGATGAAAGTCATCAATAATATTCAAATTTTACTCTAAGTTCAAAGTTCCGTCTTCATAAATTTAGACGCTTTAATTAGTTTTTTTTTTTTCGCTCAAAATATCTCAAAACCATTTAACTTCTATTTTATTTTAATAGTAAAAATTCCAACAATTAATTTATTGAGGATTTTATTAGATTTTAAGTATATGTATATTTATTGTTGCTGTAAAATTTATAGAAAAAGGGAAATAAAAAATAAAATCAAAAACCACTGTTTTTATAACGATGAAACTGTCTTCTTTTTAAAGCGAGCGATGGAAAAGGGAATTAAAGTTTTTCTTATTATCTTTTCTATTTTATTTTGTATTCTTTCATTCCAAAGTGCTATTCACAATATAATTTCAACTCGAATTTTTTTATTTTTTTTTATACGATATGGTACCTCCATGTCTTAAAAGATTACATGCTTTTTAATTTCATTTAAAATGACGTTTATCTTTTTTAAAATGTATTTTATTTAATATAGCTTTGTTTGTGTGTGTTCGGATGTTTTTGATGACGCACAAAGAAAAAATGAGAAAAATGGTTACTATTAATCGGTTTTTATTTTAAATACTTTTGATTTCGTTATTTCATGATTTAGGTTCATTAATAAAAGACTGGTAGTGGTAGGTACATGCCAGTAGATACAAAAAAAAAAAAGAAGAAATATTATTATTTTAATTCTATAGGATTTAATGTAATTTTTTCAGTTTTTTTTTTTTTTTTTGGAATGTATACATATATGAGTTTATTGTTTAATTTTTTAAAGATATTAACTATTGTTTACTACACTGAAGAACCTCTTTTGTTATTGTATAATTTTAATTGGGAATTTTGGTTATTTCATTATGGCGTCATTATATTTTGTTTAATCAAAGTTTCTCAAAATGTAAATTACAAAAGTTAATAAAATTATCAACTGTAACTTAATCATATTAAATATAGGTACTTAAACCAAAAATAAATTTACTTTTTATTTAGCAATCCAAAATTAGAGAGTTTAAATTTTTTGTTTTTTTAGTGAATTCCCCTGTCACATAAATGTGGCTGTAAATGCTGTAAGGGGAATTATTTTTAAGATGTGTGCGAGATTCGAACGCTCACTTCCTTGGTGTTTACGGAGTCTTACACACTAGGCCACCGAGACCCCTTTAAATTTACAAAAAAATCCATAGTTTTAATATTTGTTATTGTTATTTAGTGAATTATAAGTTTTTTTATTTTACTTTATTCCCCTACCCAATAACTGTGCGAAGGAAATTACACAGTCTTCCAGGTGTGGCAGTAAATGTTATAAGGGAAATTTTTCTTGCGACGTGTGTGAAATTCGAACCCATACTTCCTCGATGGGTATTCAGTGTATTTTATACAGGCTCTTACCCACTGAGATCCTAATTACAAGTTACGGAAAAAATGTAAAGCATTCAGTGTGAAGAAGTAACAAAAGAAAACATATAGATATTATCAGACACTAGAAAAAATATTTGAGCTTCGTTTAATTTAAACATTCATAAATTGAGTATAAATAGTCAATTTTATACACATTTTAAATAAATTAATTCGTGCAACTGATTTTTGGAATTTTGTAGAATGGATTTTAAGCAAGTTCTACAACGTTTCCTATAAATTCTATACTTTCTAAATAATACTTGAATGTTCCTGAATCAATAAAATTTTTTTCTTTGCCATTTTCAAATTGTTCAATCCAGTAAACAGAAGAGTTTTTAAAAACCAGTAAAATTAAACATTTCTGTTATACTTTAGGGTGCCTATTTTCACTTATTAATCAGATCATTATGTCCTATTGTGATTATCATAAATTTAAGTTTTTTACTTTTTCTCTTACTTGATTTTAAATTTTTTTAAAACTATTTAAAAAAAAGAATTTTTCTTTTAGAATCTTTTAAGCTTATTTTAAAAACTACTACTTACTATAAAATTATATGTTTCCAATTAGGATTAAAGAAACGAAATGTTATTATATTGAAGAAGTTTTAATGATCTTTAGATTCAAATAAAAAACGTATTAAAATTTTAAAAGTGTTAAAAAATCTATTTTCTACTATCTTATATAAGATTTTAAAAATATATGAAAAATTTTCCAATCGATTATTGGACAGAATTCGAATATTAACTTTTTTATAAAGTGTACTTTATACATTTTTTTTTCTATAGGTACTGATAATCAATAACTGTTTAAAATTTTTATTGATTTCTTTCTCTTTTAAAATACTTAGAAAAAAAAAAGAAGGTGGAGATTTTATTACTTTAAATTTTACTTTAGAAGATCTTTAATTTTCTATAATTGATTCTATATTTATACAAAATGAACAGAGTAATTCTTAAAATATCACTCACAATAAAAATTATTATTTTATGGTCACTTTCGAAATTCAAAAAAAAAAAAAAAAAAAGAAGAAATTTAAACACCTAATTTAAAGTGTACACCTACGATATTTCGAAATCAATACGTTATCGGTACTATTCTAATGAAAGTTGGTGTAAGTATAAATAAAATTTTTAAATTTAAATACTTATTTGTTTTTGTTTTTTCATAAATAATGGCATCTGTTCAGAGTTCAGAAATATTGAAGTGTTCAGATAATTTTAATGTGGTTGCTATTTAATATTTTAATAGATAACGGCATCTGCACTTTATAGAATGATAGTGTTAAAAGCGTTTGGTTATTATTTTATATTTTTATTAAAAGGATTTGAAAAGTTATCATTTTGTGATTCATTAATAATTAGGGTTACATTACTTTTATTGTGACTAATAATCAGTAAAAGCCGACATTTTTTATTCATTTGTAATATTTTTCTAGAAAATGTGGATATATGAAAAAAAATCTTTAAATTAGTTATAGTTTTTGTTATAAATTTTGGACATTTTACTTATACTAGAATAGAATTTTTTTTTTTTTTTGGCTTATTACAGCCAAAAATCCTTTTAAACAGCTTTTCCTTTTCAGACGAAGCTGTAAATATCATAAGATTCGAACACCCACTCTCTCTATGTTTATAACATATTTCATATACTTACCCACTAGACCACCGAGGCCTCAGAATAGAATTCCTTAAACCATATTTTTTATTCTAAAGATATTTTTAAAATTATTTTCGTATTATTATACATTTTTTTTTAAACAATTCCTTATTGTACCACTACCCACTATATTACTTTAAATTTAAGTCAATTTTTTGAACAAATTACAGGGCAACTAGTGCCCTTAGGAGCATATTTCTTTGCCGAAGATGAATTGACAGCAGTAAACCCTCTATAAAACTTTAGAGGCAATAGTCAGAGACAGTAGACAGAAGTGTTATAAATGCTTAAATATATAAATGCACAACACATAATAACGGGATCAAAGTAGATCTTCATCAAAAAGTCTCAATGTTACCTAGGTATATCCCTTAAACAATAATCTAATCTAATCTACTAAGTGCACTGTAGGTTTAAAAATTTTATGTAAATGTTATTTTTCAGATTTCATGAACCTTAAAAGGTTAACTAATTTACAAAAATAATCTTTATCGTTAAATTATGATCGGTTGCAAAAGTTTCGAATTTTGTATTGTTGTTGACGCTCACTTATTATCATTAATGTTTTTTTTTTTTTGCAATACAAATTTTGTTGTCTAGATCTATTCAACTAAGGATTCTAAATATCCTTCCTATACCTTGGAGTAAGGGCAATAAAAATTTGATCTAAATAGAAAGTTTGATTCAGAAATTGTTATATAAGATAACACTTGTATAAAATCACTTTACAACTTCGTTATTATTGTACTTTTTATATCCCTTCCAATTCACTTAAACGATACTTATAACGTATGCAAGATCTAATAATAAAAGTTTTTCTTTAAATATTGAATTCATTATGATTAGTTTTACCCTTTATTATATTTTCCTTTATTACTCTAATAAGATTAAATCTTATTAACACAATTTAATTTTAAATAAATATTAAATAATTTATTTTAGCAGGAATTTTTTTTTTTTTTTTTACATTTCTTAACATAATATTTACTTTTTGAATGTTTTGATATCTTTTTTTTTTTTTATTTAAGGTGGCTTTTTTTCTCATTTCTATATCCAATCAAATAACGTTTGCCTAAACAAATTTTCACTCCATTTATCTTATTAGGATATTTTATATTAGTTTTTCTTCCATTACATTCATTCTAAGAAATAATAAAAAGGATTCGAATTCGAGAATGATTCAATCGAAAATGAAGTGTTGATTATATTTTTGTATTTACACTTATTCGATATACCTTGACTTTAATTTTAAAAAGGATATAAAGGATTTATAATCATAAAAATATAAAAAAAATCTAAAAGGATTCTTTTATTATTTTTAGGTATAAGATGTTAATTTCGAATAAAAAAAAAAATGAAGAAAACTTAAACATTATAAAATATGTATCCTTTTTTATTTTGATTTTTATATTTTTATTTTTTTTTTCTCTCTCTCTATCTTTCATAAATTTTTTTCATTTCGGCGTCATTTATGGTTCTAAACTATCCATTAAAAGATTTAAAAGTTAACCTTTTCTTTTCGATATCCTTTTTAATAATAATTTTTTTCATTTTACTTTAATATTTTTTTTGTTTTTTTTTTTGGAAAACTGACCAATTATTCTAAAATACTTTAATATAATTTTATTATTAGGCAAGATCATTTAGGGGTCCAGTTCTTTTGTAGAAAAATTAAAATGTTGAATGAAATAAATGTTAAAAAAAAAAAATGTGAAATATCGAAAAATACTAAAAACTAAAAGTCAACCATTTTGAAATTTTTTTTTTCTCAACATTTTGTTTATAGTAAACGTTGACTACCACATGATTATTAATTTAGTTTAAAGTCTTTAACGAGCTGTGTCTTTCTTTTGTTTAGAAATTGCTACAAAATTCGATAAAAGACTATAGTCTTCTATTTCTTAAGAATTTATCAGCCCTTTAAATTAATGTTTCTTGGAACAAATACGTAAAATTTGTATTAAATAAAAATGAGTACTTGTAGGAGCATGTATCATTTACCTTATTGGGTATCGACAGTTGCTCGCTTTCATTAATTTATTTGTTCATAAAAGGCCTTTGCCTATCATCCGGAGTATTTTGTCGTAAATTCAAATGATTATTTGAAATAGTTTTAGCTTGATGACTTTACTTCTAACAACAGCTCTCATTTTTGTTAAGTTGTTGATAATATTACTAGAGCCTAGTTTTATTTTATATTATACATAGTACTGAAATTGCACTATTGAATATTAATTCCGTCAAGTCATCAAATTCTCATCTCTTCTGTCATTAAAAATATTGTTTTTGAATTTTAAAACGTAACAGTTTCATAACTCTTATATTTTATACTGCCTGGACATGTACCAACTATTTTAAGAACATTTCAAAACTAAAACTAAATTGACTATAACGATTGCGAATGTCAATTTCTTATTAAAACATTTATAAAAAAAATATTATTTATTTTGGAAAGTAAAGCAATTAAATAGACCGTATGCATTTTACAAATATAAACCATTACCAAATCCGAAACAATTTTAATCTTTTGTTTTTATTCTTAAAGGAAAATTTCTTGAAATGCAAAAATTGTAATCTAAAGTGTTTCAAAGAAAGCAAAAAAAAAAAAAAAACACAAAAACTCTTTTATAAAAAGGAAATTGAATTGTCTCCTAAATTATTATTACCACTACTACCCTTTTAATAAAAAAAAAATCCCTAACAACAAATATTACGTTTTTTTAGTCTCTCTTTTTTTATGATTTTCACCTTTTCATCACAATAAAAAGAAAAACAGAAAAAACAAAAAAAAAAACAAAAAAGTTTTTATGAAAATCTCTTAGTAACAACCTAAGAAAGATCTAATAAAAGTAGCCTTAATTTTAACTAAATTCGAGTAAAAATAAAATCCTAAAATAGCGAATAATATTTTTTTTTTATATAATACGTAAAGTATATATGAAATGAAAAAAAAATACATTCATATTTAACTAATATTTGATATTTTCTGATAGCTATCATAATGATAAAAAATGAGGTAAAAAATGGTATTAAACCGGATAAGAAGAAATTTATTTTTTTCGATTAAAATTTTTTCAACAATTTTTTTATTACATTTTAATCAGGATATGAAGGAAAACATTATGAACAATTTTAAATTAACAAAAACAAAAAAACACTTTAATGGTTAAATTATCATATCCTTAAAGTCCCAAATTTAAATATTTCATTATTATTAACAGTTCTTTTATATTTATTTTTGGAATTTTTTACTTTGGTTCTTTACCATTTGTTCTTTTATATATTATAATGGTGGTAGTCTTTAGAAGTTAAAAGAAAAAATGTATACTACTTATTGTAGCCTATTTTATGTATAAAAATAACTATTTTGTTAGAGAACTGATAACAACTGATAAGTACAACGAAACTTTGACCTAATTAAACGTATAATTTTGCGATTAAATTTTATACACTTTTAAGACTTTTTGTAAAACTTCTAGAAAAATTAAAAAAAAAAAAAAAACCTCCATAGTGTTATTTTAAAAGTAGAAACGTTAAAACTTTAAAAATTCCATCATGTACAACCAAATGATTAATAGAATATCTAATATCCTTAGATAAAATTTATCTTTTAAAGTTGTGTAGTTATTTTAATGGTAATAACCGGTCAAAATATGTCCTTAAGCCATATTTATATTTATTATAAGTGACAGCAATTTTTTAGAAATTTAAAAAATTGAGTAATGCTGGTAGTTACTCGCTTCATAAACAATTCATTTTTAAGTCACCAAAAAGTTTAAATTACATTTTATTTGAATAAATTAAATTAGTTTATTTTTGGATAACCTACTGTTGAATTTCAAAAATTTCTTTCAAACTTTGTAAATTGATATTTGACAAAAATATCTAGAATGGAAGCCAAGAATTGAAAGGAAATTTACTTTTAATTTTAAATTTGTCCCTTTTCTATAGTATATGCAATCTCAATTCAAAAAATATTTTTTTTTTTTATTTTGACAGTATCTACCTATCTATACCGATTTAATTTTCTTTTAATTCTCCTATCAATTTTTGAGTATAATTTTTTTTGTAGATATTTCAATTTGGTTTAAAAATAACTTTTCTGATCCTAAAAATACAAAAAAAAAAAAAAAAAAAATCAAACACTCAAACAATAATCATTGAATTGAAATTAAGGAAATAAAGGGTTAAATTTTAAGAAGAAGAAATGACACAGCATAAAATGGTAGCAAAATCCTAACTAAATGATAGGCTTAAAATAGAATAGAATAAAAAAGAAAAAAAAAGGAGCAAAAGATAGATAGAAATAAGTACAAATTAAAAAAAAAAAACTCTTATATTTTTTTCTTTACTTTTTTCTATTTTATTATACTTTTTCTTTTTTACAAATTTATTTTTTCTTAAGAAAAACTGAAATAAAAATCATAAAAGGAATTTCTAAATTTTCTTTATCCTTTTGTTTTAAGTTTAGTATTTTGTTTTTGCTTTTTTTTTTTTTTAAATCCTTAAAATTACTTTTAAAAGAAGTGAAAGTAAAACGAAATGTATTTAACAGTTTAGTCACCTTTTTTTTACCTTTTAAATCAATGAATCAAGCAAAAAATAATAAAGAAAAAAAAATACGAGTGATTTAAAAATTTCCTTGATTGTTTTTAGTCTGAATTTTCTGTCATCTTCGGAAGCCACACCAAACCTAATTTTTTTCACTTAAAAAGAAATTTCAATCACTTAAACCCCTTAAATATTTCAACAAATCGAATTTATATTTGAAAATACAAAAGGAAAAAAAATTTTATTTTTGGAGTGAAAATTTTATAATTTTTTTAACCTCAACATAACTGACATGACAGTTAAGAAAAGGAAATCAAAATATTTAGTATAAATTTGTGTTTTGTGTTAAAACTTTTTATTTAAGGAATAATAATATTTTAATATTCTGCTAAATTTTTAGACTTAATTGACAATATATTTAAATTTAAAGTTTTCATTCTTCATCATTTTCTTTCTTAGATAATAATTCTAAATTCAATTAACTAAAAAACTATCTAAGATTATTAATAAATATAAAAAAAAGTGGCTGAAATCTTTCCCTTTTCACTCATTTGATTTGAAATTATTTTGCAAATTAATTTTTTCTGTATACTTATTTTGACCAATTAAAAATTTCTGGGTTGTTTCTGGACAAATTGGAAGGCAAACAATGAAACATTGAGTATAAGAGTTAAAGAAATATCAAATTGACTACATAACTAAAGACACGCTCAGTCCTCAAAAAATATTGGACTATCATTCCTGAAAATTCAGATGGCTCGACCTCGATGGCGTAATGCATAAGAACGTGTAAAATATGCTTAAAAATCGAGGGAGTGTATAGGTTCGGATTCCACACACATCGTAAGAATAATTGTCTCTTTCTGTTTTCTTAATTTTCTTATAACATTTATCATCTCCACGAATCTTAGAAAAATATTCAACCTACATTTCACTCTTATGCTATTCTTGAACTAAAACGAACTTGAATGATTTCGTGATAAAAAAAAATTTACAAATGTCGAAATATGAAACCAAAGATTTTTAAAGGTGTATATTTTCAAAAAGGCAATAAAAACCTTTCTGAAATTGTGACTATTTATCATGAAAATTTGTAATTTTCAATAAAATTTTTTATGCAATAAAAATTTTTGAAAAATCAAAAGACATTTTTAAGAAAACCCTATATATAGATAAGCCTTTTAAGATCGATCGTTTAAGATAATAAATGGCGCACGAATATAATATGTATGTGTTTCATTAATCCATAAATCCATACTCAAAAAATGTAAAGAGGATTTATATGACATTAGAATCGTTTTTTAAACGAACTACTTTGATTTGTATTTTATTAAAAAATTCCTGTGTATTTTTAAAAACTCTCGCCAAATAGGTGGCTTTGCACTGTATTTTTGATCTTATATACGTTTCATAGATATTGAAAAGATTAGAAGATGAAACGAAGGTTTTGCATCCACACACGATATAGATATATATAGCTATTATACAGCTGCATCTTTGGTTACACCAAAAATATGTTTGGACCAATTTCATTTTTTAGATAATAAACAGAAAGTGAATGTTCCAAGATTCGTGTTATTCGGTTTTACTTTTAAAAAATCGAAAGCTAGGTTAATCAGAAGAAGACAAGTAGATGTATATTGATTCTTTATGATCACTACTTTTGAGGCTTTTCGTTATCATTATGTTTCTTTTAAGTCTGCTGAACGTATCTTAAATAAAACAATAAACATTATATAAGGATCAATTTTTTATATAATCATAATAAAAAATTTCAAATTTGATAAAAAAAAATTAAGTTTTTAACTTAATAATGAGATTATGAAATTTGTTAATCTGTCATTTGTTGACACCTAGCTTCATTCCATTAAAAACATAATTGTAGAGTTTTTGAAACTTTACTCACTGTGGCACTAACAATTAAACTCAATTTTTTATTTAAATTTTTATTTAAAAAAAAAAACCTCACATTTATTGCAAATCCACCAGTCTATATTTCATTCATTCATATATTTTTTTTTGCCATTGATTCTTTTTTTTTGCAAAAAAAAAAAAAAATCGATATTTGCAATTTTAAAATCTTAAAAAAAAAAAAAAAATGGTGACAATTTAAAATCGGTATATGGCTGTAAGTGATATCAGTGACAGTAGAGTGTCATTGTTGCAAAGCTGTTATGCGTAAAATTAAATTTTTAACCTCAATGTATAGACAACAAGAAAGAAAAGAAGTTTAAATGAAAGAGACAAAAATAATAATAAAAAAAAAACAAGATAGATAGGTGGAATGAAATAAAACATAAAAAAATTGAAAGACTTTAATTTTATACGTGTTTTTTTGTATTTGTGGAATAAAATTAAAATAAAATGAAAACTAAAGTAAAATTTAAACGAATAGAATATTAAAATATAATTTAATTGGACCATAAGGATATTCTTTTCTGCTTTATTTATTTATTAAGTTATTTTTATAAATAAGCAGGTTAAGTTAATAGATTAATATTGAAAAATTAATAAAATTTCATTACACATAACTGTCAAAATATAGAACTTAATTAAACAGTTATAATACGTTAATACGTTTTCTTACGTTCCTTGAGGAAAGGTATTGAAAGAAAAGTACCTATAAGAAAAGTTATATATAAAATTGAAACTGAAGAGTTATTGTCTGAACTAATTTTTTCATAAGTTTAAGCAACGAATTCATCATGTTTGTTAACTACCTACCATCATAAATCAAAGACATATTATAACATCGATTTGCTTCATCGGCTGCTTAAACTGAATATTTTATAAAATAGCGTTTAGTGCTTTCGAAAAAAATCTAATGGTTTATCTTAATCTGAACATTTTTATATCTTATTATTTTATATACCTTACCATATGGATAATCCTCTTTATCGCTGTTCTATAGCTAAAACTTAAATAAGTTGTTACACATATTGAACTATTACATATAGTTAGGCATAGGCTCAGAAAATAAGAATTTCTAAAAAAAAAAACAAAATATGATACCACTTGTCATAATTTACTAGAATTCAATTTTATAATACAATTTTCAATGATTTAATTTCAGATTATATAATAAAACCTTACAAATTCGATTTAGGTATGCTGATATCATCATAATCCCAAATAAGAATAAAGGTCTAAACTTTTTTTTAATATGTATACAAAAACTTTTTTATTATGTTTTACATTTTATTTTGTTTTAAGGAATATAATAAAACATAGAGGAAAAAAAAAGTTGAAATAAAATTAAAATTGAAGTAATAAAAGTGTATACAAAAAGATTCCGACAATGACAGCAGATTTTAAGCTTAAACTTCAAAATGTTTATTAGTGACAAAGGGCAAAATTACCATTGTAATCAGAATTGTCAAATAAATATTAAACTTGAAAATTATATTGAATAATAATAGAAATCTTTAAAAAATTATATATCTAGTTCTTTCTCTGATTTGAAATGTTCTTGAGTGAAGCGCTTTAGATTATGAAGCTTTAAAGAAGAATACTAAGTTTCAGATTCAATCAAAATTTTAACTATATTTTAAACTACTACACAAAACTACACTAAAAAACTAAACTATTGTTTTATAAATCAATTTTTCTTCCAAAAAAATTATAAAGACTTATACCTACCTACTCAGTCTAAAATATTAAAATTCTTAAAACATTAAATAACAAAAAACGCAATCTTTCATCTCTCATTCTTATACTTTTTTGCACAGTTAAAACAAATTTTACAATATTTTTATATCTTCCTTCAGGCTTTTTATTCTATTTAAGTTTTTTTTTTTTTGCCTTATGACATTGAAACCATAGAAAACCATCAAACCAAATGTAACATCATACACCACCAAAATACCGTTTACCAAAGTCATTTAACAAGTCAAATGATTTGTTTTTTTCTTTTTGTTTTTTGTTTTATGATATAAAAGACTCAGAAACAAAAACAATAAAGAAATATAAAACTTTAAGAACATATAGAAATCGGATCGTTTTAGGACGATATCAAAGTCAAGTCACATAAAGATATCAAAACAAAAAAAAAAAAAACAAAGAGAAAAAAAATGCAAAGAAGACGATTACCTGCCCAATCAAAGGTTAAATAAGTGAAATTTATACTAAGGTTTAGACAACTCTAAAATTTAATATGAATTCAAAATAAGAATCTATACTATTACATTATACATACATATATATATATATATATGTTACAAACATATCTTTATTTAAAGAATTTTTTTTTATATAAATATTACTCATATCACCTTTTTGTTTTACAGCAAACAGTAAAGTGTGGGTGGAATTGCATTTTTAAGTACAGTTTTGCTCAAAAACATAAAACACAAAGTGAAAATTATAAAAAATAGAAATTATTTTTTAACCTTAATCCTTTACTTGAAATGATATTTAAAATTTCTATTCCTTGCTTTTCTTATGTCAAATTATTAAATATTCTGAACAGAGGAAGGACGTAATAATAAACGTAACACGTATCTAATCATTTTCAATCATTTAAATTTGACACTTTATTAGAATATCTTTTTGTATATTTTTAAAATACTGATTGTAAAATTTAAAAAAAAAGTTTTCGATGTATTTTTTTTTTCTACAAAATTCTTAAAATTAAGCACCGACTTCTTTTTCAATTTTAAGATCTTCATAATTTTAAAAATTATTGAGTCTGAAAAACAATGCCTTTCAATACAAACTTTCACATTTGTAAAAATATAAAATTATTAAAGCAGTCTATCTTCTAAACTATATTTCAAATAAAGAACTTAGTACCTATATTTTTCTTTTCTCATAATAAATTCATTTTTGTCAGTTACTGTGTACACAACACATTATCCAAGACACGAATCAATTTAAAAAATAATAAAAAATAATAAAAAAAAAAGAAAAACAAAAGTAAACGAATGAATTTTAATATACTGGTTGTGTAGTCGGATTACTCTGTTCAAAAGTCAGTTAATTTTCTGCAATAATTGTTTTTATTTTATTTTTTTTGTTTTTTGTTTTTCTTTACATTTCATTTTTATAATGTTATATTACAGAGAATATGAGCTTATCGTCGCTCGGTATCATATGGTATGCATCCCAAAAAATATACACGGTACCCATAATACATACATACTTATATTTTGTAAATATTTCTGTGATCATTTCCTGATTCTGTATCTTGTATGTATGAAACGTTTTTAGCACAATTTTTTTTTTCTTTTGTTGGCTTGCGCTATTTTTATTTTTGTTCTTCGTAATGTGTGAGTAGCTTCAGACACCTTAAAAATTCACAGTATGAAATTACAATATCAGATTATTTATATGAAAAATAAAATTGTATGCGTGCATATGTTAATACTAGAATACTGTATGCTGTAATTGAGCGCCATTTCAATTCAATTCAACTCTTGACTATATAAGGGAAAAAAAATTTAATTTTTTTTTTTTTTTTGCACAGCAATACACCCACCATATGGTGAAAAATAAATACAATAATAATCCAAATGTGTTCATTTTAAAATTGGGCGGCTTGTGTTGATTATGATTACAGCAAACAAAAGAAAAATTAAAAATTGTTCTGTTTTGGGGGAGCTGCTCTGCTGCAAAATTTGCTTTAAAATAATAAAATAAAAATAAAAAAATATAAATTAAATTTATGTTCAATTCGTTTTTAAAAATACAGCAGTACTGAGAAAAAAAAATTAATTTAAGAATGGTTTTATTGATTTTTTTTTATTTTATCTATTATTAACGGGTAAATTGGGGAATGGGGAAAAGAAGCTTAGTGTATTCTGAATTATCTACCTTACTTCTTTTTGGAATTTATAATGAAAGATAATTGAGTTGGTTAATGGGGAGGAGGGAGAGTGACTATTTTATATACACAGATTTTAAATTGTTTTTTTTTTTTTGTCAGTCATATGAATTTCAATTGATACGAACATTAAATTGATGAAAGTTTTGTTCAATTGTAAATATTTTTTTTTGTAATTGTTTTTTATAGGGTTGTTAACGGTTAAAGTAAATGCAAAATACGGGAAATGTATTGAAAAAATAAAATAAAATTTTATGTTGAGATAGATTATAAAAATATTCATTTTTATTTTTTTATATAAGTGAAAATATTATGGAATGAAAGAAATAAATGGAATTAAGTATATAAAGCAGTTTTTGTTTTTTTAATTTACATATTTTGCAAAATTCATAAGTTTAAAAATGGGAATCCTTTAAATTAATTGTTTCTTTTAAAGTTCTTAATTTACTTTACTATACTGTGAAATATTTATCTGATAACTATAATAGTTATGCTCTTTATATTCTTAAACAAACTTGAATACAAAGTGAAACAACATGGATATGTACTACATTACTAGTTTCCGTAAATTCCCTTACCTGCTTCCTTTAAAGTGAAAAAATTCTAATTTAAAAATTGTTCAAAATTATTTCCTATAAATATTTTTAACTATTTTAAAATATGTTCTTAAAAATTAATGAAACGAGTTATGTTATTAAACAATAAGTACTTATATTTAATAGTATGAATATTTAAAATTATTTTTTTTTATTAGTTTTTTCCTCTAATTTTACATTAAAAATCTGATCTGAATGCTGCTAACCTATTTTCAAAACTAAATCTAGCAGACATAATGATTAGCCATATCTAAAAATGTCCTGAAAGTTTAATAATCCGATATGATCCATAAAAACCCTTTCCATACACTTTTTCCAAAAATAATTTGAAAAGTTTTTCTTATTAGTTTCACTCTGTCTGTTCGTCCGTCTGTCTATTTAAAAAACTTCTACATCATTTAATAATCAGAGCAATGAAATTTTAACTATGGATATTTTTCATAAGAAAATAATGTTAAGGAACAATTATTTTTATGTAGCCCCACCCATTGCGGAGCTACGGAGTCTCAAAATTGAAAAAAAGATCTATTTTGAAATGTTTATATATTAGGTTCTACATTTTTTCAATACAAAAACTCCAAACAACAGGGATTTTTTTTTTGTATTTCTCTGAGAAAATTACACGCCTGAACAGGAGGCGTGGCTGTAAATATCGTAAGGGGGAATAACTCTTACGACGTGTCTGGGATTCGAACCCAGATTCAGTGTTTACGGTTTTATATGCTCTTACCCACTAGGCCACCGAGGTCCCGACAGGGTATTTTTTAACTTTATAAATAAATATTAAAATAATAGTTAGTATTTTTTCCAATATAATATTTAAATTTACCGTTATGTGAAAAGAAATTATTATACTATGTTAAAAACTTTTCCTGGTTTGCTTAAAATTAAAGAAAGTTGTGTCTTCATTTTTCAAAATTTACATATAAATTTATTACATATAAATTTAAGACAAATAAGACAACTTACAAATTTTGATGCCAGTCACAATATTCTAAATTGTTTTAATTATTGTTTGAAAAATGTGCAACTTTTAAAACTTTGCGTTTTACATTCTGCCTTATTTTTAAAATTCAATTTTTGTATAACAAAAATATTTTACATGACTATAAATGAATTTCTAAACTTTTTATGAAATTAACTATCAAAATAACTGCTACATTCACTATTTGATTTTCTATACTGTTGTGTCCAGTGAAATAAAAATAACTTCATATCAAGTATGTATAAGACTAATAAAAATGAAAAGGGAAGGGGCACAGCACGAAAATAAAATGAAAAAAATGTTGCATACTTTTAGGACAATCTGCACTTTCTGGTTTTTAATTGAACATATTTATATTATTTATTTATTTATTTCTTTATTTGAATCTCAAAAAGAACTTTAGCTTATAGAGTAAGTGCATAGGATTATATAATATTACGAAATCCCTTGTCAAATAAATGGCATTATAGTTACATAGCTTTTTTTTTTTTTAGTGCATTTGCCTGCGACATAAATGTGATAAGGATATTACACAACCGTTCCTTTTCAGGCGTGGCTGTAAATGTCGTAAGGGGGAATTATTCATACCGACGTGTGTGGGATTTGAACCTACATACTCTCGGTGTTTTAGAAGGTATTTTATATGCTCTTACCCACTATGCCACCGAAGCCCCAGCTTTAATTATATTTCTAATTTATAAGAAATTTTATTTTACATTGTTTATTATTATACATATATTAATCCTTAGATACTAGATTTGTTAAAAAAAAATAATTTTTTTTTCAGTAAATTTCCTTCCAATTAAAAAATCTTGCCTGTACAAGTGGAAGATTTAAACCCACACTCGCAAAATTAATACACTACATATTCTTTATCACTTTGGTCACCCAGCTCACTCGTCTTTTCCATTTACTGTCATATTCAAGGCAAATTAAATTTTTCTATGCATAGTCATTATATGTAATTTTAAATAAATTTTCACATGATTTCATTTTTATTATATAAACCAGGCAAATAAAAGCAAAAAAACAAAAAAAATCGGCCAAACTATTACTAAATAAGTATACTACCATGTATACATATACATATGTACATTCATTATGATATAAAATATAATAATATCATTTTTTAGCAAAAATAGATTGCAGATATCATAAAATTGTAGAAAAGTCCAAAATACAAAAAAAATAAAAATTGAAACAAAAAAAAAAGAAAAAAAAGTTCATCACCTCAAAATCGCCGGAAGACCATCTTTAGATCTTTTTTAGGTTTATTTTTTTGTTAAATATAGAAAACTTTGACCCCACTATATTATATTATTTTTACATATAGAAAATTTGTAATGTGAATAGTTCTTTTATACATATAATTATATGTATATTTTTTACTTAACTATATTGTTCATATTTTATATAAATTATCTCTTTTATATTTTACACAATGACTGATTTTTCACCAATGTTATTATTATAAAGTTACATTTTACGTCAGATTTTTTTTTTTTGTTTTTTTTTTGTTGTTAGTTTTTCGTTTCTCTTCATAACAATTTTTGTCATTCTTTTTTTCATTCATTAGTTTCAATAAAAAAAAAAAAACAAAACGTTGGGTGACCAAATTTACATAGTTAACAACTTAACTACCATCAGAAATTTCCTACCATTAAATGAAATAATAAGTAAAAGACATTCAAAATTCTAGTATTTAAATTTGAATATCAAAAAAAATACTTAGTATGAAAATTAGGCAAATGAACTTAAAACGGCGACATGACAAAAGTCCCGGAGTCATAATTTCCCTAGGGACTTATGACTCAATTACCAAGTCAAAACTGCCCGGGGAATTTTAACTCCTGTAAAACCGTCAAAAGTTACTTGGGGACTTATGACTTCATAAACTGAAATATTTATAATTCAGTATTAAAACAATCAGTTATTTTCAAAATTTTTAAAAGTATAATTATTGATTTGAATATTTTTTTGATAAGATTTTACAGTTGGATACGAAATCAGGATATTTCCTTTTTCCAGAATTCTAAGATTTTAGAGCTGGATATAAAATCAGGGTATTCCCTTTTTCCAGAATAAATAAATAAATGTTCTGGAAAACGGGGCAACCTTGATTTTGTAACCAACTTTAAAATTCTTCCTAAGATCTAATAACGAAGGTCTAAGGACGAATATGTAAGTATATAATTTTATGGGGCATTATGTCTTATTTTTTAGAGGATTTTTGTCATATCGCCACTAAAACGATAGTAATATTTTGAATCTATTTCTCTTGTGTAGTTTCATTGATATGTAGTTTAGCTACATATAATATAGGATCATATGGTTTTATATTGTCTTGTTTATTTCAAATACGTCAGAGATTTTCGGAAAATATTTATTAGGAAACCCATATTATAAGAAAGTTACATGCTTTTTCTTACTGAATAATTGAAAATCAACGAATTAAACGCATAGTTTTAAGGGTACCTTTTTTATACAAATTTTCCCCAATATTATTGAAAACATTGATTTGCATCATTTCATCCAATTTCTTAATAAGAACAAAAACTCCTCCGAGCTTCTAGTCTTTTTATGTTTTAAACTAAATTTAATTTCAATTTTTATTTTATAAATATTTTTATTTTTAGTATATATGTATCTACTTTTAGCCAAATCAAAACCAAATGTTCTCCAAAATTAGCTATTTTTTACAATGCTTTATAATTGTTAGAAATAAAACAAAATAATTTAAAATATTAAAAGATAATCTTCAGATTTCCAAAATAAGATTTTTAAATCTCTATAATTTAATTAATATTTAATCAAAAAAAAAAAAAATTATACGTAATTATACAAAACAGTCAAGTATTATATTTATAATATGAAATTTTGTGTAGATGGCCACTCTCTAAATTATATATTTTTTCTTCTCCTTTTTTATTCAAATGAGAAATTTTTGCTGTAAGGCATTACATTATTTTCTTTTACTTTTTCTTTTAGTCCCCCTTCTTCTTTACGTTTCTGATCCTTATTATATTCATTTCTATTTTCCCATATAATCTTTTTTGTGTCATTTTCTATAAAAAGTTTTTTCTTTAAAGTTTTTTTTTTCCAAATTTATTTTTAGCTGAATTTGTATATTTTATTTGAAAGTTTTTCCGAAAAAAAAAAAAACAAAAAAATTATTTTCATCTCTATCCTGCTTCTCCTTCATTATACCACAATATACCACAATAAAAAAGAGAATTTTTTTTCACCGGTATGATATTACTGTAGACAAGATAACAGTTATACAGACATAAAAAAAACAGCCCCATAATTCTAAAAAAAAAAAAAAAAAATATTTTAAAAAAAGAAAAACTGAAGAATCCAGCATATGAGATATAAGAAAAGAAAATTGCATAAAAACATTGCAATAAAATATGATAAAAAGCAGAACATTATATAAAGTAACTGGTTGGAAAATTATATAACGAAATATCAACAAAGAAAAGAAAAAACGAAAAACAGAAAAAAATATGAGCAACCAAAATAAATACAATATGTAGGAAATGACTGTTAGGAAAAAAATTCATATACACATTTTTGAAAAATGATACTATGATATGATAAAATGTGTTATCTGTAATGACACTTCACTAAACATAATATATTATGATCATTGTAATTAATTTTTTAAAAGATAGTTTAAACTTGTTACTATAAGATATAGATTTTAGAATTAATATTATTAACATGACTTTAAATTGATAATTAATCGAGAATAATAAGAAATAGGTGACAATTAAGTTCGTGTGGTTCCAGCCAGATTGTGCTATTTACAAAAAGACATTACGATAGTTGTATATTTTATTTAGGATATATGAACAATTTAAAAATATCCCGTGATAAAACTAAAAGATTTCAAGTAGATAAACATTACTAAATTTTTAGTTTATAGTAAAAATTAATGTAATGCCTCTTAAGATAATGTAGTATACTAAATACATCAGAAAATCAAGAACAAGAAAATCCTTTATTTTAATTTTTACTGATAAACAGATAATTTGTACTTCTTCAAAAAAACAAGGGCCTCGGTGGCCTAGTGGGTAAGAGCGTATAAAGTAAGCTGTAAACACCGAGGGAAACACCTGGTTCCAATCCGTAAGAATAATTCTCTCTTACGACATTTGCAGCCACAGCTTAAAAGGAAAGACTGTGTAATTTCTGTGTAAGAAAAAAAAGAAACCCGTACATATTTATAAGTGCATAATAAATCTCAGGTCGACCTCAAATCTCATATTTTTAAATAAAATATCTGAGTTCTGAAATGCAATATTCCTTGCAAAATTTAATAAAAAATTAGTTTTTACTTAAAATCGTAAGATTTAAACTGAAGCTCACAGTTTAATGTATTCAACCCAATTTGTCGAACTTTTACTTTTTTAAGCCAAAGATTTTTTTAGAAATAAGTTTTTACTCAAAAAAGTAAGAGTTGCATTGAAACTCAATTTTATGAATTCGACCATATGCTATCTTGTACAAAAACGTTAAAGTATATAAATTTTATTACATACGACGCCCTCGATAATTTTTTATTTACGTTTATACTGATTTAAATTTTTAAATAATTTCAAGAATCTCTTGTATCTTTAAATTTATAGCTGCTTAAATGTAAATCACTTAGTTGCTTAAATGTAAATCACTTTGTAAATCCATTAGTTTCTAAACAACAGAATAAATTTAAAGAAAACTAATAGCTGAAAGTGATGAGGCCTTGAAATAACTATTAAACAACAGACATTGCCATTTTATGTCATTTAATCCTATATAGTTCATTTTATTTAAAAAAAAAATATTTTAAATATAATATTTTATAATTCAATTTTTTAATTTTATACAACATATACATGTATATGTCATCAGTAAGTCTGACAAATTGTTGAAAAAAAAAAAAGATTAATTTCTAAGAAAAATAAAAACATTTTTTTTTATATTGCATATTTTATGGCACTTATTTAGAATGTACTTTACAATTTCCAACAAAGAAAAATTCTTATTAAATAATTAATTTTTTTATAGTCAACGTGAAAATTTAAAACGAAAACTTTAAAAAACTTTTTTATTATTTTTTTCATTTTACTTTTTCAATTCCTTAGTAGATAGTTAAATGACTCTCTAGACAATTTCTTGTTTTTTTTTTTCTTTTTTGTTATATTTATAATAATCCTTTTATAAATATTTTCTATTTTATTCAAAAAAAAAAAAATTTATTTAAAATCATCTGCTATTCTATTTTTTTCTTTTAAAAAGTAATTTTTCATAGTTCTGTCTTTATTTTTTATTTTAACTTTTTTTTTTTAATATTTCTTTTGCTATTGTTTGTTCTAAACTATTTTTCAGGAATTTAAGTCACATTATACTGGGAGAAAACGGGACAAACAAAAGAATTAAAACAAAAAAAAAGAAAAACTGGGACTTCTTTTTAGCAATGACAATCATTCGCTCAACTCTTTGAGATTTTGTTAACTATTAATATGCATATAAATATGTACATTACATTACATACATATTATGTATATACAGAAAGGGATGATGACTTCAACTTCATTTTTATTAAAGTTACTGTATGTATTTTTTATTTGTTTTCTTTTTTTTTTCTGTTATAGTTAGTTAGAAAGGAACTTAAATCTGAATGTTGATGATACGTGCTCATCAAAGGACTATAAAAAAAATTAAAAAAAAAAAAAAAAATTCGTATAAGTAAAAATCATTCAGGACTAAATATTGTTTATTCGTTTTGTTTTTTTGTTTTTTGGTGTCTTCTTCATGTCGCTTTTCGTTGAACTTTAAATATTCATTGTGTGTTATGAATATGCAAAATATATAAAAAAAAAAAAAAAGTCATAATCCATACCTTTAAGCTAGTTAAAGGGATGGTATTCATTTTTTAGCTCTTTTAGTTTATTCATAATATATTTATTTTCTTTTGCAATTATCATATTATTATTTTTTTTATTTGGCTGGTCGTTTTTTTTTTTTTTCGTTTCGTTTGAAAAATATCCTTTGATTTACAAAGCAGCCATTTTATATTTTTATTATTAGTATTGTCTGTTATTAGTAAGATAAATACTGTGTGAATTGTACTGATAGTTTTTTTTATTGAAACTCTTTTAGAAGCTTTGATACCAGTGAATGAGGTTGTAATTAATAAATGAGTTTATTCACTAGAAGTCTTAATGTTCATATGTTGCAATGTCTTGTACTCTTTTTCTAATTTGCTTTTTTTAATTGATCTCTTTTTATTAATTCACTTCGTCCTTTTGGATGCAAAGTTTTTACTGCTAACATTTTTTATTAATTCACTTTAATCACATATTTAGTCATTCCTTGCGTTTCGATTTAAAGAAAAAATAGAAGGCTTGAAGTACAAATTTTCCTTTTCCAAATATTTTTAAATTTTGTTTCTTTATAATTTACTATTATTGAAAAGAATACTTATATTTGATTAAAAAAAAAAAGATGGATATTATAATAACGGTAAAAAAAAATTTTATTCATATTCTCATTTTCATTTTGCTTCAATTCTTGATCTAAACTGATTCTACATATTAATTTTCTAAAAAAAAAAAATAAAAAAAACAACAAGTACAAAAATTATGAAGAAAAATAATCCATATCTATACAAATCCTTGTAAGAAACAGTAAAAAAGATGAATATATAGAAAGAAACGTATAATATTATCATCCTTTTATTTTTATTTCTCTAATATGATTTTTATGAAAACAAAAAAATGGATCATAAAAAAGTAATAATGTGCATAAGTCTTTTTATTTTCATCTAAAATGTCTCGTTACCTTTTTTTTTCTATCATATCCTTTTGAATATCCTGCTGGAATAGAAAGAAACAAAAAAAAAAACAAAAAAAATAGAACCCAAAAGAAGATAGTGGGGGAAAAAATTACGAATATTTATTATCTGGAAAATTTCACATAAATGTTCTCTTATTTGTGTTGTTTTTCGTTTTTATTTTTTAATTTTTCTTCATAATTTTTAATGCTGCTCCTGTTTCTATTATTACGCGGTTGTAGTAACTGTTCTATTCAAAATACGAAATGTACGAAATGCTTACAATAGAACACGTGCGTTCCCTCGAGGGAACAAATTTAAATATTTTTTTTTTCGAAGTAAATAAAAACATTAAAATAAAGAAGAAAAATGTGATAGAAAAATTAAATTAAAAATTATTATATTTCTTTTTGTTTTTGAAAAACTTCAGTTTTGAAATTTGCAATAAATTAGAAAGTAAAAATAAAATTTATACCTGATGGATGCTCTATTAGTCCTTTATGTTATTTCAATCTTTTTTAAATGTTATATTATTTTAGAAACTATAAGTTTGAGAGTTAAAAATCCTTTTAATTAATTTCACTTATTTTGAGCGGCACTCTTAACACACTTTACCTATTATAATTTTTTTTTTGAATTATTCACTCCTTTTTAGAACCGAAATTATACACTATAACAAAAATTACTGATCTGGAATTGTCAAGGCAACAGATAACCTTATTAATCTTTAACAACCCTTTGAAATATTGATAACATTAACACTGTTTCAGATTTAAAAAAGTTTTAAATCGGATGGTCTTGGGCTTAAACCCCGGTAAGGTCATTTAAAAAATAGCTAGTAATTTCATATCGTAATAATATATAAATATATATATCGTATACGAGTATTAATAATTAGAATAATAAATATTATAGTAGCTGCTACAGTAGAATTTTCTTTGGTTACATCATGCAGAAAACTGTTATATATACTACTGCATGTTGTAAAACGCTGATCCTCTGATTATGTAGAAAATAGCAATAATAATAGGTGGATTAATTGTACCCTTACAATACCACTCCCCAAATCAATTATGTTTCCAGATCCCTGTCGTATCCTCTTCTATCCCTACTCCCTAGACAATATACTGCGTTATAGCAACTTTCTTTTATGATTAAAGGGGTTGTAATCTGGAAATGAAGTCCATTATATTGGCTAAAGGGGGAAATGAGTTTAGTTGATAAGAGTTTGACACTACCAAGAAGGTATTCTTAGAATCTTTGGAAGTTTCCCACCTCTTTTAGCAAAAACAAAATCTTATATTAAATGATAACTTTGAATACGGATAAAAGAATAGCAACATTAAGAACTTAGAAATAAAAAGAATAAATCAAATGCACTTGTATATTCTTCGACCTTTTAAATTTTACAATCTTTAAGAAAAATTATTTTCTTAAAATAAGCTTTAATTGATTATAATTTTGAACTGATGTTACAAAGATGTTTTGACAGTTGTTCGTCAAAAAAAAAAAATCATTTTTATCAATTTTCTTTTAGTATATTTAATTTTTTTTAAACACTGTTTGTTGTTATGTTTAGTTAAAAAATCTTTTCTAATTAATTTTCAAAACAAAAATGTAATAAATAATTAAGGGGTTGAAAATTTTCATTCCATAATTACAATGAAGTTCGAAATTTAAATATTCTTATCTTTATCATTTTGATAAAATATCAAATTATTTATTTTTTAATATGTTTTTTTAATTGTATAATTTCCAATTTTCTGTAATTTTTCCTTTTTTTTCTACCAAAATTTTTAAATATAATAATGACAGTAAATAAATTTTTTCCAGAGATTAAAATTAAATCTCTAAAAATCATCTAATTATTTATGTTCTAACATATTCATCCCAACATATCATCATTTTAAACGTTTGAAAAAGGATAATTTTGAAATCATACATATTATCATATGCTTATTCGTGAATATATGTACAAATACTAACTTAAAAATATATATAAATATTATATATACATATATGTATACATATATATATATACTAACGCCAACAAAACAGTTAAAAAAAAATCAAATAAAAAATTTGGAAAATTAAAATCATTAAATTCATATAAGCATATATGTGTCTGTGTGTTTATTTTGCTAAAAAATATATTTTATTTTGTATTGGTTTAAATACAAAAATAAAAAAAAATTAAAAACGAAGGATATATAAAAAGTTAATATTCAGGATATAATGTCAGAAAATAAATGGAAAAAAAAAATAAATTAATTTTTTTCGATATGATTAGAAAGAAAGGATTTTTTTTTATTGCTTTATATAAACACAAATACATACATAACTAACTATACATACATATATAGCTAAATATTATTATCATTACGATTTTTTAATGTTTTGATAAATGATTTAAAAAGGAAGAAAAATTGAGAAAATTATAAAAAATTGTGTAAAAAAAAGGTGATGTGCTAAAATTAATAATTTTTTTCTTTTAAAAACATTTTTTAGCATCCTCTTCACTTATCATTCTTCTTTCTAAATTAAAAAATTAAATTATATGTTGATTTACTACAGAGTACTTGTCAGTAACAAATGAAAAGATTTAAAGTTTCATATTTTATTTGAAATATGTTAAATATTTTTGGATTGAAAATAAATATTATAAGGATCACATTTATGAATCGAATTTTTCTACATACTTCACAAACAGGGGCCTCGGTGGTCTAGTGGGTAAGAGCGTATAAAATACGCTGTAAACACCGAGGGAGTGTGAGTTCGAATCCCACACACGTCGTAAGAGTTATTCCCCCTTACGACATTTACAGTCACGCCTGGACAGGAAAGACTGTGTAATTTCCTGTCCACATTTATGTGGCAGAGAAATGCATTAAAAAACAATAAAAAGTTCGAATAGCTGTCAATGAAAACAAAATAAAATATGATCTGAATAAATCAAACTGTAATAAATGATGAGGTGTAATAATACTTAACGAAATTCGGCCTTATTGATAAATTCTAATGGGTAATAGTTAGAGCACATTTTGTGTAATTTTCGTGTTAGGGCTGATTACCTATATTCGAATTGATAAATTTTGGGTTTTAGATAAGGTACAGATAGCTTTTGATTGCGAGGATTCAATACAAAATTCAAAACAACTGTAAACTGAATTTCGCCATATATAAAATTTTACAATTCAATTTTCGAATGAGTGCATTAACTCTTTTGAACAGGTTAGCATATACTTCTTTTATATTTGAAAATTCTGATTATTTGCATTGACTAATTACATTTTTTACGTCATTAAAATACATTAATAATTAGTTTGTTACCTAAAGATCACCGACTATTCTATATAGCAGAAAATTCTTTTAACTGAAAATTTCAAATAAATTAAATCTTTAAATTTATGAAATTATTCAATTTCATATTATTGATTCTGATATTATTTCTGATCCATTGTGAGCGCGTGAACAGTTGGAATCGTTTAAAATAAACATTCATATTATTTTGACAGCAGAAAGAAACTAGCAGATTTTAGTTTGTATAAAAATCTTAACATTCAGGTGTTTAAATTTTTTTGTGTGGTCTAATAAAGCAAAAAAAAAAATCAGCTGTCTCCACCACAGGACCGACCGCCACTACACAAAAAGTACAATGCCAAAATTTATAGATTTTTTACATAATAATTTATATCAAAGCAAAATAACTTCTAATAATTTAATAACATTTTGTTTTATTCAATAAAAATAATTATATGCAATGAAATCGTAAAAATATATGTACATTCATTCATACATCCATTTATTATTTTTATTATTGTAATGTAGATATAGATACATGATTTTTTTTTCATTCAAAAAATAATATTAAAAGTAAAAAATAATAAAAACTGTAAACAAATACAAAACAAATATAAGATTAATATTAAATCTGCTAACAAAAATTTTACCGTTTTAATTTTATGTAATCAACAAATGAATAATATGCATTGGCATAGATATAAGTACATACATATGTATGTATAAAAATTTTTAGAGATATAAAAAAAAAAACAAAAAAAAATTGTTCATATAAATTCATAGTGTTACGTATGAAATTTGGACTTAGAAAAAAAATTAAATAAAAGTTAAAGTTAGTCGGATCAAAAAATGTTCTATGGCAAAGTTGTTCCTCTTTACTTGTGTAACAACTTTTTCTTAATAATTTTTCTCACAAAATTTTTCTGCTACGAAATATTCGTATAAAACTTAAAAAGTAATCTAGTAAACTACCACTTGCGGTTGTCCGATATACTCCAAAAGCCTATCAATCCGAGATATTTACGTCAAAACCTTAAATATGAAATTTCAAAAAATTCCGCTCAGTCGTTTAAGCTGTACACGTGCCCACAGACATACCCACACACGCACCCACACATACACACACACACACAGGCGGACATCATGCTGAAAATTTTTTTACAGCCTTCTCCACACCGGAGTAGTGCATTTTTGCGAAAATCTCGGGTACAAATTTTTAGTATGAAAACAATACCTACCTTATACATCAATGTATGCGGTCGGTAAAAAATAATATGAAAACTAAAACTTTAACATTGAATTTTAAATTTTTAAATGCTTATTAAAAAACTATACCATTATAATCTACATAAAAAACAATCGATAAAACGAGGTCATAATCTATGAATTATATCATAATTTAAAATAAACAAAAAAATTAAAAAAAAAAAAAAACATATTTACGTGAATGTCCTTTAAATACTAAACACAAGAAATAAAGAGTAACATCATAAGTATGTATTTTGTTGTTTTTCTTTTCAATAAACACTAGCTACTAGATATGCATTTTAATCTTCAAAACTTTCTAAATGAATTCACAATTCACTAAATTTCTCAATTTAATAATTTATTTTTCATCCTTTACAGTACAGTTCATTGCAATTTAAAGATTTTATTGCATTTTTTTCTTTTATGTTTTATTTTTTTTTTGTTTTTTTGTTCAATTCAATATAAGGATCTTTAGCACTAAAATTACGTGTATAAAGGCTTCATATTCTATATTTCTTTTCCCATTTTATTTTCATTTCCATTTTCTGATAATTTAATTTTGAAAAGATTTTTTCTTCTTGAATTTTTCAATTTTATTCATGGGTCAATGGTTATTATCAAAATCAAAATAAGAATATAAGAAACCAACCAGAGAAAGACAATAAAAATATTGAATTTAGAAAAATAAAAGAGGCTAGATAACAGTTGATTGGAGTGCAAACGAGATGATGATGATGAAGGAAACAATATAAAAAAAAAAAATTTATGACAACATCCACACTCAAATATAAAAACTTATGAATACTCTCTATAACAATCATAAGATAAAGGCAAAAAAAAAAAAAGTTATAAATCAAAGTACATTTTTTCCATTCATTTAGTGTAAATATAGAATTTTTTTTCTCTTTCTCTTCTTTTCTAAAATATTGAAAATTAATTTCAAACACATAAGTACATATAAATATATATGTAAGCACAAAAGTCCTTTTTTTTTATGTTCGTCCTTTTTCTTGAACCAAATCATAAGTTCAATAATATGAGGATCATAATACTGTACGCCTGCTTGTATTATGCAATAAATTCAGGAAGAAATTAAATCATTTTTTTTTTTTTTTGCACTTTCATTCCAGTTGATTTGAGTTAAAAAGAAAAAGAAAGAAAAAACCAAAACAAAAAAGAAAAAATGTTTTAAATTTATTTTTTATATATTAATAAAAACAAAGAAAAAATCATATCCTTTATTTTCCTTTAAAGTTTAAAAATATTTATAATGAATTCTAGTGCTTTTGATTATTATTTTTTTTTTTGGCTTAATATAGCACCCATTCTTATAGGTATTTTTGTACAAAAAAATTTAATATGAATATAATATTAAAAGTACTCGGGTATATTTTAGGAATAAATATTTTTTAAATTAACCTTATTGTACTCATGCATGAGTAATTTAATTTAAATCTGCTTGCTTTGAATCATAGTGTTTGTTTTTTTTTTGTTAACGAGAAACGGTGAAATACATCGAGAGTCACTCAAAGGAACTGCACGAGATGCCTCTGGGTACTTTTGGTCTCTTACCAACCAAAACTACTCCAATTTTGCCATTAAGCAATTGTTAACTCTGGATACATGAAGTTGTTTAAACGTTTAAAACTTATTATTAGAACTCATTTATTTCTAGGACAAAAAAAAATATCGAATCTAAGTTTTTGTAATCGGCAAATGTACTTACAAATTTTAAATGTATACCAAAAAGGTGGACTTTTTTTTATAATACTTTACAGAAATTTGTATGTATGTTTCTATATGAAATGTGCCAAAATAAACTGTTCGAAACGATTTTGTCGTAAACAAAAAAAAACTTGCCCCTATTTTCCAAGAACTCTTATGGGGAAAAAATTCCTTTTATTTTGATGCCAACAGTAGACTAAACTAACTAATAATTATTATACTATTAGAGTGGAAATTTGGAGCGATTTTAAAGATGACCTTTTTTTGAGATATGTTACAGTACTGGTTGTACAAGACTGCACTTGTCGAATAGATTTCATATGACAGCGAAACATGTTTAAAAAAGATATAAAAAATTAAAGAAATTGAAAAATTCAATTAAAAATATTTAAGAAATTTTAGAGTGTAGTTAGAAAGATTTCTAATAACTTAAATTACACCAAAATGATAGCAGAACTTAGATGTTTTTTGGGCGATTTTTCAAATTTAATATAGTTAAAAAAAAATTAATGAATAAACCCATGTGATTACACAGTAGGGTTAAATAAATCCTTTTTTTTTAAATTGTTTAAAAAATAAAAGAAAAAATTTGAACATAGTTCTGAACTTAATTAAAATTTACTAATATTTTTTTATATAGGTAATATAAGTTTTTAAATAACTCTTGAAAAAATTTTCAAAATTCATTGGTCTTATTGATCATTTTTGTTTTTTGTTTAAAAAAAAATCTGTTGCTTCTTATATAAATTCATTACTTTCTTAAAACTTTACCAGTTTTTTTTTTTAATTATTTTCAAATAGTTGATTGTTTTTTTTTTTTGTTTTTAATAAAATAAATTTATATATACGTATGAAATTTGATTTTTCAAAATCCCAGAACAATTGAAATTGTTTTAGGTAATTAATATTTGTTTTGGATCTCTCTAGACTATTATTTAAGTTTTGAAAGTGTAACTAGACAAAAAACTTTAATTTTTAAAATTAGCCTGTTCTGATTGTATTATAGAACATATTAGTTGTAATATACAGAGCGTTCCGCATAAGACTGCAAAAATTTCAGGAGGTAATCCAATAGGCGAAATCTAGAAAAAATTGAATGAGTGAAGCGGCTCTATTATTAGTACTTTTCGAGAATTTTATGTTTCCTTGGTTTATATTATTAATTGCCTTTTCTTCAAAATACGATTTTATATAATATAAAAACAAAACACTACATACTTTATTTTCATTCCTTTATTTACAATCAAAGTGGTTTTTTGCAATTTCATTAAATACACATGTAGTTTTTTAAAGATTTTAGTGATGAAAAATCTAAATCTGATTGGTTTAAGTCTACTATTGAATTATTAAAGATTGGTTTGTGTCTTCAATAGCTTTCACCACATTTTCACAAATATATTATTTATAATATATGTAAGTAGAAAATGATTGACAATTTAATAATCCATAAAAATTTGATACAAGCAGTAAATGAAATTTCCATTGATACATTTTAGGATAACCGATATGCTGTGTTTCCTTATATTTTGCGAAAAAAATCTGTTCGATAATCAACAGAAAATTTAAAAAAGAAATTTTTTTTTTTTTTTAATTACATAATTATTACTTTAAAACAAAGTCATCTCATAAAACCTTATATATATTTATATATATATATATATAAATAATGTTAATATATAAATATACAACAACTGTTAAAAATTAAAAAAAAATTCTCCTTAATCATTTTTTATCATAATCATGTAACATTCTTTAAAGTTATTTTAGTATTAAGTAAACCAAAACCTATAGAAAAAAAATAATGAAAGCATAATAGATGAAAAATGAACACCTGTTAGATTTCATTCATATAATTCCTAATTTTCCATAAGGTAAAATATTTTATACTAAATTTATTATGCAAAAATGAATAAAAAAATTATTCACCTATAATTTTTTATTATAAAATTATTTTTAAAAACAAAAAAATAAAAATGTGTTAAAAAAACGATAATTTCTTTCCTCAAGTGAAGGTAAATTAGTCTTAAATTATATTTTATAACTTACAACAACCTTACAGCGAATGACTATAACATGATGATTTAGTCTTATTATTAAAACTGTTATAAAAAATTATTAAAGACTGTATGACATAGATTTTAATAACAAAAGGTAAAATAGCTAAAAGATTATCAATATTCCACTGAACTCAATACGTATAGGTAATTTAAAGTTGAGGGCCAGTTTTGTCCAATAATAAGAAAATTTTCTCCTATTAGATACAGACATTTTTAGATTAAGCATTTCAAATTTTGTAGTAATTTGTCATTTCGAGTTTTAAATATCAAGTTAATTTTCTGATTCATATTTTTACAATTTAAAGATTTGTAACTTAAGTAACTCGTATAGAAACTACAAAGTAAATAACTACTAAGACCTGAATCAATAATATTAAAGGAGAAGCTTATTAACAAAGGAAGAATGAAGGCTCCTTAACAAAGGTTACAAGCGTATCAATTGAAAAAAGAGAAAAAAGATTAGTAATATTTATTTAAACGTTTAGCATAGATAATAATACTATAAAGAATAAAGAAATGTTCCCCTCTATATAATAATGTTCCATTCTACAATTTGCAAAAATTCAAAACGAATTTTTATAGGTTAATTTCTAATCTACCCCTTAACTTTCCTTTAATATCAAACTTTAAATCAAATAAAAACAAATTTTTTTTTTATTTACAACCGTCGCTCACTTTACTTTCCAAATTTAGACGCATGAAAAAATTTTCAAAGATTTACCGATTGCTTACAATTTATTTTATAAACATACTACACTATTTTATGGCAAGGATTCTCGCCATCGATAACAAGTTTGCTTTGCTTATATATTTTTGGATCTTTTCCTAACCTATACTCAAAATGTTATTTTACTGAGAATTTATAGGTAAATTTATATAGAATTATATATATTTAATAAAATTTGTACGTTACATCGTGTGAAATTTTATCATAGAAACTCTAAATTATATCGATAACAGTAAAATAAAATAAAAAATATGTTGACTAGGTACATGCAAATAGTTAATGATTATCTTAAATGTCATTTTGTACTCTCTTAATATAAATAGAAACTACGCAAGAGAATAATACTAAAATTATGTTTATATGTTTCTGAACAGGTAAAAAAAAAAAACAAAAAATTTAACTAAATCTCATTCAGAAACACTTCACCATAAACTTTAAAATGAAAACCAAAAAAATATCAACATAACTTTTCATTTGGATAATTGAACATTAAGGATAGACAGAATAGCATGAGTTTAGTTACAGTCTGTACCCAACACAAACGATCCACCATTCTTTCCAAAACAAAAAAAAAAAATTAAAAAAAAAACCATATCACTTGTTAAAATATATACGTATACCATTCTAGTACTTAACATTTTATCTATTTTCCTGTTTCCTTCTAAACGTCATATCTTTTTTCTTATTTTGTTTTTCATTTGTCTTTCTCTTTCTAACACATTAAATGTCAGTTTAAGAAAATTTGACTAGAAACACCATTTAAAAATAACAACAAAAATCAAAAAAAAAAAACAATAGAAGGAAGAGCATCATAACAATGTTGACAAGTATATGTACAACGATAAATTATAAAAGTCTAATGCCGTTCTTTTAATATTTTTATCTCTTTCTTTCAAATCTCTTTTACCACACAGTGAACACTTTATCTTTACAAGGTATAATTTTCCATTCTTATTTTCTTATTTTGATTTACGGATATAAGCCAGAACAACAACAAAAACCAAAAAAACAATATTGACAAAAATAATAAAATTAAAAAAAGTGCTATATTAGGGTCACCAACTGCTGATAAATTCATTAAAAGTATTATTAAGATCAATATGTCTTTGACATAATTTTTAACAGGCTTTTCACATTAGATTACATAATGTATCTAATACATATATATATATTTTTTTTAAATGTTAAAAATTTGGCATCTAAATGAATATAATGTTACATTCTCGAATATCAAAATGTTACAAAAGAATATCAAATTCTCGTTAATGCAAAAATTTTAAAACCATACCGTCCAACCATAAAACCAAATTCCCACAAAAGCTGTACTACTCTATTTCCTCATATTAAAATATCTTTGCAATTTACTGTTAATCTATAGTAAAATTATGTTTCTTCATATACTAGTATTTACGAGTTGTGAGAGAAAAATAACCATAAATACGTTCAAAAACTATATGATATAACTTTACTAAAATTTGCCGATTTAAGTTTTATATGCTATTAATTATGGGTGAATTGATCTAACAAATAAAACAGAATAAATTACTTTTCGTTTCTAAAGTAATATTTAACTTAATACGAGAATTTTAAAGATTTTTAATACTAGATTGGTCAAAAACGAAATATTTTCATTCATTCATGAAATTCCAAAAATTCTTAATCGACTTCCTTTTGAATATCAATAAATTTTACTAAACAGTAAAAACAAACGCTAAAATAAACTTTAAAAATTAAAAAAAAAAAATTATTTTATCTGGCAACTCGGAATAACAAAATATCTTACATGTATTATAAGTATCAGCGGTGACAGGTTCAACTTAAAAAAAAAAACCATCATATTAAAAATTATTATTATATAATAAGAACGCGATTATTATTATTTTTTTTCTTTTTATCAACAAACTATTCCACATTTTTGCTCTAAAAATGATTTCTCCATCCCTTCATCACACAGTTGATATCATATCTTTAGGCATATTAATTCTCCATACTACCATACGGCATACCATCATAATAATCATCAATTCATCTATTCTGTATTCTGTAAATTTATTTCTTCAAATTTTTTTCTCCATTTTGATTTTTTTTTTTTTCTCTTTTAATCTCTTCTTTTCTTCACATAGTTGTTGTTACTTGTTATTGTTGTTATTCGTATTTTAGTATATAAGTTGTTGTTTTTTTTTCATTTCTACCAAACTAATTTTCATAAATTTCTACAATAACTAAAGATAACAGTAAAAATAACAACCACAAGGCACACGCATTTTTATTAACATTTTTTTTAAGTAGAAAATTTACCGTGAAATTTAAGATGAGATCTTATCGTTTTTTCATAAATTTTTTTTTTTGTTACTTCAGTGCGGTATAATCAAATTAAAATTATTATAAAAAAAAAAGCAAAAAATAAATAAAAATTATAATATAAGATAAAATATTATTGAAAGGAAATTATAGTAAATTATGAAGTATATGACAGTTATATATATATGATTAGAGCAGAAGAAATCGAGAAGAGATGAAAAAAAAAATATAAAAACAGAATTCATTGAGATTTTCTTGATTACCGTTATTAATGAGAAAAACAAAATTATATAGATAAAAGTATGATTCTTTGGAATTTTAACATTGGCAATAGAAAAAAATAGGCGAGGAATTGAAAAAAAAAACGAAACAATAAGATAATAGAAATTCTCCAGAGATATAAACCTAAAGAAGAATTCAAAATATATAGTGTAAAAAATTTCCAAAATTGATTCCATTGACAGATTATTATACTTCTTCTGTTATATATATCCTATGAGGGAGTGATACAAAATTACGACGTTATTAATTTGATTTCTAAAAAATTTCGATTTTCTTAAAATCTTACTTTTTAATACTGAATAATTTCGAAAAATATTGATTCTTGCGCGCTTGATGCATATTGAATATTATTACGAAAGGTCTTATTTCTCATGTACATGTGAAATAGAATCTTAAGGTATTTTTTTATATTTTTCTATAATATAATAGAAAAATATCTAAAGTCGGAATATGAATATGGAAGATTCTGAATTTGCAGAGATTTTATAGTTGGTCATATATAATTGCATTCCTATGGGAGATTATTAATTAGTTGCTAAAATTCAATTGGCTACAAAATCAAGTTTATACGGTTTTCCAAAAAAAATATTTATTTTAATCAAATTTTTTTCATTCAACATTTTTTTTCTCAACCCCTCTTTTTTTTTTTGTAACATTTTTTCCATAAAACTTTTTTTCAACAAAACCCATACTCGTTTCTGAAATCTCATTTTTCTAAAATGACATTTTATTTGGATGCAAGAGGCGAGATTTAAAAAAAAGGGTTTTTTAAAATTACTAAAAGCGGGATTAAAAATATCAAAATTTCATACTCGAATCATCGATAAAAATTACAAAAACATTTATTGTACTTATGATAAATTAGATAAATAGTGAACTGAAACTTAAGGATATTCTCAGCTAAACAAAAAGTAAATGTTTAGATTTTGACTGATGTTCAGGGTCTGATGATATTAATTAAAATTATTTTAAAATTTAAAATCTCTTTTAAAGTAAATTAAATAATAGGTACTACTTAATTAATTTTTTTTCAAAACTTTTCAAACTTTTTAAATTTTTGTTTTAATATTAGCTACTTCTATATACTTAAATACTATCTTCAACATAAGCAATTTCAATTTTTTTTTAGATTTGATAGAAGTTACCGAGATAAAGCTATGAATAAATGTATTTTGATTAATTCCTAAATAGTTTAAAACCTAGTCTTAAAATAATCCTTTATAGTAGATTTGATTT
Source organism: Poecilobothrus nobilitatus (assembly GCA_947095535.1). NCBI lineage: Eukaryota > Metazoa > Arthropoda > Insecta > Diptera > Dolichopodidae > Poecilobothrus > Poecilobothrus nobilitatus. Next base: position 55,948,761 of record OX352774.1, read on the forward strand.
CATCTGTTGTTACTCTTCTGTAAAAGATTTTTGCCTGGTCTGAATTCGAAGATATTTTTTGTTTTAAGAATGTTCACCCTTCTAACATCAGAATCATTATTTTTTCCATATTATTTGAGTTTTTGCTCAAATAATATCATTGTAATGATTTTTGAACATAAACCTTAACATAAAAAATTATATTTTCTGGAATTTTTTCACTAAATTATAATTTTTCAATTTAAATATGCATAATGTTTCATGTAAAACATAAAAAATACATGCAATGATACTTTGTTTTGTAAGTTCCTGCAATTACAATCTAGAAAAAATAGCAATTTGTTGTGTACTGAAAAGGAAAATCAGTTCAGAAAAATATTCTAAATCTGTTTTTGATAAATTAGATTCAGAAAAGTCTTTTAAGAATTTTAAACTTTTCTAACATACCTTGTATATAATATTTCCAACCAATAAAAATAATATTGAATTGGACTAGCTAAGTTTTAAAAAAAAAAAACAAAAAAAAAACAATTGAGGAAAAACGTTAAAAAAAGTTTTTTTTTTGTTATTTTATATTCTTCTGGTTGTGATATTCTCTAATTCCCAATTTGAATTCTTTTGTTTTTTTCTTCAAAATTTTCAAATTCCTGCCATGAGACTGTAATAAATTAACACTGTCATCATAGCTATATAAGTTTGCAGCGTTGGAAAACCATTTGTCTTTTACATTTATTATCAATCGAAAAATTAATATAGACAAGTAAGTAGTAGATTATTATTCAAGATTAATTACAAATCTTCAGAAAGAAGCCTTTTTTTAAAGATAACAATTAAAGACTCTTCTAAAGTTCGAAACTTTTCACTGGTAACTGTTACCAAATATTTGTTGGTCTACAAAATACCATAAAAAAAATTTTCTATTAAAAAATCCAAATAGTTATACTCTTCTAATGATTGGATTATAAGCATCTGATTATATCGCTTTAACAAAACTGAAAGTTCACAAAAAGTTTATAAAATGTAATTGTCAATAGGTTGTGCAAAGTACCAGCCGTGTTTTTAAAGAGATAATTGAAATAATCAAAGGTTAAAGTCAAAAATTAATTAGTTTTAAAAAAATATCATTATTAACAAATAACAATGAATTTAATATTGAACTTATATTAAATTAATTATCTACTAATGCAGGTTGCATACCACTATTTGAAATAAAATATAAAAAGCCTAGACGTAACTTAGTAGGTATATCAATAAACATGGGTTTACAAGGCGTACATTTATAATATACAAAGTTGTAAACAATATTTTTTATTGTTTTTTGTGTTATATTATGTCCTTAGTGTAAAGCCTCTTCTTTTCTATTTTTAATGTTATTATTTATATTGATTTTTAATCTCATTGAACTGAGATTCGCCTTCCTTTCTTGTTATTAATTTCTCTCTCTCTTACCTCATTAACATTTTAATTTTGTATCGAAATTAAATGTAAATGAAAACTATAAGGAATAGAAATGTATACCGCAAAAAAATTTATGAGACAGAAGGGAATGCTGATGATTTCTTAAACTTCCTTTAATATTTTTGTTATTATTGTTTTTGCTTCGAGTATTGTTTTTATTTTTATTGTTGTTATAAGGTTTTCTTTTAACAAAAACAAAAACAAAAACAAAAACAAAAAAAAAACATTTTCAAGAAGTGCTAGAAAAAATCTCAAACATTATTATCATAATCATTAACGTTAGTATTTTAGTATCTTAGCAACAATAATGAGAAACAAATATGGAGAAGAAAAACAAAAATATATAGAAAAGTATAGTAAAAGAATTTTATTGAAAAATTCTATGTTCATTTTTTTGTTTTTGTTTTCAGCTTTAATTCATTTCCATTTTGGTAATTTAGTTTTTTTTTTTTCTGTTTTATACGGGAGTTGTTTTCTATTCCAACTCAGTTAAAGTTTATCTAATGAACTAGCAAAAAAGTAGCTAGGGTGTTTTATTTATTGTACTTTTCTTTCATTCTTGTTTTATTTTTCCTTTCTTGTTTTTTTTTTTTTGTTTTTCTCTCTGTTATTTTGTATTGCTGGTGTCATTTTCTTAATTTACGGTAAAATTGCACACATAATTACTTCTGGAAATTATAATTATCTCTGCTGTTCTGGACAATGTTCTGCTAAATCTAATGGTTTGTTGTTTTTGTTGGACTATTGGTAGTATAAATTATTATTTAATTCTATTTTAAATTAACCATAACATTAACATTTCAAGATTGGTAACATTTGAATTTGGAACTGCAAAAACAAAAAAAAATAAAAATAAAAAATGGAACTTAATTAAGTATATAAAAATTTGTTTCATTGTGAATGTCACCATAGAATAAAATTTAGTTCAAATTATTGGGATATAAAATTTTAATAAAAATTTTTGTGAACATTTAGAACATTCTTTCTTTTAAATAGCAATATATTGTTTTTCTTGGAAACAATAATTTGGTGAATCCATTGTGGTCCATTAAAAAAGAAATCTTTTATTTTTTATTTTATAGCTATATATGTCTTGGGATTGATAATTTATTTAAATTTTATGGATGTATTTTTACTAAAGCTGAACAACTTCGATACATCTTCCTAGATTAATTAGACCTTTTCAAAACAAAACATTACAATAGCAAAAAGTTTAATAATAATTTACAAAAGTTTTTTTTTGTCATGGAAAATTAAAAATATTTATGTATAGTCTTTTAGAGTTCACTGTAAAATTCAGTCGCATTTACCAAGGTCTAATCCGTTATTATTCAAGTTTATTTTAACTAGACTTTCTTCCATATCCTTCAAGATTTTCAAACTAGAGCATTATGATCTAAAAAAAATGAGTTTATATCTTAAAAGTTTAATACTAATTCATAATAATTTGTATCACTGGTTCCGAAGCCAAATTGTTGCTTTGACGCATTTTCAACCGGATCAAGAGGAAGTTGGTTTTTGTTTTTAATTTTATTAATGACAAAAAATATTGAAATATATAATATACAAAGGTATATACTTATGTTTTTTTTATATATAGTGGAAACAAGAAATTTAGATACTTTATTTTGGAAAATTAAAATAACTACTAAACATTGCAATTTTTTTAAATATGTTATTTACAATTTATAGATACAATTTACCTACCATGCTGTTTTTATCCTTAAATTTCATTGAAATGATTGATTTAATTAATTAAAATTTTAGTTACTTGTAATTCTTATTCTGTACAAAGCTTTTGTATTATCATATCAAAAATAATTCTGTAATAATAAAATACTCACAAAATCATAAATACAAAAATATGATATAAAAATCACCTTTAAATAGCTTAAAAATTTGCAAAATCAAGGATTAAAATCACTTAAAAAAATTAATAAGTCTTTTCCAAAATAAAAACAGAAGGAAAAAAAAAAAAAAAACAAATTGCGATTACTTACAAATTACATTATAATATTTTACCCTGATGTTGAAATAAAAAAAATTACCAAATTTCAGATAATAAGATCGAAAAAAAAACAACACAATTTTTTTTTCTTCATTTTATTTTTGATTGATTTTGATCCTTCAATGATGACATATTATTTTCATCTTATCATTGGATTCGATTGGATTGGATCGGTTTGAATACAATATATACATTGACCAAAATTCAACAGTATTCTTATACATAACTATTTATAACCTTTTATTCACAATATAAAATCCAATTTTTTTTTTTTTTTTTTATTATTTTCAGTAGCTTATCCTGATTTTTCATAGAACCTATACTATACTTTTTTAAGAAGCTCTTCTACTTTATCATTATGATATTGATGGATATTTGATATCAATTCATCCTATAAATTCTGTTGTACTTGTTCAAACCAATATTTTTTGGTTTTTTTTTTTTTTTGTTTTTGAAAAAAAAAAAAACAGTATTGTAATAATTGTGATAGGCAGGCAACAAAGAAGAAAACAACTACAATAGATACAGCAAAATATAATGTTAAAAAAAAAAAAAACAAAATATATCATGCATGATCTCTTCAATTCAATATTAAAGTGATATTTTTGGATGAATGATAAAATGATGAAATATATGTTGCGTATATTGATTTTATATTATTTTATATTAATCATAATAATCGTCATCGCTTGTTATTGTCATCACTTAAAATATCATCAACATCAATATTATCAAAATGTTACTGAAGATAAAGTACTCACATCAAGTGTTTGAAGGAAAAAAAAAGACAAAAACATGGGAAGGAAATTTTTTTTTTTCCTAGTCTTCTTTTTCCCCCATCTTTTTCAACGTATATACATTCTTGTTGAATACCTTTGTAAAAACCTTAATCTCTTTCAGAAATATCATTTGAATAAGACTCTTTTATATATTTTGCATTATTATTTCATTTATGTCTTCCTGTTACTTTTTTATACGTACAAAGAAAACAAATGAAAATTTCAGGTAATTTTCAATTTTTAAAAGACAACATAGATATGGTACGGTTACATTAATTTTATAATACGTTGCTTTTAGTCAAATTTAAATTTGTTGCTGTCTACTTTTTCTATTCCTATTTGCTTACCTGTTGTCGGTCATTAGCTTATACTGTAATGCATATCTCGACTTCTTCTATAGTCCAATTTGCTTTCTTTAATATTTTTTTTAACTGTTTGTTTTTTTCAAATAACTCGTGTTTGTTCTCTTTATTTTGTTGCCTCTTCTATTTTGAAAATTCTATGGCAGTAATGTATCAGTTGAAAGAGTAGTAGGGCTTTGTTCGTCGTTTACGTCGGTCTGTCTGTCTGTTTACAAAACTTCTAGAATGTTAAAGATAGAGGAAAAAATGTTGGGTAGGTCTCATAAAAAAAATTAATATTGTAGAACAACTTTTTCATGTAGCCCCATCCATTATGAAGCTGCAACCCCTCTAACTTTGAAAAAGTCCTATTTTTAAATGCGTATATCTCATGTTTTAATTAACATTTTTTCAATCTGAAAACGCCATTCAACAGGAATTTTCTTTACCTTATATATAATTTTCTTGAATTTAGTATTTAAATTTACCGTTATGTGAAAACCAAATTTTGCATCATTTTTCTACCTTCATAACTCCGGCACGCTCTCAAATAGGAACTTGAAATTTTGAGACAAGAAATAACTTTTAGAATTTTCTCAGAAAATTGTTTGTATCTCACCCTGTTTAAGACCTATTAGCGCTCAAAAGTTGAAAACTTACTTTTTTTAAACACCTGTAACTTAGGCATCTGTACAAATATTTCTTCGGTAAGACATAAAAATTAAAGTTTCAGTAATATACTTTTACCTGTGGTAATGGTTTTTCTTAGTTATACAGGATTCCGGACTTACAGCACCTAAAAATTGTAAAAAAATCCTATATGGAATTTTTTTAATTTTGGTGCAAGTCACAATTCTAAACAGTTTGTGTTATCTTAAAAACCGTTGTTTTACATTCTGCCTTGTTTTTTAAATTTTTAATAACATAAACGATAGCCCAAAGCATTTTTGCTAGTTACATTTGAAAATAGAAACTTAGTACCTCAAATTCAAGAGTGTTGTAATATAATCATTATTTTCTTGAGAAATAAGTAATATTTAAAACAAAAAAAAACACGCAATCAAAATTAGAGTATCGAAGATTAGATTAGAAATTTAATTTTTTCTATCGAAAACACCGGTTTTTTTTTCTCCAAATCAATGTATTTGGATTTTTTTGATTGTTTACTTTTTAATAATAACTACAACAACAATATGAACAGAAACATTAACATCAAAAACAATCACATCAACCTATATCATTCATATACGTAACACAATGGGTATTCATCATTTACATCATCGCCAATCATCATCATAATCATATGCCATCAATTGTAACAAACGAACAACAGTATTATCAGCTATCAAATGATTTTTCATCATTATTATAATACGGGAGTTGTTGTTGTATTTCTGATAAATTTTACTTGTGTATAGTTATGTTCGAAATGATGCCGATATGATGGTATTATTTGGTATAATTTTCAACTGTCTACAACAGTGTGGGAAGTCGTCATCATCAGCAGAAAAAAAAAACTAAAAAAATTGAATTGCTTTGGAACGAAGTGTTTTTTTTTTTGTTTTTAGTTGTTGTTTTTCTGTTACTTGTATTGTTTATGTTACATGTTGTTTTTTTTTTTTTTTTGTTTGTTTTTGGTGGTTCCTGCCTCTGTGTTGTTGTTATTATTTTGAATGTTTTCTATTGTTAAGAGGTAATTCTTTCATATTTTGTCCTCTGTGTGTTTTTTTTTTTTAGAGATTGACTGGTCTAAACATTGTGTTATGATGACGATATTGTTGTTGATGATGATTTTAGTGCATAAATCTGAATTTTATGTTCCTTTATAAAACAAAAAAAATTATGTATGTGTGATTTAGATAAACATTTTTTTTTTCCACATTGTGTTTTTTAAATTTTTGATCTGTTGGATTTAGTTTTCTTTAATTTTTTTTTTTTTGTTGTTTTTTATTAACTTTTAAGTTGATGAGGTGTCGGAATTTGACAGTTATGGTGCGAGACTGGAATATAAAACAACAAAAAATTAGATAAATGGTTTTTGACTTTTGTTTTGGTGGAAAAGAAATAAATGGAAGGAAAGGAAAGTGGAAAAATTTTTTCTAAAAGTTACAGAAGAAGAAAACTCATGTGGTGATTGGAAAATGAATATAGTAAAAATCTAATTAATTTTCCATTAAAATGATTGAATTTTTTCAAAATGTGATTAATGTCAAATTTATTAATAATTTATCATGCTAGCTGCTAGATCAGTCAACAAAAAAATTTTAATTTGTCGAAAAATTTTGACCCGAATCTTTAAAAAAAAAAACAGTTTAAAAAAATATATTAAATATTTAAACAGGAATGTATTGATTTAGTACGTATAGGATTATTTTAAAATCAAAAGCACTAAAGCACTAAAAATTTAGGCACTTTCAACATATGAAAAAAATTTGTTTTTTATTTCAAATATAAATGTTGTCTTATACATATATTAAATGTTTGAATTTTCTTAAGTTTATTTTTTTAAATTAATTTGATTTTATTTTTTCTATTTACAGGTAAGATATCAATTAAAAAGATATACACACATATGTATTTGAATAAAACTTCCTACTGAGTGTAATGAAATGTTTAAATTTCAGTTCCAAAAATTCATCTTTAGTAAGAATTATGTTTATTTAAATAAAATGTAAAATAATATTTTAAATTTTTATAAATAAAATTTCATTGAAATGATTGATTTAATTAATTAAAATTTTAGTTACTTGTAATTCTTATTCTGTACAAAGCTTTTGTATTATCATATCAAAAATAATTCTGTAATAATAAAATACTCACAAAATCAAAAATACAAAAATATGATATAAAAATCACCTTTAAATAGCTTAAAAATTTGCAAAATCAAGGATTAAAATCACTTAAAAAAATTAATAAGTCTTTTCCAAAATAAAAACAGAAGGAAAAAAAAAAAAAAAACAAATTGCGATTACTTACAAATTACATTATAATATTTTACCCTGATGTTGAAATAAAAAAAATTACCAAATTTCAGATAATAAGATCGAAAAAAAAACAACACAATTTTTTTTTCTTCATTTTATTTTTGATTGATTTTGATCCTTCAATGATGACATATTATTTTCATCTTATCATTGGATTCGATTGGATTGGATCGGTTTGAATACAATATATACATTGACCAAAATTCAACAGTATTCTTATACATAACTATTTATAACCTTTTATTCACAATATAAAATCCAATTTTTTTTTTTTTTTTTTATTATTTTCAGTAGCTTATCCTGATTTTTCATAGAACCTATACTATACTTTTTTAAGAAGCTCTTCTACTTTATCATTATGATATTGATGGATATTTGATATCAATTCATCCTATAAATTCTGTTGTACTTGTTCAAACCAATATTTTTTGGTTTTTTTTTTTTTTTGTTTTTGAAAAAAAAAAAAAACAGTATTGTAATAATTGTGATAGGCAGGCAACAAAGAAGAAAACAACTACAATAGATACAGCAAAATATAATGTTAAAAAAAAAAAAAACAAAATATATCATGCATGATCTCTTCAATTCAATATTAAAGTGATATTTTTGGATGAATGATAAAATGATGAAATATATGTTGCGTATATTGATTTTATATTATTTTATATTAATCATAATAATCGTCATCGCTTGTTATTGTCATCACTTAAAATATCATCAACATCAATATTATCAAAATGTTACTGAAGATAAAGTACTCACATCAAGTGTTTGAAGGAAAAAAAAAGACAAAAACATGGGAAGGAAATTTTTTTTTTTCCTAGTCTTCTTTTTCCCCCATCTTTTTCAACGTATATACATTCTTGTTGAATACCTTTGTAAAAACCTTAATCTCTTTCAGAAATATCATTTGAATAAGACTCTTTTATATATTTTGCATTATTATTTCATTTATGTCTTCCTGTTACTTTTTTATACGTACAAAGAAAACAAATGAAAATTTCAGGTAATTTTCAATTTTTAAAAGACAACATAGATATGGTACGGTTACATTAATTTTATAATACGTTGCTTTTAGTCAAATTTAAATTTGTTGCTGTCTACTTTTTCTATTCCTATTTGCTTACCTGTTGTCGGTCATTAGCTTATACTGTAATGCATATCTCGACTTCTTCTATAGTCCAATTTGCTTTCTTTAATATTTTTTTTAACTGTTTGTTTTTTTCAAATAACTCGTGTTTGTTCTCTTTATTTTGTTGCCTCTTCTATTTTGAAAATTCTATGGCAGTAATGTATCAGTTGAAAGAGTAGTAGGGCTTTGTTCGTCGTTTACGTCGGTCTGTCTGTCTGTTTACAAAACTTCTAGAATGTTAAAGATAGAGGAAAAAATGTTGGGTAGGTCTCATAAAAAAAATTAATATTGTAGAACAACTTTTTCATGTAGCCCCATCCATTATGAAGCTGCAACCCCTCTAACTTTGAAAAAGTCCTATTTTTAAATGCGTATATCTCATGTTTTAATTAACATTTTTTCAATCTGAAAACGCCATTCAACAGGAATTTTCTTTACCTTATATATAATTTTCTTGAATTTAGTATTTAAATTTACCGTTATGTGAAAACCAAATTTTGCATCATTTTTCTACCTTCATAACTCCGGCACGCTCTCAAATAGGAACTTGAAATTTTGAGACAAGAAATAACTTTTAGAATTTTCTCAGAAAATTGTTTGTATCTCACCCTGTTTAAGACCTATTAGCGCTCAAAAGTTGAAAACTTACTTTTTTTAAACACCTGTAACTTAGGCATCTGTACAAATATTTCTTCGGTAAGACATAAAAATTAAAGTTTCAGTAATATACTTTTACCTGTGGTAATGGTTTTTCTTAGTTATACAGGATTCCGGACTTACAGCACCTAAAAATTGTAAAAAAATCCTATATGGAATTTTTTTAATTTTGGTGCAAGTCACAATTCTAAACAGTTTGTGTTATCTTAAAAACCGTTGTTTTACATTCTGCCTTGTTTTTTAAATTTTTAATAACATAAACGATAGCCCAAAGCATTTTTGCTAGTTACATTTGAAAATAGAAACTTAGTACCTCAAATTCAAGAGTGTTGTAATATAATCATTATTTTCTTGAGAAATAAGTAATATTTAAAACAAAAAAAAACACGCAATCAAAATTAGAGTATCGAAGATTAGATTAGAAATTTAATTTTTTTTATCGAAAACACCGGTTTTTTTTTCTCCAAATCAATGTATTTGGATTTTTTTGATTGTTTACTTTTTAATAATAACTACAACAACAATATGAACAGAAACATTAACATCAAAAACAATCACATCAACCTATATCATTCATATACGTAACACAATGGGTATTCATCATTTACATCATCGCCAATCATCATCATAATCATATGCCATCAATTGTAACAAACGAACAACAGTATTATCAGCTATCAAATGATTTTTCATCATTATTATAATACGGGAGTTGTTGTTGTATTTCTGATAAATTTTACTTGTGTATAGTTATGTTCGAAATGATGCCGATATGATGGTATTATTTGGTATAATTTTCAACTGTCTACAACAGTGTGGGAAGTCGTCATCATCAGCAGAAAAAAAAAACTAAAAAAATTGAATTGCTTTGGAACGAAGTGTTTTTTTTTTTGTTTTTAGTTGTTGTTTTTCTGTTACTTGTATTGTTTATGTTACATGTTGTTTTTTTTTTTTTTTTGTTTGTTTTTGGTGGTTCCTGCCTCTGTGTTGTTGTTATTATTTTGAATGTTTTCTATTGTTAAGAGGTAATTCTTTCATATTTTGTCCTCTGTGTGTTTTTTTTTTTTAGAGATTGACTGGTCTAAACATTGTGTTATGATGACGATATTGTTGTTGATGATGATTTTAGTGCATAAATCTGAATTTTATGTTCCTTTATAAAACAAAAAAAATTATGTATGTGTGATTTAGATAAACATTTTTTTTTTCCACATTGTGTTTTTTAAATTTTTGATCTGTTGGATTTAGTTTTCTTTAATTTTTTTTTTTTTGTTGTTTTTTATTAACTTTTAAGTTGATGAGGTGTCGGAATTTGACAGTTATGGTGCGAGACTGGAATATAAAACAACAAAAAATTAGATAAATGGTTTTTGACTTTTGTTTTGGTGGAAAAGAAATAAATGGAAGGAAAGGAAAGTGGAAAAATTTTTTCTAAAAGTTACAGAAGAAGAAAACTCATGTGGTGATTGGAAAATGAATATAGTAAAAATCTAATTAATTTTCCATTAAAATGATTGAATTTTTTCAAAATGTGATTAATGTCAAATTTATTAATAATTTATCATGCTAGCTGCTAGATCAGTCAACAAAAAAATTTTAATTTGTCGAAAAATTTTGACCCGAATCTTTAAAAAAAAAAACAGTTTAAAAAAATATATTAAATATTTAAACAGGAATGTATTGATTTAGTACGTATAGGATTATTTTAAAATCAAAAGCACTAAAGCACTAAAAATTTAGGCACTTTCAACATATGAAAAAAATTTGTTTTTTATTTCAAATATAAATGTTGTCTTATACATATATTAAATGTTTGAATTTTCTTAAGTTTATTTTTTTAAATTAATTTGATTTTATTTTTTCTATTTACAGGTAAGATATCAATTAAAAAGATATACACACATATGTATTTGAATAAAACTTCCTACTGAGTGTAATGAAATGTTTAAATTTCAGTTCCAAAAATTCATCTTTAGTAAGAATTATGTTTATTTAAATAAAATGTAAAATAATATTTTATTCACTTCAATGTTTTTATATATTTTTATTTAAATATTATTAAAATAAATTTACAGGTAAATTCTTCTACTTTAATATTTGAAAATGGTTTTTAAATGGCTTTTTGGCACCCCATCGATATTGTGTTAAGACTCATTCGGATAAGACATATAAATCGATATTTGTAAATTATATCTTTAGCACTGTATGACCTATCCAAATGAGCCACATTGTCATGGATATGTGTTATGCATCATTTGATTAAAAGCACTTAAAGAGAAAAGAAAAATTTAAAAACCGCAACGCCGTCCGCCTGAAAAATTAAATAAAAACAAGTTAGAAGTATAGAAACTGCACAGAGGTGTGCTGAAAGGAAGCGGATCGCATCACAGTTGATCTTCCGCCTCAGATACATCAGAGATAAACATCTCTTCCAAAAAATATGATTTTTTTGCAACCTAACGTGATATACTTACAAAATTTATTGTTTTTAAGGGCCTCGGTGGCCTTGTGGATAAGGGTCAATATCAAAATTAAATTATTACATTCTTATCTGTTGATTTATGTTTGGATGTTGTTTTGTTATAAACTATAACAATGCAAAGGGGTTTTATGTTATTATAGTTTTATTATATTAAAATATGGTTTTATGTTTCATTAGAATGAGTATTGCAAAAATTTACAAATATGGCTTGATTATCTATGACTTTATGTCACTCCACCTCACCTTCAAAATCACATCAATTTAAACTTTAATAACGACTAATTTAAATACTTTAATATTTAATTATTCCTTTGCTACCCACAAGATTAGCACAGAAACAAATGCTTTATTTTCTTTTGAATGCAAACTATAATTTACTTTTCTTTGATGGTTAAAATAAAAAAAAAACATTTTGTTAGCCGACCAACACATTGTAGTAGCAACATATTCAGCATTCCATGTTTTCATAGTTTTAACAAATTTGAAATCTTTTGACCGAGTTAATACTCAGCATTTTTTTATGCAATCATATTTTAAATTCTTCCATTCCCTTCATATCACAACATCGACTTTCTTTTAACATTCAACAAAAATAATTTAATATTATTGAAATATTTTTTTTTTTTTTTTTTAACTTTCTAAAACGATTTTTTACAGAAGCAAAAGAGCATAATATATAAAATAAATTCTTTCCGTAACACTTTGTGGCTTGCAACACTTTTTTTTTTTTTATTGCATTGCAATAGAACGCATTATTTATTGTATTCGTGGTGCATTTTAAGAATTTTAAAAAAAAAATAAAATACGACAAACAGTACAAATTCCACAACACAACAATGAACTAAAGCTATTTTAAAAACTTTTTTTTCAGTATTTTCAGTATTTTTATCATGTAGGCAGATGTTGGCTTGGTACATCAAAAAAATTGTTGACTTTCATATTAATTTAATAAAAAATCGTAAACTGAAGAAAAAAAAAATATTTTCAGTAAAAAATTCTAGAAATGTAAAAAGGAAAATAGTGAAATTTTTCCCAAAACAATTTTCCCAAGCAATTTTTATCCAATATAATTTTTTTCTTTTATCGCAATTAAAATGGAATCAATAAAATTTTCCTTATAAGAGAAAAAGAGATGGGAAAAAAAATAAAATAAAAACAAGTTATCTAAAAAGAATATGCGTGTTTAGATTTTTCTTAATAAAGATGCTTTTAATTTCCGCTCTTAAAAAAGAACAACAACAACAGAGTTGTGTATAAAAATGAAATTCAAGGTAATTAATTCAAATATACGCATGTTTATAAGGTGGATTACTTAACTTTTTATTTTGTTTTTTTTTTCTAAATAAGTTTAAAAAAATTTAAATATAAACGGAAATATAAAAAAACTTAATATCATGGACTTTTTGTTTTTTTTTAATTCAGGAAAAAATTCTTTAGAACGATTAGATATTACCTTAACTTTTATCGATCATTTATCAAAATTACTAAATTAAACTAAATCAAAATTTTTTGGCATAAAATTTGGGATCAATATTTTTCAAAGTTGTAAGTTTATTTACTGTTTACGGTTACTGTTGTAAATGAGTCGATTCTATAGTTCAATCGAATATTAGGTATGATAAATTGAATAGTTTTATATAAATATGACTTATGATTGGTCAGTAAATATATTTTACTACCAAAATATATTTTTTTCTTGATTCTTCAGTTAAACAATTTTATTTCGTTTGCTATTTGTATTGGTTACAGCTATTCTGCAAAGGTACTATTAACTCTCCTTTACTTTAGCTTTAATTGCGTTTTCTAATCTACACAGATTATAGAAATAAATGGCTCAATGCCTCAATGAATCTTCGGGAAAAGAATAATAATTATTTTTAAATTAAAATTAAATTTAATACATGGCAGGCGTAAATCGACGTATTCATACTTAACTCATACTTAACTTAAATCAAAAGCATATTTTTTCTTGTCTAAAATTAGACCTTCGTGGATATCAGATGTAACCTCAGAGAGGCTTTAATTTAAAGATCTCTTATTCATCTAAATAAAGAAATTATAGGGAACGATTACCTATTCTAATGTCTAAATTGTACAATAATGAATTTTCACTTAAAAATTTTTCTTGGTTCAACCTATTCCACTTATAGAAATATAATGATTTAACCATATGACCTGCTAACACTTTGTATAGTTTAATTGCACAATAAATATTTATACTACTGTTCTTATAGTGACAATAAGTAAATCAAAAAAAAAAAAAAAAATTGTTTAAAATTGTTTTTTTCAATTTTTTTTTTTATGAGAATTTAAAAATTTTTTTTATAAAAATCTTTTTATGGAACACGGCGATGTGTGAAATTCCTACTAAAAAAGTTTTTGGTGTGAATTATTTTTAATTGTGTAAATCTTAAATTTTTATTTTATTCTATTTAACAATTTGATTTTTTTTTTTTTTTTTTTCGAACAAAAATTCTTGTTGAGTAATTTTAAAAATTAGTCACCCTTAAAATAGGAGGAGATCAAATTTGAGGCGCAAAACAATAAATTTTATTGAGGAAAAACATATACATATAATTTTTCTTCTTTTTTTTGCTTTTTGTTTTTTAATGTGAGGAAATTGTGCGTAAATTAGGTTTCCTTCTATTATTTTAAAATATATGGTGCTATAGCACAGACATGATAAAAATTAGATGAAAATTTAAGTATTCAAGAATTAATTTCTTTTTACGGAATAAATAAAAATGTAAAACATTCGCTATAAAAATTCAACAAAATTTAGAAGTCAATAAAATTTGTATGATTTTTTGAGCAATTTTAGTACATTTAAAAGTTAATTTTGAATTAATTATTGTTTAATTATATCAGTTTGGTTTTTTTTTTTAATTTAATTAATGAACATAAAAGTGTTTGTGTATTGAACTAATCTAGTTTAGCTATTCATGCGTGTACTACTAATAACTATTTTGTTATTTTTAAAAAAGTATATTATTTTGTATGCGTTTATTTATTAAAATTTTTAGTATTTTAAGATGTACGAAGAACAAATTAACAAAGGTTACAAACAGTAAATAGATTACAAATAGTAAATAGGATAGAAAATTATTTGTTTTTTTTTTTTTTTTAAGTAATTAAGTCTTTTTATTACCCAACTTTTTTCAAAATTTTAGAAAACGGTGCCAAAACCCTAAAAGAAAATTTTTTGTACTCCTTGTGATATATATCTATCGCCCTCCTTTGTACGCTTTCGCAATTGTAACATTGTAATACGCGTTCGCAATTTAAATGGACGACATTAAATTGACCAACAATTAGTGATCGTTCATTGCTGCACGTAAGTGGGGTTGCCTTCAATAATTACCTCATGCAGGAAGGTGTTATATACTACTGCATGTTCTAACTGTTGTAAAGGTTATTGTCAAACGGCTGTTAGCAAGGGCTGTTAGCAAAATAGTAATATTAATAAGCGGATCTATTGCTTCCTTACAGTTTTACTCCCAATTCAATGTTTCTCATTGTCCTATCCCTATCATCATTGGCCAATCCCTACTTCCTATCCAATATACTGCGTTAGACATTGGATAGGAAGTAGGGATTAGCGGGTAGACATTCCATCCCATTATATTGGCTAAATTGGGAGGCGAGAGTAAAAATCTGACACTTTCACACTACCAAGAGGGAAATCTTATTAGTCTCTTTGGAAGATTTCCATCTCCCTTAGGGCGTAAAAAATTTTATCAAATAATCGGAATATTGTCCATGTAACTGTGAAAACTCTTAAAGTAGTATTTAAACAGCGAGTAGAAAAAAATATAAAAATTCTTTTTATTATAATCGATAAAAAAATCATAAATAAATTATATAGTGCCAACCGTTCAAAATAGAGCAATGAAATTTAAATCATGGATAGATCTCATTAAAAATTGATGTTGTAGAACAATCCATGACGTCATATCCATTACGAAGCTAGGGGCTGTATTATATCTAAGAAACATGTTCCTATTTTTAAATTATATAAATATATAATAATTATAGAAATATAATATATAAATAATTATAGAAATATTTAAGTTTACCGTTATGTGAAAACAAAATTTTACGAGATTTTAATTCATCCGGAAAGCTCTGGTATCATTCGACAAAATCTTGAAATTTTGATATAAAAATAGTCTTTCAGAATTACCTCAGAATTTTTTTTGTCTATTTTTCCCTGTTTCGAACTATAAGAATTAAAAATTAAAATTTCACTATTTTTAGAAACCCTTGAATAAATGTACAATTTCATCGTAAGGAAACCATAAAAATCAACTTATATTTTTACATGTTTTAAGAACTTTAACTCTATATTATAGTTTACTTACAACAAAACTGAAACTGAAAAGAATGATACACCTTAAGTAGTCAAAATTTTTTTTATTATCTTTTTGGAATTGTGTATCTTTAAAAACATTTGCTTTTACATACTACTTTGTTTTAACTAGCTAGCCATAGGTGTTACATTTTAAACATTTATTTTAAGAAAAACAATTTTATTTCAACTCAATACCATTTGATAAGTTTGATATTCGTCAAGTAGATGTCAAGTACACATAGTATTAAAACCATAAATTGAATCTCTGTATTTAAATTTTATGCAATTTTAAAAATATTTTCAATTTTTTCTAGTTCATTTTTAAAACATAATATAAAAATTAATTAATTAGCTATTATAATCATAACCCTGCCTAAAAATTAAGCATAAAAATCCTAATTTTTTCTTTTTTTTTAAATTTTAAATTAGATATTATATATACATATTTAATTAGTTAAAAATTTAATTAATAATACTGCATAATGAATTATAATTATTTTAAAATATTTAAAAAAAAATGTTATTTTAAATTAAATTTTAAATTTAAATCATTTGATATCATTTGTAATTAAAATCAATAATTAAATGGAACAAAATTTAAACCTATTAAATTAGAAGTTCATTAGATATAAAAATAAAATTACATAATTAAAACTATTTAAAACTTTAATTCTTTATTAAAATGCACTAAAAAGTACAAAATAATGTCCGTTATAAATTAAAATCTTGTACAAGACGATAGATGGAGCTACATTAAAAATATTTTCGTATCATAATCTTGCATAATAGCTATACAACTGAGTAATCAACGGCTTAGTATACTAATGATTATAGAAACTCAAGTTTAATCAAATATGAATAATAAATAAATTAGCAGATGCCCTGTGCTTATAGAAAGGAAAAAAAAGCACACTTAATAAAAATAAATGAAAATGCATCATTTTTTCTTTACCATTCAATTTGGTTTTAGTTGAGTTGGCTAATTTGTTGAGCTGCAACCGCAAATAAACGTGGGACTGAAAAATATTTAAAATATAATTTAAATTGTTATGCCTTGTCACTGTTATACCTTTCTGCTATGTTCTCTTTCTTGATTAAGGTTGTCTTTCCATATCGTTACATATCGTTATAATATCTCTCGTGATCTTAATGTTGTATGTTTACTTGTTAGTGTCAGCTTGCGTGACACTTTAAATTTAATTAATTTCGAACTATATCGCATTATATAACCAAACCATGAAAATAAAAATATACCAAATTTGACTTTATTTAAAGATTTACTTTTAATACAGAATATTACTTATGAAGGTCGCCGGATATTGTAAATTTGCAGAAAAATATAATATTTTATAAAATTTCAAAATATACAATAAGAGGATTGAATTTTGCATTATAATTACTTAAGAGATATTTTTCATTCAGTTTTTATTAAAATCTTTTAAACTATATCTGACCCATATCATATGTTAGACTTGTGATACATATGACCAAAACTTGACATTGAATTGGAGCTTCGAGTCATAAAGCGTTTCATTCTGCTTTAATACAAAATGCTTAATAACCGTGTTAAATAAAATAAAATTAAAAGTCATATAGTAGGAACAACTGGGTAACAAATTTTAATGATACGTATCACATAATCAACCATATCATATATACATTTTATCAAAAGTTAACTACGTTACGTATGTTTGTAATAAGAACTACGTTCACACAAAGTATAACTGTTTCTTAAGCATAAGAGTTCCAAATAAGCATTCTAGAATTCATGAAAAATCTAAATAATCTTAAGACAATTTCGGAAAAGATACAAGTTTCGTAGATTACATGGTGTGTATAAGAAGAGAAATCAGAAAACAAATTTTCAACCTTAAAATAACAAATTTTTTTCTTAAAATCGGAAATAGTAGATAGCAATATTTACAAAAAACACATTACAAGTACATACCTTCTTATTTTTACTTTATACATACCTAATTATAATTATCCTTCCTTCCTTTTTTTCCAAAATCCTCTTCATAATTATTTGTGCGTTAATATGAGTATATAATATTATTTCTTTTTATTAATAATTGCGGAACATTATTAAAAAAAAATTAAAGAAAATTACACATTTTTTTAATTTTTTTTGGAAATGTGCTAAAAAGTTTTTAAAAAAAATTGAAAAAATGTGCCTATTAGTTTTACTCTGTCTGTCCGTCCGTCCGTCCGTCGGTCTGTTCGTCTATTTATAAAACTTCTACGCCGTTAAAGATAGAGAAAAAAATATTTAACCATGGGTAGGTCTCATAAAAAAACCTGAACCTGAAAAGGAACCGGAAAATTTGAGACAAGAAAGAACTTTTAAGAATTAGTATAAGTTTTCTCAGAAAATTTTTTGGTAGCACCCCCGTTTTAAGAGTTATTACGCCTCAAAAATTGAAAATTTGATATTTATAGACACCTACAACTTAAGCACCAGTAAAAAATTTTCTTCGGCAAAACATGAAAAATAAAAATTCAATAATATATTTTTACGATTGTTAACGGTTTTTCTTAGTTATATAGGGTTCCGGTCTTACAGCCCCTCAAAATTCCAGAAAAGTCCTTTTTTCACGTCTTTTCTTATTACATGAAATTTTCAAATTTTTGTGCAAGTCACAATTTCTAAATAGTTTGTATTGTCTTTTGGAAATGTGCGCTTTTAAAAACCGTTGGTTTACATTTTACCTTGTTTATTTAGTAAATTAAAATAAAATATATATATATATATATATTATATTCTGGTATCCTATTACAATTTTTAATGAAGTATTTTTATACATTTATTTGTATTAGATATATATATATATATATATTATATTTTTTATATAAAACGAAATCCTCTTAATTAAATATATTATATCCTAGAATTTTAGTATTTAAATATTTACTTATATAAAAAAAAGTTATAAAATGTTGCTTTAGGACTTTTTATTGAAAGAAATTATTTAAATGTTTTTTTTTTTAAGAAGTAATAAAAGTACAAGTACAAATTATCTAGATTTTTAATCAATTCATGATAATTATTATAATTTATATTTTATTATCCTTTTGATTTGTATTTTTCTTGTTTTTTATTATAAAAAAATTATAAAAGGTTATAAAACAGAATTTTAAAGTGAATATTGAAAAGATTTGTACAGATTTTAAAGGGGATGATTTTTAATAAAAGAAATTAGAATAAAAAATTTACAATTCCTTGAGATGTATTGCAATATTGTATAAAATTAAAGGAGCTTAAAGAAATCCCACAAAACCAACACAATCTCAATGTTCGGACTTTTTAAAACAGATTTTTACAAGATTGTAATTTGAAGAAAGAATTATTTAATTCAAATGGAAAAGTGTTTTCTAAGTTTATATATTTTTAAAAAAATTTAGAGTATAATGATTAAAATTTTATCGGCAACTTATCGGATATAATTTTTTGAAAGAAAATCTTAAAAAAGGAATGTTATGGATTTACTGGTTTCTGTGAAGTTTCATTAGGTTCACCAATTTATATAAACAAGAGAATGATCACCAAAACTACATAAAAAAACAAAACAAAATTAACACCAACGAAAGGCGCATATTTTCCAAAAAACAATACCAATAGTTTAGAATATTGTGACTTGCATCAATATTTGTAATAAAAAGAAATTTGGAAAATCAAGAGAATCCTTTCTTAACTTTAAAGAAAGCCTATAATTAATAAAAGGCATTAACACGGATAAACTTAAATATGTGAAAGCTTTAATTTTTACTTTTCATTTCGATAGGGGTCCAAGTTCCAGTTCAAGTGTCTAAAAATAGCCAAATTTCAAGTTTTGGCCTTTATATAGATAGCCTGTAAAAAGAAGGAGGTACAAAAAGTCAGCTTTCTGATGGAGCTTATGATCATTTTGAAAAATCTTTTTTCTCTCTAAATTTAAATAAAATTGTTACTGAAATATGAAGGAAACAAAATTTTAAAAAATTTTTTTCATATAACAATAAATTTAAATACTACAAATTTTTTCAATCTTTCAGAGGCTGTAGTCCCGTAATGGATGGAGCTACATAAGTTGTTCTACAATATTTTTATAGATATAGATACATAAATGTTGAGTTACTAATGATATTTACAGCGTCTGCAATTACCTTAGCACTTAACTACTAAAACCGTTAACCACCGATTTGTTCCAGGTATTGGTTTTGTTCCTATACAAACTATTTGTTATAGAAAACTAAGACATACATATATATTAAAAGATGATTTAATAAATAATAAAATGATCTAAAGTTATAGACAAGTATTTTTAAAAAGTATAGGGGCAATTAATCTTAAAGGTGAGTTTCAGGTATTAGTTTGGAAAACCATAAGCTTTCATCAAATTAAATTTTCTACCAAACTTTTAAAAATTTCTTAGGAATTATAACAGTTATATATCGTTTGAAAAAACATTAAAAGTTACACCTTGATTAACAGTTACACACACCCAAAACAATATTATAAAAGATATATAAAATTTCTTGCTAAAAAATTAAAAGCTTTTTTTTTGCAATTGGAAAGGCGGGTAACATTTTTATTGCAAAAAACTAAATACATTTTATTCTGAAAATTTTAAATTCAGCCAAATAAATAAGTTAAAATTATATTTTTTTATTTATATATGTTTTTTTTATTAATAAATTTCACATAATATTAAAATTAATTAATTGGAAATAATGTTAAATAATTAAGTATTTATTTTTTTCATTCAATTTTATATAAATGTAATGATTTTATTAAAATATAAAAACCAAAACATAAACTAAAGAAAAAAACCAATAAAATAGTAATATAATTTTTTAAAACATATTAATAAACTTAAATATATAATTCTATTAAATAAAAAAAAAACAAAAAATATAAAATATAAAAACACAATTTTTCCATTATTTACCTATATAGGTACCTAATTAAACATACCTAAATTAGTAAATTATGTTAAAAATTACAAATATAATATTTTTAAAACCTCAAAAATAGTAAAAAACAAATTATAGGTTTTAAATGTACTTGTAAAACAACAAAAAAATCATCAGTCTCCACCACAGAACCGACCGATATTACATGAAGAGCGTAATGCGAAATTTCATAGATTTTTTACGTAATAATTTATATCAAAGCAAAATAACTTCTAATAATTTAATGACAGTTTTTTTTTTATTCAATAACAGTAATAGGCAATGAATTAATCGTAAAAATATGCACATATATTCATACATGTGTTCAGTAAATAAAGTATCTCAGATGAAACATGGAACAAAACACTCCTAACAAACGATAATAATGAAATAAACGAATGCCATATAACCATATGTAGGGAAATAAAGAAGCTCACAAGAAGGAATAAAATAAAATACATAGATAACATCGTTATGGAAGCTCAACAAACAGCCGATTAAAATAACTCAAAACAATTATTCGCATAAATAAAAACTCTATTCACCCAAAATGCAAATAGAAATCATCCATTAAAGATAGAAACGGCGAACTATTAGCATCAACTAAAGAACAATTGGATAGGTGAAAAGAACACTTCAGAATAAACAAAATATTTACATGGCAGCACAATCAGTGGTGACATAACGAAAATACAAAAATAACATCAGCACCCCAACAATCTGACAGTTAGCTGAAATAATATATAAACTAAACAATAAGTCGGAAGAAATAGATGGTATAGCAGCTGAGCTGAAAGTGCAATATTCCTACAGCCCATAATAAGGAAAATATGGCAAAATGAGTGCTCAATCAAAGAAAGGCATTATCATAAAAAACCCCAAGAGAAATCCTAAAAAGGGAACAAACTAGTTTTCATAAAAGGTGAAATTGTACAGAACATACAAACATATTAAGAATAATCCTACAACAATCAAAAAAATTTAATGTGCTCATCTACATAGCGTTCGTCGACTTTGAGTGCAAATGCCCACAAACATATCCACACACACAAACGCAAGCACACAATATCACGCTAAAAATCAAGAAAAAAGAAACACTTTTTTCGGGTTTCTACATATCGGAGTATATTTGCACAAATCTCGGGTACAATTTTTGGTATAAAAACAATACCTACCTTATGCCTTCATGAATGTGGTCGGTAAAAAGCAATTTAAAAAATAAATTTATGATCACTACCTAATACATAATTATTACAAAATTATATTATAACATACCCGCAATATTGTTTTACAAAAAAAAAACACAAACTTTCATATTGTATACATTTGTAAAAAAAAAATTGTAAAGGTACTTGATTTAATTCATGGAAAAAAATACATAAGCTCGCTATGTGATTCTAAAAATATTAACCATAAGATAAATATACATATTTGTTTGTTTATTTGTTTAGAAATTCCTTCCATACCCACCTAAAATTCATATTGGGTAAGATCCTGTATTTTTTTATTCATTTATTTTTAATTATTTAATTTATTTTTTAAAGAAAATAAAATTATAATGTATTTGTTATGCTATAACTAACCAAATATTAAAATATTATGCAAAAATAAAATTATCATAATACATATTATAAATTATTCTTTGTTTTTATGGTTCAATAATTTTTCAACGAATTCTTTTTTTTTAATTCTAAAATTAAAAAATTAAATCTAAATAAATATTTGAAATAGAAAATAATTAAAAAAAAAAAAAAACAAGGCAGAAAAAAAACTAGGCGAACATTTTCCAATCCAAAGACAATACGTATACAGTTTGGAATACTGTTACTGAATACTGTGAATAGAACACCCTATAAAGATAAAAAACATCATTAACACATGAAAAATTATAATGTTCAAACGTAAAAGATTTCCATTTTATTTTGATAAAATTTGTACAGATGCCTAAATTACAGGTGTTTAAAAATAGCAAAATTTCAATGCTTGACCGAATAGCTAGTTCAAAGAGGGAGGTACAAAAAAAAATTCTAAAAAATCTTTCTTCTCTCAAAAATTTCAAGATTCTAATTAAAAATTTTGTGTCCCGGAGTTATAAAAGAAGCAAAATTTTACAAAATTTTTCTTTCACATAACGGTAAATAATTTAAATACTGAAGTTTAAGAAATCTTATAATTCTGATATTTATTTATAAAGGTAAAAAACAATGTTGTCGTTTGGTGTTTGTAGATTGTAAGCAAACATTTACACATTCAAATATATACACATTTACACATTCAAAATTAGAACTACATCCAATTTTAATCATAACGGATGGGGCTACAAAAAAAAATGTTCTACAACATTAATTTTTTTAAGAGACATGTATGAGACATACATAAGAAACAATAAAATTAAAATTTTGTGAAAAATTGTTGTTCGTGATCTTTGCCTATTTCGACAATAATACTTTAGCAAATGGAACTCATGATCATGAATACTATTAATAGTAATTTTTGCACATAAATAATTAAAGATATAACTAAATAATTTTGTCTTAAACATCTTTAAAAAGTTAATTCATATTGTACACTATAAGGAGTGACGAAAAATTTTTAAAGGAGAATATTTCATTTCAAATAAAAGTAACTAAAAGAATGTACAATATCATAGGCTTAAGGGTAGTCAACAGTTTATTAATTTTATTATAGAAATCTGAAATTATTTAACTAAACTTCATCTTTTCCTTTACGAATTCCATAATTATTGGGATTAAATTAAATTCCTAAAGATATGCAATTTATTTTGGATTTTCATTATTTTTTATATTGAATTAAATTCTCTGAGGGCTTCGATAGCCTAGTGGGTAGGCGTGTAGCGTATTAACCGAAGGAGTGTGGGTTCAATCACCGCACAGGTCGTAAGTGTTTTTTTCTTTACATACCCCCCTTACGACCAAATATAATGTAAATGTATACTATATAATATAATATAAACAAAATAAAAACCTATAATGATCTTAGTAGCCGATGGTTCAATAATATTGCATTTCATTTATGTATGTAATATTAATATAAATAAATAAATAAATAAATTCTCTGGTCCAGGCCTTTCCCTAAAATGGCTTATGTAGCCGAGGGTCTTACTGATGTTATTACAATTTATTGCATTAATATTAGATTAAATAAATAAATAAATAAATTTAATTCTCTGGTTTCTTTTCAGTCATTTAATGAATAAATTTTCTCCGGCATCTTGAAAACTGAGTGGTTAAGCACATTGTGTATTAACAGAGTGAATAGCAATTCAAATCCTGCACAGATTTTTCTGTTTGTCAAATTCTATTTTTTTCAATAAAAGAAAAAAAATTACAGAAAAAATCTCTCTTGCGATGAAATATATAATTTTATGCATAATCCTATATAATACATAGGATATAATATATATATATATATATATATATAATATGCAATATATATAATATGAATAGAGTTAAATTTTCTTATTAATCTTCCTATAATTATTTTATTTTCTTCATTTAATTCCATTTTATTCAATTCTTAAGATATTTATCAAAATTCAGAATTGCCCAAATGGACAGTTAAGCATTAATTTAATAATACAAATATTATTTTAGAAATAAAATCGAACAAATAAAAAAAACATAATAATAAAAATAATAATTTTTTTATTTAAAATTGCATATGTAATTAAATTTTAAAAGAGCATATTTAATATTATTCAAAATAATACCCAAAAAGTAATAATTTGTATAAATTATTTTAATATTTTTTGAAATATTTAAATAAGTACGTTTTTTTTTTTTAAAAAAAAAAGTAATTTAATATCTATTTTACATATTTTTTTATGAATTTAATACTTAAAATAAATTTATTTTTTTTTTTTAGAAATTTCAAAATGTTGCAAAAAATATTTTGATAGAAAGATTATAATTTTTAATTATTTTTAAATTTAAGTCAATTCTTTTTGTATTATTTGTATTATAGTAAACAAATAATTTTTAATTAATTATAATTTTAATTATATTTCGAAATTTAAAATAAATTTCCAGTTAATTATATATTTGCAGAAAAAAATTAAAATAAATTAATTTTTGTGTTAATTTTGAAAATAATTTTTGAACATTTTTTTAATAATTCAGTTTTCTTAAAACTTCCTTTCATTACCTTCTTTGTCCACTTCTTTGATTTTTAAAGACATTGCACTTTAAATTCAGAATAAATTTCTTCAGCAATTCCTTTTGTTTTTTAAGGCTATCTGGGAAGTTTTCAATTTGCTATCATGTTTTTTCTCAGGTAATGTGTCTCTATTTGGACTATCATAACCTTAGTTTTTTTTTGACTTTCTATTAAATTCCTGTCCAGAATGTTAAGCAGAACACAAATTTTTGTAATTTTTTTTTTCCTGAGAGTATAGGTGGAAATCTCAAAGGACACAAATGAGATCATAACGCGACTAATCTTTGGTAGTGTAGTGTTAAACTTGAATCAACCAAATTCCAACTACATTTTAAATCAAACATTAGATTAAAACCTGTGGTACAATGTTCTGTTTGGTTTGGGGATTTGGGAAAAATAGAAATAAAGGAAATTAAATTAAAAATTATTAATTGATTTTAAAATAATATTATACTTATTCAATCTAATTAAATGACAAATCTCTTAACTTTCCAAAAAAAAACTTGTGCGTGTTGAATCCCTCATTTTTACACCTATAGTTATATAAGTAGTCTCAGATCAATTATTTACTTTAAAATATTTAACTATATAAGTATGTATGTATGTTCTAAATTTCTATTGTACACTTCATTGTCTTATCATTAAACTGCTTACCAGCTAAACAACTTAATTCTAATAAAACTTTAGTCTATTAGCAAAGTATTGAAGATTATCTTCATAGTTTAAATATAGTTTACATAACGATAATGAATAATAATTATACAGAAACATAATTATAGTACTAAATTTTATAAAACAAAAAAAAAAAAGAAGACTAGACTATACTCCCAATCTTAACATGACAATTTATTAAATTAAAGGAAAAAGAAAATCAATTGTTATTAAAATACAATAGAAAATTATAATTTATGAACTCCTTTAAAGAAATCAATATCGATAGATTTATAAGGATAGAAGGAAAAAATCTAAAAAAACTATTGTTATTTCATCGTAATATTGAAAGTTAAAAAAAAAAAAAAAACTTTCTTTACTTTATTCTTGCCCACTTATTTCTTTCATCTCTTTTACTCTCTTAATTTTTTATTAATTTATTCTAGTTTCTTTTTTTAATTTATACTACTTCTGCTTTACTTTGTGTTCTACTCTTTATACTTATATTTTGTGTTGGATGATTTCTCTATTCAATTATACTTCAATAGTTTATTATTATTATTGTTTTTTTTTTAATTATTAGCTAAACATTTTTTCAGCTTATTATAAAGTTCTTTTTATATAAAACTTTTATTATTTTTTAAGTTTAATTATTGTCTTTATTGAATATTACTTGTATTTTCTGTATGTTTTTTTTTTTTTTGTTTATACTTCTTTTTTTTTCTTTTTATTTCATATTATCTTCTATTCTTTTCTTATAACCTTATTTACTTTACTTGTAATATTATTCTGTTATATGCTTTTCACTCTTTTTTGTCTCTTTATTACTACCGTCATTATTATGAATGAACGCTATATAATTATATTTACTTTTATTATTTTTATTATGTTTTTTCTTTCGACATCCTAATTTAGAATTCAATTTTCCTTCAAATTTTATATTTATGTATTATTGTATATATAATAATTATATGTTATGTAAGTTGTTGTTAATTAAATTATGCTTTGATTTTTTTTATTTTTTGTAATTTTTATATAAAGAACAAAACCAATACAATGTAATCAATATTCATATAATAGAATTTAAAGGAAAAAAGGATAATATGAAGATTCATATTATATAATATACTAACATAAAGACAGAAAGAAAAACGTGAAAGAAAACGAGAATAAAAGAATAAGAAAAAGCAAAAAAAAATTGGAAAAAATGTTAAAGAAAAATCAATTGTAAGAAATTTAAAATTAATATTAAAATAAAAGAAAATAAAACTGATGAAAGAATTTTATTTAGATAGTGAACAAAAGAAAAAAAAATCAATTTATAATAATATATTACCGTTAAATGTAAAAAACCGTAAAAAAATTTATTTTTTTATTAATACGGTAAATAACATCAATGTTTGTACTATATGCATATTGCATATACATATAATATGTAAAATATTTCAAATTTTATTATCCCGTAAAAAGAAGACCTTGCTTAAAGTCTTACAAATTTAGAACAATATAATATGAAGTAAAGAAGTGATTACATAGTATAAATATTTACTTTTATACAGCCTGATTGCAGTAATTTTAATTGCAGTTGGCATATTCATTTCGGATAACCATACAAATATAAGTTGTGCATGATGCTGTGCATTTATATACACTTTTATTATAAAAATTTCAAAGAAGTTGTTCAGCATGAGAAGTTATCAGAAGTTGTTCAGTATCTTAAGTAAATTCAGAAATCTATTCAAAAGAAAAGAAGTTAATTAAGCATACCACAATAAATCTTATACATATATCAAAAATATTGGAATTCAAAATTTAAATAAAATAAATAATTATAGGTAAATAAAGGGTGGGTACAAGCTTCACTCGCATATCACATTGTATACGGATTAAAATAAAATGGTTCGTATTGAATTGGAAATTTAAAGAAATTTATACTTCAATTGTAACACTATATACTGAATATACACTTTATATATACATATAACAGTCTATAGACACTATAAATTTTACAATTTTTAAAAATCTTATATCCATCTACTAAAAAAAATAATGCAATCAACTATGAAAATTTAATTTACTGTAAATAATCTGGATCTTAAGCTTTTTTTTTAACTTAAGATTTAAGACTATTCAATTTTGGAATTTAATTATTTTTAATTGTATTTATTAGTAGATTGAAATTAAATTTAAAATTATATTAAATATGAAAAATTCACTGATTATATCTTTCCTTATCCTTGGTATGTATTTATTTTACAATATCCGTTCTGTCCGTTCGTCTGTTTATAGTTATAGTTTTTAACCATGATTAGCAGATCTCAATGATAAAATTCAATTTTCTAAAAAAATTTTTTTATGCAGCACATTTTAAAATCTGAAAAATAGCTTAAAAGGTGGATTTAACTCAAGGAATATATTTCATAGACTATTCCTTAAGCTCTTCAAATACAAAGCATATTTAGTATTTAAAATTTCTGTTTTGTTAATCACAAATTAAACAAAAAATTAAATATATTTATATTTTACAAACGATAAAAAACAGAAAATTGGAAACTATTTCATAACGTAAACCGTCTAAGAACAAAATTTTAGATTAATAATATTTTCCTCCGTTTAAATTTGCAATTTTTATATAGATTAAGTTCAAAAGAGATATTTTAGCATACAGATAAGAAACTTTTATATAGCTAAAATGATGTGGTGTTTAACACAGCAGCATTTTATTGGAAGGGTTTTCTGTGACCTGCTCTATCAAATATAAAATAAAATAACTTAGTGAATAAGGAGCATACAGTATAGGAGTGGAAAATAGAAAAAAAAAACTATGATCCTAATTTGTATTGACATTAGCAATTTAGAATTTAACATGCATTTCTTCATTAAGGATATGTTTGAATGTAGAGTTTATTCTTCTTCTTCTACAGTCTATCAAATATTGGACGTTGGCGATTTTTGGTGTTTTCTATTATATTTTTGAAGCTGCTTCTGTCTGCCAACAAATAGATGAAGTACATTCTATATTATTGATAGACGACGGTTAAAAAATTAAATTTACTTCACATTAGGTTTTAATAGTGCGAAGATAGTTTTTGAATAAATGCGAAGATAGTATTCGAGTGTTGTTATTTTACTGCAAAGTGAAAGTACTTTTACATATTTTTTTTTTACAATGAAATAAAAAAGAAAAACTCTACCGTTTTAAAATGTACACTTTTAAAAATCTTTTATTCTTGTTTTAACTTTAAAAATACATTATTGAAGTTACACATGTTGTTGACTTCATTATTATTATTTAAAAGCAATACCTTACAATGGCTTGTAAAAGTTTTTAAAAATAATAATTGAAAATTTTAAAGTAATAAACTAAGAGCAATATTGAAATATGATTTATATTAAAAAAAAAAATATTACTATAATATTCTGTCGTTTCCTTTTACTGGTTTTATTTGTTTTTCTTTACTTTTATATTAAAAAGAAAAGCTATTTTTTTTTTAATAATTAGGAAAATACAACCATAAAACTTTAATATAAATTCTCTATTATTATTTTATGTTTCATCAATTTTTTTTCCCCTCATAAACTTTAAATGCTATGTTTTTTTTTTTTATGTTTTTCTTTCTTACAATTTATTAGGATCTTTTTTCAAAAATTTGAAGCATTCAACCGTAAAGGTTTCCACGGGATCCTTTTTTTTTTTCTTGTCTACATATCCTTTCATATCATACCTTGTATCCTGTTTGATTTTTTCTTTTTCTTTTCTTGTTTTTTTTTTCCCTGTTACAACATAATAATATATAGGTACATAATACATATAAGTATATACAAAGATATAACTTGACATTTATATAAATAGAAAAATAGTTTTACAATACATTTTTGATATTCGAATATCGATTCTTTAAAGGTACAGGATAATTGATTGGTAAAAATACAAATGAGAATATTTTATATATAGAAGAAAAAATAGAAAATATATAATAGGGAAAATATCTGATTTAATATTATGTATGTAAGTTTTCTCAGACATGAAAACAAGTTAAAGAATGAATAGCTATTAATATATTTAATTTTTATTTTGGAATTTTTGTGTTGTTACAAGATGAAAGAATCCATAGTTCGTTTCTTTGTTTGTTTGTTTGTTTACTTTTTTTTTAAGTTAATAAGATTATTAAGCTTTATTTCAATAAGAAAATAATTGAAATAAATTTTCTTTTTATATTATTGTTTATTACTAAAAAGTTTTATTAAAAAGAAGAAAAGAAGATTTATTAATATAAAAGTTTTTTTTTTTGTATATAAATACACAATTACATAAATGTTATATTATATTATAATATATTTTTAATTTAATTCTATTAATAGATCTTACAACAACTATTGACAGTTTCTTAAGTAATAATTGTATTAAGATAATTTTTTAAATGAAAATATTTGATTGTATCTAATAAATATCTAATAAAAATATAGAATAGGATTAAAATAATGAGAAAAAATTTAAGTATAGAATGTGTAATATTTTATATATAACAAATAAATTGTTTAGAATGTAAAAAAAGATATTATAAATTGAATCGATTAGTTTTAATAAAATAATTATATTAAACACAAATGGCATATGAAGAAGTAACACAAACACAGCTTTCGGAAATTCGTTTATCATGCGCTCGTTACTTTTATGAAATCTTATACCATATAAACATATGTTTCCAAAAGTTGTGCGTTGTACGATATATAACGAAATTTAAGAAGAACATTAATTCAAAACATTCCTCAAAAATAACTCTTCAAATTTTTCCTTTCATCCTCCATAATCCTAATTATCTCGAACTCAACATTCCACGCATCTTTCCTACATCCTTATCCCCAAAATCAAACTATGTATTAAAGAACTCATCCTAAAGTTTGGTTTTAAAGAGGGTGGTTTTGGTTGATTAAGGTGATTAAAGCCGAACACTATCCAAAGAAATTTTGTCCAGTTCCTTTGAGTGACTTTGGAAGTTTTCTACCGTCCCTCGTAGAAAAAAAAAAGAAAAACCTATTTTACAATTTCAGAATTATATTTTTTCTATTTTGTATGTTTTCCCCTTATCAGGGGATATTATTTTTAATGCAAACTAAAGAATTTTTTTTTTGTTTTAAATTCAAAGCCTATTGTTTAGAAATTCTTTTTTTGATATGATGAAGAATATTTCGACATTTTGAATATTTTTGGACATACCACATGAATATTTTTGGACATACAAACAATCCATTGCTGTTAGATTTGTTAAATTTCAAGTATATTATACTATAAACATTTCATATTCCAAATGTGATGCATTATTTTAGTTAAAGTATATTTAAAGTTTTCTTCTATCATTTGACATCATCTAATATTTTCGATATTCTCTCACGTCCATTCTTAAGAATATCTATATTCTATAATATATGTTGTATGACAACCAGAAAATATTATCTTATGTCTATAGCATAAATTTGTTCTTGTATTTGGGATATTGAAAGAGAACCTTCGTGAAATTTATAAATAGATAGGTACATTTGAATTTTTTATATCAACAAAAAAAGTTTTAATGGAACATTATCTCCAATGACCAATAGTAATTTTCAGATCACCTATACACTTAATTTCAATTTTCTTATTCAATATAAAATATAAATAGGTATATACTCGTGAAAAATAAAAATTTCCATGGTAAAATATAAGTTTATCATTACAAACTGGTTCATTCCTTTACTTGGGTCTCAGTTTTTGAACTTTATTATTTGATGATTATCTTATTGAATTCTCCATTTTCTCTGTAACACGAATAATAAAATTTTCTGTTTATTAAAAAACATTTCGTTCTAATGTTTACCTAATTTTTATTTTTATTTACTATTTTCGCACGTACACAGTTACAAAACTCGAACAATCAATCTTCTAATTAAATTGAAGTAAATGTATATAACTATATTCATATATATGTACATACATATGTACATTATTACTGTATATTTATAAATCGTTATACGGTGTTAAAATTACATGTGTTCTATTTTATCAATTTCCACACAAATAAAACAAAAAAAAAAAACAAAAATAATATATAAAAATATATAAAAACTGATAGAAAACGGAAAAGAAAATTCAGGAAAACGAATTCGAAATACGGAAGATGAAGATAACAAAAATAACATCAATAACAGTAGTTATAAGGAACGGTAAAAACGTCAAAAATAAGAAAGGTATAAAAAAAAGCATATATATATGTATGTAAACATTTATATATATGGGATAACATAATATTATAAAATAAAATTCCGTTACATACGAGTAGAGATCAGAAAATAATGGTACATTCGTTTACAGGAAGTTATGATAAAGTTTTCGTATATGATAGAAAATATAATACAAGAAAATGATTAAAGGAAATTATTTCAAAACAACTCATAGTTACCTATATATGTATATATATATATCAACATATGACGTATATTTGTTTTTTTTTTTATTTTGTATTTAAGAAGCGAATATACCATTTATTTAAAGATAAAATTTACCAACTAAATACAAGTATATGATGGAAATGGATTTTTTCAAAGTAAATAAACAAAATGTTTGGATTTGGTACAAATTTTCAAACATTATGATTTGGTTATTTGGAATCTGGACTACTGCAAAATTTGGAGATTAAAAGTGAACTATAAGAAATGTGAAACCGTGACAGTTCGTAATACGGTGAACAAAACTAGTTCAGACATAAAAAAAAATTGGAAAAGTTTCACTATAAAAACTCCCAGTAATACACCTCTTTCAAACAAAAAAGTTGTTAAATACCTCGGAGTTTTCTTCACCGCAATTTGAATTACTCCGAGCATATCAAATATACAATTTTCTAAAATATAATCTTCTAAATTTGCTATCAATCATTAATAAGGCCAATAATTGCATACAGTGCACCTATATGGTGAGTGCAAGTAAACGTAAGTGAAAGTTTAATGGAAAAGCTATTAAAGTTCGAAAGAAAGTGCATAAGAGTCTATACAGATATTTGCAGAAAGCCCGAACCCGACTAAAAGTACTACTATTCCAATAAATACTTGTACAAGAAAGTAAACATAATAAGAATTGACAATTTTCTGATAAAATTGATTCGAAAACATTATGATAGATCACAAAACACTCCAGAAAATGGTTTAATATCTCATATATTTTACCACAATCAGGAGTACATGGAAAAGACTTTACTCACGGGCTTTATAGCCCCTGAGCACTTCATATTAAAATGGTTATAATCAAGGCCATAATCATATCCGTTTATTATATCACTATAATAGACAGGCAACATGCAAAGCCATAACCCGGGCGATATAAACGGAATAAACTTGAAATATGACATGTCAATATCTCACAGAGACGAATTTATAAATAAAGATTATTGGTGGTTGGAGAATAGTCAGAATCAGAATTAAGTATAATATACACATTTGTTTTAACTGGTATAAGAAGTTTTAAGAAGACTATGATAGGTTAAGTTTTTATCTTAAATAACAGAATGAACTATTGATTTTTTAATAACCTTAATTTTTTTTATCAATATCCTAAAATTCAAAAATGGTGAAAATACAAATAATTCTTATATGTAATAAATTTAAAAATAACACAGAAAAAAACTTAATTAACTTAAATGTTAGTAAGATAAAACAATAATACAAAGCTGTTTTTGTTAAACTTTTCTAGGCTAAGCAACAAAACAAAAGGTATAAATAAAGTTTAATTTAAAAAAAAAAGGGTTATTGATAAATTGTCAATCTTTTCTTAGTATTTATTATAACGTATTGATAAATTTTTACTTAAGTTTTTTTAAATGCTTGTATCCTTGAACTAATACACAAAAAAAAAGTTAAAATGAGTTTATAGTATTGGAAAAAACTGTTTTCTAGTATTAAATGAATTTAACTATAAGTATAATTGCTTTTCCTTTTTCATCACAAATGGTTTTTGAAGATTTCTGGAGATTTTTAGTACAATTGAAAATTTTATAAAAACAAAAATCATTTTTACAGAGCATCC
The DNA here is from genome assembly GCA_947095535.1 of Poecilobothrus nobilitatus. Taxonomy (NCBI): domain Eukaryota; kingdom Metazoa; phylum Arthropoda; class Insecta; order Diptera; family Dolichopodidae; genus Poecilobothrus; species Poecilobothrus nobilitatus. The sequence goes on from OX352774.1 coordinate 55,982,744, forward strand.
TATGCTTTCGTCATAAAATTTTATTATTAATTAATTGTATTTTTTGATCTTTTAAATTTTTATAAATTTTTATGTAACTACTGATTGATTACGAATGACGTTCAAATTAATTATATGTATTAAAATTAAATACAAATGTTTTATGTTCACATTAAGGATGTTGTGAGAAATAATTTATTTATTGAAAAAGTACTTTACATAATAAATGCCATATAACATATTACCAAACTAATACTAATCATCTAAGATTTTAGATTAATTTAACGGAACAAATGAATATATTCACAAAAATCTGTCTCTGATTCTGTAAATCAGAGAAAACAGATTAAAGATTTTGATTTATATTGTGGCCAGATAAATTTTTAAGATTTTTTTACCCGTTAAAGATTGAAGATAATACACAAATCAATTTTCATGCTGACGGCACCGTTAAATTTAAAAAAAGATCTTAACTAGTCCTTAAATTGGTTAGATAAAAAATAAACTTTACGACCATATTTCTAAATATAAAAACAAAATCCGAAAATCATAGTTAAATTTTATCGTCTGTAAATGAATTTTGAAATTGCCAAATCTTTGAAACGATTTTTCTACCATTTCCGGCCGCCTTTTAAAGATTTTAAGAATATTTTCATATCAATTTTGCTGTTTCAGTAAAACCTGAATATTTCCATTAAACATGACACATGACACATGTACTCTTATAAAAAAAGTAGTAGACCGATTTTAAATGGTTTTTCCTTGTTAGGAGATTTTTCAAGTTTATCATAAAAATTATAGTAAAGAAACAAACTCTATACTTTAATACTATTATACTATCTCACTTATTTCAATGTTTTAGGTTAAGCTATTCATTGGCTATTATACTTTATCTATTTCGATTTTATCAAATAACCTGTGTGTATATAGTATCCTAATGGTAAAGTAGTTCAATAGATTAACATAACATTTTTAGTAATTAGTTAGGTCAATCTAACATATTCTATTTATTTTTTTTTTAAGTTTTTGAAACATTTTTCAAACCACACTTTAAATATTTAAATAATATATAAAGATAATTAATAAAGAAGAAAACCTCAAAGGACATAAACGAATATTTCAAAAAAAATTTGTTTTTGATAAACTAATGATGACTAAACTATGATAAATAGTGATAATGATTGAAATAGTAATTCAACTATAGTAATAGGCAATAGCTATAGTAATAATTAACTTGAATTGAAAAGAAAATTAAAAAATCTTTAATCAAATATTAGATTAAAATTAGTAAATAGTGAGTTTATATATAGAGAATATGTTATAATCATTAACGTTCTTATTTTAATATATAGATACGTACATTATTATATATACATATATGTAAATTTAGAGTATGCAGATAAATAAATAAAAAAAAAGAAAATTTTTTTATGTATCACTTTTATAAAAATTAATTTTGAGAAATTTTACTATTCCTTGATTTGTTAAAGTGATAACACATTTTCCTAAGTTTTCTTCCTTTCTATTGTTTTTATATTACTATTTTTAAAAAGATAATCTATTAATATTATGCCTTCGGCATTTTTCTTTTTTTTTATATTTTCTTTTATTTAAGTTTTTCTTTTTCGTAATTTTAATTATATTTACATATGTATATACATTAGGGTTTTATTTAATCTTAAGATATTAGATAATTATTTACCATATAGAAATTATTTTCTTTCATATTATTTTAAAAATTAAAATTTCTATAAAATTTTATAATATATTTTATATACAGAGTGTTCGGAACTCAAAGGTTACGAATTGCGGAGGTGATAGAGAAGTTCATAACAAGTAAAAAATTATTCTGGAGGGGGGATCTATTCCTAATGGTTTCCGAGATAACGGCTTTCAAAGTAATTTCGTTAACTTTTTAAAGAAGTAACAACATCTTTGCCCCTGTATAACAAAAAAGATTCGGTTACGTGTCGGTAGCTAGCTGATGTTATGAACTTTCACACTAATATTCCAACTTTTATTTATCTCTCGTGGATAATTATCTCAAAAACAGTAAAATAATAAGAGACAAATGTATTAACTTAAATTGAAACTGAGGAATAGGTGATTGAAAATTAACTAAAATTGACAGCGCTTTTTATGCAAAAATTACAGTTATTTTATAAAGACAGTGTAAAATATCAATATTTTTCGTATTTAAAACCTTGTAATTCTTCAACTATAAAAGATAAATAAAAGTTTAAATATTATTGTGAAAGTCCATAACTTCAGCTAGTTACCGACACGTAACATCTTCTATGTTATACAGGGGCAAAAATGTTGTTACTTCTTTAAAAAATTGACGAAATTACTTTGAAGGGCGTTCTCGGAAATCGTTAGAAATAGACCCCTCCTTCTCAAACAATTTGTTTTGCTTGTTGTGAACTTCTCTATGACATATGTTCTTCGTAACATTTGAGTTGCGGACACCCTGTATATATAACTATAATTAATTATAAATATTATATATTTGTTTGTGATAATATGTTTAAAATTGAGTTCATTTACGTATACAAGTAATTAATTTTTATAGGTAAATAAATTGTAAATAATAACCAGGTAAAGTTTATTAGATATGGTTATTTAATCTTTGTTTTTTTTTAGTATATAAAAACTATTTTTTAAAATGTTATAAAAATTTACCATAGATATTATTTTCTTAAACAACAAATAAGTAATAGCTATATTTTTTGTTTTTATTAAGTTTTCAATTATCACAATTTTAGATTAAAATTTTAATGATATTTTTATATGTGATAGGCTCATAAAACTGACATCTAAAATATCAATTTTTTACACAAGACATTTTTTTTTATTTTTAGAAGTATATTTTAAAAATTTTTGCTTTTTAATATTTTTTCTCAGGCGTTGTGAACTAACCTCCAAAAACAAAAATGAACTAATCCCCATTATATGAACTAACACTTTTGAAATAAATAAATAATTGTGCAATAGTTAACCCCCAGATAAATTAATTAAATCCAAAAAATATTTTTTAAATTTTTGAGGATTATTTCATGTGAATTAATTACCAAACTATAAAATTGAACTAACCGCCAAAAAAAAACTGGGATAATGCTCAAAAAATTAACTTCAAAATAATGAATTTGGTGTGGAAATACATATACATAAGAAAACTAATTAGGAAATAATTTAGAGTTGGATACAAAAACCCTAAATCGACACTCAACAAATGATTAAAACACTGACTTCTTTTCCAATTACGAAATTTCTCCTAAATAAATTTTATAGCTATTAAGTAAATTTATTTTAATTATTTAGTATTGGATTGATTGTTCTTATAGTAATTATAAATAGTTTGGTTGTTATGGGTTAGTTTATTCTTGTTATGGGGACAAGTCACTTGGGGATTAGTTCATAGCTCCTTTTTTACCCATGTGTCCTTTTCAAAACATATTATTATCTTTTTTCTTTTCTTTTCCAGTTCATGTATTTCTATTGCTTTAAAAACAAAAAACTATTAAGAATAAATATAATGGAGAATAATTGAAGATCTTTAAGATATACTTTAAAAGAAATAAAACTAATTTATCCTTTATTTAAAACAAAAAAAAAACAAAAAAAAATCAATATAAAATTTCGAAAATCTTTGTCTATTTAAAAATTAAATGTTAAAGAAATACATTTGTTATCGGTTACATAATTGTAACATGAATTGAACTTTTGGGACTAAAATCACTAAATTATTTGACCTTTACATTTTATTTTTATAAAACAGATTTAAAAAGGATACGTAAATATTTATTTCTGCTTTTGCGTTATAAATACCTTTTGAAAGCATATTTTTACTAATTCTTTTCGTCTATCTGTGTTGTTTGCATTATTTCTCCTGAATAGAAGAGAAGAGAATGTTGCTCAAGGATGAGTGTTAAGAAACAATCTGCTTTTTTCGATATCTTCAGAACTATATACGAAAAAAAATAACTAATGATCAAAAATATTTTTAGAGTTTTTGAGAAAAAATTTTCTCTTACAATGTCTTCTTATTTTTTTTCTTTATAGACTCTAAGAATTTCTATTTCCCTCTTTTAATATATGTACTTTAATATGAGATTTTTCATAGTGTATTATTTCAAGCCAAGAATTCATTTCCTTTTAGTAATAGAATTATAAACGAATTTAAAATTTGAAACTAAAATTTATTTTGATTCTTTCTAAGTTATTTCTTACAAAAAAATGCCTTGACAGATTATATTTTATTATTAAGACAAATTTATCTTAAACAGTTGAATACTTAATTTCGACTTCGTAATTCTTTTCTTTAAAAAGCACGTACTTATCCTGGAGCAGATGTGCCGACAGATCACAATCTCGTACTTGCTAAAATTAAATCAAAGCTAGTAGCGCGTCCGAAGCAGCCGCTGCAAAATAGATTAGATCTGGATAAACTGAAAAACGAAAATATCAGAGCTACGATTGATACAGAAATAAATGCACATTTACGGAGCATAGAGATGGATAATGATACACAATCTTTATGGAATCAAACAAAAATGATCCTAAACAATGTATCTAAGGAACATTTAGGCGCAAGAAAATATAGAGCAAAACAGAATTTGATGACGGAAGAGATACTGATGTTAATGGAAGAAAGAAGACCGGAGGAACAAAAATTCAAACGAATATAAAAGAATAAATATATTAATCCATGCCAAAATCAGGCAAGCAAAGATCAAATGGTTACAGCAAGAATGTGCAGAAATTGAAAGACTGCAGAACCAGAATGACACGTTTAACATGCACAAAAAAATTAAAGAAGCCTCAGGGATTTACAAGAAAAAAAAAGAGGTTGTGCTAGCAAACACTGAAGGACGTATCATGATCACGGCAGAAGAAGAAAGAAAAACGTGGGAAGAATATATTGCAGAACTATTTTCCGATTGGAGTCGATTGGAAATCGCAGAAAACAATTCACTAGTTCAACTTTCAGGACCACCTATTACGAAAGATGAAATAAGTAAACCCATTGAATCATCTAAAAATAAAAAAACTGTAGGTCCAGACGAAATACCCGCTGAACTATTAAAGCTCATTAACGACGACAACATCAAAATATTGGAAAAAATATTTAACAACGTATACAACACCGCAATTTTTCCAGAAGACTGGCTTAAATCTACTTTTATTGCCCTACCCAAGAAAAACAATGCTCGAAAGTGTAATGAGCACAGACTTATTAGTCTTATGAGCCATATACTGAAAATATTTTTGAAAATTATTCATAATCGACTGTACAGGAAATGCGAAGACGATCACAATTTGGATATAAATCCACTTTAGGCACACATGAGGCGCTATCTGCACTCCAAGTGCTTGTCTAGAATTGCAAAGATGTACAAAAAGATGTGTTTCTAGGGTTTATCGATTATGAAAAGGCTTTTGATAGAGTCCAGCACAACAAATTAATAAAGATTCTACAAATATGGATATAGATGGTAAAGATATACAGTGTAACAGTAAAATCTGGCGACGTACTACGGCGACTCTCCAAATCCATAGAGGAGTACGTCAAGGATGTACATCATTCTGTCACCACTCTTATTCAGCATCTATTCAGAAAAAATATTATAAGAGTCAATAGCTGAAGAAAATAGAGGAATAAAAGTAAACGGAACATTTATCAATAATATCCGCTACGCCGACGACACCACGATAATTGCAGATAGTATCGAAGACTTGCAACACCTAATGAGCAGCGTCAACCATCAACCAAAGAATTTGGTTTGAATATGAATACCAAAAAAAACAAATATATGACCATATCTAGAAACAAAGTACCACATTCAAACGCCTCCATCTTCATTGATAACATTCCCATAGAACGAGTGACCTGCTTCAAATATCTAAGATCTTGACTACACGAGAGCTGGGACTCTGATAAAGAAATAAAATGTCGTATAGAGATGGCTAGAAGTGCCTTTTTTAAATACAAAAGGGAGCTAACCAATCGAGATATTAACATCGAGCTAAGACTACGCTTTATGAGGTGCTATGTATGGTCAGTTCTACTGTATGGTGTTGAAACATGGATCCTAAAAGTAGCAAGAACAGAATTGAAGCATTTGAAATGCGAACATATAGGGGTATGTTAAAAATACCATGAACACATAGAATTACAAATGCAGAAGTTCTGAACAGATTGAGGGAACTACTTTTATCGAGCAAAAAACGAAAAGCTGCCTATTTTGGTCATATTATATGAAGGTAGAAGAGGTGTAGGAAGAAAACAAATGTCCTGGTTAAGAAATATTAGAAATTGGACAAATATAAGAACGATAGAAAATTTAGTCCACACAGGATCGAATCGAGAAGAGTATGCTAATGTCGTTGCCAACATTCGTTAAACCAACAAAACTCAAAGGTACACGCTAACATCCAGTAGTGGATTGGCAGAGGAAGAAGAAGAATTCTTTTCTATATTGGATTATAAAACAGAACTTAAATATATACATATATACATACATATTTCCTATTTAAAAACATTTCGCCGTTGGAATTATTCCAGTAAATTTTAAGCAATAAAGGTAATAGGTGATAAAATGAATTTGAAATATCAGAGTATGCTCTGTATAAAACGTATATATGGAAAAATATATATGGTCCTAGAGCCAAACTCTTATTTTCTTATAGAGTCTTAACATCATATTTCATTCATATTCAGACAAAAGTGCTAAAAATAAATATTTATAATATTTCAAGTTAAATATTTTGATCCTTGTATTATAAAATTTTCAATATAACAAATAGACAGACCAATAATAATATAAATACAAATAATTCGTAATTAAAAAAAATTAACTTTAATTAATTACCATCATATTGTTATATAATATATATTTATAACAATCTGATACATAATCATAAATACAAATATATTAATTTTTGTTTTTTTTTTCTAAAAGGGTAATTCAGATTCAGTTTCAGGATTATTAAATTGATAATCCACTGCATTGAATGGATAAATTATTAAGCAAAGCTATACATATATACACATGCATATTGTATTAAAACACATATATATTAAAAATTATATATGTATATGTAATTAAGTCCTTGCTTTTTTTGTTTAATAAAATTTTATTTTGTTTGAGTTTTTTATTGTGTTTAATAAAGCCATAAAAAAAAACAGAAATGTTTTTATTTTGCACATACATATATACTTAGTTATATAAATATTCATATGTATATGTTTTTTATATATTTGTTATAAAAAAAATGCTATATAATAAAATTAAAAACAAAAAAAAATAACTAAAAGAAAACTGGATAAAAAAAAAATAAGAGAATAAAAAGGACATATTTATTAGATTTATTCATCTATAAAAAATACGATAAGTTAATATGAATTCATTATATATGATTAAAATAAAATGATATAGTTAATGATGAAAATTAACGCTTAATGAAATAATATATAAGTATACATAATATTATACTTTAAAAATAATCATTCAATACAAAACTTTAATGCATATAAAAATACAAAAGAAATAATAAATTTATATTTTTAATTAAAATCTACTCGATTACTTTCTTTTTTTGTTTCATTTTAATAAATCATTAAAAATAATTTTTAATTATTTTTTACATGATTAAATATTTTTTTTTATGTATTTAAAATATATTTTTTTTAAATATAAATTTTAAATTAATCAACATTTTTAAATCCTTTAGAAATTTTAATAATTACCAGAATTAAATAGACAGATATATGCATACATATATATACATATACATATATATATACATATTTTAAAATAATAAATTATCAATAAGATTTAAAAAACAGGCAGTAGCTGTAATTTTAAAACAAAAACATGATTAAACTTATATAATTAAAAAAAAATCAGTTCACATCCAAAATATATGAAAAAATATTGCATATCTCCGAGGGGCAAATATTATTTAACAAAGAATATAATATGTTTTTTTAACTTTTTATAATTATTTATATTGTTCTATTTCCTGTTTCTTTTTGTGTTATTATATATTATTAAATTTTTTCTAATTTCTTTCTCATTTATTTTGATTTGCACCATATGAGTTACAAGACATCAAGATGTTGTATCTTAAGATTAATTTTCAGATTAATTATTATTACATTTTCAGATTAATTATTATTATATTAATATTAATCATGAGATTAATTGTTAGTATTTTAATATTAATAATATTATTACGATTCGGTTAATATAAATATATTCACGTGTATTTTAAAAACGCTAAATTTTTTCCTTTTATTCTAATCTTAGTTTCTAAGGTACAATTAAATTTATATGATAGTGAAAACATTAAATCATCACAATAAGTAGGTGTATTTTCTTTTTATTCTTTGTATTTCTAAAATTTATATTTTATTATTATTTGTAATAATATAACTAATTTAAGGATGAAATAACTTTTTACTCTACTGCCAGAAGTTGTTTTCAAAAATTACCTTTCTTATTGCCACCAGTGAACAAATATTTTAAAAAGTTGGTCTATAAATTAAAATTAAATACTTTAGATAAGTTTGTACATTTCTAATAAATAATAATTAATAATAAAAACATTAAAGATTGAAAATAATTTAAAAAATTTTTCAAAATCATTTTACAATAATTATTTTTAATCTCTCTCTTATTAATATTCTTAGAATCATAAAATAAAAAATTTCAAATATCTTTTTTTAATTAAAGATTATAAAAATCAACTTTTAGATCCAAAAAAAAAAATTAAAAACCTTTATCTTTTCTAAAAGTCAACTATGATTAGAATTTTTATCTCTTTTTTTCTTCATATATTTTTACAACATTTTCTAAATAGAATTTTAAAATTTTCTAGACAAATTAAATTTAACTTTATTTTCATTGAAGATAATTTCATAAAGTATTACTTTATTTTTTTTTATTTTTTAATATTATTAAAAGCCCATTTAAATCCTATATATATTTATGTATTTCGTAAAATACTGTTATTAAAAAGTGTTAAATTTCAACAAATTTTTATAACAATATTAAAATTACATCCTATTAACAAAACAAAAAAAAAAACACATTAATTTAAAAATTACAGGACATCCATTCAAATAAATATCCTTTTAAAATATCCTTAAAAATATACTATAGATTAAATTGCAAAAAAAAAAAAAAAACACAATGTTGTTGGAAGCATTAAAATCCAAAAGCAAAAAGAAAAAGAATAACAAAAAAAACATCTTCAAATTTCTTCTTGTGCAATTTTCAAATAAGTTTTGTTTTTTTTTTTTTTTTGTTTCTGTCTTTATTACATTTTCTTTCTTTCTCTGTAATATTTCAAATAAATATATAATGTAATTTATAAATACATAACATAAAATAAATATGTATATATAAATATTTTGAAAATCTTCATCATAAATTAAAGTTCTACAAGAAACAAGCAAAAATAACACAACTTAAAAGTTGCATAAGAAATGGAAAAAGATAGGAAATGACTAGCCATCTTCTTCTTTAATCACATTTTTTTTTTTATGTCTTCTTTCATTATTCATTTTAGTACATTGTATGTATATTATGTACACAGTTTTAGACAAAATTTATTAAAACGAGTTGTATATGTATAAAACATTCAAAAAAAAAAATCTGTACCCTGGGCAGAACTGTATGATACTTTAGTATTTTTTACGTAAGTAAGAGAATCAGTACCAGTTATCATACTAAAAATTGATTTTAGTAAAGTCTTAGTATCTTTCTTAGTATCTTAGTATCTTCTTAGTCTTAGTATCTTTTGATGCTATTATCCTTGGACATGACTTAAACATTTTTTAACAACAAAAATTGACGTAGCCAAATGTAAAATGCTGACTTATAACAGATACAATTAAATCTAGCACAATATTTTAAAATGTTTTAAAAAAATTTAATTCAATTTTTACCGAATTTATTAACAAATTTTTATTTTTTATTTTGTTTCAGGTAAATCAGAAAACAGAGCTAAAAATTAAGTTTTTTACGAGACTGCTAAGATAAGATATTACAAATATATTTTTAGTTTTAATGAAAGTAATGTGTTTTAAAATAAATTTATGAAAGAAAATCGAATACCACATGTTAAAGAAAACTACAAATATGTGTAAAGTTACAAATTTTTTGACCACCACTGTAACAAATTTTGCAAAATTTATTTAATATTGAGTGCTTCAGTAGTGAATTACCAAAATTGAAACCACATTTTATACTTTTTATATACTCACATTTCTTTTCTTTGCTTTTCCCATTTGATTGAGGTGTTGCCTATACGTAATAATCTCAAAAAAACTAGTGTGAAATTTCTAGACAAAATTAAACACATTTTGTTTCATAATTGTCCTTCTGTAACTAAAAAGAAGGATTGTACGATTAACTTCAGTTAACATTTATATAACAGATTTTTTGAAATTTAATTAAATTAAAATAAATAAAATAGCCTTTTATTTATTATTTTTTTGTTTTGACATTCAAATCACCTTCTAAAATTTTCTCATAAGACAACATTTTAACTTAATTTTTTCTTATATAATAAAAATACCATAGATACATTAGTAAAAAAATATCCTTGAAATATTAATTTCTAATCTTAGTTATATAATTTAAGAAAAAAAAAAAAAATTAATAGTACTCTTGTCTATTCTCTTGTCTCTATAACAACTCTTATTTTATTCTTAAGGGTCAATTTTTGATAATTTTTTTTTTTTTTAAGGATTATTCTCAAAACAAAAATTATAAAATCTTGTATCTAAAAAATATATATATATCCTTTTTTCTTATTCTATTTATTTACTAATACCTACATTTATATACAAGTATATTTGTTTGTATAGACAAACTAAATTATTTATACGTGTAAAAAAAAAAAGTAACTACATAATAACTTGATTTAAGTGTGAGGTAAAAATTTCAGAGTAGTTGGAATAGTAAAAAGGATTTATTTCATAAAAATAAGTTTTTTATAACATTAAAAATTCTTATTAAATAAAACAAATAAAAAAACAATTTAATTTAATTTAGAAAAAAAAAATTTTTTTTTATTTTTCTATGGTACTAGGAATTTAATATAGTTCTTATTTATTTAATCTGTTACAGATTTGACATAGAATATGGCATATGTCATTTAAACATTGTATGTATTTAAGTATATGAAAACAATTAAAAAAAAAAAATGTTACGAAAATCTACAGTTGTTTTTACTTAAGGCTTTATTGTTCGCTAATATAAAATTTGAAAAAGGTAAACAAAAATCTGTCAATTTTACTTATAATTTTTGTCATTTTTGTGTAAAGTGATTAGGATTTAGGACTAAAATAAAAAAATGAAATCATTTTTTTAAGGAAAACATATAAAATAGGAATAACAAAATATTGACATTTTGTCTTATATAAAAGAGAATTATTTTTCAAAATTTTATAAAAGAAAAACAAACACTATACTATACTTAGTATTTCATTTAATTTTAAACTGAAGTGTCAACACTTAATGAGCCAAAGTCAATTTCTGTCACATACATGACGTTATATCGTTTACCATTCCTAAATATATTTTTTCTTTTATTTGATTTAAATTTTTTTAAAACCTTCTGTTTATTTTATAACCTATGTGAGATATTTATTTGGAAAAAAAATATATGTATATTATTTTGATTTGTGGCCCGTCACTAAGAAAATGAACAACATCTGTTATATAGAGTATATTTAAGAAAAATTACAAAATATTAAAAGTATAAAATATTAAATAGTATTCGAAATTCGCAAAAATGCAATATCTAATAAATGTATGTATATATGTATTAATCATTGTATTTTTGTACATATAAATGTATATAGATTTATGTTTTAATGTTAATAATACATATAGTATATATCTTGTGAACTCAAGACCGCAGTTTTTTAAAATATAAAAACAAAAATGAAAAAAATATTCATGATGTTTTTGAGTGAAAATTTTCCGGAAGTTAAAACGAAAAACATTTTTAAAAGAAAATTATTTTGGTCAGATAAAAATATTTACAATATATATGATGGAAAGTTCTTCAAAATGGTATTATTTAGTCTGTTTTTCGTTTGTTAAACGTTTGTATTATCAAAAGCTAATCTTGAATTTTAATTATTTTTGTATTCTACATTAAATTTGTACAAACTTTGTTGACAAATTTAAAACTTGATCACTAATGTAACATCAACTGTTATAAAAGGGAAAAACAATGTTGTTTCATAATTTTATTTTCCATTAAAATTTTCAAAATTTTCCAAAATTTTTATGAATTAATAGTAGCCCTATAACTTTAACTTTGTATACTTTTTTCTTGTACTTCAAAGTTTGTAATTATTCCTGTAAACTTTTGGTTTTTCTTTTTGTTAATTTTTTATTTATTTTTTTATGTTTTTGTTTTCTGTTTTTTTTTTTTTTTTGTTTTAGAAAATAAGGAAAACTTTTCTTAAACGTATCATATAACTAACTGTATATCAATTTTCCTCCTTTATTTATGTTATTTTATTTTATTTCTTGTAATTTTTTTTGTTTTTATTTTATTTTTTTTTTTTTTTTGTTTCTGTATAACTTTTAAGTCATGTTCTGCGGTTTTGTATATGGGGTATTACTTGAAGGTTAGATGTATATATATATAAATTTTTATGAAAGACTTAAGGCGGAATGAAAATAAATTAATGCCAGACCAACCAAGAAACAATACTACATGACGTCTTAAGATTTTCTTTGTTTATTTGTTAATTTTGGGTTTTTTTTTTTTTTGTTGTTTTATATTTTATGTAGATTATATATCATAGTTAAGAAAATTCTGAGTTACGGACGGCTTATTTAAAACAATTTAGTATATATAAACCACTAACAATTTTTCAGTTTTTATTTTTTATCTGGAAGGATTTTAAAAATAATTTTTTTTGTAAACTGTAATTATTTTTAACATTTTTCAAAAGGAAAGAAAAAAACCATAAACAAAAATTTAAAATTTTGGATGCATTTTAATACCTAGAGTTAAATTACAAAAAAAAAAAAAAACCGAATTGTTTATTAATTTAAGTTCTTTCTCTACAAGTATATATATATACATTTTAAGAAAATATGTAATAGATGCTGTGGTCAGTCAGATTCTAGAAAGATTTTCAGAATAAGGATTTTTAGTACATTTTCAGCTTAAAGTAATTGTTTTGTGGTTGAAATCTAGGTTTTTAAGAAGTGTAATATGGAGTTTTAGGTGGTTTTGTTTATGAATTTAAACAGCATGTGTAGAAACGAATAAAAAGGAGTAATAAATCATTATAAATTTTTAATTGTTGTTTTATTACTAATTTTTTTATTAAAAAAAAGAAATTTCATTTTACATAGCTTCTTGAGAGGATAAAATTCGTTGACGGCTGTAGACGGATGTTTTTAAAGAAAAACAAAAATTATTAAGTGTTACCACAATTCAAAAAAAAAAAAAATATGTTAGTGATCTAAAATGTAACACACACAGGCTACTTAATATGATAGTATTATAAGTTAGAGGCTGCTAGAGTAATCTTTTAAAAAACACTTTTATCTTTAAATTTTTTTGGGAAAATGAGAGGAAAATGAGAGATCAGAATTAAATTATTTTATTTTTCTGTTATCCGATTATAAAAAGAAATTTTAGTGTTCATATAAGTCATTAGCTTTTGTAATCTTTACTTAAATTATGCTTATGTTAATGAAGTTTATATATATATATTTTTAATTCTCGTAACTTAATACTTAATTGTAAAATCCTTATCCTTAATCATATCGACAATATTTTATATATACATATAAACAATGCTTAGAATAGAAGATATAAACCCGATTTCACCAAAACATCTGATATGAATTGTACTTTCTTTCAAGATATATACCTTGGAAATACATAAAAAAAATTTCTTAGAAGTCTATTATGTGTCAAACAAATAATTTTCATAGTTTGGAAAATGAAACTAAAATATAAAATATGAGTACCGTATCTATTATTCGCTATAAAAATAATTATTCAATTCAATGTCCAACTGAGCTGTGTAACTGTGTATAGGTAAAAAAAAAACCTAAAAAAGTGATGAATCAATACTTAAATAATTTATTGTATATCTTATCTATTAAAAGCAAATAAAAAAAAAAAATATTTGTAAAACTTTTAAACGATCTCTGTGGAACTGCCACTCCATAATGGGAGTTTACTTAACCAAACCTTTATTTTTAATTAATCCATAATTTAAATTTTTTTGTAAACGAAAACGTACTAAAATAGAATAATTTTTAATTTATCAAATTTAAAATTTTTACTGATACACTTTTGAAACATTGTTTTTCATTTTTAATTTCATTTTAGATTAAATGTTTAATTTACCTAAGGGATAAAAAAAATTTATTTTAATTTTGACAGCAATGTGAAAATAATTGAAAATTTGAAAGAAAATTACTCTAAAAGAAAAAGAAAATTAATTTTCTGTTCAGTTATACTAAATGGAATAGAATCTGTTTTATTTTTTTCATTCAAAAATTTTTCATACAAAAAAAAAATTAATTTTCCACAAAAAACAAAATCTATAATAAATTCTAAAAAACAAACTAGAAAAATTTTTTCAAAAACCTGCTGATTTGTTTAATGGGGTTATATGGGGGCAAAAAAAAATAAAAATATTTTCTGGTTTAATTAATTTTGAAGAAAAATATAAACTTTAATACAAAGTTTCCAAACTAAAAGTGAAACTAATATTATAGTGAAGGTTTATGGTGTTGTTGTAGTTTAAATTAGGTGCTGACAAATTTCATGCACGCTACCATACCAAAAATAAATTTAATTTCGTATTTTTTTTTTTGTAAATATGTATAAAGTTATTTCTATGATGACATTTTTAAGGCACATTTATTAAGAAACTTTATCATACAAATGAGTTAAAATATAAATTTTTAAATTTTTTGTTAAAATATTTTATTTAAATATTCATTATATGCTTATTTTAATTTATAATGCATCCTTAATATAATATATAATATACACATATCAAAATAGTTATAACTCTTTATAAACAATTTACTTAGAAAAGGTTTATAATAAATGTAAATGAAGGCAATTTTATATAAATATTAGATATATTATAATTATTAAGATAAACATTTTTTAAAGATATTGGTTTACACTTTTTCTAAGAGGAAAAGAAAAATTTGCGATTTGTTGCTCTGTTCTACAATTGAAAAAGATTTTTGTTTCCTGTATTTGAAATGGCTGAATTTTTCATTCTCAAAAATATATGATATCTTGAGTCATACATTTTCATTTCTCTCATTCTAAGTGCTATAAAATTTCTGAGCTTTGTTAAGAATTGATTATTTGAGCTTTGTTAAGAATATTATTGATTTTAGTTTCTTAGACCCAATTTCATGTTAAATATTAGGCGTCTAACTAAGATTAAGAGTCTAAATATTACTATAATGATTTTTTTTTTAAATATAAAATTTCTTTTTTTTTCAATTTTAATTACTGCATTATTTTCATTTTATATTATTGTACAAAAACATCAAAATATCATATATTTATGATTGTAAAATGAAAATTAGATTAACTTAATGTTTAAATTGATTTACATGTAAAAATAATATTTTTTTATTTTGTAAATTTTGGTTTTCTTTTCTTAATTTACTCATCTGTATTTGACAAATAATAATTTTTTATGTATTTTTATTTTATTTGTATAATAATTGTAAATAAGTTATCTAAAAAACCAATTCATTTTTCATATGTGTTTAAAATAAAACCTTTAAAACTATCTTAAGCTACTAGACTAAAACTATGACTAAAAAATAAAACTTTAATATGAAACTTTAATTTTTTGTCCCCTATCCCTATTTGGCAATATGGGTGTCGTATTTCAAACTGCCAATCTCAATACTATTTGGATCAAACTCTATTTTAGTACATGTAGTCTTTCTACTATAATGAAATAATAGAGGGATATGCTTTTAGTTTAGTATAAAATTTTCTTTATGTAGGTAAATGACGGTGCTATCAAGCCCGATTTTAATGTTTTTTTTTTAATATACTCTTCGTTATGGTAGAATACATGGGATATCAAACCATTTCCGGGAGGGGTAATTGCTCTATCGAAATGTTTGCGAATCAATTTAATTATGAAATTATCGATTCGTGTTAATTTTGATTTTCTATATATTATGTATTTGTTTGAAAGATAATGAATAAAATTTTGTTCAGGTATTCTACTTTCATTTAAACACACTCTTATGCACTTTCTTTCAAATTTTCTAAATTTTTCCATTAAGCTGGCACCTATGTTGTACCAGATTGGTGTTGTGTAGGTTAATATGGATCTGATAAAAGCTTGATAATTAATAATTTGAAGTCTACTGATTGTTTTATTGAAAAATAGTTTCTTGCAAGTCATAAATACCTTATTTGCTTTCGAGATAGTTTCTTTGATATGGTGAGAGTAGTTAGTGTTATATTTAAGATTAACTCCGAGATATTTAACAGATTTTTTTTTTTTTTTTGGTAATATGTCATTTGAAGGACTTTTAATTTCGAATTTTCTCCATTGCTTTTTTAAATTATAGTTCAAGTTTTTATAAGTATTTCGGAATAGAATAGTTTCGCATTTATTATAGTTAATTTTTAGCTGCCAGACTGTACATTAATCGATTACAACATTAAACATTTTTTCGCAATTTTTTATTTTGTTATTACTAGTATAAAATATAAAGTCATCGGCAAGGGCCAAAGAATAATTTTCGCCCTTGAATAAATTTAAGGTCTCAAGTAGTTGATTAATATATAACGAGAATTTATTTATTTATTTATATTAATATTACATACATAAATGTAATGCAATATTATGAACCATCGGCGACTAAGGCCATTATAGGTTTTTTTTTATACTATTATTAAATTATATACTAATATTATTTATTTTGTTTATATTATATAAGTACTATATATTTACATTGTATTTGGTCGTAAGGGGGGTGTGTAAAGAAAAAACACTTATGACCTGTGCAGAAATCGAACTCACACTCCTTCGTTTAATACGCCACACGCCTACCCGCTAGGCCACCGAAGCCCCTATAACGAGAATGTGTTTATAAATCAGTTATTTTTTAAAATAATATTGCATACTTGCAGGCTCAAATTATATTTTTTCTACAATACATAGTAATTAAAGAAATTTTTTGTAATAAAAAGGAAGCCATCTATTTTTACAATCACATTACATTTTTAAATAATTTATCAACTTTAAGCAAAAATTAAAAGCAATGTGATTTAAGTTAAAGTCAAAATTAAAAGAAAAACGTATTCGCCCCTCGAAATTCGAGGTGTTTTAATTAGTAATTACAATACAATATATACAGTATAGTTTCTTTATGATTTTATTTAAAATGTAAAAATACAATTTTCAATAATTAAAGCCTTTATGAATTTAAAATTTCTTTGTAAATGATATTTTTTGTAAAAACACGATTATTATTATCTTTTAGAAGTTGCCCTTGATTTATTGAGTATTGGAAACTCAATATATACCTATTATATATGTATATATTATAAGAAGCCTAAGATGAAAAATCATTGAGTAAAAGGGTTTTAAATATCTATTAATACAGATTAAATATTATGATGATATTATGATATGTAAGAATTTATTTCGTTTAAAATATAAAAAAAAAAAACAAAAAAAAAAAACAGAACTGAATCGAACTTGCAAAATCAAAAAGCAACTAATAATAACCCCACACTCTACCGCTGTACTAAACACTAAACTGAAATTTTGATCTTTATATTCAGTTATATTGTGAAATTCCTACTCCTACCATACAACGAATATTTTAAAATTTTTAATCGAAAAGCAAAATAAAACAAAAATTTAACGGAATCAAAGAGCGTCTTTTTCGAAAATGCATAATATAGGTATAGATTATACATACTATATGATACATATGTATATACTTTACATGGGTATTTTATAAAAATGGAAAAAAAATTTTGGAAAAATATTAATTTTGTAAGATGGCTATACTGAATATTTATCATTTAAAAAGAAAAAAATGAAAGTTGGTTGGTAAATCATTGAGTAAAATGGTTTTAAATGTCTGTCATTTGCAGATTAAATATTATGATATGTAAGAATTTATTTCGAATTTATTAAAGCCCGCGGACTTTATTTCCTCGGGCGTTCTGTCATTGCACCTTTTAATATACCTGAAAAAAAATCAAGAGGGTGTTTAGAGTTGGTTACAAAATCAGGTTTGCCCCTTTTTCCACCGTAAATTTGTTCTCTGATTTCGTATTCAAGTCTAAAATCCCTGCTAATTATTTTTTATGTATATTTCAACAATAATTTCTCATGTATCACTGATGTCAAAATCAAGAGAAAAAATGAACTATTTGGAAAACGGAAATAAGGTCGATTTGACTTTATTTCCTTTTTAAAGCGGTAATAAAGCCGAATTTTTGAAATTCGTGATTTCGACATTATTTCCGCATCGGAAGGGAAGTAAAGTCGATTCGATTTTATTTCCTGGGGCATTATTTCCGGGAACCGATAAAAATAATTTATAACATTACATTATCCTATTTCAAAATCCACCGGATATAAATATACAATTATTTAAAATTAAGAACATATTGTATTAAATAACAGAATTTAAAATAAAAATTTCATTTTTAAAAATTTATTTATATATTGTGCAATTAAGAAGTGTTTACAACTAGGTCAAAAGCAATAATTTATACTTTATCCAAATTTTTTTTTTTTTTTTTGATGAAAAACGCTTAGAAATAGCGTAGAATTTATTTTAACTAAATTAACAAATTATAGAAAATATTAAAGGTATTATAAAAGAATATTCCAGTTCATTTATATTTTGTTAGATCAGCATTTTAGTTGCAAATATATAGGCCACAGCATCGAAATCATAAAACTAATAATTTTAAAAATATATAAGGAGTTGACAGAACATCGTAATAAATAGAGTATACAAAATTTAAAGATCTAAAAAATAGAGCAACATAACTTCGAAATTAATCAATTTTAAAAAACAAATCCCATAGAGATAGAAAACATTATAGTATTCTTGAATACATAAAGATATTTATACCCGTACGATAAGTATCGGGTATAATAAAATTACTCCTCCGTTTGTAACACCTCGAAATAAGCGTGCTAGATATACTTTCAAAGGTATGAATCGGATCAAAATCAAATTCTGAGTCGATTAAGCCATGCCCGTCCGTCAGACAACACGCTAACTGAAAAACTAAGAAAGCTAGAATCTTGATATTTACACAAAATATTCTGGGGGCAATTTTTAGGTTCCCAATTTTTTTTGGTTGAGTTCCGACCAAAACTTCGAGTAGCTCCCGAACAACTAACTTTTAGATCACCACAATTTTTTTGAAATAGAGCCATGAAATTTTAACTGCTGATAGATATCATAAAAATATTAATTTTATGTTAATATGAATTTTTCTTTAGCTCCACCCGTTAAGAAGCTACAGCCCCCAAAGTTCGAAAAATCTCTATATTTAAATTGTTATAACACAAGCTCTGTAAAGTATATCTTCAATCTTCAATTCCAAACGATAGGTGCTATTATGAGCTTTACAAACATGTATATAATAAATATATACTTGTGCTATACGGTGTCTTAATTTACCGTTATGCGAAACTGAATTATTGCAAAATCCTTTAACCCTTCTATCTTCTAAACGGTTTAAGTTGGAAACTTGAAATTTTGACAGAAGTTAGATCTTTGAAAATAAGTATGAGTCATTTCAGAATTTTTTTTTGCACCACCTCCCATTTAGGAGCTGTAAGGGGTCAAAAACTGAAAATTTGCTATTTTTAAACACCTGTTAACATTTTTTTGATGTAATATATAAAAATTAAAGCTTCAATATTATACTGTTATTTTTGTTAACAACTTTTTTTAATAATATAGGGTTACTTTATAATTGACGAAAGTGTTACTTGATTTTTTCAAATTTTCTAACGAATTTTTTGCATTTTGTTTTACTCGATAATTTGAAATTGTTGAGGATATAATACGTAGTGCAAAAAAATATAAATCAATAAACAACATAACGGTTGCTTGAACAATTTTTATTTATATGATATTGATATACATACATACTTATATAATATCATGTTAATTTACATATCGTATATGTCACTGATGAATGAATGATAAGAGTATAGATGTTTATTATATAGCGCCGTATTTACATACATATATGTATTTTATTGTACTTATAAGAAATTATTCTATGAATGGAAATATTTTTAAAGAAATATTGCAATGTATGGCGATATACTTATAACAATATAAATATACTATGTACTATAACAATATAAATATACTATGCATTAATATAATATAATATTTAAAATTATATTTACTATTTTGTAATTTAATATACATTTACCGCTTAGTATTAAATGGTGCTATAGAATATTTGAAAAAGTTTTGGATTAATAATCGTTATGTGGAAGGTTAGAATCTGCTTTTGAAGAATGTATAAACATATAGTTTGAATATACATATGTACAATCCATAGTTCTAGAAATTATAAAATTCACCCAAATTATTTTAAAATACTAAAAAATTAAAAAAATAATATTATAAGCAGAGTGACAGGCTATGAACATTCTAACGGGTCGTACGGGTATCTAAGAGTTGACAAAGGCAACTGTATTCTTCCTCGTTTTTTCATATTATTTATTCAAAATAACAAAACTATTAATTAAAAAAAAATGTTTTTGAAAAGAAAATTCTAAACAAAATTTATTTCTTTAAAATTAAATTTTTTCCCCTATCAATTTTTTCTCTTTTTTTTTATTTATTTTTTAATCCCGTGTATAAATCAAAACATCAAAAGGAAAATTAATTAAAAAAAACAAAACCAAAACATATCCCCCCATTCACAATTTAAAACTAGAACTTTACTCTCCTCTTTACAATAAAATTGTGTAGGTAAACAACACTGATTCCACCTAATGTGGACCCAATAAAAAAATGTATTTTCCTTCTTTTTTTTTGGGTGAAAATAGAATCCCCCTTATTGTTTATTTCTTGAAACTGTATAGCATAATATTGGAAGAGAATATAATTTTTTTTTTTTTTTTTTTTTAATTAATTATAATTTTTTAATTGTTTTCCTTCTCTCGTTCTAATTGAATTGATTTTCAACTTAAGCTCTGAAAATGGTTTTTTAAGTACAAATGGTAGTTTTTTTTTTTTTTTTTTTCAAAAAAAAAAAAAAAATTAAAAATAAATATTTAGGTTCTCCTTATATATACTTGTTTTTAATTATTCTTTTTCATAAACAAATTTTGGAACTTTTTCAAATACATATACTGGAATAGCATTAATTTAATAGTAGGTCACTTTATTTCGAAAAGAAAAATGATTTAGTTATACAGGGATTTCCAATTTGAGTGATATGATTTCTTTTCTTTTTACATTTCATTTAAATGGCCTCCATGAATTCTTTTGCAGGAACGAATTCGATGAACCCAATTTTCGAGCACTTTTTCATGAATAGCATGTTCAATATTGACTTCTAAAGCTTGAAGAGAGTCTGGTTTATTGCTAAAGACCAATGACTTCAAATAACCCCTCAAAAAATAGTCTAATGGTGTTAAATCACAACTTCTTGGAGACCATTCAATGTCACAATTTCTCTAAATAATCGAATCTCCAAACTTTTCTCGCAATAATTCGGTTGTTGCACGTGCTGTGTGGCACGTAGCCCCGTCTTGTTGGGACCAGATATTGTCAAGATCAACTTCTTCCAATATCGGCCATAAAAAGTTGGTTATCATCGATCTATACCTCTCTCCATTGATAGTAACGGTGTTACCAGCTTCATTTCGAAAGATGTACGGACCGATGATTCCACCAGACCAAAAACCACACCAAACTGTCAATGTAGGTGAATGTAATGGTTGTTCATGAATAATTTGTGGATTTTCTTCGCACCAGAATCGACAGTTTTGTTTATTTACCGCACCACTCAGATCAAAGTGAGCCTCTTCGGTGAAGATGATTTTCTTAAAAAAATCGTTATCGTTTTCAAGTTGTTTCCAAGACAAAATCAGTAAATTCACGACGTTTACGGTGGTCAAATGGCTTCAGTTCTTAAGTGATAACAATTGTATACGGATGCAAGCCCAAATCCTTTCTCAAAATCCGCCAGGTTGTAGTTTGAGACAGTCTAAATTCTTGAGAACGTCTTGGAATCGACAAATTTCCTGAACGGCAGCAATATTTTCATTACTTCGAGCAGTTCTTTGTCTTATTGGGACTTGAACATTATGTAAAGAAAGTGTACGCTCGAAATTTTCAACAATTCGACCAGTAGCATGCACATTTGCACGATTATTACGAGCATAAAATGGCAAAAGCGCACGAAAAGTTGCAATTGGAGAACGATTATTTTGATAATAAAATTGAATAATTTATAAACGTTGTTCTTGCGTATCTCTCCATGATGAAATTGTAAACATTACTGAATACAATGAAAAAAAATGACAGACCATGACAACTACATATGGCCGAAACGTCACTTAGAAATCATATCACTCAAATTGGAAAACCCGTTATTTCCAAAATTTTGTCTGTCTAATATTAAAAATTTTTTTTCAGGAACATTATAATGAGGTACAAATGGTAAACGATAAAGTCATTTTGATAACGATATTGTCAATTGATTTATCACTCATCATTATTAAGATATCACTCTGGTCATAATAACTAGTAAAGTCGTATTTTAATATCAAATGGTACTTTAGTTCTACAATTTTTGATGTAAGCACTATTAAGGTTTAGAAATATATATTACGGTATTTTTTACTATATATTTAATTAATCAATGAACAGATTTCATTTTATTAATATAAAAAGGTCCTTGTCATTACCATACAAATAGAATAAGTATTAGTTATTGCATTAAGTTGCATTAAAAAAGGAGGTTACATTATTACATAAGACGTTATATCGTAAATTTCTTTTAAAGTTGAAAATTGAACTTGAAATAATAGTTAATAATTCAAAGAGTTAATCAACTGAGATTTTACTTTATGATATATTAATAAGCCTAATAAAAACCACACCGCAGGAAACCGCAGGAAAAAATGAAACTAAAGTAAACCGAAGAAGGGTGTATAATTGAATGTCAACTCTAGGATACTAGTATGCATATTAGTCATACTGTTACGATAAAATTTAATCATTTACAGAATTTTAGATAATAACTAAATTAATCCAATATCGAGATATATTTATGTAAATTTTGGAGTTGCTCGAACCTTGTGCTTTAGACTAACAAAGTTTTGCGGAAATCGTTAGCATCAGACTTAACTGCTTTCCACAAAATTTCAGATACTTAGCTTCAATATACACTGAGTTATTCTCATATAAGAAATATATAAGAAGTATGATAATAATAAGAAATAAGAAGTTGTATGACAGGTACCCGAATCTGTTTCGCTAGATCAACCAAATTTTGATTGAACTTTTCGGTATTAAACTGGAGTTTCTTTCACAAACTTTCTGATACTGTACTGAGTTATTTTCATATAAAAAAAGAAATTATCTGTGGCAGCTACTCGAAACCGTCGCTTAAATTTGCTGGATGTCAATCACGAAACCAACAATTTCATAAAGTTGAAATCGTAAAAATAGAATACAGAATATATCATTAATTATAAGAGTCGTCGTGCGGACGAAAAGACGGACAGTTGTACATAACTTAATCGACTCAAAATTTGATTATAAGCAAGGATACACTTACTCGAGTATATATATATATATATATGGTCGTCTCGTTTAAGGTGTCATAAACGTAATGATAAATTTTTATACCCAGTCAATACAGTTAAAAATGGTTTAGCAAATTTTTTGGGACAATTTTAACAGTAAAGTCAGAATAATACAATACATACAAATAAACCAGTCATGAATCATGGCAACAAATTTGACTAATTGTTTATTTTGAATAGAATCGTCAGAAATAAATTGTCATTATTTTTATTATTATTTTTATTATCGGATATTCTATTTTTTTTTGACAAATGTATTAATTCAGCTGCATTTAAAATCCTTTTTTTATTTTTTTTCCTTTTTTGTTTTTTAGCACATTTTTTCAAAATTTTTTAAAAATTAGTTAATCATTTTTTAATTATTAGTTTCACTCTGTCCGTCCCTCTGTCTTAGTGTTTACAAAATTTCTACACCGTTTCAAATAAAGCAATGAAGTTTTAACTACGAATAAACATCGACAAAAAAATGATGATGAAAAATGTTTTTTTTCTGTAGCCCCACCAGTTACAGAGCTACAGCCCTATAAAGTTCGAAAAAGCCGTATTTTTAAATTATTATAACACAGGTTCTATAAGGTATATTTTGAATCTGGAAAAGCCAAACGATAGCTGGTTTTATAAACTTTATATATATACATGTAAAATTTTGAACGGTATTTTAATATACCGTTATGTGAAACTAAATTTTTGCAAAAAATTTCGTACCAAAACAAAATCAAGCAAAAAGAAATTTCTTATCAAAATTTATTTTTCAATATATCTACTTTTTACTTTAGGCTTATTATGGAATATTTTTCAATTTTGGAAATGTGCTTTTTTGAAAACCTTTTGGTTTTGTCCATTATTTGTTTTTTTTTTAAATGAAAAATTTTCTTAACTATGAAATTAAAAACACAAACTAAACAAAATGGATACGTGTGTATATGTGATTAAATTTAATTATATAATTAAAATGCATTAGGGAACTTTTAAATAAAAATATATTAAGCAAGCAATTTAAAATTAATTAAATCGAATATACATTCGAATTAGAATGTGAATATAATGATAAAATAAAAATAAAATCTAATAATCGAAAACAAAACAAAAATAATTGTATATTAATATTTTCGAAATAGAAATGTAAATAATAATAATATGTGTTAATGTTAATGAACGTGTCTAAAGTTTAAATAAATAAAATATGTTTTAAAAAAAATGGACAAATGCATATGCGTATATATATATATGTATATAGGTTTATTTACAATAAATTGGTTTTTATTATAAATGATGATAAATAAAATGATTATAAAAATAAAAATCCTGATGTCTAAATATTTATTTTTCCGATAATATAATCCAAATGATTTTCGATATTGTTTAATTTTATTTTATTTAAATTTAAAAATTAAGTTTTTAAAAATTAAAACAAAAAAAAAAATAAAAATATTCTAATTAGACATATTTTATGTATTGGCATTTATGTATAAATTTACAATATTATCAACAAAATATATTTTTTCAATCAAAAATATTTCAGGGTCTGGTACGTTGTCACATTTTTGAAAATCTTTTTATACAAAATTTCTCTTTTTTTATACCCTACTTTGCAATTTTGTACAAGAATGCTCTATTATATTACCTTATGTCTCTAAAATTTGAGAAATGGCTGTTCAAATAGCTGCCAAATGCATTATAAATCTTAACAAACATATTATCTCTGAAACTAATAAGGGAAACAGAGTTGAATTAGGAAGACAAGGGAGAAAATAATTATAAAGAGGTATGGAGCAGTTAGCTGTCACACGTCTCTCATCATCAAACATAAAAATTTTCAGGTGTAGGGTATTAATAAGTCGGTTGCATCGACTTACTGTTACATTCACTTGTTTTTAGTTTAATATGAGCGATTTGTTTGTTTTGTTTTTTTTTTTCTGATTCGAAATTATATTATTGTAGTAAAAGAAAATACATAAAAAAAGTGTAAATAACTCTAAGTTTGTGGTTCAACTCTATTAAACTCCCTCTTTATTAGTTTTTTTACATGCATTTACATTTTAATTTTGAAAATGTCCTTCCAATAAATGAACCTACTTTTCATAAAACCTTAAGAAAGAGAAAAGAAATAAGTCTATTTGTCACAAGTTTTACAAAAAAAAAAAAAATACTAAACTACATTTTATTAATATTAAATAATTTTATTTATATTTTCGTTATTTTATTTTAAATTTAAATATTTGATTGACACGCTTTGAATGCGAAAATAAAATTATCAACTTTTGTTTTTCTATCAAATATACTTACTATAGCAACAAAAAATTTTGAATATTTCCTAAAAGCTCTTCTAAAGACATATTGTGTTCTAAGTGAAATAGCTAATATAAGTTAGATAATGACGTCATTGCAAATTACGTCATTAAAACTTTCATTATTATTGCGATATCTCTAAAATTCATAATATTGCATAATATAATGACATAACGATTTTCCGTATAACATATAATAAGTATGTAATTAAAATATTTTCCTGAGGGATCTCGATGGCCTAGTACGGGTAAGAGCCTAGAGTGGGTACGCTGTAAACACCGTGGTAGTGTGGGTTCGAATCCCACACACGTCGTAAGAATAATTCTCCCTTACGACATTTACAGCCACGCTGAATGGAAAACATTTTTCTATTTTTAAAATCGTTATAAGGCAAAATTTTATTTGGACAAAATCTTAAAAAAAGAAAATCTTTAATTGAAAAGTCTAGAATTTTATGTTGAAAACAGATATTTATATTTATTTTTTTTTTTTGAAGATTTTGTCTCGAAAAGATTTTCTCTAAGCTCTTTATTTTCTATATTTTTTTTTCAATGTACATTTCATTCCAAAAAGATTTTAGCTTCCTAGATTTATTTTTTTAGATGTTTTTTTTTTTTTTGCAAGATATCGTAAACGACATCAATATCTAGGACATAAATACATAACAAATATCTTAACATCGTCAGACATCATCTCTCGGCAAAAACATATTGTTGTGCTTAACATTTATGCAAAAATTTGCATCTCTTTGAATAATAAGCCAATCACTTACATAAATAACTAGCTGAAAATCATTTAAAACCATAAATAGACCTACCATCGAATTCGAAAGAAAATATCTACAGAAGAAAAGTCAAAAAAGAAAAAAAAACTTTTGTAATTCTTAAAAAAGATTTTTTAAAGATTTTTTTTTTGTTCATATCAATAATTTTATTGCATTAATTTATTATATCCGATGTTGTAATCGATGCTGACATTTGAATTAAAAAAAGTAATAATTTTTATAGAATTTTATTATTTATTTCATAAAAGCAAACAAAACAAAAAAAAAAAAAAACAAATTCATTCTGTTATTGACACTAATAATATTTTGTTATTCTATAGATACAACTAGTAATTATTCTTAAAAATTTACCATTCTATTGATGTAATAATGGTATTATAATAATTTTATAATTTAAAAAATGTCTAGTCGTGCTACTGAAATATCAAATATATATATATATATATTTTACTTTATTTATTATTTATATTTATTTATTGAATTGTTTAATTACAATTTAATTTTATATTGATTTGTTATTATTTATTCATTATTTGTAATATAATGAATTAACAGTGATTTACTATAATATTTTATTACATTTCAATTACACAGGTAACAAAATTATATATATACATATGTATTTATAATTAATTTATTGATTCAAAAATGAAATATTTAAGTATTTGATAAATAAATTTATTATTTCAAATATATTTTTATTATTTTTTATAACATTTTTAAAAAAGAATATTGAAAAAAATGTGCTACAATCTATAATGATTCTTTGTGCGTCCATTTTGTTTGCAATAATTTTAAACCATTTTAAATAAAACGTTTTGGATTAATTTAAAAATGGAAAAGTTTCATTAAAAAATTAATTTTGTGAGGAATTTTTTAATGTAGCTCCACAGACTTTAAAACAACAAGGTTCCAACAACAGGTTCAGAAAATGTTCTATATTCAAATGTTTATAATTTAAATTTTAAAATCAAGTTAGTATTCTAAATTCAAAATTTATTAAACTTAATAATGAAAGCGATTAGCTAAATATATATTTTTTGGTAATTTGATATTTAAATTTAACATCCATAAAATTCATAATCTATTTTTTTTCGATATTTCTAAATCCACGTATCTCTAAGTATTAACCTCTTAAAATTTCAAACTATAGTTAGGAACTCAAGATAAGTACGACCTTAAAAAATAACAATAATGTGTCACCTTATAGCAAATTTTTATTAATATCCTTTCTCCGACCGTGCAAGGAATATAACTAAGGATTTACAAAAATTAAAAACTTACTATTTTTAGACATGTTGACATTATAGAACCATAGAAAAGAAGTTATGGAAAAGTTCTAACATCACAATTTTACATATACAAATAAATGATTTTTCTTAAGTATCTAAATACGATTTCTTTAAAATAGAAGAATCCTTAATTTGGTTTAAAGGATTTTTTCATAATATTGCATATTATAGAAAAAATTCTAACAAAAAATGATATCGTTTTAAAAAAGCGCGCCTTTAAAAAAATCACTGTTTTTACATATACTACTTTAACAATTAAAAATATTATTTTTGATATTTAATTTTAATATTTTTAAAATAAAATTTTGTGGTTTATTTTTTAAAATTTTCCTGACATTTTGGTTTTTAAAAGAGAAATTTTCAATAATTAATTGAAATAAAATAAAATTGATTGTATTATTAATCATAGTTTGATTGACAGTTTTTGTTGTTACATTAAATATGCCTTAAACCAATAATATTTGGTAAAAAATTGATTGAATAATTATTCTTCGTTTATTGTCAAATAAATTTTTTTAAAATTTTTTTAAAAAAATCTTAAAAAGTAATTTATTATATATTATCATTTTTAAATATTTTCAAATGTTACATACATTAATTTTATACCAATGTGCATTCCACTACTGCAATATTAAAGGTGAGATCTAAAAATTTTATGAAACGCAATAAATTTAGAGATAAGTTGAGGATTTTGAGAAGAGTTCTTCTGAAATAATAAGTAAATTATTCTAATAATCATATTAAAGCAAAACCTACGGAAATATCTACAAAAAATTTAATTTAAATCATAGATGTGTTTAATAGTCAGTTTTAGAACATTCTAGAAAACTAAAACAGGAAAGTACAAGTTTTGGCTTTCATTAATTTTAGAACAGTGTCCTTTTTTTTTTGTCTAAAAGTGTTCTAGTTTGAGGTTTATTAAGTTGTTCTAAACTTTTCTAGGTTACACTTTTCTATTCTGGTTTTTAGCACATTTCCAAAAAAATTTTGAAAAAATGTGCTTATTAGTTTCACTCTGTACGTCCGTCCGTCTGTTTACAAAACTTCTACACCGTTAAAGATAGAGAAAAAAAATTTTAACCATGGGTAAGTCTCATAAAAAAATAATTTTGTGGAACAACTTTTTCATGTAGCTCCTCCCATTACGGAGCTACAGCTCCTCAAACTTTGAAAACGCCCTATTTTTAAATGCATATATCTTATGTTCTGCTTAAGATTTTTTTAATTTGAAAACGTCATTCGACAGGTATTTCTTTTATCTTTGCAAATTAATATCAAAATTATACAATATTTTTAAATTTAGTATTTAAATTTACCGTTATGTGAAAACCAAATTTTGCATGATTTTTCTACTTTCATAACTCCGGCACGCTTCTAGATAGAGGCTTGCAATTTTGAAAGCAAGAAAGCTTGGCAAGAAAGAACTTTTAGAATTAGTATAAGTTTGCTCAGAAAATTTTTTTGGACCACCCCCTGTTTATCAGCTACTAGAGCTTAAAAATTGAAAATTTACTATTTTTAAACAGCTGTAACTTAGGAACCTGTACACATTTTGCTTCTGCAAGATATAAAAATTAAAGCTACAGTAATATATTTTTACGCGTGTTAAAGGTTTGTTTTAGTTGTAAAGGGTTCCAAAGTTGCAGCTCTTCAAAATTGCGAAAAAGCCCCATTTTCAGATATATATATCTCAGGCTCTGCGTAATAGTTTTGCAATCTAAACCCGCCAGAAAATTGAAAATTTTATTATCTATGTAAAACAATATCAAAATTATGTAATATTTTGTAATTTACGATTGAAATTTACCGTTATGTGAAAACCACATTTTGCATGAAATTTCATTTTTCATAACTCCGGCGCTCCTTTAGATAGGAACCTGAAATTTTGAGACAAGAAAGAACTTTTAGAATTACTATAAGTTTCCTCAGAAAATTTTTTGGTAGCATTCCCTCTTTAAGAGTTATTACGCCTCAAAAATTGAAAATTTGCTATTTTTAGACACCTGTAACTTAGGCACCTGTACAAATTTTCTTCGGCAAGACATGAAAATTAAAGGTTCAATAATATATTTTTACGTGTGTTAACGGCTTTTTTTAGTTATATAGGATTCCGAAATTACGGCCCCTCAAAATTTCAAAAATGTCCTATTTTCACATTTTTTCTTATTACATGAAATTTTCAAATTTTTGTGTAAGTCATACTTCTAAGCCGTTTGTATTGAGTTTTGGAAATGTGCGCTTTTAAAAACCGTTGGTTTACATTCTACCTTGTTTTTTTTCAAAACACCTTTGACAAATTTATATGAAGGCAATTTACTTTTTAGTAAAAAATGGTAGAAAGTGTTAAAATTTTTAGAGAGAAACAAGAGAGATTTTTAGAAACAATTTTTTGTTTTGTTTGATAATTATTTGTCAATTTTGACAGCTAGAAAACTAGAACATTAAATTTTCTGTTTTAATTTGTTCTAAATTATCCTAAAGTGTTTGACGTTGAATTGTTTGCTGTTCTGGTCTGTTCTGTTCTGTAAAACTAATAAACGCACCTCAAACCTATTGCTAAAATTAATTCTTAAATCTATATTACAATATACAAGCTAATCCAATTGGTTTCAATAATCAAATTATTTCGTTTACCGCAGTAAATAAAAATATTCAATAGTGTGTTGAGTTATTTTTATACATGCATATTTCTCATAGTTTTTTCACTTCATGATCATATAAACATGTGTTTTATAAACTAGTTAGCAAGAAAAATGCATAATATATGTATGTATGTTTTTTTTCTGTATGTATGTATGTATGTTTCTTTTTCTCTATAAAATGCTTATATATACTAATTGTCTTGTCATAAATATAAATATATTAATTTTATGAAGCGAGTAAAAATATGTATATACATACATACCTAAAACAAAATTATCTCACATATACATATTCAAAAGGTCTCAAATTTATTGTTGCTGTAACAAGTTAATATTATGCATACAAATATTAGATTGTGTACGATTTTATTAATTTTTAGTTAATATTTTAATTCTCTAGAAAAAAGTCAATGGATCGAATGTATAAAAAACAACTTGAACTCAAATCTAAGTTTTTCAAAAAAAAAAAAGTACACCTAAACTTATTCTTAGAAAGCAATTAAATAAAAAAAAGTGTTTGTGCAGATTTTTTTTTTTTTCAATTTTTGCATTAATATAAATAATTATGAATATATTACATATGAGATTTCTTGCAAGTTTGTAGAGTAGATTGTGTCAACTATTAGTAGACCAGCACGAACATAATATATGCCGTTGCTATAAAATTTAATCATCTTTTAGAAAAATTAAGATGTCCAGCGTTTTAAGTACCAAGATATAAGCATATAAATTTCACAGCAAGCTCAACTTGTTGCTTTAGACTTATCAAATTTTGCAGAAATTGTTGGCATGAAACTTAAATTTTGCTGACAAAATTTTAAATATATCCGGCTTATATAAACGCTGACTTATGCTTTTATGAAAAAAAAAGAAGTTTTATAACAGTTACCTGAATCTGCTGCATTACACTAACAAAATTTTAACAAAGTTTTTGATATAATTTCAGAAATATGTAATTTAATTCAACATTCAGTTATGCTCATATAAAAAAGGTATTGTATGCTAAGCCTATATAAAAAAAAGATGTTGTATGGCAACTATACGAATCCGCCGCTGAAATTTATTTAATTTCAATAGCGCAAGTGGCATTTACATAAAAATGAAATGATAAAAATTTCCGAATCTTTTAATTTTTATGAGTTATTGTGCCGATAGACGGATGATCAGAGCTAAATTGACTCAGAATTCAATCCTAATTAAGAATATATTGTATTATTTTCCATACCTATTTCGATTTCTTTAAGGTGCCACAAATGTCATGGCAAATTGATTGATTAAGGTGCCTCCACGAAAGTACTTACAAAGGGGTACATAAAAATATATATATATATATATAATTTTACCATTTATCTTTTTTTTTCAGTGATTTATAAACAAACCCCTAATTAAACTACTATTCGTACTGGAGCTTCTTTTGTATAAAAATATTTCAGTATCTTATGAATTTTTAATAATAAGTAAGGATTACCATAATTCTTTAAAAATAAGTACATTTTACTCTTATTATAAGATGACAATAAATTTAAAGTATATGATTTAGTTAAAAAGGTCATCTAGAGACCATTTTTTAGGCACTTTAGTAGCCACATACTTCATATGTGCTTCATAAGTTTTATGATAAACCCTACACAAAATATATTTAAAAGAAAATATAATATGATTTTATTTTATTTTATTTCTAAGCCTAAATATAATGTTTTTATCCTTTTCTTTAAAAAAAAATTCTTACATGTATTTTTAAAACTCCTTTATAACAATAATTCATTTAGGTTGCACTTATTTCTTTTCTCTTAAAAATAACCGCATTTTCTTTTCATAACTTTAAGTAAATGAAAACCTTTATTATTTTTCAAAAACAATGAATAGTCCTAAATTTTCTTTTTAAATGTAGAAAATGAACTTAATTTAATAAATTATTTGGGACGGATCGGTTTCGAAATGTTTTAAACCATAAATTGGTCCTTTTCTAAAGAATTCTTAAACTTGTAGTTTTTTTTTGTTTAGAAACTTTTATTTTGTTATAAGGCATTTTTAAGAGGTATAGAGTTTTTTAAGACATAATTCAAGTGGAATTCTTGGCGACTAAACCATATATCAAGAATTTTTCAAGTAGTTGTAGTCGTTTTTTTTTTTAACTTTTCCAAAAAAAAAAAAAAATTCTAGGAAACTTCAATAATGTTTTGCTTGTTTTATGTTTGTTTTATTTCCAAAAATTATTTTCATAATAAACGACAAAGTTTTTATTTCAGTACACAACCTATGTCATCAAAGAGAACTTTGACTTTCGACAAACGGAAAAAGTTTGTTTTTAGAATTTCTACACTTTACAGGTGTTGTTTTTTTGTTTTTAGTTTTTTATCTTTTCGTTTTGTTAAGGTCCATTTAAGAGAAGTAATTATAGGTGCTCAACACTTTCAAAACAAAGAAAGAAAACAAAATAAATATAATAAATTTAAAAAGAAATGTTGTAAAATACCTTTTCTTAAATGATGAAAAAAAAAGTAAAATTAAAGAAAGATTTTCGAAAAAATTAAGTGTTTGCGTTGGTCATGAGAATAATAGAGTAATTATTTAAATTATATTTTAATCAATTGTAATAAAAGTTTAAATTTTTATGGTATAAGATTTCAGGTTTTTTTTCCTGCAATATTTCCTTAAAAAAAAATGCAATAACATTCTAAAAGAACTTCTGTTGCATGATTAAATCCAATAAGAGTCTTGTTTATTTAAAAAACAAAATATTTAGTAATGTTATTTAAAGAATAAACTTGGATGGATTATTCAATCATTTCTAAGACATCAGTTCTTCGATATCAGGGTGTACCATCAATGCATCGACTATCTGAACTTTATTGTTGCACTATCTGAACTGTCTCAATGTATGACTTCAATATTTAAAAAATATATTTTGTGATGGTCACATTTTAAAGTTCATAATTTTTAAAACTATTGTTCTCAATAAATCAATATCCTCACAAATATCGAACTCATAGCTGTCGTCAGCCTTTCAATCGTAAAGTCTTCAGTTCAAATTCTTCGGAACTAATAATAGTTGCTACAGTAGAGCTACCATTGGTTTTTTCATTCACGTTGATGTAATATACTACTTCACGTAGTAATCCACTCATGACCCTGACTTTATTGTAAATAATAATAATATTAATAATTAATACTAATACCAATAATGATAGCTATAGTGACGGTGGTTGCCTTGAATTATTACCTCATGCAGGAAGGTGTTATATATTAATGTATGTTATAATGCAACTGTTGATGGCTATAGCCACTGATAGCAAAATAGCAAAATAGTTATAATAGGCAGATTCATTGTTCCTTTATAGTCTCACTCCCAATTCAATGTTTCTGTATCATTAGCCTATCATTTTCTGTCCAGTATCCATACTTCCTATAGCCAATATACTGCATTAGCATTTAGGGCTTCCATCCCATTATATTGGCTTTAGGGGGAGGTAGGTTTTGTAAATTAGAATCTGACACTAACAAGGGGGGATATTCGTGTCTTTGGGAAATTCCTACCTTTCTTAGAAAAAAAAAAAGTTAATGAAAATCTTAAGTATAAAAAACTTTTTTTTAAATATGTAATATTAATTTTATTTTATATATTAAAATTCTTTTCTTTTTTTTTTTTTATTATTCAAAAAAATGGTTTAAAATTGAAGTTAACAGTTAAAGTTAAAATTTAAAATAAATGATTTGCTCAATTTAGTTAGTGAAAAACAGATCAACCGAAAAAAACAAAGAATAGTTCAAGAGAACGTACATTCATTTTCTTTTTTTAATATATTTTATATTTTTTATTCCTATTTTTGGTCTTTTCTTTGAATTTAGAATTTTTTCATATTTAATATATTTTTTTTTTTAATTTCTTTAAACTTATTCTTTCCTTTTTTTTAAGTTTTTCTTTTCATATATTTTTTTTAATGCTTCATTGATTTTTAAAGATATAATAAATAAAATAAATAAAATATTTATATAAAATTTTTGCATAAGATACTTATTATATAAAAATAAAAAGAAAAATTTATTCCAATTTTCTTAAGGATTCTTAATATAAAAAAATATATATATATAATATATATACTTAAACCCTTAAATCTAAAAGATACAAAAACATACTTATATTTTCTGATTAAGTCATTAATATCAAAAACTAAAAAGGGTTATTTATTTTATTTGTTTCATTGGGATTTAATATAATTTTATTTGGGATTAATTGATATCAGATCAAAAGGTAAATTCTAATAAAAAAAAAACAATTTCTAGAGAAAGACTTTATAAATAAAAAAAATAAAATAAAAGAAAATAATTATTTAGATTTAAAGATAACATATTCGTATATATAAACAAATATCCTTTTGTAAATTACAAATTTATGATTTCAATTTTTTAGAACTGGAATATTATTGATTTTAGTACTTTTAGTACTTTATATAGTATATATTTTTTAATACACAAAATATTACTAGCCTCATTACAAATTTAAAAAGTTATTTAATGAAAAGTAAAGTAAAGTTTAGTTTTATTTAAGACACGTGTATGTGCAGCTCTATATTTGTTTTTTTTTTTGTGTCTTTAGAAAAGTCTTGAATTTAATATAATTATATTTCTGTGGCAACTAAACTTAATATGCTAAAATCATAAGACCAAACAACAGCTAGTATTTATAAAAAAAATTATATTCTTATTGTTCTTCTATTTAAAAAAAAAAAAAAAATAGTTTTAATGTTATATATTTGTATGCCTTCGATCATATATACATATGTACGTCGATCAAAGTTGTATACATATATATATTGAATAAATAAAGAAAAAAAGTCCTGCAGAGCCTACTGAATTACAAACTATCTGTATTGATATATTTAACGCTTTGTATAATTGAGAAATGATTATACTCTAATTAAATCTTAATCTGTATGTGCTGCTAAAATTTTAGATTTTAATAGTACATGTAATTTAGCCTATATAAGCTTTCAAATGCTTGCTTTGTAGACTACAATTTTTTTATTTTATATATACATTAGAAAACCTAAAGAAATCAATTTATTTTAAACAAGATACTAGAATTCAAAACCAATAGTTTTTAATACAATTCATCATTCATTTTCAGGCATACATTTTCAAAAGACGATAAATACAATTTAGAATTGTTGTGACTTGAATTAAAACTGCTATAGAGTACCCATTTTTAAAGGTGGCAATAATACAGATTGTTCCAATTATCGGCCAGTATCTGTTCTTTTGGTTTTTTCAAAAGTTTTTGAAACTATTATTAAAAATAGACTTAATTTTTTCATGACTAATAATAATATTTTGAATGATGAACAGTATGGATTTGAAAGGAATTCAAATACCGCTGCAGCATGCTTAAGTCTGACTGACTTCATTTCAAAAAATATAGACAACAAAAAATACGTTGGTTGTATGTTTATAGATTTGCAAAAGGCATTTGACTGCGTCGATCACAAAATTTTATTACTTAAATTATCTAATTTGAATTTTAATTATCACCAAGTGAAATTCTTTGAATCCTATTTGCAAAATCGAAAACAGATGGTACGCATTAATAATAATTATAGTTCTGAAAAGGTTGTTTACAAAGGGGTTCCTCAGGGTTCCATACTTGGACCGGATCTTTTCAAGATATATATAGATGATTTATCTCGTTTAAATCTAAAAGGGAGGATTCAATTATATGCAGATGATGCAGTACTAAAATATGCTAATGAGAGTGAACAAAGTATTATTTTGTCTATTCAAAGTGACCTTGCTATAATCGAAGAATGGTTAACTAAAAATCGGTTAAAACTAAATATTAAAAAAACCAAAATAATGTTTTTTGAAAATAAAATGTGGGATAATATTAATAGCTTGCCTTACAGAAACGAGAGTATTGAAATTGTTAAAGAATTCAATTATCTTGGTTTACTAATAGATAGTAAATTAAACTGGAGCAGTCATATTGACTATATAATAAAACGTATAACGCCTTATATTTTTGTTATTAGTAGATTGAGAAACTTTTTGTCACACAAGACTTTATTTATGATTTATGCTTCTTATATAAAATCAATAATTTCGTATCTCAACCCAATTTGGAGTAATGCTCCACAAATCTATATGAATAAACTAGATATAATTCATAAAAAATGTATAAAAGTAATTCATAGATTCCCCATATACCATCCAACAAGTTTATTGTATTCAAACCAATATTTAAGCCTTGAAAGAATTTGCAGGCTTGAACTATACTTACTAGCTTTTAAAATTGTAAATAACAAAATTAAACATAACTTTATTCTAAATCGAATGATTGACATACATAATTACAACACTCGCAATAAGGCAAATTTTTATCTAACGTTATTTAGAACAGATAACCAAAAAAAAAAACTGTTTATATAACTGTTTAAAGGTTTATAATGAACTTCCGCAAAACCTTAAGATTATTGATAATTTACTTTTTTTTAAACACAAAATAAGAATATTATTGGCTCTAACAAGCCAACAAAATTAAAAATAAAAACAAAAAATAAAAAAAATTTATTTTTATATGGAAATGGATTGTTTTTTTTTTAATGATATTATGGGAATGAATTAGTATTTAATTTAAGAATTAGTTTTAGTATAGTATTAGTATTTAATTTAAAGAATAAGCAAAAATAAATAATGAAATTGATATTTAGTTGTAACAAAATAAACCTATTATGTTTAGTAGATTAACAAAACAAAATAAATTTATATTTTAAAATTTTATACGACCATACGGCTTAGGCTAAGGTCTTGAAAAAAAAAAAAAAAAAACTTAAAAAAATAAAGGAAAAAAAAAAAATTTGTATATTTTCTCAGAATTTTATATGTAAGAAAAATTGTGAATCCTTTTCAATTCATCCTTTTTGAATTTTTAACCTATTATAGCTCTTAAGACATCTATTGCTAAGACATCTATCTACAAAATAAAAATTTCAAAAATAATTTATATAAATTGTAAAACTTATACAATATTTTAAAAGATTTTTTTTGCCTCAATATTTAAAGGGTCTATCTAAAAGCGTTTAGGAGATATAAAATTAACTTATAAAGGTGAAAAAAAAACTTCTATCGTTTGACGTATTTAGATTGAAAAATGTTAAGCAAAATCTGAGATACACACATTTACAACTATGGCTTTTTCTAAAATATGGGTATGAATCTTTATTTGTATATAAAATAAAAACCACTTTCAAATGTAACTTGTTTTCTCAATATCATTAGTTGAAAGTTTAAAAAATAATTTTATTTTTACCGAAATTTCTTAAGTTATTTCGAAAGGGTATCATGAATCAATTACGTTTTAAAGTAGATTTTAGGTCCATTAAAAAGTAGATTCATCCATTTCAATCATCCATTATGGATGTAAAGTTTAGTAATATTAGTTCTTACAAAGGAAATGCTAAATATGAAACAAAACTCTAAATTTTTTCTATTGATTGCTCTTCTACCCGCAATCTTATACATTCGCAAATATTTATTACTAAATTATTTATTAAATATTTTGCTTAAATTTCCAACAAATTTAAATAAATAATTAAAACCATATAATTTTTTTATTTAAAAATTTTTCAATTAAATTGTACATTATATATTTTATTTAAATAAAACAAAATTTTTAAATTTTTAAACGATAGAAAATTAAATATATTCAAATTATATAATATAACTTCAAACAAAAAACAAGAAAACAACAAAAACATAGCTACTATATATGTAAACAAAAATTTCATTTTAAAAATTCATTCTCATCTTAAATAACTTTCAACTTAAAGCAAAAAAAAAAACGCTAACACCATCAACAAAAATAAGAACAATAGCTTTAATAAAGAAATAATATTTTTTCTTTTTTTTTTTTTTTTAAGGACAAATCCTTTGATCAAGAAAAAGAAAAAATTTTAAAAATTCCTATATCTTAAAATTGTCAAATTTTTAATCTTTGTAATTTCACAACATCGCAACACTGACAACAACAATGCAACATAAACAACAGCTACATAAAAAACAAAAAAAATATATATAAGAAAATTATATCTATTTAACCTTGATGACTATATTGGATATTTTTTAAAAGAATAAAGATCTAAAATATCCTTTTGTTAAATGTAAAGAATTTTCTCCATGGAAATTTTGAAAAAAATAAAAAATTTTTTTTTTTTTTTTGTATCACCATCACTCAAGATCATCCCCCAATTTTCGATACTTGTGTAATATTTTTCAACTTCACTTTCATTCAATAATTTTCGTTTTCTTCATTTTATTATAAATTATATTTGACGCGCTTAATCACTCTCCTCCTCTTTATTGGGCCAAAAAAAAAAAAAAAAAAAAGAAAAAATAAGAGCAAGAAAGATATTGAAAACATTTCGTCTTCCAATTTCTAATTTTCTTCTTTTTTTTTTACACTTTTCATCCATCACATTTTCTAACCACCCATTTATTGTCTTTTTTTTCTTTGTTTTTTGAAATTTAGGTTTTTTGGATTTTTTGTTCTTTGTTATTCTCAATAGGAACCAAAGCCAAGACAATATACAAAAATAAAATAACATTTAATTCAATTGTCAAGTTTACGAATTGAATTTCTGTAATTTTTTTTTTTTTTTTATTTTATGAATAAATTACCAAATAAAGGAAGATAAAGAATAACGGTTTAGGTATGGTAAAAAAAAAAAAAAAAAATGACCTAATGTAAAATTTGAAAATAGAAATTCAATTGTAAGTCTTCTGAATTGTTTGTTTAAATTTGATCTTAAATTATTAGAACTTTGTGTCAACATTTTTATTATTTGTTATAAATTGACTATAGAATCATTTTGTTCATGTTTTAACTAATGACATTTACAGTCAATCCCTGAATAAAATTAGATTGTAATATGCAAATTCTATTATTTCTTTCACAAAAACAAATTTGTAAATTATAATATTATAGAAATCGTATAATTAATGCTGCATATATACCGAAGTTCCATTACATACTTCTATATGACCCAAAAGTTGCCTACGGATACTCCTGTCGGTCTGATTTTTACTAATGTTTGCACTAAATTATATTAATAAACAAACTCTCAATGAATCGTGCAAAAGTTTTTCATAAACAGAAAATATACAATTCTAAACATCGTATTTTTTTTTCTAACTCCGACCCTGCATTACATTTATTCATATTAGTTTCTTTTTTTTTTTTTTAAATTACATTTTTCTCATACTTTTAAATTTTGAATTTTTTTATAGATTGTTAAGCGTTGATTACATTATGGTGGAATATATTTAAAAAAAAATTTCTAAAGAAACAAAATTCTTCTTGTCCAAAACAGAATGAACTTTTTTTATATAATTTTATGTCTCTAATGTACTCTTTTAAAAAAATTTTGGTTTGCGTCTTTGATAATTTTGTTAGAATAAAGAAAAAAAATTTTTTTTATATCCTTCATTAATTTTTTATTCTTTTAAATTTTTTTAGATTTTATTTTGCTTTTGTTAAAAAATATTTAATTACAAATTAATCAAAATTGACTTTGACAAAATTTTTTGATAACTTTATTATGTTTTGTTAGTTTTTTTTTTTTTTTGTTCAATGAAAATTCAAAATTAATTTTAGCAAATAAAAAAAAATTATTTAATCAGAGATTAGTTTAACTCTTCCCCAAAAATTTTCTCTCAGTAAAGTAAGTAGAAGTAAGTACAAAAATTCAACAATAGCCAAAATCTAATCTAATCTAATTAAAATCTAATAAGAGAAGGACGAAATATAGTCCTGTTCTTTTGTACATTGTTATAATTTACCATTGAATTATTATACATATACCTAAATTAAGTACCTACCTTGTTTTTTTTGTAAATTGTTAATGTTTTAATTCATTTTTGACAGGCTCTTAAGAAGAATTAAAAATGAGTTGAAAGAACAAGTACAAAAAAAAAAAAAAACAAGATTTTTGTACTCCTGAACATAAACAAATTAAAAGATGATGGCATACGACATGATGAAAAATATAATAAAATTGAAAATTTTAGTACTTTTACGTACTTTTGTGTATACATTTTTAATATTAACAGTGAAGGGTATAGAATGAAAAATTAATTTAATTCTTACTTTCATCCAAAATATAAAAATTACAATGAATTTAAATAGTACGTGGCCTAATTTGTTTAAATTTTTTTTTTTTTTTTGTTTTGGTATTTTTAATAGGAAAAAAAAAGATCAGTTTATATAGGGAAGAAAAAATTTATTAAGGCCGTTAAAATACAAAAAAAAAAAAAAATGAAAATTATATTTAGAAAATTAAAAGAGTTCCAGTGGGAGTTCGTAATATGAACAAGGAATAAGAATATAATTTTGTATTAGCTATTGTTCTTAAGGACTATGAAAATTCCACTTATTTTCTAAAAACAAAAGGCCAAGAATTTTTTTTCATTTAAACTTATACAATATATTTTATCGATTTAAAACGATACAATGAAATTTTCTTCAGACAAAATGTAACAATAATTTTTCAAGGTTATATAAAAGGTATTTCTTTTCTTTAGGTGTTTAGGTTTGTTGTATATTGACGTAAGTTTAATTTAATTTTTATCTTCGCCTAAAATAAAAAAAAAAAAACGATTTGAATTGCAAATTAAATCATAATTCTTTTAAGGTTTTTATAAATTTGATTAATAATATTTTTTTTTTTTTTTTTGTATATAAAACACAATACCTATATATACATATATTATAGATTATATTATATGTAGCGTTTATATACTAACAAATTTAAATTTCAGATGACATTTTGTTATATAAAAAGTTTATCTGTTAAAAAAAAAAAAAAAAAACAAAACTTTATGAATTTTTTGTTTAGATGTTTCCTTTTTTTTATTATTATTTTATTTAATTAATTTTGATTTTTCTTATAAAAGCCGTTTTAATTATTTTTAATTTTCGTTTTTTTTTTTTTTTTTAGGATATAAAAAATATCTATGTTGTCTATCTAAAAAATATTTGAAATTTCCAAAAAGGCAACAATATTTTCAATGGAATTAATTTTAAAGGTTACGGTGTGGAATTAATGTTTCAGAATACAGATGGTATTGGATATTAATTATTTTTCAATTCAAAGATTTAAATATTTTTATTTTATAATTAATTATTCGTATACAATATTTATATTTTATCTATTATATTAACACATAGATAGATACATACATATAAAATCTGAATAATTATTTTAATCAGGATTTATATAAAAAAAATAAAAAAAAAACTCTTACCATTTTTACCAATACTAAAACTTTAATTATTTTCAATTTTATATGAAAAAATTAAAATAAAAAAAAAAAAAAAAAAAAAAAGAAAATTTCGGACTAAGTCAATAGCTTATTTAACCCATTATTTTGTTCAATACATATAAATATACACTTTAAAGTCAAGTGGTTTTGTTAAAGTTTAATAAAATGCAAATAAACTAAAAACAAAAAAAAAAGGAAATTATTAAAAAACTTACCATAAAATAAATATTCAAATTACCATTAAAAAAATAAAAAATAAAGAAAAAAAAAACAGACAAATAAAATTTAAAACTACAGTTTTTTGTTTTCTAGATCAACTTTTTCCATTTTTAAATTATTTTATTTATCCTTAAGGAAAAAAAATGATCCTTAAAGTTGGCCAACAAAAAAAAAAAGTTTTATTTTTGTTAAATAAAATTCAAATAAAAGCAAAATTATAATTTCAATAAACTACTCAGGAGGAAATAATACAAATTTAAAATGGATATAAAATGAACTTTTTGCCTTATTTTAATTTCATTCGAATTATTTCAAATTATTCGGCAACAAGGATAACAATTGAAAATGAGACATCCCAAATAATATATTTACGTATTATTAAAAAATAAATGAAGAAGTATTGTTCAATATTTCTGTTATTATATACATACATATTATATATACATATATTGAATTATAAAAAAAAAAATAGTCAGTTCAATTATTGATATTTATTTAAATATTTATTATATCATATGGTTGTTTATAACAATTATTTTACTTATACATAAACTGTATTATATTAAAATATATATTTTTTTTTACCATACAGATTAAAATTTCTTTAATATATAGACCATTAAATAGACATAAGTTTGATTTTATTATATAAAGTATTTTAATTTAACAATTTAAGCAGAAGCAAAAGAATCAATATTAATTCGACATACAAACCATTAGATAAAAGGAAATACGACGTATGATTTAAAGTTTTAAGTGATGTGATCTATCAATTGAGTTAAAAATTTTAAAGTGTTTGCATAGTAAATTATTTATTTTTTTTTTATTTTAAGTTTTATTAATTATATAGAGATAACACATTATTACACTTAAAAGTTCGCGAACCAGATATTTTAGTATTTATACATAGAAAATTAAAGTTCGGTCTCCAGCTGACATCATTTGTTTTTTTTTTTTAACAATTTGAAAATACAGAAAGAAAATTCGCCATACAAATACAATATATTTTAATTTTATACTTATATATTATTTGAAGCAAAGACACCAACCAATTTTAAATCAACCCAAAGCACAGGACAACAATCAACCTGAAGTCAGTTAAAATGAAATAAAAATTAATTAAAAAAAAAAAACAATAATTTAATAATAAAATATTTAAATTATCGCAATTAATGTTTTTATATGTACACATGTAGATTGTTTATATAATTGTTTATTTCAATTCAATTTATGTTAAATGTCAAAGTTATTATAGACATACCAAGATCATACAAATTGTTTTGTACACATGTAGATTGTTTATATAATTGTTTATTTCAATTCAATTTATGTTAAATGTCAAAGTTATCATAGACATACCAAGATCATACAAATTGTTTTATATAATTAATTAAATCTATTAAATCTGTAAATCTGTAAATCGATAAAACCTTAATTTAATCTGTAAATCTGTTTTACATGAAATCTTATATAATGTAAAGCAGATGATAGAATGGGGGGGGGGGGGCCTATTGGCAAGTACCACAATATCAAAATTGCCATTATGTCACTTTCAAAACGACATAAAGGCAGTTGCGACTTAAGGCGGGCAGTCGTTTTGAAAAACTGTTGCGACTGGAAGGAACTGACAAAAGAGCAAATGACCTTATGACACTTTTTATTTGACATTATGTTTACTAAATTAAAAACGAAAAATGACATAACAACAATATATTTATTCCAAAACGAAAAAAGTGAACCAGTGAACTAATAACTAGTCAAAATAAAAATTTTGCAAAATGTAAGTATATTATCGTATACACTATATAGGGTTTTTATTTTTTATCGGAAGCGTAACTATATCTCGATTTTGAAAATCTCGTGAATCAAAATCATCCCTCTTAAATATTTTAGAAAAAGTCAATACCCTGTTTTTGAATACAACTAAAATACACTTAATTATATTTTTTACATAAATTTTTTAGAAATAAATAAGATTTTTATAAATAAGATTTCGTTACGCTATCTATAATTCA
Source organism: Poecilobothrus nobilitatus (assembly GCA_947095535.1). NCBI lineage: Eukaryota > Metazoa > Arthropoda > Insecta > Diptera > Dolichopodidae > Poecilobothrus > Poecilobothrus nobilitatus. Next base: position 56,027,164 of record OX352774.1, read on the forward strand.
TTATATTGTCAAAAATTGTCAATTTATGTCATCTTTGACTCTTTATAGATGTGTTAATAGTTAGACTTTGATTTACGATATTTATTAATACATGTTTATTTTTCTACACTTTCTTTTGAATTTTCGCAGTTTTTCTATTAAACTAGCACTTTTATTGTACCAGATAGGATCTGCATAAGTGATAATTGATTGTATATCAATATTTGGTAACATATCATCTTGAATCTGTGTTTGATTATTTTATTATAAAATGGTTTACTGTAGGCCATGAATTTTTTCTTGGCTTTTGTTATTGCCTTAATACAGTGTTGAGGGTGATTTGAATTTTCTTGTAAACACCAAGATCTTTAACTGATTTTTTAGGTAGCAATACGAATGCTTGTATCTCAAAATCTCGTTTTTTTAAATCTTTTTTTTTTTTTTGTAATCTCTGTAAATCTCTTTTTTCCAGAAAATACAGAAAAAATTAAAAATTGTGATTTTTAATTTTTACAGAATAATAGTAGGAAATAGATTTAGATTTAGAGTTGCAATCAAAATCGGGGTTATACGTTTTTCCCAAATGTAAGATTTTGAATTTGAAGGAATTTTAAAGTTGAATTTAAAATCTTAATTTCAATAATTTGTCTAGTGAGTATTTAGGGGCGGTAGCCTCAATCTTTCTTAACAATTTTGATGTTGAAATATGTATGAAACGAGCATTCGTACTCAACCCGATTTTTTATTCTCCAGAATTAAATTATTATAACAGGCTATAAGTTACCTATTGAATTTGTTTATATTTAAGTTACATATAACATATTTTAAAAACATCAGACATAATATTATAATACATAATATGAAAGAATAAATCAGATCTCGTTTATTATTTATAATGTCATAAATTTTGAATTGAAATATGAAAAGTTCCAATCAATGGCTAAGTTATAATCGTCTTTTATTAATTAACTGAAATTATATTGTATTTGAATATCCTTTTTTCTTAATAAAATATAAATAAAATGAATCTATATAAGTATAATAATGAGTTTAATAGATTTTTAATTATTTATTTTATTTAAATTTTAATTTTAATAGAACTTGAATAACTTTAACTAAAATTAAATTTAGTTTTAGTTTGGCAGTTAATTTTAATGTATATTTTAATTATTTATTTATAATTATAAAACATATAATGACCTCATTTGGAATGAATTATATTAATTGTATCAGTTTTATTTTAAGCTTTTTAATATTTTACAGTCAATAAATATTAAATTAAACCTAAATTTATTACTCCTATAGTTCCTATAATAATAATAAAAAAAAAAAAAAAAACAATTAAAATTTAAATTTGAAATATAAAAAAGAAATGAGAATTTGTTTTGTATTGGACACAAATTTAAAATATTATAATTTCTATCGAAATTAACAAAACTATTAATTCGTTTCCACTAAAGTACTATGTATAACAATTTTATTTTTTTAATTAAATGAACAATATTTAATTGTTCATTTTTATTGCACTTTAACGGGTGGATTTATGATACCTAATTTAGATAAATAATTTTTTTTTTTTTTTTAATTTTTGAGGTTATATAATTCTTTAAAGTTAATATTTCAAAATTCTAGTGATTATAATGGAATTATCATAGATTTAAATCTGATACAGGTAAAATTATTTTATTGAAAATTTAATGTAATTAAAGCGTAAAAAAATAATAAAAAAAAATTCTAAAAAAATATATAATATCAAATTAATATTAAAAAAGGGGCCTCGGTGGCCTAGTGGGTAAGAGCGTATGAAATATGTTGTAAACACCGTGACAGTGTGGATTCAAATCCCGTACATGTCATAACAATAAGAATTTCCCTTTACGACATTTATAGCCACACCTGAAAAGAAAAGGCTGTGTAATTTCCTTGTCACATTTATAAGTCAGGGGAATACACTAAAAAAAAAAATATTAAATTACATAAAGTTCTCTTTTATTTCCATTCCGATTTTATTCCCCTTATTCAATTTTGAACATTCGGCTTTCAAAGGAAAATACAATCGAATCATTCTTATTTCGGTTTTCCAAATATGTCGTTCTTTCTTTTTATCAGTGGTATAAATATGAGAATATATAACTAAGTGGTGTATTCCCTTTTTCCAAAACAAATATATAAATACTCTGAATTAGGGGCAACCCTGATTTTGTAATCATCTCCAAAATTCCTCTCAATTACATTTGTTAACATAAATATTTCAACAAAAAAGCATATAAATATTTGCGATTTTTTTCTCAGTGATATTTTGAAAGTCGGGATTTCGAAAAAGCGATATCAAAAATGTCAAAACTGATACTAAAATTAATATTGCAGAAAGTTTTTTATAATAGAAAATAAAATTCGATTTTATTTCTTTTCAGTTTTGGTTTTATTTACTTTTCGAAACGGTAAACGGTTACGGTTACGGATTACGGTAAACGATTACGGAAAATTCACTATTTCGACTTCACTTCTGCATTGAAAAGCAAATGAAGCTGATTCGGCTTTACTGATTAGGACATTATTAGTGAATACCTAAAATTTACCCTTTAGTTTTTGAAAAAACAATATAAATAAAATAGTCCAAGCAAATACGGACATATAATTTATAGAGAAATACACAATTCGACAGAAAGTATGTAAGCTTATAAAGTTTACAGTGAAAATTGTGATTGGCAATACAAGTTTAATAACTTAAATGATGAAATAATATAATAAGAAATTAATTACTAAAATAAAAACAATAATAGGTTAATCAAACTTTTGTAAGAAATTGAATAAAAAGTTATTTTTTTATTTCATAAACTATCACAGTATGTCACTTTTTACGTTATGCCAGTTATTAAATTAATATTAAAATAATTGCATATCTTTAGGAAACAAATTATATTTTATTTATTGGTTTTAAAAAAATTATGTTTTTTTTTTTACAAATAATATGTATAATATGAGTTAAATATAGTTTTTAAATATATAATTTTATTTTTTTGTGTTTAAGTCACTGTGCTACTTCAAATATAAAATGATTTAATTCAATTCAATCAAACTCAGGACCTCTCTCTGAGTCACTAAATTGAGTTAGAATTCATTTAAGAATTTGTATATTATTTAAAGACTAAAACTAGAATATTAATCTCTTGATTTGTACTCTAACCTTTTTTCACTTTAATTTAAAAAGAAGTTTGTTTTTAAAACTATGAAAGTTGTTTAAATAAATTTTAAGAATAACTGCAAAACTTTCAGAAATCGTTTTTTTTTTTTTTGCACTAAGTCTAATTAATTTGAACTGAAAAAAAAACTTTTATAATCTCAAAAAAAAAAAACATTTGTAAAAACTTTTGATTAACTACTGACTCAGTTTCTCTACTTTTGTTTCTTGACAAAATAAATCTATTGTAAACTATTTAACAAAAAAGTAACAACTACATCAAAATAAGAAAACAATAAATTGACCAGTGATATGAAAATCTGATATACCCAAGAAATAATTGTTAGTTTGAATAGTAAGAAAAAAAGGAGCTAAGAAATAAGTTTCTCATTTTTTTTTTTATTTGATAAACAAAGTTTTTTATGAAAACTTCTTCTTTAATTTAATTTCTGTGTCATTTAAATTTTAAATCCGAATCGTTTACTTTCTTTGTTGTTATCCTTTTCCATTAATTGAATTTAAAATTAAAAATATCCTCTTTTATTAATTGCAATAAATTGAAGTATATCTTAAGTCAAATATTATATAAAAAACAAACACATTTTTGATGGCAAGAGTTTTGAGAGAATTCTATAAATTTAATATGATATAGGAATAATATTTGGGAATACATTATTATAATAACATTTCATTTTATAATATGCAACTTTGTTTAAATTCATAACCACCTTACCTTCCAAGTCTCACCATTCATCCTATTTCTCTACAATTCTTCATCCTTTTACCAAAGCCTACAATAATTTTGTATAAGAATTCACTCCTAGAGTTGGGGTAGTGTGCAAAAAACAACAAAATTGTATTCAACATGTAAAAGTAACCTCTTTTTAGCACATATTCAAATTGAAAAAATTTGCCTATTAATTTCACTATGTCCGTCTATCCATCCATTTATCCGTCTGGGTATTAATTTTAACTACGGATAGAAGTCGCAAAAAAAATAGATTTTAGGGAACAACTTTATTCTGCAGCCCAATCCGTTGCGGAGCTACACCGCAAAAGCGCTATATTTAACAGTATAACAGAAGTTCTATAAGGAATATTTTCAATCTGAAAATGTCTAACTAACTGCTTTTATAAGCTTCCTTAATATATATATAAATAAAAATAAATATAAAGTTTTGCCATACGATATTTTTTTACCCTTATGCGAAACTCAATTTTTTTAATTTTGGAAGTTCTTCTATCTTTCAAACGGTTTAAGTTAGAAACTTAAAATAGGTAGGTGTTAAATTTTTGGAAATAAGTTTGTTTAGGAGTTGTAATGCTTGAAAAACTGAAAATTTCTTTACTTTTAAACACTTGTGAACAACTTTTCTTATAGGGTTAGCTTAAAATTGACTGTCGTTTGAGGCGTATTGACTGTCGTATTTTTGCTAACAAATTTTCCTAGCGAATTTTTTCAAATTTTTTGTTTTTGTTAGAAAATTCTTTTCCAATCTACACTTATTTACTCTTAACAATAGTATCCTTACCCAATTTTCGGACAATATGTGCTAAATACCTGTTTTTTTTTATTAAACAGCAAAAGATTACCACGAAACAAGAGCAAAGTAATCAACTACTACAATGCCAAAACCAATTCAATTATTTAGACCAAAAAATTTAACCCTTTTAACCCTTTTTAAACAGAAAGAAAATTTAATAAACAATTTGAATGGACATAGTTCAACCAATGGATATTCAAACAATTGAATGGAACAGTCAAGCACTTCCAAACAAAAAAAAATTTTTTTAATTTATAAAGGAGTTCATAATTTAAAAAACAAAAAATAAAAATTTAAAACCAATATATAATTCTTAAAAGATATGATCTTAGAGTTTTTTAACATCACCACAATAATTAAAACTTTAATTTCATTTTAATAAAACACCAGCTGTTGATGTCATCTCTTATTAAGATTAAAATAAAAACTAAATTAAAACATCATTTTAGAAAACCTTTTTTTTTCTCTTTTTAATTTTATTGGTTTTTACTCTTTTTTTGGTATTTGGTGGTTTTTTCTTTTTTTAACAAAGATTAAATTACAATCATTTTTATTAAATAATAAATAAGAAAGATAGAAAGAAAGAAAACATATTAAAATATAATTTAGTCCTTTAAATTGTCCTTTTTTCTTTAGAAAAAAACAAAAAAACAAAAAAAAACAATCGGATAAAATGATAAGGGAATGGTTTTTATTATAGTTTCAACGTTTTTTCGTTGCCACGTCGACTTTAAAATTTATAGTGTTTTTATTTAGTTTTGTCTTCAATAATGTTTTATATAAACTTTTAAAATAACTTAGGACGGGATATTCAGATTTTTATACGTTTTATTATGATTGGTAAGACTTTTCAAAATCTTTTATAATATATTCGTTTTTGGTTATAACATAGTTAGGCTATGCATTATCATTTCATATAATCCTAAAGTTATTTTACACGTACGATTTGAAATACTATTTAAAAATAATAGATAGGAATGTTTATGTTTAATAAGTTGAAGTTTTATGAACCTCAATAAATCATATAATTCTAATAATAATAATACAAATGTGACCAAAATATAATTAAAATAACAAATCTTTATACAATAATTGATCTGTCTGGTCAACTTAATACAACTATTAGATTAGCATAATAACCCTTATAACCTTATAACCTTCTTCTTAAAAAAAAATGTAAAATCACTTCTGTCAATACTTAGAAATCTGAATAAAAAGAAAAGAAGAAACACAAGAAAATAATACAAAATAAATATCTTTTTTATTTTACATTTGTAAAACTCATTCTCCAAAGAATTGAAAAGAAAAAAAACTAAATTTGAAAAAAAAAAAATTCTTCCTTAATAACTTAATTTTCATCCCTTTTATATATATATATATACATATATAAATTTATACATAAATAAATATCTTTTCTGATTTCATCAGAAATCATCCATTTCATTTCCTGTTCTGTTCTGTTTCGGATTTAAAAAAAAAGACAATTTTGGTGTTAAGCATTTTGTTTTAAAATAAGAAAAGAAAAAAAAGTAAAAATTAAATGGATTTTCAAAATCTTTATTATACAATCGTTATTTATTTTTTTAATACAGGGTACTTTAAAGGATAGTCTAAATAAATGTTTAGAATTAGTAAAGTAATGAAATATTTATTTTCCATTTTAAAATTTGCCACAAAAATTCTAAAAAGACTAAAACACTTTTCTAACACTCTTTAAAAATAAAAAATATAAAATGGAGGGACCTCTGTAGACGTATGGTTTCAACATCATGACGTATTAAACTTGCAAGTTTTTTTCATTTGCAAGGACAGAAAATTACTTTAGAAAAGTATGTTTTTTTCTTAACAAATCCCTTGCGAATAAAATTATATATTTATATACTATGTATGATATGCAAATATAATACAAACAAAATAAATTGTATTACTATACATAAATAATACATAATAATACGTATAGTGAGTGGCCTTAGTAGTTAACCCTAAACATTTGATGCGATCTTCTGAATTTTTAAAACTTCTTTTGGAAGATATAATCAGTTTAATCCAATAGACACAAGGAAAATTCAATCTTATTTGCTTATTATTTGCTTATTAAACAAACAACAAGAGCAAATCCATCGGTAAAAGTTACAAATCTAAATATTAGTTTTTTAATTGCATACGCTTAGGCTGAAAATAATGAACACTCTGTTCAAACAAATCTTTTCTTTTTATTTGAAAATCACCCTATTTTTGGTCACATTTGCGGTGTTGGTTATTTAATTTTTATTTCACATCTCTCCTGTTATCTTTTCATTTAAAAAAAAAAAAACAAAAATGAATAACATATAATAAAATATTAAAAAAAAGACTGTATGTGATCTACAATTTAAAATGTGAGTTTTTTCTAAACAAATTACGAATTTACCATCTGTTAAAAAAATTTTCTGCGGTTTTTTGATTAAATATACATATAATTGGTTTTTTTTTTTGAAAAGTTCCCAAATTTAATATTAAAAAAACAAAAAAAAAAAAAAAAATTAAAAAATCACTTTTTATTTTTAATATTTGTGGGAATTTATTTTCTTCTTCATAAAAGAAAATTCGATCTATAAATTTATTTGGTTTTTTTCGTACATAATATTTAAACATATATGGTTTCTTCATTTTATTTATTTTAAAAGAAATTAAATTAAAGAACCGAAATTATGGTTCTTAAATTTGAAATTTTATTATAATTAACATGTTTTGAAATTTTACTAAAAACAAAACTTTCGTTTGTTCTCTGATATGTAGCCTGAATAGATAGAAAATAATTTTTTTAAATTTATCTAAAAAATGTTTCAATATTTCTTTTAATTTGACCGACCGAGATTTAATTTTAATTTGTTCCTTAAAAAAATTCTTATTGAAATCAAATAAATGGAAAAATTTTTGGTTAAAAAAAAAGACAGTTAAAAAATGAAAGATATATAATATGTGACCAATTCAATTATGTCAATTTAGAACAATATGAAGTATTAATATATAAGATTTTTATAATGAAAAAAGAAAAAGTTTATATCTTATCTTTTTTATTTTTAATTAACATTAACATTAAAAAAAGGAAATGATTTAAAAGATTTTCATTAATTTCTTTACTTTAGACGACTACTAAGTTGGTTAGTTAAACATCTTCTTTTTAGTATTTTGCACTTTATGTTTCCTTAAAAAAATTTAAGCAAATATGTATACCTTTTTCTCTTAATATAAACTATTTGATGACCAAACCATACTGCTAATTTTCAAACTATTTTAAGTCCAAAAAATGAAACTGATTCCGGACTTCCAACACAAGATACACATTATTCAATTCGACATACTTTGATTACAAATCGTGATCTTAAAGCAAATTTTGATTAATTATAACTTCAGTTTTCTGTTACATTTATCTTAAATTTTTCGTTTTCTAAAGATTCGGTATATAATTAAAATAAAAAAATATATTTACTTAATAGGTATTCAATAAATTTATACATTAATATTTAATAAATTTAAGTTTTAAAAACTGATTAGACTAAAATAAAATTCTTCATAAATTTATAATCATAATAAAATAAAAACAAGTAAAAGTAACAGTAAGTCGATGTAACCGACTTATTTTATACCCTAGGTGTAGGGTTAATTCAAATTAAATTAAAAATCCATAAGTTATTTTAGTTAGGTATTTAATATAAGCTAAAATAAATAAATGCTTTTACAACCTTTGTACAAAATTTCAAGTTTTTATATTTATTAATTTCGAAGATATGCTTGTTCGGTCTTGGGAGTTGTATGGGAGGTACCCGAACGACCACTTCAATTCATCTCAAATTTTAAGCAAATCAGGGATTTAAGAAACAGAACCTTCGTATCAAATTTGAAGTTCCTATCTTTATTAATTTCGAAGATATGCTTGTTCGGTTTTGGGAGTTGTATGGGAGGTACCCGAACAGCTCCTCCAATTCATCTCAAATTTTCGACAAATCAGGGATTCAGGAAACAACACCCTAGTACCAAATTTGACGTTTCTATCTTTATTAATATCGAATATATGCTTGTTCGGTTTTGGGATTTGTATGGGAGGTACCTAAATAACCACTCCAATTCATCTCAAATTTTAGGGATATCAGGGATTCAGGAAAACACACCCTCGTACAAAATTTTAAGTTTCTATCTTTATTAATTTCGAAGATATGGGTATTCGGTTTTGGGAGTTGTATGGGAGGTACTCGAACGCATGGTTCGATTTCGATCATTTACAATCCCCGCCTTACCTTAGTCATTGTTAACATACAGTATAAATTTCATCAAGATAGCATCATTATTTTTTGAATTATCGTCCGTACGGACGGACGGACGGACATCGCTAAATAGACTCAGGAGGCAATCCTGATTCAGAATATATATACATGTCTATACCTAACTCGCTTCCTTTTGGTGGTTATAAACACCATACCAAAGTTAATATACCATATACTTAATGTGTAGGGTATAATAATGAATTTATAATTGAACAAAAATATTTTCATTGGAAATTTTAAAATTTCTTCTTACTCTATAATTTTCTTTTTCTTCCATATTAAACAGATCAAAGTTTATTAGATTATTCCACGTGTACTAAAGTATTTTTTTAAGTCCTGTTCTTGTTATATACCTGCTTTTGATATTTATATATATAAATCAATAAATGATTTGACACGTGACATGTTGAAAATGTTTTTCTTTCTACTTATTTTTTTTTTTTCATTCCTTCACAAAGCAAAAAAACATTTTTTACATCATTTTTATTTTTATCGTATAAGTATTACTTTAAATTTGTGTTAGTCTTGATACAAAAGAAACCTTGGGCAAAGATAATACAAAAACACACACCCAACAACTCAAGTGTTACCCAAACTATAAATTATTAAAAGGACATCATGTTGTACAGTTACAGAAAAAGAAAAGGTACAAAAATTAAACAATAAAATTCTGTACGAAAATTATTTTACCATAGGATTAGTACATTATATTAGGAAATATTTACATTCTTACATACACATATATAAAAAAAAACAATAGAAAAGAAGAAAAATAAAAAAAATGAGGTAAATGTAATGTAAAATGTTTTTAGTGAAGCTTTAAAAACTTTTCTAAAAAAAAAAAACATTAGGATTATTTTTCTAAGACTTTTAAGAACCCTCATAAAATTACCAAAAAAAAAAAAAACCTTTAAAAAAGTTATTTATGTGAGAAAATATACTTCGAAACATAAAATTTTATCAATCCTATACTTATACTCTTAAATAAATGTGTTTAAATCGAAATTTGGATTTTTGTTCTTTTCTAACAAGTAGATTAAATTTAAAAGGATATTAATTAGAGCGAAAGGACTTACATAATATACAATTAATACAATATGTAAGTATGTGATAAAAATAATTTTTTTAAACTTTTTGTTCTGTTTTGTGTTTTTTCTTGTTTTTTTTTTTTTTTTTGAGCTTACGTTTGTAAAATTTATGAAATATGAAGGGTGATAGTGAAATTAAAGAAGTTCAGACAGTTTTATATGTAGAAAGAATTGTTAAAAATTTAATATAAATAATAATTTTGTCGATGGATATTTAAGCTAAAATATTAATGGATTTTAATATTTTATATTTATATTTAATATGAAAGTTTGAATGGATAATAAAAGATTTTTGATGTGGAAAGAATTTATTAAAAAATTTTCAAATAATTTTTTAGAATAACCAAATTCAATTCATCCAATATTCTATAATTTTCCATATTTTAAAAAAATGCATTCATTTTACATTTTTTTTCTTATTTTTCCTTTATTTTTATTGTTACACTTTTTTAAAATTCTTCTACTCTTTATCTCACCTTTTTATTGATGGATCTATATGAATCCAAAAACTGTATATCTGGATACTAATTTTTACATTATTTAGTAGAATTAGTAGCTACTCCATGGTTTCTGCCACCAATTATCGGTAAATCGTCAATCGGGTACTCTTCTCTTTCTTTAAATACATTATCAAAAATTAAAAAATTAAATAAAATACTGCCTTATCTGGTTTACAATCTTAAATCTTAAAATGTATTTTGCTTTTCATACCACATATATATTAGTTTTAATCAATTATTTCAATACCTTTAATAAATTATTGAAATTTTATATGTATTTTGCATGTTCATATACAATCATACATAATTTGAAAAAAATTTGAATAATTCTTAATTTAAATTTTCAATTTTAATGCAAATTATCAAAAGAATAATCGAAATAATTTTCTTTCCTTCCTTCCTTCCGATAACGATTCATTTTTCTCATCAATTTGATATATGTATTTTATCTGAATATTTTTAGAGTATTTTTCTATAGAATTCCGTAATAATTTTCTTTTATATGTATATTTATATTTATACGTATATTTAAATTTATCATCAAATTGATTATAAATTATTACAGATTAAATCCTCTAAGCAATTTACAAGAAAAAAAAAATTATTTTTACTTCTTATGCCTTAAAAAAGAACATTCTAAAAAATGAAAAGTTAAAAAACCAAAATATAATTTATTTAAAAGAAATTTTTATTAAAAAATTGTTCTGACTCCCTCCTCCCCTCTCAATTATTTTCATTTAATTCATAAAAACAAATTTCTTTTTTATTTTCTTAATAATTTTTCTTCATTTATCATTTGATTTTATAATACACTTACAATTTCTTTATTATATTCTAAAAATGATTTAAAAAATATTGGTAGGCTTACTAAGGAATATTAAGGTTAAAGTACTCATAGAATAGGAAAAAATAAAGCAATGAAAATCACAAAATTACATCAACTATAGGTACTTATTGAAATGAAGAAAACCGCAGTTATACAGCCCAGAATTTTATAACTGAAATTGCCAGAAAAAAGCATTCATGTTTACATTATGTTAGAAAAAAAACTTGTAAATTTCTATATGAAAATATTCCTAATCATTCGATATAACAAGAGTCTTCCAAAACAAAATCCTTCACAAAAGATGTAAACACATTGAATAATTTAAAAAATAAAGGTATTTTTATAACTTCACAATTGGTAAAAACTTACTACTTAGTAACCTTGACTTAACCTCATTTAACTTCAACAATTTTAAATTTAAAGCCCAAATGGAAAGTTTTATATAATAAAGTAGTATGATCAATTTGAACAGCACACCTTTAAAAATTTATCTCCTTTACGCTAAAACCAATGTAATTTTCTAATGAACCACTAATGGTTTTAGACCTTAGTCATAGATTCAATCTTCTTATAAGATGATCCAGAAATATCGATATTAACCAAAAATGTTCTTGATTAAAGCTTAAATTTTTATAAATATCTGTCTCTCTGTATTTCATTCTTTTTAAAGTATTTCTAATTTTTAACTTTCTTTATAAAAAAAAATAAAAAACCGAATCCAATTTATGTGAAAACTACTATCACTTCTCTTAAATAACAAAACAAATTTTCTTATGTAATCTTATATATTCCTTCTTTAAATTTTACCACATATTTTAAAATTTCCCTTCTCTTAAATATTATTTAACACTTAATACGTACTGGTGACTTTCCACGTTCATTTTTCTATAATTTTTCCAAGAGTATCCTTTTGACACGTCATCAACACAAAAAATAAAAAAGTCAACAAAAAGAAAATTAAAAAAAAAATTTCCCAAAAAAAAAGAAAATTCAGGTAAACTTTCAAAATTTATTTATATTTATTTATTTTTTTTTTGTTTTTCTTCTTTTCATTTTTTTCTTTTTATTTTTCTTTTTATTTCTTTTTATTTATATTACTAACACTTTAATAATATTTGCTTTCAAGGAAAATTGAAACAAATTTTTCAAAATATCTTAAAAATAAAAAATAAAAATTGGAAAAAAAGAATTAGTTGAAAATCTGATGTTAAACTGGAAGGAGAGGAAAAAATTATACAGTGCCGTAACATAAATTTGAGACATAACAATTTGTTAGTTTATATTTTATTTAAAATGTTTTAAATAATTGGAATACATTATATATTGAATTACTTCTTCTTTACCATTTAGATGTCGCAATGTGAAAAAAATATTTTACTTAAGAATCCTAAAATTAACTCAAACATATGCCAGTGAAAGCTGGACTGTGCAAAGGGGATGGAAAAAAACTAGCAATACTTAAAAGGAAGTTATCTCCAATTATGCAATACTTAAAGGGAAATTCTCTACCAATTATGGTCACGCGGATATTATCAAGACAATTAAAATCAAATCAACATATTATGATGAGCAGGTTACGTCGAAGGAACTGCTAGTAATTATGCACCTAGAGAGTTACTGTTTGGTAGGAGTGACTTAAAAAGATAAAAAGGATGTCTCAAATTAAGAAGTATTGACGGCGTTGAAAGGGACCCCTGCATGTACACTTGTAATAATCAACTGAAAAACTTCAGCAAGAGACAGGTCTACATGGAGGCGAAAACTGCAACAGGCTAAGACCCTACCAGGATTGTCCAGCGAATGATCATGATGATCCTAAAATTAATTATCGCATTTAACGCATTGTTATCTCGTTTTTAATCTAGTATTTTATCTAGGATATTCTAATAGTCTAACTCTTAGTCTAACATTATATTTCTTTTACGAAATGGAGTTTAATAATATTGTGCTTTTGAACACTTCATGTTAAAGTAACTTCAATTTTATGATTCAAAATTAATTTTATCAACAACTTACGAATATCTTGGCTTGATTTATTTATTTTTTTTTATTTTTTATTTTTAATGCATTTCTCTGCCACATAAATGTGAACAGGAAATTACACAGCTTTTCCTGTTCAGGCGTGGCTGTAAATGTCGTAAGGGAGATTAACTCTTACGGCGTGTGTGGGATTCGAACCCACACTCCCTCGGTGTTTACAGCGTATCTTATACGCTCTTACCCACTAGGCCACCGAGGCCCCAGATTCATTTTTAGAGAAACAAATTAATTTTTATCTCCTAATATTATAGTGTAGTATAGAATTTTTGATTCAAGAATCAAGCCTTTGGATTTAAATGTAACATTATTAAATTTTATTGAAGTTTTATATCTTATTTGATGACAAAGATTGCGATAAATATAAAGCTTTTTCTACTTGAAGAGTACATTCATATACCTATAGAATTTTATTCATAAAAATTAAATAAGAAAAAAATATTTTGAAATTTTCTTTTCAATATTTGATTTTCAAAAAAAAAAAAAAAATATAAAATAAAATATATTTACTGAAATATTTCTTAAATATGTATCTAATAGATCTATATTCTGCTCTTATATAATTTTTTTTTTTTTTATATATTCGTTTTCTTTTATTGTTTTCTTAGTAAATGTCCTTAAAATTGTTTTGTATTGTTTATTTAACAAACATTCTCTAGAGACTTATTTTAAAATTTTCAATGTAAGAAAAAAAGAATGATTAAATAAATAAAAGATAGTGTTATATAATATTTACACCTTTCTTTAAAATAAAATAAAAAATAATAAAATTGATGAAATTTAAGGAATTAAATTGATGACATAGATATTTTCTAATGAAAAACAAAATACTAATAATTCTAACGAAATCAAAATAAGCTAACTTAAGATAGATTTTATTTTATATGGAATTCCTTGGAAAATTTGTGGTTAATAGAGGCATAATTGCTAAGATATGGAGAAAATTTATCAACACAAAATGTCTAAGCCTAATGTAGCTCAAGATATATTAAACGATAAAGAAGAAAATGATACACCCAATTAATTGGTCTTTAAGTAAGGAAAATTTAAAAATAGCATAAAATTAATTTACCTTATGTTTTTTACACTTTCTTTTACTACCTTTTTTTCCCATTATTAATTATAACTGTTTATTTACTTTACTTGGTATATTCTGTTTAGGACCATTTACTTAATTCTCTTTTCCTTTGTAAAAATATATCAATCAGATATACATACATATATGAAATATTCTATCCTATACTCTACTCATATATATATGTATATATATATATATATATACATGTATCATTTAAAACATGTTTAGGTTTTTAAAATATTTTACTTGTTATGTTTAATTTTTGTTTCCTTTCTTTTTTTTTGCTTATTTGAAGTGTTACCATATTTGTTTTATTCATATCACGTGTTGCTTCACAAATGTATTTATAATGTCATACATATACATATATATTGTATAATACGTGCATTATTCTCAAAATGTACGTTCATATAAAGGAAAAGAATATACTTAAAATATAAGACATTAAAATCTTTTAAGTACTTAAAAATTCATCAAAAATTTCTTTACCTTTTGAAAGTAAACACTGATTAATTACTCAAATTTAAGATTGCATATACTTACCTTTAGATATTCCAATGTTTTTTATTAGATTTTTTTTTTTTCTTGTTGTTGTGGAATTCATTCCTTTTTAGGACATTTCCAAAAAAATTTTAAAAAAAGGTGCCTATTAGTTTCACTTTGTACGTACGTTCGTCTGTTTACAAAACTTCTAGACCGTTAAAGATGGAGAAAAATAATTTTAACCATATGTAGGTCTCATAAAAAAATTAATTTTGTGGAACAACTTTTTCATGTAGCCCCATTCATCACAACTACAACCCTCAAACTTTGAAAAAGCCCTATTTTTAAATGCGTATATATATGTTCTGCTTAACATTTTTTCAATCTGGAAACGTCATTCGACAGGTATTTTTTTTACCTTTGTAAATTAATATCAAAATTATACAGTTTTCTTAAGTTTATTATTTAATTTTACCGTTATGTGAAAATCAAATTTTGCATGATTTTTCTACTCTCATAACTCTGGAATACTTTTAGATAGGGACTTGAAGTTTTGATGATAGAAAGAACTTTTAAAATTAGTATAAGTTTGCTCAAAAAAATGTTTTGGACCACCCCCTGTTTATGAGCTATTAGGACTCAAAAATTGAAAATTTGCTATTTTTAGGCACCTGTAACTTAAGCATCTGTACAAATTTTGCTTAGGCAAGCCACAAAAATTAAAGCTTCAGTAATGTGTTTTCACGTGTTAACGGTTTTTTTGGTTATATAGGCTTCCGGACTTACAGGCTCTCAAAATTCCAGAAAAGTCCTTTTTCATTCCTCATTCCTCATTCCAAGTCCTGATATGTATTGTATTCCAAGTCCTCATTTTGATCATATACATATACGTATCTAAAATAAGTTTCGACACATAACAAAAAACATCAATTTACTAAAATAAATTTCCAAGAAAGAAAAATTTAATGTAAAAAAAAAATTAAACCAAATTTATTTTTTATTCTTTTTTATTTTACAGGAAGGAAATAAATTTTTTAGTTCATATCCGTTTTATAAATTATTTACCGTTAAATTAACAACAAAATATCAAAGAAAAAGAAAAAAATGAAAAGTATGATTTTCGGTAAATACGAATTATCAAGGTTAAATTTTTCCAAGGTTAGAAGGAGAATTTTTAATGAGTTATACAATGTTAAGAAGCCTTTATTGTTGATTCATGATTGAATTTTGTTTAATCATTTTTAATCTTTTGAAAGATTAAACAATTAGAAGAGTTAATCTTTGTAAAGTTAATTCTTATAAAGTCATATAAATTTCATATTTAAATTGTTTTGTATTTTAATTTTTTTTTTTGTTAAAAATTTAATTCTTTAAGATTTTAAAATAAACTTTAATTTTTCTATAAATTAATAATATACTTACATATATATATATTTAATACTCTTTTGGCTGATTTTTTGGTAAAATACTTAAGGGTGATTTAGATATACTTTCATATATTAAGTTTATAATTAAATCAAAGGCTTGAGATTAAGTTAAATCAAAGTAAAACATATAAGTAAAACATATAACACAAGATGTTAACTTGGGAGTTATTTAGCAACCAATAAGCGAACTCAGACCTAATATAATATTTTATAAGAAAAGTAATTTAATATTATAAAAAGAATGAAATCAATCATTGAATAAAGAATTTCCGAAAAATCGAACATGAAGGCCGAATTAGGTGCGATAGTTTTCAAACTCTATTTTAAAAGCCTTCATTTTTTGACAAACTATAAAAAAATTTATAAAACTAATTTTAATTTAAATATTTTTTTCGTCTTCTAAAATTCAATAAATCATAAACTATTTTATGTTAACTAAAGCGAAAGATAAAATGATTTATCAATAAAATGATATGTCAATCAATTAAAAAATTGATAAATGATCTTGTAATCAATTAATTATATTAGACACATATTTGTATGAAAATATGCTTTGATAAATTTTATAGATTTATTAGTAAAAGTATTGTTATATATTAATTATAATAAATATAATCTTTTTTTCTTTGTTGTAACTAAATCTAAACACAATATGATATTTTATGAAATCAATTATAATTATAAATAATATTTTATAAATAAACATTAAAGATTTATGATTTTGTATATATTAATAATTTTTTCATTGAGATCTGTATTTCTGTTCATTAATCATCATTTATTTTTCTTGTAACATTTAAAACATTATTTAATAATAGTTATAATAATCTTTTTTTTTTTTTGCGGTGGTTAACCAAGACAATACGGAAATAAATTAAATATTATATAAAATTAATGTGAATCCAATGGAATAGGGGTAAAGCAATAAATAGAAATGCGAAATAGAATAGGATAATTCTAAGGTAAATCAAGATACAAGATCTTGATGATTATGCATAAAAGAAATTGATCTAAATTAATTAGATAAAATCTAAAGAAAAACCAAAAATATAAATTTTGATGAAACTGAAAACTATTTGAAATTTGGTGACCACCATTATTCTTAAGAATAAATACAGTCAATGCAGAAATATAAATCTTTACGTTATGCATTAATTATTTATTCTTCAAATACGTAAATAATTTTAAACTTAGCATATATTTGCACCCACTACCTCGGTATATTTTTGTAACTTCATAAACTAATACACTTATAATCCACCGATAGTTAAAAACAAAAATTTAGCTCCGTTTAGAAAAAAAATAGGATAAGTTACCTGGGATACTGCCTACTGAAGGACACTTAAAGAAAATTAGATTAGGAAATGAGGATTCGTGCAGATTTTATAAAAAATAAGAACAATCTGCAGAAAACATGCACTACAGATGTTTAGTTTCTTAAAAATAGTACGACTGACAGAAGTAATAAAAGTTGAGGCAAAATTCACAACACGTAGTAATAAGTGGACCATAATAGATCAGCTTCAAATAATAATCTATAATCTAATCTAAAAAAAGAAAGTAAGAAATGATGCATATTTAATTCTTTAACAAAATAAAAAATAGAGAAAATAAAATACATATATTTAATTGGAGACAAAGGAAACAAAAAAGTACGCATTCATAAAACAAAAAAATATGAAAAACCATAGAAAATTACTTACAGTTTAAAAAAGGCTCACTTTTTCGATCAACAATTATTGATTTTCTTTCAATATTTTCTATACCATAAAACCACTAAAAAGATAACTGTTACGTTGAACCAATTTTATAAAATACCTACTTTTTTTTTATTTTTATATATTTCTATTAGTTTAATCCCAAAAAATTGCAAACATTAAACAGTTCTATGCCTAATATTACAATCAACAATTTACTTTTAAGAACTTTATCGTAAAAATAACCAAACACTTATAAATAAGTCTTACAAATTTAACTTTTCTTAGTTTGTTCTTTTTTTTTTTACACATTTTCTATTTATACTTTAAAGCCTTCTACCGTATATTTATATATTTATTTCCTTTTACATATCCTTCCTATTTAAATACCTGATAACACCACATTTAATACACGATTATTACACGCTTCTTAAAAAGTAAGTTTGTTTTTTGTTTTTTTTTCATTTTTTTACTATAAACTTCCTTCCTTCACTATTAAATCATATTGTTTTTTTCTTTAGTTCTTTTTTTTTTTTTGCTTCCTTAAAAAACAAAACAAATTGCTTAAAAATATCAAAATATTTCTTCTTATCCTTTTTGCTGTTTTGGTTTTTTTTTTTTCTAATTCCTTAAAGAGTTGTATAATACTAAAAATTACAACACGCATACAACAAAATTTAAAAAAACAAAAAAAAAAAAAATAAGAAAACTACGAAATTCTTTCTATATGGCCAGCACCCAATTCAGTACTCTTAAACTAAAAATAAGAATACATTTACATATAGTGCAATAAAACTTCCAGTTAAAGATAGAGGTAGATAAAATATAAAGGATGAGAGTTAAAACATAGTCTGAAAAGAAAAAGGAAGAAAATTGGAAAAAAAGAAAGGATTTCCTATATATAAAAGAAATAAAAAACAACAAACGTGAATAAAATTCCTAAGAAGATTATTACATGTTAAAGTCGGAAAATTATTTAGAATCATTTATTCTGGCAGCAGTAGTAAAACAAAAAAACACCAGGCAACAACCAGTAAACAACAAAATTTAACTGTAAACGTAGCAAATAGTACATAACAAAAACAATACGTATAAAAAATATAAAAATACAAAAAATAAACGTTTTTATCATCATTTACACCCTACAACAATTTAACAAAAAAAAAATAAAAACAAAATTTGAAAATAACTGTACTTTAACATTCATATTCGCGAATTTGTATTGTTTTTATTTGTACATTCAAAAAATAAAAAACAAATTCCCGTTATATTCACAAAACTGTGAAAATCCTTTTCAATTTCCGTTTTCTCTGTTGTTTCAATTTTAAAAGGTTACAACAATATACGAACAAAAAAAACTTTTTCTTCAACAACAACAAAAATATTATGAATTTTTCCATGAAAAACAAAATTTTTAGTTTGCGATATATTTCTTAACTTTTTGATACATACATATTTCATACATACAAGCATATCTAGTTGAATGTGTTAATATATAAAAATCATATTTATTCATACAATTTACACTTATGGAATATGCTGCTACAGTATAAACCTAAATTGTTTTTTTCATATAAGATACAAAGAGCATTTGATTCTGATACGTACAATATAATACGCGCCATGTACATATACATATATATATACATTTGTTAATACAACATAATATGATATACGTTCTCAGTATTCTTTGAGACATTTCATATTATATCTAAAGCAAATACATGTATGAGAATAGGAAACATATAAAAGTTAAAAATAGATTGAAATGAGAGAAAGAGAAAGAAAAAAAAATTAAAAAAGGAAACGCGCTTACTCAAGCAAATCCTGAAGAATAATTTTTTTATATTTTTACTGGAATTTTGCAACAGTACAAAACAATGACAGGAAACATTTTTCATTTTTCAATTTCAGGACAAAAAAAAAATGAAAATAACAGTAACATTAACGGTTAAAGTAATATAAAAATAAAATAAAAAAAAAACTAAAACTAAAAAAGGGAAATCTAGAATAGACTAGTATAGAAAACAAATAGTAAAATGCAAAAAAGAAAAACAACAAAAAATATCATGAGATAAATTTATTTTATATGATGCGTGCAACATTTTTATAAATAAATTTTTTTTTTATTATGTTTCATTTTTGTTCAAAATGGAAATAGATAGAATGAATTTTGTAAATAGCTTTTACGTTTTTTTTTTGTTCTTTTTTTTTTAATATAATATTATATATGCAATTACAGTTACGGTCATTTAATTTGATTATATTAGTTAATATACATTACCTAATATGTATTTTATTCTTTACTTAAATACTTTGAACTAAATTTATGTTCTGCAGAAGTAATAGAATTTAAAACACCATATTCTATTCTATTAAAAACTTTGGCAGTTTTTGGAACAACCACAAATATAAGACTATGATCTTAATCGATTATATAACGGCTAAGTTTCGAAACTATATAGTAGTAATGAAGGAAAACACATTTGTTGTATTATTGCACCTTAGTCTCCCGATTATCTTTATCTTAATTTATTTACAAGCCCGTAAAGGTATAGCGCATATGTTATGGAATCATGTATTTTATATGTTTAATATGTTTTTAGATTTTGAAGTCAACCTATTTTTTTTTTTTTTTAGAAATTTTAAACAACATTCATTGTATTTATATATCCTACATGTTCTTAGTTGTATATAATAAGAAGTTTATAAAATAGAATATTTATATACATACATATAATAATAAAAAGGATAATATTTACATAAAAGGATACTATATATGGCAAAATAAAAAGTTTGTTGGCCTCATCGTACTAGTAATGTCCTACAGTATCGCCAACAAATAAATTTATTATATAACAAAATATAAATACAAAACTTTTTATTGTGATTTTTATATTACTTGATTATTTTTGAATCGTTTTCATATTTCATCTTTTATTATTATTAATGATACATTCAATCTAATTTTTCGATTTTCCTCGGTTTTTTTATCTTTTGAAATTACCTTCTTTCCCTCAATTTTTTCACTAAAAAAATTTATTTTTTCGTTATTTGTATTTCTATATTTTTCATATTTTAAAAAGGCTAAAGAAAATTTTTTTTATTTAAATGACTTCAAAAAAAGAATGAAACAGAATCCGTATTTTTTTATTGATCATAAAAGATTAAACTATTTATTATAAATGTACTTCTAGATAATTTCGATTATAGTAATTTTAATATTTTTGAAAAATAAAAGGCCTTTATTGATTTAAAATTATTTGTACTAAGAAAAATTTTTTTTTTATGAATTTTTAATCAAAAGTATATTGAGGATTTTCGGATTTACAAAGATTTAAAGAACTTTATTTAGATTAAAAAATGTTTTCTTTATTTTTTGACCTTTCCGTCTCATTGACGAACAAGACCTTATTTACAAAGTCGTATTAAGAGTTAACTTCAGTTTCAAAACGTGAAATTTAACTTAACCGTTAATCAGTTAATACACGCAAGTTTAAATTCCCTAACAAAACAGACTTCAGATGGTAATGAACAGATTCTTGGCTGAAAAGTCTACATATTACATAAGATACTCATTTTTTTAATACCAACTGTTTTCACTTCATAACCTAGTCAGTAATTTCTGATTTTTTTTTTAACTTTTTCATTTAACAAAGCAAACATTTATAATAAGAATGATGCTTAAATTCGTTAATTTATGTCAAATTTATGAAAAGTATTTTCAATTTAACAAAATATAATAGTCTTCAATATAAGAGCTCGCAAAGCTATTAAAATTACTTAAAACTGCTAGATGTTTAAGAAAACAAAAAACAAAACAATTAAAATGCCTGGTCGATTTGATCACTTCAGATATGTATACCAATAATATCTTTTGTTATATATATACCAGTCTACATAATTCAATTATATACCAGTCTACATGGTTAGACAATAAGTTTAAAATAATATAAGCTGGTAGAAGTGTTTTTTTTTTACGTCGTCACTGCTATAAGCATTAAAGAGCATCCACTAAGGTCATTTATTATTTATATATACTTAACTAAGCTTCGGTTTCTCGAATTATTAATTTTACTAAACCGTTAATTACTCAGCTGTATAGCTATTGTACAAGACTATGAGATATAAATATTTCTTTTATTTCTACGCCATTATTTTATACAAGAATTTTTTTTTTATTTTATTATATTTTTTTATATATGTATCTTACAATATGATCCGATATAATATTAATTATAAGATGTATACATATATTTATTTTTTATTTAATTATTTTTTACTATTATAAGAAAAATCTATATTACTTTTTTAATTTATATGATCCAGCTGTGATTTGAACCCGAGACTTTTGGAATGAAAGGCCTTAAACAACTAAAGGTCGAAACAACTACACCATTAACTGGATGTTTAGAAGTCATTACAATGACTAAAATTAAAATAAATTTTGGAATATCCATTTTTTTTTATTGCCTGACACTATCGACAACAGAATTTACATATCGTGATACACATTTACATTTTACAAAAAAAACTTAAGAAAAACTTACGACATTCTTAGCCCTGCTATCGCAATAACCATTGATGTTAATCTCCTCCGCGGTAACCATTAAATGTAATATAATTGTATGAATATAAGATACAATATTAAAGCAGAAATAATATATATTATTTTTGAAATCATTTATTTATACTTCACTGTATACACACAAATGATAAATGATCAAATTTTATAAAAATATACTATTAACTTTTTCAGAATAAAAAAAAAAAACAAAAAACAAAAAAAAAAAATTGTAGGCGTTAGAGAATACTATACATAATCGTCATTATTTTCTATTATGAATTGTGATCGAATTATATAATATTATTTTTATTTCTATATTAAATTGTTTATAAACATTAAATTTATCTATTTATATATAATAAAGATACAAAAATTATACTTAAAAATAAACAAAAAAAAAAAAAAATAAATAAATAAAAATTATTTTATTAGATAATATATCAAAGTTTATACAATAAAACTCATAAAAATGTGATTTTTTGTATATAATTTTTTATTTTTGCCGTTTTTTTTTTTTTTTTTTGTGCTTTTTAATTTGTTATTGTTTTAATATGAATAAAATGTGGAACAGGAATCTTTAGAAAATAATAGTAATTGTTGCTGTTATATATACGTCAGATTTTTTTTTTTTTTATCATTTTTACAATAACATAATGACGATGATAACAATGATTATGATTATAACGATAATAATTATTATATATGTATTATAAAATGAATATGAGAATTAAAATAGCGGAAAATTATAACAAATTTTTAAAAGCGAATTTATTTGTATTTTTTAAATTATGACATTTCTGTTAATAATTAAGAGAATTTTTACAGAGAAGTCAAAGAAAAAATTCAAATGAAGAGAATATTGGGTTAGTCACTTTTATGCATTCGATCCATTGTTTAAAAATTTTAAAAGAATTAGTTTAGAACACAAAAAAAAAATAACTTTTTATTTTGCACACATTTTCATATAAAAGGCAAATTTTGAGAGCATGAAAAAACTTGTAAAAGTTAAAATATATCATAAATTATAAGATAAGATAAAATATAAAACTTATATAAATTAACATAAACTTATAAGATAAAATATTATCGTAAATAAAATGGTTTTCTAACAAGCTTATTAGAGTCAAAATTAACACTAAAATTTAACCACAAGAATTTAACCACAAAATCTTCAGAGCAAACTCAATTTCTAATCATAATTTTAATTATTGCTTAAATTAGATTTTATTTTGATCATTCGTTCCAAATGTCAAAAATTTTTAGCATAAAATTTGATTTTCTTTGAGAAATTTTCTCCAGCTTTAGTTCCAAAATTAATTGTATTCATACAGATTTACACTTCTAAATAAAAAAAAAAATAAAACTTGATATAAACTGCGATGTTACTATTGTTGAACATCCAATTCAATGTTAATATTTTTTTTTTTTTTAATTTAATGGTTTTATTTTTGACATATGATAGAAAATGATTTGTTAATCCAACATTCCCTAATTGTTATTTTTTTCTTATTTCCTATCATTATCTATATACACTTATCATTTCTTTAATTTAATTTTTTTTTTTTTTTCATATATTATTTTCAAAATCTATTTACTGCATCGTCTGTCTATCTCTTATTGTTTTCTAACAATGGTTACAAATAAAATTTCATAATATCGAAAAATAAAACTATAATTGATAACACTTATATATATCTGCTCCCAACTACACCAATCTTTGAGATAGAGTATAGATAAGTGTAAATTCAGTTATGCTAAATGAGCGTTCTATTTAACAACTATTCTCAACTACTTATTTCGTGTAAAAGGAATCCAAACGTTACAATGTAAGCTACAATATGCTGATTGCATATTTTTAGGAGATATATTTTAATAATTTTTTTATTATTTTATTTTGGATTCCACTCGGACACCAAAGCTGCATTACAATTTAACTACTTATATTATATGCTTATATCATGATAACGTTCAAAAATTTAACTTTTTAATATTTTTATAACCTATTATAAGCTTTAAGAAAAAAAAAAAAAATGTTTCTGCTACTGTTGCTTATCCTACTAAAGTTTTTATTTTATGTTTTTTAGTTTTTGTTATGTATTAATTTATAATGTGTTTTCTCTTCATTCATGCTTATATTTATTGTAATGTCATGAGAATATTTCTTATTTTCGTTTGATTATTGCTTTTGTAAAAATATTCAAAACAATTATTCTTTAGGATACTCTATACATATATATATATATATATATATATATATATATATATATATATATATATATATGTATATTATGTCACTGAAAGAAAAAAGACACATACATAATGACAAAATGACTTGATTTATTTATAAACGTACATGTACACACTATGGTGTTTTTATTCATTTTTATGAGGCAGCAGCAGTAGTCCTTCGTATGTAGTACAAAAAGTACGCACGAATAATAATTTTGATTTGATTGATATTGATTAATTGATCTGCATGATGTTGTATAATATCTTTTTTGTTTTTGTTGTTGTAACATATTGTTACAGTTTTCTATATATATATATATATCTATTAATACATGCAGAAATATAAGACAGTATGTTATAAAATGAAAATTATCCTAGATTGAGAACAAGAATGAAAATTTATTGAAAGTTACAAGAACCATAGCAAAAAAAAAAAAAACAAAAAACAGAAAAATAAAAATTAGTACATTCATTGTGTTGTATTTATTTTATATATAGGTTACTGTTTAAGTTGTAATGTTTGTGATGAATAAATTGGTTGACACTTCTGTTTCTTCTGTACTTTATTATAATCAATTTTTTCAATAAAAAAAAAAATGAATTATAAAGAATATGAGATATGGAAACTTACAATAACAATAAAGACAACACACAACAAAAAATCAATGGAATGAAGAATAAAAATAAAAGAAAAAAAAAATAGATTTACTGTCATAAAGATGGTAAATTAAGAAGTATTCCTACTTGATTTAATGCATATAAAAAAAAAATTTCAATACATTTTATAGCTTCCAGCTATAGATAAATATATTGAAGGTTTTTTTGTTTTTTATCTTCAGTTTTTTTGTATTATTGTACGAATGGAAAATTATCTCTTGATGGACTTTTATTTTTAAATTACAATAAGATCTTGTTATTATTGCCTTATAAAATACGACTGTATAAATATATAAGCTAATAAAAAATATGAAAATTTAATTTGATATATACTGGCGGTATAATAAATTAACTAGAAAATGAAAATGATATAAATAAAGAATCACTTTATTAGTTCTAAATTCTTTTTTTTTTTTCATATTTAATTTTAAAAAATCAATCTGCAATATAGTATGGCAGTAGTATGTCCTAATTAGATATTAGAATTTAATGATTAAAATTTGTCTAGATAAATGAGTATTTTAAAGTTCTGATTATTATAAAATTAATTTAGCAAGTTAGAAAAGGGATGAACAGAGAACATATTAAAAAGGATGTTAACAAGGATTTAGCATCAGTTTTTCTTAATGCAATAAATATTTTATGTAAAATATTCAACATTGACATAATACAACTAGTTGTTAATGGTGATAAGCTCCTTTTAAATACAAAAAGACTATAGTTCTAAATTTAAAGATTCTAACGGAAACAAATTTGTTAAATTTATTTTTATAGAAAGATGTGAATTATTTTTTTTAACCTTAAAAAAATTTAAATATATAGATATAACATTTTTTTTTCATTTTAATTTAATTATAAAACTAATAATATTAATAATATAATTTATTATTTTTATTTTCAGATGAAAACAACATGATATTCTTGACATTTTTCAAAATAACTAATATTACAATTACAAGGAATGCCATATCATATTAAGCCATAACATAAAATATATATTTATTTTTATATTTTAAGTATTTATTTTATTCATTTTGAAAATATCAATTTATCAGAAAATATCAAAATTTGAAATTTAAAATACATTTTTGGAAAAATTTTAATTTCAATTTGTTAGAAAGAATTTGATAATAAGAAATAACGTATGAAACTTTTGATAAATATACAATTGAAAATTTTCTATTCCTTTTGAAAAATTTTAATTGAAATAATTCAATAATTAAAGAATTTTATTTTTTGGAAATTCAAAATTTTACACCTTTCTTTCCAATGTCCAAAAAGAAAACAAAAATGTGCCGATATTGATATTGTATTGTATAAATTTGAATAGAAAAATCAACAAGAAAAGAAAAAAAAATTATATATATTTTTTATAAGGATTCAATTGAAAAATTTGATTGACACTTTTAACATTTAGCAGATATCAGTTACATTTACAAAAACATCAAATTAAATTTTCAAATAACAAAAAAAAAAAAAAAAAAACCAACAAAAATATCCTGTTTAAATTTTAAATTGTTTGTCAACTTTTATTCCAAATATACATATATAAATTCAATGTCTTATCAAGAAAATTATAGAAATAATATCATAAAATTATTGATAAATTCTTCTATAATTTCA
The DNA here is from genome assembly GCA_947095535.1 of Poecilobothrus nobilitatus. Classification (NCBI taxonomy): domain Eukaryota; kingdom Metazoa; phylum Arthropoda; class Insecta; order Diptera; family Dolichopodidae; genus Poecilobothrus; species Poecilobothrus nobilitatus. The sequence goes on from OX352774.1 coordinate 56,054,384, forward strand.
TTCAATAAAATAAACAATGGCAATTGATTTTAATTGCAATAAAATTTGGAAACATATTAAGTGGCGATTATCAACATTGTCAATAACACAATCAACATTTAAATAATATTTGAGATTTTTTTTTTACAACGAAAGGAAATTATTATCTCAAAACATTTTAAACGAGAAAAATCAAGTTTTTTTTCTTTTATAATTAATACTTTTATTTTTTATTTTATTTTATTAAAAAAATTTATTCAAAATAATAATAATTTGGAACATTGAAGAAATTACATTGTGGGCGAAAATACGATTTTCAATTAAAGTATAGTAGCTGTTGCATCTAGACGTTTATTTAAAGGTAAATATACACTTCTTTTTTTCAATATTAATACAAAAATAAATTTTAAAAGTTTTTTAATTAAAGCCTCAAATAGATTAAACAAAATGTTTGATCGAATATTATACTCGAAACATATTTGATTTTTAACATACAGTACAAGTAAAACCGTACGGACGAACATTAGTTTCTATTTTCAATGCATAATATAGTATAGACATATGTGATGTCCTGTAATTGTAATTACTAAAGGTGATGACGCAATACTCGCCTCGTTTTAAGTGAGCTTCGAGAGTCAGTTTTCACCACACATCGTGAATTTTTTGATAACCCAATGATAGAATCGTTTTGTATGTGAAAAAAAAAATATTTCAAAATAACGAAAGTCTTTCAAATTTTACTTGAATTTATATTTGAAAGTTTTTAAATTTTACAAATTTGAATTTCTCATAATCTTATTTCATATTTAAAAAAAAAAATATCTTAATAAATAAAAAATTGATATAGAAGAAATTATAAATTTTATAATTCTGCTTAATATTTTTTGACTTTTTTTCATGTTTAATACTCTAATATGTCAAAGTACTGTCAATGCGAGCAAAAGTAGAAAATATATCAACTCTGGCGTCGCTTCGCGTTTGGTATTGCATCAGATGTCAATTACATACATATATATTCTATACTTAAACGTGAAATATTCCCATTTATTCTTAGAACAGACGCAACTATTCCTGTTTTTACTTAGAAAAATACAATAGTAAATAAAGATTGATAGACCAGAATAGAGAAAATTATTCTATAAAGATTTTTTAAGTTAAATTAGTACTTGAAAATGTTTAACTTAATTAATTTTTACAGAAAAATACAGAAAAATTTGTCATGCGAACAAATGAGGTTAGAACCAGATTCTACTTACCATTCGATTCATGTTAACGGCACACGCTATATGTATATAAATTTACTATATATTAATTTAATAAAATCATGATATGATATGATATCAATAATCAAAAATAATAAACATACAAACAATATTTTAAGATTTAATGCAAAAAAATAATTTCAATTTATACTTTATAACCCAACGTCATATAAAAATATAAGCAAATAAGACTGCAATGATTATAATGTTATAAAATTCGAACAATTATCTTACATTATCTGATTTAATGCGAGTTATTGAGATCAGTTCTATGAATGAAAATCATCCAATATATACTCAGCATATTTTTCTCACATATTTTTGACATACCTACCTCTGTATTTTTAGCAAAATTCTAGAAATAGAATATTACAAGTTTTATTGTGGACTTCTAGAGACTTACAATACAATTACCTGTTTTCCTATCGTATTCCTAAGTTTTTTTATCATTCAAAAATCTTAAAAAACAAATTTATTAACCCTCCTTGCGTTATTTTGATCCATTTGGTGGAAAAAGTATAATTTAAAATTATTCTTAAACATTTGCGAGAAAATCACATATATACCCAATTTTTTAGCCTTTCAATCGTTTCTCCATAAATATTTTATCTAACAAAGAAAGGTCTTATAGTATTTCTCTATGGTACATCTGGTTTTGATAATAATCAATTAATCTATCAAAATTAAATCTTTTAAAATAATAATTATTAAGTTTTTTTTAATAAATATTTTGTTTAATCTTAATTTTACTTTATTAACATGTGCTTGTTCGATATTAATGTATAATAATAAAACAGATTAATTTTTATTTATTAATTAAATAAAATGCATTTTATTTTTGAATTCAATTTTTTTTTTTTTTTTTAATATTACAAATATTTTGAAAATTTACATATTTTCATTATTTATTTTTAATAAAAATAAAACAATAAATGAAAGAGTAATTGACACCATTTATATCTTAATTAAATAACTCCCATAGAAACATACAATCAAAAGGTTGGAGATTGAAAATTTTCAAAAAAAAAATAAATAAAATCAATTACATGTTTTTTTAATATTTTACACACATTATTTTATATTATTTATTGAATAAAAAAATAATTATTTGATATTAACTTTAATTTCTTTATTTTAATTTTAAATTTATTAACTTAATTGTCTACAAATTACATGATTTTTAATTATATATAAAAAAAATATTAATATAAATTACACTTTATAATAAAGATATATAAAGATATACACTTTATAAAGATATTTTTTATTTAATTTAAAACCACCCCTATATAATTCAGTAAAGCGTTTAACTATTAATACATAATGTTTGAACTTCAATTTTCATATCTTAACTTTGAAAACTTTGCAGAGGTTTATATGAAGTTCAGATTCCCACCTTCTTAAAATTACGGTTTTTTTAATTTTTGACCCATTATATTTTCCAAGCGGGGCTTGAACACAAATTTTTTTTCTGAAATATCTTAAGAGGTAAATTTAAGTATCAGACTCTAGGCAATAGAAAGATATGATTAATAATTATACCCGTACGATAGGATCGGGTATAATAAAATTACTCCTCCGTTTGTAACACCTCGAAATAAGCGAGCTAGATATACCTTCAAAGGTATGGATCGGATCAGAAAAAAATTCTAAGACTTTTGAGCCATGTCCGTTCGTCCGTCCGTCAGCACGCTAACTCAAAAACTAAGAAAGCTAGAATCTTGAAATTTACACAAAATATTCTTGGAGTAATTTGTAGGTTCCCTATTTTTTTTGTTCGAGTTTGGACCAAACCTTAAGGTAGCTCTCGAACACCTAACTTTTAGATCCCCACATTTTTTTTGAAATAGAGCTATGAAATTTTAACTGCTGATAGATCTCACAAAAATATTAATTTTATTTTTTATAACTTTTTTTTGTAGCCCCACCCGTTACGGAGCTACAGCTCCCCAAAGGTTCAAAAAAGCTCTATATTTAAATTGTTATAGCACAAGTTGTATAAGGTATATCTTCATTTTGAAAACGCCAAACGATTACTACTTTCATTAGCTTTAAAAGTGTATATACAATAAATATATATTTGTGGCATACGGTGTCTTAATTTACCGTTATGCGCAACTCAAATTTTGCAAAATTCTTTAATCCTTCTATCTTCTAAACGGTTAAAGTTGGAAACTTGAAATTTTGACAAAAGTTAGATCTTTGAAAATTAGTATGAGTCATTTCAGAAATTTTTTTTGTATCACTCCCCGTTTAGGAGCTGTAAGGGGTCAAAAACTGAAAATTTCCTATTTTTAAACACCTGTAACTTGAACACCTGTTAAAATTTTTTTGAACTAATACATAAAAATTAAAGTTTCAACATTATACTTTTATTTCTGTTAACAACTTTTTTTAATAATATAGGGTTACTTTATAATTGACGAAAGTGTTACTTCATTTTTTCAAAAATTTCTAACAAATTTCTTCAACAAATTTTTTGCATTTTGTTTTACTCGATAATTTGAAATTGTTGAGGATATAGTGCGTAGTACATAAAAATGTAAATAAATAAACAACATAACGGTTGCTTGAAGAATTTTTATTTATATGATATTGATATATATACATACTTATATAATATCATGTTTATTTACATATCGTATATGTCACTAGTGAATGAATGATAAGAGTATAGATGTATATTATATAGCGCCGTATTTACATACATATATGTATTTTATTGTACTTATAAGAAATTATTCTGTCAATGGAATATTTAAATATAATATAATATAATATTTAAAATTATATTTACTATTTAGTACTAAGTAAATTTAATATACATTTACCGCTTAGTATTAAATGGTACTATAGAATATTTGAAAAAGTTTTGGATTGATAATCGTTATGTTAAAATCTGCTTTTGAAGAATGTATAAACATATAGTTTGAATATATGTACAACCCATAATTCTAGAAATTATAAAATTCACCCAAATTATTTTAAAATACTAAAATATTAAAAAAATAATATTGTAAGCAGAGTGACAGGCTGTGAACATACTAACGGTTCGTACGGGTATCTAAGAGTTGACAAAGTCAACTGTATTCTTCCTCGTTTTATACAATATTACTTTCATAAAATGTCAAATTGGATTGAATTATCCATTTCTAGTTAATATTTTAACTAGGGAAATAATTTATATGCTAATTTTATGTATTAATATTCTTATATGGCTTATGAATTATAAAAAAAATTATAATGTATTTTTACAATTTTTATATTTATAATATTCAAAAAAGTTAGGTATTTAAAACCAATAATAATGTTTATATTAAAATAAAAACCTGATTTAAATTATTTAACCTTCTTAAAAATTATATATATTTAACACTATTCCAACCAGCATTGGAAAATTTGTTTATTTATTTATTTATTTATCTATCAATTAGGGGAGCGCGAGTTCAAATCCTGCACAGATATAAATTTACATTAATTGAAATTGTTGCTACCTACCTTGCTACCAAATATAGTGTAAATACATAATATAAAATATAAACAAAATAAATAACATTATTATATAATTTAATAATGGTAAAAAAAATATTGAAATCTATTTCTAAGCAATTGCATACTTTTAGGTAACAATATTTATTTATTTATATTAATATTACGTACATAAATGTAATGCAATATTATTGAAACATCGCCTACCAAGGCCATTATAGGTTTATATACTATTATTAAACTATATACTAATATTATTTATTTTGTTTATATTATATATACTATATATTTACATTATATTTGGTCGTAAGGGGGGTATGTAAAGAAAAAAACAGTTACAACCTTTGCAAGGATCGAACCCACACTCCTTCGGTTAATACGCCACACGCCTACCCACTAGGCTACCGGTCCCAGGTAACAATATTTTATATTATTACAAAGTTATTTCGATTTATCAATATTCGTTAATTTATTTTCAAAAACAATTAATGCAAAGTAAAATATTTAATTAAAATTGAAAATAAAAAATAGATATGTACTTTTAATAAATAAAGTTAATAATAATTTAAACACCACTGCTTATATTACTTGATCAATTTAAAAAAGAAAATTTCATTCAATTAAGCTATTCATCTGTTAGTTGAATTTCTGTATAAATATAAAAGAGTAATAACTTCAATACTTAAATTTAATTTTTATAACGTATAAGTTTTTTTTTTTTTAATGAATATTCAAATAACCAAAAGGCTCATTGATTTAATAACATAAATTTTTTTTTTCTGTAATAATTATTTTACTTTTCACTATAAATTTTAATATATTTATTGTTTGTATGTAATATAAACATATAGCATCAGAGTGATTCTGATGCAAATTTACTTACCTATAAAGAATTAACAAAAATTGGAAAATTGAAAATATACGTAATTAAATAATTTTTTTAATTTATATATGCTTATGTACATTAGTATATAAATATTATACGTTACATATATGTAATATAAAATATATAAACATATTTAATTTGGTTTAAAACTAACTGGTTAAAAGTTAATTTTCACTCATATCCAAGTAAATTTTTTCTATATTATAATAATACACACTCATATTATATAAAAATATTTAATACGAGAACCATTTAATATTTTATTTAACTGCAACACTAAAGTAAATATCAGAAAAACCTTTAAACCGTTAAAAAGAAGTACAGTAAACTTTAACCTGATATAAAAATTGGAAGGGGCCAGTAAGACGTAATGAAATTGGGTCCATAGGCCTTATATCCAATTTAAATGGGGAATAAAGTTTAATTCGTGAGATTCTAGCGTTATATATCTGAAAATTTGTAAAAGATTAACAAATTACATTGAAACAGCATATGTTACGTTGGTATAGGCAGTGTAGGTGACACTACCACCTACACACTCTTTTTCGTTAATACTAAAATACTTCGAAAATACGACGATCGTCAGATATATCATGTCAATATAGTTTCTTCGAAAGATCCTTCTAATAAACAATAAACCATATTTTCGCTGCCTTTCGATTACTTTTTCTTGATATGAAGACATTCATGCGCTATTATTACACCTAAATATTATTTTTTTGTTAAAATTATTAAATTTCACTCGTATTTTTAAATCAATTAAAAATAATCATTGGTATAAAAAACCATAAACAAAAGCAAAAAAAAAAACCAAACAGTTTATTTCAAAAATTAATATTTTTTTTTTTTATTTTTCCAGGAAAAATATCGAATTGAATCATTTGGACATAATTTAACAAAATAAAAAATTTTACATTTATTTTACTTTTGTTAACAAACTCCTCAATAAAGTTTCCACAACCAATCAACCGATATTATATTGTGGTTCTTTCAAAATTAATTGAATTAAAATAATATACAGCAAAAAAAAAAATAAAGAAAATTAAATTTTAACATCACAAAAGTGAAAATACAAAAAAAAAATAAGAGCAATATTTAATCGATTTAATTTGAGGCATTACATTTTTTTTTTTAATGCAGCATCAATTAAAACATTCTATTTTTCGTATTTCAACCGCACTCTTCAATAATTATATTGAATATTTTTATTTTATTTGATTTTGTTTAATTTTTTCCTTAAAAAAAGATAAAAAAAAAAAAAAAACAAAATTAAGTTTAGCAACATTATTTAAAAAATGTAAACCATATTAAAAATTTAAAAAACAAAAAAAAAATTAATTTAATTTTGAAAAATTACTAAACACATACAATACAACAGATTTTTAAAATTTATACATAATGATTATATCAGAAAAAAAATCACCACCAATATGGAACAAAACAACAAAATCAAAATTGCAACAACAACAACAACATCACCAATATCAATCCCAACCACAACAACAATTAGGAATAAATCGTACTAATCGTAATTTATCAGATTCAAAAACATCACTATTATCATCAACATCATCAACAGATGATTTTTCAACATCAACATCAATATCTACAATAGATACTATAATAACATCACAACAACAACAACAACAACAACAAAAACAAATAGTAACATCTAATAATTTTGAATTAGATCATTTAAAAAATAGTCCAATAGCAACAACATATCTGCCAGGTTTATCTACAACAACAACCACACCATCACCATCATCATCATCATTATTAATAAATAATAAAAATAATAATTGTAATAATAAAACAACAACTAATGTACATAATAATAGTAATAAATTATCTTTAGTTGATAATATTAAACAACAGCCACAATTACAACAACAAAATTTAAAATCTAAATTATATTCTAAATCATTAACAGGAACATCACCATTACCATCATTAAAAAATTTAAAAAATACCAAAGATATAACACAAATAACAACAGGAATAACAACAAAAATTCTGTCAACAATAGATCAAAAAGAAAATAATAATAATAATAATAATAAAAATTGTAATAATAATAGTTTTATTAATAACAATGAACAAATTCGATGTCATTCTGCAACAGCAACAGCAACAAAAACTCAATCAACAATTTTAATATCAAATGATAATGATAATGATTATGATGATGATGATGATAATAATAGTAATAATGTAAATAATAATAATAGTGCCATTGTTGCAATACAAGCAACATCAACAACACAAAATACCATTGATATTGATGAATATGATGATGATTGTGATGATGATAATTTAAGTACGAAAAATTTAATTTCAATGGATTACCAATACAATAACAATAATAATAACAACAACAATAATAATAATAATAAAAGTTATAATAGTAGTAATAGTAGTAGTAGTAATATTAGTAATAATAATTATACAACTACTACAACAACAACAAATAATAAAAATGGTGGTAATAATAATAAAAACAATCACATTAATAATAGCAGCTATGGAAATGGAAAAATTTATAATAGTATAAATAATAGTCAAAATTTATATAATGGTAATATAAGTATAGATAATAAAAATAATAATAAGAATAATAGTGGTAGTAATTGTAATAGTGGTAGTAATAATAGTGCAGATGATGATAATAATATTGGTGATAGTTATTATCAACAAAAAAATCGTTATCCTTATCAATATCATAATCCAAAACAACATCATAATGGTGCAGCATCATATGGTAATAATAATAGTACATATTTAACAAGATGTTGTATTAGATTTCCATTATTAAAAGCGATCAATGTAAAACGTTGTGTTGTTGGATTAATTTTTATAACACTTATAACAACATTTTATTATACAAAATATTTTGATAATGGTGTATTTGTTGGGTAAGTGTATATTTTAAAAATATAAATTTAAATATTTTTTTTAATTTTATCTTATGTATTTTTAATTTATTATTAAACAAATTCTTTACTTGTAACAGGGTGCATAACAGGTATCAAATCCATATTGAAGAGAATTAATTTTTAAAGAGAAAATAATTTCGAAAATATAAAACCAAAATTCTAATATTACAGTAAAGTACATGTTTTTGTTTTAGTATGAAACAAAAGTAACATTAAAAAAATGTCCATGTTCTGTTCGGTTTTCTGAAGTAATAATTTTTAAGGAAAATTCCGGATATTTGTACGATTCACTCCAAAAAACTTATCATTTAGCTAAGTTTGATGATCAAACAAATAAGATCATTTTTATATAATTAATTTTTAGTTTAAGGATTAATGAAGATAATTTGTGATTCAAATCAATAATTGAGATTTTTGATATACAAATTAATGATCTATCTACATTCTAACAAAATGAATCAGCTCAGCATATTTAATAAAGCTTATCATAGTCTCTCAATATTTATGAAACTTAATAAATTTTATTTGTTCGTATTTAGGTGTAGTCTCATAAATTATTCTAGAGACAATATTTTACCTTAAGATTTTTATTTTATTTTAATTTTAGTTTCAGAAAAACTAAAATAAATAAAGAGTTACGTATAAAATCGAGCGTTATTAAAATAGAAAATATTCAAACATCTGGATGTGCAGAAAAATAAAAAACTACATTTTAATCTTTTTTTATTTTTGTTCTTTTTATAAAACAACTTTAGTCAGGTTTCATATATAACGAACTATAATAAATTGAACAAACACAAATGTAAATTTTTGATACTTCCTTTTTCCATTACCACTCCTACTACATCTGTTTTAAATTGCATTTTAGTTTTTTTTTTTTTTTTTTAAATTTTTTCAAAGTTTTTTAACTGAAATTTTACTGTGAAAATGTTGTATTTTATTTTTAATTTAAAAATTTTGTTCACCATTTTGTTTATTTTTTTACTTTATATATATTTTAAAAAAAGCAAAAGGTTCTTCATTACTGCAGAAATTCTAGTTTAATCGTAACTAAGCACGTAAAGTAGAAAATTCAAAAAAAAAATAACAAAATTGTATTTACATAAAACTATTTCCTTTTATTATACACCTTAAAAAAAAAAAATCAACAGCATTTTATATAACAGTTTTTAAATTGCACCTTTAAAAAGATAAAAAAAAAAAAAAAAGAACGAAAATTTTATAATATTTTATTTTGCATCCTAGTTTTGCATTAAATTAAATTAACCGTTATTGTAAAATCATAGTTATTCTTTTTTTATGATACTTAAAGTTTAAGGAATTTTTTTGCTAGTCATATAAATATCCAACTAAATAATTTTTTTTTTTTCGCTCTCTTTTTCCATTGTATTTGTGTTGAATGGTTTTCATTTCCGGTTTTTCTTTTCTACTCAAATAGAAAATTGCATATAATTGTCGGTTTTATGGTTTTAAGCATAATTTTTATTTCAAGAAATAAAAAAAAATGGTTATTTATCATCATAAATTTTACATATATATTATATAATTATATATATATATATATATATTATTATTTTATTATTAATTTATCTTGCTTTCCACTTTAAATAACAGTATAATTTCCTGCAGGTGATATTTGAAGTTTTTACTCAACATAAATTTAATGGTTTTTTTCATTTTCCTTTTTTTTTGCGCTTTCCTTATGGTTGTCGTTCCTATTAATTATAAAAATTATGACAAATATTAAAATTACACGGTTGAGACCTGTTAGTATAACAATATATCTACGTATATTTACGACTAAGTGCAAGTATCAGTATAATATACAACTCTAATATTAAACAGATTAAATTTAACCATTAAATAATAATTGTGAAAGGATTAGTTTAAATAATTAGATTAAATAATAATCTCCAACTTTAAAACACTTCTGACGCATTAACGCATTTTACAGATCAAGTAATTGAGGTACTTATTTCCATATTATTGCTATTGCAAGGGGAGTGTTACAAATCCTGGGAATTTCTGATTATATGTTTCATAAAATTCAATTCAAACTTGCATATATATATAAATATCTTTATATGCAAAAATATTTACAAAGCCATAACTTCAAAAATGTTTCTTATGCGTATAAAATGTATATAAGATGAGTATTAAAGGTATATAAAAAATTCGTATCTGCTCAAGAATTATAATATTTAAACTAGTGAAAAGGTGCATGACATGATGGGCGCACGGCGAATAAGAAATGTTTTTTTAAGTACTTTATGGTATTGTTAATCCGAACCCAATCATTTTTAAATAATAAAATTAAAAATTTTTTTTTCTTTTTTCGAGTCGCAAAAAAAATTCTGTCACATGCTGACTCATCTTCTTAGATAATCTTTGATTGAAATACATATTAAAATGCGTGTATTGCGAGCGTTTAAATATTTTTTGCCTGTTTTTCTCTTGCACATATACATATTATACAATGTGAATTTCTCATTTCATTATTAAACAATTCATTTTACATAAAAATGTCACATCTTTTTGTTAATTCTATAATATATATGCATTTTAATATGCATTTATGTGTTAGCAAGTGGGGTTATGTCGTCTGCATAGTCTAGATCTTCCGGGCGACTGGTTATGCTCAATTTTATTCCTTTTATTGGTGATACTTCTTCTTGTACGTTACGTTGTCAAGTACGGAGTTGAACAATATTGGGGAGAGCAGGCAACCTTGTTTTACTCCTCTTTTCATTATTAGTGAAATGCTAATATGTGCATGTATGAAATTTTACTTGCCCCATTTCTTTCATCAATAAGTAAACATTTTTTTTGTCTTTAATGGCTTATTAATCCTTTATTATTTAGATAATTTAAAATCCAAATATGAACTGAATGTCAAATTTAAAAAAATCTCCTTGTAAAAGTCAAAATGTCATTTGTTGTGAATGCATATCTAATAAATGCCGTGTAATTTTTTAGTTATAACTACATTGCCCTGATAGCCTGAGTTCAACAGTTACAACTATATACAAAAGAATTTTTGCACTTTTATATTTATATAGTAGGTAATTTTATAAGTAGGTAATTTTATAAGTAGGTAATTTTAAATACTGATTATTCAGCACTCAGTTCTGAAATTCCGCAGAACTAGTGAAAAAAAAATAATAATACAGTTGCTGTCTGCATCGCCTTCTTTCTATAGCTAAATATTCAGAAGTACAGAGAAGAGAAGTTAGTTTATTCCACCATTGGAGATTGGAGTTGATAAACTGTATTAAACTATGTATTATTATTAAATTTAAGTTTTTAAGTTTTTATATTATTTTTATTCGAATCTCTATCATAATGTTATAAAGTCAATTTTAAATTTATTTTATTTTATTTTAAAAACCTTCAATATAGTAGTGTGTTGAATGTTGAATGTTTTCCCACCTCTCTAATTAATTTCAGTAGAAAAGAAGTACTTCCATTCAGGGGTGGTGCAGTGGTGTTATCAAGGTGTAGTATAAGGTATTCATACTGTAGTTATTCTGCATTTATATACAATATATATACAATTGAAGAAAACCATAAATTCGAAATCAATAAAATTCGAATTTACATAAAATTAAATTAAACAGAAAAAATCTTTTGAAATTTTTTGAAATTAACTGTTAAAATAAACTGTTAAATAATGATTAAATAAGATTAAGTTTATTTTAATTTTCAAAATTTTTCATGTTATAATTCAAAAAACCAAAAAAAAGAAAAAATGAAATTTTTTTCGAAAATTTTAAATACCATTGAACTTTTTTTTCCATTTATTATTAAGTTATTCACATATTTTTCTGACATTTATTTAAACATTTATATCTAATTATTACTAATTAGTACAAACATTTTCATATTTGAAAATATAATTTACAAAAATATGCTGTTCTGTACGTGATATTTTAATTTATAAATTATATTAACACCTGTATGTAATATACGTATATATGTTTACGTTACTTCAAAGTGTCAAAAATTTCACTTTAATTAAATGTGAAAATAAAAAAAAAACAATGCGTATCTATAAAAAATTTTCAGTGGCGTTATTATTTAGTATACACAAACAAAACATTAAATCTATGCTGACTCACATTTTCATGTGATGCAAATTTTTTAAACAAAACTTTAAAATCTGATAAAATTTTTAATTTAATCGAAAATTATTTTTGAACAAATGCTAAAAACAATCTTAAGAATTTATTTAACTAATTATCATAATTAAATTATAATAGAAAAATAAAATAACATTAAAATCAAATTTTTATTTAAGAAATATCAAAATGAAATTCAATGGAAAATCTCTTGACCTTATAATAAAAGAGAACTGATATTAATTAGTTTCCAAAATAACTTTCTCTAATTGAATTTATATTTTTAAGATATGTATCTATATTTTTCAAGAATAATGATATTGACAAAAGAACTTCTTCTTTAATTTACTTTAAAATAGATTTTGACTTTTTAGATCCGTTTCCATTATTTTAAGACTATAAATGCTTTTATTTATTTTTTTTTTCTAATTCCCTTATTTTATTTTGTAAGAATTCTCCTATTCCTAAATATTTTTTCTTTAAACTTTTATATATTTCTTTCATTGTGGTTGTTTTTAAGTTAATTTCTCTAATGTTCATACTGGATATCCGAATTTCACCGACTGATTTCGTATATAATAAAATTATAACTAACTCTATAAATAGGATATTTGTTCGGATCATATGGCCTCATCTTAGTCCGGTTCAATTAGTTATCAAATTTCTTATAATATGGAAAACCTAACAGATTAAACCACTGAGAGAATTTTTTTTTAAAGGCAAGAACTTGTGCAAGATAATTAAAAGAGTTCTTTTTTTAAACATATAATAAAATATATAAAATTTAAGTGAATGCCAGTTTGTCTAAATCCACTTCTAATAAAGACATTTCGTCTAATTCAATTTGATGAACAGAAAAAAACGTTTAGCTAAATTTCACTGCACAAAATCACTTTTAACATAAGGGCTATAAGGGCTGCAAAAAGACTTTTAACAAAATATTATAGCATTTAAAAACGAAAGATGCTTCCTTGCTAAATTATGTATGTAAAAAAAAATATTTAATTGAATGCTAGTGATTGAGAAGCGATTTGTTGCGAAATCTTCATTACAAAATCAGGCTTATATCTACGCTTTTTCCACGATATTTGCAAAGTATATATGTTTGACAAATATCATTTTATAAAGTAAAATGAGCTAAATAAAATGCAAATTGTTCCTTTGACCCTTAATGATATTAAGCAAAATAGCCTTTTGCAATTTAAAATTGGGCTAATTGTACATAAACCACTAAATTAAACTTTAAGAACAGAAATTAAAACATTTTATTAAACTTATAAATTTTACCAAGTTTAAGGTTGCATTTTTTTTATCAAAATCAAGGTAACTGATTAAGTATAGTTTTGGTATTAAAAATGTAAGAACAGCTAAATTTTTCATTCACAGTTGAAATATAAAATCTTCAAGTTCACGTAATTAATTTTTTTGTTTTGAGCAGAATATTATAAAAACGTAAAGTTGACATCACAATTGAACAACATTAAATACGTTTATAAAAATACTAATTATATACTATAAAAATACTTAAACTAAACTAAACTACTAAAATAATATCGTCAAAAAGATTTTCAACAATTATAAAAGCAATCCTTATATCCAAAACGGAAAAACTAAGATCACGTATATTCTTAAAGCAATGTATGCAGAATAAACCTGAATCTTGCAATTTATTAAGATAATTGCAGTGTTAAAAATCCAAAATTTAAACTTCCAATCAAAAAAAAAAGAATAGTAGAAATTTACAGTTTTCCCTGTAGAGAGTTATTATGATTCTACTGTAAATTTTCAATTTAAATGTTTCTTAATTAACACCTTGTTATTATCATTAGTATGTGACTTTTCTTATGATCCAGTAAATTCGAGTTAATTGGATACAAAATTATCTTTTCTTATAACTTGTTTTAAATTATCAAGTATTTGCTTGTTGATTTAATATACAAATTAGAAAGTGAGAAATTAAAGAAAAACAAAAACAAAAAAAGGGAACATTAATTGACATGATTCCCTTATTTTCTTGACAGACAATAAATCCCATTTCTTTGATTTATGTTTGTATATAAAAGTATAGAAGTGAAGTTTTGAAAATTCATTGTATTTTAAAATCATTGAAACTGACAAAAAAGTATTAAAAATGGAAAAAAAAAAAAATAGAAAAACCATTCAGTCAGTCATCTTTTGAACAAAAAATCAAAAGTAAGAAACATATTTGAAAGAAATAGGGTTGAACTTTTGATCTGGAAATAGGTGAAATAATTCTTTCTCTTTCTTTCCGTTTTTTTTTTTCTTTATTTTGCAATATTATAAAAAGTTTTACTGAAAGTTAAAAACGTAATGATTTTGCTTTAATTTAAAGGTGTAAAATAATTTTTTATTGAAGAATTAAATCTTTTTTTTTTGTCAAATCATCCCAAAATCGAAAATATTTTAAATGGTACGACCAATAAGTATAAAAAGTCAAATTTAATACAATATCGTTTCTGTAATTGATATGATAAAAATGAATGATTATTTGTTAAAGGATATTTTAGGACAGGGTTCTTTAAAAATAAAATTGTGTTGTTCAAAATGATTAAAAGTGGATTCCACTTTGATCATTTTAACGCAAATGAACCCTTATAGTAATATTAATTTTTATAGCGGCTGAATTTTATATCCATTCGCACAGACATCAGTTAACCATAAAGTTTGTTGAGGTGTCAGTGTTTAAAACATTAAACAAATCTCATCATGTAAACGGATTATTAAAATGAATAATATAAATAAATCAATATAATTCATTATTATATTGTACAAAATAAATAGCCAAAACAAGAAAAATAACAAATACCTTTTTGTGTTTAGATGATATTCTAAAATTACAACAAGTAAGAGTGTATTCAATTCTGCACAATATATATTTATGTAAATTTTAGAATTGTATGAGAGTCACGTCAAACCAACTGCGTCAAACCAACTAAATTTTAATTATGTTGTTGCCATACAACTTGGTCCTCTTTATTAAAATTTCAGATATAAGATTAATTCAGTACGAAAATATAAGAATATAAATTTCACAGTTGTATGACACCTACCGAAACCTGTTACGTACACAAATCAAAATTTTAGAAAAGTCGTTGGCATGAAACTTAACTTTCCTTAACACATATTCAGATATATTGATTGATATATTGATCAATAAGTTGTATAACAGATATTCAAATCCGCCGGTCGAACTTGTTTAAGTTCAATAGCATATATATCATGCATTGGAACGAACGCAAACAGATAAATTTACTGAGCATTTAATGCTGAACAAGAATATACATGTATACTTTTTCATATTTATCTCGTCTCTCGTCTCTAGGTCTATCACAAACGTAATGGTAAATTTATTATATCGTTTAAACTCGTATATGAATTATTAAATACATTTGCAAAACTGAAATTTAATTTAAAACAGTTTATAAATATAAACCTTACTAAAAATATACAAAAAAAAATTTTGAATGTCCTAGCACTGCTGAATGTAAATCGATACTCATCAAATAGTGTTCCCAACTACCATGTAATTTTATACATTTTTGACAACAGCTGTAAAGTTTGAATTGAAATTCATTTTTTTCTATATTTCGATCCTTCATCTTAATTTTTCAGCCACAAATTAATTATTATAGTTTAAATATTTGACACCACAAATAAAAAACAATCTTATCTTATAAAACACTTTGAAAATTTAGATCTACATTATGATATAGATAGATATAAAAAAATTACACAAATTACAGCTTGAAACAGAGATATAAATTGATTTATACGTCTGTTTAAATTGATTATGATTTAGTTACAGCAGACAATTTTCAAATGTCATCATTAGTAATTTCCTAATAAAATTTTACCAATGCTGGCTCAAATACCCTTTTATTATGTAAGCAAATTTTACATATTGACAAATTGCAAGGGACACATTTAAATGAAAAACCTTAACACACGAGTGATGTTCACCTAAATATTATAATTACATAATTCCCTATAGTTTTAAATGAAAAAGTCTTCAATTGTTAACAATTGTATAAGTTCTTAGAATCATGCATTACATAACTGTACAAATTTATCTTTACTTATTTTTTTTTTTTAATTCAACCCTATTCAAACATCAAACAAATTCTTAGTAATGTTCTCTTTCTTTTATTTTTCTTACAGTTCCTGAAACTTTTAACGATCCTGTAAAAAAGGATTTTTTTTTAGTTCTTGTAACCATCATTACATGTCATTTTTATTTTTTTCCCTCTTTATTATCAGCAAGTCATAGTTTGAATATATTTCAAAAATATTAAGTAAAACTTTTTTATTTAAATAAAAATTTTCTTCTAGTTTTTCGTGGTTTTCCGTTTTTTATAACTGGGAAACTTTTTTTTTATATATAACAGAATAATAATAAAAAAACAAAACATCAACATTTAAAAAGGACCCTTAAAAAAATGAAAAAAAAAAGTAAATAAAAAGAACGCTACTATCTAAATGTGACGGAACCGTATCGCAGCTCATTAAAGAAAGTCATTCACATACTCGTATATATACGATATATATTAGATAAAAAATATTTTATATGGGTTTTGTATGTTATACAAAATAAGTATTAGTAGAGTTAAGCAGTAGTTCCGTGATTTATTTAAATTTAAAAATTTAATTTATTTAACTTATTACTTTTTAAACGCAGTTTATGTGTCATATTAATAATACCTGATGATTATTTTAATGTTTTAATCTTTAGTAATTTTCCCTTTTAGATGCAAAAAAGTTGTGTTTAATTTTGTTTGTTAGATTCAAATTCAGATTCAATCACTATGTTTGTTTGTATAAAGTGTAAAACTGGGATTACAAAGAATTAAATCATAGTAAAGATCACTTCACGCCATCGTGTCGCATAGCATCAGCAATTAAATATCTTCTTATTACTATATTAGAATTTTCTTGTTGAAGACGATATACTCTAAAAATGTTTAGATTACTTTTAATAAACATCCAATTTTTTGAGCTTCAGTGACTAAAAGGTATTATCGTCTTCAAAACTTCTAATATTAAATTTTACAAATTAAATATTTGGGAAATTTTTTAAAATCGAAAAAAGACAACACAAAATCGACATTTTTTTACTCTTTGGAGCCAATTATTGGTGACAATTAGTATACACTTAGAGACCTATTTATAAATTTTAAATTTCATTATTCTTTTGGATAACTTTTTATTGTTAAAACTTGCTAAAAGTTTCATATATTAAGCCTACCTTTAAAATTTTATGTTTTGATCACATTGCTACTATTTTGACGTGTCGCTAAAAATCTGTCGTTTTTTAAATTTAACTTACTTCTCATACCATCTTACCAACAAACTAATTTTGTGGACAGAATTTTCTGTCATTATGAAAAAGAGCATTTTTAACCTAAAATTTTAGTTTCATTGTGTCCGTCTGCTTGCAAAACTTCTACACCGGTAAAAATAGAACAATGAAATTTTAACCACTGATAGGTCTCTTAAAAAACTTAATGAAACAATTTTTTATATATCCCTGCCCTTAAGTATCTTATTATGAAATTTAAAAAAAAAAATTATAACTTTTCGGGCAAGTGACAGTATTAAACAATTTTTATTGTCTTTTGAAAAATATGCGCCTTTAAAAACGTCTGGGTTTCATTCTACCTTATTTTATTTTTTGTATGCTTTGAATACACGTGGAAACAGGACCATTTATAGGAATCCGATCATCTAAACTTGGCCACCATGAAACTAATTTTCTCTAAGAATCTCTTTATACTTTTTCCCTCCGCTCATGAATTGCTAAAACTTCGTTTCTTTCTTCGTTTAAAATTTATTTTTGCTTGACATTGTAAGTAATTCTTTAATAACATTTTTAGGGTACTAATGACTTCAAATTTTACTATAACTTAACTAAGTGAAATACATATACGTAATAGTTTTTTTATTCTCTTCTTTAAAAAATATATTATTCTTTTTATATGATTTTTAATTTTTTTTTTTTTTTTGGTTCATTTTTAAAAGTATGTTATAACAAAACGACGATAATTGTAAAATAAATCATAAAATAATTTGTTAAACTTTTCTTTTGGAAGGTTAATAACAACAGTCTTTTTTTTTTGTTCCTTTCAATGTTGTAACATTGTAAATTATTGCAAACACTTTGCTTTACAACAAACTGCTTTAAAACTATTAACAAAAAAGACAAAAACAAAAAAAACCCGAACAAAAAATATGGGCAAAATGGGCAAAATACATTATTTTTTTTGTGTATCTTACAAGATACAATAAAAAAAAATTTAGATTCATTAAAAATTGTGGTAATTGTGATAATATGATAGTGAATTTAAATGGTGGTTTTTGTTTTTTTTTTTTTGCTACATTTACTTACAATTTCGTTAATTAGTTTAAAAACTTTGGTAATTATCACAGCTTTTTTAGTAAAATTATGAATAGGGGTCGTAAAGTTTGTTAAATGTTGAAAAAAAAATTATAAATAAAATGTTCTGTTATAGAATAACTTTCAGTATTTATCTATAAGGATGGTTTTTAGTAAAAATTTTTAACTAAAAAAAATAAAATAAATTGGCGGTTTCAATGGTTTATATTTCGAAATTTCCATAAATTTAATAAAATTCGAGTTAGAAACTCTTTTGCAGAGATGTTTTGGAATGTTCTTTTATTTTATATTTTTAAAAGTGATGTTGATAAACTACTTATGTCTAAAATATTCTATTTGCTTTAAAATAGATTTGTTTAAGAATAGAATATAGATTTACTGATCTGTTTAACACTTTTAATCACTATTTCAAACAGGAATTACTTTATTTTCATTCTTTGCTATAACAAATTTTTGTAACTTATTCTGAAAATGAATCCCCATCAATTTGGTTTAAATGTTTGGCCAATTAGCTATAGAAACCTCGCCTCTCATATTTTTCGTTAAATAGTTTCATTATTGAATATCTTAAAATAGTTTCCATTGCATTTTGTTTATTTTTTTTTTTTTTTTGTACGACACCCTTTTTTATTTCAGTTAAAAACAAATTTATTACAAATTTTAAGAAAATTAATACAAAAAAAAAAGTAAAAATACAAATTAAATTAAATTACAGAAATTTAAGACTAATTAAACTTATAAAAGAAAAATCTAGTAATAACAGCTATTACCCTAACCAAAAATTATATTAATAAAGTTATACAAAAGTATTGAAAATTGGTATAGAATAACAATAGGCTGAGTATAGAATGTTAAGGCAGAATCTGAAATAAGGATCTTTTAAGTTGAGTTTTACTCAAATCTTAATTAATTTAATCCTTATGGCGATTAATTAATATAAACATTCTGCTAATGGGCTCAGTTTTCCCATAGTTAGTTCGAGGAAAGGGCATATAAAAGAAGTTTTCACATTAGTTTACAGAAAGTTTATTAGACTTTAGGCAGACAAATGCTGCTAACCAAGTAAATAAACTAGAATCATATATAACACCATATATAACACCATATATATATAAAATTAAAGCTGTCTATAGTATTAAAACTATAGAAATTTTGCAAAAAAAAAGAAAGAGCTCTTTGTAAATCAGACATAACTAAACTATCATAACTATCATAACTATCTGAAAAAGTTAGATCTCAGTATAGGTACTCCTATTCTAAAGTGATTTTAGTCTATGACACAATTATTTTATGAAACTTCTAACGCTTGGTCATTTTTTTTTTCCTAAAGGAGGTGGGAATCTTCTAAAGACACCAAGAATTTCCCCCTTGGTAGTGTCAGATTCGTACTGACTAAACCCATCTCTCCCTTTAGCCAATATAATGGGATGAAACCCTTACCTGCGAGCGCAGTATATTGGCTAGGGAGTAGGGATAGGAAAGGATAGGGAATGGATACGGAAACATTGAATTGGGAGTGGGACTGTAAGGAAACAATGAATCCGCCTATTATTATTACTATTTTGCTAACAGTGACTATAGCCGTTACAACAGTTACAACATGTAGTAGTGTATATAACAACTTACTACATGAGGTAATTATTTAATTAACTATTTAAGTTTAAATAGTAGTTCACGAAAAAAAATATAAGGATATAACCACTATAATATCTCCAATATATAAAATAATATTTTCTATGCTACTTGATAAAGAATATTTTGTTTCATAAACTAAAATATTCAAAAACATTGTAATACGAAATTCTTAAAACCATCATTTTCAAAACCACAATATTACAAAAACATAAAAAATTCAAAAAGTCCTGTTATAAATTGTCCTCAATTGTTTCTTAATAAATAAATAAATTATTATTTTAAAACAGCAACAAAAAAGGAAGCTCATAATCTTCATTAATAAAATATTATGTATTATGTTTTTTCTCTTTTATCTATCTCTTTCTCTCATAATATAATATTTACTAGAAAAAAAAAACTATCTAAATTACATTTAAGAACTTAATTTATTCGAATTTAAATAAATATTTATTTTTAAAGAACAAAAAGAAAACAAATGAAACACAAGAATAAAAAGTCAGATCTAATTTTCATAAATATATTTTATCTTCTTAGTATCGTTTAAAAAAAAAACAGTACAGTACAGAGCCGAAATTTCGAATTTTATTTAAATCAGTATATTTTAAAAATACATGAATTCTATATAACCATATTTTTTTTAATTATCCTTTGGAAATGTCTGTAAATTTAAATAAACATCTATGAATGCCTATAAACCTCTTCTAATCTAATTCTAAATCACTACAAACTTCTATAAATTAAGGATTATTCGAGGATCTTTGTTAATTTAATTTATTATTATCATAAACTTCTCGCAATTTTTTTAATCTCTACAAATTGCTGAATATCTTTTTTATTCATAGAAACTATGTAGCTCTGTAAAATTTTCTAAATGTTTTTGAACTGTATGTTCGTAATTGTCCGAGATTAATGCCCCAAAAAAAAAAAAACTTAATTCATTTATTTAATTCTTGCTTTAGCTACACTATAATTCTTTTTTGACAGTAAAATAAAAAGGAGATAGAGATTTCTCCAAATTTGACATTATCGATTTTATAATACAAATAAAGTCGAGCTTTATTTGTATTATAAAAAATAAATTTGTTTGTATTTCAATATCCTGCAATGTTAATACTCTTCAGAAAAACAACATCTATTTTAATACTCTTAAAAAAAAACTGAATTTTCTTATTAAATATCTGATGATTATTTTGATAAAAATATATTCTTAAAATTCAAACCTCCGCTAAACAAATTATTGAAACCCTGATTTTGTAATTAACTATAAAATGAATTTTGGATATTCATATATTCACAAACGACCCGCATAACCCTGATTTTCTAGCACATAGATAAAATATCTCTTTTTTTCAGAAACTGACCATAAAATGTTTCGACTTTTTGAGTACATTTTGTTTTACAACTTGTGAAAAAGGCGATATATCCTTATACAAACATTCATAGCCAACGCAAAACAAAACACTTATTTCTAACAAAAAACTTCGGAAAAACACTCAAACACTTCTCAAAAACACTCAAAACACTCAAAACTTCGGAAAAACAAACACAGAGCACTCATTCGCATATTAAATTTTATCAAAAATTCATATTTTAAAGCAAAATAATTTTTCGAAGTTATTAATATTTTGCTCCAATTGATCCTGTAAGATTAAAAGGACATTTGTGTTTTACGAATAATTCTAAAAATTAAATTTCTAACATTTTTGTTAATGTACACTATAAAATTTTTAAGATTTAGAAATAATAAACAAAACTCTTTGTTTTAAAACTATTATGACCAATTTAAGAAGTAGTATCTTATTTTATATCTATTTTCCCATAATGCTTTTCATCTATCTTTTAACAGTTATTTTCTTTATTTATTTTTTATTTGAAGATATAAATTAAGAAGTCCTAGTGGTTTAAAAAAAAGTAAAACGTGCTTTGAAATATGACAAAAAAAAGAATCCTTTTCTATAGTTTTATTTTATTTTTTCATATTTTTACCACAGATCATACATTTATAAGTCATTGTAAACAAATTAACTCTCAAATCATTCTTTTTTTTTTTTTTCTTTGTGTTTTCATTTTTTTAACATTTATTTATTTAATTTTGTTTTTGTAAAGGTTTTTTATTTATTTTTTTAAATTCCTGTCATTATTCCAACCTTTCAAAAATATTTTGTGAATTCAACTGAATGCGAATCGTTTTGGATTATATTGACAGTTACTTTGTTTTTTTCTTTATTTTTTGCTAAAGTAATTGAAAATTTTTACCTCTTGTTTTCTCTTTAAGATTTCTGTATGTCCTTCAGTTTCAAATTAAATTATCCAAGAATTAAAATAAAAAGATTATGAGAATTTTAAAATAAAGACAGTAAGTTTGATATAAAGCTAGTGTTGATCTTTAAATCATTTTTAATGTACTTCTTTTGTTTTGTTCTGATCAAATCTAATAAATAGAAAATTAGTATTTTTTCAAACTTATTATTTTTCCAAAAAATGTTTTTAAAACTTTATATATGAACATTAAAAGTGTTATCTCTTAGTTATCACTCTTTATAAATACCTTTTACATCAAAAATAAAAATATAAAGAAAATTAAATAAAAAATGTAATCTGTTCTCATTATTCCTACCCACTGCTGTGTTAATAATACGCTAACCACTCAGCCATCGAGGTCCGTCCCTAATGTTTGTTTTTTTTTTTTTTAAATAAACTTTATTTTATCCTTTATTACAATCTTAAAATAATGGTTTAACTGATAAAAAGTTTTACAAAAAAAGCTTATGCATTATTTTATTAACATTTAAATTAATAGCAACAATTTTTATGTTAATTTAATTCTGTGGATTTACATTTATTTGCTGATATTCTAATTGTAAATTTAACAATTTATATATTTTTGATATTGAAAAGAATTAAGGTAATAAAAAATCAATATTATGTTTTATTTAAGATAAAAAATTTAACCTATCCTAACCTACTTAAAACTACTTACGCTAATTAAAACCTGCATGTACATTGTACTTGTTTCTAAGTATGATTATTCACCAACCACCAATAATCTTCCCTAATGTTTGTTATATATTTGTATTAATTGTACAACAAATTGCATACTTTTAGGATGAATTTATTCACAAACATTATTTTCAATAAAAAACAAGCTAAGAAAAATATTTTAATAACAACAACAGTTATAATAACGGTATAAACTTCTGCATATTTGCTTATTTAGTCATTTGCCAGTTAAACCACAATACAAAAAACAATGAGAGAATAAAAATACCCAATAAGGTACAAAAACGTGAGACCGAATAAAAAATAAAGGATTAAATGAAAGAAAAAAACAATATGCTTTTTTTTTAATGTTTTGTCTCTTTTTAACAAAAAAAAAAAAAGTTCAAAAAAAACAGAAATTTACGAATTTGTATTTAGTGAAAGTTTCAACAATTTATTTATTTTTTTCCACTTTTATTTGTTTATTTTTTTAAAATTTGTATATGTACACAACTTAGAGCCATTATAATCCAATGGGTCCTATTGAAAATCTCATTCAAAATATTTGTTCTAAAGAAAAAGAATTTGGGATAAAAAAGGTTGGGAGGTGTGAAATAAAAAAGAATAATTTAAAAAAAAAGTTTCAGTTTTATTTTCTTTATTGTACATTTTCAATTCTACATTCATAAACTCTCTTTACACAATTGACTCTTTAGCTAGAAAAGATTTAATACTAAAACACAAGAAGAATAAAATATAGAATTGGGATTGGAATTTATCTATTTAAAAAAGAACATACATATGTATGTATAATGTTTTTTGTTATCTATGCAAGAAGCTGGTAAGTTTTGTAAAGAGATCAATACAGAGAAGAGAACAACTTAATAAAAGGATACAAAGTTCTTAAAAATGTTCATTTTTTTTTTTCTTACAAATGAAAAGTTAATTTTTTCTTTTAATATCTCCAAAATGTTTCTATAATATAGGCAAAAGTTTATATAAAAAAAAAAGAATATTGCCAAATTAAAAAAAACACATATTTTTGATTTTTAAATTGTATTTGCCTGTATCAATTTTGTCTGTCACTGAATGTGTTGATGGAATATTTTTTTCTTAAAAAAATCTTGTGACGGGTTATAGAATACTTTCATTTTTTATTTTTTAGGAGTTTAAATATTTTCTAAGATTCCAGAAATTATTCCCAAGTAAGAATTTTTAATAGCTTCAAACTTATTGAAAATCTTACCTTTGGACTAATTTTGTAATAATTACCTTTACCTTTGGAGTAATTTCGATTAATTGTTTACAGATCAAAACCATATAACATCTTACAATTCATTCAATAAAATCTTATAAAATAACATAATTCTTAATCAAAAGTTAAAAATATATATTTTTCAAAAAGGGATGTTAATATTAAAAGTATAAATTTTAATGACAACTTTATGACCCTTTTAACCAATATGTTTAAATACAAATTTTTATATTAAATTACAATATTTAAAAAAAATACCATAGAAATTGTAAAAAACTAATGCAAGTTCTAATAAGAACTATAAAGATTATTCAAGGATTGCAAAAGTATAATAATTTTTAAAGAAAATTCTATAGTGCCACTCCTCAATTCAAAGTGTTCCAAATTTTCCATATCTCTATCTTATCCCTACTTAATAACCAATATAATACGTTGCATAATTAAGCGTTGTTTTCAATCCATTATATTGGCTAAAGAAGGAGGAGCGTTTAGTCAGTAAGAATCAGACACTATCATGAAGGTATTCTTGGTATCTTTAGAAGATGTCCATCTTCCTTCGAAAAAAAAATGAATTTTGACTAAAAGTACAAAATTTCTCAAGAATTTTATTCGAAAGTTTCAAAATAAAAAATTTAAACTTTCGGATCTTTATATTATTATGTCCTATTTTTAAACTATATTATATGTTTAAAAATCAAAAACTCATTTGTTACTTTAACTTGACTCTTGATTTATTTTATCTTTACAAAACAAAAAACATAATACAAATGTTTTGCATTTTTAAAACTTATTTAAAACTTTTAATTTTATCAGATTTCGAAAAATTGAACAAAAAAAGAAAACCAACTCAGTTTAAAACAAAAAAATAGCAATATACTAAGTTGTTTCAGATCACAAAAAGAGCATTTTGAATTTAGATCTAAACAAAAAACAAAAAAATCCTAAATAAATATCAAAACATAAAAACTTAGCAAAAAATTGCAAAAAAGAATGACGTAAAATTATATTTTGTATCAATGTAAGTATTCATGGAAAAAATCATTCCTATATTAGGTGACCGTTTTTTTAAATCTTTTACATTTTTTGGAACCTTCATAGAAGGATATATTTAACTGTTGTAAAAAAAACGTTATTGTATCATTTTGAATTGCGAAAAATCTAAAAGATATAAATGCAACATTTGGTATTCTGTAATTTACATATATAAATTTAATAATCGAAGTACACAAAATTTACAAATTGAATAGAAAACTTCTTGTTAACGTCGAAAATGTCATGTTAACATCCTTATTAAATTTTTTTTTAAAGTTTAGGTTTTTTTTATAATTCTTAAATCTTTAAGATATTACAAATACGTACGATTTTCTGATTTATTCGTTTGATGATAAAGATCATACTTAATTTTAGTTAATAATTGTCTTCATTAATTTAAATTTGAGATGAATACTAAAAATATAAAACAAATATCTTATCCCTCACACTAGCAATTCTTTTTCTTAGCATTTTATGAACCCTTGAAAAAATATTAAAAACTTTCTTAAAAAAAGTATTTCTTTTAAGCTGCAGGTTGATATATTCTGACCGCTCGAACTTTGGCTCTCCGTCTGTATAGCTTTTCAGCTAGCCTACTTTGATTTTGCCATCAAATATAATCAAACCTAATCCAATGGAATTTAATATCTTAAATATGAAGCATGATTTCTTTCAGAATTTTCTAAGTTTTGATTTTCAAAGTCAAAAACAAAGAAGAAATAAATGAACCCAGTCTCTTTAGTGAAATTATATCATGGCCCATTATTTATTATAATATATATATATGAAAAATTTTTCATCACATACCAGTATGTATCTTTCATTCGGGATGGTGTCATAATTCCAAAAAAAAAAATTCCAAAGTTACAAAATTCCAAACAATGAAAAAAAATAATTCCAAAAAAAAAATTGCAAAGAAAAAAATTCCAAATAACAAAATTCCAAAATATTAAAAAAAAGGCCACAAAGTGAAATACAATATTGTGATTGACGACAAAGTTTTTTAGCAAACTTTCAAACTTCAAACTTTAAAAATTTGATTAGTGAGAGCGGGAGCCTGTACTGTGTGAAAAAGTAAGTGGCGATTTGGGGGCCCCAATAGCCTCAATTAATTTTAATACTTTGGAATTAAAATATGTTGGTAAAAAAATAATTAGAAATAATTTTAAAGTTAATAAAATCAGAAATACACGCCTTTTACAGAATATATGTATAAATGTAAATATGTGAGATTCTGAATTAGGAGGAATTTTAAAGTTCTATTCAAAATCACATTTATACGCTTTTTCCAGAATATTTTTATATATATGTTTATATGTGAGATTCTAAATTAGGATAGATTTTATAGTTGGTTTCAACATTAGGGTTTCAATAATTTGTTTAGCGAGGGTTTGGGAACGGCAGCCCTTCCTTTTATTCAATATATTGTTGTTGAAATATAAATTTAAAAAAAAGAAATAGGTGGGATTTTGTTGTTCATTACAAAATCAGGGTTCAAAATTTGTTTAGGGCGGTTTGGGGGTGGTGGTCTCCACTATTTTAAATGACTTGTTGTTGAAATGTGTATCTAAAAAAATGTTAGGAGCGATTTAACAGTTGCTTACAAAATCATAAAGTCCCAATAACTTGTTAAGCGGTTGTTTTTAGCGCTATTTAAAATGCTTCTCAATAAATTCTGAATTTTGGAATTTTTTTTGTGGAATTTTTTTCAAATGGTATTTTGGAAATGGAATTTTTTTTTTTGGAATATCGTACACAGCCCCTTTGATTCATATGTATATACAAAACAAAACGTAATAAAGAACAATAAAAATTATTTTTTTCATGTAATATCGGTCTTCTGATGTCTAATAGTTATTACTTTAAGGATGTTATACTTATTCATCCAACATTATATTATAAAAAAGAACCACTTCTCTTCAACTTTATTTTTTTTTTTGTACTATGATTTTATTGAAGGAGATATTTAAATAAAAACTTTAAAAAATATTTTTTTGTTTGAAAAAACTTTTCTTCTATTCAGTCAAAAGTTGGATTTTTTATTTTACTTCAACAAATATCCGAAAATTTAGGTTTAATTTTTTATGTTTTTTTATGTTATTCTTGCTACATTTTTATTATTTAAAAGGCTATGTATACAGTAATAATGAATAGACAATGTGGTGGATATGGTTAGGACATTTACCATTAATTTTAATTCAAGATAAGAAATAATTGAAAAAGATTTTTTGTAAAATATGTGGTCAATTTTTGGCAATTTCAATTCAGATTACTAACCATTAATCAACAATTTTCTGTAATATTTGAAGTGAAATTAGAAAGGATTTTACGTCTATTATTTAGAGAATATTTATAAATGAAAGAAAGTACTTTAAATTACTTTAAATTTGTTTTTTTTTATAAAAAATGAATATACTAAAATATAATTTCAATTTAGAAATAAAAACAATTGAATTAAATTTATAAAAACAATACCATATTTAGACCTTTAATTTTAAAATATTTAATTAACTTGTGTTTCATCAGCTCGTTTTGCTTATAATTCAGTACTTAAAATTAATATCAAGGTCTACAAGCTTTTTTGAGCAAACTCGTTTTTCTTTTTTAGTTTATTCTACAAGATTTCTACTTGAATTCATGTGTTTACAGCGTATTTTTTATCGCTAAGTTTCCGAGACCCTGTTAAACAACCTAAAATTGTTATATTATTTAATTTTTATCTTGCTTCCTGTTTTCTGAGCATTGTAAAATAAAGATAATTATGTTATTCACGTTTTTTAGATAAAATTTGTATTTTTTTACTTTTAAGCCTAAGCTAAATAGAAGTATAAAAGGAGTCTGCCTTTTTACTTTTGCTTTTCTTTCTTTCTCAGTACAAAAGACATTTTAACAGATACTATTCTTATTGTTTTGTTCTATGTAAAATAACACCACAAAATAAATATTTTTTGATTGAATAAATTTGTTCTGAATAAGTCTGTTATTGCATAAAAAAAAATAATTTTTTTAACAATCGATTCAAATAACTTAATGATATTTAGTGTTTGAAATTAATTGATTTTAAAGAAATGTTCATTCATATTTTTTTAAAACCAATAGTTTCTAATGATGTAAAAGTACATAATTTTATTTATCAATTAACAAACTTACATCTGATACATCTGTATCCTTATCAATTTTTATATAGCGATCCACAATGCGTTTCATAAATCATTTCAATAGCCCGATTCTAGCAGTATAAATTTAATTCTTCTTTAATGTAAAATAGATTTTTTCTTTTTACTGTTCTAAAACATTCTTAACATAATCTATAACAAAATCAATAACAATAATGAAACAAACAGCTACCTCATTTAATAACAAAGTCAAAATTGCAAATAAACAACCTTTTCGGCATAACTAACCAAAATAATAATGCAGACATAAAACGAAATATAAATCACAATTTACTAAAATTTCAAATGACTTGATATAATTTTATTTGTCTCTGCTTTCCAACATAGCGTATCCACTAAGGCATTTTTGACATTCATATTTAACTAAGCTTCAACTTCTGGAATGACCAGCTTCAATAATCCGTTGATTAATCGGCTGCAGTTATACTGTACAAGACTATATAAAACACAAATATTTTAATTTGTGCGCCATCTATTATCTTATACAAGAATTATATTGTATTTATTTATTATATATTACGATGTGATATTAATTATCTATATGATATATATACTTATATTTAATTTAATTATATTATATTAATAATATATTACATGAAAAATTTATAATATAAATATATGACCCAGCTGGAGTTTGAACCGGAGGCTTTTCGAATAAAAGACCGGTGTCCACTACACCACTACAATAAAATAAGATTTATAAACATAAATACTTAATACTTAAATATACCTATAGCAATACAAACTTATACAGAAATAAGTTACTTCGTTATTGCGTTCACTTATACAGAAACAAATTACTTTAAAATTCATTCCTGTTATCCAGACGATAAAAATTGAATCGTGATTTGATTTATAATTTGGCATTTTTTAGCAATTCAATGCCTACATCGCAAATTTATATTTCCTTTTTCTCAATTTTTTTTTTTATTATTTTTATCCCTAAACGATTTTTTTTTTGTATTTCTTGAACCCTAAAGAATTTTTATTTTTATTATTTTGGGTTCCTTTTCTTAATTTTAATTCATGTGTCTAATGTGTAAAAAAAAAAATCAATTCATACTTCATACCTTTTTATTCCTTCATCAAATTGTTTAAAACAAAAAATTTATTACAACTATATACTATATAGCACCTCAATTAAAATTCAACTGAATTTAATATTACTTAAATTTAAGGTAAGGTTCTGTAATAACCCAAAATCAAGATAAAATTTGTAAAAAGAACGTGAACTTTTATATTCCTAGAGAATAGTGGTAACTTATCACCATAAATCCATTCCTTTTTATTTATTTTTTGTTGCTTTTTAACTTTTCTTCGAATTTTATAAGAAATCTTTAATACTTTACAATACGTTATTATTATTATCAACCAAGATTCAAGAATATGACTTTTTAGAAATATTCTCTTCCTCTGTAAAATTTCATTTTTATTCTTTCTTTCTTCTTCACGTCTGAATTCTGGAATAGTTCAGTTAAATACCATTCTATTCTAATTTAATTTAATTTTATAGATTTTCCAATTGATTTTGATGAAATGTAATAATTATTAAGATCATTACTTTTGAATATATTTTCAAAATATCTTAAGATATTCCTTAACTTTCATCAATATTAAACAAGGCAGAATGTAAACCAAAGATTTTTAAAGGTGCACAAAAACAGTTTATATTGGAACTGTAACTTGCACCAAAATCTGAAAATTTTCTTAGAATTTCATATAATAAGAAAAAATGTTAAAACTAAAGAGACACTTTCATCAATTTTAAGGGAACTCTATATAATTAAAAAAAAACCATTGACACATGTAAAATTATAAAGTTGAAGCCTTAATTTTTGTCCGTTATTTTGAAAAAATATTTACAGATGCCTAATTATAGGTGTTTAAAAATAGAAGATTTTCAATTTTTGAGCCCTAATAGTTCATTAAGTAAAGGGGGTGGTACAAAACGATTTTCTAAGGAAACTTATACAAATTCTCTTTCTTATAGTAATGTTAAAATTTCAAGTTCCTATCTAAAAACGTACCGGAGTTATGAAGGAAGAAAAATCAAGCAAAATTTGGTTTTCCCATAACGGTAAATTTAAATACTAAATTTAAAAAAGTTGTGTAATTTTGTAAACGTCCGTCTGTGTGAAACGGACGGAAAGAGTGAAACTAATAGGCACATTTTTTCAAAATGTTTTTGGAAATGTGTTAAAAATATACTAAGAATAGAAATCTAATTCTAAAACATATTGAAAAAAGTAACAGTAGAAAATTTATATGATACAATATTGCCCTCTACTGAACACAATTTTAAAATTCAAAAGTTATGTACAAATGTGTTAAATCAATGTTTTAATGGCGTGTGAACTTCAAATAGATATGCGAGAAAATTTCATTTTAATTTAATTAAATTGTCAGGAAATTATTTCTCCATATTTTAGGGTAGAAATGAAAGACCAAAGATAAAAAATAACAAGATAAATTTAAATTTTTAGATTTTATATACTTCATCTAGGAAATATACACTTCATCTAGGTTACATTTATTTGGGAACTGCTGTTAAAAGATTAAACAATACGTTAAACTGAAATAAAAAGAAAAGGACAATTAAATTTCAATATTTAAATAACTACATAACAATAAATTTAAAATTCATGACATTGTAACAAATTAACAATTTAGTAAAATCTCAAAAATTGACTGTATTTCTTCGATAATGAGAAATAAAATTACTCTGAGGATTACAAAAAAAAAAAAAAATTAAAATAACCAAGAAACCAGAATGAACTAATGGACCATTAATTTGCATATTAATTAATATATTAACGATTATGGAAGAGGACCCTTGAAGTTTTACTTTTACAAGAATGAATACCTTAACTATTTTTGAATTAATTTGTGATTTTAATTATGATATGAGATTCTTTTAGAATCACTTTGAATACAAATTTGTTGTTAATGATGAAATCTAAATAATGAATTTTAATATTTAAATATGACAATATTTTATTAATGTGATAATAAAATTTATTCATATAAGAAATTCAAAATAAATTTTATTGAAAAATCCTTGAAAATATTTTGTTTAATGAGAATGAATATAATGAAATATGATTTTGAAACTATTTCATATTACTGAATATTTAAAGCTGTGAGTACAAGTCCATAGTTAGAAAATATTTTGCCCTCAGAATTTTAAAATAAAAATATTAAAGACGGAAATAAACAAGGTATAATGTAAACGAACGGTTTTTAAAAGCGCACATTTCCAAAACTCAATACAAACTGTTTAGAAGTGTGACTTACACAAAAATTTGAAAATTTCATGTAATAAGAAAAAATGTAAAAATAGGATATTTTTGAAATTTTGAGGGGCTATAAGTCCGGAATCCTATATAACTAAAAAAAGCCGTTTACACACGTAAAAATATATTATTAAACCTTTAATTTTCATGTCTTGCCGAAGAAAAATTTGTACAGGTGCCTAAGTTACAGGTGTCTAAAAATAGCAAATTTTCAATTTTTGAGGCGTAATAACTCTTAAAGAGGGGGTGCTACCAAAAAATTTTCTGAGGAAACTTATACTAATTCTAAAAGTTCTTTCTTGTCTCAAAATTTCAGGTTCCTATCTAAAGGGGTGTTGGAGTTATGAAAAAAGAAATTTCATGCAAAATGTGGTTTTCACATAACGGTAAATTTAAATAGTAAATTACAAAATATTACATAATTTTGATATTGTTTTATATAGATAATAAAATTTTCGATCTTCTGGCGGTTTTAGATTGCAAAATTATTACGCAGAGCCCGAGATATATACATCTGAAAATGAAAATATATCTGAAAATATATACATTTGAAAATTTTCGCAATTTTGAAGAGCTGCAACTTTGGAACCCTTTACAATTAAAATAAACCTTTAACACACGTAAAAATATATTATTGTAGCTTTAATTTTTATATCTTACAGAAGTAAAATGTGTACAGGTTCCTAAGTTACAGGTGTTTAAAAATAGCAAATTTTCAATTTTTAAGCCCTAATTGCTCATAAACAGGGGGTGGTCCGAAAAAATTTTCTGAGCAAACTTATACTAATTCTAAAAGTTCTTTCTTTCCTCAAAATTTCAAGCTTCTATCTAGAAGCGTGCCGGAGTTATGAAAGTAGAAAAATCATGCAAAATTTGGTTTTCACATAACGGTAAATTTAAATACTAAATTTAAAAAACTTGTATAATTTTGATATAAATTTACAAAGATAAAAAAAATAACTGTCGAATGACGTTTTCAGATTGAAAAAATCTTAAGCAGAACATAAGATATATGCATTTAAAAATAGGGATTTTTCAAAGTTTGAGGGGCTGTAGCTCCGAAATGGGGGGGGGGGGCTACATGAAAAAGTTGTTCCACAAAATTATTTTTTTTATGAGACCTACCTATGGTTAAAAATTTTTTTCTCTATCTTTAACGGTGTAGAAGTTTTGTAAACAGACGGACGGACGGACGGACGGACGGACAGAGTGAAACTAATAAGCACATTTTTTCAAAATTTTTTTGGAAATGTGCTAAAAATGAAGAAAAGAATTAAAATAATTGATAAAAAAAAATTATTATAAATCGGAACTTATCTTAAAATTTCAATTAACATCTCTATTGGATAAATTTGCTGAAATAGGATATAGGATAGGATATTTTATATTTGAGGATAGTTTATTATCGAGATTTAAATAGAATATTAAAAAAGGTTTTACATAGCTTAAAATTTGATTTCGGAAAGTTTTAATAAAATCTTTAATTCTAAATTTAATTTAGTGTCCGTTTTTCTTTTCTAGTCGTATAATAAATCATGAAAGATGAAATACGTCAATTAAATATCATATATATACTATCCATAGAGTTAAACATTGTTTTTTAACGTTGACTTAATCATATCTCAATTAAAGTGTATCTTAAATATTTCATATAAAGCTAGAATTTAGGAGCCTCTTTTTATTATAGTTCCGATTTTAGAGTATCTGACAGTAGTAACTTAAATTATAAAAAATTACTTTCGGAATGTTAATGTGGCTTTTAGACATCTAAATCAAACATTAGCTTTTGATTTGTTGCAATAAGCAACAATAAAACATATACATTGACTTTTTATGAGTCAGTGTATTGACCTTTTTTGTTTCTTCGTTCCACTAAGAAACTCGGTTTTTAGTATTAAAAAACTTGTTAGATTTTGCTGCAAAAAAAAATAACATACCAAGCATATGATATTTCGATTTCATTTTCGGGATATTTTTTTTTTTTGAAAATCTCCTTAATTTTAAGCTTCAATTAACGTTTATTTAGCATTTTAAAAATTAAATACCCTCAAAACTGAATATAAATAATTATAAAATTATTTCATTGAACCATTTAATACTAAATTTTAAAAATTTTTTAATAACTTCTGGTAATTTTATATTTTTTATTTTATTATTCTTTTATTTTTCAATTCAAATGCTCCATTTTTTTCAAATACAATATGTTTATTTCTACAGAATATGAATGATTACTTTTCATGTTATTTCAATAATAACTTTTTTTTTTTATATATATTTTCTCTATTCCTTAATTTTGTTCTATATAATTTTTTACAAGTATAATTGTGTACTATATAATATGTAATATATGGATACTATATAGATCTTTATATGCTATTTCTATTTTCAATAAGTTGAAAAATTTTAAACACAAATAAAATACGGAAGAAAAATTTAAAATAAAATAAAAAAAAAAAAAAAAAATGTATTTATGTGTATTTTATTTTTGAATTGAATATTTAGGTCATGAATAATTACTAAGTTCTTATTACGAATATCCTTTTTTTTTTTTATCTCTTTTTTTTTTCTATATTTTTTTTCGTTCCTTTCATTCATATATATTTGTATTTATATTGATAATTGCCCTGGTGGGATATTATATAAACAATATGAAAATGTCAAGATTTATTTTTTAATTTTTCTTTATTTTTTTTTTAAATTATAAGAAAAATTAACTTATAAATTGGAGCGAAATGATGCACCACTGCATCATTCGATTTTACTATATGAAACGGAACAAATTCCTAGACTAGAAATGAAATGGTTAGAAGTTTTTTTAAATTATTTTTTTTATTAAACAAAAAAAAAATACTCGAATTAATTAAAATTTTTTCTGGTTTTCTTAAAGGGTTTTTTTTAAAGTCTGTGGTAAATTCGTTTTCATATTGGTTACAATTTGCAATGATTTGTTTGGTTCAATTTGAATTGATTTACTATAAGGCAACTTTATCATAATAAAATTTAAATTAATATTTTATAATGGAAGAATTAAATTCAATGTTCAAATAAATTATAGATAATCAAATCAGTGAAGGTTATTGAAATCGATTAGTCAATACTACTTTTTTTTTATTTTTCTTTACTCTTATAAATCGGTTTATAAATCCAACTTTTTAACTATTGTCCGGATCATGAGAGAAAAATACATTGTAAATACAATTTCTATGCCATCTATCATCTTGTATAGTACTAATTTGTTTCATTTTTATTTATACATATATTAAGTTATTGTTGTATTATGAAATATTAAAAGTTGTGTTTACTATTTAATAAAATCCACTGACAGGACTCAAACCTATATTATACTAATCCATATTACTGATTAACAACCGGATAATAAAACACATACAGCCGCATTGTGGATCAATATAATAATAATACATACTCTGTTTAGAACATTTTACAAAAAAACTATTTAAAAAAATAACTCTGGCTTCTCTTCAATATGTCGAATAAATCTTTCACTGCTTATTAGTTTCACTCTGTCCGTCCGTACATCCATGCAGACTCTTTGAAAAACTTTGAAAAATGCTTATTTTCCATTTTATTATGGCTACACATTTTTTCAATTTAAGAACCCCAAACGACGAGAATTTTAGTTTTCAATATAAAATTGAAATATTAAAACTCCAACAACGTTTATGTTGTTGTGTGTGTTAATAACATTTCATAATTACAAAAAATTTAAAACTGAATAAAGTATCTTTTGATTTTTCACAACTTTTCCATATATATATATAGGAAAGCAACAAATTTGAATGCAAGTAAATTAAAATGTAAATGTATGACTTTATAAACTATTGGTTTTACATGCTGTCTTATTCAAAATTTGTACTGCGCGAGAACTAATGACTTCTCCTAACATATATCAACAATAATTTGGAGCTAACATTAAAATCTTATTTTTTTGCTAATTCCTTCAATTATATTCGCTTCATCTCTTCATTCTAAACATAAAATTAAATAAGACGTTTTGTTACTTTTAAATGCTTATTTAAATATTATCTATCTTCTACTGAATAAATATTTAAATTTAAAGTATGTATAAATTAAAAAAAAAAGAAAACAACCACCAAATTGATGCTTCTTGGAAATCTTATTAATATAATTATTTCCTTTTTTGAATATCGTTTTAAAGTTTTCTTTTCATTTCGAATTAAAAAAAAAAAACATCACAAAGAAACAAAAAAATAAGAAACTTTTTTATTTTATCATGTTTTTAACTTGGAAAATCTAATTAATAGATCATTAATTTTTATTTATATTTATAAAAAAAAAAAAATTACACAAAAATAAACTTAAAACTGTAATTGGATTGTTCTTGTTCTTTTTTTTTTTTATTTTTAATTTTCTGATCTTTATTTTTTCTTTAATTATTTCTTTTTCTTTGTTACAATTTTCTAACATTCCTTTTTTTTTTTTATTTCTTTCCAACATAGTTTTATGAGGTAATTATAGTAAATAAATTAATTTTGTTTCTTCATTTCTTCATATTAATTTTCGCAATCTAAGATATTTGCTTTACATTTTTTGACTCCACTTTCTTTGTTTCACTTTCTACCTACCTCTCTTTTTTTCTCTCTGTCTCTTTTTGTTTTACTTTATTTCATATTAATTAAAAGTGGAAAAAAAAAGAAGAAGAATTGTTTTTGTCCTGTTCTTTTTTTATTTCGAAAAGACTTTAATTTAACCAAAAGAATATCGAAACTTTTAACAAGTCACTGAATAAAAGACAAATACATAAGCAAAATGCCGAATATAAAGATAAACAAAGTGTTCTTCTCTCATTTTGAATACAACAGAAAACAAATGAAAAGAAAAATAAAAGGATGGGAGGAAATAAAAGAATATAAAAGTTTTTCTATAAAATTAAGAAAATTCGAAAGGAAAATAAAAAGAAGAGAGAAATAAAAGGAAATCAACGGAAAGCTTCATTAAAAACTAAACTAAACATAAAGAAATGGACAAAAATACAAGTTTATTCATACACAATATATATATATATATATATATATATGAAGTTTCTATATATCCTTCTTCCTGAATTGAAAACGTCCTCTTATGTTTTTATTTTTCTTTTCTTTTAAAAATTTTTGTTATCTTTTCTCTCGACATTGTTTGATTTTCGTTACTTTTGTTCTGTTATTTTTACTTTGATATTATTATATGGCTTTATAGTTGAATGGAAAATTCTTAGACAAGGTGATAAATGATGATAGATAATAATTACATAAATATTTAATTAAATCATACTTTGTCTTCTAGAAAATTTCTTGTAATTTGAATTTGTAAGAAAAACTGTAAGAAAATGAAGGTTTTCTGAAACAAAAAGATTGATTTTTTAAAACAGAATACATATGGGGTGGCCCTTCTTATTTCGAAATTTTAGAATTAATCTCAGATAATTATAATACATATATATCAATGAAGAAACAATTCTTGAGAATTAATTTACTATTTTCACTTACAATTTTTGGGATTTAACTTTACTTTAATTACCCAAGTTGTTGACGAGACATTAAACAAAAAAAAAAAAAAATGGTTAGCAAAATGGTGAACCATATGACTATATGTTATAAAATTTCTTTGACCGTTGTACTCTGCACATACCTACTATTTTTCAGATAATTTTATAAGGAATTATTCTTCTGTCACCGTCTGTGTCCCATCAAAAATAATAACCAAAAATATAGAAAAATGATAAAGGATAACACGGTAACCAGAAATAATGACCCAAAAAATAATGCCGAATCGGCTTTATTTTAGTTTCGATATGGAATTAAGGCCGAAATACCAAATTTTGAGAATTTTAACCTTATTACCGTTTTGAAAAACCGAAATTGAAAAGGAAATAAAGATGAATGCCGATTTCTATTTTGCGTTATTTGTATGGTGCATAATGCATTTTTAATTAATATTATATTGGCAATTTCCAGGGATTTTATAGTCGATGAAATGTATAGTTGGTTAAAAAATCAGAGTTTACCCTTTTTTCAGCTTCTTTTTATATAAGCGAGAAGGAATGTTGTAGTGGGTTATAAAATCAAGGTTGCCCTTTTTTCCAGAATATTTATATATATGTATTAGTTAAGATTCTGAACTAGGAGAAATTTTAGAGTAGGGATCAAAATCTGAATGAGGCCGATTCGTTATTATTTCCTTTTTAAAACGGCATTAAGGACAAAATCTAAAAATTTATTTCGGCTTTATTTGCCCTTGCTATGGGAAATAAAGCCGATTCAGTTTTATTTCTCTTGGCGCATTATTTCTGGTCACCAGATAACACATCTAGAAGAAAACAAATTGCACATACTAAAAAATTTTTATAAATTAACAAATTTATATATAATGAAACTAAAATTTAGCTTACAACTTTAAATTAAAATAAATGAGAGTTTATATTTCTTCAAAAAAATTTATAAGAAGGCAAAAATATGTATAAAAAATAACGAGTATATAATTTTAAAAACACTAGAATGGATATGCACCCTGTATATTATTTATTTATTTCATTTTATTATTTATTTTTAGATAAAGAAAAATAAAATAAAAATAAAAACTTAAATAATTTTCCTTTTTTTTTTGCTTTTTCTATTATCTTATTATTCAATATTTCTTCTTTTTTATTTTTCCACAAATTTTCTAGATTGATTCATCGTGATACTAGACCAGCACCTTTAATTCATTGTCGAATGTTAAATGGTGGTAACAATAAACAAATTGTATCAGCACAAACACCAGACCATAGATCTGAGGCTAGATTACGTATTGATCCAAAAGTTTTGGTATTTGTTGAAACAACTTATTCTCGTTTAGGACGTGATATTGCTGAATTATTAGTCTATAATCGTATAAAGTAAGTATATATAAATGTATAGATGTATATATTATATATGTTTTTTTTTATTTTTTTTTTTTTATTTATATGCAGAAATATAAGAAAATTTATATAAAAACTTCCAATGAATAACAATCGATGTATTAAAATCTTTAGTTTGTTTTGTCTTTTTTCTTTTTGCTTTTGTACAAACAATGGTTTGTATTATAGTATTTTATTTTTTGTTGTAAATTTCAAATTTATCTTTTGAGGATTGAATGTGAGTTGGCGTGAAATTGAAATCAAAAAAAAAAAAATAGAAAGAGTCAAAATGAAAAGAAAATGAATTTAATTAAAAATAGAATATTAATATTAAACCCATTCGATAATAATCTTAAATTAATTCAGATTTGTCTAATATTTCAAATTGAGATCAATTAGAGGCATAAGAAATTAGTTTAATTTAATTTTAAAATCTTTTTTTTTTGTTAACTTTTCAAAATTTAAATTATTGATTCAGGGTTCTGATAACACTTTCTGCAAGTTTTCAAAATTTGGGAAAATATTTTTTCTATCGTTATTTACTAAACAATATTGAACATATTGAATACAATCGTTAAAGGTCTTCTTTTATTGAATTGTACACCTCCAAAAGTTGTAGAACTAACAAAATTTAAATATGAAATTCAAACTAAGCAAATAATACACAATTATAAAAGTGTCATAGCCAACAAGTCATAAGCCTATCATGGAACTTTGTCATACATAATGGGTTACAAAACCATAATTTCTATTATGATGTTTTAGCGCATTATGGTGGGTCATAAACTCACAATTTTGGAGACTCACTAAAAGTCATATAATATTTGTAGTGTTTTGGGCCAGTGTAAAGAAGACATAATGCGATAAAATTTTGGGTCATAACACCATAATGTTGCGGAAAAAATACAGTGATAATATTCAGCTATTACAAATGTAGCTTGAGATAGTTAGCTATGTATATTCAAGATTTTGAATTAGAAGGAATTTTTTAATTGGTAACAAAATCAAGGTATTCCCTGTATCCAGAGTATTTATATATTCGTATATTCAAGATTCAGAATCAGGAGGATTACCAAAGTTGGACTCACTACTGATAGGACTCAACACCATGACAAAATTACGGTGTTATAACCCACGATATGTTAGTAACAAAGCTATATAAAAAATATCATGGGATTATGACTGAGAAATTTATTCGCGTATGGCTCATAATATATGATGAGTTATAACACCGTAATTACATGATGGTGTTATGTACGCTGTAATTGCAATATTGTGGGATCTGGTGGAATTTATCCCCATTATGACCTGTCGCACGGCACCGTGTCATACTTTTTTCAAAACGAAATTTACCAAAATCTTTTTACTAAAATAAATTTATTACCATAGTTAATGGCTAGGAGACAAAGCAAATAATTTTTTTTTAATTTTAAAATTAAATTTAAATGGTTTTAATTATTTTCAAAGGAGGTCTGAAGAATCTGAAGAAAAACAAGTTTTAAAGTCAAAATTTCAATTTTATTTTGAAATATTGGCAACCTTATTGCGTCGAATGCATAAAACTCCATTTGAATTTGCAGTTTTTGTTAGATAAAGTGAGGTTTGAGTTTAAGCTCAATTTTATGCATTATCTATATTATCAGATATTATCATTATCAGAGCCAATATCTATTTATGATATTATTGCTTTAGCCTATAAATTAAAAAAATTTTTTAATTCTGCATTCTGCACAAATAAGTGAACAAATAAATGTCTTCATGTTTTATCAATAATTAAAAGAAACTTGTACACATTAGTTTCATCTACAGCTTATTATCATGTTTTTTTTTGACAGTATCTTCCAGTATGCCATGCTATTCTCTCTTAAAATCTTCAATTTAAATTAAAAATGTGGTTTAGTCACAAAAGTAATTTCGGTTTAAAATTTAAGTAAAAATCTCAGAATCTTTAATGTATTTCCAATATCCTTTGTTTTTTCCTACAAAAACAAAAACAATTTCTTTTCTAAAAAAAAAACAAACATATATTTAATATTCATGGTTATTTCCTTCTTTTTTTTGATAATTTCTTATTTTCATCATTTTAACACGAAGTGAACAAACATAACACTTGTTAATTTACATATGGCGTGCCTATTTAATGAGGTACAAAACCAATCCTAATCAAATTGTAACAAGATTTGTACATACATTTATATATTCATATTACTAAACAAACAAAAAACGAATAGAAAAAGATAATATTACATATTTTGCTGGTTTTATTGTTTGTTTTTCCTTTTCGGTTCTCATGTTTTGTATGTTTTTCTTAATTAGTTTTTCTTTTTTTAAATTTTTGCTAAGAATTCAATTTAATTATAAAAATTGTTTTCTTTACTGTTAATATCTCCAAAGAATATATAATACAAAAAATTGTAAAGTAATTTTTCTTTTTGTTAATAGCCCTTTTTTCTTCATAGCTTCACTATTTTGAATTTTTTAACCTAATAATTTTATCTAACTAAGTCTGCACAAATTATTACTGTAAACAAGACAGTATGTAAGAGCAAAGGTTTTTAAAGGCATATTTGCAAAAGTAATTCCACTAAAATTTTTAAATTTAAGAGAAAAAATTATGAAAAATCAAGACACCCTTTCTTCAGTTTTTTAAAAATCTTATTTAATTAAGACAACCTGTTAATACATGTAAAAATATAATAATGAAACTTTTATTAGTATGTCTGACTTGCAATAAATTTGTACAGATATCACAGTTACATATGTTTAAAAATTGAGCATTTTTTATAGCTTAGAGACTAATTCTCAAATATCTTTCACCTCTCAAAATATCGAAATTCAGACTAAATATGTTCCGTAGATACGGAAGACCCAAATCTTTAAAAGAAATTGTTTTCATATAACAGTAAATTTAAATCCTAAATTGCAAAAAAAAATATTAAATTTAGCTTAAAAAAATTCAATCTTAAAATATCAATATCATATCAAATATCATTTTAAAATTGATATTTTAAGATAGAAAAAATATAAAACTTTAGATATAAACAATTCAAAATAGAACTTTTCCTAACTTTAAAAGACTATATAGCTCCGTAATGGGTTAGTATATAGAAAAAAGTTATTAATTTTTTTATACAACATTAATTTTTTAATGAAACCTACGCAGGTTTAAAATTTTATTCCTCCAACGAAGTAGAAGATTTGTAAATAAACAGACGATCGGGCGAACGTATAGATTGAATGAAGCTAATAAGTATATTTGACAAAAAAAAAAAATTTTTTAAAAAAAGCTAAAAATAAACTTATTCAAGAATAATAAATTCAGGAAGGAGGTATGTAAT
The DNA here is from genome assembly GCA_947095535.1 of Poecilobothrus nobilitatus. Taxonomy (NCBI): domain Eukaryota; kingdom Metazoa; phylum Arthropoda; class Insecta; order Diptera; family Dolichopodidae; genus Poecilobothrus; species Poecilobothrus nobilitatus. Next base: position 56,097,072 of record OX352774.1, read on the forward strand.
ATAATTTGGTTCTATAAAATAGAAATTTTATTAGTAATTAGAAAAATTCGCGTGTTTCAAAACAAACAGAAAATATATAAAAAAAAAAGAATATTTCACACTTTAAAAAAAAACCTTTTAGCTATAATAATAATAATATAAATAAATATATATAAATATTTATCACGTTTTTAATAATTCATTATTATCAAAATAAAAATTATGCTGATTTTTTGTGATTTCTCTGTTTCCGGTTCAACACGGTACAAAAAACATGTAAGTACATATTTCCGGAATATCTGATTCGATTTTTAAACTCATTTCATTACTTTTACAATAGCGTAATTTATTTCATAAATGTATATTTTATGTCAGAAATTTTGTCAAATTTCTAATCTTAAAGTTTTTCCTACTAATTTTTTTTTTATTGATTATTAGGTACATCTCGGATATTTTTTTGAATATGAAATTTTAAAATTTCACATCGAAAAAGATTTTAAATGTATTATTTATTCTAATTAAGGGAGACTTAAAAAATAAATGATGCATGAACATAAAGCCATTTGTTCATACACAAATTTGTACTTCACTACTGAGATGTGATAAATTGCCAGAAGAAATGGAAATTTTTCGTTTAGCCAATAAACCATTAAAAGTTTAAGTTTTATTTAAATTTAATTAATCACTTTTGAAACTTGTTTTTTTTTTTTAGAAATTTCTTTATATAAATAACCTTTAAATAATTTTAAACTTAATTTTCTTTCAAAATTCATTTTATTGATTAAAAGTTAACAAACTAAAAAAAAAATTGCATAATCTGCTGTTCTGTATCATCATACCATAACCTAAAAGTAAAACTACCAAAAATAAAGTAAATGTTATGACTAACATTAAAAATGATAATGCTTAATTTAAAAATCAACTATGTTTTTTTTTTTTTAACTATTTTTAACTGCATATCGCAAAACTATTCTTTGTATTCAATCCTATACTCAAACTTTCAGGTTTTCATTTCATTCAAAATTATATAACATACTACAAGTATTTACAAGTACACTTGTCCTTTTTTTCAAAAAATGGTTAAAAGTTAAAGATGACAATTTCCATTAGTAAAATTTTACTTTATTTTTTTTTTACTTTTTTTATATTATGAATTCTTTTTAACAAATTTTATTAAAACATCTCCATTTTTTTTTGGTTTTTTTTTTTGTAAAAAATTTTCATAAAAAGAAAAATAAATTCAAAAATCGGAAGTCAAAAAAGTGAACAAGTCGTAATGAAACTCAAATGAGCAGAATTTATATTTTGTTAGGTTTTCGTGTTTTTCATTACTTTAATGCCTTTTCTTTAATGTTGTTGTTGTGGTTCTTGATAAGAAAATTCCATTAAGACTTTTATTTTTTTTTCAATTTTTTTTTTGTCAGTAATATTTTATTAAAATAAAATTGACATTCAAACTGTCTGTCAATGTTTTTAAAATGTCATTTCCATTATCATTGTCATTGACATAATGTTACAATATTAAAGAAAAAATCCTATATAATCTTTAGCTAAACTAAATATAAAGTCTTTTACATAAAAAATTTTATTTAAAAGGAATATTTACCATGTGCATTTTTTAGCACAAAAATTAAATATAATTTTACCTTTTATTTGATTCCAACATATTCTGGCTTTTTTTCATCAATTCTTTTAATAGATTTAAAGTTATTATTTTAAATGTAAATATGAAGACCTATAAATCATTAACTGAATTTTGTTAGCTGACTTAGAAAATCATTTCGGCATTTAAGATGTTTTTTCAAGTTGAGATCTTTGTGAAGGTAAAAAAAAAATTTTTTTTAGAGTATTTTTCTTCAAATACTCAATAATATAGAAGAAATACATACTTCAGGTTTTATTATTCATGACAACGATTTTCATGGAAACGGAGTACAAATATCACACTTTTTGCCAAACACGTTCTAAAAAAATATTTAAAAGTCTTTATTAAAAAATGTTCTCGTACCCAAAAATACATTAAAAATATTTATTTTGATTTAATTCAATTCTATTATCGTTCCAATTTTTTCCTTTATTATTTCTTATCTGAATTTTATGTCATAGCGTGCAAGTTTCTTATTTATTCCTTTATTTTCAGATTAATTTCTAAATTACACTCAACTATGCTTTTAATGCATAAAATCCCTCTTATTCCTATTCAAATACAAAAAAAAAAATCTGATAACAATAAAAACAAAAAAAAAGGACAATGACTACTAAAAATATTATAAAAGCGACATCAAACGGAAATATTTAAAAAGAAAGTTAATTTTTTTTTTCTTTTTTTGTTAGTTTTAAATTTATATGATAAAAAAAATTCTGTGTTCAATTTTTTAATAATAAAAAATTTTCTTTAGTAAGAAATAAAATAAAAGTTTTCCGATAAGATTTTCATAATTCACCACGAAAAATTTACAAAATTCATCTTTTAATTGATTTTGTTTTTGTGTTTCTTTTTTTCAATTATTTTGAAGATATTGAATTTCATGTTTAAATCATTGGTGGTTATTGGAGAACAGTTTAAAATATTAATGAATAAAATCAATTGAAAACAATAAATTCTTTAGAAAATTCAGATTTAAATGATACGATCGGAATTCAGATTTCATTAATTGCAAAAAAGCTTTTTAATTTATTTTTACTGTTTTACAGATTTAATTTAACAAATAACTAATTAAAAATTTAGTGGAAATTGAAAAAATATAAAAATAAATAAAAATTACACGATAAAATCAAGAAAAATTAAAAAGAATTAAGAAAAACTTTAGATCAATTTACTTAAAGCGTTTTGCAATTTTATTTTTTTCAATTTGTTTTTTTTTTTAATTAAATTAAAAAATCTCTAAATTTAATGGCTCATTTATATAATAAAAATCTTAAGATATATTTTACAATTCCATCTTTTCTATTTATTTCAATGACTCTTGAATGTGATTGATTGAAGTAATTAATTCCAAGTATATAAGTATTGGATTTGTTTTGAATTACGTTTTTTCTTCAAGTATCTTATTCTATTGTATCTATATTGAACAAAGGAAAATATAATAAAGTATTAAATTTAAAATATATTAAATTATTAATCATTAATTTATTATTATTTAAGTAAGGTACAGGTGGAAAATAAAAGAAATAAACTTAAAAACACATGACTGTCAATTTCGAAAAACAGAAAATATAATCCTAGTTATATTTCCTTCCCAAGTAATCCTTCGCTTATCCTTTTCCCCAAAACCAACCTGTACATTATATTATTATGTATTAAAGGACCCATCCTAAAGTTTGGTGTTAAAGGGGGTGGTTTTCGTTGGTTAGAGTTCAACACTACTCAGAGGAAACTCGTGCAGTTCCTTTGAGTAACTTTTGATGTTTTCCACCGTCTCTCGTAAAAAAAATAAATAAAAAAAAGAATATACAAATTTACTAATATGCTATAAATTGACCATATTATGCATTTGGTAACTTATTTAATCCGTTACTATAAAGCCTGTATTTTGTAAAATCTCAGAAACGACTTTTTTAATAATATATTTTTTATAAAAATCATTTTTTTTGTTAAAGAAAGAAATTACGAAGTAATTATTTAACACAAAATAAAAGTAATAATTATATTAGTTGTTTATGATGCGTACCTAATTTAAAATTATGTCTTAGGTCTCATTACACGACAAAGTTATTTGGCTCAAGTAGATAGGTAGGTACGGTGGTGAAACGATGCTGTATAAAGGCCGCAATTAGCACTAGATTGCGCAATGTTGATATCACTGTACTCACGTGACCTATGTTTTAAGATTGTTTACAGTTTTATACCCAACCCGAGGAGTTCAGATACGAAATAAATTCTTTGATTTTGAGTTCAGAGAGCTCGCTGAGGTTGTGGTAGAACGGTTTTCCGAGTGAGAGAAGTCTGCCTCCAGTTAGGACCGGACATCTGCAAAGAAAGTGCTTCAGGTTCTCACTTTCGTTTGCTTCTTTGCAACTCCTGCAGGAGGTGTTGTCTGGGATTCCTAGTTTGGTTGCATGCGTTACTACTGGCCAGTGAAGATTGCCACTAGCCTGGCGATGTCTATACGTGATTTGGATATCAACTCTTTTGATCTCCTTTTACTGTAGGTGGGCCACAATGTTCTACATATGGTGCAATTGCTCAGATTACTTCACCTCTGTTGCGATTCGCTATATACAAAGAAAATACCCGTTCTTTTACGGTACTAATTGGACAACTAACTCTTTCAGCAGATCCCAACTTAACATTGGTCCTGCAACAGAGACAAAAAAGAGAATTCCGATTTTCAATCAATTAATTCATTTTCTTAACAAATCAAAATGAGAAGTCAAAGCGAACAAAATTGCTGTTCGCTTTCTTAGTACAACAATTTTTCTAATTTTTTTAAGATACCTATTAATATATATAGGTTATATATTAATAGGTTATTACCTATAGTATAACCTATAGTATTACCTATAGTATAATTATATAGGTTATTACCTATAGTATAACGTTATTGAAACAATTCTATTACAACAAGGTTACAAGGTAGAATGTAAAATCAAAGGCGCATTTTTTTCCAAAAGACATTAAAAGCAGTTTGGATATTGTGACATGCATCAAAATTTGTAATTTTTCTTTATATAAGAAAATTTCGTTAAAAATTTTATAAGACACTTTCTTATATACTTCAATCTTCATTAGGTTACTTGAATAAAATACAATATCACATCTTACGCCTAATTGGCGATCCTGTTATACAAGTAACCTTTATTCCTCTAAACATATGTCGAAATATTAGAGCATTATTTCTCTTTTATATAGTATCTTGCAGATAATGACACTAAAATCTTCACTAATGCTTCACTTTAAAACATTCCAACACGCAACACTACGAAGGCTACCAGCGCTTATTTCTACAATGTAGAAGTTCTAGATGGTTTAAAACTTGTTATGGAAACTCATTTATTACCGCTAAAATGTAGAACATGCTTCCATCTAATGTGTTCCCGTCTGATAGATTTGGTAGATTATATAGCTTCCAACTTTTCAAAAAGAACCTGTATAGGTTCGCTTCTAATTTACCTTCTAATTCCCTCTTATTATTCTATTTCTCTCCAATTTCTGCACTTTTACCCAATCCTACAATAACTTTGACAAAGGAATTTTTTCCTAAGGTTAGCATCTAAAAAAAGCCCCTATATAGTTAAGACAGAGTGCAACTAATAGACAAATTTTTTTCAAAAATTTTCTTTAAAAATAGAGTAAAAAATTGATTTTAAAGGAAGATATTCATTTTTTCGTTTTTTATCGACTTTATTTCTAATTTGAACTTTTTCTTTCGAAATAAAAAGAAATAACTTTTTTTTTTTTGTGAAAAATAATACAATTTGTTTAAAAAAATCTTATGGAAAACAATCAATTTTGAAAAAAGAAAAAGTTTTTTAAATGAAGAAAAAAAATAAAAAATCAGACAAGATAAATCAAAAAACTAATAAATAACTTTAAATAATGTGTAAAATAAATGAAAAAATTGAATAACAATTCATCAAATTTCATAAATATTTATTATATATTTTACAAAGTTAAAATGTGAATAGTAAATTTTTGTCTATTTTAAAACAAGGGAGCATTATAGGGCGTAAAAATATTAATTCTTAGCACACGTTTGTTTTAATTTATTCTCCAGTGACAAGGAAATTGCACAGCCTTTTTTTTCAGACGTGGCTGTCAAAATCATAAGGGAAAATTTTTCTTACGACGTATATGGGATTGGCACCCACACTAGGCCACCCAGACCCTCCACATTTTATTTTTTCTCCCTTCCATTTGTGATCGAATTTATTAAAGAACGATGTGTGATTGCATTAGTTATTTTTATGAAAAAAATAAAAGGTGACACTTTTTTATTTGGTGAAATATAGTGCCAAACCATTGAAATTGAGAAAATGAGTGCCAAACCATTTAATATCTTTTTTTAAATCATTGTTTTCTTTATTGCGTTTGAAAGAAATTTTAATCTTTATTTTAAAGCAATGATTTTCCTGTTGATTTTAAATTATAAAAGTTGGATGAAGTCTTTTAATTCTTTCTGGTTCAATTCCTTTGTTTGTTCGATTTTTTATTTTTTTTTTTTTATTAAAATTTAATAGGAAAACATTAATAATATTTTTATTTTTTTATTCATTCTTTTATTCATTTTATTTCAGAAAATTTGAGCGAATGTAGGCAGTTAAAAATCTATTTAGAAAATATATACATATATATATATACATACATATTATTTTTAAATAATTCTAATTTATGAACATTGAAATGTAAAAAGTTCGTCTTATTTTGTTGAGAGTATAGTGGAGTAACATTTTCTTCTCTTTTATTTTAATAATAAATTTTTTGGCACGTTTTATTAAGGATTTTTAAAACTGTACCATAAAAATTATTTATAGACCTGCGATAGGGAAATTTTTGATCATTAGAATTTTTTTCACATTTATAAAAAGTTAGGGGGGAAAAGGAAAATTATTTCTTTTTATTATGGGCAGTTGGTTGTTTAATTTAAATGAATTTGAAATAACTATATCTGTATAAAAATAGAAAAAGAGAGAGACATGAATAATATGTTATTAATGGGGTAGTTCAGATAACATAGGATAAAAAATACAATTTTAATTAAAAGGTTTTTTTAGTACAACTTATTTAGAAAAAAAAATATATGTAATTCGTAATGACTAATGACCTTTTATCGACAAAAATTTTTAATGTATTACATAATAGGTAAATAGTCAATTCCCGAAAATGTTATAAAATTCTTTTATAAATAGCTTATTTCTCAGCTTATATCTCTAATTATAGCTGACATGTTGACTGTGATTTATTTCTGTGAAAGTTTTTTTTCTTTTATTGGTGGTCGTAGAATTTTTGTTTATCTAAAAAATCTTTAAACATTAAATTCTGCAAGAAAGCTGTGGAAAATGATATGTGTGGTTGTGTAGTTGTTGAGAGAAAGAATAGCAAAAAGGAAACTTGATATCAAATTTATTATTTTGCTACTGATCAGATCAGTTCAGTTAGAATTTAAAAATTTCATACAATATTCAATACATTTTTCTGATAATATAAACATATCTATTATCCTTTATAAAGTATGTTATATGTATACAGTTTGTAATAATAAAATAAGAAGTTTAGATAATTTAAAAAACGGTCTATAATTTGAAATGCAAAATACTATCAACTCTCTTGTATTTGATAGTCAAAAACTTTTTAGACCCAAGTTATTTGAAATATTACTGAATTCTCCCAATCAAAAAGTGATGAAAAACTTTTTATCAATAAAAACTGTACTAAATAAATAAATTGATTAATTCAAATTATATTTATGGTTTTGTTTTTCAAATGCTCATTAATAATTCAAAACAAAAAAAAAATAAATATATTTTATGAGGAAATTTTGTTTTTAAAAGTTAGTCTTTTTTAACTTCTTACAATTTAGGTACATGAAAATACATTTGAACTTACTAAAAATGTATAAGAAAATGTAAAATTAGGGAAATTTGAAATGCATGATTAAAAATTAAAAATTTAAATTTTGTTGTTTTGACATAAATTTCAGAAAATATTTTAAAAAAAACAATTTAACAAATGGCAACATTTGTTTTTAATTAATAGATTCTAAAATAGAAATAAACGATAAAACAATTAAATATAATATTGAAGGATACGAAATTTAATTCATTGTAATAATTTAATTCTACCAGCATTTAAGTATAAATAAAGATTAACATTAAAAACAAACTCTCTAAAAACTCATTAAAAGTTTTTAAAGTGATTGTAAATAAATTATTTTAAATTAAAATGATTCAAATAATTGATTTTCTTCATAACATGAAATTATGGAAAACTTTCCTATTTCAAAATTTCCTACTAGAATAATTTTAAAATTTTTTAAATCATTTTAAGCTTGTTTATTATATGTTTATATCAGTAATTTCCTTTCAATTCATTAATTTAGAGTGAAACTATATATAGGGAGAAACGCAATACATATTATTAGATAATTCGAAGGTCCAAAACCCAGAGATCTTACAAGTAACAAATATTCCGAAATTCAAAACCATGTATAAAATAGAGAAAACTACGATATAATATGTGAAGTATTCCAAATCTAACCACAAGCTATAATCCTAATTTTTAGCTCATTTTCAAAAATAAAATTTGATCAAAAATTGAAAATTTGCTATTTGCAAACACCTGTAACTTAGGCACCTGTACAAATTTTTCTATATATTTTTCTAAAATTTTTAATATATTTTTAAGTGTGTTAAAGGTTTCTGTTAGTTAAATTAGGTTACACAGTTACAGCCCCTCAAAATTTCAAAAAAGCTCTATTTTTAGATATATCTCAAGTTCTGCATAGTAGTTTTAAAATCTGAAAACGCTAGAAGACCGAAAGTTTTCTTACCTCTATAAAACAATACCAAAATCATTCAATATTTCGCAATTTACTATTTAAATTTACCGTTATGTGAACATCAAATTTTGCTTGATTTTACTTTCTTCATAGCTCCGTTATGCTTTTGGATAGGAGCTTGAAATTTTGAGATAAGAAAGACTATATTACAGCTCTAAAATTGAAATTTTCCTATTTTTACACATTTTATGTCTGTACACTTTAAACTTATACACTGTAACGCCTGTAGACATTTTTTCAAAATAAAAGGCAAAAATTAAGTCTTCAACTTTATTGTTTTACATGTGTTAATAGTTTCTTTTATGTGTTAATTATGTAGAGTTCGCTTAAAATTGATGAAAGTGTCTCCTTATTTTTAACATTTTTTTTTTATTATATAAAATTCTAAGAATATTTTCAAATTTTGGTGTAAGTGACAGTTCTAAATAGTGTGTATTGTCTTTTCGAAATGTGCGCCTTTAAAAACTGTTAATTTACATTTTTCCTTATTTATTTTTAATATTTAACTTTTGCTCAAATTTTTTAACTTCTACTATACATAATATATTAAAATTATTACCTAAAAACATTATCAAAATTAAAACTGACCCTAATTATATCGATCAATGTCATCCATTAACATTATAATCAAAAATTTTCTTTAAAATCATTTTAAATTCATCAAAAATCATAATTTAACTGAATTCAATTGTGTAATTGAAATCCATTTACATAATAAATTTCATTCGAAAAAATAAATCAAAAATTAAGATAAGAACCAGGAAACAATAAAAAAAATATTAAACTAAACCTTGGGATAGGGTTTAGTTTAATTTTTTTTTATTATTTTATTGTTGTCTTGCTAGAATAAATGGATTTCAATGTAATTTGATTGATTAAAGGAAACCATGATATTCTAAGAAATTTTAGTGATTTATAATTTGAAATTTAATACTGCTGGGCTTCTGGAATTTATTCTTACATAAATCGAAACCCTATAATAAATTTTTTTAGTCAATATTTTAACTTATTACCACTTTATTTATTTTTTAACTTTTCTTTTAAAAATTTTAATATATTTTTGTAATAAATTATCCCTTCACTGTTTTTATTTATTTTTTTTTTTTTTTTTTGTTTTAAGAAATGAATAAAGTTCCACGTAATTTTTCCCATTCTTAAACGCTATATTCTCTGACATTCATGATTTCGTTCTTGTTATCCTGAATTTTAAAACAAAAATTATAAATTTCCAAAAAACAAAAGAGAAAAAATATTTGATATTAGAAATTCTTTAAAAAAATCAATTCAAGTAAGGTAATATACCCAATAGATCATATTCTTGATATTATTATTCTTATATTTCAAAAAAAAAACTTTTTGTTTTTTACCAAAATATTCATTTTTAAAAAAAACTTTTATAAAAAAAACTTATAACAAAAAAAAAATTATAATTTTCCAAGAAAAAGTATGTTTTTTTTACAAGAATCATAAATAAAATATTGAATAATATTGTAAAATAAATTACTGTAAAAAAAATATATATGTTCATATATATGTAATAATTTCAATTTCAACTTATGTATATTATTACAAAACAAATGTATTCTCTTTGATATACAAATTATAATACATTAAAAATAAGCAAGGATACATTACAACAAAAATCATTCTTTTGATTTGGACACTTTTATCTGAGATAACATTTTAGCAAACTGAAGTTATTGTAAGAGATATTGAGTAGTCCATGTTAATACAGGGAAGCAGATACTTTATTATCTCAAAAAGATATCTACCGCAGAAGATATTCTTTGTTGAAAAAGATTTCGAAGAAATGCATCGCTTAATTAACAGTTCTGTTTTGTTACTAATGTAATGTAAGGGGCACGTCTTTAAGAGACATAATTTAAACTGTATCAAATGCCTTATTTTTTTTTTAGTTTAAACTGTATCAATTACGAAGTAAACGTCATCTATTTTCAAATCATTTTCCATATTTCATAAATAAAAATAAGACGCGCCAAAAAGTATGCAATTCTCTAAAAAGTATGTGGTTATTATTTTTGAATCAGAATTTTTTTAATTAAATTGAATATTTTAAAAACCATTAAAAATCATTCAATTCAAGAAAAAAAATTAACAATCAATATTGTATTTATTAAAAATTAATCATATATTCATATTGTACAATATTTTTTAACCACAAAAAATTTCTAATTTAATTTCAAAATTTGTGAACAATCCAACCACAGATATTTTCAGATTAAAAATATTTGACAAGTTTTCTATTAAAATTTATTAAGGTTTATCATAAAATTTAAACTTTCTAATCAAGTTTTTGGCATAAAAACATTTTTATTTCTTTGAAATTGATTTATGAAATTATATGTCAAAATATCTTTAGATTTTAAATTATTTTATTTTATTTTATATACTATAAATTCATTTTATTTCATTTATATTTAATTTAAAATTGTAATACAAAATACAAATAGGTACAGCTACACTATTTACATATAGGAATTTTTAATAAATGCATGTATATTATTTATATATATATTTATATAAGTAAAACTATATGTTTAAATAAATTTTAGATGCCTTTTAAAACTTCATTATAAACTAATTTATATTCAATATAAAGTTTATATAAAATACGTACTTATAAACATTATTACATATTATTATATTGTATATAAATTTGTATATGTATATATTATTTGTTCATAGTTAATATATAAATATGATTACTAACTCCGTCACAGTAAACTTAACTTTTCAAATCAAAAACATGGTAATAAATATATATTACAGTAGTGGTTAAAATAGTTACAATTAAATTAAATAATATATTAAATAATATACGCATTGTTAAAAAATTTTTTTTTCTAATTACAATTTATAGAATTATAAAAATCGGTATCATATTATTTCAGCCTTAAAGCAAATTCAAAGTTTAAAATAATGTCAGTTGAGATAAGATATCCTGTTCCTTATATTATTTTTTTAAAAATTATTTTATTTTAAAAAAGAAAAGGAAATTTTTGTTACGTAATATTTAACTTATTAAATTCGACTATTAAATTAACTATTAAATTCGAATCTTACAAAATCAAGAACCACCGAAATATTTATTTTAATTTAAACTATTATGAAAACAAAAAATTTAGATTAGATACAAAACTTATTACTAAAGCTCATTTTTCCATTAATACTTTTTACAAAAACAAACAATATTTAACACTTTTTTGGCTCTACTTTACTAGACAAACTCTAGTAAAGTAGAGCCAAAAAAGTGTTAAATATTAGTTATATTAAAAATTAGAACAAAAGTTCTTTAAAACGCTTCAAACCGTTTCAAACGTACAAAATAGCCTTTTCATATATCCTTTTATTTAACGAAAAAAAAAAAAAATTATTAATTTCAATATCAAAATATGCAACAATTTTCCCTATACTGTAACTGTAGCATCAATAAACCATAAGCAAATACACTTTATATTTAATTTTACATATTTTAAATTTTTTGTTTTTCTGTTCTACATGTTGCAAAATATTATTTCAAACAATAACAGTAGTTAAAGTGTATAAGTAAAAAAACTAAAAACTGAAATAAAACAAATAAAAAAGAAACTTTTCAATCGTCTTATTATAAAAAAATAAAAAACCAATTACCCTATATTTTATTTAATGCATTTGTTGTTATGATTAGTTTATAAGTATATAAAAAGGATATAAAAGGATATAGAAGATAGATTTTGTATGGTAAAAAAAAGGAATATAATAGTTATTCAAAAGTTCATATTATACAATGTATATAGGGAGGGAAAAAAAAATTTTATACTATTAGAGATCAAAAGACTAAATAAGCTTATGTAATTCACTTTCATTATATGTACAAATCAACCCTTATAAGTCATTTTATATTACACATGTAATCAATATTAATTCAATAATATAGATGAGGCCGGGAAGTATTTCTGTACGACATTTACTATGAAATTCATTTAATTGTTGATAATTGAATATTTTTTTGCGATATTGTTAATTTTTGAATACTGGCTTAAATCTGTGTCAAACAACGAAATGAAAACGATAAAGAAATATTTTGAAATCTAAATGAAACTGTAACAGTCATTAAAGCACCCTTACTTAAAATAAATTATTTACAAAAAAAATATTCTATAAGACATTTTGAAATCTATAAACAAGTTTAAGAAGTTCCAAATAGATTTATTGGTGACCTGAATTAAGGCCCTGCGAAATGAAGCCTTGGAGTATTATTTCCCATTTAATGAGAAATAACGTGTCATAGGAATTGAGAAATAAAGCCCCCAAAATATGGGAAATAAAGCCCAGGATTTTATTTCTCTTTTAAGTTGAACTACGACTCCTATGAGAAATAAAGCCCCGGGGTGTTGTTTCTCTTCCAATTGAATCTTCGACTTCTTGGGAAATAAAGCACCAAATTATTATTTTCTTTCAATATAATGCTGTACTTTTTATTGTTCTCTGTATTTAAACTCAAGTCTAAAATAAACAACGTAAATAGTACCCATTAGATGAATACCCCGATTCTATTTTTGTTTTTTTTTTTTTATGTTATTTAAATGAAAAATAAGTGAACAATTAAATTTCCCTTTTTATTTCTAAATGATTTTATGTTATATTCATAATGTTTACATTTATTTAGTTAAAGAGTTTTCTTTTCAGAGAGAGATCTTCTTAGATAGATCTTCTAGACAACGAATTATTCACTTCCACTTCCAATTAACAACATCACTGTATAATTAACATTTTCTTTCTAGCCAACCTATTTTGAGAGAGTTGTCTTTTATGGCTTCTAATCGGTCTCTTTTAATTTATTATTTCTATGTTGACTTTATTTTACTTATTAATTTCTTTTAAATTTCTTTGCCTGAATTTTATTATTATTTTTATTAAGGCGTTTATTGCCCATTAAGCTTTAATCTGAATTCTTGATATTTCATTTTAATTTTTGAACAATAATTGGATTTATAAATAAATATATTTATTTCATTATTATTGCACCTTTTCCAATTCTTTTTTCATTTTTCTGGTACTCACATTTAATTACAGCGAAAAAGCGACAAAAAAATAAAATGCACACAAATAAAATTTATTTAGATCTTTATTGTATCGTAATTTACCGTTATTTAAATGTATATATATATATATACAATTTTGTTAAAAATATGAGGTTTTTTTTATGGTAAAATGACTTGAATAACTAAAAATGAAATACCTTTTTGACGAAACCTAGTTTAACAAAAAAATATTGAACTAAAAAGATGAGTAATAACAAAATAAACGTAAAAAATTCCGAAACCCCAAAAAATATATACAAAAATCCATATTTTCACTCCTCAAACAAAAAAATAGAATATCTTTGACCATTACTTAAAAAATTACAATAATAGTGATGACGCAAAAATTGTTCCAAAAGAACAAAGAACCAAACACCAGAAACACAAAGAAAAAGTGGAATTTTTCAAAAAAAACAAAAAATCATTCTGAAAAAGAAATAAATGCAGATTTTGAAAATATTCTCCAAATTTTTTTTTTTAATCTTTTAATCCTTTTTTTCCTACTATTTTTTTTTTCCAAAAAGGGTTTACGAATAGAAAAGAATTAAGGAAACTATTTACTCTGATGATTTTTGATGATGAGCAAAATAGAAAAAAACTTTTCCAATTCAATTGGCTTTAATGTAGGATATAAAACTTTTTTGTTTTTTTTTTTTTTTTTTTTTTTTAAATTTTTTATGTTTACTTAGGATTCCTGTAATATTTATGGTGCCATTCTTGATTTTTTTCTCTTAGAGTGGTAAATAAGGAAGTTAGGCAAAAAAAATTGTTTGTTTACTAAATAGAATTGATAGTTAAAAATTCAAGTCAAAAATAATTTCGTTTATAATACTGGTTTAAATATTGTTGAAATTTGTTTGTCGCAAAAAGCAGATAGTTGTAATCGTAAGTTGTAAGCGTAAAAGATTTCATTTAATTTTTTTTTTTTTTTTAATGCATTTATCTGCCAAATAAATGTGGACAGCAAATTACACAGCCTTTCCTGTTCAGGCTTGGGTGTAAATGTCGTAAGGGGAATAACTCTTACAATGTGTGTGTGATTCGAACCCACACTCCCTCGGTGTTTACAGCGTATTTTATACGCTCTTACCCATTAGGCCACCGAGGCCCATATATTATTTTTGTTTAATCATAAAAATATTATGCGAACTTTTTGATATTAATACCCAGACACTGTTTTGATAGTCTTCTGATAATCTTCTTATAATCTTCTGATAATCTTCTGATAATCTAAAAGAAAACCACAATCTAATCAATTGTAAACTCAATAGTAATTTTACCAAATTCAACAATAATTCAGGGGTTATTAAACACCGGCCACAAACAAAATACTTCCTTTGCAACGTCGTGTATCATTTATGATAAATGAGACTGCCCTCAAAATTTCGTTTAAGTTTACTTTTTTTTTACGAAATTTATTAGAATTCTAACTTATACCAATAAAATAAATTAAGCGTAAGCATTTTATGCGAACTATTTATAATAAACTTTTAAAATACATATAAATACTATAAAAAAAATCCTATAAACTTTATCTTAAGATATAAAATTTTTATTTAATTTAACAATATTATAAAAACTTTTATTCTTTACGGCTAACTAATTTCATTATGTTACATACTTTTATTTTTTTTAAACAAAATTTTTACTATAGAAATAGTTTGTTAAGAGATGTTTAATTTATATTTGAGTGGGAATTTTTAGTTTTGCAAAACTAAAACAAAAAAAAACTAAACAAAAATTTAAAACTTTTCAGTATTAAATACTTGGAATTCTTTTTGCGAATGGTACCACTTTTCTCCAAACAGACAAAACAAAGCAAAAAAGCAATGATTATCCCATTTTTTGTAAATTATTTCATGTTTCTCCATATTTTCGTTTTGTTTTTTTTTTTTTGGTTAATTTGATCATTTTTTTGACACCTGAATTTTAAATCCTTTTTCCTATTTTTTTTTTTTTAAATTCTTTTGAGTTGGAGATAGGTTTAAATAAATTATATTTATAATATGGTCGGTCAAAAGGTAAAAATAAAAATAGAAAAATACAAATACAGGAAATTCTAAAAATGCCATTCGCCTTACCTTTTATAGTTCCCTTTTTTATTTTTTTTTCCTAAAAACTGCCCGGAAAGATTTCAAACAAATTTGTTCCTCTTTTTTTCTAAACTCATATTTTCCAATGAACATTTTTTTTAGAAAATTTTCAAAAACTGTTACACAAAAAATATGAAAAATAAAATATTCTTGGAAAATATGATGGATTGAACTAAATTGAATTTATAAAATTAAAAATAATGTAAATATAATATTATGATAATATCCATAGATTCAAATAATTTTCTAAATGCAAAGCGTTTTTCAAATAATTACTCATATTCGTGCAAAGAGATTTTTTATTGAAAACAGATTTATTTTCATAAAAATTAAATAAATAAAAGAAATTTTTATTATACAGTTTACTTTTATGTAAAGATATCAAAAATATCCTTAGGTTATTTTTAAGTAAAATAAAAGATTTCATAAAATATAAATATTAAACTCAAATATAATTAAAACCAAAGATTTTTCTTTTATTTTTTTCTTAATTAATGTTATTAATTCCTTTATTGTTTCTGATACGAAATTGAGAGTTCATACAAAATAAAAATTATAAAAACAAATCGGAAACCGTCGAATTTGTGTTTTGTTTTTCGTGAAGTTCGTAAAAAAATTTTGAATTTCATTTATGTGTTAATTATTAGCATTTTTATCTTCTCCATTTTCCTTACTCCTGTTATTTCTGTAATTTGGAATTCATTGCTGAAAAATTACGGAAACTTGCAGCTGGTTTTCAAATTTCCACTCACTTTAATTGTAGTCTCGATCACTTCTAAATTTAATAACATGCTCCTTTAATTTTAAAATTTTTGTTAAATAGTTTTTCACATGTACTACATTTTTCTTCATTTGTCTTAACTTTAGTCTTAAATTTCCGTTCGATCCTTTTTAAATTTCCCATGCTTAAACACGAATAAACATGTTTTGTTATAATCCGCGTTGACGATGGTCTTATTAAGAGGATTAAATAGTCCTTCCAAGTTTAATTTATTAATTTTTTAATCATATCTCCCGAGCTTTAAGGCACATTTACCACATTTTATATTTATCTGAAAGTTTACAAGATTTGCGTTCTAAAAATATGCATCTGTTGGGAAATCGCAAATATGCAGTTAAGTTATAAAATGGAATGAAATGTTTTTATTTGGTTATTAAAGAATATAAGGACGATATAATTCAAATTTCTTCACATCAGTTATTTCAAACTTTTTTCCTTTAATTAATTATTGTAAATTAATTATATAATTATTAATTTAAAAATCTTTTCCATATTTCTAAAAATGTTTTACTCTTTTTCCAGATATTATTATTATTATTTGTAGATATTAAACAACACAACAACACACAAGGGTTATATTGTGTTTTAATTAGGTAAAAGAAAAAATATATTCCAAAAAAAATTTACGATTATAATGAATGAAATGTTTATTTAACATAATCAATATATTTAATAAATTTATCTCAAACAAAACTTATACCACAAAAATTAGTTTAGTACAAAAAGGATCCAAAGTCCTCTTGTACTTTCTTCTTTCTTATATGAATACAAATATTTTGCTTTTCTTTATTTCAGTTTCATTTCTTTTGCAAATCAAATATAAAATAGTGTTTTTTTTTTTTTGAGTGTTTTTATCGTAAATATTTAATTATATCGTAAATTTCTACATTTAATTAATTTCTTAAATTTTAACTTAATTTTTTTCTCCCGTGCGGACTCTTAAATTTCAAAACACACTCGTTAAAAAGATTTTTCTCCACACTCTGCTAGGTATATGGTATATCGTAAATTTTACTATTCTACTCATTCATAAGAACTAATTTCGAAATTAAATTAAACTAATCATAGTTAAGCTCTTGTTTAAGTTGTTTTTTTTTTTTTTTGAAATTAATTATTACAATTAACATCAACTTAACATTCTAAATCCATGGTGAATTAATATTCTTTTTCCGAAATTTATCTGTTCAATTTATGGTTTTTGTAATGTCTGGTAAAAACCTCTTTAAAATACTTCAATGGAAATATAATAGACGACTGTAGAAAAATCATAAAAACTATTAATGAGGTTGTAAAAAAGAAAATTTTTGCTTGTAAAATTATAAATCATAAAAATGTTCATTATTTAATGAATACTACTTATAAGAACACGAAAGAACCAAAAAATTTTCCAACGAATGAAAATAGTAAAAAGAAATTTATTAGAAAAAAAAAAACAAACCACTTTATGAATCATAAAAATGTTTTGATATTACAATAAATAAAAAGACGGTTAAAGGTTAAGGTCATCATTTAAAAATATTTTTGTAAGCCTTTATATTATACTTTGTTCAGAACGAAGAAATTCAGAATTTATTACTTTTCACCCAAAAAAAATCATCTTTAGATTATATGTAAATATTAAACAACACAATAGACAGGGTTATATTGTGTTTTAATTGGGTAAAAGAAAAAAACACATTGCAAGGTCACTTAGATAATAAAGCTACAGTTTAAGGTCAAATAAAATCTAATTTTTTTATTTTTAACTAATATTCTGCTTTTATTTAACAAGGTTAACAGTTAAGGATTATTAAAGGACTATTAAAAAAAACCTAAAATTTAACTAAATGATTTTTTTTTTGTAAAAGTCTTCATAATATAGTAAATTTATCATAATTATTGAATAATTCAAAAAAAAAATTGATTTTCATTAATTTCAATGAAAAATTAAAATATTTTCCAATTTGTTTGTATATTTTTATTTTTCCAAATCAATCATTTTTTTTTTTTTTTTATATTGAAATTTATGTCCTTCATATAGAAAATGAAATAAAACAAAATAAAAACAAAAAACTTTTCAAGGTTAATTTTTTAATTTATATAGATACTTAATCAAACAAAAAAATAATTTATTGATTTAAATAACTAATAATGTTAATTAATTAAAAAAAAAAACATTAATTCAATTTTTATTAACCCTGAGAGAATAAAGGATTTCAATTAAAAGGTTTTTTTTTTTTATAATTTTTAAATAATATTCATTTATCATTTATTTTGAATTGTGACATTTAGATTATTATTCACAAAACAGTATGTTTTAAAAGACATAAACTTTTAACGAGACAATTAGAGTTATTTAGCGAATTGTGATTACTTTTGAAAATTGTAAAAATCATGAGACACTTTCTTCAGTTTTAAAGCAACTCTATATAATTAAGAAAGGCTGTTAACACATGTAAAAATACATATATTGAAAATTGTTGCTCTACTTTTGATGTCTTATACTCTTATCTACTTACAACAAATTTGCACAGATATCCAAGTTAAAGGTAAATGGAAAAGCGAATTTTAAAATTTTTATCCCATAATTGCTTTCAAGTTGGGGGAAGTTCAAAACTTTTTTCACTATGTATCTTACGCAGTTTGCTAATTTTGAAAGATATTTCACTTCTAAAAATTTTCACAGTTATAGTTAACCAAAATCTTGCAAAATTTTCTTTTCATATAACGTTAATGCCTCAGATTTTGAAATATATACATTTAAAAATAACGCTATTTTGATCTTTGAGGAATTGTAGCTTCGCTTAAAGTTGTTCCACATCATTTTTAATGAGACCTGACTTAACGATTAACATTTAATTGCTGTATTTTAAAGGGTGAATCAATTTTGTAAACAGCAAGATGGATGAAGCAAATTAGCAAACTAATTAGCAAATTTTTTGAAAAATACGATAAAAAAATAAATAAAAGGCATTTACGTAACAAACTACCCTATACTTATACATGTCATATCATAATGGTTTGAATAGAAAAACTGTTTCATAACACGAATATTTAATATTGAATGCTCCAGTATGAAAAACGTCTTTAATGTTGTGTTCATTAAGAAATGGCACTTGTAAAATTTTTTATCATTTTAAAAGAATCGAAAAATTATTTTATAATTTTAAAATACTGTATTAAATTTAATAATAATATAAAAAAAACTACAAATTATGAAAATATTTATGTAATCTTTTTTGTTTTTGTTTTGGAGAGCGGGAATCTTGAAAGGGACCGAATAATCGTTTTGGTTCGTTTAATCGTGGCGATTAAAATGGTATTGAAAGGACTTTCACCACACTAAACCACAAAATTTGTTTTTTAGACTGAAATATAGTAAAAGTAGATTAAATATTTATTAATTTTTCGTTACGTTATTTATTATAAGAGAAAATCAATAAGTTTTATTATAAGAGTAAATCCATTAAGTTTTAATAATTTAGTTTCTTACAGAATGTACTCTTCTTTATTAAGTTTTAATTAAACTGTCAATTTTTTTTTTTTAAATAATAATGGAACTTTATAATATAAAATATTGTTAATTAAATATTTTTTTTATTTAAAAATAAACTGAATAATTACTACTTTAAATAAACTTCATTTTTGAATAAATAAATTTCAATAATAAGTAAAAAATTTTAACTGAATTAAATGAATGGAAAAAAAATAAAAAAATTTACAAAACAATTCATTATGTTTATTATTATTTTAATTTTTATTTCTCATAATTTACATTTACGATAATACGAAGAAAATGAATCGGAATTATTATGTTATCCCTACAGTGTTCACAGATTCCCTAATTGTATATTATTCTCCGATGCAAAATTTTTTTTTTTTTTTTTATTTTTTCTTCATTCATATTTTATACCACAAAAAAAATGTATTGTTGGGGTTAACCAAACATTACAAAAAAAAAGAAAAACAACAAATCAATTCACCCGAAAAATTGTTACCAGGAAAATTCAAGGAAAAGAAAAATAACGAGAGAAATTGGAGAAAAATTACAGGAAAATTTTTTTTTTTGTTTATTATTTCTCTCGTGTCTCGTCCAAATGTGATGATCTGATCCAATTTAAAATTTATTTTCTCTATTTTTTTATAAGAAGAATTGGAATTGGAAATTTTCAAAAATTATCTCTTGACGTAAACTTTTCAGTTCAATAATTTTCTTTAATACAATATTTTATCGTTTCCTTTTTCATTTCCTTTGGCTTTTTTACATTCAGTTGCATATGCTTCAACCACAAAATAAAATGAACAGAATGTTTCAAAAGAAATAATTTTATTTTAATTTTTTGAAAAATTTGATATATTCAGGAAATATCTTTAAAATTTAATAATTAACTATTTAATGAAATAAACTTAGATATAAACAAGTTTGTTAGTAAAATAAACTTTTTCACTTTTCCTCAACTTTTCAATTCTAAAAGTGAACTAGGTAAACTACTTATTCATTACATTACTTATTCATTACTACTTATTTGTTTTCTAAATAAGAAAAGACGAATTTTAGACAAAAATAAGTAAATATGCATTATTAAAAAACATTCACGAAACATTGTTAAATTTTACCCTATAAATATGCAATTTCTAGTTTTTGATTAATGTAATAATAATAGAAAGAAATAGACCCAAAATGCCCTTAGTAGCCGAGGGTAACTTCTGATGCTGTATAATTTATTATACAGTACCAGATGAAATAAATAAATAAATAAATAAAAAGAAAGAAATAAGCGCCTTAATGGCCTAAAATAGTTAAGCGCATGGTGTATTAACCGCCGGAGTGTAATCTGCACATATCATAAGCATTTTTACTTAGCAAGGAAATAAATGAAAAATTGAATTTTCTAAAATATGCCGGTTGTGACCAAATATAAAATGTAATACAAACAAAATGAATAACTTTTCTATATAAAAATTCACGATAATATTTAACCCACGCATAATGGCCTTAGTAGCCGGTAATTATAGATAGTTTATAACATAGTCTCATGTGATGCGGAATATTAATGAAAATAAGTAAATCATAACAATAGTAATGTAATATTGACATAGTATAGCTATTATTGTAATATTGATCAGCTACAGTTATTATTGCTTGTCAGTTTAGCTTCTTGTCGATGGTATATGATCATTTTACTGTTTTTCTGTCAAAACGAGGAAAAACAAACTATCGAATTTTTGACTTAAAAAAATATATTAAATTAAAATTTGATTGCTCTATTCTTACACCATCCTGCTACATAAATATGTATAAATATCGAAAAACTTTCGAAATTAATTTTTTTTATAATGTGTATATTACAGAATGCATTGTATCCAAACAAATAATTTTACACTACATCAGAATCATTACAATAATATAACCAATATCACCATTAAACCAATTTTATATCCAACAACTATTATATATATTATATGTATTTAACCAAAATAAAATTATTTTTGGCCCAATTTTTGCTGTACAATACAACTAAAAAATACACCGAACAATAAAATTTTTTGTGGTCTACATTTTTGTTTGATATCATAAAGGCAATTAATTGTATAACGTGTGATAAATAATATTGAAAACTTACAATATGATTGTGCATAATGAAATCACGTATCACGTAAATTTAATAAAATTTTAAAATGTTAATAAATTAAGAATTTAAAAATAGAATTTTTGTAAAAATTTACAGTATAAAAATTTTTCATAAATTATATAAATGAATAAAAAATGTTTGTTCCTAAAAATTTTCTGAGTAAATGCATGGTAATACAACTCGTTTGATATGCCTCTTGTTACAACATATTTAAAAAGGAGTAGAACAGAAGTACAAAATATTGCTTGGTAAAAAAAAGTTAAAACATGGATTTTTCAATTGAATAGAACAATTTTAAAAGCTATTATTTAGAGTCTTTTAACGTTAGAATGTAAAAGTATAGAATATTTTTTGTTCGAATAAAAAAAAACTTTATTAATACTTGAATCTTATTGGTAAATACAGAGTTTAACATTAATTTGAATTTTTTCATGATTTTTTAAATGAAAATTTGTTTATTTTTTCGTTAACATGAATCCTTTGTAACCTTAGAAGTTAAATATCGAAAAATTTGTCTTTTTTTTTTTTGTCTAAAATTGTTTTTTTTTTCTGTTTTCATTGTTAACCAAACAAAGAATCAAATATCGACATCATCATCATCATATCACTTCAATAACATTCAATAAAATTAAAAAAGAAAGAAAAATGCGGCTATATTAAACCAAAAACACAATAACCAATCCAGCAATTTGACACTTAATATCAATTGTAAATTGCCTTTATAATAACTTTTATATTATATTGATTGTTATGTCAGTTGGTTACTGACCTTCTCTGTACTAATTTTCTTTTCTTTTTTTTTATATACTGTTAATACGATGTATGTAATGTGGTCGCCAATATATACTATATCTGAATGGGAAGTGGTATATGTGGTTTTCTGAATATATGCTATTGGTTTTTGAACAAAATAGCATATTTTTATTTTTTATCTTTGATATTTTATTATTATACTGATGGTTTTTTTTTTCTTTTGAAAAATTACATGTACCGTTATTTATTTTCTTCTCTACCTAACTTTAATAATAATCATCATTATGATAATACAGAAATTCTATAGATAATATTTTACGCTCATGAGTCAAAATGAAAAAAAAATTCCATTACACAAAAATATTCATATATTTATAAATTATCTGAATTTTTATTTTGATTTAAAAAGTACAGTTATATGCATTCTAATATTTTATAAATTTTAAGTATTGCATAAAATTAAGAAAATTCCATTGTATGTATTTTAAAATCCTAATTCTACACAATAATTTAAAATAAAGTGTTACTAATGCGGATATTTTGCTATTCAAATTATTTTTTTCCGATTTTTGATAAAATTATTTATTTTCATATTATGACAACGCTTTTAAAGTTATTTGAAATATTTAAATTTCTATTGAATTTTATTCAGTTTTATATTTATTATTTTTAGTAAAAAAAAAACCCTTTGAAAAATTTGCTTATTAGTTTCAGTCTGTCCGTTTAAAAACTTCTACATCGTTTAAGATATATCAATAAAATGTTAACCATGAATATGTCTGTTAGAAAAATGAGACTTAATGTTGTAGAACAACTTTCTTATGTAGGTACACCCATAACGAAGATACAATCCCTCAAATTTTGATAAAGTTATATTTATAAATGTATATATCTCAGATGTGTATGTTTAACATTTTTTAATCTAAACGCACCAAACAACCAGGATATTAATTTAGCTTTATAAATTAATATCAAAATTATACAATTTTTTGCAATTTAGTATTTATATTTACCGTTATGTCAAGACAAAATTTTGTTAGATTTGATCTTCTTCATAATTCCGACTCACCCTTAGTTAGAATCTTAAAATTTTAAGAAAAAAAAAGATGTTTGAGAATTTCTTAAGTTATCTCAGAAAAATGTTTTGTATCTCGCTCTGTCTAATAGGTCTTAGGAGACAAAAATTGATATTTTGCTATTTTAAGACTGCTGTAACTTAGACACCTCTACAAAATTTTTTTAAAGAAAAAGTTAAAGTATCAAAATTTATAATTTTACATGTGTTAATCATTTTTCTTAATTATTTTGGGTGTCCCTAAAATTAAAGAAAGTTTCTCTTGATTTTCCACAATTTCTTAAATATAAAATTCTGAAAAATTTACAAATTTTAATGCAAGTCACAATAATTCTAAACTGCTTCTTTTTTTTTTTTGGAAAATCTGCACCTTTAAAAATCTTTATTTTCGCATTTTGTCTTGTTTATTAGATAGAATTTGAAAACTGATATAAGAATTATTAAATTCAAAATTAAATTGAAATGGAAAGGATTTTTAATATAAATTTTCACTATTCATACCATTCATGTAAATTCAAAATTATTCTAAGTAAAATCAAAAAATTCACTCAGTACATCTAAAAATATTTTTTTTTATATATTTTCTATTTTATTTATATAAATTTGTTTTTGATTGATCTGCAAAGATTTCAACTGTATGATAAATGTTAAATGCAAACAAGATTAACATTATTTTTAAACACACACTTCTCAACGTATGTATTTAGACCATTTGTCTGATATATGAAAATACATATTTACATAATAACAAACAATGGATAATGACTATAAATATTCATAAAACAATTCACGCCTTCAATTCTCCTTAACTTAAATTATCACGAATTTTCTTTAATATTAACGTTAGTGTGTATAAAAATTTTAATATGTATATCAGTTTACTTTTATTAACAAAAACAAAAACAGTGAATTTATTTAAACTGAATTTATACACCCACACATCATATATTATTTTGATTTTTCAAATCATGTGAAAATCCATTTTATAAGTAAATTACAAATAGATTTAATTAGCAAGGAAATTAATATTTAATTTAAAAGGCGAAGAAACTCAATCTCAAACTGCTAATCTCTAAGCTCTTTGTCTGATTTATCATTGTATTCAGTGCGTTGTTTGTTATTTATTTACTTTAAAATTAAATTCTGATCAATCCATAACAAAACTAAATAAATCTATAAAAAAAAATTGTTTTTTATTTTTAGGTACAAAATAGAAGTAGCCGGTAAAAGCCTACCAGTACTTACAAATTTAGATAAAGGACGTTATGGTGTTATTATATTTGAAAATTTAGATAAATATTTGCATATGGATAAGTGGAATCGAGAATTATTAGATAAATATTGTCGAGAATATTCTGTAGGGATTGTTGGTTTTGTTAGTCCAAGTGAAGAAACATTAGTTGCAGCACAATTACGTGGTTTTCCTGTATATATACATACAAATTTACGTTTACGTGATGCAAGCTTAAATCCAGCTTCATCAGTTTTACGTTTAACTAGAGCCGGTGACACAGCATGGGGTGCCTTGCCAGGTGATGACTGGACAATATTTCAACATAATCATTCAACATATGAACCTATAGAATGGGCACAACGTAATACACAAGAATATACAGGGCAAGATGGTGGTGGACAAGTACAACCACCATTAGCAACTGTATTACAAGATCATGGGCAATATGATGGTATACAAAGGATATTTTTTGGTAGCAGTTTAAGATTTTGGTTACATCGTTTATTATTTTTGGATGCTTTATCATATCTAAGTCATGGACAATTAAGTTTAAGCTTAAATCGAATGATATTAGTTGATGTTGATGATATATTTGTTGGTGAAAAAGGTACCAGATTAAGGCCAGATGATGTTTCAGCATTAATATCAGCACAAAAACAAATTGCTGAATTGGTACCTGGTTTTCGTTTTAATTTAGGTTTTTCTGGTAAATATTATCATCATGGAACACATGAAGAAAACTTAGGTAAGTAAATACTTTTTCTTATCCTTTGTTTTTGTCCCCCCACCTAAAAATATGCAATTTTTGTTATAGGTGACGATTTATTATTACGTAATATTGGTGAATTTAATTGGTTTTCACATATGTGGAATCATCAACAACCACATTTATATGAAAATTTAACAATATTAATGAATGAAATGATGCAAAATTATGCATTTGCTAAAGATCATGGTATACCAACTGATTCAAGTTATTCAGTTTCACCACATCATTCTGGTGTTTATCCAGCTCATGAATTACTTTATACAGCATGGAAAAAAGTTTGGAATATTAAGGTTACATCAACTGAGGAATATCCACATTTAAGACCAGCACGTTTACGTCGTGGTTTTATACATCGTAATATAATGGTTCTGCCACGTCAAACATGCGGTTTATTTACACATACAATGTATATTGATCGTTATCCAGGTGGACGTGATAAATTAGATGAATCAATACAAGGTGGTGAATTATTTCAAACAATTGTATATAATCCAATAAATATATTTATGACACATATGTCAAATTATGGTTCAGATCGTTTAGCATTATATACATTTGAATCAGTGATAAAATTTTTACGTTGTTGGACAAATTTAAAATTAAGTTCAGCACCGCCATTACAATTAGGTGATACATATTTTCGTTTACATCCCGAAGAATCAGATCCAGTATGGGGTAATCCATGTGAAGATCCACGTCATTTAAAAATCTGGTCAAAACAAAAAGATTGTGATTCATTGCCAAAATTTCTAGTCATTGGACCACAAAAGACTGGTACAACAGCACTATATACATTTTTAAGTATGCACCCATCTATAGCTAGTAATATACCAAGTCCGGATACATTTGAAGAAATACAATTTTTTAATGGTAATAATTATTATCGTGGTTTAGATTGGTATATGACATTTTTTCCAACAACATCAAATACAACAACAAGATATATGTTTGAAAAATCAGCAACATATTTTGATGGTGATTTAGTGCCAAGACGTTCACATTCACTTTTACCACATGCAAAAATTGTTACAATTTTAATATCACCAGCTAAAAGAGCATATTCATGGTATCAGCATACAAAAGCACATGGTGATCTAATTGCAAATAATTATAGTTTTTATCAGGTAATTTTCTTAATTTTAAATAATTTTTAAATTAGAATAACTTATATGGAATAGAAATAATAAAATTCATTATAATTTTTATATTTTATATAATTAAATTATGCCTTAATACATAAAATATCAAAATAAAAGACAAAATACATATATCAAGATAATATAAAAGTATCTATAAAATAAAATAAATAAATTCATCCTAAGGCATGACAATAAGAAATCTTTTCATTATTTTATTTAATATATACAATTTAAAATTTGAAATTTAAATTGAGGGAATTACTATAAAATTCAATTTCCTAATTTTAAAATTTTCAATATTTCTTTATTAATTACATATTTGTAACATTTATTTGAAATTTTCAACCTAAGGCTACATAAAATAATTATTAAAGTCATTTGTTCATTCTGAAAAAAATTAAAAATGTTTAATTGTTTTTTATATAAAATTCTTAATTAATATTACGATGAATTATATTAGGCGATTTTAATTTTTTCGAAATTTTCAAAGTAAATTTTTTTTTTTATTTCTCTCTTACAAACTGATATTAAACGTCATATATTTTCATATTTTAAACTGATATTAAACATGTATTTTAGTTGCTAAAAAACAATTACAAATTTTGGAATTCTTTACATTGAAGAATTGAAACAATTGAACGATTTGCTCATTGGTTGGTTGGCCACGAAATCCCAAATACAAAACCACAAAATTTCAAAATTTCAAAATCTCAAAATTTCAAAATCCCAAAAGAGTTTTTTTTTAGCATAATTCCTTTAGGACTTTTTTTATGAGTCTATTTATTGAAAATAAAAATATTGAATACCAAAAATGTTGGAAAAAAATTTTAATAAAAAAGTCTGTTGAATGCGAAAAATGTATGAAAAATATAATATGCCTACGTATTTATATTTCTTTTCTAAATATTCTGGAAAAAGCGTATAACTTTGATTTCATAACCAACTAAAAACCAACCTTCAAATTATGAATCTCACATTTTCATACACATATATGACATGAAACAACGCACCAAATTAATTTTTTTTCTTAAATATTTACCAAATTAACTTTTCTCTTAATAATCCTGATGGGCTTTTTGATATTTTGTGATTTTGCAATTTTGTAATTTGGAATTTGGGATTTTATCATTTGAAATTTTAGATTTTGTGGCGCTTCCTTTGCTCATTCATTTGTTTATATAACAGAAACAGAACCTGATATAACCTGAAATTTGAAGACTTAATCTTTATCTTTCTATTATTATTATTATGTTATGTTTATATTATGTTAAAACATCTTATTATTATGTTAAAACATTAGATTTTTAAACAAAAACGTAAATTTTCACATATTAAAACATAGTAAATATTGACTTCATCTTAAGCTCGGTTAAGTTCAAATTTTCAAGCGAATACTTTAAAACTAATAAAAAAAAGTGTGATGATAGCTGCATATATAATTCATTAAAGATTTCTATAAATAAAGCTGTAAAAAATTCTGATCAAATAGCACTATCTTAAGTATGACTTTCAGTAGGAAATGAATAAAATATAAAGATATGAATAAGTTTATGTTGAAAATATAGAAGTAGAAGACTTGAAATTTCGATAATAAAATTTCATTAAAAATAAAAATGAATTACATATTGATTGTTTTTTTTAAAAGCAAATCAATTAAAAATTAAGTGTTTTAATTAAAATTTCTTCGTGAAAACGTTTCAAATAAAATTTTTAAAAAATATTTAAATACTTTTCATGTATATTTTTTTTTTTTTGTTTTTTATTATTTGTTTATCAAATGCAATTTTATAATTTTTAATTTAAAATTGAATATGCATTTTAAATTTCGATAAAAAAAAAAAATAATTAAATTTAGTAGAACTAAATGAGTATTTGTCATTCAGGTTTTATATAACGTTTTAATAATATTTTTTAAATGGAATTTCAATGTAAAATGTCAATAAAAATTTTTAAGCAAAAAAAAAAATTTTAAACTGATAAAAAATAAAATTCTTTATTACTTTTATTATAATTCTTCCGCACTATTGTTTTTCATCCACTTTTAGATTTGAAATTAGAAAATAAAAAAATTTTATTAGAATTTTAAATTGAAACATATTTTTGAATTGAATTTTTAAGATATTTATTTTTTTTTTTTATTTATAAAATTAAAAAGTTGTATAATAACTGATTATTACATCAGTATAATAAATACAATCAATTAATATCATCAATCCTGTTTACCTAGGATTCACGTAAAAACCATCGATGCGTTGGCAATCAAAATTCACATGCACATTCTATAAAATTCGAATATTCTTAAAAACTATGTTGCGTTTCATCCCATTAAATTTATCCTTCCGACCCGAGGGTCAGTTAAACTTTTTTCAATTTTTCGTTATCATGCCTAAACGGTTTGGCCGATTAAGTATAAAATTTGTAAAAAAAAAAGTGTTTCCTGCCTGGTAAAAGAGTTCAGCAAATTTCTGCATTAATCCATTTCGAACCAGTGGTCTGACAAACAAATTTTTTGTTTTTGACGTCTATTCAATTTTACAGGACAAGTGTGGCCTGGACGACAAAGCCTGTGGCAAATTTTAATTAGGTTCCGTCAGCCCATTGCCGCACAACGCTCAAATAAATGTTTTTTATATTTTTTTCTTGCCCGGATTTAACGGATTAACCGACAATGTTCAAAATTGACAAAAGTGTTGCTCCTTGATTAAAACATCACTGCATTAATTGGCAGCTATCTAATACACTGTTCCGGTATTTCAAACAGCTTGTTCCTGTTTTTCTTCAGCGATTTATCTCGAATTTTTTTGGTAGATTTTATAATTTTAAAGAAAGCCCGTTACAAATTTTTATCAAGTTCTTTAAACTCATTCCGGCCAACTATTTACTTTTGTCAATTTTTTTTTGCTTTTCTTTAAAAAAAACTCTGAATGTTAAATTTGTACGAATATCTAACAGTAAAAGGTAACATAATTAAGGAATTGAGCAATTAAATTTTTAATATTTATAATAAAATATTTAAAGGAATTAAAGAACATTAGCAATTTACTCTCGTAATATAAAATGCTTTTAACAAATATTTTTTTTTTTGTTAAACTAAAGAAAAAAATCAGCCCCAAAAACTTTCAAAATTTTTGGGGGAACGCCAGTAAATTCAGACAGTTCCAGTAAATATTATCTTATAAGAGCTTTTTTCCTACTCATCGAATATAATAATTTTTATTTATCTAAAGAATTTTAAATTACAAATTAAAATGTAAAAAAACAAATTCTTTTGATTTAAAAACCAGTTTCTGAAAAAATAAAATCATTTTTAAATTTTACCACAATTATTTTTTTTCAATTAGTTTAAAAATTCAAACAAAAGTTTATAGATAATATCCTTTTTTAGCACATTTTCAAAAAATTTTGTTTCACTTTGTCCGTCTGTTCGTCCGTCCACCCGTCTGGGTGTTTACAAAACTTCTACACCGTTTGAAATAAAGTAATGGAATTTTAATTACCGATAGGCATCGCCAAAAAACTAATATTGTAGAACAACTTTTTTCTGTAGCCCCACTCGTTACGGAGCTGCAGCCCTACAAAGTTTGAAAAAGCCCTATTTTTATAATTGTTATAATACAGGTTCTATAATGCATATTTTCAATCTGGAAACGCCAAACGATAGTTAGTTTTATAAACTTTATAAATATATATAAAATTAATACGTATCTTTGTCTTACAGTATTTTAATATACCGTTATCGTAAAACTCAATTTTTGCAAAAATTTGGACCCTTTTTTTCCTTTCCAACGGTTTAACTTAGAAGCTTGAAATTTTGAAACTAGTTAGATCTTTGGAAATAAGTATGAGTTATTTCAGAAAATATTTTTGTGTCGCCCCCCCGTTTAGGAGCTGTAAAGGGTCAAAAACGTAATATGCAAAATTAAAGCTCCAACATTAAATTTTTGTTTTTGTTATTAATTTTTACAGTTACCTAATAATTGACGAAAGTGTGATTTGATTTTGATTTGTCTCAATTTTTCTTATTGTTTTCATTAGAATTCATAATTGGTGTTAATAAAATACGTAATTTATATTATTGTAAATTTATTTTTCAATATATATTCTCTATATTCTCTTTACTCTAGGCTAATTATGGAATATTTTTTAATTTTGGAAATGTGTTTTTTTGAAAACCTTTGGTTTGTTCCATTACTTGTTTTTAATTACTTAAAAACTTTATTCATTTTCAATATAATCAATAACGATATTTAGAAGCATGGTTTTGCATAATTACATTAAATTATTTGTAAGTATTTGTAATCTGAAAGTATTTAATAATCTGACCAATGCCACACAGTGCATAAATTGTCGATCTCTCAGGTGAATGGTCTCTAGTTCAAAACTTGGTCAGATCAAAATATTATATAAAATATAAAAATATAATGTAAACAAAATAAATAATATAATTATAATTTAATTGTTGTACCGCAACTATAACTAAAAAGGGAATCTGTCACATTTGATCTGGTGGGGCAACCAAAATAAATATAATCAATGTATAAATATTTATTGAACTTCCGATGTATATAATTTTCAATGATAAAATTTTACTATATTAATTTTATTAGCTTTAATATTATTCATTTTACTTGTGATAGATAATATTCAGGATTAAATAAATAATTGATTTATTTATCCTACTTCTCATTTAGAAAATACACAGCTACTATTACGTATATTAAAGGGGTTTTTTTTATAATTTATATTGTACAATTCTTTCCCATTTGTTTCTTAAACTAGTTTTTCTTCAAAGACTATTAGGATTTTATAATAAAATTCTTATGTATGTCCTATTTATTTAATTTTGTTCTACATTATACTTATAAATAATAAGTTCATGTTTAGAAAAATCATTTAATAAAAAAACGTCTTTCGATATCTTTTTATGACGACTTCTTTTCTAACTATTGTTGAAAATCTTAGTAAAATTTTTTAATTTCTAACAAAGAAGTTATATGCAATATATTGTTCTTTTAAATTTAATTTATTTTTAATTTTATTTTAATTTTTTTTTTTATTTTTTTTTTTATTCCTTTTTCTTTAAAAAAAAAAAAAAAGAATTGAAATTTCATTTCAAAAGAAAATCATTTCATTTCAAAATAATTATTATAATCATTTTTATTTAGCATATTTAAACTAATTAAGAAAGATTTTTTTGTTAATATTTCTTCTTTCCTTTAGTTTTTATCTAAAAAAAATTATAATTTTTTTTGTTTTTCTTTTATTTTTATTTCAAAAGAAAATTATTTTTTCCATCTTCAGCTCTATTTCACTTCTGTTTTAATTTAATTTTGGACATGTCTTAATTATTTCATTCCATTTTCATTCCCTATTTTTTCGTTTTATTCCTCTTTTTATTCCGGTACAAAATGTGACTTTATTTTTACAAAAGTCACTGATGGCTTATAGTGCAACAAAATTCATGAATCTATTTTTTTTTTCCTGCAATTCCTGAATAAAGAAAGAAATGGCGTTTATTTTTTGCTCAACTCTTTCTATACCTTATTCGTCCGCCAACCAGAATAAAAAATAAATGGGTATCTAAAAGAAAAACAGGAAATGAAATTGCAAAAAAAAAGAAACTCCAATACAATACAAAAAAAAAGGACATGATCGCTTTTAGACCAATTTGTTATATTTTGTTCATCTTACCAATAAGAAAAAAAGAGATAGCAAAATTCAAAATAAAAAAAAAAAATCTTATAGAAAAAATGAAAAATGAGATGAAGCGAAAATGAAACTAACAGTAAAACAAAAAAATTAAAATAAATTTTGTTTTAATTTGTGCTGTTCTTTTTAAAACAAACCATTTTCTATTTAAACATGGTGGAAAACAAAACAAAAAATAAAATGAAACAATAAAAAATAACAGAGAAAATTAAATATTTCACTTCAATTTATATTCACTCTAAATAAATGAAAAAAGAGAATTGACCTCATTCCTAAATTGAAACAATTTTTCAGGAATCGTCTATTGAGGGAAATAAAAAATAATAACATAGATTATTTTTTGTGAATAGAAATTTTTTTTTCTAACGGTATTTCCTCATTTGTGATATTTTGATTGCCCTTGGGAGGAAAATTCATCATTGTTTAACATTAATTTTTCAATATTTTAAATTCATCAAAAATTATTCTGAAGAATTGTCAAACTATACGATGTTGGAAATGAAATATCACTAATAGCCAGAATAAAACTGAATATATTAATTTTAATTTTTGATTTAATTGTAAATTTATGTACACTTCCAAGTGCAATTCAAATTTATATAATTTGGTTTTGTACATTCTATAATTAAAATATTAACTTTTCAACTATTAAAGTCGTAATTTTAAATACAAACATATTTATTATCTCATAGCCTCACAAGTTGAATTGTATGATTGAATTTATTAATATATTTCTAATTAGTTAAATTACTTTTAACAATGTGTACAGATTTATTTTAGATGTGTTGCAGCAATTTTTTTTCTTTTAAAACAAAATTTTTTCTTTTTCATATCTTTTTATATCCTTATAAAACACAATTTACTAAAACTGGGAATAAAAATAACGACCTTAGAAAAAAATGTTATTTCCGTCGTTCCCGTTTTTTCTTTTTTTTTGTTATTGTTATGCCAAAGAGTTAAGTTTCAAAAAAAGAAAATAGGGGCAAAAAATTGTAGAAATCCTTATTTCACAAAGTTTCATGCTTTTTTCTTGTGCTTTTATTTTAGTTTTATTATTTCTCAATCGGATGCAGAAAAACGAAATGGAAAAAAAAATTTAGCGCGCAAAAAATAAATGGTTTTTGTTTTTGTTATGAGAATCAGGAGGACATTCGAAGGACATTTACAATTACAATAATTAGAAAGAAACAAAAAAGTATAAAACTAAAATAAAAAGTAAAAACTATCGAGATAAATTGAACATTTTTCGGTCTAATGCATACAGTTACTAATGTTTTTAAATGTTGACTGTGAAAGGATTATGCAAAACTAAAGAAAACAAAAAAAAAACAACTATAAATAATTTTCTTACTTTTATTTTTGTTATGTTTAATCCTCTTTTAACGCAAGAATAATTTCATTTTTTTTACCTACAGGTAATTATTAAGAACAGGATTATTAAGATAAAAAATTTGTTAAAATGTATAAAACCTAAAGGTAAATACAATTCAAAGATTTAGAAAAAATTTGCTTCATTTTTTTTTTTATTGTAAATCGTGAAGAATTTAGAACAATCTTGGAATAACCTAGTTTTTTAATTATCCTTAGTTGGTCCATTTTTTGTTTAGTTTTACAAATTTTTCTTAACAAAAAAGTTATAGTATTCGATGACCTAGTTTTATTAGAAATTCTTGCTTAAATTTTTTCTGTTAATTTATTACACATAACATAGAAAACTTTTTCAAATAAAAGTATAGGTTCTATAATGTTAAAATGTCTACCACAATTATTTAGATATGAACATGGTATTTATTAGATATGATATTTTTTTACAACTTTTTTTTCCAATCTTAATTGATTTAATCATTACATGAAAGGTAAGAATAAGAAAATTGTATGACTCTTTATTCAGTGCATCTTACTGAATAACTTTAAAAACTCACACGATTATCAATTTTGTTTTACTAACAAAAATGAGCCTAAAATTATTTTTTTATTATATTAAACTAATTACAAAAGAATAATATTTGCAAATGGTGGCCAAATTTACAGTTTTTCTCACTCTTTCTTTAAGTTCAAACTAACTTAATTCTTATATTTTTAAATTAAATTTAATATTTTTGGATTTTAGACAAAAAATAAAAAAAAAATTTAACGCATTCTAAACACGTTGGTTATGTTCTGTATAAAGAAAATATAAAAAAAAAATAAAAAAAAGTTTACAAGCAAATAACAAAACAAAAAAAAATTAAAGAAAGGATTTTTCCTGAAACAGACGCGGCAAAATGCTAACAATCACCACCGAAAAGATGAAATTTGAATTAGTCATCCTTTTTGCTTTTTTTTAATTAAGTTCACTTTCTTTCGTTTTGTTTTGTTCTTTGTTTCAAGTGAATTAAGGTTCTAATTTATGTCATCAAAAACAAAAAAAAAAATTATTTAACGTTTCCCACTTTTTTTAATTCCTTAAATTTTTACTTTTTTATTTCTTCTTCGTTTTACATTTTTTTATTCTTTCCATTAATAATTCTTCTTTTCTCTGTTCACTGTGTAATCACCAAAACCTATACTTTGTTTTCTTTCTTCAAAACTCTTAAAGGTTCAGTTGTTACTTGTTGACTGCCTAACATGGTTTTCTTTTTAATTCACAGTTTATAATCTACTACTGTTAATATTTTACTTTAAGACTTACGGATGTACGTTTTTTGAATTGTACATTTCTTGGACGAATATTCTAAAGCAAAAAAAAAATACATAATTAACTTAACTTATCTTAAAACTTTTACTAAAAATTGTCCTGTTTTCTTTAATACAGAGTATTCTTAGAGCTCAAATTTATTAAATAAGTTTTATAACACTCACAATTAAATAACTTATAAATCTACTCAATTTTATTTCCATTCTATTTCAATTTTATTTTGTTATCTTTCAGTATATTTAGTTTCTTTTTGTAGGATTTCTTAATATCACGACCAATTCATGACAATTACCTAAGCCGAGTAAGTTTTTGTATTCTTTTTTTTTATAAGTTAATTATTTTTTTTTTTTTATTCACGCACATACTATTTTCTTAACAAAAAGAAGATGTATAGGAAAATTAAAAAAAGGTCCTTGGTATAAGACTCAAAAATATAAAACAAAAAAAAAAACCAGAAGAGAAAATATAAACGAAAGAAACCAAAAAAGTTTTGTTCTAAATCATAATTTTCCTTTAGTTATAATTAAGCCTTTCAAAAATTTAAGGATATAATTTTTTTATTTATTTTAACTTTAATTGAAACAAAAACAAAAGTATAAAAAGGAAAGGATATAAAATTAAGATTTAATTATAAAAGAAAAAAAAGGCAAAATTTATTGTGATAACACTAAAGGAATATAAAATATATTCACAATACTTTTCCGTTATTAGAACTTTTTTAAACACCAAATGACGGCTACTTATAAAAAACGAGTTTCAATTTATTTAATTCTTTTAATTTTTCACTATTAGATTGTTTTTAAGACTTTTGATTTCAAAAATGTTCATATTCTTTCAATATTTCGTTGTGTTTCATTATAATGTAATTTTAAATTTGAAATAATTTTCATTTCGAGATTTTCTCGATTTTCACCTGCAATTTTTCATATTGGATTAACACTCATTTTACTGATTAACACTTCAATAATTCATAGTGCATTATTTTTAAGCTAATGTAGGTAATTATGATATTATTTTTTTATTTGCAGGTACAGTCCCCTTTTCTTCCCTTGAAGGTGTAGATCTTAAAAAGACACAAAGAGAACGTAAGCCCCGTTTTGGTAATGTGAGATTTTTACCAACTAAAATTACCTCCCTTTGTAGCCAGTATAATAGACTAATCACCCTAACTGCAAAAAAGTATAATGGCTGAGGAATAGAACGAGAAAAGATAACGAAAAAACCCTTGGTTTAATTCCACATAGAAAATAGTAGATTCATATATTCTTTAAACATATTATCTATAACGTTATTGTCTTTCATTCTCTTTTTATATAATCGATAAATAAAATAATAAAAAAATAATTCTTAACTAAAATTAATAAAGAACTTTAAAAAAATCTAAATTATCAACAAAATTATTATATACTCTGTCTTTATTAATGTTCATATATCATTGGTTTATTTTCAATTCAATTTAACATTATTTAACCTTGAGAACATTTTTAAAACAATCTTTTTTTATCACTTCTAGACTATTTTAGATTTTTTTATCACTACTAGAAAATAAATAAAAAATATTATACTAAGATTATTTAATTAAATCATGTTCGAAAAGATAACCAACACATTATAATAACAAGTACTGCAATTTATTTTACATAAAAAGTCTCATTTTAAATTATCATTAAAATGTCTAAAATGTATTACATAATATATTCCATTAACTTTTATGCCCACTCAATTAAAATATGTACTTAAAAAATTAATTTTTCTTTACATATTTAATTTTGTTCCTACTAGAAATTAAAAAGAAAAAAAATATTGTGTAAAAATTCTCTGACCTATATAAAAGTTATAGTATACGTATGTATATTTTTTTTAATCCTTTTACTTTCCAGTTAAAGAAAAGAGAAAATTCATTTTTCCATTTTCTTTCTACATTTTCTTTTTTTTTTTTGTTTTGTTTTTCAACTTTCTATTTGATTTTTTTTTTTTATTATTTTTATTTTAAACGTCATCTAATATATACTTGAATATGTACATATGTACATATTGGTACATAATTCTTACTTAAAATCTATACATCAAAACATTATTGATATAAGAGTAAAATATTATATAAACCATATTATTCATTACCTTTATCTCTAGTTTCCTATAAGGTAATCTGTTGTTATTGCTTTACTTAATACAAAATAAACTATTATGTACATACAGTATTTTATTTTATTTTTTTGTATAACCACATACACCTTAATTGCTTTTTTCGTTAGTCAGTATATTTTTTGAAAGTAATTGAGTAAAAAAAAATTTTAGGAGTGCAGCAACAGCTTCTTAACCTAAAACTTGAAATTATTTTTTTTATATATATTTAATTTTATTTAAAAAAAAAGATTTTCATACTAATTGTTATTTGTTTGGATATATATATATACATAATATATGTATGTCTGAATGTAACATAATTTACTCATTTAGAAAGTTATTAAAAATGTCGCCAATTTCAACCTTTTTCCTTTTTTTTTAATAAAAATTTTTCTTCATTTATTTTCTTTCGTTTTACTAATTTGTATGTACATTCATTCATACAAAAATAATGTGAAATAAAGTTTAATTAAAAACAAAAAAAAAATTTAATAACTTAATATAATTTTGCTCTTATGGAAATGGTGAGAAGAATTATTGTATAGCAACTATACTTGAACTAAATAAATTTTACACATACTTAATGATTTATTTTTCTTTCGTTTTTTTTTAAGTTTTTATTAACAAAATCAGAAAAAGAATATAAAAAGTGTATGTTGGTTTGGATAGTTTTAAGATAAACTGCGAAAAAGATATAAATACACAGAGTATATAAAACTAACGGTTTTTAAAAACTTAAAATTTTCTAAAGGATAACATAAAGCATTCTAGAATTATGACTATTTGGCATAAAAGTTTGTATTTTAATTAAAATTTGTCCTGTAAAATAAATTGAGGAGAATTAAGAAAAATTTTCTTCAATTTTAAGGAAAACTTACAGTGTTAGGAAAACCCGTTATCATGTGTAAAAATGTTACATTTCAGGTTTAATGTTTGCAATTTAATGTAAAAACTGTAAAAATGTGAAAAAAAATGTAAGCCCTGAAAACTTTAACTTTTTTAAAAATTTTTCTTAAAGTAAATAATGTTTTTTTTTTATGAACGTAACATATGTTAAGTTCATAAAATTATATATTATAATCTTATTATAACGTAATTATCTAATATTAATATATCACTTGAGATGAACGATGTTAAAACCAGTAATTCCACAATCTTTTCAAAAAAAAATAAATTTTTTTTAAAAAATAATCACCAATTAACCCTTATGATTACTTTAATAATAACTGTAGCATGATAATTGCTAATAATCCCAACAATTTAACAGTAAAAAGTAACTAAAAATTATGAAAAACTTCCATTAACAATATTAAAGGTTTAATTTTAGTTTATTAGTAAACTTTACTATTATTTTATCGGAGAATTGGCTCAGTATTTAAGGTGTCGATCTTACAAGCGAAAAATCTAGAGTCCAAACCGCGCATGTAGTACCCAAATAAATATTACAAAATTGAGTAATAAAAGTAAATATATATATATAAAATGAGAAACAGTAGCTGGCCAACATGACCAACATGCTAAAGTTTCTTTAACTATATTGGCTAGTATACTTAAAGAAACTTTAGCATGTTGTTCAATATACTTAAGCCAATATGTTGTTCAATATACTTAAGCTAATATACTCTAAGTATATTGAACATCTAGTGTTAGTGCTAATATAACTTAAGTATATTGAACACTAGATCAGTATAAATACTTTTCTTTTATCGATAGTTATGTTATTTTATAAAAATTAAGAAGAAGTTTTATTAAAATATGCAAACTTAAACTATTATCAAAATTCATTACATTTCCATGAAAAAAAATTTTAAATCTTTAAAATCTAAAGCTATTTAGCTTATCTGATTTCATTTTAATAAGGTTCACGAATTTTAACTTCAACAAATGTTAAAATTTTCTATTCATTGAACTAATTTATTTAACGACTAAATTTTAATCATATCTCTCAATATTTAGGACAATTCTTTTTTTACAGTGTAGAGCAAACTCTTATGTCATCATTTCGACAAAATTTGTAATACACTGTAGCACATGACATATACAAAAAGTTTGGACACGTATAAAAGTTTAAAAAATTCATCCTAAAATGCCTTTAATAAATTTTTTTTTTTTATGCATTTCTCTGTCACATAAATGTGAACAGGAAATTACACAGCCTTTCCTGTTCAGGCGTGGTGGTAAATGTCGTAAGGGAGAATAACTCTTACGACGTGTGTGGGATTCGAACCCACACTCCCTCTGTGTTTACAGCATATTTTATACGCTCTTACTCACTCGGCCACCGTGGCCCCCTTTCAATAAATTTGAATGCATTTTTTTATTAACAATATTTAATAAACCTGGAAATTCAGGAAATATGACCCAAAAAAAAAATTTTTTTTTGCTTTTTTTACTATTATAATTATTATTTAAAAACAATTTTCACAGTTACGGTCATCATATTTAAAAAAAAAAAAAAATTTTTTTTTTTGCTTTGTTATCTAAATGTTTCATTATTTTATTCTGAAAAAAAAAAATTAAATAAAAAAAGAACACAATTTCGATTATTTTGTGCCCTCCCAAAGAAAAAACAAAAACTTTTTATCACCAGAAACAGGAAAAAGATTGTAGAAAAGGATCGCAAATTGTATAAAAAAAATTTTTGAGAAATGAAAACTTTTTTAATCTTCCCTCCGTCAAAAAATGCTCTTTTTTTGAAAAACAAATCCTTGATGAAAATAAAAAAATATAGAATTTAGACATTTAAAGAGCAGTGTGTTAAGAAAAAACAAAACACAGAAGTATAAAAAAAATGTAACACGGAACAAAAATTCAACACAAAGTCTCTGTTAACGACAGTTTAACAAAAAATAAAAAACGGAAGTTATTTAAAAAAAATAAAAAAAGTACTTTAAAAAAATGAGAAGCAAAAAAAAATAGAAGAACAAATAAAAGAAAAAGCAAAATAGTATTATTTTTCAGAAAAATTCAAAATTTAGAAAAATGGCAACGTAAAATCAGTTGTCTTAAAAGACAATTGTTTTTTTTTTTTTGCTTCCTTATATTCCATGATAATTTCGAAGATTGCATCGTTTTGTTCGTTTTTTTTTTTTTGTTAAAAAGAATAGAACCTTTAAACATTGGATAATAATAGAAAGAAATTGTAAAAAAAAAAGATACAGGAGGGATTAAGTTTACATCAGCTTAAACAAAATTTTTTAGTCACACAAGCTTTTGAAACTCATTGGCTAACTCTGTTTAGTTTTAGTTTTAAACATTTTACTTCTTTTTTTATTTTACTCAAAGGGATTTACATCTATAATCCTTATTATAACTATAATCTAAATTAAAAGTTTAAACCTATTTGTATCTTTCAAGTTCAAAACCGTTATTATTTAAAACTACAGTTACTTCTTAAAATGAAAATTTTTTGTAGCTCGAAAAAAATACAGTTTAAAATTTTAAGAAACTTCAAATTAAGGTTATGAAAAATAATTACATTTGAACCAGTTTAGAATTTATTTTTAGTCACACGTTCTTCAGAAATTATTAAATGTGGTAGCAAATAATGTTATAGTGCTTACCAGGACTAGATTAAGTTTAGAAAATGAAACAATTCAATACTATGAAACATCAGAGCTTAAAATTGAGAAAACTACCTACCTTCACAACTAAAAATTGGAAAATATAGTCAGAACACTATGCCTTTTGTAGTGAATTTAGCTTATTGAAGCTATTATTAACTCGTTATAACCCTTCTAATATCTTCTTTACTAAAATTTACTTATACATATATCGTTTAATATAATTTTATATCATCATTAAGTATTATAAACCTTTATGGTAATATTATCTAGTCTTTATGTTGTTGTTGTTCTTGTATCAACAAACATGTTATTTTTGAAGATGACATATAGCAAACAAATTGACAAAATGTCAATCACATTAATTTTTCAATTTTCATTTTCTATTTTTCCTAACAATCATCTACGTAATAATATTCATTTAAAACAGAAAACAAAAATTGCGAGCAGAAAACAAAAATTATAAATTTTTAAGAATTAACAAAACAGAACAACAAAAACAAAAACCAAAAAAATATTATGCAATAAAAAAGTATAAAGGAACAAAATTAAATAAATCTGTGGAAATTTTTTCAATCTGAATACAAAAGAAAGAAAAAATTCATTTATAAAAGGCAACAACAGAGAAAATGATGCGGGGGAATTCCCTTGAAATTCAAACTCGGATATAAAGTTAAAAAATTAATGAAGCTGTTATTCCTTGAAGGTTTATTATTTTATTATAAACTCAGGACGACTTTGGGTAATGTTTATAATTTTTTTTTTTTTTTTTAAGTTTATTATTTAAATGTGTATATTTGTACATATACTTCATACACATAGATATGTGTATATTAATATGTACATATTTTCTTCCTGTTCTGTCATTTTTCGTTTCTATTATTAAGTCATGAAAATTGTAAATAATAAACAAATGTTGCAAATTTAAATGAAAAATAAAAATACGAAAAATTAAATTTATAAAATGGTAAATAAGTGAAAATATAAATAAACTTTTTAACAATTTTATTTATATCAAAAATTACAAACTTGAAACAAAGAAAAATTAATAATAAATAAACACATATGTTTGTTTTAAAAATTAATTATAAAAAAAAAATTGTGAAATAAGTTTTTTTTGTTAAAAAAATTATACTTATTCTTTATAAAATTTTCTTCATATGTTACTTTCAATTACACTAAACTTCGAATATTTATATAAAGCCTAGTTTTTTCGTCTCGTTGACAAAATTTTAAAAAAAATTTGCCTATTAGTTTCATTCTGTCCGCCTGTTCTTCCGCCTGTCCACCTGCCCGCCTGTCCGTCTGTTTACAAAACTTCTACACCATTACAGGTAGAGAAAAAAAATTTTAATCATGAATAGGTCTCATAAAAAAATTAATATTGTAGAATAACTTTTTCATGTAGCCACTATGTATCTACCATCCACTACGGATCTACAGCCCCTCAAACTTTGAAAAAACCCTATTTTTAAATATATATATCTTATGTTTTGCTTAACATATTTTCAATCTGAAAACGCCATGAGGTAAGAAAAAACTTTTAGAATTAGTATAAGTTTCCTCAGAAAAATTTTTTGTACCAGCCCTGTTTTAGAACTATTGGGACTCAAAAATTGAAAATTTGCTATTTTTAGACACCTGCCACTTAGGCACCAGTACAAAATTTTTCTTCAGTAAGACATAAAAATTAAAGCTTCAATAATATATTTTTACGTGTGTTAAAGTTTTTTTTTAGTTATCTCAAAATTTTAAAAAAGTCCTATTTTTACATTTTTTCTTATTATATGAAATTCTAAGAAAATTTTCAAATTTTGGTGCAAGACACAATTCTAAATAGTATTGTCTTTTGCAAATGTGCGCTTTTAAAAATCCTTGGTTTACATTCTGTCTGGTATATTCTTAAATTTTCTTAAGCAAGAAGTAATACAAAAGATTGTACAAAAAAATAAATAAATATTTTTAAATTAAATTTTAAAAACTATTTTAATTAAAAAAGATAATTAATATCGAAGCATACCTAAAGAAATCATTACCATCCATCGTACTGTTTAAAGTCTATTGGTTATAAGTATACTGACATTTTTAGTAGACTTAAGAGGCTAGAAACAAAACATATTGTTGTCAACTGTAGTTTATAAACGTCTATTAAAGTTATCGTACAATATATTACTAATTAAAGTTATTTGTCTTTTTCCTGCATGTTAGCAACAAATTACTTTTAAAGGATATTTAAAAGAGATAAGAACAGTAAATTTTAAAGACTTAAAAAATATACTACTTCCTCGCTCTTTCTAAAATGTTTCAAACCATTTTTCTGGCTAAAGTGATTTTCAACTTATAACAAACAATTTGCTGAAATCGACATCATTTACAAAGTCTATATTTTTAAAAAGAAAATCCTAAAATCTGAAACCTAAATTGTTGGTAAAAGATCTCTTATTTTAAGAGATGTGATAAAAAATACAAAATATAAATTAAACTTTAAAGGGGTATTAAACTTCTTTAATAAAACTAATATTAATTAGAATAAAGCTTTTAAACTGATCCTGTTATCCAATTGCATAACTAATTGCATTTCAAAATCTTTGCTAATTCTTTTATACATATTTAAAATGACAGTTATATTTTTCCAACTTTTTTGGAAAGCTTTTTAATTTTATACCTGATACTTTCATTTTAAAGTTAACGTAAGATTCAACTTTACTTCTATTAATATTAAAAAAATGACAATGCAAATGAATACAAAATGAAAACTTATTTTGCATATTAACCAAGGTAAAACTTTATACTAACGCATATAAAATAATATTATTAATCTACTGGAATTTTTATTTTACTGCAAAAAAATTTCAAAATAACATATAATTTTCAAATAAATTCTTTTTAGTAGACACATATTTATCAATTAAACTATGAAAAGATTTAATATCTGGTTAACAATAATTCAACCCATTTTCATACTTCATAAGTTTCATTTTATATAAGATATATTGGTTTTAGATACTGAATATTCAGCAAAAAATAGTTAACTACTGCAGAATAATGTTGTATATAATATGTATTATTAATCAAAAATTCTCTCTATATTGAACTCTACTTTAACACGTACAAAGGAGACAAAAAAGAATTATGGCAAATAAAGTCAAAAGTTAAAACTATATTAAATTTTAAATTTATAGTATTTTTATAATTCATTGATTTTAACTGCTTTTAAATCAACTTTTATATATAATTTTGTTCTTTGAATTTTAGAACATTATTTAGAAATACCGAAAAAGATTTATAGCAAAGAAAATGGCTTTATTTTAATTTAAAAGACAAAAAAATGTTTTTTGTTTTTTTTTTTCTTTTTTGTTTCTAAATTAAGTTTTTTGATATATATATTTTATTGGATCTTTTCTCATTTTCAAATATTATTATGCTATAATTTAAAATCCAATATCTTTTTATAACAACTTTAAATAAAAGGTTTTGGTCTCAATATATTGTTTTTTTTTTTCTTATTTTAGTTAAATGGAATCTTAAAATTTGAATAAATTTTAAAAATTTCTTTGAACTAAAATTCTTTTAAAAAAATAAACTTCTAATTATTAA
The DNA here is from genome assembly GCA_947095535.1 of Poecilobothrus nobilitatus. NCBI lineage: Eukaryota > Metazoa > Arthropoda > Insecta > Diptera > Dolichopodidae > Poecilobothrus > Poecilobothrus nobilitatus. The sequence continues at coordinate 56,141,762 of OX352774.1, forward strand.
AAGTCTACTTATCCAATGTTTTTTTTATTAAAAACATTTTTAAATTCATAAAAATTGTTATGGATCTTAAAAACTCAATATGTTATGGCTCTTAAAAACAATAATAATCTGTAATATATTCACTTAATCATAGGTAACCGTTAAGGTACATAATAATATACACATAATATAACACCCATAAGTTTAGCTTTTTCTCTTTTTTTTGCATTGTCAGAATGATTCAAAATATCCCTAAAGAAATATTCCAATCTTCTCAACATATTAACAATTTTTCTTCTATATTTAATATAGAATGCATACTTATGGGCGCCTTTTATTATAACATAGCAAATATAAAGAATTTTGAGATAAACTGTAATTGTTATAACAATAATTATTTAAATATTGTTTCGATATTTCTTCTTTTACGTAAAATTTTGTTTATTAAATTTTTATTTAGTTTTTAACATAGAAAATTATGCAAAAAAAGGTTGAAACACTTAAAGAAAATTCATAAAAAAATTTTTTTTAAAAAAAAAATGTTAAAATAAAGATTCTTCTTCAAAATATATTTTTCTTTTTTTCTTTTTTTTAATATGATATAACTATTTCTAAATCAAATTCTACTTTTCTTTTTTTTTTTGTATTAATGTATGATTCCTGTAAGCTTCAATAAGTATTTTGTAAAGTTTTTTATCAAATATTTTTAATATAAAATAAAATTTAAAATATAAAGAAATTGTCAATATTTTTTAACCCTCCACGTTGTCTATAATATCCATATACACAAAACTCATATGAATAAGAGTCTTTATTTTTATTTGAATTTTAAATAACAAAAAAGAAAAAAAAATGAAATAAAGAGGAATTTATTTTTGGGAAAATTGATTCAAATTCAATGGATCCTTTTTTTTTTTATTTAACAAATATTTACTTGGTACCATAATATATCTTTTTTTTGCAATAATTTTTAAAATTTTTTTTTTCTATACTTTTATTATTTGTACTGTTTAAATTTAAAAAATACATTAAAACAAATATATATGTATGTAGCTATATTATATGTAAATACATGTGGAGTAATGTCATGAAAATATTCACTTTAAACAAAAAGCAAACACTAAAACAAAAAATTATCGATGATATAATACATAAATGACAAATAACGTTTAGGGCAATCTTAAGATCACGAATACTCCTAAAATATTAAATTTCTAATATAATTTTCTAGTGATTAAATTATCCTTTTCTTGCATTATTATTTGCATTATAGATATCGTAGCGTACCTATATATAAAAAATTGAATTTATTATAATTTCTTTTGATAAAATACATATTTCTTTTTGTCTTACAAATTACAATTAAATTACTATATAATAATAAATTATAAAACCAATTTTCAAGACAACAGACAAAACCGAAAGCTCTAAAATGAAATAAAACGCTAAACAGTTCTCCACATTTACATGAATTTTTGTTATTTCCTAAAAACTCAAAATTTCATTGAATTTCCACTGTACAGCACTCAAATTGTATTTATAATTAATAGAAAAATATTTGAATACGCAGTTTTACTTGTATACAAAGATTGCCCTTTATTTATATTTTTTCTTATTTAAACCCATTATGCTTAGTTGTGTCCTGAATCAGAGTAAACATTAAACAATAAAAAAAAAAAATTAAATTAATAAAAATAAAAAATAAAATGATATTAAGAGTGGCAAACATTGAAAAGGAGTGAAAAATTACCTTAACGGAAAAAAAAAAATTTTTTTTATTAATGCATACTTACTATTTAAGACTTATATAAGTATAGACACAATATTTTTATTCTTATATAAGAGTTTCTATATGAATTTCCTTTGCTTCTTTCCTGAAAAATTTTCTTTCTCTTCTCTTTGGTTCGTTTTTTTTTGTTTCAGTGTTTTGAATTGGATATCGTATTATTTAAGAGTTGATTTTAAAAGTTGAACGGAGAATCTTAAATTCTGTTTAATAGCATAAAAAATTATACAATTTATATCAAAAACAGATTTTTTAAGTTTTATTATTAAAACGGATATTTTAAGGAATTTTCTTTTGAATAAATTTTTGGGAAAAATTTTAGGTCTCGAAAAGAAATTTAATAATAAAAATTATATTAAAAAAAAAACTATAATAAAAACAGTTATTTTTCTCATAAAAAACTTTCTTTTATAATTTTAAATTAAAATGCCCTTTTTTGAATTTGAAATTTATTTTTTATGAGTTGCAATTTGATTATTAAAAACTAACATAAAAATTGTTGTTTTATTAAATTTTTAAGCAAATGTTTATTTTTTTATGCTAATTCATATGTAAATTTAGGAACACGTGTCATTGAATATGGTGGGTTGCCATAAAGCCAAAGGTCATAAAACCATGTTTCATGAATATAGCTTTATTACTCATTTGAATGGGATATTAAGCCATATGGCGTTATGTCTCATTCAATTAAAATTACTTTAAAAGAAAATCTATTAAACTTAACCAACCAACTCTAAAATTGTACCTAATTATTTTTTTTATAGATATTACAACAAAAAAGAATTTAATATTGTGGAGGCTATTACCCCCAAACGCTTACGAAACTAATTATTGGAACCCTATTGTTTTGTAATCAAATTCCAAATTCTGCTGAATTAAAGCTCATTTTGTAAAAAGAGCATACACTGTATTTGTAATCAACTATAAAATTCCGCCTAATTACTTCTCTTATATACATATTTTAACTACAAAACATTTACAAGTGGGAGCTGCCGCCCCGACAATTAAACAAATTATTGAAACTTTGATTTTGGAACCAATTCTAAAATCCTTTCCAATTATTTTTTTACATATATATTTCAACAACAAGGCACTACGCCGGTTGTTTTAAAAATTAATTCTAGCTTTATGACACAATTTTTTTTATAAAACGAGGAAGAATACAGTTGCCTTTGTCAACTCTTAGATACCCGTACGACCCGTTAGTATGTGCATAGCCTGTCACTCTGCTTACAATATTATGTTTTTAATATTTTAGTATTTTAAAATAATTTGGGTGAATTTTATAATTTCTAAAACTATGAGTTGTACATATATTCAAACTATATGTTTATATGTACATTCTTCAAAAGCAGATTCTAACTTTCCACATAACGATTATCAATCCAAAACTTTTTCAAATATTCTATAGTACCATTTAATACTAAACGGTAAATGTATATTAAATTTACTTAGTACAAAATAGTAAATATAATTTTAAATATTATATTATATTAATGCGCACATAACATATTTATATTGTTATAAGTATATCGCCATACATTGCAATATTTCTTTAAAAATATTTCCATTCATAGAATAATTTCTTATAAGTACAATAAAATACATACATGTATGTAAATACGGCGCTGTATAATATGCATCTATACTCTTATCATTCATTCATCTGTGACATATACGATATGTAAATAAACATGATATTATATAAGTATGTATGTATATCAATATCATATAAATAAAAATTCTTCAAGCAACCGTTATATTGTTTATTTATTTACATTTTTTTGTACTACGCATTATATCCTCAACAATTTCAAATTATCGAATAAAACAAAATGCAAAAAATTCGTTAAAGAAATTTGTTAGAAAATTTGAAAAAATCAAGTAACACTTTCGTCAATTATAAAGTAATCCTATATTATTAAAAAAAGTTGTTAACAGAAATAAGAGTATAATGTTAAATAATTGAATAAGAGTATAATGTTGAAGCTTTAATTTTTATGTATTACTTCAAAAAAATTTTAATAGGTGTTCAAGTTACAGGTGTTTAAAAATAGGAAATTTTCAGTTTTTGACACCTTACAGCTCCTAAACGGGGGGTGATACAAAAAAAAATGACAGAATTCTGAAATGACTGATACTCATTTTCAAAGATCTAACTTCTGTCAAAATTTCAAGTTTCCAACTTAAACCGTTTAGAAGATAGAAGGGTTAAAGGATTTTGCAAAATTTGAGTTTCGCATAACGGTAAATTAAGACACCGTATGCCACAAGTATATACTTGTATTTATGGTATATATACTTTTAAAGCTGATAAAAGCAGTAATGGTTTGGCGTTTTCAAAATGAAGATATACCTTATACAACTTGTGCTATAACAATTTAAATATAGAGCTTTTTTTAACCTTTGGGAAGCTGTAGCTCCGTAACGGGTGGGACTACAAAAAAAGGTTATAAAAAATAAAATTAATATTTTTATAAGATCTAGCAGCAGTTAAAATTGCATAGCTCTATTTCAAAAAAATGTGGGGATCTAAAAGTTTGGAGTTCGAGAGCTACCCGAAGTTTTGATCGGAACTCAACCAAAAAAATAGAGAACCTACAAATTGCTCCCACAATATTTTGTGTAAATTTGAAGATTCTAGCTTTCTTAGTTTTTGAGTTAGGGTGCTGGCGGACGAACGGACATGGCTCAATCGACTTAGAATTTTCTTCTGATCCGATTCATACCTTTGAAGGTATATCTAACTCGCTTATTTCGAGGTGTTACAAACGGAGGAGTAATTTTATTATACCTGATACATATCGTACGGGTATAAATATATGTATATATATATGGGCTATAATTATGGTTCATTCAAATGAACCAAAAAGCCATATTAGGAAATTACTCATTTTAAACAGTTCTAATGTCATATTCATGAAATATGGCTTACCAATAAGATTATTTATGTTGTTTTAATATATATAATCTTTATTACATACATTACTTACATTAAAATAAATTTATTAATATTTTGTTATATTGCTAGAGATTCTGTTTTAGAAATCAACAATATTATTGAAACCTACTCTAAAATTTCTTCAACTTATTTTGTAACACGTAATACATGCAATACCAAAAAAAAATGTTTGGCAATCTTCAAATAATTCCAATTCAAAAATGAAAAATTCCATAATCTTTAATTCCACTGGCGGATAAAGTAGCGGATTTTGATCTTCAATGTCCAGTCATTTTCCAGGAATTTCATGATTTTGTTGAATTTCAGGTTTTTGTTGAATTTCATGATATTGTAATTTATATACCTACATCAAATTTTGTTAAAATTTTTATCTCAAAAACTTTTTCCAAACTCAATAAATATTTTTCAGCGTCAAATTACTGTTTAAAATGTTTGATACTCTTTTGTGTAAAATAGGTATAATTATTTTTTCGTTCAAAATTTTTTCTAAATAATATTCTCAATTTAGAGTTAAATTTATGTGCCATAATTATGTTTTTGTTTGAAATGGATTACACTTTTTTAAAAACCATAAATTGAGTGCATTTTTTTTTATTATACGTAGTAGAATAACATTTTTTAGGTGTGATTTTGAGTAACGAAAAAAAAAATGGAATATAGTTTTTAGAGTACCAGAAAATTGAATGACTTGTAGCAAAAATTACATAAGCAGTAAAAATTTTCTAATATGTATGGAATTTATTTTGCTGGTATTTATGATTAGCAACTAATGCACGTACACATACATATTATGATATGAAAGTTTGTGTTACTTCAAAATAAATTATTTTAATGTTCAAAGCGATAAAATACATATCTTTTTTTACACATTCATTAAGAAATTTTAACTTTCTTTAAAAAGGTCTACGGGAAGGGAAACTCCCATGAAAACTCCTTTAAAATATATTAGTACTGTTTTTAAACAAATCATATTATAAAAAAATGTTATTTAAGATTTGCTATTGTATAACAAGACACATATCAAAATATAGATCATTTTTACCAATATTAATGAATTTGTTTTTCGATTGTAGAATTTTACTATTATTTTCATTTATTTCACATTTGTGATTTTTTTTTTTCTGATGGACCTGTACATGCTATACATAGATAATAAACAAATAAAACATAAGGTCAGGTAAAATTATTTGCTTTGTTGTTTTACTTTGAAATAAATATTCCTTTTTACCTCTTTGGGTATTGAAATAAAATCGTGTCATAGCGAAAAACAGATAAACAAATTTTTTTTTTTTGTCTATTAAATGAATTTTAAGCAAAAGAGTAAATTTAGAATTTTATAAAAAGAGAGATAGATACTTAGTGTGTAGAATTAAAATCGTGTACATGGTATATAAAATTGAATACTTGTTGAGAAATAAAATAAAATAAGTACTGGATGACAAAAGAAAACTAATATCTGAAAATTTTGATTTAATTAAAAAATAAAACTTTCAAAAAAATTAGAAAACCGGATAAAGTTCTAATATGCCCATCTCAATTTTGGATTTTTGCTAAAAATTATGCCAAATCTTTTGATTTCGGTAAATTATATGCACCATTAGACAGTTTTTTAAAGTATGTCAAATACTCTGTGCTGTTTTTCAAGATATTTTTAGACATAAGAAATCCAAAATCCGAACCCATGGACCGATTTTGTCCAGATTCGAACTTAGCCTTCCTTTCGTAATTAGTAACCTACTATATAAATTTCATCAAGATAGCTTCACTAGTTTTTGAGTTATCGTGCGAGCGGACGGACGGACATCGTTAAATCGGGAGGTGTTAAATCAGGAGGTGATCCTGATTCAGAATATATATGCATGTCCATATCTAACGCGCTTCCTTTTGGTGGTTACAAACACCATACCACCACACCATAATATACCCTATACTGTAGGTGTAGGGTATAAAAATATTCGCGAGCTGATGATAAAAGAATGCATCTGTATTACGGGAGAAGATGAAAATTTGAAGGATTGATTTGAAAAAAATTGTGTTATGAGCATAAAAATATCAATTTTAAAATTTTCATAAACTGTTTTGTTACGAAAACTGTAATTCTTTTTCTTTTTCTTTTTACCGACCGCATACAATTATGTATAAGGTAGGTATTGTTTTAATACTAAAAATTTGTATGAAAACAGTTGCCTTTGTCAACTCTTAGATACCCGTACGACCCGTTAGTATGTGCATAGCCTGTCACTCTGCTTACAATATTATGTTTTTAATATTTTAGTATTTTAAAATAATTTGGGTGAATTTTATAATTTCTAAAACTATGAGTTGTACATATATTCAAACTATATGTTTATATGTACATTCTTCAAAAGCAGATTCTAACTTTCCACATAACGATTATCAATCCAAAACTTTTTCAAATATTCTATAGTACCATTTAATACTAAACGGTAAATGTATATTAAATTTACTTAGTACAAAATAGTAAATATAATTTTAAATATTATATTATATTAATGCGCACATAACATATTTATATTGTTATAAGTATATCGCCATACATTGCAATATTTCTTTAAAAATATTTCCATTCATAGAATAATTTCTTATAAGTACAATAAAATACATACATGTATGTAAATACGGCGCTGTATAATATGCATCTATACTCTTATCATTCATTCATCTGTGACATATACGATATGTAAATAAACATGATATTATATAAGTATGTATGTATATCAATATCATATAAATAAAAATTCTTCAAGCAACCGTTATGTTGTTTATTTATTTACATTTTTTTGTACTACGCATTATATCCTCAACAATTTCAAATTATCGAATAAAACAAAATGCAAAAAATTCGTTAAAGAAATTTGTTAGAAAATTTGAAAAAATCAAGTAACACTTTCGTCAATTATAAAGTAATCCTATATTATTAAAAAAAGTTGTTAACAGAAATAAGAGTATAATGTTAAATAATTGAATAAGAGTATAATGTTGAAGCTTTAATTTTTATGTATTACTTCAAAAAAATTTTAATAGGTGTTCAAGTTACAGGTGTTTAAAAATAGGAAATTTTCAGTTTTTGACACCTTACAGCTCCTAAACGGGGGGTGATACAAAAAAAAATGACAGAATTCTGAAATGACTGATACTCATTTTCAAAGATCTAACTTCTGTCAAAATTTCAAGTTTCCAACTTAAACCGTTTAGAAGATAGAAGGGTTAAAGGATTTTGCAAAATTTGAGTTTCGCATAACGGTAAATTAAGACACCGTATGCCACAAGTATATACTTGTATTTATGGTATATATACTTTTAAAGCTGATAAAAGCAGTAATGGTTTGGCGTTTTCAAAATGAAGATATACCTTATACAACTTGTGCTATAACAATTTAAATATAGAGCTTTTTTTAACCTTTGGGAAGCTGTAGCTCCGTAACGGGTGGGACTACAAAAAAAGGTTATAAAAAATAAAATTAATATTTTTATAAGATCTAGCAGCAGTTAAAATTGCATAGCTCTATTTCAAAAAAATGTGGGGATCTAAAAGTTTGGAGTTCGAGAGCTACCCGAAGTTTTGATCGGAACTCAACCAAAAAAATAGAGAACCTACAAATTGCTCCCACAATATTTTGTGTAAATTTGAAGATTCTAGCTTTCTTAGTTTTTGAGTTAGGGTGCTGGCGGACGAACGGACATGGCTCAATCGACTTAGAATTTTCTTCTGATCCGATTCATACCTTTGAAGGTATATCTAACTCGCTTATTTCGAGGTGTTACAAACGGAGGAGTAATTTTATTATACCTGATACATATCGTACGGGTATAAATATATGTATATATATATGGGCTATAATTATGGTTCATTCAAATGAACCAAAAAGCCATATTAGGAAATTACTCATTTTAAACAGTTCTAATGTCATATTCATGAAATATGGCTTACCAATAAGATTATTTATGTTGTTTTAATATATATAATCTTTATTACATACATTACTTACATTAAAATAAATTTATTAATATTTTGTTATATTGCTAGAGATTCTGTTTTAGAAATCAACAATATTATTGAAACCTACTCTAAAATTTCTTCAACTTATTTTGTAACACGTAATACATGCAATACCAAAAAAAAATGTTTGGCAATCTTCAAATAATTCCAATTCAAAAATGAAAAATTCCATAATCTTTAATTCCACTGGCGGATAAAGTAGCGGATTTTGATCTTCAATGTCCAGTCATTTTCCAGGAATTTCATGATTTTGTTGAATTTCAGGTTTTTGTTGAATTTCATGATATTGTAATTTATATACCTACATCAAATTTTGTTAAAATTTTTATCTCAAAAACTTTTTCCAAACTCAATAAATATTTTTCAGCGTCAAATTACTGTTTAAAATGTTTGATACTCTTTTGTGTAAAATAGGTATAATTATTTTTTCGTTCAAAATTTTTTCTAAATAATATTCTCAATTTAGAGTTAAATTTATGTGCCATAATTATGTTTTTGTTTGAAATGGATTACACTTTTTTAAAAACCATAAATTGAGTGCATTTTTTTTTATTATACGTAGTAGAATAACATTTTTTAGGTGTGATTTTGAGTAACGAAAAAAAAAATGGAATATAGTTTTTAGAGTACCAGAAAATTGAATGACTTGTAGCAAAAATTACATAAGCAGTAAAAATTTTCTAATATGTATGGAATTTATTTTGCTGGTATTTATGATTAGCAACTAATGCACGTACACATACATATTATGATATGAAAGTTTGTGTTACTTCAAAATAAATTATTTTAATGTTCAAAGCGATAAAATACATATCTTTTTTTACACATTCATTAAGAAATTTTAACTTTCTTTAAAAAGGTCTACGGGAAGGGAAACTCCCATGAAAACTCCTTTAAAATATATTAGTACTGTTTTTAAACAAATCATATTATAAAAAAATGTTATTTAAAATTTGCTATTGTATAACAAGACACATATCAAAATATAGATCATTTTTACCAATATTAATGAATTTGTTTTTCGATTGTAGAATTTTACTATTATTTTCATTTATTTCACATTTGTGATTTTTTTTTTTCTGATGGACCTGTACATGCTATACATAGATAATAAACAAATAAAACATAAGGTCAGGTAAAATTATTTGCTTTGTTGTTTTACTTTGAAATAAATATTCCTTTTTACCTCTTTGGGTATTGAAATAAAATCGTGTCATAGCGAAAAACAGATAAACAAATTTTTTTTTTTTGTCTATTAAATGAATTTTAAGCAAAAGAGTAAATTTAGAATTTTATAAAAAGAGAGATAGATACTTAGTGTGTAGAATTAAAATCGTGTACATGGTATATAAAATTGAATACTTGTTGAGAAATAAAATAAAATAAGTACTGGATGACAAAAGAAAACTAATATCTGAAAATTTTGATTTAATTAAAAAATAAAACTTTCAAAAAAATTAGAAAACCGGATAAAGTTCTAATATGCCCATCTCAATTTTGGATTTTTGCTAAAAATTATGCCAAATCTTTTGATTTCGGTAAATTATATGCACCATTAGACAGTTTTTTAAAGTATGTCAAATACTCTGTGCTGTTTTTCAAGATATTTTTAGACATAAGAAATCCAAAATCCGAACCCATGGACCGATTTTGTCCAGATTCGAACTTAGCCTTCCTTTCGTAATTAGTAACCTACTATATAAATTTCATCAAGATAGCTTCACTAGTTTTTGAGTTATCGTGCGAGCGGACGGACGGACATCGTTAAATCGGGAGGTGTTAAATCAGGAGGTGATCCTGATTCAGAATATATATGCATGTCCATATCTAACGCGCTTCCTTTTGGTGGTTACAAACACCATACCACCACACCATAATATACCCTATACTGTAGGTGTAGGGTATAAAAATATTCGCGAGCTGATGATAAAAGAATGCATCTGTATTACGGGAGAAGATGAAAATTTGAAGGATTGATTTGAAAAAAATTGTGTTATGAGCATAAAAATATCAATTTTAAAATTTTCATAAACTGTTTTGTTACGAAAACTGTAATTCTTTTTCTTTTTCTTTTTACCGACCGCATACAATTATGTATAAGGTAGGTATTGTTTTAATACTAAAAATTTGTATGAAATTTTGGCAAATATGCATTATGTCTGTCTATGGCTGTCTATTTATGTCTGTCTGTGCGTGTGCTTGATGTCTGTCTTTTTGTGTGTATGTGTCTGGGTGCGAGGACGCGTGTGTGTGTATGGCTGTGGGCACGTGTTGTAAAATGTTGTTACAAAGTAAAGAGCAACAACTTTGCCATAGAACATTTTTTAATCCGACTAACTTTAACATTTATTTAATTTTTTTTCTAAGTCCAAATTTCATATACATATTATTATAACACGCCATATGAATTTATATGAACAAATTTTTTTTTTTTTTTTATATCTCTAAAAATTTATATATTTAAATCTATGCATATTATTTCTGTTGTTGATGACGCAAAATTCAAACTATAAAATTTTTGTTAGCAGATTCAATATTAATCTTATGTTAGTATTGTATTTGTTGACAGTTTTTATTATTTTTTACTTCTAAAATTTTTGAGCGAAAAAAAAATCATGTAAATGTAATATAAACTTGACTGAATGTGCATATTTTTACAATTTCATTGCTTATTATTGTTATTTAATACAAAAAATACTTTTCCTATAATAGACGTCGGTCCTGATGGAGACAGCTGATTTTTTTGAATTTAAATAGTAATAATATATGTATTAACTAAAATAATAACTTTATCTGATTAATAAATAAAATATATATAAATATTTTAATTAAAATAAAAATAAATATTTTTATCTGCGTAATTTAAAAATATTTCCAAATTTTCATTTTCGGTGCACTGGAAAATTTAAGTTTTGGAATATTAAATTTTTGGAAACACCGGAATTGATTTGCATATAATAAAGTGTAATATCAAATAAAATACTAACAAATTGTAAGTTCGTAAGCATTTGGGTACATTGTTGCAGCAATACCAATATTCTGACACATGTTGTTGAACCTTCTAATGAGTAATGGGTATGGATTATATAATCTTTGCTTGTAGCTATGAGTAGCGAAATTTAAACAAAAGTTGCTAACAACACTGATCATCACATCACACCAAGAATTACAAATGCTGATTTAACTTTTATTATTATATTCCTAATCCTGTATAAACTTAAATTTTCTTTAAAATAGATTAACAGCACCTTAACATATCTTGGTTATATAGCTGTTATAACACTATATATAAATAATTATAGAAGTGGACATTAGAAGATAGAAATTTTTTCTCCTAAATTTAAATTGATTTTTGATTGATAGTATCTAATTTAGTTGCGATTTCGACTTTAAAAAGAATTTACTTTTTTAATATATTAAATAAAAAACTATATTTACAAAAGTTTTATTTTCCATTTAATATAATTTTAAATTAACTAAAAATATTTTAAATATTTCTTTTAATATTCTTGAAATATTTCATCTTTATTAATTTAAATATTCGTATGTATTTTATATTGAGAACATTCTCGAAAAAAATTTTCAAAAATTATTAGTTTCATTCTGTCGTCCATTTGTCTGTTTAGCTAGCTTCTACACCATTTAAGATGAAACAATGTTATTTTAATTATGAATAGATATCATTAAAAATTTTGACCATAACTCTAAAATAAATCTTGCGGAACAAATTTTTAAACTCAAAGTTGTAAAATATCTCATTTTCACTTGTTTGTGTAATTCTGTCTGTTCTTAATTCTATCTAATATTTTTCAATCTAAAAACATTAAATGACAGGAAATTTTTAAAGATTAATAAATCAATATAAAAATTTAATTTGGATATTTAAATTTTCCGTTAAGTAAAACAATAATTGTGCAACATTTGGTTGCTCCATATCTTCAAGACATTTTTAGTCAGAGCGTTGTAATCCTTCTCAGAGGAGATGCATCTTTGAGAATTATTTTTGTACTTCTCCGCACTTTTAAAAGGTATTAGGAATTCAAAAATAAAAATTCACTATTTTTGCACACCTGTAACTTAAACTCTTTGCAAATTTATCGTAAGTAGGATATAAAAATGATAGCTTCATTGTTATATTTTTAGATTTTGTGTTAACAGGTTTTCTTCGTTTTAAAAAATATGGTCACCTTGAATTTGAAGAAAATGTCTTGAATTTTTTTGAAATTTTTTTACATAAAAAATTCAAAACAAAAATTACTGATGCAAAATTTTGATGCAAAAGTAGTCACAACCCTAAAATTCTTTTTATAGTCTTTTTTAAAATGTCCGCCTTTAAGAACCTTTAAATGTACATACTGTCTTGTTTTTCATATACATTTTTATAAAAAAAAAATTACTAAAATATAAAATTTATATTTTTTTTTTTTAAGTTTTATATAATTATGTTTACCCTACTTTCAAATTCCATTCTATTATAATATATTTATTTTATTTTTAATTGTCGAAATTATTTTAAAAATAAATTCTAAATTAAACCAAAAGAATTTCGATTCCAATTTTATATTAAAATTTAAAAAAAAAATTAGCAATAAATACCTATATATATAAAAAAAACATTGAATATATTTTATTCAAATTATTTAAAAATTAAAATATAAAGTAATGAATTGAAATATATATATAACTCATATCTTTTATATTAAAACCATAATATTGTAAATAACCTTACCATCATTTCAAAACTATTCGACTAATGTCAAAAAAAAACAAAATGTCAAACTATCAGAGTAATATAATTGTTGACCTGAATTAAAACCCTGCGAAATAAAGCCCCCGGGGTGTTATTTCCCATTTAATGAGAAATAAAGCCCTGAGGTTTAGTGAGAAATAAAGCTCTGAGAAATAATATCTCGGGGCTTTATTTCCCAAGAAGTCGAAGATTCAATTGAAAGAGAAACAACACCCCGGGACTTTATTTCTTCTAGAAGTCGTAGTTCAACTCAAAAGAGAAATAAAAGCCCGGGGCTTTATGTCTAAACACCTTACTATATCACCTTTCTACACTAAACCCCTAAACCCCTTACTATGAGAAATAAGACCCCAGGGCGTTATTTCTCATTAAACGAGAAATTATACCCCGGGGTCTTTATTTCGCAGGGCCTTAATTCAGGTCACCATATAATTAACCTTTATACTGCATTTAAATTTTGCGCTATAGAAAAAAATTAAAAATAAAAACTCAATAAAAAATATTTAAACTAACAAATAAAAGGAAATTATTATGAAACTTTATTCAATATTTAGACAAATCATTTGGTGGTCATTTCATTTCGGAAATTAATTTATATTATGAAATTCTTTTGTATAAAATATTATTATTTTTAAAGGAAATCCTATGAGAGATTTTATCACAAGAGGGGTAAATTTATCTTTGAAAAAATTTTCAAAAGAATTTTATAATACAGAAATATTTAAGTAGAAAATTTTTAAAGACTTTTTTAAAAAAGTGATTGAAAATAATAATGTCATTATCAAAATCATATTATCTGCACAATCCAATTTATCCAGATTTAACTTAATAATATGCATAGTGTATATAGTAACTGACAATTTAAGCGTTAAACGAATTAACATTATTTTAAAAACGAGGAAATCTACAAAAGAGTAGGCTGTGTGAACTCTGAGATACCTGTATGAACGTAATATATGCTGTTTCCATAAAATTTGATCATCTTTCACAAAATTTCAGATGTTTTAGTACCGACGTTAAATACTGAGATATATTTATTTAAATTTTGGAGTTGTATGACAGTTACCCGAACCTGTTGCACCAGCCCAACCAAATTTTACAAAAGTTATTACCCTAAAACTTCATCATCTTTTGTAAGATGTCAGACGCTTAGCTTCATTAATTTCGAAGACGTGCAAGAAATCTGAACCTGCTAGACTAGAACAACCAAATAAAAATAAATTTCATAAAAGTTATTGCTATTAAACTTCTTAATTTTTTACAATATTTCAGATGTCTATAGCTTTATTAAGTACAAAGTTATGGGGATATAAATTATGCTTACATCAAAAAAGGAGTTATATGACAGCTCTCTGAACCGGCTGCTTTAGACCATCCAAATTTTACAAAAGTAACTTGACACCTTTTCACAAAACATCAGTTACCTAGCTTCAATAGACATTGAGTTATTTTAATTTAAAAAGAGAAGTTGTATGGCAGCTACCCGAACATGTTGTACCAGCACAATCAAATTCACAAACAAATGTTGTTGCTCTGTAACCCAACACCTTTTTGCAATATTTCAGATACTTAGTTTCAATAGACTCTGAGTTATTTCCATATAAAGAAAGAAGTTGTATGGTAACTACTCGAACCCCCTGGTAGAAAATGCTGGATTTAAATAGCGGAACTGACAATTTTGTTAAAGTCACATAAAAAATTTCAGCCTCCTAGCTCCTTTATTTTTAAAGTTATCGTGCGGGCGAATGGACGAACTGACAGGCAGGCGTGCATGGTTTAATCGACTCAGAATTCGATTCTGAGCCGATCCATACCTTGGAGCCTATATTTAGGTCGACTTATTTAAGGTGTCACAATCGTAATGACAAATTTACTCTTGAATACTTACTTTCATACGGGTATAAAAAGTTATATACTACTAATAAGCCGCCAAATGACACTTTAATTCATCAACTGTTGACTATTTCTTTTCTATATTTTTATTTTATTTCAATATTATGATCCTAAAGGTCTATACTTATATACGAGAAATCTCCTTTGAATATGAGATCATTTTTATAAAATTTCCTTGATTGATTTCAATATACGATGAGGATTTTTTTTGTAGTCCGCGAGAATATTCGAGAAAGAAAAATTTATTGATCATTTATTACAATATCATTTATTACAACTTATTAAAAAGGCTGATATAAAATTTTTTGGACGTGTATCCGCATCTGGAAACCAACCTTAAAAATAATTTCAAAAGTGATTTATATATATACTCAAATATTTAATGAAAATACGAAAACTATTATACTATTAATATTTTTTGTTAAATTGCTCACATTAAAATTTTTTTACATTCACATCAATACCACATAAATTGACTATTATTTAAAATTTTATATTGTTTCATCACTATCCTTTGCGGAAATCACATAATCACATAATATTACAAAATATTAATATTGTTCTTTTTTCCTTTAAATTAATAGATCCTTTTAGTTTAACATATATATATTACATTTCAATACATTTTAATTTAAGGTAATTTAGAAGTATTAAAAATACCAAATCTCTTTAGGAAAAACTATAAAAATTTTGAAAAAGATTAATTTCAAATTTCTTTTATAAACCCTTAACCTTCGAATTCACCTAACAGCAAACATAATTTACATATGAATTTATTAATGCGTAAATAAAAAACATATATGAATGATAATATCTTATTTAAGAACATAATTAAGTACTGACAACTGAGGTTCATTTTATAAATTTCGCATTTCCATGGCAACTACCCAACTCCGGTGCGTCAAATCAGTTAAATTTTTCAAAAGTTATTTCCATAACATGTGATCTTTTATAAAATTTCAGTAGTCCAGTTTTTTTATCAAAATATGACTAGAGTTTTGAGTTCGGGCTGACAGACAAATAGACTCCTTCAATAAATCATCTCAGAATTCAATATTGAGCAAGAATATATAAGTATATATTCTTGCTCACAATTAAAGAAAATTCAATGTATGCACTATTGACCTATGTAATGGAGCATTTATTATACCCTTGAACTATGTTTGTAGTGATATGAAGATTTGCATTTTAACACTGATCAAAAACAAATTATTTAAAATAAAAACAAAAAAGGCACTGTTAAAACCAAAAAAAGGTCCAAATAGATGATGAAAAATATTCTAGAATTGTTACTATTTATCATAAAATTTTGCATAGATCTTTTATAAATAATAATAAATGTAACAGGAAATAAATATGTTTGTGCTTCAATTTTTGTGTCTTAGGTTTGGTAAATATTTTACATACATATATTTTACTTTTAAATAATTTGTTTATTTTTACTCTAACGACACTCTCTTCTTTTCTCCTTTTTGAAAATAAAAGGGATAAAAATTTTCCAAAATTTTGGTTTCACATAAATTTCACAATTAATTTAATTTTAAATTTAAAAAATTACTGCATATTTTTAGGCTTAACTGAATTTGAGTTATAAGAATTTGAATATAAATTTTTCTCCAACTTTGGGGTGCTGAAACTCTATAATGGATATATTTATTACACAAAAAAATTATTTTATTATTTATTATTTTATTATTTAACTATTTATAACGTTATAATTAGTTTATAACGTTTTTTATAAGATCTGTCTACGTCTAAAATTTAATTTTTTTGATTTCAAACAATGAAGTAAATTTGTTAAGACTGACAGAGTGAAAAAATTAAACAGATTTTTCAAATTCTTATTGAAATATTTACTTAAAAGCGAATCAGTATTAAATAGATACAAAACGAAGCCTTTGTGGATACTTTTTTTTCCTTACTGAAACTTCCATTTAATTTTCCAACCTTTTTTTACTTAGTTAGGTACAAAAAAAAAAAACGGAACTGAAAATGGTTGGTGATTACAGATTGTCGTCTTTGTGATTATGGTCAATTTGTTAAATATCCTTTTTTGTGTTCATTTTTGAATTTTTATTATCTTTCTTATATATAGATATTATATATATATAAACGTTTATATACATAAATTCAGTATGGGGTAAATTTCAAGTTTTTTTTTGTTATTATAATTTTTTTCGCGGAAAATTAATATCCTTTTTTTCAGTTATTTCAGTTATTTTTGTTTTTGTGGCTGTCTTCTGATGATTTATAATGCCTATCAAGTTAAATTAAAGACCACAATTGTTATTGTATATTATGTGTGTAGAAGTGTATAAGAGAGTTTAACTAACCAAAAGAACAAAAAAAAAAACAAAAAGATTAAATGCAAATGAAAATGTTGAAAGAATCCTTATGGTCACTTTTTATTTTTTTTCTATATGTTTTCGCTATGAATTTTTTTGTTGATTAATAATAAATATGAAGAGAATTTATTATTTTTTTATGATTTTATAAAGAAAATATGTTTTATATATTTTATTTATTTTATTTTTACTGGATTAGACATATGGTTGTTTTCTAATTCGTTTATTTTAATGTGGATTTTTTGAATATTATATAATATATATATATTTTATTTTGTTTTTAAAATTTTTTTTTGATCCTTTTATTAGAGTTTTCCCTTAAATAAATGAATGCCCTTTTAAGATTTAGAAATATACATTATCTATACAGTTGATAATATTAATTATTAATACTTTTAAAATTTTAGTTATTGTGTGTGATATGTACCAAATGAGATAAATAAATACAAAAATATTCAATAATTATTTTTATTTTTCAGCTAATTATTTGATTTCTCATATGTATAATTTTAATTTTTAATACTTATATAAAATGGTTCAACTTTTAATTTTTTTCATGTTAATTTTAAGTTATGACACACTAATTGAATGAGGTACATTTACTATATGGTGCAACAGTTAAGATTTCGCTCTAATCGATTTAAGATTAAAGAATCATGAGTTCGAGTTCTGTTTAAGTATAGTATACAAATATGTTATAATTAATCAAAGGCACTACCTAGTAAACTACGACTTACTAATTTAAGAAACCAAAACTTTGTCTTAATTGAATAAAAAGAGATTTTATGAATGAATGAAGCATAATTCTATGCTTAAAAATTAAAAATCTATGCTGAAAAAAGAAACGAAACTGCTCTTAAAAATGCTAAAATATTTTAAGATTTACATTATAATATAACTTCAATTTTCTGCATCACTATATTTATACTTTGGTGGTTTTTTGAACAAAAGACCGGAAAAGAGGAAAAACAAAAGTTTGGGTATTTCATTTTTTAGGGATAATATAAGTCTTTGTTATAAACATTTTATACCTTTTTTTTATTTAAGTGAATTAAAATAAATATTTGTTTAAAGATTAAATCGTTATTAAAAATTTTTATAAATAAATATAAAAAAATTATAATATGATTTATGATATGATTTTTTAATATGTTATTATAAAAAACTGATGATTATAGATTGTTACATTATGATTAAACTAATAATAAGTATTAAAAGAACAAAAAAAAAATATTACATTATTAAAATTAAGTCTTAATTTAGTTCCTCTTCTTTTATCATCAGTTTTTTTAATTTTATTTAAAAAGATATTAACCCATAAGGAATATACCTTTTGATTATAAGTCCATTATAATTATCTTTTTTTTTTGTAAAACTACTAAAGGATAAAAACTGCTTTACATTAAATATATATACCTATCTGAGACTTTAAAGATACCTAAATCGTTTTGCTTAATGGTTTTCTTATTTAATGGATTTTATTAAGAATGTATTCAGATGTCCCTTTTAAGATGTGACTAAACCATCATCTTCCTTCTCCTTTTCACCACATTTTTTCTGAGAATTTTGAGGATTTATACGTTTGATATTATAACTTTCTTCTAATAGTTGAAACTTAATGATACTTACTTCTTTTTTTGTTACTGTTAAACACAATAATTATAAAGAACGAAAAGTTTTAAAAATTTAATTTTACAATCGCTTTAAGGTTGTTTTTTTATAGATGTGTCATGGTTATACATATTATAGCAAATATAAAATGTTAATCTCTCCTAATAATATCGAACATATGTACATAAATTATCACCTAAACAAAACTCTATCAACTTCACTGCAAATTAATAATTTTTTTTATAAATAAACAAAATACGTACTACCATACACGCAGCTATATTTATATCTACAGTATTAGTTTATATATGCCATACAAATTACATGTGTACATAGGATTGCCAGACGTCCGGATTTCCCCGGACCTTTTCGGATTTTTCCAACTTCTGTGATCGTTCGGGGGGACTTTCTGTTGTTGTCCGGATTTGTCCGGTTTTTCAGTTTAACAAAAAATTATTTTTCAAACCAATATTTTAGATAAAATTTTATTTTCCACATGTAAATTGAAATGATTTCAATTAATATTTACTCTAGTTTATAACAATCAATATTTAATCAGAATATAAAGTAATCTATTAGGTAATTTTAGTACGAATATCTTTGTTGTGAGAATATGAATATGAACTAAAAACTAGCTTTTGACGTTTGTCAAAAATATATTGCTAGTATTTCAAATTACATAATTATTTTATTCTGATATGTCAACAGTCAAATGCAATATTCAAAACAACAAAGTTTGTTTCAGAAAAAAGAATATGAGATGCGAAACTTTTTTACAATATCTCCTGAATGGCCTAAAACTTCTTTCACAAATCGGAAGTAATGACGAATATGTACAAATTGATTAATATTAATATATTATTCTATTAATGTACGTACTTTTAATTATCAAAAAGTTTAAATTTCACTAAATAGATATAAGAAGTATATATTGAATAGGAATATTTTGATTTTGTTTTCTAATATTTAATTTATATTATTTTAGTTCAGCAATATGAATACAAAACTGTGATTTATTTGAGTTATCTCAATCTGTTATAAACTTATACACATACCTACTTATATACATAAATAAAATATAAGAATAAAATATGTCTTTAATAATTTTCTTTTATTTATTTTATACTATAGTTCAATATTTTATTTAAAAATGATGAAAACGAAAATCGCCGGGAATTTTTTACTGTCGCGGTTTTGTCCAGGTTTTCCGGGATCCGGGATTTTTTCAAATTTTCGATAAATGTCCGGCATATGCATGACACAATTATATAATTATATATATCTATACATAATACAATGCGTATTAATAATATGCATGTGCACAATATTATAATATGAATAAGTTTTTTACGCAACCGTTATAGTGTTTATTTAATTAATTTTTTTCTATTACTCATCAAATCACAAAACAGAGCACAAAACAAAAAACAAAAAAACAAAAAGCAAAACAACTCATATAAATTCTCGAAATTTTGTATCAAAAATTAAAATTTTGTATAAAAAATGTAAAGATCAAGAAGTTAGTTGTTCGAGAGCTACCCGAAGTTTTGGTCAGATCTCAACCAAAAATCTCTAGCTTGCTTATTTATCTAGCTATATCTAGCTAGCTTATTTCAAGGTGTTACAAACGTAGGAGTAATTATATTATACCTGATACTTATCGTACATTCCCTCTTGTTTTATTTTCATGAAATCAAGTAAAAGGAAAGAAGTAACATATAATTAATAATATATATAATGTATACTAATTAATATAATTAAGTTTACAATATTATTGCATCAAAATCATATCAGATTATACGTAATTCATATAATTATAGCGTATCAAAAATACCACCCCGAATTTTTAATACTCATAGCATTATTCCGTTGATTCGCAAAAAAACTTATTATAAAAGCGAATACAAAATTAAAATATCGTTTTATATCCTTATACTTTTTCGCGTAAATATGAAATTTATCATAACATGAAATTATGCATAATTTTCTTCAAAAATAACACCTTTAACAACCATTTATAATTTAGATTGATTTAAAACGAACATTTAACCTTTAAAAATCCAAAATTTTAAATATTTTTAAAAAATCTTTACAAAAATATCCACATATTTTTTGGTCCATATATCCATATCCATATATATATTTTGGTCCAAAACAACGTTACAATTAAATATTCCTTATAATTTTGCATGATAATCAATAATAATCAATAAAAGATATTGAAATCTCTTAATATTTCCTCATAATGCATATATTAAGAAAGAACGATAGTATAGAATAAAATTTCTGACAAAGAAAAAATATTCTATTAATCAATAGAAAATTCTCATGTCATCTCTCTCATTCAAAAAATAACAACATGTTGAAAACCCTAAAAATGTATTATTTCATTAATATAACAATAGCAAAAATATTCAATCACTACTCAAAATTATCGAATAACAAAAGAAAACCCAAAATTTTTCTTCTTCGTTTTATTTTTCTTTTCTTCAAGATCCCTTAATTTTGAATTATTTCCCAAAATCTTTTAAATAAATATTCTTTAGAATCATTTGAAATATAGAATAAAAAAAAAACAAAAAAAAATATTATTTTTCATTTTTGTCCTTTTTTTATTTGAAAGAAAAAAAAAAGTCTCTAATAATGATTTCGATTAAATGACGATTTTAGTTCGCGTTTGGTTGATAGTATTATCATCATTATCATCATCATTGGGCAGGTGTTCTAAGAAAATAGTTACATTTTTTTTTCATTGCCGGAAAGAATATTAATGGTTAAAAATTGTGGTTTGTAGACAAAAATTCCTTGAAGATCAGTCCATTACTGTAATACTGTTAAATAAATTATTGATCATTACCGGTATCAAAAACAGTCGATCTTTCTGATTAGTTCAAGTAAAGCAAAACAATTAATTAAAAATGTATATGATAGATTCAAACTTGTCTTTAACTAATGCGTATTCGCTTGCGTAAAGATTATTAAAGTATTACATAGATATAGAACCCACTTTTCTATTTTTATATTAAATTTTAAGGAATTATGGTGTTCATATAATTACTATATTTTATTTTATTTTGTTTTAGCCTAGAACATCTTTTAACTACATATACTTATTTATAATTTAGAGATTTTTTTAAGAATTTAATTGCTATTTTAATCTCTAAATTTAAAAATATTAGGCTCCTATTCTTATCAAGTTTCTATTATTGGAAATCAGCTTAAATATTTAAGGAATTGATTTATGTAAAATGAATAACTAAATAAATCAGATGAAACTATGCCCAAAATATTGTTACCTTCTTTTGAATCGATAATTACTTTCAATTTCCTATACATACATTTTGAAGAATTTGCATTTAGTATATAGACAAAAAGAAAATAGTCAAGGTTTTTCTTTCTCAAAAAATAAAAAATAATGATGACAAAGGAATTTCTTAAAAATAATTTTCTCTCCTTTAAGTATTTATTATATTTTATTTTTTATTTTCTTTTTTAATTTTATTTTTTTTATGAATTTTTACATACCTTGTTATTTTACTTTTTCATATCATTTTGTGTTTTTTTGTTTTTTTTTCCTGGTTTTTTACGCTTCTCTTGATTTTCATTTTCCCTTAATGTTGTTTTTTTTTTTTGTTCTTGTTTTTTTTTTTTTTGAATAATGACGGTAATTTACTCATCCGAAGGAAGATTAAAGAAATCTAAAAAGAAAAAAATATAAATAAATTCTTTACTTTGTGAAAAATTTCAATCAAAAATAATTTTTAATTTATATAAGAACCCAGCAAAAACTTTAGATAGACTTTACATCTTAATAATAAAAGTAAACAAAAAAAATGGTTTTATATTATCGCGATAAATTCCATTCCGTTTTCATCTTAAAAATAATTGTTTTTAATTCTTTTGTTATTCGTTTTGAAGAGGATTGAGGAAAAAATAATTGTTTTTGATAGGCATAGAAAAGAATTAATATTGAAAATGAATAGAAAAAATAATTTCGAGGTTATATGTATATCTGATGACCTAGCACAATCAAGTAAAATGATAAAATTTACCTTTCAATTTGAATTAGATTTGCACAGAGAAATTGCACATTTTATTGAAACTTAATTAAAATTGTATTGTATGACGGGATCTTTCCATTAATAGTTAATATTAATAGTATATCACTTAATTTAGAGATTTATTACTCTAATTTGTGAAAAACGTTTTAAGACAATTAATTAAACTGTAAACTTTTTATTGATTATATTTTAATTTCATTTTTTGAAATTTTCGCTAGTACCTTTTTTAGTAGCTAGAAATGTATTAAACACCTATTTATATTTTAAATATATAAAAAGAACAATAAACTGAATAAACTGAAAAAATTAATTATCAACTTAATTTGTTTTCTCTTTCTTCTGTTAAATTGTTTATCCTTTCTCTATGTTCTGTCATTTTATTAACATATATTAATTTTTGTACAAAACTAAACTAAAATATTATTTTATTTTATTTTTAGGTGATAACAGCTGGTGATTCAGCACCAAAACCACTTAAAGATTTAAGAAATCGTTGTCTAAATCCTGGTAAATATGCACAACATTTAGAACGTTGGTTAGCATATTATCCAGCCCAACAATTACATATAATCGATGGTGAACAACTAAAATCAAATCCAGTTGATGTAATGAATGAATTACAACGTTTCTTAAAAATTCAACCACCATTTGATTATTCAAATCATTTACGTTTTGATAATAAAAAAGGTTTTTATTGTCAAGTTGTTGGTGATAATCATAATAAATGTTTGGGTAAATCAAAAGGTCGTCAATATCCGCCCATGGATGATAGAAGTTTAAAATTATTACAAAGGTAATTTTTTGTGTTTTATTTTAATATTTTTTTTTATTCGGGGGTTATTATATTTATAATAAAAATCCCTCTGAAAATTTTAAAGTAAATTTTCCTTTTTTTTTTGTTATCAAAACAAATACTCATGTAGTATTTTTTATGACTTTGTCGAAGTATTATCTCTTTCGAATAGTACTTTCTTACTTTGTAAGGAATAGTTACATTGACATATCGAATAATAGCAAAAGCTCATGAAAGCTAAAAATTATGAAATATACTTATATACTTAGCTTATCTATCATTAGTTAGAAATATACTCATCTATCATTAGGTAACAATTCTACTTTTTGCTTACATCTTTGTTTTATTTTAAGGAAAAAAAAATTTAAATAAAGATATCACAACTCATTTTTTGTGTTTCCTTTTTTTTTATTTTTGTCAAACACGCAATTCTCTAATAATAATAAAATAAAGTACGAAATAAAATAAACTAGAAAACAGCAAAATAAATCAAATAGAATAGAAAATAAAAAAATTCTATGTCCATCAAGAGTAACAGTTTCTTGTAGATTGTAGTAGCTGTAAATCGTTCTTAAGTCTATTGTAATATTGTAATATTAATCTTATTACATACAATCATTTTTTTTTTGTTTCCTTTTTTCAACCTCCTTTTTACCTTTTCTTTTCCTCAATTTTTGGGTTATGTTTTTGAATTTTGTACAATGGTTCGTTCTTATTGCTGAGATCTACAGAATGGGAAAAGTTGAAGGATCAAAAGAGCAAAACAACGTAACTAAAAAAAAATGCTTAATAAATTTAATCTCTGTTTATGTTGACTGTCATAAGTTTGATACACAATTAGAAATTGTGTATTAATTTGCAACTAAATTTAAAAATTATAAGTTGATGAAAAATTGCATATTTTTAGGATTTTGTTTTTTTAAACTGATATATTCACGTAAGATCATATGATAAATATTTTTAGAAAAATTAATATAAATTGTAACAAATTTTAATATTTAAATGGAACAATTAGAACTTTAAAGAATTTTTTTTTATGTTATTTCTTTTTTTTTTTTGTTATTTTTAATAC
Source organism: Poecilobothrus nobilitatus (assembly GCA_947095535.1). Taxonomy (NCBI): domain Eukaryota; kingdom Metazoa; phylum Arthropoda; class Insecta; order Diptera; family Dolichopodidae; genus Poecilobothrus; species Poecilobothrus nobilitatus. The sequence goes on from OX352774.1 coordinate 56,167,035, forward strand.
AATAGTTTATAATAAAACACTAAACGTTTTGATTTCCATTCAAAGTTTATACTGAAAATTCCTATTATAACTTATTCCGTTTAGGAATCTCCTCCGTTTAAATTCAAGTTTTTCTTTATATCAGGTGAATTCTTTAATAAATCAGAAAGATATTTATTTTGACTTTGAAAAAGTTCTTCTAATTTTGCTTCTTCTTCTTTATGTCTCTTAAAAAGTTCATTTAATTTTAACTTTCGATTTTCTTCGAATTGTTCTAATAATTGTTTAATTTCTTTTGTATTACAAAGCTCTTCTTTTGTATTACAAGGGTCTTCCTTTGTATTACAAGGCTCTTCTTTTGTATACCTAGGAACATTCACTAGAGTTGTTGTTGACGAGTTATTTGAATCTCTTTTATGAAAAGATTTGTTTGGTTTTAAATTAGTATTCTTATGCTTTTTTATATTCTTATTTTTTACAACACATAATTTTGAATCATATGGACTTTTTTTCTTTCTCAGTGCAATTTCTCCATTATTGTTATTATTCTGTTCTACTTTTCTTTCCCTTTTTTGCTTTAACCTTATTTGTTGCTTCTTCATCATATTAATCGCAAGTACCTGACTAGGACCTTCTAACGTAAATGAACGTGATCTAATCAAGGGTGTTGGCCCTTTTTTTGGGGAAGAAATTGGGCTTGCAGCACAAGTTTTTAAACAATCATTTCTGATTTCTAAATTTTTATCACCAGTTAACCTCTCATTACGAGTTTGAAAACTCTCACCAATATTCTCTAAATTTTCATTACAAATTTCTAAATTCTCATCATGAGTTTCCAATATTTTATCCCCAGATTCTAATTTCTCATTGCAAGTTTTTAAATTCTTATCACGAGTTCTAAAATTCTTATCGCGAGTTTTTGGATTTTCATTACGAGGTTTCGAATTTTCATTATGAATTTTTGAATTCTCATCGCAAGTTTTTGAATTCTCATCACAAGTTTTTAAATTCTCATCCCAAGTTTTTGAATTCTCGTCAAGAGTTTCTTCAAAACTATTTAATTTAAGTTTTGATGAGTTCGTATCATTTAAAGAATTTTTATTAAGATTATTTGATTGAATTTTCTCATCAAGCCTCACTACATTTTGAGCAACATTTGGTGAACTCAGAGGAGAATTAATTCTGGAATTGTTTAACTTTTCATTCGGGATCATTACTGTATTACTTATAACATCATAAATAAGAGTATCTGATTTTTCCAAAATGTTTTGATATATTGATACTTTATTAAAAGTTTTATATTTAATTGAATGAAACTTAGTAACAACTGCTTTTTTTGGTTCTTTCAACGTTTTTTCAATTTCAATAGCTTTTGCTTTATCATTTTTACATTCAATATATTTTTCAACTGTCATTAGCGGGGCCAAAATTGGAATTCCATCTATTTTAAATAAAGAAATATAATTATTCATCTTATTTTATTTTTGATGTTATTTTATTAACAAAAACAGAAAACTCTATTAGGAAAATATATAAAATAATAATCAAAGAATACTAGTTTATATTTACAATTCATTTATATTTTAGCTATTAATAAAAAGTAGAGTTTTGTTTAAATAAAATTATAAATTTTAAGAAAAATTATACAAATTTAAGAAAGTAGAAAAATTTTATCTATAATAGTTTAACACTTATTTAAATTCCATTTTCCTTTTGAAACTATTTGTTTGGAAATTTTAATTGTATTTAGAAAGATTGAATATAATTTTAGATTGCAAATGACCTATGCGTATCCCTAAATTTAACATTTTCTGCATTCCTTTAAAAAATTTTTGCAAATCATATTAAATATCATTTCAACTGTTATTAAAGTAACGGTCAAATATTTTTAATTTTTTGATTTAATAATACCAATGCTTTTATATTCATACATATATACATAAATACAAAACACCTTTTGTAATTTCTCATAATCAAAGATTGAAAAATAAAAAATGTAATAAATACAATTTTTTGTGTTTTTTTCTATATATTTTTGTACATATTTATTTATGTTCATAATATTATGTTTATATTCTTTTTATTTTTTCTTGTATAAACATTTGTATACAGTATTGGAAGAATATCCTTTTGGGAATTATTTCATTAATACTGTATAGTACTGTCTTTTTTCATTTATTTTTTTAATTTTTATAAATGTGCTTATTAGTTTTTGTTAGTCTGTCGATTCCTTCATTTATCTGTTTATGAAACCTCTTCAACTTTTGAGATAAATTTAATAATAGATAATTTACCTACATTAAAGAAGTTGACATTAAACACAAAAGCACTTTATGTAGCTTTGTCGATTGTCGAACTAAAGATATTTAAAATAGGGAAAACTCTTTTTTAAAATCGATTTACCTCTATTTCTACTGAGTTGTTTGTTGAATGTATATAACAACGTTAAACGTTGTTGTTTATTCATTAAATAGTATTAATTGCAAATATCTTATAAGGATCATCTACGTTAAATGAACGTGATATAATCGAGGGTAAAGGGCCATTTTTTTTGAATAGAAATTATAATTAAAATTTTCCAGTACGAGTTAGGAAATTTCTTAGGACTTAATAAAAACAATAATATGAAATGTTTTTTGTTCTTTTATTTTGCTTTGCTATTTTCGCTCCCTTTATACTTAGCTTTTAGTTTTTCTTTTCTCTTTTCTCGTTATACCTTTAATATGTAAATAAGAATTAAATTCAATATAGAACAACGCAAAGAAAATCTATAAAAGTACAGAAAATATATAGATATAAATTTAACATGTATTTTAGAATTGAAAATTAATGGTTCAAAAAGAGAAACTGTCCTTCCATTAAATTTAATGTTTTTTTTTTTAAATTTTATTATATTTTTGTTGTTTTTCCAGCAATAGCAATAGCAAAAATAACACAAAAATTAATATAGCAATCATTCTTATGGTTTTTTTTTTCATAAGGAGTCTTTTCACACCTTTAAAACTAAAGTACATTTGGGTAAAATTACCAGTTGTTGTCCTTCGTGTCGGAAAAAAATCTATTTATTTTTAAAGCAATGAAAAAGGATCTTCTGAAATAACATAACATGGAAAATCTGAAATAACATTTTTGTCACAGTGTAAAACTATGTTTTATTCACACGCTTATTTTCTTTCCTTTTTTATATGGCCGATACATGACATTTTTGTAGGTTCAATAACAGTAGCAGGTTCAGGTGAATAACAGTAGCTATTTTATTTAAAATTCACTTAATGCACTGTAGCTATACATTATTTTTACAGTCCATGTTTCCATAATATCATGAATTAACCATTTATTATTTTATTAAACATTACAATAAAATACCAATTACTCAATAATTTACCCTATACAAATGTTTATTCAAAATTTGATTATTTGCTATAAGTATCATCAGGTTTCATGAATTTCAATATGATATTTTATATTTTTATTGTCATCCATTCAATTTTTTATATGATACTCTATAACTATTTACTACCACCCACTATTATATTAAATATCCTTTGATACATTTTTAAGTTCATTCATACTAACAAAGAATTGAAATGGTTTTATTTTAAAGCTATTTTTATGTCCAATTGGGACTAAATCGACCAGTTTTCAAAATACATTGCATATATATGTATTATTTATATATAATATATATGTTTGTTTATAGTACTAGTTATAGTAGTTGCAATAATAATAATAATAATAAAAGGAAGGTAATTTTAAATATTAAGCTGATAAAAAATTTAAATTGAACAACTGATGCTTTTTAAAAAGGAAAAGGGATTTTAGTAAACCTAAAATATATACATTAATGTAAAACAAAATATAAAACAAATATTTAAAATAAAAAAATTGGAAAAGATAGGAAGTTATTTCTGAGTATAATTTTTGAGTATTGACGATTATGATAAAAATTATTTTGAATTACTTGCGAACAAAAAAAATGGTAAAATAATGATTGTAAATTGTGAAATATTTGTTAAATATACAGAGATAGATGTTATGCTTCTTAATATAGTATGATAACGTAAACGATTAAAAAAAATTACTTCATCTTGTAATAAATATTCCAGAATAATTTTTATAGACCATAAATTATTTGAAATTGGAAATCAGATGGAGTTCAAAGTTAGAGATCTTTAAAGTAAATAGAGAGCAAAAAGGTTTTATGATGATTTAAAAGCCTTTCAATCTACTGTTTGTAGTATCACTTAAATTTTGATAAACTATCACACATAATCTTAACTTCTTCACTTCAGCCTCCACTCTAAGACAGAAACATAAAAGAAAAAACCACTTTCATAACGCATAAGTTTTATGTTCTAGTAAAACAGTAAACACAAGTGGTCCTAAACCAACATAGAAAGATTCTCAATTTCTACATATTATTAAATTTTAAAAACAAGTAAATGTAACAGTAAGTCGATGCAACCGACTTATTAATACCCTACACCTGAATAATTCGAATTAAATTAAAAATCCATAAGTGTTTTTGGCAGCTGCTTGAACTTCTTCCCTTTTCTGTCTTATTCAACTCGGATTTCAAGAACGTAAAAGAGGCATCCGCTTGGGATATGCTTGACACCCTTGTATAAAATTTTAAGTTTCTATCTTAATTATTTTCGAAGATTGGTAGTCCTTGGGATGTTTGTGTCAGCTACCCGAATTGCCACTCCAATTCATCGAATCCATCTCAGGAACATAAAGAAAACTTGCCAGAACACCATTCTATTAAATTTAAAGGTTCTACTTTTGTTGGTTTTGGAGATATGCTCGTTGCTCTTGTGCTCGTCCGGAAGTTTCCAAAATACGAACCCATGGTTCAAATTCTTTCAAATGTCAGTTTCCAATTTTACAGAAAAGGAAACATAACAGAACACCTTTGTACTAAAAATAAAAGTTCTATCTTTGTTCGTTGTGGAGATATACTCGTTTGCTCTGGGGCTCGTCCGGAAGCTTCCAAGATTTGAACCCATGGACCCAATCCTCACAAATTTCAGAAACATAAATCAAACATGAAGGAACACCATTCTGCCTAATTTAAAGGTTATATCTTTGTTGCATTTGGAGATAATATCATTTGCTCTGAGGCTCGTTCGGAAGCTTTCAAAATCCGAACCCAAGGACCAAATCCTCTCAAATTTCAGAAGCCTAAATCATACATGAAAGAACACCATTATGCCAAAAGTAAAGGTTATATCTTTATTGGTTTTGGAGATAATCTTAATCTTTGCTCTGGGGCTCATTCTGAAGCTTCCAAAACCAAACCCATGGACCAAATCCTCTTAAATTTCAGAGACATAAATCAAACACGAAAGAACACCATTGTACCAAATTCAAAGGTTCTACCTTTGTTCGTATTGGATATAATCTCATTTGCTCTGCGGATCGTTCGGAAGCTTCCAAAATTCGAATCCACGGTTCAAATTCTTTCAAATTTAAACCCATGGCCAAATCCTCTCAAATTTCAGAGACTTAAATCAAACATGAAAAAACACCATTCGGCCAAATTTAAAGGTTATATATTTGTTGTTTTTGGAGATAATCTCATTTGCTCTGGGGCTCGTTTGGAAGCTTCCAAAATCCAAACCCATGGACCACATCCTCTTAAATTTTAGAGACATAAATCAAACTGGAAGAAACATCATTATAAAAAATTTAAAGGTTCTATCTTTATTGGTTTTGGAGATAATCTCGTTTGCTCTGGGGCTCGTTCGGAAGTTTCCAAAACCCGGACCCATGGACCAAATCTTCTCACATTTCAGAGACTTAAATAAAACATGAAAGAACACCACCCTGCCAAATTTAAAGGTTATATCTTTGTTGGTTTTGGAGATAATCTCATTTGCTCTGGTGCTCGTTCGGAAGCTTCCAAATCCAAACCCATGGACCAAATCCTCTTAAATTTCAGAGACATAAATCGAACGGGAAGGAACATCATTGTACAAAATTTAAAGGTTCTATCTTTATTGGTTTTGGAGATAATCTCATTTGCTCTAGGGCTCGTTCGGAAGCTTCCAAATCCAAACCCATGAACCAAATCCTCTTAAATTTCAGAGACATAAATCGAACGGGAAGGAACATCATTGTACAAAATTTAAAGGTTCTATCTTTGTTGGTTTTGGAAATAATCTCATTTGCTCTGGTGCTCGTTCGGAAGCTTCCAAAACCCACACCCATGGACCAAATCCTCTTAAATTTCAGAGACATAAATCGAACGGGAAGAAACATCATTGTACAAAATTTGAAGGTTCTATCTTTGTTGCTTTTGGAGATAATCTCGTTTGCGGAGATTATCTCCAAAGCCCGGAATCATTCGGAAGCTTCCAGAATCCGAACCCATGGACGGATTTTGTCCAGATTCGAACTTAGCCTTTCTTTCGTAATTAGTAACCTACTATATAAATTTCATCAAGATAGCATCATTATTTTTTGAGTTATCGTGCGTACGGACGGACGGACGGACGGACATCGCTAAATCGACTCCGGCGGTGATCCTGATTCAGAATATATATACATGTCTATACCTAACTCGCTTCCTTTTGGTGGTTACAAACACCATACCAAAGTTAATATACCCTATACTTTAGGTGTAGGGTATAATAATTTAAATAGATTGCTTATTTTAATTTAAAAAGTACTAAAAGTATTAAAAGTATTATTGCTATACTTTAAAATAAAAAAAATCTGCAAAATTGAAACGAAACAATGAAACAAAAGCAAGCTATTAAAAATAAAACATATTTAAAATTTAGTTGAATTTTTGGCAAAAATCAACTAAAAAACAAAAAATAATAAAATCACTTATTTTGATGAAATTTTAAAAAAGAGAATGAAACAACAAAGAATAGTTTTAACAGAAGGGGCAGTAATAGCATATTGATCATATTTATTGTCTATAGTATTAAATTATTTATTTTTGAAAGTTTTTAAAATAATTGAAAGTGTCTTTTCAAGGATAAAGTGTACGTACTTTCAAAGGATACGTACATATTAATATTAAACTGAATTGAATATTATTAATTTATATATCTTTATTTTAGTAAATTTTGTAAATATAGATATTATATGGATATATGTATGATATATGGATATAATTAAATAGTCATCTTTTGTAAAAGGTCGTTTGTTAATTTTTTTGTAATTTTTTTTTAATTAATTTGCTTTTAAAATTTTACTTCTATGATATCTAACCTAAATAATTTTACATTAAAATTTTGTTATAATAAATAGAAGAAATTATTAGAGGGAAAAATTTCCTATTTTATGATTAATTATTATTAATTAGGTAATAGTCGGTATAACTATTTACATCCATGATTTTTGGATATAGTTATTGACAACCAGATTTATTTAGGTGTTTCCTAAGTTTCTGTTTTGAAATTATTTAAAAAAATTGTTTTTTTTTTTTAGTTCTGGAGTATAAAATATATATTTTTATGGGGTATTTAAATAAAATAAATATTGTACTAGATATTTATATAAAATAAAATAATTTTGTTTTTTACAATTAATAAAAAATCACGGTGTCAATAATTGTAAGCAATTTTTGTCGTTATTGTCAATGTCAATAATTGTTTCTATGGAAGTACAATAATTGACACACTTTCAATAATTCTTTATATATAGAGCGTCAATAAATATGTGTATATTAAATCTGTCTATTAAGTTTTTAATACATTACATTGACATTGACATTATTTTTATATTCAACTTAATTTTATTTTTGTTAGTTAAATATATATTTTAAACATGTTAATTTTATTTTTGTAAATTTTATTTTAATTTTTATTTTAATAATTGATTTTATTGTATTCTTTTATCTTAGCTTTTCCTCTTTTTATTATAATTAACTAAATAGTTTTATAACTAAATGGTTGCCCATATTTAGAACAATTATGCAATTTCTTCTATAATAGCTATAGATTTTCTTTTTTAGGTTTAAGTGCTTCGTTGGCGGTGAATACTATTATGACATTAGATATAGCAATATTATTTATTTTGTCGCCATGGGGATTTATTGAGAAAATACTACTTTTTTAGTAATTATCCTTTCAAATAAAAATGCTTGATACCTATGCAGAATTTGAACCCGCGCTTCCTTGGTAAATAAGTCATGTACACAATCACACCGAGACTCCAATATATGTCTCTATTTTTTTTTTTTTTTTTTTTATTTCATTATTTATTTCTATTTCTATCTATTTCTAGACATTTTTAATGTCTAGTAAAAAGTTTACGAAACTAGATTAAATTCTTATGTCTAGATTAACATATAAAAACAATATTTTTTAAATTGATGCAAACATAATAAGATTCGATAACTTTGCTATTAAATTAATACGTAACCATTTTAATAGAACTCCACAAGTAACGGAAAATAATCTAGTGTCAATTATTACCACAATTATGAGTAAATAAGACTCAGCATGAACACAGGATTCATTGCACCGGAATTCTTTATATACCTAGATTCAAATGGTTACATTCAAGATCAAAACCATGTCCCCTTATTATTTCATTATAATAGGCGGGCCACGTGCAAGATCATTGACTATATTCCGCGAAACGTAGATTATTCGATGTTGAAATTTGATAGACATATACCAGAAAGGGACAAAAACATTAGTAGAAATTATTGGTGGTTAGAAAACACCTACATAGAAGATTAAAATTATTTTTAATTATTTAGGATAAGTAGGATAGCATAGCTTAATAGATATATATATTAAGATAGATTAAGTTTTTATTTTAAAACTCAATAGAAATAAATTTGGATTTTTAAATGAAATTTTTACCAAAAAATAATAAATATAAGGTTGTAAAATACCATGGAACATTCAAAGATTTAATGTAATATTGAAATATAAAACCTAAAATTAATAAAATAAGAAATCATGTCATCTTAAAATTAATTATAAAACAAAGAAGTAAACTGATATTTTTAAATTTTTTTTTGTAAGTTATATTTATAAGATCTAAATAAAGAATAAAAAAAAAAAAAAAAAAGTTTACGAAACTTGATTAAATTCTTATGTCTAGATTAACATATAAAAACAATATATTTTAAATTGTTAATTTTTTTCAAATTTTGTTTATAAGACTATGGTGAAAATAATAATTATAATTTTTTAATTTCTGTTATCGTTAATTGTTGTTTTGATTCAATTGTTTAATTGAAATAGTACAGGGACATGGTTTTTGGTTCGACTATGACGTTGAACATTTTTTGTTCAGTCTGATTAATTCTTTCTATTTTGTTACTACTTGAGTAAATTATTATGTCATCAGCGAAAGCCAAAAAGTAATTTTCGCCTTTGAGTGACTTTGGGATTACTAATAATTCATTGATGTATGAGAACAAGACAAGTGAGTTAACGGTGCCTTGTTGCAAACCGTTTTTGATGACATATGTTTTCGAATCATAGAGAGAAATGTAAAATTTATTTTTACTCTTCAAAAAACCTGGTAAAGACCCAACGGTACCAGGAAATTATAGGCCTATCAGCCTTTTACCCAAAATAAGTAAAATATAGAAACATTAATTAATGACAAAATAAACACATTTGCAAACGACAATTTATAACATCCTAGTCGATAACTAATTCGGCTTCAGACATAAGCATAGTACTATAAATGCGATTACAAAGTTAATCTCCGATATTTGTTGGAGTATTAATAAAAAAGGTGCTACAGGTGTTTGCCTGATTGATTTAGAGTCAACAGCATATGGTTAGATGGACTAGTTTACAAAATATTCAAATATAAATTTCCAAATCCACTTATCAATATATGTCTCTAATTATTTGTTTACCTATTTATATTAATATTACATACATAAATGTAATACAATATTATTGAACCATCGACTACTAAGGCCATTATGGCTTTTTATACTTTTATTAAATTATATACTAATATTATTTATTTTGTTTAAATATAATCTTTGAGGTTATAAAAAAAATGTTAGAAGATGCATCTTAAATTTTTATTCAGATATATTTATGTCTCATTCGAAAATTTATTATATAACTAATAAGAGGTTGGGTTCGAAAGACCCGGAAAATAAGACTTTTTTACATAAGCCCCTAAGCCTAAGGCGAACTCCCCTACGACAAAAAAGCCTACGTAAAAAACGTATATAAAATCGCCTAAGATAAAGGCTTTACGACGAAATTTATTTGAAAACAGTTAGCAAACTTTTTTAAAAGTTTTGGTATAAAAAATAAAAATTAAATTTGCAGTACCCTGAATTTGGAATGCAACTCAAAAATTGCTTCAAATTCAAAATATCGAATATACATACATATATGTAAATATTCTGTAGAAGGCGTAAAACTCTGATTTTGTAATCAACAGTAAAGTCCCTCCTAACTATTTATTTTAAATATATTCAAAAACATAATAGAGACATCAGCAACCGAACCCCCGCTTAATAAATTATTGTAACCCTGATTTTGAATCCAACTCTAAAATCCCTGTTAATTCAGAATCTTGCATTATACATAGCCATATAATCTGGAAAAAGGGGAATACCTTGATTTTTAATCCAACTCTAAAAACTTAAAAATATAACATAGATCTTTTCGAAATCTCTTAGATGGGTCTTTTGGCGCAGGGCTTTTTGACTATTTAATATAGGATCTACATTTTTTAAATTGAATAAAGGGTAATTTGCCCTATAGAGTATTTTTGAAAAAGATCAAACGTACCTCTCTTACTAATAAGTTAAATTAGTTAAAAGGAAATTTCCCGAAAAACTTAACAATAGTCAAAACGAAGAACATAATAGAATTAATGTCCGTTTTAAAAGATTTAAAGTGATTTAAGAATAATATTCTTTAAAAAAAACAAACTGGGAAAAGTTTTGTATATAAAATTATAAAGTTTTTTTTTTGAATTTTCTTTTCAATTTAAATTTACTTACAAAAAAAATCTTTTGTGCCATTCTTTTTTACTTCTAAACTAAAACTTATACAAAAGTTTGACTTTTTTCTAAGTTTTACTCTCTTAATTATATTTAAATAAAGTTTTAAATTAAATAAAAAACCACTTCATCTGAAAACAGTAAAAATTTAAAATTATAAAAAATAGTTAACTTTTGCGTTAGGAAAATTAAATTTAATAAAATGAAAGAAATTGTTTTTTTTTTTTTAAATCTGTAACAAATCTGTAGTTCTAACTTGTCTTATATTTTCTTTTTCATTACCATTTCTTCTTTCTTTACATGTTGATCCCTGAAACTCCGTGACGCTCTGAAATGTTAAAAATTTCCTCTTGCTAATCTATCTGAATCTGGGACATTTATTGGTGCCCTGGTGCCTTACCACGTACTGCTACTTTCGTTAAACGAAAATCACATTCGAAAATTTGGAACTTTGAAAATTGAAAATCGCAGGGTTGTAAGAACATCACCATAGAATATTAAACTAAATATACAGAAAAATATGATTTTTAATAGTTTTTTATATAGATAATTTTTTTAGAATCCCTGAAATGCTTTGAATATGAGAACAAAATGTGCTGCCGTAGGAATCAATTATCCATTTACTTTCAATTAAAGCTTATTTAATTCAAATAAACAGTAGTGCGCGTAGCAATTTGTTTTTTTCAAAATGTGGTAGGCTTTGAGAGTCAATTACATTTTTTTGTTGACATTTCATCTTTATATTGAATTCGATAAATGTTTATATTATTTATATTGATTCTTGATGAGTTCTTATTCAATAAAATGGCAAAGTTGTTTGTAAGCAGTTTTTAATTGTTTTTAGAATACATTTGAAATGTAAAATCAACATGTTGAATCTAATAATTGAAGCCAAGTTAATTAACTTATATCCAACACAATGACTTTTTTTGGTTGATTTAAAAAATGTTAAAATGAACTAAATTGTTCTGATTCTTTCGATAAAACCTTTATTTAAAATTTTAGAAGATTTTTTATTGATTTTAAAATTTAAAATGCACTTAGATACAAAAATATCAACTTATAATATGTATAAATAACTTTAATATTTCAATCTTAGGACTCTGTATGTTCTTTATTTTACAGAATTATGTATAGATGCAAAGTATGTTATATCCTTTGTTATCAGTAATAATAATACATTTAAATAAAAACAAAACAAACCTATTAACACTATTCAAATTTCAAAATAAATCCCTTTTCCGAAATTTTTTATTATAAATAAATCATTATCTTATAGAAAACTATTTAATTTCTTTTTTTTTCTGTATTTTTTTTTTTTGTCACTTTGATTCTTTTATGCGTTTACTTATGACTTTTTACCACAGATTTTATTATAATAAACATTCATTTGTATAAATGCTTATCAAACTTTAGAATACTTTAAAGTTTGTATAAATGTATAAAAATTTACAACTTTTTTTTTACTGATTTCTTTATTTATAGTTTTTAAATACTTTTTCCTTATTTACACTTTTTGCTATATATTTAAAATATTGAATGCAATATAAATAAAAAATGCATATGTGCAAATATTGTGATAAAAAATAACCTGAAGGTATTATAAAAATTTTTTTTTTTAATGATTTACTGACAAAAATATTTAACAATAACAAAAAGAAAAAAAACAAGTAAATATAACAGTAAGTCGATGCAACCGACTTATTAATGCCCTACATCTGAATAATTCGAATTAAATTAAAAATCCATAAGTTTTTTGGCAGCTGCTTGAATCATCTTGCTTTCCTTCCTTATTCAACTCGAATTTGAGTAACGTAAAAGAGGCATGATTAAACACCCATGTACAAAATTTCAAGTTTTTATTTTCATTAATTTCGAAGATTTGTTTGTTAGGCCTTGGGAGGCGTGTATCAACTACCCAAACCATAAAGGACACTTTGTACCAATTTTAAAGGTTTTATCTTTATTGATTTTGAAGGTATGCGCTAGTTCAGAAGCTTCCAAAATCCGAACACATGGTCCAAATTATCTCAAATGTCAGTTTTCAATTTTAAAGAAAAAGAAATATAACAGAACACCTTTGTACCAAAAATATAAGTTCTATCTTTATTGGTTTTGGAGATATGCTCGTCTCTTCTGGGGCTCATTCCGAAGTTTCCAAAATTCGAACCCATATAAAAATTTCATTAAGATAGCTTTATTAGTTTTTGAATTATCGTGCGAACGGACGGACGAACGGACATCGTTAAATCGACTCAGGAGATGACCCTAATTAAGAATGGCCATATTTAACATGCTTCCTTTTGGTGATTACAAACACCATACCAAAGTTAATATACGTAACAATAAATTATTCCTCAACTTACGTCTTTCCTTTGTCAGTGGAGGGACGAAACGGAGAAAATTGAAATATTGTTTTTTGTCTAAATTTATTTTGACCACAGGGCAAAAAACCATTTGCCATTCCAGTTGATATACATTTATTCCGCCTTCTTTGCCGTTTCCACTTTAATTATCCTTATTCACTGGCGAAGCCGTTGATTAATTTTAAAAATTGTTTCTTCTCACAGTTTTTTTTTTCATTCGTTCATGAGACTGATCTACGCAAAGTAACGACAATAAAATCTGTTGATTTATATGAAATTAGCTAATCAATTTTAAATTAATTTTAGTATTTCCCATTTAGATATTAAAAATTAAAATAAAATCAATTTTTTTAAAAATTTGGTCTCCACAGACCACAACTATATCACTATTATATATAGTTAAATTATCAAATCAACAAGCATATGTCATCTCTACTTGAGTATATTTAATATTCATCAGATTAAATGAATTTGTGGTACAATTTTAAAGTAATCCCAACACGAAAACATTACAGCAGACTCTTACATTTTACATATTATTAGGTTAGTTAAAAAAAAAAAACATAAGTGTTCGTTGTTGATAAAAACTATTTTTATTTTTTAGTTGTTTAGTTAATTACATAAAAATTGGACATAACTTAAACAAAAAAAATAAACCATATAAAATGAGAACAAAAATAAACCATATAAAATGAAAAAAAAAAATTAGAACTGCATAAAAAAACTCCATATATTTGCGTTAGAATTTTTTTTTTTATGGAAAATTTGTGCGGAAAACCAAAACACATTAAACTTCAGGTGCTACAACCAAACCAAAAGCAAAAAACAAAAAAATAAGCACTGGAAATTTTTTTAAGTTATTTTTATTTTTGTTGTAATTTCTTTATAAAAAAAACTCTAATTTTTTTTTAACAGATTTTGCAAAAATAAAAAAAAAAATGTACAACAAATATACAAAAAATGTTAAAAATTTTTTAAAATACATGTCGCAATTACTGTTGTAGTATTCTGTTCTACCGTAACAAGACAAAAAACAAATTTGTGTTCATTATAGTCTCATTCATTTCAAATTTAAAAAAAAAAAAAAAAAATTAATATAAAATAGACAGAATGAAAACTTCGTTTAAATTTTATTAGAAAAAAATTTTTTTTTAAATATTTGCTTATTGCTATTTAAAATTTTAAAGTTTAAATTTAAATATAAATTGATTTTTCTTATTTTTAGTGAAAATTAAAAATGTTTAAAATTACGATAAAATAAAAAACAATCTAACCTTACAGTTTGTTACTTTCCGATCTTAGAAGTTTCCTTTTTTTTTGATAAAATTATACATAATACATTATACACAAAATATTTTTTGGAAAGTTTAAAGGAAAAGAATTTCTATCTTCTATACATTTTTTATGTTAAATTTATATAGTTAAGCCGAATATAAATATATAAGAATTTGTGAAATCTTCAAAAAAAAAATATATTTTAGGTTATGTATGTAATTATTACAAAAAATATTAAATACCCTTTTAAATAACCTTTTATTTAAACTTAAATTTCGATAATTTTTTGAAGAAAACCCTTAAAACAATCATTATATGTAGATCTTAATTTGATCAAATTTTTCAAAACTCAGTAAAGTAGAACTTACACATTTTAGCATTTTTGTCTTGAGTAGGATTTAAAAAAAAAAATGAATCTATAGCTTAAAACAATCTTAAACAAGTTTAAATTTCATTATATTTTGATATGTCTAATCAATAGATTATGGGTTCGATTTAATTAAGCATTATTATAGAAAAAGATGTATTAGAAAAATATTATACTCAGACCTATATATATTTATCTGTCTTATATACTCTAAAATTTGAGAAAAATAATATATTAATTACATATATATAAATCATATGGAGAATTTTCTATTCAAAAGATTTAGACTAAATTTCTGACAAGATTTAGACTAAATTTAATTTACCAAGAATTTAATGGAAAAGCAGAATTTAATCTATATAAAATTCTAGAGCCACATTAAAAAAATTTTAACTTTTTCATTCATGATTTTAAAACATTAAAATACTTAGTCTGGCTAAAAAGATTACAAGAAAAAATTTACTATTTTCATACTTCCGTTTTAATTTCTACAAGAACACTAAAAAAAAATTTTTTTTTTTTTTGAAAATTAGTTTTTCAAAAATTTTTTGTTTATAAGGTAAAGTTATATGTTATTGGCACACCGAAAAAAATAAAATAAAATGTAGAACGGATAGAACAATAAAGAAAACATGATTGTTTTTGATTTTGCTTTTATATAAAATAATAAAAAACAAAAGAAAGTCGGTTATTAGTAACAAAATACGAGACTATAAATATTTAAGGGTATACATAAATAATATAAAAAACAACGAAAATTAAAACAAACATTTAAAATGTTTAAGTTAATTCTAGAATGTTTCTATTATTTCGTTTATTAAGTGCAATTTTATCATTAATATTTTTTAATTAAATATTTAGAAAAACTGAAAAAATTGTGTGGTAAATTTGTAGGACCACAACAGGCACAAATTCAAACAACCTTCTAAAAAGCATTTAATTGACATTTTAGATTAAAAATTATTTTGTATCAACTACACCAAAAAACTCATTCTTCAAGCTAAAAACAAAGTATAATTAAAGCACATGCCATTAATTGGTGAACTTACCTACTCTAATAAAAAAATTTGAGAAAAATGAGAAAATAAGAAATTATGTAAATATACAATAAAAAAGAAAAATCGGAAAACATTTATATTTTTTTGCTATTTTAATTTAAGTCGAATGAAAACAATACAAAATGTAATCTTCGGAAAAAAAATTCAGTATACCAGCCTGTTTAAATATACCATTGCCTTGTATTGTTTAAATTTACCATTGCCTCAGAGCATTAATGCAAATATGCTAATTAGTAATTATTGGATTCGAAGTGTGAAGTACACTTTTACCACAGACTAAATATATAATACAGATGAACAGTTTCATATAAAAATTTTAAGTCTTTTTTAGGAGCCAGAAGGAAAATTTTTTTGGAACCAGACTAAGTATTTTAGATATTTAAATAGCAAAAACAAAAATTTATAGAATATTCTTTTGTATTTTCTATTTTTGTAATTTAAATATTGTAAAATACTTAGTCTAGCTCCATAAACTGCTTAGCCTGGCTCCAAAAAAAAACTAAAAATTTTTATATGAAACTGATCGTCTGTATAGTTTATTTAGTCTGTGCTTAGTCCAAAATAAATTATTAAAACCCTAATTTTGTACCCAACTATAGAATTTATTCCTATAAATTTCATTTAATGCTCAAAGTAATTTTTCTAATAAATATTTTTTTATTAAATACGAATATTGCTCATTTAAATTGTACCCATAGACAAATAGTCTTAAAACTTTAAATTTTTAATCATGCATTTATATATTAATATTTAAAACATACAAAATAATAATTTTTATTATTTTTTTTTTTTCAGATTTTACCTCAGTCACAATACAGCCTTAGTTAAATTATTAAAAAAATTAGGTTCACGACCAATTCCTCAATGGTTAAAAGATGATCTGTCAACAACATCATCATGAGGTTACGCCATTCATAATCATAATCATAATAATAAAATATCACGTCATAAACGTAAACGTAAAAAATTACAAAAAATTTTAAAAGAAAAACAACAACAACAATATTATAATTCTGATAGTAATTCATATGGTAATTCAATTAATAAATATTATAATAAGATTAATGTAAAAACAATTTTTAAATGTCTGATACTCTTAAATAATTGTTAAAAAAAAAAAAAAATAAAATAAAATAAAAAAAATTATTAAATATAGAAATTAATTAAAAATTAATTAATGAATTAAAAAAAAAAATATTTTACGATCAAAAAAAAATAATTAAATAATTAAAAGTTTTAGGTGCTTAAAAAAATTTTTTTAAGCAATAAATTAATATAATTTACAAAATTTTTCATTAAAAAAACTTTTAAAAATTAATAATAAAATTGTAAAAATTAAAAAAAAAAACAAAATTAAATTAAAATTTATAAATATTTTAAATTTAAAGTTAATTAAAAAATTTAAATAACAAAAAAAAAAAAAAAGTAAAATAAATAATTTTATTTCAATAAAAGGCAACAAAAAAAAAAAAAAGAGAAAAAAAATGAGCTTTTAGTATTTAAACTAAAATTAGTATAAAGATTTAAATTTTTCTTCTTTTTTGCGTTTTTTTTTTATAAAATGATTTTAATCAAAATAGCTTTTAAGTAGTAAAAATAACTTTTTTTTTTTTAAACTAATAAAAATTATGTTTAATTTAAATTATAATTGTTTATATTTGTACATACAATACATTTATATAAAATCTACCGTATACGTATAAAATTATAATAAGTATATATACTATTTATTCTGATACCTTGCAGTAAAAGAAATATTATTTAATTTATTTGCATGTTAATTACATTTTTACTATTATTTTTACTATTAAATATATATATAGAAATTATGACTTTCTATACACGACTTTCTATATACAATAAAAATATACAGGCTTTAGTATATTGATTATATATCAATTTAAATTGATCAAAAATAGAAATATTGACTGACATATTGTGTATATCGATTTTTCTTTTTTTTTGGCTTAGATTAGTAGTCAATCAATTCGAATATCGATACAATATTCGTAATAGATGAATAAATTTTTATATATTCATAAATTTGAAAGATCACTAAAAATTTTTTTATTTTTAAGCTGTATTTACTTATACTGTCGTCCTTGTTGTTTTTTTTTTTTTTTTTTTTTCGTAATGTCTAATTTTAAAAGCAATGATTCTCTATATGAAAATCTTTTTGACAAATTAATCAATTTATCGATCTACTTGACATTAAGCGATTAAAATATTTTATTTAAATTTAATCTGTTGTTAAGTGCACGCACATAAGATAAAATATAAAATGTAAGTAATTTTTAATTTGCAAATATTTTACATATACCATGACTTTTGACCCCAAAAAAATGACAATTTTCCAATTATTTTAAATTAATTATGGAAATAATATATGTATTACACATATTAACACCCCTATAAGAGAAAAGCTGTGTAGACTTAAAATATTTAAAATAAAATTCACTTTTATTTTAAAATATTTCGATGATGTATTCGAATTTTTCGTAACTATACATGTGCAAAGTTTAGAAAAATAAAATAAAAAATATTACTCTTGGTATTGGAATAATAAATATGCACATACATATACATGGATATTTATAAATACGTGTATTTTAATTAATATAATTATAGAAATTATGTAAAAATGAACAAAATTTAAAACACTTATTTTAAAAATTTTTTTTTCATTTTTAATTATGTACCTATCTAATGTATGAATATAGTATATTAAAAAAAATTTTTTATTTTAACTTTAAAAAAGAAAATTTTAGTAAAATTATTCATTAAATTAAACCGAAAGTAAAAAAAAAAAAATCTTTAAATTGTCTAAATTTAAAGGGAAAATATTTAAATAAAAACAAACGCTTTATTATAAATTATTAATATTATTATTATTATTAAAATTATATTTTAGGATATACATTATATCTTAGAAAATTATATTTAATAAAATTGTTTATTTTTTCCTTTTTTTTTTATATTACTGTTTTTTTTTTTTTTTTTAATTTTTACTATATTATGTATATTTTGTTTGTTAAATCAAAATAGAGAAAAGTATAATAGCAAAAAAAAGAAAAATAAATATAAAATAAATATTTAAATATTTACTGAAAAACTATTAATTATATTTATAAATTAAAAATTGTACATACATAAAAATAATTATGTATATATAATGTAGTACAGTGACTTGCAAAATTTAATTTAATATATGAGTCTTATAATGAATATATAATAATATACGATTTGTTGCTGTTTAAATAACTCTTTAAAACTTTTTTAATATTCTGAAGACTGACTGAAGTTACAGTTTTGTTAGTGATTCTGACAGAACAAACATATGTATAATGAAAACACATGATATTACAGTCAAATATCAATAAATTTGTGGTGTCATTTTAAAAAACTAATTACTAATGTTTAGAAATTTTGTCTACACTATACAGAAAAATTGAAAATAAGAAATTGTCGTATCGCTATAATATCAGCAAAAGTTTTGAGAAATTATTACTTGTTGAGAGCGATCTTAATTCGGTACTATACAGTAAAGCTATATTTAACAAAAAGAAAAAAACAACGAGTAATACAAGTTCATAAAAATATATAAAAAATAACATTTCTTTTGCATTAATTATTATTTTCTTAAATTATGAGCGCCAAATTAATATATAAACTATAGTGCAAATATCATTGTACATATGTATAAATTTTATTATAACTAACTAATATTTTTTTTACTCTAAGAAAATAATATTTTAAAATTTAGTTCTTTTCTTTAAACATTTTAGTAGATGCTTTTTAAAATGATCATGTTTCAACTTTGATTTGTATTGATTTAGCAGGACCGAAATATCTTATAGAACCTTTGAAAATATTATTTGAAAATTGTTTTCATGATACGTAATTAGTATCAAAATTAAACATAAACGTACCATTTCCACTGACTCAAATCAAAGACAAGATTAGATCTTTTAACAAAAAAATATCTTGCCAATTCAATTACAATTAACTAAATTATTATAAAAATTCAGCAATGTTTATAAACTAACCAATTAATAAAAATAAATATTCAAATTTACTTCTTGTAAAATTTATATACACAATTTTGCTCTTCACTGTACCATTTTGTATAATAAATAAAAAAAAATTCACATTTAATTAAAAACTAATTATTATTATTTTTTTAATTTAAATTAAATTTGATATATATTTTTTCCATTGTAATTAATTTAAAAAAAAAAATTAAAACTTTTTATAAAAAATAAATCAAAAAATTAAAAAAAAAAAATCAATTTAAACGATAATTAAAATCTACTTAAAAATATTAAAATGAAGGGTTTAGTTTTGTTTTGTTAAAAAAAAAAAATTCAATTTTAAAGTTTGCTTATTTAATAATAAAATATGTACAGAATGTTCAATTTTAAATTACTTTAAATTATTTTTAAAAACTAATATAGACCAATTCACTCCGAAACAATAGGCATAACGGAGTCGAATCAGTGCACGGGATGCGGGCAATAAGCAGAAACAGTACTTCACGTTCTGTGCCAATGCCCAAATTTGAAGACCCAAAGGCTTAGAACTTTGGGAGTAAATCAATGGGAAAACTTTTCCGAGTTTAGAATGCTTAATCAGAGAGAGATAGTACGATTCATGAAGGAAATAGAGTGGCTCGACGAGACGCTGTAGTTAGCGAGCGGATCGTTGAGCAAGGGAGCACAGCGGGTCGCAGAGCCTAGATGTAAGGGCAGTCATATGCTCCCCTCTGAGATACGACAACAACAATATAGACCTATTTTGTTTCTGTAACTACATTTAAATAGCTATTTAAATTACTTATTTAAAAATGAATTTTTGTTCAATTTGTTTAGTTTTGTTATTAACACCACATCACATTCAAAATTTTATTATTTTACCAATTTATTTCTCTCCTATTTATTACATAATTTTTAAATGGTTGTTTCCGAAAGTATCGCACTAATTATTGTAACTCTTAGCACTATTGTTCTTTTTATTCCACTCCATGTTGGAGTCATAAACAAACTAACATCGTCTCTGGATATCGCTTTCCTGAAGAGTTCTGTAATGAATATATCATAACTCAACTAGCTTGGTTACTACACCACGACTTTCACGCCGATTTTTGTGTAGTTATGTTGATGTTGTCTAAGGAAATTATATATGAGATGTTTTCCGTTGCCTTTCTAATTTCTAAATTATTAAACTATAATAAACTTAGCCATACTTTCCGAAAATATGAAATATAAAATCATTTTATTATTTTAACTTGTTTTTAAATTTTTTGTCTTATAGCAATTAATATGACACTAAAAAGCGATTATCTAGTATTTTAATGCCAAGGATCGAAAAAATCATAGATAAAATTTTTG
Source organism: Poecilobothrus nobilitatus (assembly GCA_947095535.1). Lineage (NCBI taxonomy): Eukaryota > Metazoa > Arthropoda > Insecta > Diptera > Dolichopodidae > Poecilobothrus > Poecilobothrus nobilitatus. The sequence continues at coordinate 56,188,427 of OX352774.1, forward strand.
CAAAAGACATACTCATCCTAATTTCAGCCACCAACTGCCCAAGTAGGAGGTTCAAAAAGGCTCCCAGATATTTTTGCTAAAGAAATACTTTAGCTAATTGCAACTTTCATCATCCTGTACTTAATTAAAGTTATTCAAATTTCAACTTCAAATAAATTCGCTACAAAAAAAAATTTGCGATAAAAGCTTAAAATAATTTAAATGCATCCATATATACCAATAAATATCATTACAGCTGAAAAGATAATAAAATAAATTTGAATGCATTTAGATTATCAAGTTCTTATTTCTACAATAAAATTAAAAATACCAGTGATAAGTCTTACATATTTTGTTATTTTTTTTATTAAATAATTTAACATTCTAATTTAAAATTTTTAGGAACGAATTTACTAAAATACTAAAATCGTTAAAATACTAAAATTAAAAAAACCATTTTAAAAAAAGCAAGTAAATAAAATTTTCTAATCTAGCGATATTTTTTTAAGATAAAATAAAAAGCAACAATGTACAATTATTATTTTTAAAAAAATTGAAAAATAAGTTAACCTATTTAAAATTTAAAAAAAAAAAAAAAAAAAAAGAATAAGGTAAGCAAGCAAAATAATGTAATATATAAAAATATGAAATTTAAGATTTATATAAAAAAAAATTAAATTTAAAATTGATACAAAACAAAAAAAAAACTATAGATTAAACCCTTTGCAGACAATAAAGAAACTCGATTAAAAATAAAAAAAAAATAGTTTTATTTTTCTTGAAATGTAAATTAGAATTATAAATAGATTTATATAAAAAATTCCAGGAAACAGATAACTCGAAAAAAAATATTTAGGTTTTTTTTTAGGTCAAGAGAGCTCTTCTAAAATAAAAAAAAATTTGCTTCTCTTGCTGCCCAATGTATATGTAATATTGAGATTTAATATTTAAAGCCATCCTTTAGTCATCCCTTTTTAAAAAGCTCGGAAATTTAAATAATCTTCAATTTAAAAACGTTGTTAAAATAAAATTAAATTCATTTAATTTTTTTTTTTCAAATAAATTTTTACGAATTTATTCTCATCAATTTGTCCTCACATTAAATATCTTAACTATAAAATAGCTTAATATAAATTCAATTATTATTTCAATTATGTACGAAAAAAATTATAATTATAATTAAAATTTGAAGACATAAACGTAAAATCAATTTCCTGTTCCTGTATATATAAAAAAAAACTTACTTATATTTTATTTCAAATTATTTGTCAGAAAAATAGAAGCTGAATTTTAAAATTCATTTATATAAAAAAAAAAGAAAAGAAAATATAAAAAAAATTAACAAAATCCTTTTCCATATCTATAAAATAAATAAATAAAACAATTTTTTTTTCTTGTAAGACGTCCTTTTGATTTTTCTTTTCCTATTTAGTTTTTGTTGTTGCCGTTTGCTGTTGTCCAATTTTTGTTGATGCCATCATTTTATTTTGAATTTGAGCTTTGACAAAATTTTTGTAACGTATCTTATCAAATTCATCATTATTTTTAGTTGTTATTGGTGGTGTCGTTGTTGTTGGCATTTTTGGCGTTGTTGATGCGGCCATAACATTTTTTATAACAACTTTTAAATTATTTACTGATGGTACATATGATACCATAGAATCTGGTATATTACGTGCTGTTGCAAAATATTGTATCCATTGCTCTTGATGGCAATAAAATATTTGTGACATTTTTGGACTAGACATTGCAATATTTGATGTTGAATGCTTATAAATTGGACTTAGTCTAGGCTCGAATATTTCAGCAGTTGACATCATATTTTTATTATTAATAAAGCTATTTTTCTTTCTTCCCTTTTTCTTTTTCGTATTTTTCTTTTTTTGTTTAGCTTTTTATTTTATTTTTATTATTTAATAATAAGTAAAATTTATTACTAAAAAAAAATTAAAAATAAAAAGTATTGTCATTTTAATTTCAATCATTTAAAAAACAAAAATTGGTGGAAATATTTTAAAATTTTTTGTTTTTTTATATGAAATGAAAAACTGAAAATTTTGATGTTAGTAGAATATCGTAATTTTTAAAAATTTTGAAATTAAAAAAAAATTTTTTTTTTACAAAATATTTTGGCATACTAAGCTTGGAAAAAATTTTAATATTATGTACATATTTAAATTTTTTTACATTTTTAAATACAAATATATAGATACATGTACATTTTAAAAAGCCATTAGTTATAATTAATAAAGAATGTCAAAATATTTTACTACTCTCGAAATTCTGAAAATAGCCAATATTTCACCATAAACATACTAAAAACAAAATTCTGTATATTTACATATGTGAATTTCCAATTTACCCCTTGATAAAATTAAACATTACACTTATTTTTAACAGGTAAAATGTTTTAATAAAATTAGGCCTTAGATGAGAATGCTTATACAGAATTTTGCAACAAAACCTTTCATAGTAGAAGTCCATGATTTTGTTTTCGACATGTCTGTACTATTAGCACTCAATATGATAATAACCGAATTGAGCTATTTATTTTTGGGGTTATAATACTCCATATTATAGTATCATAACATAACATATGAGTGAATGTCAACAAATTATCAAATTAAAATAAACAATTTTACAATTCAACCAATGTTCTTTTCTTTTCCTTTGTAAAATCAAATTACAAAATTACCTTAAAATTTTCAATATAAAACGAATTTAACGGTTTTTACCGTATTACTGATTTGATACGATTAATGTTCACAAAAGCAAAAAAATAATTCTTATTTAACTAAAAAAAAAATAAAATATTAAAAAATACGTTAATTAATATTTTAAATATGTATGTATTTAATTTTACCCATTCCAGAAAAAAAAGTTTACTTAATAAAACAAAATTTTTAACTGCCTCTTTTATTTATTTTTAAATTATTTTACACATTGATAATTTCTACGCGTCTCTTTTTCTTCTCATTTTAAATATCTTTAAAAATTAATTTTTATATTTTTATTTATAGAATTGACAATAAATTCAATGAAATGTCATTTGAATTAAAAATATAAATTTGAGAGAGTTTGCAGTTTATAATGCTATGTTTACAAAAAATATTTGATCTCAAATGATCCGAGCAGGTATACCATCTTGATTCTGGAAGCAATTTTAAAATACACAGTAAAATGAAATAATCAAATTGAAGTTAATTATTATTTTAATTAGGTACATAATTTTAATAAAGCTATTATCAATAGCAATATAACTTTCGTTTAAAAAGTTTATTTAGCTATTTTGATTAAAATTTATTGAAGTTTTGATGTTGTAAATAAATTTTCAGATATTCTGTAATAAGTTTTCATTTAATTTGTGCTTTGTTTTTTCTAAATTGTTACCTTTTGTGCATATCATTTCTAAAATATACACCAAAAATTCTTTTGACATTCTGAAGCGCATAAGTTAAAATTAATTTTTCTATTATTTGTTTCAGCGTAAAATTAATAACTAATTTTCACATTAAAATACAAAGACTGAATCCAGCTTTAAATTTCCAAACACGATGTACATTCTTCTCATTCTTTTTACTTGTATCACTTGTATTTCTTGGTTTTATATATTTCGAAAATTATTGTTTTTCAAATTCACCACCAGTTGCGGCATATTTGCGAATGTCAATTGTCAATAAAACTGTCATAGCAGTTCAGTCAATTAAATTATTTATTTTTTTCGAATTCGGCAAGTCATTTCCTAATTTCTTAACTTTCTCAAACTAATGATAGTTTTTATATCATTAAAGAATTTAATTAAATATAAAATAATAAAAAAAAAAATAAAATAACTTTTTAAGTAAGTTGAGTAATATAATATTATATTTATTTTTTGAGTAATATACTTATTTTTTGCGCTATTAATAATTTTAGGAATGGCTGTACGTTCGATAAATGATGAAACACATTTTCAATCAGAATTAAGTGCTGCTGGTGTCAAATTAGTTGTTGTTGATTTTACTGCGCAATGGTATAATTTAAAAATTATTTTCCAAATTAAAAAAAATAATCATTAAATTTAAATGTAGGTGTGGCCCATGCCAAAGAATTGCACCACAATTTGAACTATTACCAAATAAATATCCACAAGCTGTTTTTTTAAAAGTTGATGTAGATAAATGTCAAGATACTGCAATGACTCAAGGTGTTTCAGCAATGCCTACTTTTATACTATATAGAAACAAAGTAAGATATTTTCAAAAATAGCAAAAAAATTTTATAAATATTAAATAAAAAAATCTTAGACAAAAGTTGACAGATTGCAAGGTGCAGATATATTAGGTTTAGAAGTAAAAATTAAACAACATATTGGTACAGAAGAATCTTCAGGTGAAGATTATGGACAAGGTTTACTTGAACTAAATGCATTTATACAAAAAAATCAATGTGAATGTTTAAATGAATCTGATGATCATCCATTAACACATTGTTTAACTAGTGCTGGTGGTTATTTACAATCTGATGTTGATGAGCAATTAATTATATCTGTTACATTTAATCAAGCCGTTAAAATTCATTCTTTGAGAGTTAAAGCACCGCTTAATTTAGGACCAAGAGAAATGAAATTATTCATTAATCAACCAAGAACTATAGATTTTGATATGGCCGAATCCCATACATCAGTTCAAGATTTATCGTAAGTTTTATATTGTGCTTTATGTGGTTTTTATGTAAAATAATTTATTTTTCTAAATTTTAGTCTTTCCTCATCTGATTTAGATGGAAGTCCAATAAATTTGAAATATGTGAAATTCCAAAATGTGACAAACGTTCAAATATTTGTAAGAAACAATCAAAGTGGAGGCGAAGTTACGCAAATTGATCATTTAAACTTTGTTGGATCACCTTTAGCAACTACTAAAATGGAAGATTTTAAACGTGTTTCCGGAAAGAAAGGCGAAAGTCATTAAGTCACTATTATTTAAAAAAAATATATGAAATTTGTTTCATTAATATAATTGTTTATTTAAAAAAAAATATAAACAAATTTCATTCCAAAATAATGCTTTTATTTACAATTTAATTTTAAATATTAAAAACAAATAAGACACAATGTTTTAACTCCCGTCAAAATATAATATAAAATTGTTTGGCTTAAAATAAAATCTTTTTAATCCGTTCTTTTAATTCTAACCAGGCCTTTTCAGCCTGATATTGTGAAAATTCATAACTCCATTCTGAAGAGAATACAAGATTTGATTTTTCAATAATTTCTTTATTATTCAATTGATTTGCAATTCTTTTCCGTGCTTCATCTTCAGATAAATTATTTCGTTCTTGAACTCTTTTAATTGAAACATCTTCTGGTACAATCATTGACCAAACTTCATGACATTCTTTTTCCCATCCAGCTTTTAATAATACAGCTGCTTCTATCACAACAATTTGAACACCTGCTAAACAATTTATTCTCCGTTTCACTTCTTGTATTATAGCGGGCCACACTAATTCATTTAATTTTTCTAATTTTTCTGGATTATTAAATACAATTGATCCTAATTTTTTTCTATCAATTTTGCGATCCGACATAACAATATCTTCGCCGAAATAATCAACTACTTTTCGATATGCTGGTTGATCTGGTTCATATACATCATGTGCAACCTTGTCACAATCAATTATATAAGCACCCATTTCAGATAATCTTTGTGCCATTTTTGATTTTCCTGATCCAATATTACCTGTTAAACCAATAATATACGGTTGTTTTGGAATATTTGGACGTGGCTACAAAAAACAGAAAATATATTTTTTTTATTTTTAAAAAATTTTTTTTTTGTTTTATACTTCAGGTTTTTTTAACAATGTTCCCAATAAATCCATTCTGGAATTGCTAGAGCTAACTTTTCTTTCCTTATGTTTGTTTCTTTTATCAATTTCACTTTCAATTATTTTAATAGTATAAATTTCTAGCTCTTTTAAATTATTTTGTTTACGAATTTCATTAACTTTTAAGCCACCACGATATGTTTCAGCACTTACAATTATCATATCCATATTAGGATCAGATTTTGTTGGTCCAAATGCATCATCTATAACAACAACTTCATATTGAAGTGTTGAATCAATTTCATTTAAAAATTTTTTTACTTCATTAACTCTTTGTTCAGGTGGTGAAATTAAATGTGATAAAACTTTAGCTAAGTAAAAAAAAAATCAATTAAAATTAAAATTAAATAAATATTTATTAAAAAACTAATATACTTTTTAACATATTTTCATCTGTTACACCAACAACTATTTTTTTATATGCATGTAAAACAGCTTCAGTTAAAAATATTTTATGTCCCAAATGTATTTTATCAAATGTTCCACCTAAAACAACAACATCATGCATTTTATAATTTGATGATGATGATGAAGAATTATTATTATCATCAAAATCAAAAAATGGTGTTGTTGTTTCATTACTGATAATAACTTCTGGCTTATCAATATTATAAATTGTTTTTAGTGAAGCACATATATCTGGAAATTTCCCATCACAAAATATATGTTGTACATTATTTAATTTTGTATTAATAGATTTATTTTTAATTGAATTAATTAAAACCTTAACATCCATATTTGAATCGTGATATAAAAAATCCATATAGATTTTTGAAATTACCGAACTCCATTGGGGTACTTGTACTTTAACCCCACTTGGTACATTTAAATGTATATATAAATTATTCACATATTGTTTAATTAATGTTACAGCTGGTTTAATATTTTTTAAATTTGATAAAACTAATATTCCTGAAACAGGTTTCATATTCTTTAATGTGATTATTTTTAAACTTTTAACCCAAACTAATAAAACTTAAATAAAATTGTATAAAAACAAAACATTACAATGAATAAAGTCAGCTGAACATGAACAACTGTCCAACTGAGTCGTTTCTTTCTATTTATTAGTAAAAAACTATTGTCATTTGTATTTGTCAGCTGTGGGAAATTCAAAAAAAAGTGAGGCAAATTCTAATACAATGACAAAACTGAAAACACTACTCAATCGAAAATATTGAATGTCGTTGCTACGAATTTTTCAAAAGAGCATTGCTCAATGAATATATTTTTTTAGTTTCACAGGAGCAGCACTTTTAATATTTTAAGAACATAATTTTCATTCTTATTGGAACTGTAAGTATAAAAATGATATCATAATATTTGTTTTCGATTTTTTATATTAAAAATTTTATGTTCAATTAAAACAAGGGGGCCTCGGTGGCCAAGTAGGTAAGAGCGTATAAAATACGCTGTAAACACCGAGAGAATGTGGGTTCGAATCCCACACACGTCATAAGAGTTATTCCTCCTTACAATATTTACAGCCACGGATTAACAGGAAAAACTGTGTAATTTTCTGTCCACATTTATGTGACAGATAAATGCATTAAAAAAAAAATTAAAACAATTCTCATTTGGAATAGAATTATTAAATTAATAATGATAACTTATTCCCAAAGCAATCTTCCAACTAAACTATTAAGGTATACAAACTTCTATAAAAATTGGTATTTGTGTAGCCTTTATGTTAGAGTTATATACCAATATCAACAAAACCGTAACAATCATTCCGTATTTAGATTTCATCAAATACTACATTTAAATAAAGTTCATAATCATTTTTCTTTTTATTGACTTGTACGTTTCTGACATAAAAAATTTAAATTCAAATTTTTTTAGTTCAGAAGAGTAGTTTTTGGGCAGTCATTTATTATTTTTTACGTTCTAAAATTTTAACGTTCTAAAATTATCTGAAATTAAATTTTTATTTTTTAATAATTTAGCAATATCTTTAAAACTTTTTAATTTTTTAAATTACTAAATTTCAAAAATTATGTATCATTTTGAAAAATGGCTATTTTGGTCAATGATTAGAAAATAAAATTAAAAGATTTTTTTAAAAAACTTCTTTTATTTAATTTTTATTTTTGTTTTTGAACCCAACGTTTCGTCAGTATTTTCTAACTTCATCAGGGGTACTTCATCAATCTGACTTCATCAATTTTTAATTTTTCTTCTATTCTTTTGTTTTAAGGTTTTAATTTTCCTCTCCTTCTTTTTAGTGGTTTCTTTCAAAAGCCGTAATGGATACGTATGGATTAGCCATAAAAAAACGTAATGGAAAGAATGGATTCTGGAGATGTGATTATTGTTCGGTTTAAAGAAATTATTGGGTTTTCGTTATTGTTAATTTTATGATCATATGAGCTAACAGTTAAAGAAATCGGAAACTTTATCTAGAAAAGCTAATTTAATACAATATAACGTATAAGCGATTTTATTTAATATTTATTTTATAATTTTATAATATAAAAATCCACGTTATGCGATTTAATTAAAAGCAATTTTATGAAAAGCAAACTGAAAATGAACACATCAATTTCATCAGAAGCAAGCTGATCGCGTGAGCAATGTCTTAAGGTTAACAGCAAAACACTGGACTGCAGCTATACGTTTGATAAAAAATTTTAACTGACAACTCATTGATAACCAATTTTAACTGATTCTAGTCCATTTAAAACTTATTGTACAATGCGAATGTGTGCACGAATGTTAAAGTTTAGTGATGATATATTAAATTTTTTGTCTGAACATCAATTTCAACACTAAAGCAATTACTTCTTTGCCAAATAGTTCGTTATTTCGAAAAACTTTGGGTATAGCACTTGAACAAAGTTGGTAAGCAACAAAAGTCCTAAAGCAAAATGTCCTTAGATAAAAAATGTTCTGAATATACAATGGAACCACTTTTCATCGATATTTTATTAGTTGTTTTATGTGCAATTTTTTTTCCAGATTTTGTCCTTCAGGATCCTATTTCTATATTCCCTAAGCCCTTTATTTTATAGAGCTGGGTTATTCTGCACTTCATTGATTAGCTGCTCTTCAAAATTTTCCATTTTATTTTATGAATTTGAATTTGTTTATGGCTATTTTTTTTTTTTGTTTTTGATTGTCAACGCGCCCAAATTTAGAACAATTTTCTATTTTTGAAAAGCGTGGCGCGTTGCTACAACTTTGCTGCATCATTATAACTTGGGCCATTTAAACTTGTAGCAACGCGTCATTATATTCTGGCCTTTGCTTTTGCTGGAATAGAACAAATGATTTGATTTGATCTATCAAGATGCGGAGATCAAACTTGACTTGAATATTCAAGAATTGGTCTGATGTAGTTAATTAAAAGACGCTTCCTGATATAAGGATAAACAAAACTCATTTGACCAACATATAATGATGCCTGAAGTAGAGTTAGCTCTGTAAATATCTTGTTATTATGAATTTTGAAAGTATTTGTATGTACATATATGTAAATTGTTTTAATGCATCGATTCGTATGATTTCAATAATTAAATTGTTTGGGTTTGCGTTTTCACATTTTTAAATTTACACAGTTTCGAGAAATAATAATTCAAAAAAAATTTGTAAAATTCTTAATAAAATTTTAATAAAGTGAATGTTTCCATCCAGCTTGAAAACAAACAAAACAAAATTACTTTTATTTGCTTATTTAAAAATTAATTTTACCAATTACCAATAATAACTTATAAGTAGTTATAAAAAAAAGTTTTTTATTTTCCAATTATACCGTTATCACAAAAATAGCTATTTAGGAACTGTTCAGAAGTTAATTGAAAAACGTAAAGTTTACCCAAAATCAGTTTTCACATACGATATTTACAAATTTTTGTAATCAATTGAATTTTCTTTTAAAGTCAAGCAGTGCTTTTCTTTTCTTGAAGAAAAGTGGATGAAAAGAAATTTACTATTAAAACAAAATAATTAATTTAAAGATTTTAAAAAGAAGTGAAAATAATAATGTCGATTTATTCAATGGAATCTGTTTTAAAAACATTCGAAAATCAGAAAAAATTATTAGATTTAAATGATACCAAAAAGGACATTGGCAAATTAACATCACATATTTTCAAAAATAAGGAAAATATTAAATTACATGTAGAAAAACATTTTCAACATTTATTATCTGATATATATAGTAATGAAAGTTTAATTATTGAAGGAGAAAAATTAATAGATGAGGTAATTTTTAGGCCTATAAACTTCATTTATCAATTCTCTTTATATATGTACATACATACATACTTACATATCCTTGTTTTTTATTTTTTTGCGGAAATTTTTAGGTAAAATACGTAATAACAAATATTGAAAATGAAACCAAACCTAATTTACATTTAAGTGAAAATGAATTTAATTTGGAATTAAAAGAAGATTTACAAGAAATTTTATATGGTTTAAAGACAACACAAAAACTTATAAAAATCGATGAATTATTTAAAAATTTAGAAATAACAAAAACTAATCAGGAAAATGGTACATTATTATTATCAATGGAAATAATTGGTAAATTAAAAAGTTTAATATTTGATGATTTAAATGGTAGTAACAATAATAATGATAAAATATTACAAAGTTTATTATGTTATCAAAATATTAAAATAAAATATTATACAGAATCTGAATTATTATTATATAATTTAAATCAATATTTTGAAAAATTATTAAAATTTGAAGAAGAAAATGATGAAAATTCCAATGGTATTGATAATATGAAAAAAATCAAAATAAAAATATCAAAAGATGAAGCAAAATTAAAAACAATTATTTTGGGTTTATTTAATGCAAAATATAATCCAACAAAAATATGTACATTTTTATTAAATATGATTTTTGATCCAATAATAAAAACAACAACAAGAATAGAACTAAAATTAGAAGATAAAAATGATGAAATAATAAATGTTTATTATGAATTAATTTTATCATATAATATAAAGTATAATCAAGAAACAAAATTAACAGAATTATTATCACCACCAAGTTATAAAATTGTATTAGATAATATTTTAATTGTACTGAAATTTTTAAATCGTATTAACATACAATTATCTGATACAATATGTGTTTTTCAAATATTTGGAAAATACATGAAAACAAAATTTTTAGAATTATTAATTAATAAATGTTTAGTTAAATATATACCAGATGTATCAGAAGAAATGAGAAATTCAATTTTTATAACAGATATTTTAAAATTTAATCAAACTTTAATTGATTATAGATTATTTAATGCTAGAACAGATAATGAATTAATTGATTTTATTGATAATGTTATAATGTTATCAAAAAATCGTTTTCATAAAAAATGTATTGAAGAAGCTATTAATTTATTGAAAAAAGATTTATATAATATGACAACATTTGATGAAATTTTATCTGAAAAAGAAAATAATAATAAAAACAAATATTCTTTTACAAAATGCATGGTATCAAAAAGTATTATGGTAAGTTGTTTTAAATATGTATACAAATATTCCATATAATTTTCGTTATCGTATATGTGCTATCTCTTTCTTTTGCTTCTACTATTTCCTTACAAGTTACATTATCTCTTTAAAAGTAAAGTCTTCTTGTTGTCATTTGTTTTTTTTTATTCATATTTAATGTATACAGACTATACTTGCTAAATTATTTTAAAGTATCAGACTTTAATATACGAATCAATTTTATTTTTATATGATATATGTAATATATGTATATTTATATGATATGATATATATATATATATGATAGTGAGAACTATCATAATAAATAATTAACTGATATATGTGAGAACTATCTGATACTCAAGTCATCGATAACAAATGTTAGTTAGTTTAGTAAATGATGCTAAATATGTAATATATTAGTTATCTGGAGTTTAAATTGAACGACCAAAACGACCATATTGAAATATCGAATATTTTTATTCAAAATATGTTGCTAGATATTACCAATTCCTGTGCCAAATAGGTTTTTTTTTTACTAATTACTAATCTTACATATAAATTTCAAAAATTCTTCTAGGAATTAATAATTTTATTGAATAAAATAATTGAAGAAGAAGATCAAAAGAATTATTCTGTTATTTCGTCTATAATCAATCATTATATTTCTGAAGTTCCAAAATATCATGAAAAAATGTTAAATAACATTCCGCAACAAACAGCTTTATTTTTTAATAATACTATGTATTTAAGTAATTGGTTAATATCAAATTTTGATGATGATGATCACGATGTACAAATTTTATTTCAATCTTTACAAAATTTAGCATCTGAAATCTTTGGAAAACAATTAAAAACCCAACATAATAATTTACATGGAATTTTAAGAGAATTTGGTATGTAAAAAATTGTTGAAGTAAATATAAAAAATAAATAATATTAATTAATTTTTTTTTTGCAAGATTTAACAGATGCAGTTTCTGAACTTGGTGCTGGTCCACAAAAAATTATACGTCAATGCTTGAGGCAATTAGATTTATTAAAAAATGTTTGGCAATCTATATTACCAGATGATTTATATAATAATACAATGTTAAAATTAGTTAATCAATTTTGTAAGGAACTAATAAAAAATATAATGATCATTGAAGATATTTCATCAGTTGTATCTACAGAATTAGTAGAAATTATTGGTTTAATTGAAGAAAGAGTTCCACGTTTATATCAAGTAAGTTTTTTTTTTAATTTTAAAAGAAAATTTGATTAGCCTTTTTTTTTGTTTCATTTTCAGGATAAGAACAAAATAATTCAAGCAAGTTTATGGTTGAAATTAATGCAATTAAAATTAATATTGGGTGTAAGTCTATTAGAAATAATAGATTTATGGTCTGATGGTGTTGGACCATTAAGTTTAAATTTCACAGCAGATGAAATTAAACATCTTATAAGAGCACTTTTTCAAAATACTGAGAGAAGAGCTAATGCATTAGCACTAATAACTTAAAATAAGTGACGTTTATTTTAATTTTATATTCATTTTTTTGTGAATTTAGATTTTATTTAGAACTTTAATATATGTGTTTTCTTAATAATTCTCTTATAATTTACGTTAACTTTAAATGTTTAATAAAATTTAAAAGAATTTTATGAGTTTTTATGTAGTTTATAATTTATTTTATTAAACTTTTTAACTAGCTTATACAATAATTTAAAAGCAACACTACTACAAAATGGTTTTTACCATGAAACTATCTTAAAATGGTCTAATTTTTGATTGTGTAGCATGTGTCAAGATCCATGACTTTTTAGGTTTTGCTTTCATTGCCATTTGTTTATGTCTGGGATGTGTTTTACACAAAACAAATAATCTTTCTTCTCTCATTACAAAGAAACAATCTTTGCATCTCCGACGTAATTTACCTTTAACCTAAAATAAAAAAATTATATTCGAATCTTATAACTAAAATCTCAAAAACAATTACTTTAAAGCCAGCTATTTGATTATAAATTAAATTTATCGGTTTTAAGAATAAGGAATTTGCTAAAAGAGACTGTAAAGGTGTTGCAGCAACAATAGCAGGTGTTGGTATTGTTGATTTGTTAACAAAATTATGTATTGTACTGAAACTTTTATTAGTTAATTGTGGCAAATTAAAACGAAAGTAATTTGTTAATACTTTATTAAAAATCATTATATAGTTTAATATTTTCTTTTTTTATTAATAGAATTATTTGTTTAAATTTGTTACAAAAATTATAAAGTTCTTAAATGTCAAAAAAATGTATTTTAACAGAGTGAGTTTCATTCTGACGCTGAGTTCAGTTTATGCGTTTTTGTTTATAACACGTATTTATTACAAACAAATAATGGAGTCTTAAAAAAAGTTTTATTTTAAGTATAGTTCAATTGAACGATTTCGTTTACAAGTATTTCAATATGGAAATTTAATATAAAAATTTGAAATTATAATATAATAATGATACTTCATAAGACTTTGACAGTTTGACCTTTGCAACTTTGTAATATTTGAGTTAACTTTGCTCTCGAAGTGAAAACTTTCGTTTCTTACTCGTTTCAAAATGGCTACTTCAGCCATTTTAAGTATTTACTGTTGTAATTTACTGTTGTAAGTGCGTTTCGTTTCTTACTCGTTTTAAAATGGCCCGAGTAGCCATTGTTGCTTCAATATGGCTACTCCGGACATTTTGAAACGAGTAAGAAACAAAACGCACTTTAGATGTTTAATGTTGTTATAAATAAATTTCACATTCAGTTCAATTGTCGTATTGAGTGGTTGCTTTTTGAAAAATTTAAATTTTTTGTGGTGATAAAATTCAGAGATTTAAAATTAAAAAAATAAAGAAAAAATGGATGCTGATCAAAGTAAAATGGTCGATATGCTAACCGAAATGCAAGATAGCAGGCAACGCTTTTTGAATTTCTTTGGAAAAAAATAAGGAAAAGAGGGATAAAATACGAGAAGCAAGAGAAAAGCAGCGTGCAGAAAAAGAAAAAAACGAGAAGAAAGGGACAACCAGAAAATGGAACTTCTCCGAGATTAATAAGAAAAAAATAAATAACAAAACAAATTTCAAAAATATAAATTTATAAAAAAAATTTTAATAAAAAATTAAATATAATAGAAATAGAAAAACTTTTAATTTAATTCACTACAAAGTCTATCTCTGATTTATTTTCCAGTTTCTTCTAGAATATCTTCATTTTGTACCTCGCTTTGCGGTAAAGGCTCCGTTTCTTCAAAAATAAAATCATTTAAAGTTTAGGAATGCCTTAGTTTGCAATAATACAATTGCTTGAATCGTTGCTTCAATATGCCAAATGTGTGCTCAATAATTACTCGACATGTGCTTAATTTTTTATTGTACTTTTTTTGAGCTCTGCTTAAGTGGCCATTATCTTTATAAGGTGTCATTAAATATTCTGAGCAGGGATACGCTGAATCGCCCAATAAATAATAATCTACAAATAATAAAAAATGTTTTCAAAAATGCAAACAATATAATTAAAAACAATTAGTTCCACAAAGACTTTTCAGTTTCGGATATATGAATGAATTCTGAAACACCCAACTATCATGGCATGACCCCGGATAACCTACAAATACGGAAATGAACTTCCTATCTTCATTGCAAATACCTTGCAAGCAAAGACTGACTACTCCTTTCCTGTCAATATAATCGTCTTTCCTGGAAGCTGGTGGATCTATTTTTATGTGAGTTCCGTCAATTGCACCTAAAAAAGTCGTATATTTGTAATATGTATGTATATTTTAAAATTAATAATTGTATTAGTTTACCTATTACATTTGGAAAACCTTAGTCTGAAGTAGTTTTGTTTTTTCTTCATTTGGCCATTTTATAACATTTGATCCAAGACTACACAGAAACTGGATAAGTCTGTCCAAGGCTTTACCTACAAAAATGTTGCAAGCTATTTATCTGCTGGGCCACGTTTATCTACTCGTAATTTTTTAAATTCATTCGACATCTCAAATTTGGTACTTAAATTCTCTTTTTATACGAAAATGACGAACAAATTCTTTGTACGATGGCACAATTTCTTCGAAATAATGTGGTGCCATCTTTTATTTTTATTAAATGAAAATCCAAATACCAATTCTTCTTCTTGTTGAAAATATAACTCCATTTTCTCTACATCTTCATCACTGCTAGAACTTGTTTCGATCTCTCTACTACTACTTTCTGAATCACTATCAAACATTTCCATTACTTCTTTTTCCATTTTTAATAATACATAATTTATTTAACACAATTGAATTTAAAAAAAATCTGAAAAAAAAACTACAACCTTATTGTTGTCAATTGTGATTTCAACTACATTATATGTCAATTGCAAGTGTGAAGTGCCAACTATAACATTTTTAGTCCAGTTTTTTGTCTGCGTACTTTTCCTTACAAATGACAATAAAATGAGAAAAACGTGAAATTTTACTCTTTTCTCTCAAAAAAAAAAATAGCCAGAGAAATTAGTCAGGAAAGTACCCAGGCAGACCATTTATAAAGTTTTTGCCCGATAAAATTTTCCTGGCTAAAACTTTATAGGGGAAGTGTGTCACGTGATCAAAAAGTTAGACTATTTAGTCAGAGAAATAGTCACTCTCAGTACGCAGACAGTTTTCGGAAAAATTTATAAAGTTTTTGAGTACGCAGACAAACCTATAATAACCACAATTCACTAAAATTATTTTTAATTTGTTTATAAAAATCAGTCAATCAGTGACACTTTGACTGTTTCGCTAACACAAGTGTTGCTGTTGCTGTGTTGTAAATTAAAAAAATGCACATATGACAATCACAAGCACAACCAAGTACAACATATGCATATTATATGCTTCTATCTGCATCTTTCTGTACGCAATAAAAACAATTGTGAATTTTTATTATTCTTTTAAACTAGTATGAGAAATTCTAGAAATATAACATATTAAATCCAATTAAACCACATTAAACATATTTATAAAAAATGTCTTTTGTTTTAAATTTTTAATAAATTCTTCTTAAATATTTTAATTCATAAATTTTAGAATTTATTAACAAAATTTAAATATTTTGAAATATGAATTTCAAAATTCATTCACAAAAATAATTTTTTGATTTATATTTCACGTCAAAAGTGATAATTGACGTCTATCAAATTTTGACATACAAAAGACAATAGAAGAAAATCGATTTATAAAATTTTTATTGTAATGACTAACGCTAAATAATAAATAGATTATAATAAATTTAAAATTATAAAAAATAAACAACAATTTAAGGAAAATTTAAAATCATTCCCAAATTTAAGCTAATAATTTCCTAAAAAAACAAAATGGAAGCAGTTCCAAGACTTCAAATGTTGAGCTTTGCTCTAAAAACAAGTCCAGAAGGAACTTCATTTTCCAATTTAAAAAGGGTGAACTAAATTTCATTAATTAAATTTAATTAAAATTTTTAAGAAATAATTGAATTAACACAATTAATTTTATAAAAAAAAACATGTCTATATTAATATAATTTTGTTCTTTAAAACCGGCGTTGAAATTTTGAATATTATATTGAAAATTTATAAAAAAAAATACAATTTCGGCAAAACAATAAAATTTCACAAATGCATTGCAATATAGGAACATTTTTAAATTTTAATTTATTACGTCACAATATTGATATAAAAAAATACAATAAAAAAAAAATGTTATCATTAAATAAAAAATATTTACTTTTAATTTAAATTCGTTTGATTGTAGGTTATTGCAGAATGTTATCAAGAAGATGCTGAATCATATTCAAAAGAAGTTTACAATTTAGAATCTCTTAGAAATACGGCTATGCGACCTGAAAAAGATATGCATGGTTGTAAAGTACTGAAAAGATATTATTCACAATTACATGCATTAGTTAATCGTTTTCCACATATAGTAGACTTTAATTTATTTACATTTCATTGGAAAGATTTAAATGTTAGCAATGTTATAGAAACAACTGATATACGATTTGAGATGGCATCTGTATTATTTAATATTGGTTGTTTACATACAGAAGTTGGTGCAACAACGCCACGTACAGATGTTGAAGGAATGAAAATAGCATGTACACATTTTCAATGTGCTGCATGGGCTTTTGGCGAATTAAAAGAAAAATTTAAAAATGTTAATTTAAATACAGATTTTATGACACCAGAATTATTAGTATTTATGCAACAAATTTCTTTTGCTCAAGCCCAAGAATGTATATTAGAAAAAAGTTTAATTGATAATCGAAAACCAATTATTGTTGCTCGTGTTACAGCTCAGATTATTAATTATTATAGTACAGCATTAGTAGTATTACTAAGTGGTGGAGATGATGGTTTTGTTTTTTCACAAGTTATTGAAAATAATTTATTAAAATTATGGAAAAAATATGTTAAATTTAAAATATCATATTTGAGTAGTATTTTATATTTGTATCAAGGGCAAAATTCAGAAGAACAACAAAAAATGGGTGAACGTGTTGCATTATATCAGGCTGCTGTTGATAAATTAGAGGAAGCGCGTAAAGAGAGTAAAGGTAAGTTTTTTCTTTTGAATCTTTTATTTTATGATCTGTTTTTATTTTAATATTAGGTAAATATATGTATTTATTTTTATTTCTAAAAAATTTTAATATCTTTTACGGTCAACAAATATATAAAAACCAATTTTCATTTTAATTTATAGTCAATTTAATAAATAAATAAAAACAAATTTCAAAAAGCACGTACACTTGTGTTTTTAACTTTCACCAAAAAATTATATGAACATTTTTTTTTGTTTAATATTTTTTATACTGGAATATCATATATAAAAATAACTTGAAATATAAAAAAAAGAAAAAGATAAACATTTGTCGATCGTTGACCAGAAGATATCATCAAATTTATTTTATTTTTTATTCCATACTGAAAATAGGTCGTTGCTATAGGTATGAGAATATTATTTTTTATTCGTTTTACTCAATTCACTTGGATAATTCGTGTTATCATTCTAATTATAAAATAAAATAATTTTTTCTTTTGATTTTGTTTTTGTAATAAAAACAAATTCGTTATACATATATATACATATACGCAAAACTTGTAAAAAAAATTAAAATCTTTTTCAGACTGTATTAAAATAAATAATTTTGTTTTTGTTTGTTACTTGATTTTAAAAATAACATAAAACTTTAAAAAATCTTAATTTTGAATGTATGTAATTGATTTTTAATATTTCCTATTTGAAAAGATATAAGAAAATATACATACACACATACATTGTCTTTATTTATTAATTTATTAAAAAATTACTTTTTAGTGTTTTTCTTAAATTAGTTTTCAAAATATTCGACTTTTACCTCACTTCTTTGTTTATGTAAATTAATAAGGTCATGAATTTGTTTTGTTTTCGTAAAATGTTTTCATTTCAATTTCATTCTTTTTGAAAAATGTCAATGTAAATATCGTGGTCGAAAAATTTTTAAAATTATAAAATATTATTATATATATACATTATGATGGTCAATTTGAAAATTAGTTAGTGGGGTGACAAAAGTTTCTTTTATGGTGTTTTATTTATTTATTTTTTCTTCCTTTTCATTTTTAATAAAATCATTATCATAGGTTTGCATTATATAGAAATCACATTAGTTTATAGCTTTTATCCAGTTTCTAGTTTAACACTATATATATATATAATATAATATGTGAAAATTAAACAAAAAAATGTTTTATTTAATATTTTTTTTGTGGTCAAAATTTACTATCAATGCGGTTTAAATTTACCCCTAACACTTACAATTTTTATTTTGTGCTTTGTTGATAAAATCACTGAACAATCAAATAAACATTTAACATATTAAATAAAACAAAAGAAGCTTTTTAACTTAAAAATTTTTTTTTTTTGTAAAGTAATTTTACGAAGTAATTTTACAAACTTTGTCAGCCATAGTATTTTCTTTTCTTTTTTTACCGTCGATATTAATTTGAATTAACTCGAAGAGAATGATTTTGTTCTTTTTCTTTTATCTATATGATTAAGATAACTTAAGAATACATCTTACTTTAATTGTATTAAAATTATTTGTATTTGTAGAGTCCTGTTGTTTTTGTCTAATCTATTGATGAAGATTTAAAGATGATAGAGATTTAATATAATTATACATAACAACATTTACAGTCAGTATTTACTGAATTTTATTAATTCATATTTAAAAAGAAAATTTTCTAAATTTTAAAATAACCGAATAAATCTACAAAATTATTGTATTTTTTGGAAGAATGCCAAGTGTTTAATTTTTACTTGCTTCCTAATTTTTTGTTTTTCTGTTTTCATTTTGTCGTATCTTTGGAAATATTTTTTTTACCACCCTTTGCGTATTGTGCCTTGTTTTTTAACAATTACTTTTTTTTATGTTATACTACACGTTTTATCAATCTTTAACAAATTTTTTTTTGTCCGAAGGACATTAATTAGATTTAAAAAAATTTTTTTTTTTTTTTTTGTTAAAAATTCCAATTTTATTGCCAATTTAAAAAAAAAAAAAAGGTACAATTGTAAATATTTTTGGTATATTTTATATATGACTAGTAATAAAAATACGGCAGTATAAAGAATAAATTTTAAAACTTACTATTAAAACAACAAAATTTAATCAACAAAACAAATAATAAATAATATATGTATAAATAAATATACACAAGAACATTTACTTAAAGACGAACAAAAAATATTAATAAATAATTTCAAATAAATATTTGTTTTTTAACAACGTAATTTTTATTTGTAAGTATTTTCGATTACCTACTATTGCAATATTTCTCACTATTTGAATAAAATTTTTTACATTAACCATTTTTAAATTAAAAACTTTTTTTTTCTTAACACAAAAATATTGTTTTTTTAAATTTATATTTCTAAAAAGATTTTGTTTTAGTATTTTTTTTTTAATTTTATATTTGGATTTGAGATTTCTACTATATCTACTTAGAAAATTAAATTCTCTTAAAAGTTTAATTTTGGTCTGAAAATTAAATAAAAAAATATATATTTTTTGGAATTTTAAACTAAAATTATGTATCGAAGTTTTTTGTTTTGTAAAGTATACAAATAATTCAACAAAAAAAAATTAAATAGAATTTGCAATTATTCATCTCTTTTGGTAAACATAATAGTACCATATTCACCAGTTAACATCCAATTTGAATCTTTTTCAAATAATTTTTCAGCATCTCCTTCTTTTAAACCACAAATCAAATCAGCTTTAACTGTACGTAACGAACATAAATTTGTTGGTTGAAAGCCTCTTAAGCATGTTTTAAAATTTTCAGTAAAATCCCACGTAAAATCACCTAACAATTTACGATAATTTAAATCACCTTTAATTATTAATAGATATGATTCAGTTAATTTATCATATAACTTTGGTGCAATTTCTTTCATTCTATAATATTCATATGGTGAAACATAAAAACGATCTGGATCTATTAACATAAATTTTCCTTGATCCACAAGTGATTGCCATTTATTACCGATTAATTTTAAATCATCATTATCGTTTTCTGATAAATATTTTAATACCCATTGAAAATCTTCCGGTGTTGTATCTGATATAAACCATGGCTGGGCTTTTAAATGAAAACGAATTTTTGTTGCTAAATTATGTTCAATTAAATATTCAGCCAATATAAAATCAGTGAAAATTTCATAACCTGCATTATCGCATATAAAATCAATATAACGTTCTCCGGTATATGGTTGTGATATTACATTCCAAAGTTCATCAAATTGATTAACCAATATAAAATCTATTAAATGTTCTGTTGCTTCTAATTGGTCACCAGTTTGTTTAATATCTTTACCTTCTGTTATTGACAAATCACATTTATTACCCCATAAATCCAAATATATCAATTTTCTTAAATATACATCTATATTGCTCTCCAATTTAAGAATAGCACGGGTACTTTTAACCAATGATATTATTGAATCTCTGGAACCAATTAAAGCTTTTTGTTTTGATGATTTAAAATAATCGAAATTTTTTAATGATTGAGTTTCTTCAAAAATTGTTTTCAAGCGACGATATAAATAACATTCAGCCCATAACCAACATGTTGAAAAATATGTTCTTGCATTTTCTTGCAACGAGCTTAAAAATATATTCCATGTACTTTTGTCCAATTCGTTTGTTTCTAATGGTAATAATTCTTTATCTGTTTGTAATTGGTATTTTAATTCAGATATATTGCCAACAACTATTTTTATTTCTTCACGTGCTTCTTCACCATATTCAGCAATAATTATTTCCTTATTTTGTGATAAATCATCAATTACTTTTGTTAAAATTACTGGAAGTCGTTCACGTAATGTATAATAGGCGAAACTTTGTTTGTACCTTCCTGTCATATTTGTATGCCTTGGAATTTTTTCATCAATAATATTTGCATTTTTTTCAAACTCAACCATTTTGATTCAAATTTAAATAATTTTCTATTTATTTATTTTTTCTAAAATTTAGACTGTTTAGCACCTATTCAAAAACGAAACTGGACTCGTTCAGCGAAATTTTTTTATTTTTAGTTGGAATAAAAATTCTCTTATAAAAAAAAAAAACCACAAGCAAAACATATATGTCATTAAAATTTAATCTAGAATCTATAGAGCGCATGTTGCTAAATTAAATATTGACAAGGTTAAAATTTCCTATGTTGCTGCAACATTCTTTTTTTGTGTATTTTGGTTCTTTTGTTTCCGAATTTCCGGTGGAAAATTTTTAACTGATATAAAATTTTCAAAAAACATATATCTGTATATGTATACTTCTTATCATAATTTACAAGGTTTTTAAATTTTTTTTTTCTTTTGTTTTTTGTTCAAACCACAATAATTTGTCCTCGATTTTCTTCCTTAATTTTCTTTAAAGAAAAAAATTTTGCTAAATTAAAAATATTTTTGTCTTTTTTAAAAAAATCGTTTGATTTTTGTTTAATCTTTCTCTTATTTATTCTCAATAATTTTAAAGGCCTCCCAAATCAAAAGGAAATTGCTGAAGCATTAATATTTACAGCCGATGTTGTAGAAGGTAAACGTAAAAATGCCAAAAATGAAAATGAATTTATTTATCATGAAGCTGTACCAGAATTTTCTGATATTACTGCTGTACAGGGTGCTAATTTAGTTAATGGAACGGGTTTTAGTATAACTGATCCTGATATTTTTGGTGAAGATATATTTGCTCGTCTTGTACCAATGAAAGCCCATGAAGCAAGTTCATTATATAGTGAAGAAAAAGCAAAAATTTTGCGAAACATTGGAAATAAAGTTGAAGAAAAAGATAATGAGCTTTCAGTATTTATGAGTTCATTAAATATTGAAAATCTTAATATTAGTGATGAACAAGCTAATAAAATTCCTCAGGGTATTGTGGACCGTTGCGCTCTTTTAAATGCTAAAACAAGTGCAATACCTGATTTAATTTCTTCAATGTCTAATTTAGCTGAAATATGTGTGGATGTGGAAACAAATTTGCGTGATATTCGTGAAACTTTAGATGAAGAAGAATCTAAAGAGAAACAATATCAACAATCTACAGGTGTTCATAGAGCTAATACACATTTTACTGAATTAACACGAGAATTTCAGAAATATTTAGAAGCACATCAAAAAGCTGGTGATAGTAATGATACATTACGTAAAGCAATGGAATTACATGTAAATAACTTAAAAATTTTATCGAAACCATTACAAGAGATTCAACAAAGTATACCAAAATTAAGTGGACAACTTAATGATGGAATGTTTAAAGAACTGAAATTAATCTTAAATAAAGTAAATGAAATGAAAGCACAACGTGCTCAATTTCATGCAGATCTTAGAATAGCAATTAATTCAGATGATATTACAAGTAAAGTTATTGCTCATGGTCCAAATGATTTAAAAGAGCTATTTCAAAAAGAATTAGGAAAACACGATCAGATTGTTAAATTAATTGAACAAAATTTAACTGCTCAAGCCAATATTTTAACTGCTTTAACTGATGCATACGCTAAATGTGCACCATCATTAAAGACTATGAGTGATGTTAAACTTAAAAAAGAAAATTTCTTTTCTTCACTTGCTGCTTCTTATGATGTTTATGAGGATTTATTAGCTAAAAGTGCTAAAGGTAGGTTTTAATAAATTTGAAATATATATAACTATACATATGTACATACATTCAATTTTTTTTGTATGTTTGCTTTTTTTAATTTAGGTTTAGAATTTTATAAAAAACTTCAAGGAAATATTCAAAAATTATTAACAAGAGTTAAAGCAGCCAGAGATGTACAAGAAGAAGATCGGAAACAAAGAATAAAATCAACAACTTTGAATAATAAAACGAATATTGATTTACCACATTCAGTAATAAATTCTGGATCGACCATGAAGGATGTAGGTAATGCACCAAAACTGAAGGATTATTTAAAAGATCATAATACTAATATGAAAAATTATGCAGCATATCCTAAAATTTCCGATACATCAAATTTAAATTATATTCCATCAATTAGACCAAATCCATTAGGTTCAGAAAATCCTGCAGCTGCTGCATGCATTAAAACTACTGCTGGAATAACAATTCCATCTAATCATGCAACATATACAGCCGTAGGGCCAATGGATCCACCTCCACCATACTCTCCCTTACCGCCCACAGTATCAAATTCAAGTTACGACTCTTTAGGATATGTTAATCCTATTTATCAAAATTCATCTGCAAACCATCCAAATAATTCATATTTGTCCGCTGCTGTGTTTCAACAAAATTTATCAGCCCAGCAATATCAAAATAATTATAACAATGTTCAAAATCAACGAATGCAACAAAGTATTTCCCAACCGCCACAGCAAGTGAAGCAACAATCTTTTCAAAATACATCACTAGCAAATCAGAATTTACCAGCTAATGCGATCCATAATTATCCATCGCCTGGCAATCTAACTTTACAACAACAACAACAGCAGCAACAACTGTTATATCAACAACAACAAATTCAAAACTCTCAAACCCCATATTCAACATATCAAACAAACCTATTGACACAAAATGCTTCTCCAGTTACACTCTTGACAAATCAAATGAAAAATATAAATATTCAACCAGAACAACAGCAACAAATTCCTAATCCATATTACCAACAAAGTGGAATTCCATCTCAATATAATCTTCAAAGCACTCCAACACAAATTTTACAAAAGTCAGAACAAATGCAAACTCCACCTAATTTACAGCAGCAACAGATTTCTTCACAAATACAACAACAGGAACCACAGAAAAATCAACAACCGGGGAATTATCAACAAGTATCTGACCAAAATTTATCCCAAACACAATATCATAACATTCAACTTCAAAATCAAATACAACAAAATCGAAATCCAATAGTCCAACAAAATCCAAATCAAATTGTTCAACCAAATCTACAACAACAAAATTCTGTAAAATTACAACAGCAACATAACACTCAAGAAGGTGGTCAATTGTATGCTCAACAACTTATGCAACAGAATAATAACAATTATGTAGGACAACAAAATCAAATAAATGCAACAAATATGCAACAACAACAGTATCTTAATCAAATGACAACTCAATCACAACAACAACAACAATCTCTATCGCAAGCGAATCAACAAAAATCACAGCAACAACCAACTCAATCACAACAACAGTTTTTTCATTATAATCAACAAACAAATTCTCTGGCACCATCTCAGCAAACTCCAGCTTTTGGTTCACATCCAGGGTATTCTTTTAATCAATCTAGTGGTCAATATCAATACGGTAGTGGTTTTCAATATGCTTCAAATAATCCGGGTCTTATGCAATATACTAATTCAACAGCAAATTTTCAAGATAACAAAAACATTAATACAACAGATGTAAATCAATTATCAGTGAGTTCTGAAATTGGTCAAAATTATGATAAACAGGTAAGATTTATATTTTTAATAATCTTTATATAAATTTATTTATAATTTTATTTACGTTATTTTTATTTTTTAACTTTTATTTTGTACAGTATTCTTTAATAACAAATCAGAAAAGCAATGGTCAAAATGTTAACTATCCACAACAACAATTACAACAGCAACAGCAACAATCGATATATGCTAATAACACATACCAACAACCGCTACCACCATTTAGTAGTGGAATGTCACAATATCAACAAGATCATTTGCAACCAATGGTACCAAATTTAACTCCTTTGACATATGTTCAAAGTAATAACAACAATACAACACAAACAACTACCAGTTCAGAGGGTATCAAACCAAACTTCAATCTTAATAATAACTTTAAATTTATTTTCTTTTAAGGTTTACCAAAAACGAATATACCACCCGGACAAATAACAAATCAACCTACAAAACCAGTAGTATCTAAAGCTAAAACTAAACAAATAAGATCAAAATTTGATTTATTAACAGATACAAATGACAATAGTACGATTCCAGTTATACCTGGGTCAGTTTTACAACCTTTAGTTGCAAAAGCAACAACAATAGAAGACAATTTAAACTCAATGACTGATTCAAATAATATTTCTGCTGTTACCGGTGGTTGTGATACAGATAGTGTTCATTCATCAGATGGAAAAAATTCAGAGAGTAAAAAAATAGTTTCACAATCGCCGTTAGTTCCAAGTACATCACCACCAGCATTGCAACAACAACAACAATTATCGTTATCAAATGATATTCCAATATTTTTATCAAGTAATCGTAAATATAGTTGTGATAATATTTCAATTCATTCTGATCTAAGTTCATTAGATCATAATTTTGATTGGGATTCAATGTCAATTCAATCAAATGATATGGTTGGTGGAAGTGCCACTACTAGTAATAATTTTAATACAAAATCAACATCATTAAGTAGTAATCAACAACAACTAAAACCTAGTACTGATCCATTTGAAGATTCAAAAATATTAAAATATTTTCATAAAGAAGTTGAACATTATGAAAAATGTATAGATTCATTAGGTATTAAAATGTTAAATGGTAATACACCATTATTTAATAAATGGAAAGATTTACAAGACTTATTGCAAAAAGATGAAACAAAACGAAGTGCAAGTATTGCAAAACTATTTCCAGAAAAAAATCGTACACCTGATTCAATACCATATGATCATGCAAGAGTTGTTTTAGAACGTAGT
The DNA here is from genome assembly GCA_947095535.1 of Poecilobothrus nobilitatus. NCBI lineage: Eukaryota > Metazoa > Arthropoda > Insecta > Diptera > Dolichopodidae > Poecilobothrus > Poecilobothrus nobilitatus. Next base: position 56,214,953 of record OX352774.1, read on the forward strand.
ACTGATGACTATATTAATGCTGCATATGTAAAAGTAAGTTTCAATATTTTATTAATTTTTTTTTTGTTCGTTATAATTTTTTTTTAAGTTAAAATTAAAAAGGTAAGGCCTTGCATTTAGTACTGTCATTTTATGTCCAAAGGAGTTATCTACCTATGAGAAATTCTTACAAAAAAAAATACAATATTTCTTCCTTTTTTTTTGTTGTCTTTCTCAATTTAAAGTTGATGGATTGTAAATTGGTAAGTGGACATAAACATAATGATTGCAATAGAGATCATATTATTACTTGCTTAAAAATATCATGTGTCATTGTAAACTGAACTCGTTTTACATTAGGTAACCATTTCTATATAGTTTACAATAAGATTTTCATTGTACATACTTACAACTTACAAGTTTTTTTTTTTGCTATTTCAACTATTGTGTATTTGCAATTTAATCATACTACATAGTTTATTACATAAACTTTTTAATATTTTTGTTGCAGTGAAACCTGTTTTAAGTCAGAATATATAAAGTTTAAACAAAATTCGTCATGATTAGTCCCAGATTGATTGAAGGAAATTACGGTGTTCAATATTTTGAACGAAAAAGGAAAAGATCAATGCATCTTATTTTTATGGAATATCTTTTTTCTGATAAACAGATATGTCAAAAGGTTTGAACTTCCCGCATATGACTTTTGTAGAAGCTGCAAAGACCAAGAGAAATTGAAATACATATTTCGTCTTTTGTATTAATGTTCTGAAATTCCGTAAATGTGCCCATTTACTTAACTAGGTTTTTTTTTTTCATATTACTCTTAATTTTGAAGGGCGGGAGTTGTCATTTGCTTTATATTGTTTTTTTATTCCTTGGAGTACTGAAAAATTTCATTGTTAAATATTTTCATCAGAATGTACTGTAGCGGTACTGTACTTTACAGATTTCACTGCACTATTATTGTTAATACAATTTTAAATTTATAATTTTTAATCCTTTCTATTAAAATAGAAAGTTTTATCCTTAAATAATATATTTTTTGTTTAAAATTTAGGACTTAGGACCTGGTTGTCCAGTTATGATATTAGCTCAAACACCCTTACAAAACACAACAAATGATTTTTGGTCAATGATTTGGAAACATAAAGTTAGAACCGTTGTATGCTTACATACTCCTAATGAGGTAAAATTTACATTATTAATTAACTCTGTATATCATTTTTATTTTATATTTAATTTTTAGATTCTTGATACATTTTGGCCACAAAATAATGATAAAGAATTACATTTTGATGATTATTCTATTCAATTTGTTAAACAAAATGATTTATCTCATTGTATTGAGTATAATTTAAAATTAACAATGAATGGTGCTGATGCTATAATCAGTTTATCATTATTACAAATAAAATCTTGGAGTAAAAAGTACAAAATACGTTTAATACACTTTCCAATTGCAAAAAATAATTGTTTTTTTTTAATTTTCTTTATAGCAATCCTACACATATATTAGAAATAGCTCGTAATATGTTAACAACACATGAACAAAGAAATCATGAATTTAACTCAAATTCACCATTAATAATGAATTGTTTAACTGGTTCTGAACGTTCTGGACTAGTTTCATTAGGAATATGTGCTATATTATCAACGAAAACAAGACGACCAACATTAATTGGTATGTAATTGGCATTTTGTTTTAAATATTTGTCATGAAATTCCTTCTATTAGTATTTCAATTGTACTTTTCCATGTCCAAATTAATTTAAAATATTTTGTAAGCAAGTATTGCACGGTTCAAGCATGGAGATAGGATTTATATAAATTATGTTACTTTCGGTCGTTTTAATATTATTCGATTAACTTCTCTCAACCTTTGCTAAAATGAAAAACTTATTTTAATATTATTTTTAGATGTTGTTGATATTTGGTATCGAATATGTTCACAACGTAAAAATGCTCTTAAAGATGCTAATAATTTAGAATTATCAATGAAAATTGTATTATGTCATGCTCATAATGTCCTAAATCAACGTAAGTTTTGTTTATTTTTTAAATTAAAATAATTATTGAATAAGCTTTTTAATATTTAGGAGGTATTATGACATCATATCAAATGAAATTGGCTCAGACAGCGGCAGCAACTGAAAAGGAGGAAGTTAAAGATCCATTAAGAGAATTAGATCCATTATGGAAATTAAAAAATGAAAAATAAAATTATTAAAAATAATCGTTCATTTTCTTTTGTAATAAAATTAGAAGTGAAAGAGTCACACATAAAATTTATAAATTGTAATAAATAAAAATATAATATTATATATGCAAGGATACTAAAAAGATAAAAAAAAAACAGATTTATATTACTAGTTAGTTTATATTATTGTTTTTACATTAAAAAAAAAATTTAAAAAAATCAAAATTTTATTCTTATACATTATACTGTTTAATGTTTAATCAATGTTATTTCATACCAGCTAAAAAATAATTAATTATAAAATGATATTAATCTACTACATATTTTTATTCATATGCAAAAGTTATATTCATAATTATACATTATTATTATTACTATTATTTTATTTCAGAAATAAAATTTATTAAATTAAAAAAAAAGCTTCGTTTTCTTTAAACTATTTAGGAACCTTCAATTTTGGTTGTTCCATACATCTTTTTGATTCATTTATGAATAAACACTATTTACGCAGAGAACTTAGAACTTTTAATTTCTTAAATTAACATTGAAATAAGGTGTCCGTGTAAGTTTTTGACCTATTTTGACGTGAATCTTTTGAATGTGATCTCTTAAATTTAGTAATCTAATAATTTTTTGAAGATAAATTTTATAATTATTAACTAGTAACTACATATGTACAACATACATATGTATATTCTTTTCAACTGGCTAAAATTTAGAATGCAAAATCAAAACATCAACATTTTTTGTACAATGGTAGTTTTATTAAATTCTAATAAATTTTGTTTTATTTTTCCTGTTAACATTATACTTTTCTTAAAATATAATTTTATTTTTATTTGAAGGAAAAAAAAGCTTAAAACTAAATCATTCTTAAAAACATTTGTTTTGTTTTTAAAATTATTTTTTGCATTCTTAAAAATCATTTTTGAAAATCATCAATTTATAATAGTTTCATTTTTATTTTAATCTAAATTAATTTTAAATTTTATTCTTGATTTTTTGGTGGTGGTCTATAAACGCCAACAACAACAGCATGATCTCTTTCATAAGGTTCAAGTGTAAGTTGTTCTTGTGGTTTTAATTTATCGGCTATCATTTTTTTAACTTCTGAGGCAAATACAGCTTCTGGTTGGGCTGTTGAATCTATACAAGATGCTTTAATTGATATAACAAAATGACCACCATTCTTTAAGAAATGTTGTGCATTTAATGCAACTATTCTACCTTGATCTGGTTGAGCTACATCAGCAAATATTGTATCTACCATACCAACTAACATTCTATATTTATGTGGATGACGTGCATCTTCAATTATTGGTATAATATTGGTGCGTTTTTTAGCTACATTAATTAAATCGCGACCAGAACGATGTGAAAATTCTACAGCATATACTAAGCCTTCAGGTCCAACAATATCTGAAACATGTGAAACTGTTGTACCAGATGCAGCACCTAAATATAAAACTTTTGTTCCAGGTGGCATATGAATTTTATCAACACCACCTAATATTGCTGCCGCTAATTTTGAACGAAATGGATTCCATACTCTGTATTCAATTTTTTCACCTTCACTTTCAACAGAAATACGTTTTTCGCCATAAACTTCAGAACCAGGAACAAAATTTCTAGTGACTAGTGCATCTTCTTTACCGCGAGCAATGAAAACTCCTTCATGACGATGTGGTTCTAAAACTACAGTTTTTCCACCTTTCATTCCACCACCACCTCCTCTACCACCACGGCCACCCCCACCACGACCTCCTCCTCCGCGACCGCCGCCACCACCACCACCACGACCAAAACCGGGTTTATCTCTGAAACCACCTCCGCCACCTCTACCGCCGCCATCCCGACCTCTACCACCAAAACCACCACGACCTCCTCCATCACGACCACCACCTCTTCCACCTCCTCCACCACCTCCTCCACCACCTCCACCACGGCCACCACCACCTCCTCTGCCACCACCACTACCTCGAGGAGAAAATCCTGGACGACCCATTAAAATTTATTTAATATTATTTGAAAAAAAAAATAGACACGGGAAAGCTTCAAACTTGATAAATTGAAACTTCAGTTCACAATACAATTTCACGTGTTTATTATAAACAAAATATATATTGTTTGAGGTTATATCAATTTTGACATTTCTTAAATCAAGTATTTGAAACATTTGTAAAGTCAAAAAGCAACAAGCATGTGTGTACAAACAAATGCTGCTAAGCGATTTGAATACCAAAACTAGAAAGAATAGTGTGGTGTCTACATTTACTTTAAAAAATATTTTGTACAAATTTTATAATTTTTGTAATAATTTTCCTAGTATACTATCATACTATGCTACAATATTAGTACTTATGCATTATTATTTTTATTTTTGATTAAATAAAAATAATTGTTTTATTAATAATGCAATATTATTAATTATTATTTATTGTATTTGTTTTTCGTTAATGTAGTTTATGGAGTAGTTCAAAACTTTTTTGATTTTTCTTATTTCGGTAACTAATCAGAATTGAGAATCAGTAATCACTAGACATATTTATGCCAAATAAAATGTATGAACTGATTAATTTTCATTTAAGTTGAATTTTTTGAAAAACGTATTTTAAATTACTGAACAAACTTATTTATTTAAATTTTTAGACTTTATTTTGTTTTTGAATATTTTTATTATGAACTATATTAAACTTAATATTAAACTAGATGTCGTTAAGGTAACTTAATATATATTTATCAATCAAAAACAATGTAAACTTATTTTACAAATATTTAGCCTTCTCTTGACACATCACATTATAAAAACACATGCATACAAATTACAATCGTTCAAAATTGTGTTGTCAGTAAAGTTGCAAAAAAAAATTAAAAAATATTATAGTATTGGAATGGTAATGGTCATAGTCCATAGATAAATTATGGTATTATGTATGCATGTACATAGGTCCTTTTTTTTTAAATTATTTTCGCTTGATTTTAAAATGTTTCGTACTCATTTAATGGACTGAAAAAAATACTTATTTCGGTCTGAATATAAGATTTTATTTTGAATTTTTGTATTTATTAAACAACTTCACTCTACTTTTATAAATAATTTTCAATTGCTTAAAATGCTTCAAATCGAAAATACTCAATCCAAAGTGAATTAGCAACAGCGATTATGTACATATGTATGTACATATTATATTTTTAAGATGATTAAAAATCGCTTTTTAATTATATAACAAGCGATTTTTAACCACCTAATCTACTCTAATGATTTTTTTTTTTCCTAAGGGAGGTGGGAATCTTCCAAAGACACCAAGAATTTCGCCCTTGGTAGTGTCAGATTTTTACTGACTAAACCCACCTACCCCTTTAGACAATATAATGGGATGAAACCCTTACCAGCGAACGCAGTATATTGACTATGGAGTAGGAAACATTGAATTGGGAGTGGGACTATAAGGAAACAATGAATCCGCCTATTATTATTACTATTTTGCTAACAGTGACTATAGGCCGTTACAATAGTTACAACATGTAGTAGTATATAACACCTAATTATTACATGAGGCATAACCTACATTAATTTTTAGAAGGCCTGGACATCGAAATACTTAAATGTGTTTGTGCAAATTGTAAATGTATTGTGAGAAAAAGCTTCCAAAAATGACATTTCATAAAGATTTTTTTGTTCTTTTCTGTTTTTGTTTTTGTTTAAGAAAAATGCCTATTTTTAACAATTTTCTTTTCGAGTTTTCGATATGAAATATTTACCCAAACATGCCAAATTGTATATTAAAATAAAATTGATGGAAAAATGGAAATTTTTCTTTAACATACCAAAATTTCAGCTTTCAACTCGAAATTTTTAATATATTTTCAACAAAATAAAATTTTTAGTTTTTCTCTAGCATTTCATATCGTCGCCATTTAATACTCTCAAAAAATTATGAGAGTACACAATTATAATAAATTAGTGAACATAACCTAATAATTTAAAAGCTTTCTAATAAATTGTACTGCAAATTTGGAAAATATATTTTAGTTCAAACTAAGTTTTTATATTTTTAATTATATTAAAAAATTATAAAATTTATATAAAAATAAAGTTTGAAGTTTTATCTTTATGTCAATAAAAAAATTAACTTTCAAATCATATTTTTCAGCAATATTTTAAAGAAAAGAAAAAAAGAAGTACCAAATTCTGGTTAAGCAATTTTCGTGTTTTTCTATACAGTCTATAAAAAAAAAATTATTGTAAATAGAATATTCATGTACTGACATGAAATATAATTGTTTTGTTGTAAATTAATTACTTTATTTTGTTTTATTAAATTTTATTTTAAATATATCATATTATTTAGTTAAAAAATTATTTATATATTATTTGTATGTATTAATATATTTTTTTTTATTATTTTAGTTTAAGACCTAGTCTTCAGGCGATACCACTTTAAAAATAATCGCCATATCCCCTACTTCAAAGGAAAAGGCGAATAACTTATAATATTAATTTATTTTATTATAGTAATAAAAATTTTAAATAAGTTAACATAAATTAACTTATTGTAAAAAAAATTAAATAGTTTATTTTTTGCACTTAATTTTATATGCATTCTAAAAAATTTACAATATTTATTAAAGCAAATCAATATTGCAAATCAGTAATGTACCAAATTAATGCTCTTTTAAAAAGTTTTTAAGAAGCTTTTTTTTGTTGAAAAGTAGTTGGAAGACATTTTTTAAAATGCATATTTATGAATGAAAATTTAAAATTTTTAAAAATTTCTTTTTACTAAAAAACGTAAAAAAGATGGAACTTTAATGCTCTTTTAGGACGAAATTAAAAACAATCTGTAGTTTTTGTGTTATTTCCAGATTTCTAGGAGGACTACTATTTTTTTCCATAAGACTACGTGTATTTTTTTTGAAAAAAAGGACTACTATTTAGCTTTCCTCTCTCAATGTCCAGGCCTTCTAAAAATTAATGTAGGTTATGCATGAGGTAATTACTGAAGTGAAGGCAACCCCCACTGTCACTGTAGCGGCTATTATTATTGGTATTAGTATTACTTAATTAATAGTAGTAATAATTATTCTTAATATTATTATTACTACTATATTAATTATACAATATATACATTATTACGATATAAAAGTACTACATATTTTTTATTTATGACCTGACCGGGGTTTGAACCCAAGGCCCTTCGATTGAAAGGTTGGCGACTTAACCACTGCGTCATGAGTCACATTGTCAGTTCCGTCAGACGAATTAAATCTAATAAGTCTGTGCTTAATTTTGCTAAATTCGGTTTTGAGTAATTAAAGTCTGAACTGAATGAGTAAGTTTTTAGCCAATTATATAAATTTACTAATGAGAGATGTGATGGTAGATAGTGATAAATGTATAGTGGTAAATACTAGATAGATAAATGCAGTCGGTAGGTATAAAATTATTCTATATACATACATAGATACATACATTATGTATTGATTATACTTGATTATAATAACTTACATATCTATACAATAGTAAATGGTGCATGAATTTAAAAATTTTTAAAAGATAACAAGTCAAAAAGATTGTTTTTTATAGACTGTAGAATGTTGATAACAAAATTGAACAATTCACTCACATTTTAAAGAATTTCCGTTCATTTATTTATAGTTAAATAATATAGTTATATGTATGTAAATATATTATGTATCTATTATGTGTAATAAAAATTTAAAGATATAATTGTATCGTCTTTAATTTATAATCCTTCTAAAGGACAACAATATTTTATTTTAGCATATACATAAGTAGTTGTTTATTTTTAGCGTTGAAAATGTTTATACATATTAGTTATTATAATTTATAAACAATTTTTAAATTCTACACCATTTTTCTTTTGAATTTATGAATGAACTTGACTTTACAATATAAAATTCATTCAACTTCTCTATATACATACATACATATATATATAATCGTTGTTTTTCAATTAGAAACAGATTAATATCCTTGGAGTGAAACAAGTAGTAAAATAAATACATCGTACGAGTGCATTAATTCAAATATACTTATATACATACATATGTATGGATGTGTATAAATAATATATGTATATGTAATTTAATTACTAAATGATTTAATACACCATAATTTTTAAGATACAAAAACAGAATCTGCTATATTTCAAATTAAAAATTAAAAAACTTGTAATAATAAAATCTTTAAAATTTACAGATGTTATGTACTTTTAATTGTTTTTTTTTTTGTGTTCAATGAAACTTTTAAATACCAATCTTATATCCATTTTAATCTTATACTCTGATATTTATTCTATTGATCATAATCATTATCATGATTATGTATGATCATTATTACTAATAATCTTGCATTTCCATATAACACGTGTCACTTCATCATTATTTATCTGGCAGTGGTGGCTGCTGATAGTGTTAGTGTTATAAATTTTTACGCTTTAATGCCTTTATTTTTATTCTTTTGTTTATTGCGCCCTTAATAAGATCAGAAACCTGGCTGAATGAATGTAGTATGGTACTTTTACACTTGTTTAAAAAAAATACAGTTTATTTATGAATAAATATATGTACATATGTATGTACATACATAAAATATAAGGAGTGGGAGGAGTGAATTAATCTATAAAGATAGGAAGAGAAATATTATAAATTGATCCGAAAATTAAAGTGCACGACCATCATCTATGGAGAACATCTGTTGTTGGTTGAAAAATAAATTAAATATGAAGGACGACGACGTTACTATAAAGTGATATTTTGCAATGTTTCGCAAAATTTCAAAGTGATTTTTAATTTTTCTTGTTTATGTTTTACAGTTTTACTTTAAAATTGACATGTGCCTTCTATATTACTAAATTAAAACAACAAATTTTAATGTTTTCTTTTTTGTAGAGAAATTAAAATTGTTAAAAGTCTTTTAAGATGTTTCAAAAATGACAACTGTTTAACTCTGATGATTGTCATTTACCTTTTGACCTTTTGTTTTTTGTTTTATTAGATGATATTTTATTTGAGAAAACCTTCATTATCTCCTAAACAAAACTTGTTATTTTTTTTTAACATATCGATTGCTTTTCATACATACATATGTAATAATTAATCAAAATTATATTGTCTACTAACAGTTCTACTATGCTTGTAAATGTAATGCAAGCAAGTAGGAAGGTTCGCTTTGTCTCAAGAAATCGCTTAATTTCCCAGAATAATTAGATATATTATAATGATCTCTAAGAACTACAGCAAATACTAAAATAATAGCAGATATCATAAGTTCGAGGAAAGAACATTAAATAGATTAAATAAATTTTTTTCTTTTTTCTTACTCCTATAAGGAGCATAGGGCATCGACTGTCATTTATTTCATATTTGACTAAGCTTCAGTTTCTGGAATCATTATTTGACTAAGCCATTGATTACTCGGGTGTAGCTATTGTACAAGACAAGGCGTTTCTTTAGTTCTATGCCTATCCTACACAAGAACTATATTTTATTATTATTTTATTATATACTATTACAATATGATATTAATTATAATTTATAAGATATATACCTATGTATATATGCATACTTATTTTTAATTTAATTATATTATACTAATTATATATTATAAGAAAAATCTATATTATTTTATTAATCTATATGACCCAGCCAGCAGAGGAGAAGGCAGGAAAACTTGGTTTTGTAACAAAATTGAAAAATCCTGTAAAATAAAGGAGATTTTCCAGAATCATCTGAAGTAAACTACATCAATTCCAAATACTGTTGATTATTCATTTTGCATGGTATACGCAATAAAGCGACGAACCTATGCCATTTTTTCGACAAAATGCTTATTAAAGCACTGCAGAGATTATAGTACCTATGGACATTATCAGATTACTTTAAAACTTTCAAAATTGACTAGGTCTATTGAATTTTTTTTACTGTGTTTTTCTTAAAATCATAGAATTCTATGAATCAGTAATTTGTTTTTGATTTTTTTGTTTTTGTTGAGTTTAAGAAACTTCGCCCTAAAGGAAAGAAAGAAAAAGATAGAAAGATTAAAACAAAATATTTTTATGTCTCGACTTTTCTATTTATAATTTATTATTAAGAAAAATGTAGAAATAATAAAAACGCAAGACTGAAAAAAAAAAAATTAAAAAATCAGAAAACAAATGCCAATTACAAGTGCGCCACTCTTCAACCAAATTAAAAAAAAAGAAAATGGGGAACATAAAAATTAAAAAAAATAAAATGGAAAACTTGAAACAGGGAAACTATTTTTAGTCCAGAAAAGACAACCGTATACGTAACTATAATATAAAAATGTATGTAGATATGTACATAATGTATATATATATTGCGTTCTTAAGAAGTTCAAATAAAATTTAAAAAGATATTATTGCATTTTAAATTTTATAAATAGGTAGGTTATACCAGATACATACACTTTTCTTCTTTGATTTCATTGGAGTTCTGTTTTTTAGAAGTTTCTTTTATAAAAAATTTAAAATTCCGATCAATAAAATAATATACATACGTTATGTATGTATACGTGAATGTTTTATAAACATTAAAATAAAATTATATATGATAGATAGATGAATCTTTTAAACCCAAACTAGGTGGATAAAATGCAAGAAGCTACATTTTAATCACCAATTAATTAAAAATTTTGTATATATGTACATAAGTATGAATGTAAACTTTTTGAAATTAATAATTAATGAAAGAGAAAAAAACAGATAATATATTATTTAATTAAACCAATAATATATTGATGTAGAATTGAGCTATTTTCTTTATTATGTCTTTAGAAAAATAAAATTTTATTTAATTTTTTTTTTTTAATTTTATTTGAAGGAAGAAATTATTTTGAATTCTTTTAATTTTTATAAAATAAATATTTCTAAGCATTTCCTTTTGAATACTGAAAGTTTTCTATTTTAAAATTCTATATTAAAAATTTATTCGTAATTTGAATAAAAAATACTATACATAATCATATTTATTTTTAACTCCATTCATAGTATATTAATTGATAATATATATACATATGTCATTCTATATGTTAGAAACGCCGATGATCACTTATATATGTATATGGATCAAAAATACATATTAAAAAAAAATTAATTTTGTTTAAAGTAGGTACCGAATAATAATACCACATATTAAAATATTTTTTTTGCGCCAACACTTAAAATTTAAAAGATTTAAATTATTTTAACTAAAAATTTTTGATAATTATATCTATCCTAAGACCTGTACTAAAATAAAAATTCAAAAATTCTAATGAGATTCTAATTGCGATAAAAACTTTTTACAATCTTTTAATTGTGATCTACTATACTATTGGATGTGATCTAAACAGAATTTAAACCCAAGAACTTTCCATTTAGTTATTATACTATATTGGTCAAATATATCATAAAAATTGTATATAAAATAATGAAATAAAATAAAATAATAATAAAAGACTTTTAGTTCAAATCATAAAAGCATATATACATACATATGTATGTATAAAAGTAAAATATTATTCTCTCAATGCTTAGAATTTTGCTGCAGAGCTATTAAAAACCATAAGAATTATTAATCCCAGACAGGAATTTATTCTCTTATATCATTTATTTAAACAATTTAACGTTGGCTCTGACCTGTAATAAAATTATGAAAATGTAAAGTAAACCACTTAGAATTTTTGCATGAAATAATGTACATGAAAATACAGCTGCAGTATATATTTAGCTTTGATCGGAACTTTTAGATTGAGGACTTCTTTGTGTTTTTAAAAAATTTTACATTTCAAATACATACCTTTGAACTATGAATATAAAAAATATTAAATTTAATAAATATAATGTAATTACGATTTTTAATACCGTATTAGGTACCTTATATACATTCGTTTTTAAATTAATTTTTTTCTTTTTCGGAATTTGAAATTTTAAAATTTTTTTCAGATCGGAAAAATCTAACTAACCAAACTATTCGCAATATTTTTGCAAGGTTTACTTTTTTATCAATGAGTAATTTTCAGTTTGTATGAAACTGGTTAAGATTAAAATTTTGTTTTAGTACCTATCTTTAGTTATAGGCCTTAAATTAAATAATTTTAAAATATTTTTAATTCTTAGAAATATTTTTCTATATTCAGCGTTTTCTTTTCTTTGCAGTTTATTTTTTTTTAAATTTTTTTATAAAAATTAAATATCTTTAAAGAAAAACCGCTTTATTATCATTTTATTTAAAAAATAAAAAAAAAAAACAATTCAAAGAAACTAAAAAAAAATTTTTTTTTAATTATTTAAAGTTATTTTTTTCATTGGGAATTTTTACAAATGATTTGAAAAAATGTTTTCCAAATCATTGTCAAATTCATGGAAAAAACAAAAACCATAAACAAAAAATTACTGATAACTTAACTAAAAAAAAAAAAAATAAAATCATTCGAAAATAGCTACATATGTATATGTAGGTACCAACTTTATTTTTGTTTTTTAAGTTAAATGTTTTTTTTTTTTCGTTTTTACTTTTAAACTTTTTTAAGATTTCTTTTTTTAAAAATAAAATTTTTTTTTATTTTTTTTAATTAAATTTATTACTTTTAATTTTAATTTACTACGAAATAAAATAAATAAATAAATTCTAAAAACAAACAAAATTGTTTATGTGTTTTTTTTTGTTTTTTTTTTGAAGCTTTTTAAAATCCAAACTGATACCTGTTACTTTTATTAAGCTTTTTATTCAGTTTATCTATTAAGATTTTGTTTTTCTTCTATCTTCTGACCAAATAAATATAAACACCCACCTTGTATGAAATCTTCAAAATTAAAAAAAAAAAAACAATTTTTTTTTTTTGTAAATTTTCTACGATATTTTCCGATCCATAAGCCGGGAGGCTGATAAACCAGGAAATATTTTCGGAAAAAAAAAAAAAAATTAAATTATTATAAACTGTTTTTGTCTTATTTTTTTTTTTTTTTTTTTGGTTTTCGAGAAAAATTTTAATTTTTTTCCTCTAAAATACGATGGGTGAAAATTTTTAAGAAAAAATATAAAAATTTTACAAGTCCACCTGTATGATTTTGCTAGAAGAAAAAGCGACATTGTTGTTATTTAAAAAAAAAATAAAACAAATAACAAATAAAGAAGAAAAACAATAAAACAACAAAGAAAACAAAATTTATTTAAAGGTAGGCGTGTGTGTGCGTTTTAATTTTTAACAACTTTAGATTTTATTAATTTTTTTTTTTTAAAGTGGGGTAAATTTATTTAAGTTTTTATAGGTTTCATTTTTTTTTTTTAACTGTTCGTTTGTTCGATCAAGTTACAGCTCAGAACTGTGCAGCTTTGTATTAAACATCCTTTTTTTTTTTATCGTAAACAATATTAATCTCTTCCATGTTCAGGTGTAACTGGTTGTAATGAAAATTATTGTAACGAAATTCTTTTATAGATCTAATTAGTTTTCTGACATTATAAATTCTAGTAAATTCTAGTTCACTATTCCAGAAACAGGAAATAGTTCCTATTTAGCATATCGGGTGATTAAGTGAACTTTACTGTGTTATTAGCAGACTTTTGGAGAGTAAATCTTACAATATTCTTTAACTAAAATATATAGATTTAAACGTCAAAATTTCGTTTAAATAAAATTGCTGAAATATTACTTTAGATTGATATAAAATAACTTTTAAAAGAGAAAATTAAATTAAATTTTTTCATTTCACATTCAATGCATCATTTTTATTACTTTTAAATTTAAAAATTTATGCGACTTTTGTGAAAATAAAATTTTTTGTTTCGTTTTTCGTCGTTTCATACGCAATGCCCAAAATTCATAAGCAGATCTTTCGATTCGATCCTCATTGAAATTTTAAACATCAAGCCTGTGACAATTTTGTTTTGTGTATATCGTCATTAGGAGTTAGGTGATTCTTACAATAAAGTGCAAAAAATTTGTAATGCACATAACAACATAAATTACAATAGAAATATTATTTTATCATATTTGGTGATTTTTATAACGATAAAATATTTTCTAATCTTTTCATATATTTTGAAAATCATATTTCAAAAAATATAATGCATTTATTATTTATTTTAGCTAAATGCATATAATTTTATCGTAATAATTTAGACTATTTTTGGAGTATGTACATATATATTACCTACTTAATAACGAAAAATATATCTATGCATTTTTAAAATTTATTTAAAAAAATTTGTTTTTCTTTTTTTATATAATAACATCAATAAAACTATAGAGTTTATAATAAAAAAAAAAATTAATAGTTTAACCATTAAAGTAAACACAGCAATTCAAAATCTAAAACCGCAAAGGAAGTTTAGATATAGAAATAAAATAATCTCAATTATTTCATTGTGATTCATTTATTCTACAAAAATAATTCCACTTTTTTTTTTTTAAAAATCACTAAAAATAATAAAAATAATTAAGTTTCTTCATATTTCCATTCATGCAGGAGACCTTTAAGAAGATTTTTTGTTTAAATTTTTATATATATGTATGTAATATAATATGTATGTATATATAGAAAATGGGTTGAAAAAATTAATTTCATTCGTTTTTTTTTTTTTTAATTTAAATTTTTTAGTTTACATTCTGTTTGATATAACGGAAAAAAGACTCATCTTCCTGTGAATCATTTTAAATTCATTGTCTTTTGTTGATATGATAGTTTAGGTGGGATTCATTTGATTCAAAAAATAAAATAAATTTAAATATATACATACTAAGAAATCAATGAATTTTTCTAAATTAAAAAATAAAATTTTTAGAGCCAAATAATGTTAAAAGTTGATTAAATAAGTATATTTTCAAAATAAATTAAAGAAATAATTTTGCACATTTTATTTCTATACATATTAAATTGAATGGAAAAATCTAAAAATTGTGTGTTCATAATATGATATTTTTAAATTTATTATTACAATTAAAAATTGATGATATTAAACAAAAAAGTAAAATATAAAATTATTTAAGAAAAAAAAGTATTGAATTATGTCTAAAATTTTACGGTAAATTTATCAGATAGAATCTAAGAGTAAAATCTTCTCCTTTTTATTTTTGTAACATTTTATCCTTTTATTACTTGTTGGTTGTTTTTGTTTTTGTATGTATGTATATAAGATCCTCTACTGTTTTGGCTTTCCTTGGAATGACTATAATAAAATCTGAATTTTATATGTTATTTTTTTATTTGTGTTATCAGTTATGTTTTCGGGGATTAATTTGATTTTTTCTTCATTTGCTGTAATATAAAGAAAACAATTAAAACAATATATCAATTGTATCATTTTAAAATGGTTGGAGATACTACTATAAAACAGTATTTTTTTTTAAAACTAAAATTGCAGGTTTTATACTTTATAGAACATGCCTAACATAATATTTTTAGTAATTTAGATGTTCATTAAAGTATACAATTAGAGTTTCTTTATAAATATATATACTATACATATGGAGAGGATGATGAGGAACGATAAAAGGAAAGCAAACAGAGATATAAAAGTTTATAAAAAGGATGATATTTATTTAACAACTTATTCAGATTCTCTTCAATTTTTTCCTATATAAGAATGGTTAAGTTCAACATTTTCAAATTTTCGATAATGAATTAAATACCCTTGTTAAGTTTTAAAGTATTTTTAAATTCAAGGTTGAATTTTTCAAACTTTTCAATTCTAAAATGGATATACTTTTCAGATGATATAGTTTTTTTTCTTATGAACAACTGAAGATATATTTTCTTGAATAGAGCATGTTATGATACAATATTATGACGATCGTTAGTTACGATCAATTACTTCTTTTACTTTTGAGTTTTAAAAGTAAAATGTAAAAAAAAATAATGTTTTTGTTTTTGATTTTAAGAGATTTAAAAATCCAATCAAGAGTATTCTAGTAGTCAGTACAATAAAATTGATAAATGTACAAAAATTGAATTTTTTTTTTTTTTTATTAAGGATTGACTTATATTTAATTTATATATAATTTATATACATAGGTACTGACTGATTCACTTTAAATCAAAATTAGTTCTTACTACAACAACATTATAAGAATTTAGTATCAAATTGCAATCACATATATATAAAAAAAAATAAAGAAAATAACAAAATAGTGAAATAGAAAATATATTATACATTTTTAGGTTTAGAATTTTTTACCACCCCAAGTCTGGAAAAAATTACAAATACGTATATACCATAAGAAAAAATCCAATAACATCCAATTGAAACATTTTTTTTGAGGAATTCTCATCGCACAGGTCTTTTTTTTTATATAAACAATTTACAAAAAAAAAAATTTTTGAAAAAAATTATTTTGAAAATAGATTTTACAATCTCATTCACAATCAAACGAATGTATAGGTATAGTTATATATAATTTGTGTCTTTGATTTTCCAAACAGAATAAAAAAAAACATTCTCTGTTAGAGACTATGTTTTATTAGAAATTCCGAAATTTTTAATTTTATAATGAATTTTCCACCACATAGGGATTAAGAATCTAAAGTCTAAATATATATTTTTGTGACAATGTGTTTAACGTGTGCTGCAACAATTATACCATACAATACATCAGTTAGTATACAAGTGTTGATAGACAGTATTTTAATGTTTTATTTTAGAGATTAAATACAAATATTATAAAATAAATATACATATATATATATATATATATATATATATATATATATATTGTATATGTATATTTATATTCCAAATGTAAATTTTTATATAAAACGCATGTAAATTGATGTGCGTCGTTGCGTTTTAAAGTGTACATGTAATGTAAGGACGAAAATAGAATTGTTTGTTGTTATTTTTCATATAGTACAAAAAATAAATTGATGATCACTATACTACTCTCGCAGAAAGAGCATTAACATTTTTTTTCAATTTGTTAGTATATAATATATGAATGTATATTAAATTGTGGACACTTTTTTTTTTTTTAATAAGAATTGAAAGACAGATCATCGGTAGGAGAGTATTTTAAGAAAAAAAAAAACAAATAATAACAAAGTAATTCAAAATTGTTTTTAAGAACATGAGGTATACAAATTTATTTTTCCATCAAAAAAGAAAAAGAAAAGAAATCAAATTATTTATTTATTCTTAAAATTTTTTTAAAACAGAGTTAAGCATCAAGCTAGAGCTAAATTCTCAACCAAATTCTTATTTTTCTTTTACATGGCGAACAACAAGAATACTTTTATATATACAACTTTTGGTATAAAAACAATTGGGTTCTCGGATTATCTATGATCGAAGTATCTATACTGACTATTAAATATCTATTGTCTATCAACTAATTGCTATAAATTAATGATCGTCATACATTAGATTATTAATATTTAATATTAAAAGACGAAAGCGAAATATCGAAATATCGAAAGCGAAAAATTAATTAAAAAGTTATAGTCTGGTTTACAATTCTTTATATTTCGTACAAAATAAATTAAAACTAAATCAACTTATCATTAACTATATACACATAAAAAATTATCAACAGAAGTTTTATATTATTTTTATACTTTGCATAATATCTGTATTTATTTCCAACCATAAACAAGAATCAAATTGTAAAGGTTGCTCTTAAACTTCATTTATATATACTATAGAATTCACTCGATCTTTATTACATCAATTGGGTACTTTCTAACAAAATTTTTAATTTTAATGTAAATATTTATAAAGGTATTTTTAGAACAAAAAAACAAAAATAAAAACAATGTAAATCAAGAAAAGCCACATTTAAATTAAAATTACATATATTAAAAGAAGAGAAAATTCTTATAAGTTTTATGACTATTTGTATATAAAATCTAACTTAAAAAAAAAAAACAAAAACAAAAAAAATTTTTAATTAATATGAAAAACTCACATATATTTTGTTGTTATATATATACATAATAATATATTACAAGAGTTTTTCAGTAGTTTATATGAATTGTATATATATTGTGACACCCTCGGAGTGAGTTTGCGTAAAATTTTAATTTTAAAATTTGAATTTTTTTTTTTAATTTAATAAAATTTAAAAAAAAAAAATCTAAAAATCAAAAATAAAAATACAAATAATATATTTTTCCCTGTTTGAGTGAGTATACAACGGATGTCTTACTCATTTCGCTCATATAAAACGTTCGATAAACGTTGTACAAAACTTTAATTTTCTTTTGTTTTTGTTACGGTTTTTATTTTCATTCGTGATTTTTTAGTATTTCACGGCAGTGGTTAAAATTTAATTTTTGAAATAATAAAAAAAAAAAAAAAAAAACACATTGCTTATATACAAAAACCAAATATTTAATATATATGGAAAACTATATATAAATAGTATGCATATATAAATTAATAAAATTATAAAAATAAAACAGTTTTTTTTTTTTTTACCAATGGTTAAAAAAAATATATATAATAATGAAAACTGACTGGAATTCCTTAATATTTATGTATTTTGAAATATTTTTCATCAGTTTTCTTCGGATATTTGAAATGAATAAACGTGATCTTAACACAACAAAAAAAAAAAAAAATAAATAAAATATTTATTAGTTTTTCATATTAATTTTTTTTTAAATTATATTTAATACATAATTTTAAATAATTTTTTCCAATAAATTAATTAAATAATAATAAATAATTTTAATGAAGAAGAATCAAGGTGTTCTAATTTGCAACTGCATTAATAATAAATTAATAATTTTTTTTTCTTTTAAATTTATCTCTAAATATTAATTAATAAATATTTTATTATTTCTTTTTTAAAAAAAGGATATAAATATTACCTGTACAATTACTCTTTAAGAGATTATTTTAACAAGTAAGTTTTTAATATAAAATAAAAAATATAATAAAATTAATAATATATAATAAATTAATTTTTAAATATACAAAATTTATACAAATTTTATGTATATTTTAATTATAAATTCTAAATAAAATTATTTTTAATTATAAAAAAAATAATTAAAAAGCAAAAAAATTATTTAAATTTATTATAAATATTAATATTTATTTTTTAATAATTAAAAATTAATAATAATATTAATAAATTTAAAAATTGAAAAATTATTTTCTATATTGTAAAAAATTTAGTATGTAATACATATATATATTGTTAATAAAATAAAAAAGTGTTACATAATATTAATGTATATTAATATAATTAAAATTAAAATATATGTAAATAAATAATTCACACTTAATTTTCATTGTATAATATGAAAATGTATATCTAATTTATATTCCAAATTTATTATTTAAAAGATTGGCTAAAAAAAATATTTAAAATTAAAAAAATATTATAATAATTTATAAAGTGCTAATTACAAAAATTTATACATATATTTCATATTAATTTATTATTAATATATTTTATATAAAATTTTTCTTATTTAATTATTTAAAAATTTAAATTATTAATTTATTAAAATTTATAAAATATTATAAAAATTTAGCAACTTAAAAATGTGATCATTTTAATTTATTTCAAAATTTAATAACTAATATTTTTTGTATAATATATTTAAATTATAATTAATTTCTGGATTTTTCAATGATTGTTGATAATAAAATAAATTAACAAGTACCTATCAAAATTTATAATTAATATGTATATTTTATATAAAATTTTGTTATTTACAATAAAAATCTGAATTTATTAATTAAAATATTAAAAAAAAAATATATAACTTAAAAAAGTGATTATTTATTTATTTTAATTAAAATATAAATTTTTTTTTTTTTTTAAATTTATAAGTAATATATATGCTAAAATATTATTCCATATATTTCTTAATTTTTAAACTATTGGTTATAATAAAATAATATATTAACAAAATTTCCAATTAATATATTTGATATATAACATTTTTGTTATACTATTTATTTAAAAATTTAAAGTTAAAATTATAAATTTATTAATCAAAAAAAAATCCTATAAAAATTCAACAACTTAAAAAAAGTGATGAATTTAATTTATATATTATTTAATATAATAAATATACACAATAATATTTACTTGAAAAATTATAATTTATATGTTCTGAATAATTTTATTAAATTATAATTATTCACCTTATTGGTTTAAATAAAAATCCTTAATTTTTCACCTTATTGGTTTAAAAAAAAAATTTCTTAAAAAAAATTCATAAATCATAATTAATATATTTTGTATAAAATTTTTATTATTATATTATTTAAAATTTTCAAAATTAAATTTATGAGTTTATTATAATCTATATAAAATTAATTCTATAAAAATTCAAAAACTTAAAAAAGTGATGAATTTAATTTATATATTATTTAAAATAATTGGTATTAATATTATGTTCTGAATAATATTCTTTAATTATAATAATTCCTTAATTCTTCACCTTATTGGTTTAAATAAAAATTTCCTAACAAATATTAATTAATATATTTTGTATAAAATTTTTGTTATTATATTTTTTAAAATTTTATAATTAAAATTATTAATTAATAAAAATTATATAAAAATACAACAACTTAAAAAAGTGATAGTATAATTTAAATATAAATTTATTTAAAAATGTATAATATATATTTTCGATATACATATTTTGTATAATATTTTTGATTATAATAAAAATAAATTAACAAATATTAATGTTAAATTATATTGTTATTTATTTATATTAATTAATGTTTTTAATAAATGTTTGTATATAATATAATACATTCTTCTTATTATATTGTAATACAAATTATTACATATAATAATAATTTTTTTTTTTTAAATATAATATATTGATGAGTATATCAGTTTTGGTTAAAAAATATTCTGGAAATATTATAAAAAAAAAAAAAAATAATTAGAGATCCTAACAAAATTTTAATAACAATTGTGTTAATATATTGTTTAGAATTAATAATTTATTAATTACTTATAAATATTATCTTAAATATAATTATTAAATTATTAAATTAATTTAATAAAATATTAGTGTAATATAACAATTTAATATTAAAATAATTAATAATCTAATTAAATTAATATATTATAACATAAAAATATAATTAATTCATTATATCTATTTATATTTTAGATAAAAAAAAAAGTAGAAAAAAAAAACAAAGTAGATAACCCATAACTTATAACAATAAAACTTTTTGAATTCCTGCTATAAAAAAAAATTCCAAATCTATTAATATACTATTATTAATTGGCATGTTAAAAATATAATATGATATTCACGTAATTCAGTAAGTATATATTCACACTTTTATTTTAAAATTGTATGTAAATATATTAATTTTTTTTTAGACGTTATATGAAAATTTTATAAATTTTTTTTTTTATTTTTAAATATTTTGGTGAAATAATTTTTAAATACTACAATAGATTATATCTATGACAACTATATAATATTAAAAAACATTATATGAAACATAAATGTTTTTTTTTTTTCATTTGAATATAGCTATTAATTATTCTAAATAGATTTAAATGTAAGAATTTTTGTTATTAGGTTTGTAAAAGTTTAATATTCGAAATGAAATCTTTTTATCTTAAATCTTCTTAAATTGATGAGAAAAATTAGGTATTATCAAATCTTATAAAAGTTATTCATGTTAATTTAAAAATTAATAATTCCATTCTTTGCAATAATATTAGAAACAAGATTTTTAAATACATATTTTTTTTTTAAATTAATATTATATATTTAATTTAATAGACAAAACAAAAAAAGAAAATAAATAATATAAAATATAGAAAAGTATATATAGATTCATATATTTATAATATTAAACACAAATCATAGGTACATATATATATGTATCTATATGTAGAAATTAATAGCTAATGTAAAAATACAGTTGTTTTTTGATTTATATTTTGTATAATATATAATATTATATAAAAATATACTTTTAGATATAACATACATATATAATATTTTTGGTATATATAAATATATGATTTTTTTATAACAAAAAACAACAAAATCACATTTTTTTGGATTCAACCACCAATTGTTAAATAAAAAATATTTATAAATTTTTTTTTTTTTTAGAAACTAGAAAAAAAAATGAATTAATCTTCATCTCATAAAAATAGCCGAAATAACAAAAAGTCATTCATTTAACACATGTGTATATATATAAAAAATTTTTTTTTACATATATACATTAATGTATTAATAGATAGATATACATATGTGTATAAAAAATAAGAACAAAAATTATATACATATATTTGAATATTATTATTAATAAATAAAAATGATCTTTAAAGTTTTTATTATAACAGGTGCAAAAAAAAAAAAAATCGCGAAAGAATAATGATCAGTTTTTTGTAAAGTTCTTGGTTTTCATATTTTATGTAAAACTTAAATCTAACTTAATTAAAAATTTAATCTGAAAATTTAAGATTATTATTACATTTTAAATTTAAAAACAAAAATGTTGATCTATAAAAATTTTTATTTTAATAATTCAAATAATTTTTAATTTTTTTACGATAAATATTGGTCGGATACGATAAACCTTGTGTTTTAATAGAAAATATAGAGATTTTTTAAATATAGTGAAAAAGAATTATTGGTTTCGCTAAATTTAAGAGAATGAAATTGAATGTATGTATTTTATCTTATAGTTCTTTAGTTTAGTTTCTTAGGTAATTAATTTAAATATATATATAGTTATTTTTTTGGGGGAACTTAAAGACTCCAACAAAAATTAAAAATTATTTCCGCATAAATTTATGCTTGCGTATACTAATTTAAACGCGTACAATTTCTGGATATATAAATCTGAAAATGATGTTTTAAGAATTTTTATATATGTATACTCGTATTGTCCAATAACATATCTTTAATATAATATTATTCAAAGTTTTGTTATAAAATGTATAATGACTTTTTCCCATCTTTGACGCTCATTGTTTTATGGTTTTGTCAATTTGATTATTATTTTTTTTTTATATGATTTTAAAGTTAGCGTTTAATTTTAAAGTTACGTTTTAGTAATCCTTTTTTATTGGTCATGCATGTCTAATGCGTTTCACTTTTAAATGATTTTCATGCTTAATCGCAACGCAAGATTTATTTTTTTTTTGAAAAATTTTGCTTCATTAAAATATTTAGTCATTATTTGAGTTTAAAAAGCTAAAAAACATGGTTACTATTACTATGATGAAAATTAAGTTAAAAGATGTTACTTTTTACTTAATATAATAAAAAAAAAACAAAATTCTATATCCAATTAATATACATATATAAATAAATTGAATATTTTCATTTTTCTAAATTAATTTTTTTTTTTATTTTTTTATGTAAGAGTTTTTATTTAAAGAAAAATCAAAAAACAAAATAAAATAGAAAATTTCTGATGTTGTTAATTTGATGGTAATTAATTACATATATATATATGTACATATAATTAATTGATTTTGCATTGAATTTAATATAAAAAAAAAAAAAAGGAATGAATATAAGATATATTACATGAATTTAAAAAACATAATTAAATTTAAAAACATATTTTTTTTTTTATTTCATTTCTAAAAATATAATTTTGTCTTTTTTTTTTTATGTGTATGTACATATGTAAGTATTACAAATTATTTAATATTTATATTTTATATTAATTTTTTTTTGTTTTTTTTTTCAAATTAAATTTAAATTTATGCAAAAGGTATATTTATTTTAAATGTAAATATGTTAAACTTTATTTACAATAAAAAATACCTGTTAAACTTTCTATACTAAATATATTTATGACTTACTTATTTGATATTTTAAATTACATTTTAATAGAATGAGTGGGTCAAGTGGGTGTATATGATTTTATAAACTAAAAATATGTATATAGAAAATAATATAAATAATATAATCGATGGTATATAAACGAAATAATGCTAGTTTATTTATACAACCTGTAACATTTTTATTTTTATCAATATTTACTTTATTTGTATATATGTATGTATGTATATATATATATAAACAAAAACTTATATAATATATACAGATTTTAATTAATTTTGTATAAAATTAAAAATATCAAAATTAAATTATTTGTATATAATATCCATTAGAGGTCAAAGATTTATTTATTTAAATTTTTGCCAAAAACAAAAAAAAAAATTCATTCAATAAATTAAAATAAGAAAATAAAAAATTTAATGTCACCAAAAATGAAGAAAAAAAAAAAAATTTAAGAAAATAATTATTAATCTTTAAACTTTTAAACTGTTTTTTTTTTTTTGTTTCAAGAGTAATAGAAATTATTTTGTAAGCAATTATTATGTAAATTAAATTATAGTCAGTTCGAATCCTGATATGAGAATACATTTTAGCTTGTTAAATAACAGCTTTGATATTTAGAATGGGGGTTGTTGTATCGATAGATGTTGTATGTATCGATCGATACATTTAGGAACAAATACATTATGTTTTTTATATTGTCTTTATTCTTCCTATCATATTATGGTTCTAAGTTAATGTTTATATAAAAGTCCTTATTTTATTAATTGTTTTAAAAATATTTTAAATAACGCAAAATAAAACCGCATTTTATTTTATCCAATTCTGAATACATCGTTTTTTTTTTTGTCATATTGAAAAAAAAATATGCGTATTACATAAAAAAGTATAAAATTTATGAAAAGAAAAATTAAATCATATTAGAAAAAAAAATAATTTTTTTGTTCCACCTAATTATAAAATTGTTAACATTTTCGTAATTACCTTTAATTTTTTTTTATTAAAATTATCTTCCGTTGCATTTTTAAAAATTTATTGCCAAAAAAATATGTATTAAACAAAGAAAGAATCTTTTTTATTAAGGGTATATAATTTACATATGTATATGAATTCTAATAAAGAAAATTAAAAAATATTAGAAAATTTCATTAAGAAATAAATATTTTTAAAAGATTTTTATTTAACCCTTTTCTAAGCAACGATAAAAATTTGGACAAAAAATTGTTAAAGAAATTTGTTTGTATTTTTTACTGCTTCTTATAATTTGTTATTGTATAAAAAGGATTTTCTTTAATTATTTATATTTCCTTACTCTGATTTAGATTAACTATATGCATTTCTAAAGAAATGGTCCGAAAAGATTGTTTAATATACATACATAATATATACATATAACAAATTCACAATTTTAATGTTATAGAGAAAATGAAAAAATGATGAAAAACAAATGAAATTTAAAATGAAAAATAATATTGAAACGAAATTAAAATAGACTAAGATTAAAGGATAAATTAAAGAGGTTTAAAATTACGTATAGAGTGTATAGAGTGAGTGCTTGTTGTATAATATAAATTTGTGATTTGTTTTATTTATGAATTAGGCTTAAAAATGAATATAATGACGAATTTAATGAATTTTATATTATCAATTTATTTTGGTATTCTTGATTTTTAGTGTTTTGAGAAGGTTTAGTCTTTTAAAAGCTTCCTATATACATAAAACTAATATTTAGGTAAACTTGTTCATTTTGTGCTATAAATATAAATGTTATCTTAGCAACAGAATTACAATATTTTTGAGACGCTATACATCTGTTTGCCAAATAATTTTTTTTGTTTTTGTGTTTTATTGTTTTAATGAGGCTTTTTTTAGCCTATGAAACTCATAACTATATTTTTATCATGATTGCGTTGCCTGCCAATACTTTTCGAATAAAAACGTTAACCACGCGTAAATCATTTTAAGAGAAAAACAAAAAATTATCGCAATTTGTTCATCACTAAAAATGGAAAATTGGCCCATGAGTGGGTTAAAAAAAAGATAAAAAAAAAAATAAAAAAGAAAATTGGAAACAAATGAAATCATATTTTTTAGTTATTTTTTTTTGGCAAAGATTTGCAAAAAAAATCTTGTGTACTTAACACGAATAAAAACCCAAATCATGGTGGTAATCAATTTTAGGTGGAAAATTTTTTCTATTTTTTGTTTTTGTAATGACGCATTTGAAAAATATTTTAAATAGTTTTTTTTTTTGTTTTTGTTGATGTTGGGCCCGCTTTTCAATTTGTTTTTCTTAAAAAAAAAAAAAAAAAAATGTAGTAAATAAAAAATTGTTAGTGTCCGAATATTTTATTTATTATTATTTATTTTTTTTTTGATGTTTTTAGTATATTGTAGGATCAGTAGCAGGTTGTTTCACCTTTCGGTCAACGTAATTTTAAGATATTTTTTGTGGTTAATTCTTTTTTTTTTTTTTTTGTTTCTGATGTTTATTGTTTTAGTTGTATTTTGATTTTAAAAGTTTAGTGGTAAAAATTAAAATATATAATAGATATACTATTATATTATATATAAAAAGAAAACGATATATGTGAGTTTTTGTTTTTTAGATTTATTTATTTTATATACATATTGTATTTAGTTTAATTTTCATATACATATTATATATATATTTTTTTTAATTTTTTTTATTGTTATTTGCTTTTAATTTTATTAAGGTTTATTTTAAATTTTTATTACATTTATTTAAAAATATAATTTTTTTTATATCAAAATAAGTTACTGGCTCTTAAATAATTCACATAATACTTTTGTGTGCATAATTAGCACATATTGCAGATGAGTAATTATTGTAAGTTTACTCAAAACAATGAAATTAATTGAGAAAATAAGTAGATTTTTTTTCATTCAGATTGAAAATTAATTAAATTGTTAAATTTAATTAAAAAAAAAGAAAAAAAAGGGTAATCATTAGAAATAAATATTGAGATTTAAATAAATTTTGGTTATTTTAAATTGTAATGAATAATATTTGTAAAACAAATAATATTTCAAGTTTTCTTTTAGTGTATTAATTGCCCTGCCACATAAATGAAATTACACAGCCTTTTCTTTTCAGACGTGGCTGGTAAATGTCGTAAGAAGGGATTATTCTTACGACGTGTGTTACCCCCTCGTTGTTTTCAACGTAGTTTTACACGTTCTTACCCACTAGGCCATCGAGGTCCTTATAATTCAAGTTGAACATCATATACTTAGAGTAATTGAATTTTATTTGAAAAACGAATACAAAAAAAAAAAAATTTGAAGTTGGGAATTGACACTACCGTTCTGTATAAAATAAAAATAAAAATAAAAATAAAAATAAAAATAAAAATAAAAAAAATAAAAATATAAATCTTATACTTTCTATATAGACAATAAAATCAGATCAGTTTGTGGAACAATTTTTTTTTTTCACGAAATGTTTTTGCAATGTTGTATTTGTAACATAAACTTGTTCTGAATGAACCAATTGATTTCTCAGTTTCTTTATTTTTATTTTTTTTCTATCACTGAAGGAGAACATACTTAGAAAAAATTGACTTATTATAAAATATTTTAATATGTTTTTTTTTTATCCCCGAACAGAACGGAAGGGAAATTGACAGTTATTAGGACAATGATATTTGTATCACAGTCTTTGCAAATAGCGTAAATGCGGTCTTCTAATAAGCTTTAAATTAATATTCTAAAAAAAAAAAAAAATTTTTTAAAATTCAATATTTGCCTATAATAGTACAAAATGGATAACCTCGGGCATTCAATAAAATTACAATTTTTCACTTTTAATTAAAAGTAAAAAATTCTTTTTTTTTTTAATTTTTTTTCGAGAATATAAGAAAAAATTTTCATTTTGAAATTCTATTTTCAAGAATATAAGAAAAAAAAAACATACATCCTCAATTAATTTTAAATAAATTAATTATGGCCGTAAAGTGTCATTGTTTCGTTTTATTTTCGTTTTAAATTTATTTGAAATGATGAAAAATTAATTGTTGAAACAAAAAAAATAATTTTTGTTTAAACAGTGATATAATGAAACATTTAATAAATTGAATTTGAAAGAAGACGTATATATATATTATATATGTAGTTATATTAATTAAATTTTACGATTTTTTTTATTAATTTTTCGTAAGAAACATTAATTATAATATTATGTTTTTAAAAAATTTAGAAACAAAGAATACAGTTTTGTTTTTTTTATATCTAAATTTAATGATATTTTCTTTATTATTTTTACTATAATTAAAAATAATTTTAAATATAATAATAAAAAAAAAAATAATTGAGTGTAATGCTAACGTCAATGAAAATTAATAATTTTTACAAAAGAAAAAAGAGGAAAAAACTGTAATTAATGCAATGCGGGAAACAAAAAAAAAAATTTTTTTTTTTGTGTATAGGTGTATAAATTCATAATTCAATTGTAGTTGTGTTGTATTCTCTCTTTTATACAAAGAAAAAGTTTATTTTTCTCAAAATTTTGTTAAAATTTTTGTCTTGTGTTGAAATATTCTTTGTGAATTTTCTTATAATTTTTCTTTCAATTTATGAAAAATCAAAAAAAAAAAATCAACAGAAATATTTTTATGTATACATATATAAAATTTCACGTTCAACGAACTTGCGCTAATTTCCTTGTGACGTACGTTGACTGTTTACATTTTAAAAAATCGAAAAAATATAGAAAACAAAATACACATAACTAAAAAAAAAAATTTTCTAATTATAAGAATTTTTTTTTTATTTTAACGTAAAATTACTTTTAAAAATATTATTCTCATATTTCAATATAAAAAACAAAATTCCTAAAATATTTTGTTAAAATCTTAAAATATGAAAATTCGTATATAATTGATTGTGAAATGATCGGTAAAAAGTAATTAATTCGATGGAAATTTTTTTAAAACTTTTAATGTAATATTACTTTTTAAAAATTTTATATAATAGCAAATACATACTTTGTTATAATATAGTATTCAAATTCAAAAATCCATATTTGTAACAGTCCTATAAGGAGAATCTCGAGGTTCCTATATTACAATCTTTAAATATTGGTCTCAATAATAAACCAAAACACTCATAAACCCCAGGTGGTTTTTCAATAATATTTGCGCTATAACCCAAAACGGCCAACTAGATTAGACCAGAGATAGACAGATAGATAGATCAACTAGACTAAATCGCCATAATATAGGTAATGTAATGAGGGTTTTAACGGTATAATGTCCGGCTGTCAGACATGCCAGAAGGATAAGACTTCTCGCATATAACTTTTGCAAAAGTTGGAAAGTTGAAGAGGAAAAAGAATCAATCTTTCAACTATATTGTGTGAATGCCAGCTCTTACTATGAACAGAAGAACATTTCTGAGAAGTTTTCTTAAATAACCTTTTCGATCTATCGGAGGTGGATTTTATTAATTTACAACTCTTTGTATGAAATCCTTATGATTTTATTTAGAAAGCAGAAGAAAATACAGATTTAAGGTACTACAACGGACGTACATGCATCTGCCTAATAAACTTTATGTTTTTTTTTTGGAAATGCTCTGTTTAACGTAAATATCAATATATTTATTACCTTATTTCTTATTTAATATAATGATACTTTATAATTAACATTAACTTGAACTACGGCACATATAAAGATTTAACACAAATGTTATATTATTATTAAAAGATTAAAATATAATCGTGGGTTTTTATTAAAAGTTCCAAAATTTCGAAGTGCTCAATTTTAACAAAAAATGTAACTTGGTGTAATCTATTATAAGTCTTACTCGTATTTAGGTAGTAGGATTTTAAGATAGAACGCGGTAAGAATAAGTAAATTTCTCCCTATCAATTTTCCTGTATATATATAATTTTAATAAAATTTGTAATAAAATATATATGTGTGTGATATAAATATGTATAGTAATGTTTTCCTTTTCCAAATTTGTTAGTTTGCACTTTGCAAACAAGAAACACGAACAATATTATCGAGAAAATTTGATATTCACACAAAAAATTACCTTTGTTCGAGTAGTTGTACATGTGAAATGTTTCAATAGAGTGACGGATTTTATAGTAGTGGGTAGTAAAGCGTTAAGTATCAGCGTTAAGTATAATAAAAAGTGTATTATGAAATTATCCAGTAATAAGGATTCAGTTAAAGATTCTCCATATGAAGAGTTCATTATTGAAGGATTCATTAACTTTTCTTGGTTAGAATACGATATAAAACCAATAAATCAAAACTATTTCTTTTATAATTTATTGTAAATTGCGTATATTTAAAAATAAATTTCATTATATACAACTGGAACGTTCTATATAGAGGTCCAACAAAATGTTCTGTATATAGATACCAAATAAAATATTAGTATTTGTAATGATTATTTAGTTTTTTCTTAATTAATTAAATTTCCCTTGATTTGTTTTTTACCTGATTATATATTTTGTGTATCACAAAAGAAAACTTTTCAGAACAAAAAAAAAAAAACTTTACAGAAAAAAATAACAAACAAAAAGTTTTAATGATCTGGCAATGAATATTACCATGAAAATAATGAATGCTTCTAATATTAAAATATGATATATTATAAAATAGAAAAGTTCAGGAACGAAAATAAATTAAAACGCACTTTTCTTTAGGAAATCAAATCAAATAAAAACAAAAAAACAAAAAAAAAATTAAAAATTAGTGTGTGTTCTAAAAAAAAAAAAATTCGTAACAATCAAAATTCCAAAAAAAACAAAAAATTTAAATAGTTTTTTTTGTTTCTTCCTTATTGTTTTCTTTTGCGTGTCGTTTGGTGTGTGTGGGACGTAATGGATTGAGTCTGATGTAGATGAGGAAGTAAGGTGGTTGTTTTTTTTGTTTTATATTTTCATCACTTTATATTTTTTTTTATACTACCTATATAATTTTTGATAAATGTTACAGATGTTCTCGTTTTCCATTAAAAAAAAAAAAAGTATATTTTTTTTTTTTATTTTAAAAAAGAATTTTTAAGCACTTTCAACGTGTTTTGAAAATTTATTACTGGATTTTTTTTTTCTTATTAATTCTATAGTTTATAATCTAATATTTCTTTTTGAATTCGTTCTTTTTGAAAAAAGAAAAATTTGTATATATTCTATTAATATTGATCGTTAATTTTTAAAATATTTTATTTTCATTTGTTATTTTTGTTTTGCTATAGTGATATATAGAGTACAAAATACTGAGAGGTGAATGATCTAATTTACAGTAAATTTTATATTTTTTCTTTATATTATGTGGCTAGAGTTATAAAGTATTTAGTATTCTAAAAAAATTTTGATTAATGAAATTATTCAAATCAAGACTATGAATTGATCTAGCAAATTGTATGTGATTTTACTATACGATATTAAGTTATGAGAATATTCTAAAATGTTAGAAGTTCAATTGATAATGGATTCGCTAATTTTATCTGTTTGATGATTCAATTCTATAGAAAAATGCCAACAAATACCAAAGTTTATTCATTTTATAAATAACAGAGGTAAGCTGGGTTTTTGATAGGTGAAGATTTAATGCTCAGCTTAATTATCGTGGAATTTCTGACTTTGCAAGTTTTATCAGTTTTTCTCTTTCAATTTCAATAGAATTCTGTATTTATCATTATCATTTTAAATCTGAATTTAAAATTGTGTTTAGGTATATCTTAATAAAGTTTTTTATCCATTTTTTTTTTCTATTCAAAAAATAAATATAATAAAATATTTATATAAAATTTTTAATAATTTTCTGAAAAATTAATCGGTTTCCCTTTGACATCCTTCAATCCTTTGACATCTTGATACTGCGTTTTCAAAAACTTTTTTTATATTAAATTAATTTATTGTACACTCCTTCGATAAATTAGTACCGTTTTTAATCCACTGTAAAAGAAATAGAGCAAATTTTTATAATGAATGTCCACATAAAAGAATTTTTGATATTAAACTAAATGATTTTTATTAGTAATTTAATTCATTTTTCAGTGCAATTCGAATATTTTTCAATTTTTGTTTTTAATTATTTATTTATTTATATACAGTTACCGCGGTACATAAATGTGCCAGGTAGCTATAACCCCTGTTTCCTGGTAGGAATGTGGGGTGTACGAGATATTATGTGACATATTTAAGCATTTATATATTGCGATATATGAATATTGTTTTTTTTATATTATAATTATTGTACCCAGCCGGGAATCGAACCCGAGACCTCTCATTCCCTTATAAATGACAAGCGGTGCGTCAACCACTGCACCAATGGCTGGATATATTTTGTTTTTAATATATATTTAATTTCTTATAACTTTTTTACTTTATACTACAAAATTCGGTATCATTTTAAGGACAGCATATTTATTGCAATACTGTCGAGACAATTTTTGATTTATTTATTTTTTGACTTATCGATTTTAAAATAATGTAATCAACTGGAAAAACTTAGTGAATGATCGTGTGATTAGTTTTGGTTTCTTTTTCTTTCTTTCTTTTTTCTTCGTAATAAATAGAAACTTTATATTTTTTTATTTTTTTAAATTTTTTAGTTTTATAGTTTTCTTTTTTATTTTTTTAAGTTTTAGACTTCCGCTTGTACTAAATTTCATTTTCATTTAAATATGTCAAACTATTTTGGATTATATTATTTATTCATATTTAAAGAATGACTAAATTTTGCAAAAAATAAAAAATTTCAAATGTAGACAAAGAATTTTGGGCGAATATATGGGAAAATAAAAAAAAAAAAAAAAATATATTAATGATGTGGTAAAATATTTTTAAATTTATTTTTGTATTGACTTATACAATTTTAAAAATAATTAATTTTTGGAATACAAAATGGAACAGTAATAAATTAATAAAGAAAATAGCAAAATTAATAGAAAATATAATATATATTTATACTTTAGAGTCAGACGATCATAAACCAAAAATTCTTTAAATTTAGTACAAACAGAATATGCAGAATATAACAAATTTATCGTTTAATGTTTTTAATAAAAATTGTTATACAGATACTATTATTGCAAATGAAATTTAGTTTTTTTTTATCATAAAAAATTAATTTACTTCCTTATTATTCTTCCTTATTATAAGTATATAAACTGACAACCGATAAAAAATATGTAAATGAAAAAGTTTAAAGGATTTATTGTTAAATGGAGCACGGTCTAGTGAAAAAAGCTAAAGATAATGTTTAAATATAGGTACTTTAATTCCTTTATTTAATTTACTTTGCCAAAGTAATCAAAGGAAGCAAAGTACTTAAAACAATACTAATGATTTATTTAATGCTTTCTTTGAAAAGTTGCTTAGAAATTTGGACGAATGGCATTTTTTTGGAAATAAAACAATATATTTTACATTATTAGTATACATAGAAGAATTTTATTACAAGGTTTTTCTAATAGTTTTCATTATATAAAAAGTTTAAAATGGAATTGGAAGAAATTCGAGAATGTAATACTATTATTATTATGAAGCATATTTAGTTTTTATATAATGATTTAAATTTTAAGTTTTTAATGATTTAAATTATAAATTTAAGTTATCAACTGTGAAATTATTCAAAGCAAAGTATCAAAATGAGAAATAACCAAAACGATACCTTATAAGAAATCGATTATAAGAAATCGTTTAATTCATTTCAACTGTCATAGTATATGAAAAAAGTAAAGGAAGTAAAGCATGTAAAATAAGAATTAAAACATCACCTTAAAATAAAATATAAAACATATGAAAAAATTTCAAAATAAATTTTAACTCAATTTGTATTTAAAAAATTTTGGAATTAAATAAATCAAATTGATTTCTTAATTCCTCTATTAAATTTGTAGTTATAATTTTCTTGCAATTTCGCTTTCAAAAGTTGGTCATGTTCGATAGTTTCATTATTATTTTTTTTAATTAAATATTTTTAATACAGTAAAAATTACTAGGAAAAATAATTAAAAAAATAATACAATTAATAACTGATAATAATTTTTTCCGAAAAATTTCTAAAATAAATGAAAACTTATTTTGAATATTATTATAAGTAAAAAAAAAAAAAATGGTACTATATAATCACATTAATAATGAACCGAATTAAAATTAATTTAAACCATTATTGGGGTTATACTTTTAAATCATTAAGAGATAAATACATAAGTAAAATTGTATTAATTAAAAAAAAAAAAAAATTTATTAGATTAACAAAATTATAGAGATATTTTTTTTTAATTTCGTCAAGATGACGTTATTTAAAATAATATAAAATAAGAAATTGTAATCCTAAAATTGAGAACAAACAAGTGCTTTGTTTTTAATTAGCAATTATTTATAGTAATAAATTAATGTTAAAATATTTTTAAAGAATAATTAAAATTTTTAAAGAATACTTAAGTACTAAAAAAAATATTTTAAAATTATATAAGTTATAGTTTTTTTCTAATAAGTATCTATAGTTTTTTTTTTTTTGCCACCAAAATTATACATTCATCAAACTATAATTAAAATTATGACAAAATTTAGTTAAATATTACCAGAATATTACAAAACTGTAATACCATTGTGTATTAATATATACTACACTAAACTATATTCCTTTAAAACTTTTTTTTTATTTCTAAGATTTAATCAATAATAGGTTATTTTTTTTTTATTATTTTTTTTAATTTTAAAGATAAATATGACTGAAATTCAAGATCAAAAACAACAGCAATATCAACAATATCATAATTCTAATCAAATGATACCAGAAGAATTATATAATTTAACACAATTAGCTGAAGTAACATTAGCTGCTGGTTATATTAGTAAAGAGAAAATTAATAAAGAAAATAATGATAATTCTATAAATTGTTTTCAACAACAAGCACAGGAACAACAACAACAAATATATTCAACAAATACAATTGAAATTAATAAAAATTTTAAAGAATTTAAATTTAAAAATCAATATAAAGTTGATATACAATATGATAATTATCAAATGATAACAAATGATAATCAATATAATCAATATTATAATCATAATCATTATAATAATGATAAAAATAATTTTAATAGTAACAATAATAATAATTTTAATTCAATAAATTCAAATAATTGCATCAACAGCCATAATAAAGATAATAATAATATTAGTATTAATAATAGAATAAGTAATGCTCTAAGCAATGATAATAATAATAATAATAACAACAACAACAACAAAAATAATACAGAAATTACAAAAAATTTTTATTCATTTCAAACTGAAATTAAAAATAATACAATCATTAATAGTACTTCCAATTTATCATTATCAAATTCATTATCACAATCATTATTATCATCATCATCATCATCATCATCATCAGCATTATCTGCATCTGCAACTGCATCTGCTTCATCTACTTCTATAAATGGTAATAATAATATAAATACAATACAACAATTTTCACCATTACATTCATCACCTTCTACATCATCTTCATTATTATTATCATCATCGTCATCATCATCATCATCATCAGATGATGAATCATCATCTCATTATAGTCATAAGATATTTGATCGTAAAGCATCTAGAAGATCAATTTTTTCCGCTGATTCAATACGATTATACGATGATTCAGTATCATCGTGTGGCAGTACAAATAGTTGTAATAATGATGACAACATTAAAATAAAAAAAGACAATAATAATAAAAATAAAAAAAAGGTTCATATAATTGGTAAAAAATTATTTCAAACAAATTGTAATAATAGTAATTTAATTAATACAAAAACTTCTCTCAAAAATCCACAATTAAAAATAGATGATAGTATTAATATAGTTAATCTAGAAAATAATAGCAGCAATCATCTTCATAATAATAGCGATCATAATACAATAAAAGAATATGAACAAGAATATGATATGATAAATAATAATAATAATGGATCAGTATTAATATTATCATCTAGTGGTGGAGAAGATGAACATATTTGTCCAGAATGTGGTAAAAAATATTCAACATCATCAAATTTAGCTAGACATAGGCAAACACATAGGTCAGTTATATAAAAAAAATGTTAACCATTTTTTTTCGTTTAATTAATAAAATATTCTTTAAATATTAAATATTAGATCAATTTCTGATAAAAAAGCAAGAAAATGTCCATTTTGTGAAAAAGTATATGTTTCAATGCCAGCGTTTTCAATGCATGTCCGTACACATAATCAAGGCTGTAAATGTGAACATTGTGGTAAATGTTTTTCAAGGCCATGGTTATTGCAAGGTCATATAAGAACACATACAGGTAAACATAATTTATTATATAATATAATTTAAGTTTTAATTATAAAACTAAAATGATTATTGCTGTTATTTTGTTAATTTTATTTTTTATGTATAGGAGAGAAACCTTTTCATTGTGGTATTTGTTCAAAAGCATTCGCCGATAAATCAAATCTTCGTGCACATATACAAACTCATTCGAATACAAAACCACATGCATGCCGTCGTTGTGGCAAATCATTTGCTTTAAAATCATATTTATATAAACATGAAGAATCTTCATGTATGCGTAACCATTTAAAACAAGAGAAACAACCAAAAACAATCGAAAATCAACAACAACAACAAAAATTAAATAAAAGTAATACAACAAAATCAACATTAGCAACAAAAATTCTTCAAAAAGAATTACAAAATAAACGTATTCAGGAGCAATTACATTATAAAATACATCAAAATCAACAACAACAGCAACATCAACAACAATGTTTACCACAACAACAACCTCTGCAACAAATGACAACAACTTCATTACTAAATATTAATAATGAAAATAAGAATCAAAATTTTATTACTCAAACATTTGATAATAATATCACTTCTGAAAAATCATCTTTTCCTATTTTTGAAAAGCCAATTTTTAATAATACCACTACATGGTCAGATTGTCATCACCATCAGCATCAAATGCCTGCAACATATACAACAAATTTTCCAAATGAAATAAATAATTATAATAATATATCATCACCGTCAACAACGACAACCACAACAGTAATCAATGATGAAAATCATAAATCATATGCAACTTTAATAACACCAACACCGACAGCAATACAAAATATAAATAATTCAATTGATGATTACGGGCATTATAGTAGTCGTATTAGTGTTATACGTGCACCAATTTCAACATCATCAACAAATATGGTAACATCATCTAATTTAGAACATATTATTATTGCAGCAACCACAACAACTTCAACAATTGAACAACAACAGCAAAATCAACTAAATTATTTTCATCAAGAAAATCCAGTTGATTATTCACCAAAAAATCAATTTACACATTCGACAAAGACTAGTCCATTTGAATTAACACGAAGTTATGCAATGGTTTTTTAAAACAAAAATAAAAATTAGTGTTAAATAATTTTTAAAAACCAGGGATAATTATTTAAAAATAAAAATAAAATTTTATTCGTTTAATTATAATTTAACGTTATTAATAATTTAAATTTTTAATTTTTATTTTTCAAAAATTTACATCAAATGCTTTAAATTTTTCGTTTGAAAATTTTTCAGTTGTTTTTTTTTTTCAAATTTTATAGCTTTATTTTTCCGGCTTATTATCATTCTTCTATCTTTCTACACTTTTACTATTTTATGTAACTATCGCTTTTTTATGAAACTCTTTGTTGCTATTTTTTCGCATACACAATTTTTGTTTTTAAATTTTTAATTTTTATTACTATGCTCATTTTCTCTCTTGCGAACTGTACTATATTCTTCGTTTATTTTTATTTTTTATTTTTAAATTTATTTATTTCACTTTCAATTCTCTTGTATATATATATATCTTATTTTCTTATATATATATCTTATTCTATACCTATACTATTTACAATCGCTTTTATGTAAATCTTTTTTATTTTGTCACACACACAATTTTTTTTTTAATTTTTATTGCTATACTCATTTTAATCTTCTTTTATTTTCTCTCTTGCGAACTGTCGCTTCGTTTATTTTTCTTTTTTATTTTATTTAAACGAACTGTCGCTTCGTTTATTTTTCTTTTTTATTTTTAAATTCATTTATTTCATTTCTTTCGATTTTCTTGTATAATATATCTTATTTTCTTATATATAATATGCCTTATATTCTTATTCTATAATTATAATATTTTACAATCGTTTTTATATAAATCATTTTTTATTTTTTCACATATATAATTTTAGTTTTTTAAATTTTCTAATTCATTTTATCATGCTCATTTTTATATGCTTTATTTGCTCTTTTACATACTACACTCTTATTCTATTTCAAAACATTATATTACAACTTAGTTGTTTTCCTTTTTTTTATTATTTGCCAATGTATACTTATTTTTTTATTTTATTCATTCATTCTATTCTATTATTCATGATTCTTCTATTCTATCATTCATATGCTCTTTTATTGTATTATTTTCTACTTTTTTATATTCATTCTTTTTTCTATAACTTTTTCTGTTCTTAAATGTTTTTTCTTATTTACTCTTATCTTACTTCTTCTTTTCTTATTTCTTCTTATTTTATCTTATCTTTCTTTTCTTATCTCTTCTTCTATCTTATTTTCTTTTCTAATTTATTCTGCTTCTTTATTTTTATCATATTTTTTTATTTTCTCTTCTACTTTATATTTGTCTTATCTTTCTTTTCTAATTTTCACTTTTTTTTTTCTTTTTCCTTTTGTTCTTTCTTATTTTATCTTATATTTCTTTCTTATTTTTTCTTATTTTTCTTTTTTTACTTTCTCTTTTTTTTAGTTTTATCTTATCTTTCTTTGCTTAAACTTTCTTTTTTAACTTTCTCTTTTTTTTAAATTTTATGTTATCTTTATTTGCTTATCCTTTCTTATTTCATCTTTTCTTTTTTTATTTTCTTCTATTCTTCCTTATTTTATTTTATCTTTCTTTTCTTATTATTTTTTCTTTCTTATTTTATCTTATCCTACTTTACCATTATCTTCATTTCTGCCTTTCATTTCAGTCTTTCATATTATTTTCTTTTCTCTTTTCTATTCTATTACTTTTCTATTTCTTTTCTTTATTATCTATTTTTAGTGTCATTTTATTTGTATACATTATTCTTTTTATTTTGCATTTTATATTCTATATTCTACTTTTTATTATTTTAAAATTTTTGCTTTTTTGTTTTATTAATTTTATTTTTTGTTTTATTATTTTATCATTTTTTTTTTATTTTTTTTTATTTTCTTCTTTTCTTTCTATATGTTCTTTCTATATTTTCTTTCTGTACTCTTCCTATTTTCATATATCAATATACTCTATTACTTTTCTTTCTTTTACACTATCATTTAAATTTTTAATTTCTTAGCGAGATTTTCCTGCATATATTCTTTTTACATTACATTCTTTCTACATTTACATACATTATATTATTTACATTATAATTTCGTGCAATCTTTTTAAACACTTCTTTTCTAGTATGTGCTCTTCTTTCTGGTTTTATTGTACACTAAATTATGCATTACTATTTAATTTTCATCCTTATTTTTATAATAAGATGTTTGAAAGCAAAATACATTTTTTTTATTTTTCATTCATAATTTCTGCATTCTTTATTTTTTTCTTTATTTACTTTTTTTTTTTTATTATTTTCATTTATAATTTTTTTTCTTTTATTTCTTTCTTTTATTCTACTTTATTTTCTTTCTACATGTTCATTTACTACATTCATTTTATTTTCATTTTCTATCACTCTTTCATATTCTTCTTATTAATTTTCCTATCATATTCTTAATTTTAATTTAATCAATTTATATTTCACTTCTTTTTTTCAATTCTCTATAAACTTTGTAGAAATTTATTTTTATTTGCTTCATTATTTTTGTTTCTTTTTGTTTTAAAATTTTTTTAAAATTTTTTATTTTATTTTTAGACGTTATTTTATCATACCTGTACATATTTACATTGTCATACCGTATTACATATAATTTTCATTATTATTTAAACATATTCACTTTCTATTATCATAAATCTATATACATATATTTTTTCAGATTTCTGTATCTTTTTTATTATATTTAATTTCTAAATGATAAATGATAAAAACTAAAAAAGAATTAAAATAAAACGACAATAAATAAACTATTAATACAACTTATAATAATGAAAATGTTAAAAACAAGAAGAATATCAATAAATACATATAAAATAAAAAAGAATTATAAGAATAAAAGCTATAAACCTGAAAAATAATTATCATTAAAAAAAATTAAAAATTATAATAAAAATAAACAAAAAAAATTTAAATTATTAATAAGAAATATTTCTTAATAAATTAAATTTTAAACATTATTCGTCATATTTCTTTCATATTATCATACTTTTTATTTTTCACAATTTGTCACCCGACATTTATTAATTTAAATAATTTGAATAATATTAAAATAAATAAATGCAAAATTTAAAAAAAAAACTTAAAAACTTGACTTAAATAATAATAAGTAAAAATAATTTAACAAGTAATTAAATAATAAAAACTAAAATTTAAAGTATAAAAAAAAAAATTAAATTTTTATAATTACAAAAATTAATAAATATATTTTATATATAAAAATTCCTTTTAATAAGTCTGTTTAATTTATATAATTTTATTATATTATGAAAATTTTATAATATCTGGTATTAATTAATAATAACGTAACAAGTATTAAATTAATTAAAAAAATTATAAAAAAAGTTAGTTAAACAAAATAAATGATTAATAAATTAAAATTAATATAAAATAAAAGATAATACAAATGTAATTATAAAATTAATTAAAATATAAATATAATAATAATAAAATAAGAAAATAAATTTTTAAATTAAATTAAATAATTAAAACTAAATAACCAGTTAATATAATAAGAATAACATAAATTGGAGGTATTATATTTTATATTTATTATTACTTAATTCCAATCATTTGATTGCCAAAATAAGACTTATCCTTATAATTTTAATTGTATAAATTTGTATTAAATTTTATTAATTTAAAAAAAAATTCTTTTTTTTTTTTTTCTTAAACTGAAATTATTTTTTATAGTTTTAGTTGACTTTTTTTCCGAAGTTTGGCTCTCCATTAAGCAACACATGCATTAATTCAATAAGGATTTAAACAATTAAAATATTATATCTCGAAATAATAGTTTGGCCATTATATCATTTTATAATTTAGGATAAATAGAAGTAATATTATAACTATAAATGATTACGTATCAATAAAACATAATATAACAAATATAACTAAAATATAATACAATATTTTAAAAAATTTAATTCGGCAATGATTTAAACAAAAACCTAATGTACAAAATTTATATAATTAATAATGTAATAATTAAATAAATTATACAAATGATTAAATTTAAACCAATAAAAATTCTTAATTAAATTATTTTTTAAACTGCTATAGGTACACATAATATAAAATTTTTTAATTTATAATAAACTATAAATCAATAATTAAAAAAAATAATAACAACAACAACAAAAATTAATACAAATAAATACCTAATTAATATAAAAAATAAATATAAATTTAAAAAAAAAATAATATGAATATTAATATAATACATAATTAAATAAAAACTAAGAAATATATAAATAAAATAACAAATAATTTAAATTATAAATAAATAATTAAAAAATATAGGAATAAATACTTATAAAAACTAAATAAAATAATTTAAAAAATTAATAAATAATAACGGTAAATTAATATATTACTATACACCTAATATAAACATTTTTAACTTATAATAAATCAATAATTAAAAAAATTAATAAATAAAAAAAGTAAATTAATATATAAATAAATAAATCTAAAATATAAAATAATATAATTAAATAAATAAAAAAACTTAAATGAATGGAATGGTAATTGTAAAAACATAAAAATCATATATGATGAAAACAGATAATAATTTAAAATATAATATAACAAACATAACCAAAATATAACACAATGTCTTAAAAAATTTAACTTGGTAATCATTTAAACAAAAACGTAATATACAAAATTTATATAATTAATAATGTAATAATTAAATAAAATATTCAAATTACAAAATTTAAACCAATAAAAATTCTTAATT
This sequence comes from Poecilobothrus nobilitatus, assembly GCA_947095535.1. Taxonomy (NCBI): domain Eukaryota; kingdom Metazoa; phylum Arthropoda; class Insecta; order Diptera; family Dolichopodidae; genus Poecilobothrus; species Poecilobothrus nobilitatus. The sequence goes on from OX352774.1 coordinate 56,257,070, forward strand.
AAATTATTTTTTAAACTGCTATACACATAATATAAAATTTTTTAATTTTTAATAAATTATAAATCTATAATTAAAAAAAATAATAGCAACAAATATTAATACAAATAAATACATAATTAATATAAAAAATTAATATAAATTTAAAAAAAAATGGTATAAATATTAAACTAAGATATATATATATATATAAAATAACAAATAATTTAAATTATAAATAAATAATTAAAAAATATAGGAATAAATACTTATAAAAACTAAATAAAATAATTTAAAAATGAATTAATAATAAAGGTAAATTAATATATAAATAAATAAATCTAAAATATGAAATAATATAATTAAATAAATAAAAAAACTTAAATGCAAGGAATGGTAATTTTAAAAACATAAAAATCATATTAATGAAAACAGATAATAATTTAAAATATAATATAACAAACATAACCAAAATATAACACAATGTCTTAAAAAATTTAACTTGGTAATCATTTAAACAAAAACGTAATATACAAAATTTATATAATTAATAATGTAATAATTAAATAAAATATTCAAATTACAAAATTTAAACCAATAAAAATTCTTAATTAAATTATTTTTTAAACTATACATATAATATAAATTTTTTTAATTTATAATTAACTATAAATCAATAATTAAAAAAAATAATAACAACAAAAATTAATACATAAAATAAATAAATACATAATTAATATAAAAAATTAATATAAATTTAAAAAAAAAATGATATAAATATTAATATAATACATAATTAAATAAAAACTAAGATTTATATATATATAAAATAACAAATAATTTAAATTATAAATAAATAATTAAAAAATATACGAATAAATACTTATAAAAACTAAATAAAATAATTTAAAAAATTAATAAATAATAACGGTAAATTAATATATTACTATACACCTAATATAAACATTTTTAACTTATAATAAATCAATAATTAAAAAAAGAACAACAAAAATTAATACAAATAAATACATAATTAATATAAAGAATTAATATAAATTAAGAAAATAAAAAATAATATAAATGATAATATAAAAATTTAAAAATCTCAAATATAATACTATTCAAAATAAAAATTAAATTAAGTTAAATTCAATAAATAAAAAATATAAACATAATATAAAATTAATAAAAATGAAACTAATTATATTTAATAGAAGTCAATTTAATAATTAAAAAATAATAGAAATAGAAATCCATTTATAATACAAAATAATGCATAATAATTTTTTAATGTAATTTATTTCTTTATAACTATTAAAATTATAATATTCAAAAATAAATTTAATTAATAATAAATTATTATTTCTATTTTGAAATATGTTTAGTAATTTTAATATTTTATTATTTATTATTTTTCATAATAAATAAAAGAATTTAAAAAGAAACTACAAAAACGATTTTTAAAATTTGAATAATAATAAAAACAAATAATTGGAATAATAATATTAAATATAATCATAAGAAATTCTAATACAACTTTAATTTATTTATATTTTATGAAAATTAACAAAAAAAAATAAAATGCATAAATATTATGTAGTTGCTTTTTTTTTGTTCGAAACAATTATTTTTTATTTTCATACAGTATATTTAAATAATTAAATAAATAATTAATAATCAGATTTAAATAAATAATTTTATAAATAATTAATATAAAGTTAATAATCAAATAACTAAATGTACATTCAGAAATAAAAAACAAATAAACAAATAAATAAATATAACGATTGCTACAATTAATTTAAAAAATAAAATAATATATAGAAAAACCCTAATAAAGATACATATTGATAATTAAACCAACTATAATAAACATTTTTTAAAAACAATAATATATTATTTTATATCATAATTTTTCAAATTTTTTTTTATTTTTTTACAGAAACTTATAACAAATAAATAAATCTAAATTTTAGTCCTTTTTAAATAAATGAAAAATTTTATTGAATATTCATAAATTTAATAAAAAAGCAAATAAAATATTTTAATTAGATAAAAATCAAATTATAATTAATAGAAATAAAAAAAAAATTTTTAAATATAAAAAAAATAAATAAATGAATTATATTTAATTAATTAAAAATAAATTCTAAAATATAATTTTAGAATTTATAATTAATACCTAAATAAAAAAATTAATAAAATTGAAATAATCAATAAAGAAATAAATCGTAAATTAATAAATAAAAAATTTCAAAATAATTAAAAAACAAAAAATAAATCTAATAATATAAAGAATACAATAATTTGATTATATAAAATGGTAATGACAATAATTTTAAATAAATATATAATAAAATAGTAAACAGATTAATAAATAAATATATAAATTTCAAAATAATTAAATTTACAAGGAGATTAAAAAATAAACTTAATATTCGGCTTCGGTTATTAAGCGAGTCCTTATTACGGAATTTACTAAAATGTAAAGCGACCAAATATATAATATAAATAATATATAATATGATCAAAATAAATCATTCTAATATATATAAACTAATAACACTATTCAATCTATAATTGCTTTAGCGAATGATATTAATAAACAAACAAATATATTCATAAATAACTAAATAAATAAATAAAAATAGAAATAAATTATAAATAAGTAAAAAAATGAATACCTAAATAAAAAAACATTAATAAGTAAATAAATAAATAAATGAATAAATAATAAATACATAATAAATAAATTAACAAATAATCAAAAAATTTTAATCAATTTAATCGGAATATTAAAACCATAACGTTTACATTTTTATGTTTATTTTATTAATAATTAATAATTTAAAGGTATAAATAAATAAAACATAAAAGTAAAAACACAAAAATTGAAAAATGTAATTCTATGAAATGATATTTTATAATCGGATTTAATTAAATAATTATATAAATAATAAAATAAATAAAAAAAGGAGTAATAACAAATAAAAAATGCATTCGGAAATAGATAAATAAACAAATAAGGAAAGAAATAACATAGAAAATAAAAAATATATAAGTAAATCAATTAATAATCTAATTAAAACAAAATAATGTAAATAAATAATTGAAAATTTACGTAATTAAAAAAATAAAATAGAAACCAATAATTAAATAATTTAATAAAAAAAATTATTGAAACAGAAAATAAGCATAAAAATGTAAATGCAAGAAATGGTAATATTAGAAGCTATATTTAAATGATTTAAATTATAAATAAATAATTTAAAAATTTATGAAAAAATAAATCAATAAATATTAACATATAATTTAAAAAAATGCACAAATAAAAAATATATGAATAAATACATTAACACATAAATAGACCAAACATAATTTAAAAAAAATATGATAATAAAATAAATGAATAAAATAGAATTAAATAAATAAATAAATTAAAAAAATAAATATTTAATTACATAAATGAATAAAAATGAATAAATTTACAAATTAATTAAAACATAATTTAAATCGTAAATAAATAATAAAAAAATATATAAATAAATACGTATAAATAAAAAATACAATTTAAAAAATGCATAAATAAAAAAATAAATCAATATATAAATAAATAAAATGAAAAATATAAATTATAATAAATTAAATAATATATATGTAATATAATATAAGTTAGGCAATATTAATCGCCATATTTAAATAAATAATAATAGATAAATACATAAACAAAAAAAATTTAAACGAAAAAACATAATAATAAAATAAATAAATAAAAGAGAAAATTAAATAAATAAAGAATTAAATTAACAAATAAATTAAAAAAATTAATATTTGATTACGTAAATAAATAAAACTCAACAAATGTATAAATAAATTAAGAAATAATTTATATTATAAATAAATATTTAAAAATTATATGAATAAATATAAATAAATAACTAAATTTAAAAAATGCATAAATAAAAAAAGTAAACCAATAAATAAAAAAAATTTAAAATCTAAAATATAATAAAATATATAATCTATAGGTAATATTAATATTCTAGATAAATATATACATAAACAATACATAATTGAATAAACAAATAAAACTTCTGTTTAATCAAATAAATAAAAAAATATGTTAACAAATAAATTAAAAAAATAAACATATAGTTGCACAAATAAATAAATTTAAATAACAAATCAATAATAAAAAAATATATGAAAAATATAAATAATTAATGAATAAAAATAATTTAAAAAATTTATAAATAAAAAAAATAAATAAATAATATATAACATGTAATAATATTATCATAATATTAATAGCCATATTTTAATTGAAATACATAAAGAAAAAATAATGTAAATAAAAAATAATAAACAAATAAAATTGAATAAATAAAGAATTAAATTACAAATAAATTGAAAAAATAAATATAAAATTATATAAATAAATAAAAATCAAGAAATATTCTATTATATTTAAATATGTATTAATTAATAAATACCTAAACAAAAAAATAAATATAATAATAAAATAAACAAATAAAAAAGAGAATTTAAAAAAAATTTAATAAAATTGCAAAAATAAATAAATTTGTATTATAAATCAATAATTAAAAAATATGTTAATAAATATAAATAAATAAATAAATAAAAATAATTTAAAATACTCATAAATAAAAAAAATAAATCAATATATAAAAAAATAAAATGAAATATATTAATTATAATAAAATAAATAACATATAGATAATAATATTTAGGTAATATTAATAGTCATATTTAAATATATATTAATTAATAAATAAATAAACAAAAATAATTTAAATAAAAAAACATAATAACAAAATAAATAAATAAAATAGAAAATTAAATAAATAAATAAGTTAACAAATAAATTATTAAAAAATATAAATATAAAATTATATAAATAAATAAAAATCAAGAAATATTCTATTATATTTAAATATGTATTAATTAATAAATACCTAAACAAAAAAATAAATATAATAATAAAATAAACAAATAAAAAAGAGAATTTAAAAAAAATTTAATAAAATTGCAAAAATAAATAAATTTGTATTATAAATCAATAATTAAAAAATATGTTAATAAATATAAATAAATAAATAAATAAAAATAATTTAAAATACTCATAAATAAAAAAAATAAATCAATATATAAAAAAATAAAATGAAATATATTAATTATAATAAAATAAATAACATATAGATAATAATATTTAGGTAATATTAATAGTCATATTTAAATATATATGAATTAATAAATAAATACACAAAAATAATTTAAATAAAAAAACATAATAATAAAATAAACAAATAAAAAAGAAAATTAAATAAATAAATAAGTTAACAAATAAATATAACATAAAACATGTAAGTCAATATATAAAGAAACAATATTAAAATAAAATTTGTAATAATATTAAGATAATATTTATAGTCGTATTTAAATAAATATTAATTAATAAATACATAAATAATAAATAATTTAAATAAAAAATAAAAAATATTATTATATTTTATATATAATAAACATATAAAATGAAAATTGAATAAATAAAGAAATAAGCTAACAAATAAATTAAGAAAATAAATATAAAATTATATAAATAAAAAAATTTTTAATATAAATAAAATAACAAATAATTTAAATTATAAATAAATTATTAAAAAAAATATGAATATATAAAAATTAATAAATATTAATATATAAAAATTAAATAAAATAATTTGAAAAATGAATAAATAAAAATGGTAAAATAATATATAAATAAATAAACCTAAAATATAAAATATAATAAAATAAATAAAAAACTTAATTGCAAGATAATTTAAAAATATAAAGCAAACCATATTCATGAAAACAAATAATAATTTTATACAAATAAATAAATACAAAAAAATTAAATAAATTTTAAAAAACGATAATAATAATTAAAAATAATATAAAATTATAAATATTAGATATAAATATTTAAAAAATAATCATATATAAATAATAGAGTAAAAAAAATTTAATGATAAAAAAATAGCTATAAAAATTAATAACTAAAAAATTTATAAGAAAAATAAGAAAACTAATATGAAATGCGATTTAAATATAAAGAAATTAATAAAATTAATAAAACTGCCGATTTATTCTTATCCCATAACAAATATATGTATAACATAAAATAAACTTAAAAATTAATACAAACGAAATAATAAGAAAATATAAATAAAGTCATAAAAAAATAAATAAAGTCAAAATAAAAAAGTCATAATAATATTATAAGTTAAAGAAAAAAAAAATTAATACAAAACAATATAATATTACTATATATCATTAATTAAAAAAATGTATAAAAATAATTGCATACTAAAAATAAACTCATTTTTCCTGATCTTAAAAAAAACCACTGCATTTTAAATAACGTGTAACAAATTTCAATTAAAGGACATCATTTAAAAACAAAAAAAATTCTTAAATTAAAGGATTTTACTCATTATAGTAGTAATTCTTTAGTTTAAGAATTTTAATTAATTTTTTGTGTAAATATTATTTTTCTTTTTTGTGTTTTTTTTTTTTGTAATTCTAGATTCCTTGTGTGCACTTTGAACTGAATTGAAATGGTAATGATTCCAAATAAAATCAAAAACCAAAACAGAAATCAAATAAAGAGAAACAAAAAAAAATATAAAAAATAAACTTTTGAATTTGTAACTGAAATGACTGCCTCAAAATTAATATTCAAAATTAATAATGATGAAATAAAACTTACATACTATATAAAATTATCATATTAATAATTAATAACAACATTATAAAGTAATTTAAGAATTTGTGATAGATAGATATTTTTGCTTCAATACCATTAAAAATTTATAGATTTTTTTTGTAGTTTTTGTATAATTTATAGATTTTGATTCAGTATTAAGTATTTTGTATATACAATACTCGTACATACTCTTTAAATATAATGTATATATATATTTTTTTAATTGAATTAATTTTTTAGATAATAATTTAAAATATAATTATTAATTATATTTTTTTCTTTACATAAATTTTGTAAATTTATTCAGTATTCAGTATGTACTATCAAAAATTTAAAAAGTATTTAAAGCATTATGATAATAATTAATAAAATAAATAATGTATTTATAAGTTATGTATTTATAAATATTTGATTTGTAAAAACAAAAAAAAAAAAAAAATAATAAAAACAAAAAATTCAGTTCAAATGAAATTGTTTAATTAATTTAAAAAAAAATTGATAAAATATTTTTAAATTTGGATACATATTTCAAAAAAAAAACTTATTTATATTTATAAAACAAATTTTTAATTATTAAAGAAATAGAAAATTATGAAATGATTATTTTTTAGTTTCATTTTGAAATAAATCAAACATAAATAATGAAAATATTCAGTTAAATTTATTTATATTAACAAAAATTTCAACTTTTAAAAATTGAAAAATATTTAAATGTTTCGTTTTTAAAAAATTTTAATTAATACTTTTGCATATTGTATACTCCAAATTTAAAATTATTATATCTGGTATTCCCATTATAATTATTAATTACTTTTATATAAAGGTATATATATTATTCATAAAACGGGTGAAAATGGGTAGAATGGGTATAGAAATAAACCCATGAACAAAATTTTAATTTAAATAATTTTGTTTCAAAAGAAATTTATATAAAATATAAGTGTGAATCTTGTGTGTGTATTCTTTTCATATGAACTGTATGTATATATTGAAAAAAAAAAAATATTAATTGAATTATATACATTTTTTCTTCATAATTTTAATTTTTTATAATATAAATTTTACTTTTAGTTATAAAGAAAAAACACAAATCCAAAAAAAAAAAAAAAAAATTAATATTTTAGTAGTAAAATTATTTTTATTTTAATTTTATTGGATTGGACGAGATTTTCTAGTCTTTTTTTTAAATATTGTTTTTCTTTTTTTATGTATACAATTTAGTATGATTTAAAAAATTTTTTTTTTTTTTTTAAATTATACTAAATTGCAATCACAAAAATTAAAATATATAAGGCCGAATATGGTGCAATTTTTTTTTATTAAATTACAATTTATATAATAATTTTTAATTTATTTAGATTATTTGGAATTATTTTTTTTTTTTAGTATATAAGTTTATTAATAAAAACTTTCATAAAAGTATATTTTTAATAATTTCGATTTTTTTTTTAATTTCTTTATATAGAATAGTTCTAGAATTACTTATGTTTTTTTTTTTTTTTTGCATAATTTTACAAATTGATTTGTTTTGTTTTATATGCGTTTTAAGATTTATATTTTTTTTATTTTGATCTTTCCTTATTGTATAAAATATATTATGAAACCTCATGTACATAATATAATAATTGACTTTTTTTGCAATATACAGCTTATACCAAAGACGATTTTATAATAAATATATTATTATTACTATTAGTAAACAAAAAATGTTTAGTGTTTCATTTCTATTTTTGATTATTAAAATTTGATTTTTTTCAGTAAAGAAATAAGAGATTTCGAATTCCAAGTTGTTGAATGAATGTTGGAGAAGTGTGACTTAAAACAGTGTAGAAATGGGTTTACATTTTGAGAAATAAAGGAAATAATTCCATATAGAGAAGGAAGGAAGAAGCTGAAGTTTAAGTAAATCTTTTAACATTTCAATTTGGTTTAATTTAGACATTTTCAAAAGCATATACTTTTTATATGCAAATCAAACAACAAGGCTGTAATAAATAAGTTCGGAGTCTTGGTGGCCTAGTTGATAAGAGCGTATGTAATACGTTGTACATAGTGAGGGAGTGGTGATTTCGAATCCTACACACATCGCAAGAATAATTCTCCCTTACGACATTTACTGCCACGCCTGAAAAGGAAAGGCTGTGGCAGGGGAATATATACCAAAAAAAAAAAAAAAAAAATAAGTACCTAAGATATGTTTTTGAGTAAGAAGTAAAGCTTAGATTTGATTAAAAAATTATTTTAACTCTATAATAATATAACGAGTATATTATAATAATAAATTAAATTTATTGAAAATAAATTGATAGTGACCAAAATTTAATGGATTTCAAGTTTTTTTCACAAATCATTAAACAATTTTGCTCTTAAATTTAAGTATCTTTTTTCTTACCACATAATATTTTAAATAAATTTCCACTTTTCTGAATTTAAAATCTTGTTATGTTATAATGTGAAAAGTGGCAATAATTTTATTAATTTGTAACTATACATATACATATAATATATTTTCTGAATGTTAATTAAAGTCCCTTCAACAAATTAATTTGATAAGTTTTTAAGATATCGGCAAAAAAATTTATTTTTGTATACAATAAAAATGAATAAGAAAACAAAAAAAAACAAACAAATAATAAAATTATATCATTTTTTATACAGAACATTCACATAGGCTTTACATAATATTAGTACTATGCACTCTTGTAATTAAATATTATTTATGACTTTAATTACACATAGAATATATGTTTTTTTTTTCTTTTCACGCCTATTAAGGGGCAATTAAAGTGCGTCTCATAACACTTTTTGCGTAAAACATTTCATATTTTGTATTAAACATTATATGTAAAATGAATTTTGTTTTGTTATCTTTAAAAACTAAGAAATAATTTTTTGAATTTGAGAGATATCTTTAAATATTTATTAGTTGTTGCAATACTTTGTACATATGTATATATATATATTTATACTATATAGTAATTTGTTGAACGAATCTGGGATTGTTGAACAAATTCAATAAAATAAATTTTTGAACAAAATAAATATTTTATGAATCAATGATGTTGTAATGCATAAAATAATGCACTTTTATATGATTTTGATAATATGGTAATGTTATGTCATATGTTATAATATAGTTACATTAATAATTCCTCTTTTATATTATTTTATATGTATAATATGTTCCTTTTTCGGAAAATTCTATCTAAAAGAAATAACTTCATTATCAATTTTTATTAATTGAAAAAAAAGAAAAGAGAAAAAAAAAATCATATGTATAGAATGTTGTACAAATATGTATGCATAATATTACAACAGTGTTGTACCAAATCGCGTGAAAATTTTAAAATTTTCTTGATACGGGCATTGATTGTATCAGATCATTTCAGATGTCTAAGATATAATTGTGTATTATAATTTTTTTTTTGTTTATTTGGTTTTTTTTTTAATGCTATAATCTTGTGGGAGATTTAAAACTTATTAATTTTGTTTGTCGTATCTATCTTAATGTTGTTTGTCAGTTTCTATAGGGATTTTAAGTATGGTAATTTCTTATCAAATTGTATTGGATTATTATTTCAGTTCTAATAACTTTTATCTTTAATTATTTTTAGTTTTTGCCTTGTAAACTTTATCGAATGTCTTATTTACTGTTCAGCTTTGTTTTGACAGTTATTTGAAAGATGAGTCTTAGTGTATTACTATGAGTTTGTAATATAATCCTGTATTAAAATTTTATAATCTTGCTACTGACGCTTTTGCATGAATCATTGTTTTAATGCTGTATTAATGCATATATAATGCATAATAGTAATTGATCATATACAAATTTTTAAGTTCTTATATAGTGTAAGACTTAATTAGGGCTTTATTTTTACTTGTATAAATAATTAAAAACAAATTTATGGATTCTATCCCATTCAGATGAAGAATATATATTTTTTAATATGATGTTTATTTTAGTTAAAAGAATTCAATTTTTGTTTAGCATGCATGTTTTTTTTAGGTTAATATTGGCTCAATCGCAGTTATTGCCTTTTTCGATTGTCTTTTTCCTGTTCATTTTAAATTTTAATTTTAAAAAGTTTTTGTTATTGAGGGAGGAGAGAAAAGTGGACATACTTAAACGATTTTTTCATAATAATGTTGTATTTGGTAAAATAATTGAATATGATGATATTTATATAGTCAAATAGTGTTTACCCTATACTTAAAGATTATTATCGACCATCAAAATTTAAAATTTTAAGGTCCATTACTTAAAAATCTGAAGAGGAAATTTTGCAACATTTTCTTAAGTATATAATTAATATATTAAAAAATTTTATCTTAATTAACTAATTGTGCAAACATATTTTGACACAATTTTTCTATCTTACGAAACCGAATAACCTAAAATTTATTTTAAATTGATTTAATGATGCAATAAATGTGTTCAATATCAGTCTGATATCATTTTAAATTTATTATCTTTGTATCTGGTTACAATAATTGTGATTTTGTATAAATCATATTTTGTTTTCTCTGTACTTTGGATAAATTTACATATATTTAAATGTAACAAAAAAATATTGAATAAAATTGAACTAAATTAAAAATATTTTGTTTGTTTTTTTTTTATGTTCAATAAATTTTAAATCATAGCTTTATAATACAATATAATATGATTGAAATTAAAAGTATTGATAAAAACAAATTGTAATTTTATTATATTATATAAAAATAATAGGTCAAGAACATTAATTTTTATTTTCTTTTCTTCTGTAATTTTTTTCATATTAAAATTTTGGTTTCGTAAAATTTCAAGATGTTTGGAATACTCTAGTTTTGTTTTAATTTTGTTTTATTTAAAAACCTTCAAATGTCGTGTTATTAGAACTTCAACATTTTACAAAAAAAAACTACTAATATATAAAATATTAAAAATTATTTCATTTTAATTTTAATTTTTATATTTTATATTCTTTTTATTTTATTAGGGAATATCATATTTCAAACAATAATTAGATAGACTTTAAGGGTTAAAAGGGTTAAATTTCGAGGCCGTTTAACCAAAAAAAAAAAAAGAAGAAATTAAATAATAACACTATTCTATTTTAAATATTAATCAATGAATTTAGGTGACACAGTTCTTGTAATATTAATCATATTATATTTATGTATGTATACATTATTTATTAATATATAAATATATACTAATACATTAATATATTTTCAAATTCTAAACTGATAATAAGTAATATAGTAAGTAGTATAATATGGTTTTTGTTAAGGGCTATAACAAAAATATAAATTAATTAACATCAATTTTGATGGTCAATGTTCGAATTTATATTTACATATATATTTTTGCCAAATTTAATTTTTCTATTTATTTCGGAAATAAAAGAATAACAAAAAAATGTAAGAATTAGGACAGTGGACATTTGATATTTAATTATAAATAAATATTAATATATAATGTATGTATGTATAAACATAAAAAAATAAAATGATTTAACTTTTAAGCTATAGAATTGGTCTGTCTTTATATTCAAATTTATGAAATACAATTTCCTGACAATTAAATTATTTTGTTCCTATAAATTACAAGTTTTAAATCTTTAAAAGAGTATAGAATAACCATAATGACACTTTATGGAATTTAGAAACGTTATTATTTCGGTTTCTTTTATTTTTCCGATGTAAGTCAATTTTTACGTGTCGTGGTTTACTTGAATTAAATTTTGCTACGGCCATTGCTTTAAGTGCTTTCAAGTTTTTTGAATATTCATACAAACCGGTGTGATTCTGGAAATATCCTTAGAAGACTTTTTTTTAGGAAATTCTTTGTTCTTTTATTAATTTTAGTATATTCAATAAGTCAAAATAGTTTATATGAAATTAATTTTGTAATTTTTTTTCATCGTCAGATTTTAGTCAAAAACAATTCAAATATACTGAACTTTTATAGTCATCAACGATTTATGAAAAATATATGATTTTTTTGTTTGTCTGACAAATCGAATAATAAAGTCAGTATAATGTAGACATTTTTTCTGACAGATAGAATAAGGATTGAATGAGACATAAATTTCAATTTTACTTCACTTTAAATAATGATCAATCAGCTGTTCAAAAACTGAATACAGATTTAATTATCCGATTATTAGATTACATACAAATTGATTATACAATTGATTTTCTATTAAATGTTGAAGTTAAAATATTAAAATTTTCAGAACATTTCTAACCATAAAATCAAAACTTTTGTGCTAAAATTTTTTTTTATTCGTTTCACTAATTTACTAATAGCTTCAGCCTTTGATTTAGGATTAAAAATTAAAAAAAATTTAAAATAATTATTTTTGTCATCTTTTGTCATCATAAAGTTATTTCGGTTAAAAATAGTATTATTAATATTAAACAAATTACAGGATGTATTCAATTTTGTCCTTATTATGGTTAAACCAAGGTTTTTTATATTGTTACCATAAAGAAAAAAATATAGTGGTTTTTAACCCTAAATTTTTATTTAATTATTTTTTTATTTATTTTAATTACGAATTAATGGTCTATTAAAAATTTCGATTAATTTGTTACCCCACGTAGTAAATATTTAATTATTATAAATAGTTTATTTATTTATTCATATTAATATAACATGTAATGAATGTTTTAATTGTTAAATAATTTGTATTAATTTTTTTTGACAGTTTTGAACTATTATTCTAATAAAAAATAATGGATTCATCTTCATTAATTGAATATAGTAAGTAATAAAATATATTGTATCATATTACTCCATCTTAATTTAATTTATATAGGTACGTTAACTTAATTTACTATGAAATTAAATTTTTGATTAGATCTTTTTTAAATATAACAAATCGCTTTAAAATAATTTGGGCAATATATACATATACGAGAATGTATATACACATTTAAATTTGTCATACATATTGTATATATTAATGTCGATATAATTTATTATTCAAATTTCCCCCCAGTGCAGTATACATCGCAGTAAATCATTAATATTCTATTCTTCTTAGTAATATTTAAATATAGTATTGATCCCTCATGTATAAAAATTACATAAAAAAAAAAAAAAATTAATGTGACATTTAATTTGTTATTTTATTATTAATATTAATTTGTTTCATATTTTTATAATCACCCTAACATATAATAAATTAACAAATAACAACAGTATTAACTAATAATTGAGAATGAAAGGAAAAAAATTATATATGAAAATGCATTTTTATCAAAATATGGTAACCATTAAAAATCTTGTTTAATTAGTTTTTATTTTTTTTTTTTTTTTTTAGAGTTATCAAAAAAAAAATATTAAACATAGATCACCCTGTCAAGTGAACCCTATTAAAATAGTCGTTTTTTAAAGATATGAAATGAACAAAATCTAAAGATTATAACTGATGTATACATAATTTTCATTCGTATCAATTTTTGCTGAATACAAAATAATTACATTTTCTAAATATTATCATTTATTTATTATATAAAAAAATAATAATTTTTTTTTTATTCTAATGATTGAGTATAGGCGCACTTTAGTTCCTTTGAATGTGCATTAAAAATTTTTTTTTTTTTTAAATAAAGAGAAGGGAGTTTGGTAATCATAATCCATTAATAAGAAATTACGTATAGAATTAAATAAGTTGGTAAAAATAAAAAAAAAATGTTTACTTATATACATACATATATTTAAAAAATGATTTGATTTTTTCTTTTTTTTTTAAGTTCTCTTCTGAGTTATAATTTATGTTCAGTACTAGAACAGAAACAAATGTTGGTTTTAAATTTTATAAATAATTAATAAAACAAAACTATTCTTCGTGTTGTCGCAGATATTTATTTTTATTTATCTTATCATTAAAACTTATATTATGGAATCCAAAAGAAACTGAAGAAAATAAGGAATATTCTTAGGTTAAATTAAATTTTCTTTTAAAAATATTAAAAGACCCACTTTAAATTAAAGTACTCTTCCTTTAAAAATATATTGAATGATAGTAATGTATTTTTTCTAAATTTTTTCTTGCCTTTCTTTATCTTTTATACAATTTACGGTAATTGTTCTACTTTAACATTAAAACATTCTTCTGTTGTTAACTCACCTATGCTATAAAGAAAGGTAACATGATCCTTCAATTAAGGTTATTCAGCATATCGGAGAAACTACTTCTAATTTTCCAATCTCTATAATTATTTCCATTTATTTCGTTTTACAATTAAAAATTCGATTTATAATTAAAGATTAAAAATATAAACCACAATATGAGAATAAAAAATATTCACTTAAAGTTTTAATGTATTTTCACAATATTACAACAAACGTTACGCATTTCATTAAAAAATAATTAATAAAACTTTATTACCCTAACACTAACATTCACTTTTAATATAATATTAAATATATGTATATTGTATGTATATTGTATTGTAAATGTTGAATCCATATGAAATACTTATAACAACAAAAATCTTATAATAAATATATGTAAGTAGTATTCTTAAATATGGGTCAAAACGGGTCATTGCGCGCCATAAATTGAGCCCATTTATTCATTTCAAAAACATTATATTCTCTGGTTTTCATTTAAAGTTTTTGAGTATTTGCAAAGGAGTCGTTGTCGTGATCGGTTCGTTTTTAATTCAAGTTTTATTTCTTTTAATCTTGAAATGGAATAAATTAGAATTACTTTTGTTTTATATTTTATAAAAAATAATAAAATAATAAAAAAAAAAAAAATAGTTTTGTCGTGAGACTCCTTTAAACGCGAAAACGAATTTTGTTGTCATTTCAATTGAATGTAGTCGCGCGCTCAGTTATAATAAATTTAAAACTCGGACGCGCGAGAGTAAATTAAAAATAAAAAACAAAATATCAAAAAAAAAAAAACAGAATATAAAATTAATTAAAAAGTTAATACAAAAAATAAAAAAAAAAAAAATAATATAAATTAATTAAAAAATAAGTCTAAAGTTTAAAAAATATTTTGTGTTTTAAAGTTAATTTTAACATTTATTTATACAACAATTATATTTATAAATTATGATTTCATAAAAATAAAAAAAAAATAAAAATTATTATTTAAATATCTTAAGTAAAATAATTAATAAAAAAGTAAAAATAATTTTTAATAGGATTTTTATAAAATTATAAAAAAAGATTTCGAAAAATAATGTATCTGCCCAACACTTGGGCAATTTTAGGCCTAATAGCATTTTTAAATGTTATTGAAAGTGCTAATATTAGGGTAAGTGTAAATATATTCTACCGCAAATATTAGTTAATTATATATTTATGCTTAAAATTGATTATACATTTTTTTTTATTATAAAAAAAAATTATTTATTTAGGAAAAATAAATTTAAATAAAATGTATAAAATAGTTATATTTAATTAATTAATATAAATCAAATATTATAATTATAGAATAATAAAAAAAAATTAGAGTAATAAAAAGAGAAAAAAGAAGAATTTTAATTAAAATTATAATGAAAAGTCATTATGTATTAGTAATCTTAAAAGATTATATGTATTTCATATTTTTATTGTATAATAGACTTATTATATTTAAAACATTTAATTTTTTTTTTATATTTGTTTGTTTCACTTAATGACTCCTTTATATGAACTCTATATTAGGTAGTATTTTTTAGCACGTTTTCTCATATTATACTTTATATCTTTTATTTAGAAAGTTATTAATGGATAACTTAGAAAAGAAATTTTTCGTATTAAAAGAAATTTACCCTAAAAATTTTTATTAATTTTACATCTATTGTTAAAGTTTTAAGATTTGTTCAAAAAACTTATCATTTTCAATATGTATATTTGCATTTCATTAACAATATAAAATATTTAATATTAAAATTCAAAAATTTCTTAAAACAAAACTTTAAAATTTAAAATAAATTAATGATATATATAATAAAAAATATATTTTTTTAACTTTTTGTAATATTGAATTTATTCCAAAGTTTGTTCATTAAATAAAATAACTAATTTTCAAAATTTTTTTTTTTCAATGTATTTATCTGCCACATAAAGACAGATAACAATTATAAAATGACAGTTACAGCATAAGACAGTTACAAAAATTGTTATACGCATCCAACAAAAATATTAACAATTATCCTAAGTAACAAATTTTACCAAGTTAATATTATACTAATTTTATATTTTGTACTTATATATGCTTATATATACATAATATGCTAACTCAAAAATCTGTTATAGAAAATATAAAATAAAAACTAAAAATAATTTAATAGTAAAAACAATTTTCTATTATTATATTAAAAAAGAACAGACAGTAAAATTTAGCCATCGAATTATAAGAATTAAGAATTATAATCATAGAAAAATCCGCTGTACTTAGCAATAGAACTGCAAAATAGTTGATTTTGTTTTATTTGATTAAAACTTTTGTTTTTAAGGCACATATTTAGGATTATTTTTCTTCACATACTACATCAACAAAAAATTTGCTGAATCAATAAAAAAATGTGGAGTGTGGGTTCGAATCCAGCACACGTCGTAAGAATTATTCCTCCTTATGACATTTACAGCCATGCCTGAAAAGAAAACGGTGTGTAATTTCCTGTTCACATTTATGTAAATTTTTTTTAGTATTGTTATCTGCGTTGTTACTTTTATTTAAATCTATTCTTATTCTTATTGTAAAAAGTTAAGTGTTCTTACTGATGAAAAGAACATAGTTCTCAAAAACCGTTTTTAAGATAAATAAAAAATATATTAGAACAGAAAGATATTTTTTTTATTTCATTAAAAAGTTAAGTGATGCAAAACCAATATTATTTCTAGATTACCAAGATATCCGAATTAATAACCAACATTATTTCTAGATTACCAGACTGGCGTATGCCGGATTTATCTAGTTATTTATTAAAAAACAAAAAAATTAAAATTTTTATTATTTTATTATATAAAAAAAATTTCTATATTAAATATTTTTAATGAATTTTAAATAAAATAATTATTAATTTTTAAAAGAGCATAATCGGATAAACGTATAAACCTTATAGGCATATACTCGTAAATCTTATAATTGAAAATAATGTAAATCTATTAATACAATCATTTTCAATAAAAATCTTCAGAAATAAGTTATTATGTTACCTTAAATTAATTAAAAAAAAAAGTCTTTAAATAATAACTTATTAAATGTTATTAAACATATAATATGTATGACTTTCAATGTTTTTCTCTTCAAAATTAAATAATATTAATAATATCATTTTTCCTTTAATATAATAATTTATGTAAATATTAATAGTTTTAATTTTGTTTTTCTTATAATTGAATACATATATTGATTAATTAAAATTTATGAGTCAAGATTATTTGATTGATAATATATTCTATAAAAATAAAATAAGATAGTATGTAAAATCAAGTGTTTTTAAAGACACACATTTTCAAGATAATGTAGCATTCTAGAATTGTGTATATTTTTTGCATAAAAATTTGTTATTAAAGTTTTTTTTATTAAAATCTTTCTGTGAAAATTAGAGCTGCTTTCCTAAATTTTATGAAAACACTATATTTTTTATTATTAATAAGCCTGTCTAATACACCAAAGGTACATATTCGAACAAAGTAAAATGCATAAGATAACGATAACAATATGTTGGGAATATTTTTAGCTCTATGCTAAAGAACTAAGTATAAATAATATAAATATGTAATATATGTTCTAAAAATGCATGTATATATGTAATATATGATATGAATATGTATGTATATATATTTACATATACATATTTGGAATAATGAATAACCCTGATTTTCTAATCAACTATTAAATCCCTCCTAAATCAAAATTCTACATATATGTATATATAAAAATATTTTGGAAAATGCGTATCTGATTTTGTAACCAGATTTCCCTTTTCCAAAAATTATTTTTTTTACGCTTTTATTGTGTGTTATATTAATGGGATATATTCTTTATATTTATTTAATAAAATTATATTTTGTTTAATATAACAAATTGTAATGATTCGTGATTCGAATTCTTATTAGGCCTTGCTATTGATATACGAGTATGTATAAAACAAATTATCAAGAGGGATTTTATGGTAATGTAACTACAAAATCAGGGCTTTATGTTTTTCCTAGAAGATGATGTACTTATGTTGTTATTTTTTTTTAATTTTTACACTTTTGTTATTTTCGTTTTTCTTAGGACATAAATACGAAAAAATACAAAAAAATTAAAAATAAATTCGTACTTAAGTTTATTTTAAATCTTCATACTTATGTCATATGTCATAAGGTAAGTGCGAAATTAATATTATGACATAAGTACCAAAAATTAAGCGAAATTTTTTTTGTACTTTTCCAATTTTTAGTTTTTGGATTTATGACTTTCGGAATTACGACGTACCGCTAATATATTCTTATTATGATAATCGATTTTAATTAATTTGCACTCAATTACGATACGTGAAGCAGTACAAGGTCTTATTACATGTAGATTTGCTTATATAATATTCTAAAAATAAAATTTCTATTATAGTTAACAAGTCGTTATCACCTGTACAAATATAATCTTTAATCTTTGATTTTTGCATCTTAAAGAAAAAAAAATTTGCCCTGGAGCCCGTAGTCTAAAATTATAATATTTTCAATTTTTGACCTCTTTTAATTTTAAACAGAGCCGAATACAAAAACTATTCTTAAAATATTGCATTGAAAAATTGAAAAATATCCAGTAGAACTTGAATTTTTACCATTTTAAAATAAACACTTTATTTGAAATTTGATGGTTGTAGTTAGTTGTAGGGTAGTTCAAACATCAAACGGATTTTTAAACCCGCAAAGGATTTTCTATGAGATTTATCTACATGATTAAAATTTGTTTTCTTTTTATTTCGAACCGTGTAGAAGTTTTGTTAACAAACTGACGAACGAATATAGTGAAATTTAATAATTTTTTCAAAAATTTTTGAAAATGTGCTAAAAATGGTAGTGCATATTTTGCAGAAGAAATACTTATAATCAGAATGCAGAAAAAAAAAATGTATTTTGTACTTTGTTAAATTGTGTCATTTTACTTTTTCTTATTTGAATTTTATTTTTATTCTGAATTAATTTTGTGATTTATTTTTAATATTTAAATTAAAACAAACAATATAATATGTATGTACTGAATTTTTTATTTATAGAAACTATAAAAAAATATGTATTGATTTTGTAATTTAATTTATTCTTTTTGCAATAAATAAAATCAAGACATTTAATGAAAATAACAGTAATAATATTACATTACAGTTTCATGTACATTTACTTTAATATATTATTATTCTTTGTAGATTTATTTTTAAATGCTAAAATTATTGATAAATAAAAACAGATAATTATTTATAAGAATGAAGTTAATAATAAAAATTTTAAATTTTACTAAAGAAAAATTACAGAACAAATGGTTTTACTCCATTTTTAATTGAATCATTTGTCAAAATTTTGAACCATTAAAATAGCATATAAAAGACAACAAATTTTAATAAAATATTTCAAATAAAAGCTGGGGGCAGATTCCGCAACAGTGCACACTTTTTTGGTGCAAATGCAAACTTTTTTCAATCTCACCAACAGTTTGAAATTGCACCATATTTTCAATTCCGCAAGCGTGGATGAAAACTGAAATGCTGAATGAATTATAAACAGCGCTGACTATCATTTCAATACAAAATATAAAATGAAAAAATATATTATGTAAAATGCGCATTAACCAATTTAATGTTATAATACTAAACTATATAAACTATATAAAACTATATATAATTTTCCTTTTTTTTTATAAATAATAAAAATACTGTCTTTTTGTTTGCATTATCATTTGAATTTGCACCGATAAATACTTGGTGAAAAAACTTTGCATCGTGCAAACTAAATGTAAATTTTTTTCATTCGCACTCTTGCGGAATTGAAAATCAATGCAAACTGAAAGTTTGCATGAGAACTGGAGCTGTCAAATTTTCTCATTTGCACCGTTGCGGAATCCGGTCACTGTGAAATTTTTAGGAAAGGTGTGATAATTGCATGTCCTATTGTAATACAAAGATGTCTTCGAAAAGTGAATCTCTATTTTAATTAAAAAAAAACGATAATGCAATTTTTGTTTATTAATTTAAATAGAAGATTTAAGATAATTTATAGGAATTATTAAGGAATAATATCCATTTACTTATTTAAATTTTGTAGGAATTATATGAATATAAAACATTTAGTTTCCAAGTTTTATTAGATGTGGAAGAAAGATAATGTCTTGAAATTTTTGTATATAAATACAAATCGAAATATGTCTTCAGATATGTGTATATAAATAAATCGAAAATAATAAGAGTTGTATAACAACTAATAACAAGATTGTGTATAAAACCATATATTGACTAACAAAGTGACTATTTTTGTATAAAAATTTGTAATATTTCTAAGAAAATTTTTTCTGTGAAAAATTAAGAAATATATTTTCCAAATATAAGAAAACCCTCTTTAATTAATAAAAGTCGTACACACATTATGTAAAAATATAATTTTTCAAATTTTTGCCATCATAACTTAATATATAAAAGCCTGATTCATGATCTATCTCATTGCTTTTTTTTTGTATAAGTAAAAATAGAAGTTATTTTATTTTTTCTTTCTATTTATTTTTCTAGATTGAACTAATTAAAACTATAATCCTAGATTTGAAGGATATACTTGATTTACAACTTTTACCTTTTATATACAGCATTCGAAAAATTTATGAGACTTCAGTCTATTTTCCTTCTACTATTTGCATTCTGTGTCTAGTTTTATAAACTTCAAATTGACACAATGTATTTTTGAGTGAACGTATCTCTCTTGTAGGTGTAGTAAAATAAGTTCTAGTTTTTTTCTTTTATTAAATTGTTTTTTCTTTAATTAGATGATTTTGCCACGAGTTCACAAATAAGTGTTTGTGGAGTATAATATTTATAATTATATATAAATATAATTATTTATATAAAAATTGGGGCCAACTATGGCTTCTGGTCTTGTTATTCCTTTTTGTACCAGCTTTTAGAATAAATATACTAAAAAAGTCGATGCTACAATTAAAATTAAAACTACTACTCCATATGTTTCTTTCGAGCTCGTCATTACAGTTCTTATATTAAATATATACTGACGAATAATGGATTATAAATTCTGATTTTATATTACCAAGTATTTTTCAGTCTTGAAAAAATAAATTGTTGAATTTCTAGGTTATATTATATTATATATTATTGTGTCTCCAATCAATTTAATCAACCATTCCACAAATAAGTAATTTTTAGTAAAATAGATAGAAAGGAATTGCCAAAAATTTTGTTTTGAATTGATGAAAAGGTGACAGCACTAATAGCTTTAGACACAGAAATACAGATATATTACGGAAATCATAATATGATTATTATATTATTTTCAAATACTTATTTTTAACTTAGAAAATTTCATTTTAATTTAGTTGGAAGTTGAGGCTCTAGTTTCATAATCTTAGTTTTAATTAAACCGTTATTATCAGTAAAACTATGTGTTTTTTCAATAAAAAAGCAGTATTTAAAACAAAATGTTTAAATTTGCACACTTTCAAAAAGATAATAAAAATATGACTTATTTGAGACTTTTTACTTAAAATATTTTTTTATTATTATTATTATTATTTTATAATAATTTTATATTTTTTTAATTTTGCAACAAAATTTCTAATTTCTTATATAAGAAAAAATTGTAAAAAAATCTTTATAAATTTAATTTAATTTTACGGAAATCCTATATAATTAAGAAAAGCCGTTAGCAAATATGAAAATATAATTTTGTAGCTTTAATATCTATTATGTAAAAGTCTTAAACGTTTGCAACAATAACATTTTTCATAGCAAAAATTAATACTGCACATAAGAGAAAACAAGGTAGAATGTAAACCAACGGATTTTAAAAGCGCACATTTCCAAAACACAATACAAACTGTTTAGAATTGTGACTTGCTCAAAAATTTGAAAATTTAAAAAATAAAATTTAAGAAATTTTTTGTAATAAAAAAATATGTGAAAATAGAACTTTTCTAGAATTTTCAGGGGCTGTAAGTCCGAAACCTTATATAACTTAAAAAAACCGTTAACACACATAAAAATATATCACTGGAGCTTTAATTTTTATGTCTTGCCGAAGAAAAATTTGTACAGGTGCTTAAGTTACAGGTGCCTAAAAATAGCAAATTTTCAATTTTTCAGTCCTAATACTTCTTAAACAAGGGGTGGTGCAAAAAACATTTCTAAGGAAATTTATACTTATTCTAAAAGTTCTTTCTTGTCTCAAAATTTCAGGTTCCTATCTAAAGGTGTGCCGGAGTTATGAAAAAAGAAATTTCATATAAAATGTGGTTTTCACATAACGGTAAATTTAAATAGTAAATTACAAAATACTGCATAATTTTGATATTGTTTTATGTAGATAATAAAATTTTCCGTCTTTTGGCGGTTTTAGATTGCAAAACTATTACGCAGAGCCTGAGATATATACATCTGAAAATGGAGCTTTTTCACAATTTTCAAGAGCTGTAACTCTGGAACCTTATACAACTAAAAGAAACCTTTCACACACGTAAAAATATATTACTGTAGCTTTAATTTTTATATCTTGTCGAAGTAAAATGTGTACAGGTTCCTAAGTTACACGTGTTTAAAAAAGGCCAATTTTCAATTTTTGAGCCTTAATAGCTCATAAACAGGAGGTAGTCCAAACATTTTTTCTGAGTAAACTTATACTCATTCTAAAAGTTCTTTCTTCCCTCAAAATTTCAAGCTTCTAACTAAAAGCGTGCCGGAGTTATGAAAGTAGAAGAATCATGCAAAATTTGGGTTTCACATAATGGTAAATTTAAATACTAAATTTAAAAAAATTGTATAATTTTAATATTAATTTACAAAGTTAAAAAAAAGTACCTGTCGTAAGACGTTTTCAGATTGAAAAAATCTTAAGCAGAACATAAGATATATGCATTTAAAAATAGGCCTTTTTCAAAGTTTGAGGGGCTGTAGCTCCTTAACGGATGGGGCTACATGAAAAAGTTGTTCCACAAAATTATTTTTTTTATGAGACCTACACATATTTGAATTTGTTTTTCTCTATCTTTAACGGTGTAGAAGTTTTATAAACAGACAGACGGACGGACGGACGGAGTGAAACTAATAAGCACATTTTTTCAAAATTTTTTTGGAAATGTTGGAAATTCCGAAAATCAAAAACCGTACAATTTCAAAATTTCGCATAGACATACATATATAGATATAAATATTCCGGGAAAGGGGAATACTCTGATTTTGAATCCAACTATTAATACTTACAGTGTGCCTACACATATATATACCAATTTCATTAAAAAAAAATTAAATTTTCACATTTCCATATAAAAAATAATTAATTTTGAAAACCCCCGCATACAAAAGTATTCTATTTTGATATTTCAGCTAAAATTTAAAAAGTAGTGAATTTTATAAGAATTTAGATATTTTTATGAAAAAAAAATTATTTTTAAAGAACGGGGGCTATCTCATTTAAACTCCCACTACAAAATTTTTCTTTAGTTTTCTTAGTGTTGTTATCTACGTTTTTACGTTTATTTAAATTTATTTTTATTCTTATTGTAAAAAGTTAAATATTCTTACTGATGAAGGGAAAATAGTTCTCAAAAAACCTTTTTAAGATAAATAAAAACTATATTAGAACAAAAATATATTTTTTTTATTTCATTAAAAAGTTAAGTGACAAAAAAATAATATTATTTCTAGATTACTATGATACCAGAATTATTAACCAATATTATTTCTAGATTACCAGACTGGCGTATGCTACGCCGGGTTATCTAGTTTAAAGAAATTTGCACGGTTGTTTAGGTAATAAATGTTTAGAAATAGGGAATATTCAGTTAATTTTTCTTAAACAAAATGAAATAGCAACGTGTTTTTAAGATATCTAATGCTTATTCACAAATATTACAAAGCTCTAAATAAATTCGTTTTAGATATACTGACTACGGACGAAACAAAATTTTTTGTGTCACATAACGTAAAAAATTGTAAATTGAAATTGTAAAAAAAATTACAATTTTGGATATATTGAAAAATATTCAGCAGAACTTTATTTATTATACATTTTTGAAAATAGGGTTTTTTATTTGAACCCTAACTTCGAGGAGCTTTAGCTCTGTCATATTGCCATCCATGGTTCAATATCCATGTCGCTATCTTATACGGGGGAGAACTTTTGTAAATAGACATAGTGGAACTAACAATTCACTAAATTTTTTAAGAAAATGTGATAAGAACTGCAATTAGCACTTTTTTATGCTGCTGCTGCCGAAATTATAAAATTAATCGTTACAAATACATTTACTGTATCATTTTTTCTAAATACTCTTAATTAAATTGTAATTAAATTTTATGTTAATAGATTTTTGTTTCCAACGTAAATTATATAAGAAATAAATAATCATTTTTTTTTTGTAGAAAAGTAAAGTAATCAGACAAAGACCAAATATAACAACCTTTCAATATTTAAATAAAATCAATTAAATATTTCTCTAAATATACGGTATTGTTAAGCACATTATCTTTGTATACATATGTATTTTAAATAATATGTTTTCAAAATGATTACATAATATAATGTTGACAAAATGGCTAAAATATGTATTGCAATTATTATTAAAATATTTAAAAAAAATTTTTTTTTTTTTGTTTAAAACAATTTATTTAGAACGGAAATTGATAAAAAGTTGTCATTCCTAAAAATAGTTTTTACCATAATAAAAAATTTTTAATTTTTATATTTAATTTTTTTTTAAATTTTCTGATTACTAATAGTAATAAATGATAAAGTCAACCTTTTTGAACAGTGTAATATTTGACATTTGTGGCCGTTAACATTTCTAACATTTACCAAAAAAAATTGATTCGCGAAAATTACTTATCAATAAAAATAACGGAAGGATAGTGTATAAAATTTTCTAACCCACATTTAATTTTTACCACATTATAAAATTATGAGCATTGCAAAATTAAAAATAGAAAGCGAAATTAAAATTATTTTATCAAAATTATTTTTTTTAAATCGGCATCTTTTATTTTAAAATTAAATTTCATCTACAACTTTGAGAATAAATTAGATTATTGTATTGTTATTTGTTCTTTTTTTTACTTTTAGGAATTAGAAGATTTAAATGAAATATATGATGAAGAAGGTAATCTTATTGGGACACAACGTAATGCAAGAAGTTTACGTGGACGGTAAGATATAATTCTTGATTATTTATTTAGAAATATAAAATGTTAAAAATTTTATTAAAATTATTAGCACAAGGGGCCAAACACAATCCCAATATTTAAATTTTGGTAAACCTGAATTGGAAGGAAAAGCTGAAGCAGAAGCTTCAGAATCTGGATCAAGATCATTTGTTGGTAAGCAAATCATTTTCTTTATATATTGTACATTGAAAATAGCACATATAATATTGTTTTATATTTAAGTGAGCTCTCATGGGATGGGACAAGCTCAAAGTCAATTTGCATCAGGAGATTGTACTGATTGTGGTACAACATGGTCGGGACCAGGTTCATATGATGCAGGTAATTTTCAAATTTAAAATAAAGTTTAAAAATTGAGTCATCAAATGTTTTTCAAATTATTCAAGGCTATTCACCAGATCCTTACACTGCTCATCCATCTGGCTTGGGTTCTCAAACTTCGGCAATGCAAAAACCAGGAGAGGCGGGTAGACCTGGTTACTCTTCTGTGTTGCAACAAACTCCAGGTTCTGGACAGTCACCTGGACAATTTACTACAGGAGATTTATCTCAACAACCAGGCCAATTACAAAGTGGATACGGTGGAACACAAAGTGGCATTGGTAATGGTCATTTAGGTTCCCATCCCAGTATTTATGGACATGGTTCACAAGGTAGTGGAATTGGAGAAATTGGATCAACTGGAAGACCAGGTCAGCGCGGTGATGACGGTCAGCGAGGAACAGGAGGTACATTTCGACAACCAGGTACAGGGTTGGGCCCAGGACAACAAGGATCTGGGGTCACTAATGGTCAATTAGGAACAGGTTATGAGCATCCAGGTACTGGAGGAAGACCAGGTACTGGGGTCACTAATGGTCAATTAGGAACAGGTTATGAGCATCCAGGTACTGGAGGAAGACCAGGTCACCCGGGTACTATAAATGGTTATGGTCAACCAATAACAGAAACTAAACCTGGTCATTTGAGAACTGATGCTGAAGGAAGACCTAGTCTGTCAGTAAATGGTTATGGACAACCGGGAACCTCAGGAGGTCACCTGGGACCTAGTTATGGTCAACAAGGTACAGGAGGAAGAACCGACCAAGATGGAACAGCAGGCAGTTATGGTCAGCAAGGAGCAGGCTCTAAACCAGGCCAATCAGGAACCGGTTATGGTCAACCGGGAACTGAAGATCGTAGGCATGGTCAAATTGGGACAACAGGTGGTTACGGACAACAAGGTGCAGGTACAACTCCAGGTCAAGTGGGACCAAGTCATAGCCAAATAGCTGGTGCAGGAACGCCTGGTCAAAATGGGGCATTAAATGGTTATGGACATCATGACAGAGGAACTACTGCAGGCCAAATAGGAAATGGCTATAGCCAACAAGGTAATGGTGGGAGACCTGGTCAAACTGGCGCAATAAATGGTTATGGACAACCAGGTACCGGATCTATTCAAGGTCAAAATGGAAATGGCCATGTGCAACATGGAAGCGGTGGAAGACCTGGTCTAAACGGAATAACAGGCGGTTATAGTCAACCCAGTGGAAAACCTGGCCAAGCAGGAATTGAAGGTGGCTATGAGCATCAAGGAGCCGGTACTTCACCTAATCAAATAGGAACTGGTTATGGTCAACCAGGCACTGGAGATCGTAGAACAGGCCAAGTTGGAGGAACAGGCAGTAATGGACACCAAGGAACAGGTGCGACAGGATATGGCCAGCTCGGTTCTGGAGGAGGACCTGGTCAGCCTGGTGCCCGAAATGGTTATGGACAACCAGGAATTGGTGAAAGACCGGGACAAGCAGATGCAATGAACGGTTATGGTTTTCAAGGTAATGGAGGAACTGGAACAGGTCAACATGTTTTAGATCATAGACAGCAACATGGGGGTGGTGCTGGTCCTGGGCAACAAGGAACGGGTTATGGATCCATAGGACAAGATGGCCGACCAATTCAGCCAGGCGCTACAAATGGTTTTGGCTTATCGGGAACTGGTATAACTCCAGGTCAATTAGGAGATAGTTATGGTCAACCAGTCACGGGAACTACAGGTACAGGCCAATTGGGTTACGGGGAATCTGGACATCAAGGTGTTGTAAATGGTTATGGTCAAACAGGGGCTCGTCATCCAGGTTTTCATCATCCAGAAACAGGGGGAACTGGAACTACTACAGGCCAACAAGGAACAAGCTATGGTCAACCAACGAGTTATGGACAACAAGGACCTGGGGGACAATCAGACCAACAAACAATTGGTGGAAGACAAGGAATACTTCATCCAGGATATTATAAACCAGGCAGCGGACAACCTCATGCAATAACACAAGGTTGTGAACACAAATAGTTTAATAAGTAAAACCATTTATCTTCAATTTTTTTAGGACCTGGTGCACATATCCTGACAGTTCCTGGAAAAGATCAGACTATGATAAAGGAACATGATGGCATGACAGTTTTAGTTGGAACCGGCGGGCCACATCAAACTGTAATTACTGATAGACATCCTTCGGAAGGTGGCTTACATTTTATTCCAGGACATTCATCGGGCCCTGCTAAGCAAACTGCACACACAACAGGGCAAGGGTTAACTGTGTTGATAGGAACTGGTGGTCCGCATCAGACTGTCCACCAAATTGAAGGTATATATGTTTTATATTGTACTTTTCGTTAAAAAAGGGACAAATTAAAATTGTTTGTAAAATTATTAATTATAAACAGTACGTTTTAATATTATGTTTCGATTTCAAGGTGGACGTACTTATGGGCCTTCTGGAGTTTTAGGAGTTGGTCCTGGAGGTTTGAGTGGCCATCCAGGTATTATTACTGGTGGACCTGGTGGAATTGGTGGAGGACCAGGAAGTACTGATGGTCACCCAAGTGATTATGGACCAGCTGGCATTGCAGGTGGTCCAGGTGCTATTGGTGCAGATTCTGGTGGTATTGGCGGCACCCCAGGTGGTTTCGGCGTTGGCCCAGGTACATATGGATCTGGTGGAGTTGGCGGTGGACCAGGAGGTATTAATGGTGGCATTGGTGGTAGTCCAGCTGGATATCGACCTGGTGGAATCGGCGGTGGCTCCGGCACTAATGGTGTTGGTCCAGGTAGATATGGACCAGGTGGAATTGATGGTGATCTAGGCAGTAATGGTGTTGGTCCAGGTGGATATAGACCTGGTGCAATTAGCGGTGGTCTAGGTAGTAATGGTGTTAGTCCAGGTGGATATGGATCTAACGGAATTGGTGGTGGTTCAAATGGCTTGGGTCAAGGTGGAATTAGCGGCGGTCCCGGAAAGATAAGTGAAGGGACTAGTGGTATTGGTGGCATTGGAGGTGGTTTAAATGGATATGGACCTGGTGGAATAGGTGGAGTGTCAGATGGTGGATATGGAACCGATGGAATAGGTCGTGTGTCAGGCGGTGGTATTGATGGTGGTGGTCTAGACGGAATTGGTGGTGGTCCAACTGGGTATGGACCTGGTGGAATGAATGGTGTGTCAGGTGTTATTAATGGAGGCGGTATTCGCGGTATTGGTGGTGGTCCAAATGCGTATGGCCCTAGTGGAATAGGTGGTGTGTCTGGCGGTGTCAATGGTGGTAGGGGTCCAAGTGGTATTGATGGCGGTCCAGGGGGTATTGGTGGCAGTCCAGGTGGTATTGGTGGCGGCCCAGGAAATATTGGGGGTCGTCCAGGCGGTATTAATGGTGATACGGGTGGTTATGGACCTGGAGGAATTGGTAGTAGACCTGAAGGTATTGGTGGTGGTACAGGTAGTATTGGTGGTGGTCCAAGCATTATTGGTGGTGGTCCAGGTGGTATCGGTAGGGGGCCTGGTGGTATTAACGGTGTTGCAGGTGGTATTGGTGGTGGTCCAGGTGGCATTGACGCTGGACCAGGAGGATATGGACATGGTGGAATAGGAGGTGGTATAGGTGGCGGTCCAAGCAGTGTTAATGGTGGGCATGGTATTAATGGTGGTTCAGGTGGATATAGTCCTGGCGGTAGTTCTGGCGGATACGGACCGGGAAGTAATGGTATTGGTGGTGGTCCAGGTGGAATTGGTGGCGGTCAAGGTGGTATCGGTAATGGACATGGCGTTAATGGTGGTCCAGGGGGATATGGACATGGCGGTATTGGTGGTGGTCCGGGTCTTATTGGAGGAGGTCCAGGTGGTTCAGGCGGAATTGGTGGCGGTCATAGCGGTATTGGTGGTGGTCCTGGGGGTGTTAATGGTGGTTCAGGTGTATATGGTACTGGTGGTATTGGTGGAGGCCAAGTCGGTGATGGTCATGGTGGTATTGATGGTGGTCATGGTGGTGGTCATGGCGGAATTGGTGGTGGTCATGGTGGAATCGGTGGTGGTCATGGTGGTATTGGTAGTGGTCATGGTGGTGGTCATGGTGGTATTGGTGGAGGTCCAACCGGAAGTTCTGGTGGATACAGACCGGGAGGAATTGGTGGAGGCCAAGGTGGTATCGGTGGTGGCCATGGCGGTATTGGTGGTGGTCCAATCGGAAGTTCTGGTGGATACGGACCAGGAGGAATTGGTGGAGGCCAAGGTGGTATAGGTGGTGGCCATGGCGGTATTGGTGGTGGTCCAAGCGGAAGTTCTGGTGGATACGGACCGGCAGGAATTGGTGGAGGCCAAGGTGGTATCGGTGGTGGCCATGGCGGTATTGGTGGAGGCCAAGGTGGTATCGGTGGTGGCCATGGCGGTATTGGTGGTGGTTCAGGTGGAAGTTCTGGTGGATACGGACCCGGAGGAATTGGTGGTGGTGCGGGCGGAATTGGTGGTGGGGGTTTACAACCAGGAAGTTTAACTGCTGGTGTTAGTGGTGATGAATTTTCCCAAGCTGAATCTTCTGTAAAAGATGGCCAAGCGAGTGCAAGTGCTCAAGGCAGGAAAAATGGTGGAACTGCTCAAACCCAAGTATCAGGAACATATACAGCCGGTGGGACATTTAGTGCAAGTGCGATGACATCAGATGCAGATAGATCAGCAAATGCTCAAGTACAGGGAAGCCCCGATGGAGCGCAAAGTCAAGCACAAGGAACTGGGGGATCTGGGAAGTCACAATCTCAAGTACAAGTTAATAGTAAAACTGGGGGTACTACATCATCAGCGCAAAGTGGTGGGATGATTCAACAAACACAGAGTGAAGTAATATAAAAAAATTATATATTTTTGAAAATTTTTATTAATTTTTTGAAAAAAAGGTGACTGCAAATGAGAAAGGTGGATTAGCGGACGCACAATCTAGTGGTCCTGGACAAACATCATCACAAGCTCAAATTGGATTTAAACCACAAGGAACTCCAAATAATAATGAAGGGGAACCTACATTTAACGGGGGTGGACAATCATCTGCGCAATCCGGTGCATATACTGGTCAATCTCAGGCACAAATTAATGGAAACTTTAAGTAATTTCTCATATATTATTTGATATATACCAAACAACCAACAAATTTTTTATTTTTTCTTAATGAACGATTTTTTTCTTTTTGTAAGATATGGCATATCATACCATGGAGCTGCACAAGCCGCCTCGGGTACAAAAGAACAAGTTGACGTTTATAGAGAACAAAATAAAGTTTTATTCCAACAGATTAGTCAAATGGATTCAACACCCAGGTATTAATAATTAATATTGATTAAGAGTGTTAGTTTTAATTTCAGTATTTAAGTTTAGTAATTTTTTGTATGTAACAAATTTTCTATATAATAAATTAAAATAAAAAAACTTAATTTAATGACCTTGACATACTTTTAAAATCTTAAAAAAGAAAATTATTAATTACTTCCTGATTAAAATTTATCAATATCAAATTTAGCACTATTTTTAAAATTTTTTTACATTGTTGTTTTTTTCCTTTGCAAATATTTATTTTCATTTTTGCTGATAATGTTTAAGAGCGAAGTTTAAATTATGAATCATATATTTAATTAAAATCTAAGCTATAAAAGTACATTTAATACTAAAAATATTGCTGGTTTTTTATTAATAAGAACATTTTTTTTTAATTTACATTTAATTACTTTAAAACTAATATTTAAATATTATCTGTATACATACATTGTATAATGTTTTTTTAAATTTCTTTTATTAGCCAAGTACAAGGAGTTGATACTATGACTGGCCCACTTCTATCACAAGGTGGAATAAGACCAGGTGCATATCCACAATTAAAAGAATCTAAACCAATTATTGGTAATTAAATTTTACTAATAAAAACCACTTAATTTCCCATTTAATTAAAAAATTATGTTTTTTTTTGATTTTTTAATATAAATATGTAATAGAAAAAATTCATGATAAAATTGATGAAGAAACCGAATATGATGAAGATGAAGATGATGATGAATATAATGAAGAAGATTATGAAGATAATGAACCACCAATTAAACCACTAGAACCAAAATCAAGTAAACCATTAGATACATCAACAAAAAAACAATTAGATTTATTAACAACACCAAAATCAACAATTACAATAACTTCGAGTACTGTAAAACCACAACAAAATATCGAATCATCAACAATTCATATACCGTTAACAAGCACAATAAAATCAAAATATTCAACAACAATAAAACCACATTCTATTTATGATAGATTAAGAAAAGATCAAGAACGTAAACGTATTGATAAAAATAATGATAAAATACCAGATGGATTCCGTGGTACAATAAGTACAGAAAAGAAATTTATAAGAAAATTTTTACCATCAAAACATAATCAAGATCAAAGATCAAAAGAAAATGATACAGATGATATTGTACCATTAAATGGTATTGATGGTGGTGATGGTGCTACAGTTGGATCAGAAATTTTAAAACCAGAAAGTTTTGTTACAGTCACAAAATCAGTTACTGGTAGCTTAGATAATAGTAAAAATCCACCATCTGAAAATAAAAACTTTTCATCAACATATTATACAAAATCATCAACATGTGGTTATTTTACATTCTCATGTAATATTGTTTATGGTGCAAATGGTAAAACGAAAGTTTGTAGACCAAAAAAACCAGATAATGGAAAATGTTAAAAAAGTTTTTTTTTTTTTTTGTTTGTTTTAAATTTAAATTTAGAATTTGTTTCCTAAAACAAATTTTTGAATTAAAAAAAAAAATATTATTTTGTAATTAAGAAAATTTAATTTATCATTTTATTATTAATAAAAAACAAAATACAATAAGTACCTATTAAACAATTTTTGATATAAACAAAAAAAAAAAAACTAAATTTTAAAATAATAAATATATACATATAATTAAAATAGAATTTAATTAAGATAGAAAAAAGTAAATTTAAAATTAAATTTAACATTGGCTGATTTCAATTGTGTACTTTATAAATATTTTTATAATATCTTTCATATTTTTTGGTCAACATGTTTTTGTTTTTTCAGAAGTGTATTCTAAAACATATGTTTTTATTAGTTTTATAGTGTTAATATATAGATTCTTGGATTTTACCATTTTTAAAAAGTTATTAAAATTTTTGAAATTACAAGAGGAAAACTCAAAATTAAAAAATCCCTAATTTTTTTAAAATTAATTTAATTAAAGAATTATATTCCAATTCATTTTGATTTTATTTAAAATGCATTTAAAATTAATACAAAAAAAAAAAGATTTTATCATGTGTTAAATTTTTAAACTGATTTTTTATCAATATTAAAAGAAGGTAAAAATGGTATAAGTCTAAAAAAAAAAAATTCATTTATGTAAAATTGGGATTTGGAATAGCAAAAATTTAATGAAATAGCATAATTGAGTTCTGATAACTATAGAAGGCTCGTATCCATAACAAGTAGTTCCATGTTTTATGCTTTTAATATTTTTTAAAGGATTTCATTAAGAGATGGTTTTGTTTTTTTTTAATTTGATATACAAAAACCATATTAAACAACACAATAATACGAAATAATACGAAAATATATAAGGAAATTTTGCAGATCATTAATTTCCATAAAAGTTTTTTAAAACTGGATCTATAACGTTTTTAGAACAAGCCTTTCAATTCACAATTAAACTTAATATATATAAGTCATATGTGAAGAACAAATGAAAGAAATAAAACTCAAGCTATTAATAAAATACGAACTTCAAATTTAATTTATTCATTTTATTTATTCATCATTTAAGTGAGTTTAAATCTTTTCATCTTGAAGAAATCATCATTTTATGTATGAGTTGTTTAAGATAAAAAGAAGTGATGAGTTGTGAAAAATTAATCAAGACAATAATTCTAATACTATTTATATGAAATAAATAAAATGAATCTTATGAATATTTATTTTTTTTTTTTTAATTTTTAAATTTATAATTCTTTTAAAGTGTATTTAATAATAATTCAGAAAATAATAAAAAATGTTATAAATAAAAAAAAAAAAATATATATAATATTACAAATTGTAAAATATATAAATGAAAGAATATACTGCCAAAAATATTGTATACTTACTAGGCATTAAAATTAATAATATTTTATAAAATAATAATTAAGAGAATTTTTTTGTTAATATCAAATTTAATTTGTATATGTAATAATATGGTTAAATTAAAAAAGAAATGAAAATTATTTTGACAAATTTATCATTTTTTTTTTTTTTTTTGTATTAAATTAAAAAGAATAAAAAAAAATAATATTTTGTACTTTTTTATAAATAAAATTAATAAATTAAGTTAAATTTTTATAGTTTTTATATTATTTTTTGAACACATATTATATATATACTTTTATACATATATGTTTATATAACATCTTTATGATTTTTACATGCAATATCTATAAGTTCTTTCAAAACAAATTTTCACTAACTTTGAGGTTCTTTGAGCATTAGTCTGTAATTTGTAAAGTTAAAAAATTTCTAAGTTCTAAAAATTTTTAACAAGTAGGGTTGGGTTGTTATAATTATTTCGATTTAAAAAAAATCGATTCAAAATTGTTGACATGAATGAATTCATTATAAATTAATCAATTCATGAGCGAACAAAACTTTTCGATTTAAATTTAATTAAAATAACTAACAAATAATAAACTTCTTACAAAAATAATTCTTAAATTAGATATTTTTGTCGATTTTTTAAGATTCAAAAATTATTATAATAAACATTTTTACATAAAAAAAAAGTCTACTCGTAGTACTTCTAGTTACGTAATGTCGGGATCTTTCTTCAAATCTCACTAGTTTCAAGTAGTTGTTTTTTTTTAAATAATCTTAAGAATAATCTTATCAATAATATTTAATTTATCGGATAAAAAAGAAGTTTATTCGTATGTACTTGCAATTTTTAAAAAATAAAAAATCATAAATGAAAATCATAAAAAATAAAAAATGAAATTTCTTAAAAAGTAAGAAAATAAAATATGCTCTTGTTACTTTTTTGGAAAATTTTCCTGACTATTCGTTATTGCAAAAATTATTTGTTAGCCCGGACAAAAATTAGATTTTAAATTTTTAAAGAAGTTTAATAAAAATGTAAATTTAAAATTTAATGTATTCCGAAAAAAAATATATTAGATGGAGCGAATTTCTTTTCTTTTTGAACTAAGGATATTTTGTTTTAAATAAATTGTAAAGTAATTTTGTATTATTTCAATAAATTAAAAAACAAAAATAAAAAAATAATGGGAAATTATATTTGAAAGGAAATTTTAAAACTACCATTAAATTTAAATTACTGAAGGATAAGAATATTTTAAGGATAATGGATATTTTTTAAAACATTTGTCGTAATTTTTTTGCTATTTTTTTCAAATATGGTTTAAAACTTGGATAATATGTATAATATTTTTCTGAAAAAGAAAAAAAACTGTTCTTCATATTATTCCCCTGTTTGTAAAATTATTGTTCTTTTTTTTTTTTTTCAAAACATTTTACCGATTCAGTTTTAGTAACTTTGTGAGTTATTGAGTATAGAACGATAGAACTATATTTTGAATTAAATATGAAACTATTTAAGTTAATAATTGAAATTAGAATAAGTAAATTTAATTATAGAAATTTTTGGTAACAATAATTTGAAAACAATTAAAACATTATAAGATCTCAAAAAATATCTTTGATAATAATAAATTTAAAATATTTTAAATAAAAAAGAGTTGCTGTAATGGTAAAATTAGTTTTAAGTCTATTCAATACAGTTAAAATTCGTTTATATCCCCCAACAAAAAAAAATCTTAAATTAAACCATTTATTATTTTAGTTGTATAGATTGTGAAAAGTTTAACTAAAATCTAACTCACTAATTTCATATCTTCTTTTTCTTGATTGATTTATGAAAATTGTTTTTATAAATTTATCGAAATAAATTAAAACGAGGAATAGAAGTGTACAGACAGGATACTCGCACGAATATCATAATATGTAATTTCCTTAAAATTTTATCATCTTTTATAAAATTTCAGATCCCTGATTTAATTAAGTAAAAACCTCCGCGGTTGAAACTTGTTGGAAAGATGACAATTACATAAACATATATATAAAAATGAAATGGTAAAATTTTCAGAATCCTAAATCAACAATTTTCGGAGTAACTGATGGACATACGCATATAGCTAAATCAACTAAGAATTTAATTTTGAGCAAAAATATTTATATTTATATGTATAGGTATAGGTATATACTTTTCCATATCTATCTCGTCTCCTTTACAGTATTACAAATGTAATAACAAATTTACTATATCCTTCAAATTATGTTCGTATAAAAAGTAGATACGAATATATTGTTAAATAACTTAAGCAAATTAATAAGATAAAAAAAAATTTTGTTTTTATTGTAAGTCTTTTAGACTTTTTGTCTAAGTATTTGTATTCAAAATCCTTTTTTAAAATTATAACAAAATTTTGTATGGGCGTTAAAATGATAGTTTTAAATATTACAATTTATATATGAAATATAAACAAATTTAATAAAAATAATTTACATTATCATTCTATATACCGAAACTAAATTTATAATTGATTTTTAATTTTTTTTGTTTTTAAATTTCAAGAATAGTTCAAAATTTTTCACCTCTACCTATTCGTTTTTTATCGATAAGCTAATTACTTTGCAAATTATTTTGTAATTGTTGATTTTAAAATAGTTTATTATTCTCTTTACTTTTTAACTTATTACTATTTACTTTGTTACTTATTAATTAATAAAATTTACAAAGTTTTCGAAAAACCAAAAATAATCAAGGTTAAAAATTTTTAATTATAAAACATATTATATAAAAAAAATTTGTTTCTAAAATCATTTCATTTTACTTTAGAAAGTTTTTATTCTATCATTTGTCAACTTAAAATGTGTGCAGTGTGATGGTAAAAAATTTCTGATAACAAAATAGATCTAAAAATTAGCAAAGTTTGATTGAAAGAAGGAACTCTTATTATTATTAGGAACTTTTATATAGGCTGAATAAGAAAAGAAAAAAACTGAAATAAAAACAGTAGAACGGTTATTTGGAATCATGAAAGGCTCTAAGCACAAAACTATGTTATTAACTTATTATTACAAATATGTATGTATGTAATATTAGGTTGAAGATTTTACAACATTACATTTCTATATAAAAAAAAATTTAAAGATAGACTTTTGTTTACCTATAATAAAACTTTTAACATTGAAAACTATTAAATAAATTAAATACTATATATTATTTTAATAACGGCGCATAAAATTTATATAAATATCTCCTACAATAATATGGCCTTGTTCGTTAAAATTAAATTAAAATAAATAAAACACAAAAACTTAAACACTTTATTTTTTTTTTTGTTATTTTTTGGCAGGGTATGCCATTTTACTTAAGAATCTAAAATAAAAAAAGAAAATAATGAAAAACAAAAATATAACGGTAAGTGTGCCTGGAAATAAAAACGATAAAATTAAAACTAATTTAACAACAACAAAAAACAAAAAACTAACTAACAAAAAAAACATATGTTTATTATTTTAATATATTTATATTATATATGTATTTTATATTGAGACACTCATACAAATATACGATAAGTATATTTATAACAAAAAGAATAATAAAGTTAAAGTTAAAAACAAATGTAAACAAAACAAAAAAAAAAGGAATAAAAACTTAATAAATGTATATCTAATTCTTTTATTTCTGATCATGATTAAAATTTTAATTTACTATAGAAATAAAAATATATGCGTTAAAAATAGTAGTGATATCTAACCGATTCGGTTGACAAAAGTCCACTAAAGCTGTAAAACAAAAAAAAAATTGGTTAGAAATTAAACTCTAATGATTATTATCTTATTATATAATAAAAAGAATAAAATTAAAAGCTTTAAGGGACTTTGATACAGGAACGGACTAACGGAACAAAAAGAAAACTAGTGCATGGCACAATTCTGATTCAGAGGGAATTACCTACGTGATTTCGTTACAATTCCTTCTAGGAATGCATAAATAACAAATAAACAATACACACTTTTTGATTTATATAATAGATAAAAACAAGTTAGTGTAACAGTAAGTCGATGCAAGCGATTTATTAATACCCTACAACTGAATAATTCGAATTAAGTTAAAAATCCTTAAGTTTTTGACAGCTGCTTAAACCGTCTCTTTCCTTTCTTATTCAACTCGAATTTCAGGAACGTAAAAGAGACATGATTTAACACCCTTATACAAAAATTTCAAGTTTCTATCTTTAAGTTTGCTCTTTGGCTAATTGGGAAGCTTCCAAAATCCGAACACAAATCCTGTCAAATGACAGAGACATAAAGAAAACATGAAAGAACACCATCATACCAAATTTATAGGTTCTCCCGTTGTTGGTTTTGACCGATTTTGCCCAAATGCAATCCCAGCCTTTCTTTCGTAATTAGTAACCTACTATATAAATTTCATTAGTTTTTGAGTTATCGTGCGAACGGACGGACAGACGGACATAATTTTGCTTAGATTAAGATAAATAGTCAGAAATAGAAATCCATCTTCCGAAAAATCTAAATTAAATTAAGAATAGATACTTTAAATGAAAGCCAATTTACGTTTTACGTTGAAAAAAAAACAATTATTGTGTATTAAATAAAAAATTTAAAAAATTGTTCGTTATTTGATGTTAGTGAAGACTTTAAAAAAAAATTGAGTTTAAAATATTTTAGTATAATTAATTCAAAATAAAAAATTAAGGGCAATTTAAAACTCAACTTTTTTTTAAGTTAATCTGCGCAAATGTCACATACCGAAACATTTCTTAAATTGTTTCTATTGCATCACTGATTTTCATAATAAATCTTGAAGAATATTTTTCTTTTGAAAAATTTTGTTGTTTTTGCTTCGTTTTTTTGAAACTAACTTAATAATATTATCCTTAAACAAATAAACGGTTTATTTACTGAAAGTATACTTTAACACTTTCAGGTAAATTTAATATCATACCAATTACAAATGAAATTATTTTTAGTGTTGCAAAACAAAATATTTCACATGTACATATACATATCTACTAAGAAATTAAAAATATATAACACAATAAAATTAAGAAAATGAAGAAAGGGAAACTTTTATCAATTAGATTTTTTTTATTTATTTTTTTTTCATTATTTTGAAGACTAGTTTTGCATATAGTTATGTTAACATCAATTTTACATAATCAATGTTCTCTCAAATATCAGTTTTCAATTTTACAGAAAAGGAAACAAAACAGGACACAATTGTACCAAATTTGAAGATTCTATATTTGTTGGTTTTGCAGATATGCTCGTTCGGAAGTTTCCAAACGAACCCATTGTTCAAATTCTCTCAAATATCAGTTTTCAATTTTACAGAAAAGGAAACATAACAGAACGCCATTGTACCAAAAATAAAGGTTCTGGTTTTGGAGATAATCTCGTTTGCTTCGGGCTCGTTCGGAAGCTTCTAAAATCCTCTCAAATTTGAATCCATGGCCAAATCCTCTCAAATTTAAGAGACATAAAGAAAACATGACAGTACCCTTGTACCAAATTTAAAGGTTCTACCTTTGTTGGTTTTGGTAATAATCTCGTTTGCTTCGGTCTTGTTCGGAAGCTTCCAGAATGGACCGAATTTGTTCAGATGCAATCCCCGCCTTATTTTCGTAATTGTAACCTATTATATAAATTTCAACAATATAGCTTTATTAGTTTTTGAGTTATCATGCGAACGGACGGACGGACGAACATCGTTAAATCGACTCAGGAAGTGATCCTGATTCATAATATATATACATGTCCATATCTAACTCGCTTCCTTTTGGTGGTTACAAACACTATACCAAGGTTAATATACCCTATACTTTATGTGTAGGGTATAATAATTGAGTTTTTGTTTTAAAACGAAAATTACTATTGATAATTGGCTAACTTGAAAGCCAGAGTTGTCTATAAAATTGTCATAAATTGTTATAAGTTGTAAAATTGCCATAGATATATTATTATGTAAGTCAAATAAAGCTATTTCTGCCAATCATAACAGCATGAAAACTTAACAAAACATATAAAACTGGTTTTAAATAAAAAATCTGTTCGACTAATTTAAATCCCGTTATAACATCCTTAAGAATGTGAATATATTGATTGATATGATTTGTTGAAGTTATAATAGATTTATTCTTCAAACTCATTGCTAATGTATATTATTTGAACTATCGCTATTAATAAAAAATTTTCACATTATTATAGTAAAAAGTAAATACTTTTATATGGTAGTACCTATTACGAAAATATGTGAAAATTAATATTTTTTTAGAAAATTGGACAGGGAATTCAATACTCCTTTTTGCAACTAATTTAGTACAGTATACTTTCAATATTGAAATCGTATTAAATTTTTAAGATTTATTATAATTTGATTTGAGCAAGATTGTCCGTTATGGTTCTAATGTCGTTTAAAACCTGCTGCCATCGTTTTGAAGAACATAAATTATTTTCTCAAAATAATTTTAAATTATTCAAAAATAAAATTTTTTATTTAAATATTTAATATTTAAAGGCATTTTTATCATAATATTTAATAATGAAATAAGAAGATTAAAAATATATGTACCAATTTTTTGCTAAATATAAGTTTATGATATAATATATGTATATGACATAATATGTACATAAATTTTTTTAATTAGAAAATTATATCAAATTATTCAATTAAATAACAAAATAAAGAAAAATTAAGGTTAAAATCATTTCTGTAATTATCCTTTTTTTATTTTTAGCACACTTTCAAAAAATTTTAAAAAAATCTGCTTATTAGTTTCACTCTGTCCGTCTGGGTGTTTACAAAACTTCTATACCGTTTGAAATAAAGCAGTGAAATTTTAACTACGGATAGGCATTAACAAAAAATTAATTTTGTGGAACAACTTTTTTCTATAGCCTCACCCGCTACGGAGCTACAGCCCTACA
Source organism: Poecilobothrus nobilitatus (assembly GCA_947095535.1). Taxonomy (NCBI): domain Eukaryota; kingdom Metazoa; phylum Arthropoda; class Insecta; order Diptera; family Dolichopodidae; genus Poecilobothrus; species Poecilobothrus nobilitatus. The sequence goes on from OX352774.1 coordinate 56,298,549, forward strand.
AAGTTCGAAAAAGCCCTATCTTTAAATTGCTATAACACAGGACCTATAGAGCATATTTTCTGAAACGCCAAATTGAAACGCCAAAACGATAGCTGGATAAACGATAGATTTTTATAAACTTTATAAATATATATAAAATAAATATGCAGCTTTGCCATGTGGTATTTTAATATACCGTTATGTGAAACTCAATTTTTGCAAAAATTTGGACCCCTTGTATCTTTCAAACGCTTTAACTTAGAAGCTTGAATTTTTCAGGGAAGTTAGATTTTTGAAAATAAATATGAGTAATTTTAGGAAATATTATTGTGTCGCCCCCTGTTTAGGAGCTCTAAGGGATCAAAAACTGAAAATTCTCTATTTCTAAACATCTGTAACTTGGGCACCTGTCCAAATTTTTTTGAAGTAATATACAAAAATAAAAAATTAAAGCTCCAACACTATATTTTGTTTCCGTTAATAATTTTTCTTAATAATATATTCTTACCTTAAACTTGACGAAAGTGTGGTGTGACGTGATTTTTCCCAATTTCTCTAACAAATTATTATAACCCATTTCTTTCAATTTTTATATTATTATAAATTTATTTTATTCAATAAACCTACTTAATATTTAGGTACTCTTTACCAAAAACTAATATTGGAAATGTGTTTTTTTGAAAACCCTTGGTTTTTTCATTGCTTGTTTTGTTTTTTACTTTTCTTTTATTTATTGTCACACCAAATTAAGTAATTAATTTTTTATGTAGTTTTTATATTAATATATTTCATATCAATATTTCATATTTCATTAAAAAGTTATTTAATACTTAAACGAATTTGAAAAATGACCAAATGATTTTCCATATTTAAACCTTTTTGTTTTTTTTGATTATTCATATTAAAAAAATGGACAATATTTGACGAAAAATTATTCATGAATATTTTAAAATTTGAATAAAAAGTTAATCTTAACTCATTTATAAGAGCAATAAGTTAAGAGGGATTATGACAGGATAAATTATAACAAATTTTTGAAAATATACACATTATATCTATGCCTATGTATAGTATATAAAAAATCAAGATATTTCTTATTGGAATTATTGATTTAATTACAAGCGAAATTCTTTTTATTATTATATGCTTTTATATTAAGTTGTCGGTGTCTGTTTTTCTGCTTGTCACGAAGTGTTGCCATCTCGTAGAGTATAAAAAAGTTATCATTCTTAATATTAACTTGTCAACTTTTATTTGTTTATATATTTGTTTGGCTAAGTACGGGTTTTCCAATTTGAGTGATATGATTTCTTTTCAAAAAAACACACTAATTGTTAAGGAGATTCAAATGTTTTTTATTTAATGTGAAATACAATCGATACAATAAAGTTCTGAATAATTGAAAAAAATGGCAATCCTGATTTTGTAACCAAAGTCTCGCGTACATGAATTCATAAATACTCTGAAAAAAGGATGAACTTTATTTTTTAACCAACTTAAATATGTTTCCTAATACCGAATCTTGTATAGACAAATATTTAAATATTAAATACATAATGTATTGTTTTACATCTAATATTTTACTTATATATAATTTTATATTTTTAAATTTTTTTCAGGTTTGAATATTACAAAAATGGATTTTATTACATATTTAATGAGAAATAATAACTCGGGGCTTTATTTCTCAAGAAGTTGAAGATTCAATTGAAAGAGAAACAACACCCCGTAGCTTTATTTCTCATAGAAGTCGTAGTTCAACTTAAAAGAGAAATAAAACTCTGGGCTTTATTTCCCATATTTTGGGGGCTTTATTTCTCAATTACTATGAGGGCGTTATTTCTTAGGGACCCCAGGGCGTTATTTCTCAATAAAACCCCTAGGGCTTTATTTCGCAGGGCCTTAATTCAGGTCACCCAATTTGAGTTGTTTAAGTCAAGATATACCACGCATTTTATTTTCTACTTTTTAGGACATTTGCACAAATTTGTTTCAATAAAAAGCATATTTTTAAAAATACTTTTATTTTATTTATAAATAATTTAAGTTTTTTATTTTGCCTTAAACCTTTTCTTAAATCTTTTCGTACCATATATTATAAGGACTACACTAGACATCTAAACTGATACTGTCGACTATTATTTGCTTTTTAGACTTCCCGATTATTGTTGATTGTTGTCAATCTAAAAGGTATTGCGATGCTTGTTACTAATTAAATACTTCATTTTCTCGTGCCTTGATTTTGCAAGTTTACATTTTGTTGAAAATTAGGTATGGTTAGAATGAAAAATAAAATTTGATTTATTGAAGTAGGGAAAAACTTTTAAGAATTAATGATATTTGTACCATTTATATAAGAGACAAGAAAAATGTTGTCACATTCTGCATATATAAGCTGCAAATTTTTAGAAAGAAAATGAGTAGACTTGTAAGCAACAAATGACGTAAGATAGCTGATTTATATAAATACTATAAATTTACAATAAATGACGTAAGATAGCTGATTTAAAATAAATATATACTATTTATAATATATTATATAATATATAAATATATTTGAATCTTTATATTTCGAATTAAATCTAAATTATTATTAAACAACAGAACTGAAGTTTATGATCCTACTAGTAACAACTAAAGTTTTTTTTTTTAAATAAATTTTATTTGTCGGAAAGTATGTCTAAGTGTGATAGGGCCAAAATTAATTGTAAATTATTTCATTTTATTCGTATGATACTTTCTATTCAATTCTTTTTCTATTGCTTTAAGTTTTTAGCACATTTCCAAAAAAATTTTAAAAAATGTGCTTATTAGTTTCACTCTGTCCGTCCGTCCACCCGTCTGTATGTTTACAAAACTTCTACACCGTTAAAGATAGAGAAAAAAAATTTTAACCATGGGTAGGTCTCATAAAAAAAATAATTTTGTGGAACAACTTTTTCATGTAACCCCATCCATTACGGAGCTACAGCCCCTCAAACTTTGAAAAAGCCTTATTTTTAAATGCATATATCTTATGTTCTGCTTAAGATTTTTTCAATCTGAAAACGTCTTACGACAGGTACTTTTTTTTAACTTTGTAAATTAATATTAAAATTATACAATTTTTTTAAATTTAGTATTTAAATTTACAGTTATGTGAAAACCAAATTTTGCATAATTTTTCTACTTTCATAACTCTGATACGTTTTTAGATAGAGACTTAAAACTTTGAGGCAAGAAAGAACTTTTAGAATTATTATAAGTTTGCTCAGAAATTTTTTTTGGGTCACCCCCTGTTTATGAACTATTAGGGTTTAAAAATTGAAAATTTGCTATTTTTAAACACCTCTAACTTAGGAACCTGTACACATTTTACTTTGGAAAGATATAAAAATTAAAGCTACAGTAATATATTTTTACGTGTGTTAAAGGTTTATTTTAGTTAAATAGGGTTCCAGAGTTACAGCTGTTCATAATTGCGAAAAAGCCCCATTTTCAGATGTCTCAGGCTCTGCGTAATAATTTTGCAATCTAAAACCGCCAGAAGACCGGACATTTTATTATCTGCATAAAGCAATATTAAAATTATGTAATATTTTGTAATTTACTATTTAAATTTACCGTTATGTGAAAACCACATTTTGCATGAAATTTCTTTTTTCATAACTCCGGCACGCCTTTAGATAGGAACCTGAAATTTTGTGACAAGAAAAAACTTTTAGAATAAGTATAAGTTTCCTTACAAAATGTTTTTGCACCACTCCATGTTTAAGAGCTTTTAGGGCTGAAAAATTGAAAATTTGCTATTTTTAGGCACCTGTAACTGTACAAATTTTTTTTTGACAAAGACATAAAAATTAAAGCTCCAGTAATATATTTTGACGTGTGTTAAAGGGTTTTCTTAGTTATAAAGGGTTCCGGACTTACAGCCCCTCAATATTCCAGAAAAGTTCTATTTTCACATATTTTCTTATTACAAAAAATTTCTTAAATTTTATTTCTTAAATTTTTAAATTTTTGTGCAAGTCACAATTCTAAACAGTTTGTATTGTGTTTTGGAAATGTGCGCTTTAAAAACCGTTGGTTTACATTCTACCTTTTTATTAAATAAAAACACAACAACGTTTTAAAAGCCCTATAAGTGTACTAATTATGGTATGTATGTATTTTATTTAATGAGATCTCGTGTATAATAAATACAACAATAATATAAATAATAGTAAATAATAATATCCTAATGTTACAAAATAATGATTAATAATGAATTTTATTTTATATCTATATACATATTATATGTAACTATATATATTTGAATGTTTTTTTAAGAATATTTTTGGTTAACGAATTTCACAAAATGGGCTTTTTTTTATCTCATTCTCTAAAATACAAAATATTTTAAAATAATAAGTTATGACATAAATTATGATGGTCCATTTATTTAAAAAGAAAAACCATAGTTTTTTTTAAAAAATAAGAGGAAAAATAAAACCAAAATGTGTATATGAAGATGAAAATTTGTTTAAAATAAAATTTTCATGAAACTCAAATTAAAAAAGGATAATACCTAAACAAAAATGAAAATTTATGGAATATCATTATGAAAATTTTTTTTTTATTAAGTGGCTAGTGTAATAATTTTTGATTTTATATTTAAAAAAAAAAGAAAAAAATTGAAATCTAATTTTTTAAGCTTATTATTTGAAAAATATTTACTATACATAATTATAAATTCTTTGTTGTATTAAATTAATCAATTTTTTGTTTTTTTTTTTTGTAATTGGATCAACATAAATTAGTTTATATTAAAGATTTTACTTAAAATTATCTTTAATTGGATAAAAAATATTGTAATTGGTGTATATTATTCTGTAATCTATAATAGCGTATATAAATCTTTTTTAAATTTTTAATTAAAAAATATCAAAATTCCTAATAAATGAAAAGTAATAAATTTTTTATTAAATGAGAAAAAAAAATTTTTTAGGATTTTTTTGTTACTACTGTAATAATACGAGTATAATATCTGAAACTATAATTATAAAATTACTTGTGCTAGTTAAATTTTGGTTGAATTTTATTACCTAAATTAATGATGTGTTTGTATTGAAAACGAAATGTGTGAAAAGTTTTATTTTTACATAAATCTATATATACATATAATTTAAAACGAGGAAGAGTATAGAGTAGACTGTATCAAATTTAGGATGCCCGTACGAACATATTATAATATATACTGCTACCATAAAATTTAATCATCTTGCATAATATTATCGTCCGAACGTACATGTTTAAATTTATGCAGAATTTGATTCTGCGCAAAAATATATATACTTTGTCATATCTGACTCGCCTTTTATAAGGTGTCATAAACATATTGGCAAATTTATTATACCCTTAAACTATATTTTCATTCCATTAAAAAAAAAAGTTTTGGAAATTAAGTTTTGAGAGGAACGAGAAATATTTAACTTCTCTAAGTATACAACTTCAAATAGGTACTACCTAGATATGCTCAAAACTAAATACTATATTCAGTTCAAAAAAAAATTTGATTCAGGTTTAAATATTTTTCATCAATAAAATTTGTTTTTTTTTAAATGATTCAAACATATGCGACTAAGACGATTTGAACTTATGAAAATACTTTAAATATATCTCTATAATATCGTTTTTTTTTTGTGTATTGTTAATTATTTATTATAAATTAGTATGTAAATGATAAGCTCTACTAATGTTATGAAGAAGAGAATTGAACAAATAGTGAATAGTTATTTTGAGAATCAATGAAAACATTTTACTAAAAACTTAAAATTTTCTTATATTTTTATGGTATGTATTCCAATATTAATTTTTCTCTAAAATGTGTGATGGTATCATAATTCCAAAAAAAAAAAAAATATAAAAAATAAAATTCCAAAATAATTCCAAAATATTGAAAAAAAAAGTTCACAAAATGAAATATATTCTTTGGTATTGATGATAAAGTTTTTTAGCAAGCTTTCAAACTTTAAAAATTTGATTAGTGGGAGATGGACTCTCTACTCTGCCAAAATCAAAGGGGGAATTTGGGGGCGATAACCCCAATTATTTGTAATACTATTATATTAAAATATGTTGATAAAAAAAAAATCAGGATTACGTGCCTTTTACAGAATATGTATAAATATATACATGTGAGATTCAGAATTGAAATTATTTGAATTAAATTTGAATTAAAGTTGAATTTAAAATCAATAATTTTCGTAATTTTAATAATCAATAATTTTTTAAAGATTTCAATAATTTTTTTGCGGAGGTTTTGAAGCGCTAGCTCATCTATAATATAATACACAAGATGTTGGCGAGACCTTGCCAACATGTAAAAAAATATATTTTATATCTATAATAAAACACTCACACTGAATGTAAACTAAACTGGCAATGATATTTCTGTATATTTATTTAATAATTTAAAATTTTATTACCAGAGACACAAAACTTTGACACAAAGTATTATCAAGAGACACAAACCGTTCATTAAAAATATAAATAAATTTAGTAAATATTATTACCAGACACCATATTTTCCACTAGAAGTATTACCAGAGACACAAACCGTTTATTAAAAGTGAGTACAGTCAAAAAAGGAAAAGTACATACTTATAACAAATTATTGTTATTAATCTTCTGTTGGCGTTTTCAATCTTTGTTTTGGAAAAAAAAAATTAAAATAGGTACTCTTAATAAAATTAAAAGACCTGAAAGTGAAAAGAGCAAAGTTTGTAGTAAGCCTTATATTTATAAGAAAAAAATAATAGGCCAATTTTATTCTTGATTTTGTTTTCACTATTATAAAAGCTGGTAAAAGCTTCGCAACAGACTTTAAAGTAGTTTTGTTTATTTAGGTTGGAATTTTGATTTTTTAAGCTGAATTTTTGATATAACATAAAATATTCGAATTTTTTTTATTAATATAAAATTCGGCAGACTTAGCTAATTATATTTCATAATAGAAATCAGAAACTTACTAAATATTATAGAAATGGATATTTTGCTTAAAAAAATAAGAAAAAAATAACATAGAAAATATCATTTTAGAAGCCTTCTCTCACAATAGATTCATAATTTTGTACTAATTTATTATTAGACCATTAAATAAATTAAAAAGCAGTCGAAAACGACCGTCACAAATAAAAAGTCCCCGAAAATTTATGAAATTACATTATCAGAGACATGAATCTTTTGTTAAATATACCAAAGACCTCTTCCAAAGTACATTTAAATAAAATAAATTCATCAAATTTTTTTCAAGCAATAAAAAAATAAACGCAAAAGACTTGAAAGTAGTTTTGGTAAGTAAAGTAATTTCGCGGCGAAAACAACTGTTTTTCATCGACATAAAAATTTTTTTTTAAAACTAAAGAAAAATAGAGAGTCTGGTAAAATTTTAACAAATATTAAAATTATTTCGATTATTGGTATTGTTTTAAATGTAACAAAAAAAAAAAAATGTCGTAGCGGTTGGTGTTGGTTGGTTTTTCGCCGGTTTTTATTGTGCACTTTATACATGTGTTTCAAACAATTTTTGAGATATCGGCACGAACTTTTACCCTGATTGTGTTTTTAGCTTGGACCATTTTTTCTCAATAATTAAAAAACTGTAAAAAATTATCGCCACAAAAAAACGGCGAGAATAAATTAATAAACTGTACCTAACATTTTTAATTTTATGTGTTTAGATTTGTTTTATGTTTTTTTTCTATTACAAGTAAGTAAGTGATTTGAACATTTTTTTAATGGTGTTGATGTAAAAATGAAATTTTTAGGTAATTTATTAAGGGAGTCAGTATGATACCGCAAATGTTTTTGAATCTATAGAAATTGTGCAATTGCACAGGGGATTTTCTAGTACTATATTAAATACATTATTGTTGAAATATGTTTGTAAAAAAATTAAATAAGTGGGATTTTATAATTGATTACAAAATCAGGGTCCCAATAATTTATTTAGCGGGGTTTGGGAGTGTAGCCGCCACTATTTTAAACACCTTATTGATGAAATATGTATATAAAAATAAGTTAGGAGCGATTTTACAGTTGGTTATAAAATCAAACTCCCAATAATTTGTTTAGCAGATGTTTTTGATGTTTTTAGCACTATTTAAAGTGCTTTTCATTAAATTTTGAATTTAGGAATTTATTTTTAGAATTTTTAAACTTGGACTTTTTTTTTTTTAATTTCGTATCTAACCCTTTTTTTTTAATATAAAAACAATAAACAACTTTTAGATTGAAAAAAAAAGAAAACTTTTTGAATTAATAGCCACATAAATGTATAGACAGGAAATTACACAGCCTTTTCTGTTCAGGCGTGACTGTAAATGTCGTGAGGGAGAATAACTCCTCCGGGTTTACAGCATATTTTATACGCTCTTACCCACTAGGCCACCGAAGCCTCATAAGAAAAAATGATCATGGTAACAAATTCATTTAGCATTATTTTGGCATTTACTACAATAATTTTTTCCTTTTCTTTTTTTTGTAAGAAAGGAAGTTACAAAACTGAATCTTTGTATATTTTATTTATAACCAATCAATTTTAAAACAAAACTATCTTTTTATTATTGTAAGTATATATTAGTTTTTCTTGTTTATATGTCAAAAAGAAAATTTTTATAGTTCAGTTAACTGTCCATTATATTAAAACAAATTACAAAAAATATTATCTGCTGTGTTTTTTTTTAAAAGATTTTTATATTTTTGTTTTTTTTTTTTATTATGCTGTTTTTGTAGATTTGTTATGGGCATTTAATTTTTTTTTTTTTTTTTTTTTATTTTGCTAAAATAAAACTATTATTGAATATTTGAGATTTAAACATATTAAACTTCTTTTTTATTAAGACAAAATAAATGACCAAAAAAAAAAAAAACAAATCGGAAAATTTTTCACGAAAATATCAATGGACATTATGGAGCCGACACCCACTTGATTTTAAATAAAAAAAATATATTGAATTTTGTGGTTTTTTTTATATTTGAAAAAATAAAGGAATGCGAACAAAATTTAAATTTATTTTACGGCAAATATCGGACATTTAAAAAAAAAAAAATAACAAAAAGAAATGATAACATTAAATTGGAAGTTTTCCAATTTGAAAAATAAATTCTTTTGTTTGAAAAAATAATGTGACTTATTTAAAAGTAAAATTTAATTGAAAGGCAACTTTTAAAAGTTTATTTTATTATAAAACAAGATAGAATCTGAAATAAAAGATTTTTTTTAAATCCGTACATTTTGCAACAGACAATAAGTACATTGTAACTTGCACCAACATTTAGAATATTATCTGTACGAAAAAATTATGAAAAATTTCATCATTTTCAATGAAAAGATTTCTTCAATTCTAATGAAAACTTATATAATTAAGATACCATTAACATATGTAAAATTATAATGTTGCAGTTTAAATATTTTTACATTTTATTGTGAAAAAAAGTGTAAAGGTACCTATGTTATAGATATTAAAAAATAGAGAATTTTTAATTTTTGACTCCTAGTAGCTCTTTAATAAGGTGAGCCGTTAAAAGGATCTTGTTAGGTAACTTTTGGTAATTTTAAAAGATCTTTCATCTCTTAATATTTCAAGGTTTTAATTAAAAGATTATAAAAAATGTCATATTATTTGGCATTTTTAGATTGAAAAAATGTTAAGAAGAATCTGAGATATACAATCTCTGTCAGGTGTTTTTCAAATTTTGAGGAGGTGTAGCTGTAGCTGTGTAATAAATGAGGTTATATAAAATAGTTTTTCGATTACATTAGTTTTTTTAAGAAACCTATCCATGGTGAAAAATTTCTTTGTTCTAACTTCAATCGTGTAGAAGTTAACAGACAGACGGACAGACAGACGAAAAGACAGAGAGTGGAACTAATAAAAACACTGTATCTTATCAGCTATAAAAGGTTTGAAGTGTAATTTATAGGATTAGAATTTTCATTTTTTTTTTTTGAATGTTCAATTCGAAACATAAAATATGATTTTATGCTAAATAGAAATGGTTGAAAACTTATTAATAATTATATTATAATTATATTATATATTAAAAATTCCAAATTCATATTTTTTTTAAATATAAAAACAACAAAATACAAAAGCAGTTTTTTCAAATTAATTGAAACTCAATTTTAATCATTGAAGTGACAAATTTCGGTCTATTATAAGTGCGATTCTCCACCAAGTAAATTAATTTTTTGCTAGTATTGCATACTTTTAACAGTTAATTCCTTATTCTGGTATGATTTAAGGGGTGTTATGGTATATATATTGTTAAAAATGAAATTTTCATAAAAGTGTTGCAAGATAATACTGAAATGGAAATATTAATTATAAAAAAAATAAATAAATAAAAAAAATTTTAAAACAGTTTCTTTGCGTCTAGTACAAAATCTCGACATTTTTAATTTCGCTTTTTAAAATCTCGCTTTTTTTAAATCTTGTTTTTTAAAATCTCGCTTTTTTAAATTGCTTTTAGTTTTTGAATTTATTCGGGCGCGCGAGTGAAAAAATTCAAAAACTAAAAGCAATTTAAAAAAGCAAGATTTCAGAAATAAATAAGTAAAGGAAAAGTTCATGGGCTTCGGTAGCCAAGTGTTAAAAGAAGGATAAGGATACTGAAAATATTTCTCAATGGTTTCAGAAAAATGACGTAGGTATTTTTTTTGCAAGCCCCTTGAGTAAAACTATTCTGTCAAACTATTCTGGTACTGCAGCTACTGGTCTGTTGCTGGTTCTGAAAATTTACATTTTCCAAGAATGCAAAAGAATGCAAAATAATGAATCTTGGCATCGTCTTCTACAGGTAAAAAGATAATTAATAATCTAATGATTGTATGTTGATATAATTATTTTAAATTAATTTAAAAGGTTGTGGTTGGTAAGAGAGAATTGGGGAAATAACTTGTAGTTGCTCTGACAAGGCTGAAGAAAATGGAAAACCCAAGCCCAATAAAAAATAGCCCAAAAAAAGAGCGGCTATAAAAAAAAGACAAAATAGAAAGATAATAAAAAAGAGAAAAAAAATGAGTAAATTAAACTTTTTAAAAATATTGGACAAAATATAAATATAAATTAAATTTTTTTTTGTACTTGAGAAAATAAATTTAATTTTTGTTATAATATGTAGGATATTTATTTTGTTTTTTTTTTTTTAGTACATTTCTCTGCCACATAAAGAAAATTACACAGTTTTTCCTTTTCAGGCGTGGCTGTAAATGTCATAAGGGGGAATAACTCTTACGACGTGTGTGGGATTCAAACCCACATTCCCTCGGTGTCTACAGCGTATTTTATACGCTCTTATACTCACTAGGCCACAGATTTTTATTTTGTTGTTTATTTAAAATAAAACTGGAAATGTGGATTACTTTTGTAATTTATTATTTTGTAGAAAAAAAACAGAAAATTTAAAAATTTTTCCATATTTTTTTATTTTATTCTGTAATAATTCTGTTAAAAAATCTGTATTATCTTTGTATGAAAATTTTATTTTGGTAATTTAGTTAACTTCTTTGATGTTTTTTAAGTATAATTATTTTAAAATCATATATTGTCATCGGGATTTAAACTGTATCGGAAATTGCAAGTCTCTAGCTCAACAAGAAATGTGTCTGAAATAGCTTGCAGGATTCCACGATCCCATTAACCACGAGTAAGTTCAATAAAATCTGTTAAAAACAAATATTTCATAATATAATTAAAAAATTATTTAAATTACACTTTAGGAAAGTACCTACCTATTTTACTATTTTAGTGAATTTTGGAAAGTTGAACTTCTTCAGCAACTATAAATTTTCATCGCTGTCTATATATATTTAAAATTTTAATTAAACTGAAACTGTGCTGAAACATCATAGATCAGGAAAAAGAATAATCTTGTTATTTTTACATAGCTGCAGCAGAAATTGTTATATAAAAAGTATACTGATGTTATGTAAAATTTGCAAAAAAATCACTAAAGTCACCAAATTGGTATTTACTAAAGAAAATCATATCATATTTCTGCATTATCATTATCCCACTGATGTTTCATTAAGAAAAGTTAAGTAGAACCGACACAGTTTCGGATTTCTCATTTTCAAAATTTTATTACAACCGTGATTTATAACTTAAACTCTCAAATTAGTAACTTAATCATAAATTATTACGAAGATATTAATTCATTATATATAGTTCTATTCTAATATAAAAATGTTTTACATATAATCAAAATATATAACATAACATTAACATTTAAATGAAAAATCAATGTAATTTTTATTTATTTTGCAAATTGTTTGTTTTTTTTATATATACATTTTATATTTTAAAGTTAAAGAGCATTCATTTATTTATCGTTTCGGCCTATTTAATAAACAAATACAGAAATAAAAATAATATCGTTTATTTTTATATTTTGGTAATTTTACTTGTTCATGCTCGGTAAATTTTTATTTCAAATTTCAATTTTATGGATTATTTATTTCTAGTTAAAAAAAAAATTAAATTTATATAAAAAAAAATTGAATTGCGATGCGATTCAAATAATCCAAAATCGAATTGTATTTATATAACGATAATCCTAAAACAGGTGCGTCCACATTAAAAAAAAAAAAAAAAAAACTTTATTTTCTTTGGAAGGATACGTTCTTAATGTTTTTTTATTTTTAAATTTTTTGTTTTTCATTTGAACCCTTACGAGTGTTTATTTTTAAACCTAGAAAAAAAAATTTAATTGGAATTACAAAAATATTAAAGGAAATTTTATTTTATTGCGTTCATTCATCATTAATTATTTTGAAATGAAAAACTTACCAAGAATAAAACATTGCGTAGAAAGAGGATGGATACCTTTTTCATTTAAAGAATCGTTTAAATTTGTTTATATATCAAATTCGTCATAAATAGAATTCTATAAACTAAGATAGAAAGTTTTTTTTAAATTAAAACAAACTTGAATTTTCTCTGTTATGAATATTATGCTTTTATAACTTTAATTGAAATTTAAGTAATTATAATAAAGTAACACCAATAAATTTTAGTATAATAGTAGTATTTAGTAATTGCTTTCACAAAAGAAATTTTTCTTTTATTTGTTCGAGAAGATGAGGGAAGCTTTTTAACTACCCACCTATCTAGGTCCAGTGATCCATTATGTTCTCCTGCTCGATGATCCCCCGTTGTCACTAACAGCCTCTCTTTTATTTAGTAATGCATTAAAAAATGAATTAAAAAATTAAATTGCAAATTTTAATGCAAAACAAATTTATACACCTTTTTCTTCCAAATGTTTATAACCTAAACCGAACTGTTTGTCTTTAAAAGAATTACAAAATTTTCGAAGTTTTAAAGGATATTTCTTAAATTATTTAAATTAAATTTAAAGGTATCTAACTAAAATATAATTTACAATTAAAAAAAAAAATATTATAAAATAATTTATCACTTAACCAAATTTTCCCACTATCACAGTTATCTTTATTATACTTATTTCTTCCTTTTAATATCCTTGAATTGTAGCAATGTTCTTTTAAATTAATTTTGAATTTTATGAAAAATAAAAGTAGTAATTTAAAACAAAAAAATTGGGTCAAGAAATATATTTTTTATTTTGTTATAGCATATAGTTACTTTTGATAAAGAAATATATTTAAAATTGCACTAATTCTGATTTTTATTTTTGACTTTAAGAGAAGAATAGCAAAAAAAAATTGTCACAGTAATTATGATAACATTAATAATTTTCTCTAATTAGAAGGTCCAAAAAAAAAAATCTTCAACAGTAAAATAGACAAAATAAAATAATTAAAACCAAAAGATGCAGTCAAAGAGTGGGCAGCTTGAAAATGAGAAAAAGAAAGAAATCGAAAAAGATTTAAATTCAAAATAACTTAATTTCGACTATTAATTTTTTTGTAAAAACAAGCCTATAAACATAAGATAAACTTAAGCAGTAATTTTGGTCTTTTAGTAAAGCACAGATTTTACTTTCGATCATAATTCTATTACAAATGATTTTTCAGATGGAAAATTTCAATTTGAAGATTTAAATTGAGGATCATATAGTGTAGGATTATCTAGATATATTTAGGATGTATATATAGTTATAAGGGAAAAAATTCTTAAAATTGTGTTCCTTCCTAGTGTTAGTCCTATAAAAATTATCAATCTTCTTGTTCTTATCTAACGACAAAATATAAAGGTTTTTAGCAGGTTATTGATCTCATTAATAAAGGACGGACATATGTGTACTTTTATAATTATTGAAAAAATTGCCAAGCTTAAAAGGAATTTTTTTTTTTTTAACTTTATTAGTGTTTTTTTCTTTCTTGCTCTAATTAAGATATTTTATTACGTTTCTAAAATAAAAAAAGGAAATAGAGGAAGACAGAAAAAATAAAAGAAGAAAAAAAACACAAACCGGTTTAATTTTAATAAAAAAAAGTAGGATCCTTATTAAGGAAATTCAAGTAAAACGAAAATATAAAAGTGAAAAAAAAAATTAAAAAACAAAAATAAAAAAATAGGAAAAAGGACATAATATAATTTTTTTTTATAAAGAGATAAGATAATAATCACCTAAAGGTAAACCGCAATTAAAATTAAAAAAAAAACAGAGAATAAAAATTAAACCATTTTATTTTAACGCCTTCTTTTATTCAAACCGTAGGATAGCGGTAAAACTTAGTAATTATGGTGTCTGTTTTGTTTTTTATTTTTTTTTACTTTTATAGTGCACTAATTTTTTTTTCTCATCTTTATTTTGTTAGCCGGCGAAATCAATTCTGAATTAATTTAAAAGAAAAAAAACTTTTTAAACAGTGATATTTGAAAACAACGAATAAAGAGTATAAGAAATTGGATTATGGATTTTATAAGTGGTGGTTCTAATTAGTGTTTTAAATTGCACTTTCACTTTTTAATCCGCATTAATTTTTAGTGTCAATAAAATATTGTGAAGTATTTGTTAGTTAAATAATTAAAAATGTAACTTCAAAGAGCAAGTGTAATTTCATTGACTGTCATGTTTTAACTTACCTCAGGTGAAAATAATATAAATTTGGATTTTAGGAGAAATATTTTGTTTTTTTTTAATTGAGGTCTGAATAATTATAACCTTCAAAAAAAAAATCTTATTTAATGCTTATCAGATAAGTAAATATTGTTCTTATACATGCAAATTTAGCAATGAGTCCAATGATTAATTAGATATAAGTGAAAAAATAAGTTTCTCGTATCAATAGACTTTTTAATTTCATTTAGTCCTAAATTTTCTTTTTTTTCTCTTACATCAATATCATAAAAAATTTAAATTAAGCTCTAAAATATCATTATGATCTTTAATTTAAAAATTTAAAACAAACAAACAAATATAACATTTGACATCTGGATAAAGTTAAATATTTTGATTTATTATATAAATAAAATTCAAAAAAAAAAAATATAAAAATAAAACAAGAATTAAGGATTATTTTCCCTAGAAGAAAAAAATTTTTCTAAATAAAAATATGATGAGTTTTATGCAAATTATTTAAAAAATTTTATTATTCAATTTATGTAACAAGTATATCATTTTTATAACATATATTTACCATGTGTCGTTGTATGTTATTATTTTTGGTTTGATTTTTTTTCTTATTTTTTAAAACAATTCTAATATATATGAATTTTTATATGAAAAATGAAGAACAAAATACAAATTATTCCCACGCAAGTTCATTTTCCTTTACGAACAAATACAAACAAAAAGAAAAAGAAAAAAAAGTAAAAACATAAAAACAAAATGAAGTAATTCTATTCAAAAAAAAAATATATATATATATATGCCTATTTTTATGTTAATAAATAAAATAAAAAGTTACTCCTTAAAGATAATTTCAATAGCTGTAATGTAACAGTAAAAATACTGCAATTTTATATGAAGAATATTTTTTCGATTAAATATAAAAAAAATTGGATGGGTATTAATAATATGAACTCTTTTGATTTGTAACATTCATTAGATATTGTTAGAGTAAACCTTTAACTGAAAACAAAATATTAAACCGCTGATTTAGTCACTAAATGAAATTTAAACTTTGTGTCTTAAGAGACTTTATCAATGTACGTAGTCTAAAACTGGGATGTAAAAAGAACTATTGAACGCGAAAAAGATATAGTAGACAATTTTTATTAATGAATTATGAAAATGAAGATAAATCTTTAATTTGATTGAATTTTGTTTTTAAAATCATACTTTGTAAAATTTTAAAATGGTTAACTGAATTCATTTTCATAGCCTCTACGAAATAAAGTGATTAAAATATGAAAGTTCTATTTTTAGAAATTTAACTATAATATTGTGATAATAAAAGAAGTAAAGTTTATATAAAGGATTAATATTGAGATTGTTTAAGATCATTTATTTGAGGTGACAGAACTTTAACATACCATTAGGAATATCTTATTCAAATTTACTATTGAAAATTTCGTCCTATTATTCTATTTTTTTTTTAGAACTATTCTCAAATGTATTTCATATGCATGAAATTTAATATAAATTTTAAATAAATAAAGCATATTTTTGTGATGTGATTGTGAACATTTAACTATATACAATTATTCAAACAATAAAAATCTTTGCTGTTATTTTAATAATTATATGAATATCTTCTATACTACCTAACTAAAGTTCTTTTTGATTAAATTTATTTTATCATTTCTTGATCTCCTCCAATTTTTGGAACAATTTTCAAATTACTAAATATTTATTTTTAATAAATTTTCAAATATTATGAGCCTGAATTGTTAATTATTATCTTAGATTCTTCTCTTTTTGTGGCTGTGTGATTAGTTTCTAGTAAACATTTCGTCTGAGGGCTATTTTTCAAACTTTTGGCCGATTTACTATATAACTAAAACTTTCACTTATTTTCCCTGGTTTACTTAATTTAAAATTATACCCTTTTCAAAATTTATTGACTTATTTGGTTTCTTTAAAATTAATTAAAAGTTACAATTTAATTATTTAATACGAAATTAAAAAATATAAAAACATATTATAATTTTTTTAATTTGTAAAATATTCAAAATTCTAATAAATAAATTTATGTATTTAACAATTTATTTTAAACAATTTTATTTTATATCAAATATTTAAAGGACATAATAATGCCTTGTATTAAGACATCAAATTTAGATCATATTCAATAATGTTGTTAATTCTTTCTATAAATATATCTTATTATTGTTATTATTATAATATAATTTTTCAAAATTTTAACCTTAGTTTCTTAACTTGTTCTACACAGGTTCTTAGATTATTGTTCTTATAATATTTAATTTTTTATTTACTTGCTTTTTGTTGTTCTGATTTTATTTTCTACTATAATATGTGATATTATTATCCTTAAACAAATATTATTACAGATTTTTGTTTTTTTTTTATCCTTTCTGAAATTTCACTGAAGAAGAAAATAACATTTTTATCGTATTTTTTTTTTTTTTCTTTGTGAAATCATAAAAACAAAAAACAGAAAAGAAAAATAAAACACATATACCATAATTTTAACGTATTTAAAATAAAACGAAGATAAACGAAACGAAAAATCATAAATTTGGAAAACATTAAAATTTTATTTTCATGTCCTTTTGTTTAATTTATATTTTTGATTTTTTTTTTAAATTTTTGTTTTTCTTCTCTATCTTATCTTTTTACTTTCACTTGTGGTTTGGTTGTTTTTATTTTTTTTCTTATTGTAAAAAAAATATATTATTTGTTGATATTTTGCTACTGAATTTTCGTGTTGTCTTTTTATCTTTTTTTTCGAAAAAAAAAACATTGGATACGCACGATTATCAAAGATTTGAAAGCAAATTGATTTAAGAGCAAAATTATTTTAAAATATGAGTTTTTAACTTTTTTAAAGACTAGATGAGCCGATTCTATACAGTTAACTTCAAGAGTAAAAAATTTTAAAGGATTCATTACTTTGAACAATTTAAGCAGTAGTACGATTAAAATCATATGCAAACAAGGTAGAATGTAAACCAACGGTTTTTAAAAGCGCACATTTCGAAAAGATAATACAAACTGTTTAGAATTGTGACTTGCACAAAAATTTGAAAATTTAAGCAATAAAATTTTTTGTAATAAGAAAAAATGTGAAAATTAGACTTTTCTGAAATTTTGAGGGGCTGTAAGGCCGCAACGCTATATAATTAAAAAACACCGTTAATCCACATAAAAACATATTACTGGAGCTTTAATTTGTATGTCTTGTCGAAGAAAAATTTGTACAGGTGCCTAAAAATAGCAAATTTTCAGTTTTTCAGCCCTAATAGCTCTTAAACAGAAGGTGATACTAAAAAATTTTCTGAGCAAACTTATACTAATTCTAAAAGTTCTTTCTGCCTTCATAGGGACAAGGGACAAATTTCAAGTCCCTATTTGAAAGCGTTCCGGAGTTATGAGGGTAGAAAAATCGTGCAAAATTTGGTTTTCACAGAACGGTAAATTTATATACTAAATTTAAAAAAAGTGTATAATTTTGATATTAATTTACAAAGCTAGAAAAAAAGTACCTGTCAAATGACGTTTTCAGATTGAAAAAATGTTAAGCAGAACATGAGATATACGCATTTAAAAATAGCGCTTTTTTAAGATTTGAATGGCTGTAGCTCCGTAATGGATGGGGCTACCATGAGAAAGCTGTTCCACAAAATTAATTTTTTTATGAGACCTAACGATGGTTAAAATTTTTTTTCTTTATCTTTAACAGTGTAGAAGTTTTGTAAACAGACGAACGGATAGCCGGAAGGACAGACGTAGGGACAGAGTGAAACTAATAAGCACATTTTTTCAAAATTTTTTTGGAAATGTGCTAAAAATTCATTTAAAATATGTAATAAATGATTAAAATATTACGAGAGTGCTTTATTGTTAAATATCAGTTAAAGAAATAATTAGAAAATCAAATGTTGTACGATTTTGGGATAATGTTTAGAACAAAAAAGAACTAAATATTTTTCGAATTTGAGTATAAGTGATTGTAGTTATAACTTATAATAATAATTTAACATTAATGAAAATCTATTTAATTATTATTAATGAAAATATATTAAGTAATGATATAAATTTATATCATTACTTATGTTCTATAAAAAAAAAAGTTATATTATTTTTAAATCATTTCTAATTTAATCGTGAAATGATTAGAATTAGGACAGAATTAGACGGAATTAATATAAACGTTAGTATATATGTATTATAAATGAATGAAAAAAATAAAAACTTAAACTAAAACAAATACTAAAATTAAGAATTTTATTTTAACTTAACTTACTTATGATTAAAAACCATACTTAATTATAATTTTTATTTTATTATTTTTTTTCTCTAATTTTTTTATAAAAGCATATATGAATTTCACTTTAATGATATGAAATTTTTATGAATTAACTAACTTCCATTTAATTTATATTGTTTTATGTACGAGTATATATATAGAATGTTTCACGAGTTTATGAGAATTTTTAAAAACTTAAGTCTATAGATCTTTGAGTTTAAATTAATTCAAGTTAATTTTGATATCAGTATGGTAAGTTTATTTGTCTTATTTTATTGTCTGTCGTGTAATTGGGAAACTCTGAGCAGTTTTTCTTACTATAGCTAGGTTATTTTTCTTTAAGATATATATGGTATTTAACCAGATTCTGTAGAATTTTTTGTTTTTCTACACTGTACGTTTATTTCAAGGGATTTTACGTAAGGAATTTACTCTATCCTTGAAACATATATATACAATCAACAACCAGCATAAAATCATCAATAAGTGTAAGATTTTCTTTTGAAATTTAATGTTTTACTAAATTCTCCTTCCATTACTTATTTTTTTATATCTATAACTTATGCATATTCACTTATTTTGAACTTTACTTGCTGTATATGAATATAATATGCGAGAATGCGTATCATATTATTGTATTTATAGTATTATTTGTATAATATAAATAATATATCTGATAATAATATAGCAGTATATCTTGTTATCTAAACTTTTCCTAAAATTTTTTTTGTCTGTTCTAAACTTGAAACTCTCACAAAAATTATCTTCTAAATTTTTCCTCTTTTGTTTGCTTTCCATTTCATTAAAAAGAAAAGGAAATCCTTGAAAAGTTCTAGAATTTTTTTTTTTTTGTTTTAAACTTTTTTTTTTTCATATTATTATTATTATTATTATTATTATTATTGCCATGATGATCATCATAAATTGTATTTAAAATTATCAAAATATAAAATAAAAAAAAAAAAAAATTAGTAAAAACAAAGTCAAGATAAGTATGTAAAATTTGAAATTTGTTATTTAAGAATAATAATAACAATATGATTGTTTTTTGTATGTATATATGTATTAAATTTTTATACCAGAATTAATGTATATATATATATTCATAATATATATACTCCTATATATCTATATATAGGAGCACCTAAATCAGTTAATAAAAGGTAACATTTTTAAATCAGCCTTTCATGTATCTTTTATTTGAAAAAAAAAATGGCGCAATGATAAAAATAAATTTTTAAAGCTGAAAAAGTAAGAAAAAGTAAAAACGTATTTATTTTTTAAATCTAAGTAGCTACTTATATCAAAATGTTGATTTTTGCCTCTTTAATAAACTGTTAAAAACCATACTACCTTTCCAATGTACATTTGGCGAGATTTAACGATCCAGCATTTAGGTTTAGTGTAGCTTTGATCATTTTGATAAGGATTCAAAAACTTTCAATTAAATTCAAATTTTAGTTCAGTACCTTCCAGTTTTGCCCAAATCTATTCTTTCTCACCTTTTAGTTTTACCTATTCCCAATGAAAATTGAACTTGGAAATTGGAAAAACGAAATGTTTACAATTCGAAGTTGGAATTGAATTCTATATGTCCAATTGGAAAAAGATTTTCCTAAAATTTAAAATACAATGTTTTTGTTTTTGAAGAAAATTATAAAATCATGCATACATATTTATATGTTCATAATTTATTTTTTTTGTAACAATAATTAAGGATATTGTTGTAGTTGTGTATTGTTGTTGTAGTAAAAACATACAAAAAAAAAAATTTTATATGATTAGTGATTACAATCAAGTAAGTGGTACATTAGAGTACATACTTTTAAAATTATAATTGAGTAAAGATTGAAAATGTTAAACTAGATTAAAATTTTTGAATTACATTTTAAGACTGTATTTCTTTTATTTGTTTTGAAATTTTAAAGAAAGGTAAAAAAAAATTTAATTTTATTGAAGAATATTTAGATCTTAAAATTCTTATTATATAATTTAAAATTAAATTTAATTTAATTTAGAAAATTTAAATATTTCGGTATAACCTACATTAACATCAAAATGAGTTTAAATTTTTATATTTTATGATAAATTTTTGTTCCGTTTTTGCACGTTCGAACGTAGTTCTCAGTTTATAATAAATTTACCATTACGTTTGTGACACCTTTAAGAAAACTAGCTAGATATGGAAAAGAATATATATATTTTTCTTCAGAATCAAATTCTGAGTTGATTAAGACATCACGATTACTCTCGATTACTACTCACGAAAAATAAAGGAGGTACAACTCTGAAATTTTTAGCATTACACTTTTCTAACACTGTTAGTTTCGCTATTGAAATCCAACAAGTTCAATCGGCGAGTTCGAGTAGCTACCATAGAACATGTTTTTTTATATGAAAAAAATCCAATATGGCTGGAATATTATTATTACCTTAGCGCAAAGGATTATAACATATAATATATTTTTTTTTATATTAGCATAACTCAGTGTCTATATAAGCTTGGTATTAAAAATTTGATTAGAAAAAGTTAAATTTAATGCTTCTGTAAAATTTCGTTAATCTAGAGCAGCAGGTTCAAGTAGCTGTCATACAACTCAAAAATTTACATAAATATATTTGGTACTTAATTATGTTAAATTCCTGAAATTTTATTCGTAGAGTTCCTAGAGTTGACACAGTTAACTACACACTTTTTCTCAGTTCATCTGCATTTAACCTTAGACCTCTTTAGTATCTTTAGTAGCCCATAATACAAATTTAGTTCTAATCAAGAGATCTACAATATCTTTTGTTTTTGATTTAAAATAAAAGTAGGCTTACAACTAGAAAACATATTAGATCTTTTAGAACATTTTAATTATCAAATTTCCTTTTTTTTTTTAAATTTTGAAATTTTGAAAACTTTTAATATACATTAAATTCGTAGTGATTTATTTGAAGAAGACCCTTTCATTAAGCTTTTATAAATATTGTACAATTTTTTGATTTTAAAGATTGATGAAATTAAAGTAATGAAATTTGAATATATTCTTTCTTAAATTTAAGTTTAATTTCAGTTTTGAAAATTTAATAATGAATTGCCCGTTTTTCTGCAATCTGTAATAAACTATTTAATTATATTCTTAATTTATAATCATAAACTAACACCTATAACATTACAGTGTCTGGTAAATTTTTATTGCTTAGGAAAAAAATAAATAGCAAAAATACATTTTTTAATTTATTACGGCTTTCTTAATATTGTTCATATTTTTTCTCTTTATCTGTATGAACCTTTATACTGAGACCTTTATTTATCCATAACAACTTTCCCTACAACAGTAATAAAAGGCTTGAAAAAAAACCTTATTAATACAACAAAATTGGTTACATGTGATGTTTAACACCTCAATCAATTTATAGTTGCATATAAACATAGGCTCACTGACAGAATATTTTTGTGGATTTGGTATAGTTAAAATTGCAAAATTCTAAACTAAAGAGTATATACCTATAGCTAATTTGTTCGTTTAATAAATTTTTGAGCATCTATATTTGTAGAATATCTCTTATAAAATTTGATATTCTTAAAAAATTTTTCTATAATTTCTCAATTTTCGTAAAGGTTCATATATTGCAATAGTATTAAGTTTATTTATCAGTCCTTGCTTTCAAAATTTATTGTCTATACATTTTAATAATATAAAATTTAAAACATCCTATAACAAAGCAAAAAATTTTGTCGACCAATGTATAATTTTACTTAATTCCGGAACTTAAATCTTTATTTTATTTCCCTACTACTTTTTTGACTATTATTACATGTAAATGTATTTTAAATGTACAAAAAATTTTTTGGTATAAAAATTAATAATATTTTAGTTCTATAGTTGTATTTTTTTTAATAAATATTCTATAGAAGTTTATTTGTTCTATAATTATTTTTTTATTTTACTTTTTTTTACTCGAATAAATCTTATAATGGCTGCATCAAATTTATTTTTACTATCGTGCCTTTGTATGATATATTACTTTCTCCATTTCTTAATAAAAATGCTAATTGGAAGAGAGAATGGTATGGTAAGTATAACGTTTTTCTATGGTTTCTAGTAAATATTGACCAAATGAAATTAGCCAACAGTAACGAATTACCACCTTGGTATATTATAAAGATTAGTAAAAACAAAGTTTAAACAGCTCATCAAGGATATAGTGAAGCGACCTGTAGTGTGTTATTCAGTTTACTTACACCATTTAATTTCAGCTAAACTTAATTTTGATCTAAAAATTTCTAATCGTAAAAGAAAAATCGGAAAATAAATTCTAATGTATAAAGATGCACTATGATATTTCTGTTTATTCAAGGATTTCGTACGATGATAAGAAATGGATAATTGCTGCTTCCAAACTAAAGGAAAGTCCAGATTCTAAATTCAGATTTATAGGTGTTTAGAAAATACAAATTGACAGAAATCTATACATAAGTGTTAATGATTTCATATGAAATAAAGTTTAAAAACTTAATTAAATGAAAATATTTTTATTTTATATATAATACATATTGTAGTTACTATTATCCATGATTTTATTATGAAAAAGCAAATTAGTATCAATTCAAAAATTTACGCTTTATTCAATCATGAGATATTTTTTCAGAAAATTTACTTATAATTTTCTTACTTGTACTTCTATTTACAAAATTTGTCGTTTTTTTCTTATTTACTAATACATATAGTTATATTTATAGATATGCTTACTTATACTCACACCTGTGTATCTACAGATTAAAATGTAAATAAAAAAAAAAAAAGAAAACAATTTATATTTTTGTAAAAAAATCTTCCTAAAACAAAAATTTTAGCATTCCGATCACTAAATTTCTTTACAACATTAAATTTAGTTTTTTTTTTTTTTTGTTCTATTCACCTTTTTGGGTTTGAGTTTTTTTTCATTCTTTTAATTTAACTCTTGTTTTTATTTTCAATATCCTTCCTTATAATTTGTTTTTCTTTTATCTTATTTTTATATTCAACATTGAAGATGTTTGTAATATAATGAAATAAAATTCTGATGTAAAAATAGAAAATTGAATTAGGTCAGGTAAAATGAATCTGTTAAGTCTAAGTTATGAAATACCATTATTACAAAAAATGAACAATGAAATTCAATAGAAAAATTAAAATTTTCGTCAAAACTGAAAATGAAATTGACATAATGAATAAAAATATAATATTTTAAAGAAATATTTCAGTTTTACAATAAGATCAGTAAAATTGTCTAGTGGTCTTTTAATATTCTTTTTAAATAAAATATTTTTTTTTATGAGATTTGTCTATTAGCTATGGTATAATAAAGACTACTGCAATTCGGAATTTGGGAACGTTAATAATTCTTAATCGTGTTTGAAGAAATATAAAAAATTAATATTCAGTAAAAAGATTTTATATAGTATAAGAATTTGTAAATATTTAAAAAATAGGACTTAATATTATTTTTGAAGAGTATGATTATAATGTTGAACTTATGTTATTCCTTAAAATATGTAAAACTTGTGAAATCTTGTTTTCTATTTAAAAAAAAAGAAAATTTGCAAACAAATTTATCACCCATTCTCTGATCCCAAAAAATTCATTCAACTTATCCAAAATAAGCACGAAACAAAAATAATTTTTACACTAATACATTTCAATTATAACAACAGAATAATATAAAAAAGTAAAACAAAAATTACAACGTATAATAAAACAAGGTAGAATGTAAACCAACGGTTTTTAAAAGCGCAATTTTCCAAAACTCAATACAAACTGTTTAGAAGTGTGACTTACACAAAAATTTGAAAATTTCATGTAATAAGAAAAAATGTGAAAATAGGACATTTTTGAAATTTTGAGGGGCCGTAAGTCTGGAATCCTATATAACTAAGAAAAGCCGTTAACACACGTAAAAATATATTATTGAACCTTTAATTTTCATGTCTTGCCGAAGAAAAATTTGTACAGGTGCCTAAGTTACAGGTGTCTAAAAATAGCAAATTTTCAATTTTTGAGGCGTAATAACTCTTAAAGAGGGGGTGTTACCAAAAAATTTTCTGAGGAAACTTATACTAATTCTAAAAGTTCTTTCTTGTCTCAAAATTTCAGGTTCTTATCTAAAGGCGCGCCGGAGTTATGAAAAACGAAATTTCATGCAAAATGTGGTTTTCACATAACAGTAAATTTAAATAGTAAATTACAAAATATTACATAATTTTGATATTGTTTTATATAGATAATAAAATTTTCGATCTTCTGGCGGTTTTAGATTGCAAAATTATTACGCAGAGCCCGAGATATATACATCTGAAAATGGGGCTTTTTCGCAATTTTGAAGAGCTGCAACTTTGGAACCCTTTACAATTAAAATAAACCTTTAACACACGTAAAAATATATTATAGTAGCTTTAATTTTTATATCTTGCAGAAGTAAAATGTAATTAACTAACTAATTCTAAAAGTTCTTTCTTGCCTCAAAATTTCAAGCTTCTATCTAGAAGCGTGCCGGAGTTATGAAAGTAGAAAAATCATGTAAAATTGGGTTTTCACATAACGGTAAATTTAAATACTAAATTTAAAAAAATTGTATAATTTTGATATTAATTTACAAAGATAAAAGAAATACCTGTCGAATGACGTTTTCAGATTGAAAAAATCTTAAGCAGAACATAAGATATATGCATTTAAAAATAGGGCTTTTTCAAAGTTTGAGGGGCTGTAGCTCCGTAAGGGGGGGATACATGAAAAAGTTGTTCCACAAAATTATTTTTTTTATGAGACCTACCTATGGTTAAAATTTTTTTTCTCTATCTTTAACGGTGTAGAAGTTTTGTAAACAGACGGACGGACGGACGGACGGACGGACAGAGTGAAACTAATAAGCACATTTTTTCAAATTTTTTTTGGAAATGTGCTAAAAAGAGAAAGAATGTTTAGTTGACTGTGAAAACTCTAGGATACTTGTACGAGTAAATTATGCATTTATCATAAAATTTAATCAATTTTTAAAAAATTTTATATATCTGACTTTTTTTTTCCTTACCACTCCCATAATGAGCGAAGGGCAACGGCAACGGCAACCACTAAGTCATTTAATATTCATATTTGACTAAGTTTCAGTTTCTGGAATCATTAATTACACTAAGGCGTTGATTACTCGGCTGTAGCTATTGTACATGACTATGAGACTTTATTTTTATTTCTGCACCATCTATTATCTTATACAAGAATTATGGTTTATTATTATTTTATTATATACCTATTACAATTTACAATATGATATTAATTATAATTTATAAGACATATATACTTATTTTTAATATAATTATATTATATTAATTATATATTATACTTTAATAACACGTACCGTGTTGACAAGCCCCTTCAAAAATATAATATATATAATTATATATTATAAGAAAAATCTATATTTTTTTTATTAATCTATAATCTATATGATCCAACTGGGGTTTGAGCCCGAAACCTTTTGGATGAAAGGCCGGTGTCTTAACAACTACAACATTGGCTAGATAAATCTGACATAATATATATATTTATGTAAATTTTGGAGTTGTTTGGCAGCTACCGGAACCTACTGCTCTAGACCAAAAACATTTTGTAGAAGTCGTTAGCATAACACTTAACATCTTCATTTCAATAGACACTGAGTTATTTACATATAAAAAACAGAGTTGAATAACAACTTGCCGAACCCGCTGTTTGAACCTAAACCAGAAACTTGAGTTTCTTTCACAAAATTTTTGATAGTTAGCCATAATGTAGAGACTGACTTATATTCATATAAAGAAAGAAGTTACATATTGTATGGCCAGGTACTGGAATTTCCGGTCAAAATTGCTGGATTTCAATAGTGAAACTGACAACAATTTTATAAAGGTGATTTGCTAAAAATTTCAGAAACCTAGCTTCTTTAGTTTTTTAGTTATCGCGGAGAAGGACGTACAGATCTACATCGCTTACTCGACTGAGAATTCGATCCTGATCGAGAATATTTATATTAATCCATATTTATCTCGTTTCCATTAAGATGTCAGAAACGTAATAGCAAATTTATTATATATTTCAGAATTACTTTCGTACATATATAAAAAGGATAGCAAATAGGAAATAAATAGAAAGAGAATATAACAAAATATAACAACGAAAACTGTGAAATTTCAAAATATGTGTAATAATTGATTATATTTTCATGACATTTTTCTCTATTATTTTTTTTGATTATTTTTCCTTTGACTTCACTCACAGTGTTGTTTTAGTTGTATACTTTTATTTTTCAATTCTCATTTGAAAAACTCATGGAGTTAAATTAAATGAAATTAATGGTTTTAAATTAAGCAATAATCAAATAAAGAAAAAGAACATAAAAAAATAAAAAACAAAATAAAAGACAATAGAGATGAAAAAGAAAATTAAAACAAAAAATTAAATTTATTTTAAATTGGTCATTAAAAAATACAACAAAATGAGTGTTTTCATCCCTTAATAATTTGTTTCATAATAAATTATAAAGTGAAAAAAAAAAAAATTTCCTTATTGTTTTTTGATTGATTATTTTTGAAAAATTGTCTAGAATACTAATTAGATAAATTATATATATATATATTTTTTTTTTTGTATATACGTATATGTATATTGCAATTTCATTATTTATTTTATTGAGTTTTTATTTTTGTTATATTTTAATTTAAAAAGGAAACCAATAGAAAAAAGCAGGATTAATTAGTATTCAAACCAAGAGAAAATTTTCTTGAAATTTTTATCATATATCCCATATAAATTAGATAAAATTAAGTTGATTTTATCAAATAAATTAAATACCATTTATTTTACTTTACATTAAAATGAAATAGACTTGCAATTGGAAATAGAAAAATTTTATTCAGGATATCGTTAATTTTATTAAACGAAATACCTGTATGGTTATTTTCATTTAGGATTAATAAACGTTTGGGTAAGTACCCACTTTAGTTATGATCTCAGTGGTGGAAACTTTTAAAATACAAAAAAATAAATATTAACTAAAATTGAATTAATTTCCCAAGGCAATGCTCAATGACACAATGTTTAGCAAAGATTAAAGACCTTTGGTATGGATGTAAGTAAATATAACAAATAAATTCTATCACGTTATCACGTTGCATTAAACTATTTTTAATTTTCTTCTTTGAAAATTAAGCGTCTGACTCTTATTTTTACAATTTGTTATCTTTAAAAATTAACATTTCTTCACCATTTTGTTTATTTTGACATCTCCTACAGTTTCCTTCCTATGTGAATTTCCAATACCAGATATCTTGTATGATAAAAATTTCTTTATATAAAAACAAAAAGCATTTGAAATATTTTTAATTCCTAAATAATTTCCAAACAAAAAAATTCAAATTTGATTGTTAAAACA
This sequence comes from Poecilobothrus nobilitatus, assembly GCA_947095535.1. NCBI lineage: Eukaryota > Metazoa > Arthropoda > Insecta > Diptera > Dolichopodidae > Poecilobothrus > Poecilobothrus nobilitatus. Next base: position 56,327,284 of record OX352774.1, read on the forward strand.
TTTCAAATAGTACCCATAAGTAAAAATCAAAATAAATCTTTCATAAATTAGAAAAAACATTTAATTTTTTTTTTAATTAGGTAAAAAATATATTTATATAGATATAAATAAATTTAAATATTAAACATCTTCCTTAAAAAGTGATGAACTGATTCACTGATTAGAATCCTACATAGGAATAAACACTTATGGTTCCTAAAATTTTAGATATTTTCAAATGAGAAAAATCTTATTTTTTAAACTTTAATAATATTTAAGTAAATCTTTAAATCTATATAATAATTTTTTGAAAGAATCCAAAAACAAAATTTTAAAGTTTTATTTAATTTCATCTAGACAGAAAGAATTGTGTAAATGCGCCGATTTTATAAACTAGAGAACCCAAGAGTAAACTTTTTTCAATTATTGAAATTTATTTTTTTTTAATAAGAATAAATTGTTTAACTTCATTATAAGTTTTTAAAATTTTGAAAAAAAAAATTACTATATCCTTTGCTAAAATCTATAAAATCTGATTTTCACCTTTCAGAACAAATTTGGAAAAGCGCGCCAAACAAAAAATGAAGTACATATACTCTTTTTTTAATACATGACTGAATATTTATTTTTTTTTAAATGAAGAAAAATAAAATCTCATTACCAAATACATAAGTTGAAATGCGTAAAGAAGGACTTGCAGGATATTACAGGATAAGGTACTAAAAATCATAACTGAATATTTTCTTTTTTATAGTAACGGTAAAAATTTTGTAAAAGTTATAAAATAATCATGTTTTTTTTTATGAAAAATTAAACTTTTTTTTTTAGCAAAACAAAAAAAATTTTTGAACGGTGGAGAAAAAAGAGAAGAAAAACATAATGACGTGTTGATGATGGTTGTAATAATAACAATAATAATAATAACATTCTAACGAAGTGAAGTTTTATGATTATTATGATAACAAAATTGAAAAAGAAAATAACTAAACAAAATGAAGTAAATAAATATTTCCAAAAAAAAAAAAATCATGCATTACAATACTTAATAAAATCTAGAATTGAAAAAACTAATTAAATGATTTCCAACAAAAAAAAATGTTATCGTTAATACGATAAAAAAGTTTCCCAATTTCAAGAGCTACTTAAAATTTTAAAGTTTAGAAATTTCTCATTTACTAATTGAATTCATGAATTTATGCAGTGCGAAGTAATTTTTTACCAATAATATGTAAGTGAATGAACAAGAAGACGGCTTATGAATGAAGCAACTTTAATTCTTCAACAGACTAAGACAAGAATTAGAACGGGAAGATTCTTTGGAAGCTGAATTATTCTAAATAAGAACTTAATTATATAAAAAATGAGAAAGTAGCCACAATAGAAATTTAATAAATTTACATTACATGTGTAAATAATCTTAGCATATAATATACATATATATATGTATTATGTTTTTTTACTGTTATCCAAATACCATTCCATTATAAATACAGTTTAAAGAAATATTTTGTTAAAAGTTTAAAAAATTGTAAGGATTATTTTTATTTATTTTATTTTTTTCATTTCTCATTTCACATGCAATGTGATGAGAAAACGATGTCAGCCTTTCCCTTTCCCTTTGATTTTGTATTAAAACATAACGTAATGGCTGTGTAATAAGAAAAACATAAGATAATACTAAAATTTTCACGCTTAACATAATTATCTACAGTTGTAGTTACCAATGATAAGCTCAAATAAAGGACGAAGGACTGTCTAATAATTAACTATAAAATTTATTTTAAATCTAAAAATAAATAAAAAATTTCTACATTTGTAATTAATTTTGGGTTTTTTTTAACAAAATATGAAATTTTTTTAAAATGTTGAGATATGAGCTGTCATACTGCCATTATATTAAATTCTGGCGAGCGACATTTGAGACAAAATCATTTTAGTAATTTTTGTAAATTTTTTATCTATTAATGAATATTTTTCTTTTATTTAGAATTAGAAAATTGATTTTGACTTACACAATTTTGAACTTGTAACAGCAATGCTCTTATATGAAATATGGGTGCCTTTAAACTATTTACATGGTTAGCTAGAAATGGCAGTAGGAATAATATCTTAGATAAATTTTATTAGTGACTTAAATCTTATAAATATATATTATAAATAAATGTAATTTTAAATAATGATACCATAAAAAATTATAACCCTTTGGCAAAAAAAAAAGGATTCCTCCACGTACAGTTATGTAAACTTTTTTTTTGAATAGGTACACGCACACATTTCTATTGTTTATAGAGATATTCTTTTATTTGTGAAATTGACAATTAACATACCTAAAACAAAATTCATTAAAAGTTTTTTGTTTTATAGTCAATAGTACTTGTTATGATTTTTATTAATAATTTCATAAGTTATTTATAATTAAAAAGTTAAAATACATATTTTATTTAACTTTAGCTTTAGTCTAGTTAACATAAATTTTATTCTGTCAGTGACAGCGATATCGAAAGGGTCAGAAAGACATGATTTTTTTCAATATGTCAGGGATCATTAAAAGAAAAAATGTAACCAAAAATTAATATTTATCAATTTTTATAAAGCAATATTAAAATCCTTTGTATGTAATACTTATTTTTAAAATTGTTTTTTTTTTATATTTAGTAAATTTATATTTACATAATAAATTTAAATTACATTTAATTATTTACAAATTTACAAGGAGTATATTAGGTATATACTTAAACATATTAAAACAAAAAGATTTTTTATTTATCTAATTTAAAAGATAAGCATAACAAAAATTTTGCATAAATATTTCGTTAAAATGTAAAGTTTGCATACTTTAATGAATCCACAAGTCTTCGCTTCTCAGTTTTCATTGATTGGAGGCTCAAACTGTACGGTAAATAGTTTAGTTAGCAAAATGTTTAATACAAATTAGTCCTCGTATTCTGTGCACTTACGTACAGTTTTGTCTACGTCTTAACTTAATCTTATTGAAACATTATTAATTTCCGTAACATTTTTAAAAAAATTAAGCTCTTCAGATTTTAAATATTTAAAATTTTCTACATAATTAAAATAACAGTTTAATATTTTTTAGGATAAGTATAGGAATCGAATGTTATAATAAAAATAAATTTTAAATCATACATGATTGCTAGATATTATTTGATAATATTATTAATATAATATACAATTTTCTTATGTATATATGATAACTTATAAAGGGAAATGACACAGCCTATACTTTGCACTGTAGCGGTGAATGTCATAAAAGGGAATTACAACTTCAAAAGCAATTGAGTTTTTACGCAAAAAATTGCTAAATATAGTAAAATAAAAAGATAAACAGACAGACTAATGTGACTAATTTGACAAAATTTTTTTTTATAGATACAATTTAGACGGATAGCTATGCGCGTTACAATCGAATCATGAGTGCGATAGGAACTAGACACAATCAAATTGATCAATTAAATTAAAAACAATGCGTCTGCGAAGTTTAAAGTTAATATATTAAACCATTTAGCTATGAATTATATTATATATACTCTCGCCTTGAAACTAATTAACGATTTGGAAGGAAAATCAGTTTTAGTTTTTAAGTTTCAAGAGTTTTACTGTACTTATAATTGAATTTTAGATACAATGTTTTCAAATTCACAACGATAAAGCAAACAAATAAACTGACAGTTTTTTTTTTTCTTTATATATTAGATATTATATGAAGATAGTAAATAAAATAAATAAATACTTTTAGTATAATAATAATTAATGTAATAATACCAAGTATGCATACAAAATATTAAAGAATTATGGTATTTAATTTTAAATAATAAAAACAAATATAGGTATGTATATACATACAAAACGAAATGATCCTTTTTCCTTAAACTTTATGATATTTTTATAATTAATCAATTATAAATTCTTAAATTGTTTTTATATCTAAAAAAAAAAATTTTTTTTTTCCAAGTTAATAAATATATACAAAATGTTGTATTGCATTATGTATTTTTAATCAGATCCCAGTCAAATATGTATTTATAAATATAAGTAAACATATATTCAGACCTGCTTCAATTTCAAACATGTTTTAGGAAATTATTAAATAGTAATTGTAAAAAAAAACAAAAATAAAATAAATGATCCAATAGTATAATAGGTATCTAAAACTTGAAAAATCTTTTAAATATACAAATTCAAAATATTCTCCTAAAAATATGCAAATTCACTATAATTTTTTTCATAATAGGAATTTTATTACATTTTGATAAAAATAAATTTTTTTATATGAAAAATTAAATTTATGAGTTATATTTATATTTAAAATAGTATTGCCAGTTAGCCAATAATTTACAATCTTTCTTTGACTTTAATTGTGAACCTTAAGGTTGATTTCAAAATTTATTGAAGAATAAATTTCATTTTCTTTGGAGAAATTCTTTTACTTAAATGCTATTTAAATGAAAGAATTTATTTTGGAGATTTCAAAATTATTATATACAATTTTTGGAAATATGGTTCTATTTAATAAAATTCATTTGTCTGTTGAATTAAGTTTTTTTTTAAATAAGAAACTGTAATGAATAAAAACTTAATTTATACATTATCAGAAAGTTTTAAGCATTCGAATAAAAAAATTTATTTCTTTTTAAACAAACGTATATATCTCTTTAATAAAAAGAAAAGGAAGAAGATATCTCTTTAATATTTTATTGACATAAATATTTGATGTTAAGTTATATTCATTTTATATAATTTATTTTAATTGAGTATTAAATTTTTAAATTTGATACAGAATATTTCTTCTCTCAGAATTTTTTTTACCCAATACTTAAAAAAAAATTCAAATTCTAATATTATACCAGATTATACTAACTATATAATGTAATATTACATTGATTTTTTTTATTTTTATTTTTTAAAACAAAACATTTTCTTGGCAATACTATTTATTTTTATATACATATATACATTATTTAATTATGTATATATTAACAAACATTATATTTTTTGTTTATTTATCTTTTACTTTTTAACATTTTAGTATACTAATAAAAAAATAATAATAAACATTGCTAATTTTGTTTAATAATGTTGAAAATATGTAAATTGTTAAAATTTAAATATAATGTTAAAAAATAAACTTCATAATAAATATTCAAACTACATAATACGTACTAAGTAATTATATACATACATAGATAGATAAATATAAAATTAAAGATTTTCATATAATATTATGTTTATATTCAAGCATAAATTCACTGCTTACAAAAATATTTAAATAATACGTTATGTGACCGTTTATGAAAAATGGACCAACTATTGCCTAAATAACTATAAAAAATTAAATTGGTATTATTATTATATAAATATATTTATATACAAAAGTATTTAGGTTGCCAGATTTCTTATAAATCAAATGTAGATATTTTCTTTGTCATGTAGGAACTTTAATTTTTATTAAAACGATAATATTTTTATATAAGTTGAAGTCAAATGTATCTTTTCACTATAGCAACTATTGTCTTCCATATACGAAACAACTATTGTTCTTGTTATGAAGGAGGCAATTTAATTGGCAATATACCTAGACCTTTGATTTTTTTATGCTCCTCTGTTCGATGATTCGTTCGTTTTATTTGGCGTCTCATAGAGCCAATCTACATGAATCCTTCATGAATGGTAAGATGTCTTCTTGATTGAGCATTTTCACTTCAAAGAAGCTCGCCCAGTGTTCCTTATACAAGGTTTTATTTCTTTGAATTCACAAGACTGGATAATTTTACAAAACATGAAATAACTATTAATAATGTATAGTCTAACCAGCTTGCAAATGTATTAGGTAGTTCTTTCGGATATTCTCTAATAAACTACAAAACTTGAAAGAACACTATCAAGGTGAATAAAAATAAAATTAAGTTTGGCATAGATTTAAAATGAGGTTTTACGGAAACACACCTTTAAGAAATTTATGCATATAATTCCTTCATCCCTATCTCATTGGATTCTTGTTAGTTGACAAGACTAATGTATATGTGTATTTTTTTAAATATTTCTATATAGTTTATGTATGTAATTTACTTTTGACCAAATTTATGAACTTAATTTTATGTTTTTATTATATTGAATTATTTAATATTAGCAAATAAGTATTAATTTAAAAAATATCAACAATAATAAAGAATACATTTTTTTCTGTTATATATTCATAGAAAATAAGGATTGCAGTATTCACAGAAGGTTTATCCAGTATTTTCTAACATAACACACATAAATTTGTGTTTGTTTGTATATATAATCAAGAATAGACAAAATATATTTAATACATTTTAATACACCCATTTTTCTTGAACATTAATCATTTGGAAAAATTATAAAAGAAAATAAAAATGACAAAAAAAAAGTAATCAAAAATAATATAAAAAAATTCAATTAGAATGTTTACCGTTATATGAATAATAATAGTTAATAGCAATTATATTTATTATAGAACTGTTCCTTTTTTATATTGGAAATTTTGTCATAAATAAAATTTTATAATTGTTGTAACTTATCTCCAAATGTCATAACAGAGTAATAAACTTCTCAGATATTGACAACATTACATTTTTTAGTATAACTTTGCAATAATGTTTTGATAACTTATAAATTATAATAAGTCTATACTAAAACTTTCTTTAGTCAGTTTAAAATAAAAATTTTGGGGTTATCTTTCCAGGTAAATACTACAATATTGAACGTTGTACCTTCTCCGTCTTTTTTGCTTGAGAATGATTTTAACTAATGTGAACGTGATTTTAATATTACTTATAATATATACCATATGATTATATTAAAATATAATAAATTTATTGTTTCAGAGATAGACAGTTGAACCAACAGAAGTATTGTTTAGACCTAACTATATGATATTTTAGAATTAAATTAAAATTCCTAATGTCTTTTGAAAAGTAAAAGACGCATGCCAGTTTAATTTTATTTTAAAACTTATTTCTCATTCTAAATAAGTAGATCCTTAAAAAATATTTATTTTATTATTTTCATAAGTTTTCCACTTTCAAAAAAAAAAATTATAAAAGGTGCTTATTAGTTTCACTTTATCCGATAGTCCGTCTGCCAATTAAAAAAAAAAAAAAAAACAGTTTTTGATATAAGCAATGGGATTTCAACCATGATAGATCTCATAAAAAAAATTTTTTTTTTATGTAGTCCCACCTTTTTTATGTAGTCCCAGTCCCGTATAATAACGCAAATGAAAAAATGAATTTTCGAATGCTAATATCTTAAACTTTAACTTGCCAACTAAATATTTTTAATTTATATTAGGCATTATAAAAAATAGAAAATATTTTTAAATTTGGTATTTAAATTTATCAATATGAAATGAAACCTATATTTTGAAAAATTAATAATAAATTACTTCAGAAAAAATATTTGTATTAAAAGTTAAAAATTCGTTATTTTTACATCTCTAAATTTGTACAAATTTCTATAAAGTAAGACAATTATACAATGTTTTCTTAAAATTCAATAAAGTGCCTTTAATTAAATTCAAAATTTTATCTTACATGAAAAACTCAACAAGAAATAACAAATTAAAATGGAAAAGTTGTACCAACTTTAAAATAATTTTTATTACCTTTTTGAAAATGTGCGCCTTTAAAAACCTTTGGTTTTATATTACCTACTGTCTCCTTTATTGCTCAGGATAATATAATAACTTCCTTTATAAAAATGATTTTCAAAATTTAAAATTTTTCTCTTGTAGGAAAAAAAAAAAATTTTTTTTTTTTGGAGAGAGGAAAAAAAATGACTTATTAGGAAAGAAAAATTCCTAAGAGAAGTTATGTTTTTTAAGGTTAAATTTTAATATTCTATCGTCCAAAAACTGGGAAAACAAAAAAAAATTCAAAAAATTCTAAATTCTAAAAATGTTCTTCTTATAAATAAAAAAAAAAAAACACAAGTATGAATATTAAAATCTTTTTGCAGAACTTAAACTGTCTTCAAACTTGTTCAAAACTTGAGTAGAATTTTTTATTAATTCGCAAAAAAAAAAACAAAATAAAATAAATGAAAAAGAAGGTACCTAATTGATGTAGTGATTTTATTTCTTTTTGTATTTTTATAAGTCGTGGTTTTGACAATTGATAGAACTGTGTTTGGTCAACTTCACCTATTACTATTGACTATAACTCAAATAATTTCCCATATAAATACTAAAAGGAAAAAATAAAGGAGAATGAGTCATTTATAATGTAAAATGTCAAAAATTTGTATAACAACCATCACAATTCGAATTTTTATTAATGGCACGTTTTTAATATTAATTTTTTACAAGTTGAAAAACCAATAAAATATGAAAATATGTACAATTATACATATTAAAATAGATTAATTACATTTTCTGTTTATTTCAAAATTGTTAAAAGTTTCTTTTTTTAATATTGTTTATGTATTTTTCAGATTTCAGATACAAAATACAGACTATTGACTATTCGAGCTAGCTTTATTTAGTAAAAATCACTGTTCACATAATAAGTAATCTTAAAACAAAATATTGAAGTACCCAGAGTGTTTTGTGTAAGAAAAATTTGTAAAGAATTACGAAAGAATCACCTTCTTCAATTTGAAATAAACCGTATATAATTATAAGAAAAGCCTAAAATTATTTTAAATAAATGAGTAGCTGAAGCTTCGAATTTGGGTTGGGCTACATAAAAAAAGTTATTTCACAAAATTAAATTTTTTTGTGAGATCTATACTATTTTTATGAGAACTATTATATTTTTGGAACTATGAAACACCTATCAATATCTGAGACAAGTGAAGAAATCTTTGAATTCGTTTTTTGTATTTGTTAGGAATAATTATACAGATCGAGTTACGATTAAAGGAATAAAAAATTTATAACTGATATAAAAAAGTCTTAAGTTTAAGACGATTAATTAAAGTTTACAATTAATAAGTAAATCATTAAACAATTGAGTTAAGTACCTAATTTGTATTAAGATGAAGTACAATAATTTCAAAATAAAAACAAATAAAAAAGTGAGAATTTTGTTTTGTATTAAATTCTTTGAGTTCTTTTATACAAGAATTAAAAATAATAGATTTTAATCGATTTTATCTTCAATTTTAATTGATTTCAGTTTTGCTTAAAATATTTTAAATTCACATTTTTGATCCCAATCCCAAGACATGATCTTTCGAAACATTTTTAACTGAACACATTACATTTTTTTTGCAATATTTGAAGGTGTTGCCGTACTACATCAATGTTGACATAGTACAAAGTCTGAGTCTAAAAATTAAAACATAAAAAATTCAGGTATAGTTTTCGACCAAAAGATTTCTTTAAAAATAGAAAAACTTGATGTCGTATATTTCGGTTTACTAGAAATTGATTAACGATATATTTAATAAAAACTAAAAAATACCCGAATTTTATTCCTATTATAAATCATTTTTATATAATAAAATACTTTAGAAATTTGGGACATTATAAGCTATAGATTAATATATTTTTAATTTTAATTTAAAACCTAAAAGATAAAAACATAATTCAAAATATAATATTAAAAATTCCCTTTTACTTATCTTTCTCTTGAATTTTTTTGTTCTTTTTTGACAACTCTAAACTTTATTGTACGTCAAGTTTTATTCAAATACTTAAAAAATTTAAATAATGGAAGAAAAGTTTTAACAAAAAAAAAATATATATGTATATATAAATATTTTTTTAAACGGAAATAAAAAAATAAAATCTTAAAAAACTGTGACTACTTCACGTTTTTATTGTGAACTACAAAAAAAAAAGAAAGAAAAAGCATAATAACCAATGAGGGAAACTTTTACTGATAATGTGGTTGACCTGGTTTTTCTTTTTTGCCGTTATTTTGTTTTCTTTTTTTCAGTATCTTAAAATAGTCTAATACAGAATAGATTTAAAAATGCTTTACTTTCGATATTTTAAAAATGGTTTCTTTTTTTTTTTAATTTACATTAAAAAAAAATTAAAACAAATTTTATTAAAATTTATCGAAAAAACAAAAACGTGTACTTAAATTTGACATTCAAAGAGATTCTTCATAAATCTCTCACAGTAGAATTTCAATATTTTGAATTGGGTGCATTTAGTTGAAAATTCTCATCGAGAATTCTTAGTGAGAACTGTCAATATGTGCGGTGAAAGAATCCCTCACTGAGAATTTAATCTTAGAATTTTTAATATAAAGTTTACGTTCATGGTGTTTGTATGCTTCGTCACAAAGGCAAAACATTTCGAATTAGGCTCAGTCTTGACTTCTGAAAGATACTAAATAAAAATTTTATCCTCAGTTCCTCAGTAAGAATAATTTTGATTGAAATCAGCTGATTGTTATGATTTTTATGAAAAAGATAAATAAATAGTAAGTTCTTTTCTTTACTAAATCTATTTCTTATTATTAACGTACCTACATATTGTCCATATTCTTAAAAGTTTTGTATCCAGCCATTGGTGCAGTGGTTGACGCCCGCTTCTCATTCATAATGGAATGAGAGGTCTCGGATTCGATTCCCGGCTGGGTACAATAATTATAATATAAAAAAAAAAATATTCATATATCGCAATATGTAAATACTTTATATATCATTATATCACGTACAGGGGAAACAGGGGTTATAGCTACCTGGCACATTTATGTACCACGGTACCTGAATATAAATAAATAAATAAATAAATATTCTTAAACTAAAAAGTAGTTTAAAATCATCTAAGGCATATTTTTGGATGATTTCTTAATCATTTTTGTATATTGTTTTTAAAAATAGTGGCAAAAATAATTTTCTTTTTTATTTTTATTAATCGTTAAACTTTTATATTTTTAAAATTTTATTTGTCAACATTTCAGGTTTAATATTTAGAAAATTAATTAAATTAATTTAATTCAAAACATTTTTCAGTGCAAACTGAGAATTCTAATTTTACTACTTTTTTTTAAGTATTTTTTTTCTCACTAAGAATTCTAAGTGAGGATACAGCTAAATACACCCATTATTTTTTGGTTTGGAGCAAAAAGGAAAAGATCTTCAAAAAACAACCTCACTTAGAACAAATGGAAATGGGAAAAAAATGGCAACACAAGTAAGCTAAGCCAATTATTCCATTTGAATAGAATCACGTTTTTCCACTTTTTTATATCTACGAACAATGTATGGCTCTAAATATATATAAATATCATTTATAGTAGGAAAAATATTTTTTGAATCTAGTAAAATTAAAAACAAATTAAATTTTTTTTTGTAAAATCATGCTACCTACCCACCCGCCATTTATAGTTGACCACTTTAACTTTTTTAAATTGTGTCTTAATAAATCTATCTTGTACAAGAGAAAATAATATTTTAAAAAAATAAAACCCAAATATTTATTTTTAAAGGTTATTTAACCAATTTTTGGAGACTTATTAACTGAAATTTTTTATACAATATATATAAAGAATGCAAAGTTGGTTTATGTCAAAATATTAAAAACAAAAAATGAAAATCGAAATATATATATACAAATTTTAAGAATAAGATTCTACTGTTGTACATCTATTTTATTTTGTAATAACAATATTAAATTTTATGCTCGTTCTCATATTTTGATATAAATAACCAGCTTGAAAGAAATTTTAAATATTTGAAAGAAAAATATTTAAAAAAAAAGTTTTGATTTTATTACTTTTCAACAAAATTTATAACTAAAGTGAAGATTAAAATAAAATTCTAATACTTAAATGTTTTATACAAACAAATTGTTTTATATTTTAACTTTTTGATATATTAAGCTAGATCCAAATTTATCTATACTGCTTTTTAAATTTATAAGTATTTTCAATATTTTTTTTTTTTTTCTGTTGGTCTAATTATTTAGAATACTTCGCTATAAGGAATGAAAATTTATTTCCTCTTAACAAAACACAAAAGATTTATTTTTATATATGAGTGCTAACTAAGAACAACTTTATTTCATTTTATTTCATTTAAAATATGAAATATAGATTTTTAAAATTAAGGGGACGACAGATTATCTTATTAAAATTGAGAAAGAAATCATTTCTTTCTAAAAATTAAAAAAGAATTATAAAAAAAAAATATATATTTTTCATTTGTAAATTGCATCTGATGGAAATCTATAAGTAATAATTTTATAAATTATAATACAAATTTTTATAATTATATCATATTGTTTTACTTAACTTAGATAATTAATCAAAGAAATGTCATTTTGGTATCATAAATGACTGATAATTCTTATAAATATTTATAAAATTAAGTTACTTTGAAAATTTGAAAATGTATCATTTAACATTATAAATTTTACTTCAAATCTTCTAAATTGACAATACCAATATTCTCACATCATTTATTACTAATAAATTCTAATCAATAAATTTTCCACTATATGCATCTTTTAGTTATTAACCTTTATACCTATGTATTCTCATTAAATAATTCCTAAATAAACTTATCAACATTTTAAAGCTACAAATATAAATATGAAACTATATAAAAATGTTTATACATACATATATGTATTATGATATCCTTGAAAACAAAAAAATAAAAGTTAAAAAAAAAAAAATACCAATTCCTTATACATATATTCCAAATAATTTCCTTTCAAAATTTGATTCTTTAATAATATAACATAAAAACAAAATAAAAATATTTATAAAGGATTTAAAAGGAAAAGTCAAAAATTTACAATATACTGTTAAATTTTTTTTATAGTACATACATAGACATTTCGTTATTACAATAACGGTATCATACACCTTTCCATGTAAAGACCTTATTTATTATTATCTGATACCATTTTTTTATATTTAGATAATTTTTGTGTTTAATTTATTTAGAGACTGTTTACTTCGACACAACCCATTTTTCTTTGAAGGTGCATAATCTTATGACTAGAGTTGTTGGAATAATAGATTCATGCTTTGTATTAATAAATAATTTCAATATTATTTTGAAAAAATAACAAAAAAAAAACTTATATCTCATCTTTAAAACTCCAGCGTATAGTTTATTAATAAGAAAGCCACTATAAAGACGCATTGATGAATAAAAATTCTAAAATAAACATTTACTGAGTCAATGAGGACAGTCAATTGAAATTTTAGATTACGACTTTTTTTCTTTTTTTTTTTGCAATATTTAAAAAAAAATCGAACATGAAAAAACAACATCCATCTAATCTTGTTATAAGATTTAATTTTTTTTTTTTTGTTTTTTTGGAAATTACTTTTTTTTTTACGATTTATCATGTATAGCAAACAAATCTACAAACTTCCATATATAAATTCTACTATATTATATGTGTATATATTTTAGTAGCTATCCTATATAATCTTTCTTTTGGTGATGTAAAAATTATTGTCAACATAAATATGTCAATGAAAAATCCGAATTGTAAAATATATTCGAACAACATGAATTTTTCTTCTCTTGGTGGTGAATGATGGTAAATTTTATATGGTTTGTAAATATTGATGGATATTTCAAAAATAAATGATATGATGCATACATTCTTCTGTTTTTATTTTATATGTTAGTATTTTACAGAACAAAAAAAAAGAGTAAAGTATAAAAAAGGATAAAATAAAACAAAAACATTTTTTTTAGTATATACTTTTTTACTTTAAATTTTGTACCTGAAAGGATATTAGTTTGAGTATATAATGGTATATATTATAAGGTTAATTATATGATAAACAAAAAAAAAAACAAAAAATATTTTCTAAAGATGAGAAGTTATTTTAGAGTTTAAAGAATTTATTTACTTTTATTAAATAACAAGAATTTATTATCCTGTCTTTGAATGTTTTGTTACAATAAATGACAGGATCTTTGATAAGAAAAATTCTTTAATACAAACAACATAATATTATAGTAAATAGTTTAGTACTGATCTAAACTAAATTATAAAAGCAAAGTGTTAGAATAATGAATGAAATTATTGATTCAAGTAAAAAATATATAAGATGAAATTAATAAAATTTTGGAGCGTCAACGCTATAAGTTAACAAATTATGTTCATACTTATTTAATTTATGTAAAATATGTTCTATTTTCTTATATCCTGCAGAAGTGTATAAAATGTTGAACAGAATCTTACTACACTAGGATTATGTAGTATTAAACAGTAAAATCTCAATGGCAAATAATTCATTTTATAATCTAAAACTAGGTATCCTGAAAAATAACATCAAATAAAACAGTACTGAAATAAGATAATTAATTTGACCAACTCGACCCAATTCTACACCATGACAAAAATAGATAATTTAATTACCCTATATGTATATACAGATTTTTTAGTTTAATTGATAGTATTTTAAGAAGGCAAGAAACTTCAGAAACGCTGGACAGATTAGAGATGCTATAGCAGAAGAAAATTTGGATTCAAGTACCACTTTTTAGAATGAAATAATAAATGCCATTGTAAGAAAGTATTTGAGAAACTAAGGTATATAACATATATTATTAATTCCAATATTTTTTTATGATAACATACCTGTAAAACCTGTTTAAACTTCAGTTGTTACATATCAATTTTTTAACTAGAAACATTGTTTTATATTAAATACGAAAAAAAAAAAAAATGAATTCTACATACATAATTATTAATTAACACATATGTATATGCATTAATTAACTTTAAAAGAGTTTTTATTATTTTTTATCCATTTTTTTTGAAAATTTAAACCGTCATTTGATAACAGATTACAATATATTTGTGTTCTTTGATATTAGTGTTCTTAGATATATTAGTGTCCTTTGATATTAATGTCCTTTGATTAGTATCAGAAATTTCTTCTTACCTGGTCAAAAGCTTAAAAAAAACCTGGAAATTATCCCTAAAGTTATTACAAATGCAACTTAATTTTCAATAATTTAATTATTTGTAAAATTTAAATAAAACAGCGAGTTATAAAGTTGTTCCTCCAGTTGGAACTTAATTTTTGTTAAAAAACGATAAACAAAATTAAATCAGAATATGGAAGGATGCAATATTCTCCAAATTACTATGATTGCACTTAAATAAAAAAAAAAAAAACTAATTATTTCATAACTTTTGACAACTTTTTTTTAACATTTTTTTAGGTTACAAAAGAGTTACAATCACTGCACATTAGTTATATTCGCGCCATTTTGACTCTATTTTTAATTTTTTGCTACGTTAAATCATGAATTTTTGAATACATTTTTACTTTTTTTTGGGGTTCTTTTTGTTTTTATGTTTTTTTGCAAAATTTTTAAACTGAAAAAAACGAATAATTAAGTTAAAAAAAAAAAAAACAAAAAATTAATTGAAAAAATTTGCTCACTGTTGTTTTTGTTGCTTTTGTCGTCCGTCGAGAATTCTATATATATATATTTTATATGGTACAAGATATTTTTTTCTTTTTTGTTTAATTTTTTTGTCAAAGGTTTCGTTATTTTGTGAATGAATCGTATGTTCATTTTTATTTACATTATAAAAAAGAAAATAGAAATATTGTAGCAGAAGAAATATGTCAAAGAAGAAAAACTAGTAGTAAAATTTAAAATTTTTTGTGGGGTTGAAGCATTTGTTTTTTTTTTGTTTTTATAATTCTGGTGAAAATGGTACAAAAAATTTCATTATTAGTTGAATCGTATAATGAAAATTTTGAAAACTTGCTAATCGTGTTGAGAAACAATTAAAAATTTATCGAAATAAGCTAAAATTTATATACAGAGATGTTTTTAGCATATTTTCAAACAAAATTGAAAAAGAGTGCCTATTAGTTTCACTCTATCAGTTCCTCCGTCCGTCTGTTTACTAAACTTTTAGACCGTTAATGATACAGCAATGAAATTTTAACCATGAGTATAGGTCTCATAAAAAACTTAATGTTGTAAAACAACTTTTTCATGTAGCCCCAACAATTACGGATCGTGGTATTTTAAATGTGTATATCTCAAGTTCTGCTTAACATTTTTTCAAGTTAAAAACGCCATTCGATAGGACCTGTTTTTACCTTTATAAATCAATATCAAAATTGTACAATTTTCTTAAATTTAGTGTTTAAATGTACCGTTATGTGAAAACCAAATTATGCCTGATTTTTCTTCCTCCATAACTTAGACACGCTTTTAGATAGGAACTTGAAATTTTGAGGTAAGAAAGAACTTTTAAGATTAGCATAAGTTTCCGCAGAATTGGTTTTTGTACTTCGCCATTATATTTATGAAAGCTTCAACTTTATAATTTTGCATGTGTTAATGGTTTTTCTTAATTATGTAAAGTTCCCTTAAAATTGATGAAAGTGTCTCTTTAGTTTTACCTTTTTTTCTTATTATATGAAATTCTAAGAAAATTTTTAAAATTTTAGTGCAAGTCACAGTTTTAAACAGTTTGTATTGCCTGTTGGAAATGTGCGCTTTTAAAAACAGTTGGTTTGCATTCTGTCTTGTTTTTTTTTATATTTGTTCCGTTGGCTAATTTTGTATTACTTTAGCTACTTTTTGCATTCCTTTGTTTTTACATGTGAAATTTTCATTTCATAATGTATTTTCTGACAATATGTGGGAAATATTTTATAAACTACAATACATATATATATACATATAAGAGAATTTTCATGGGAATACAGTATAGTATATAGTATTTGTTAATTATATTTACTTGTACTTAAATTTTACCGCAACCATCCCTATTCTTCTAACTGTCATCACAATCTGATTTAATCTTTTATTTAGAGTTTAGTACTTACTTTTACTTAGAGTTTAGTCTCAACTTTCCCTATACTTCTTGAGAGTCATTGTAATTTATAAGTGATTTTATTATTTGTTTATAAAGTCTTTGATATACCTATCCCTTTTTGTATTCATTATAGCAATCCTTTAAAGAAAGCACATAAAAATTATGAATTACGTCTATCACTGACCACGATTTTTATAGTGTTTTCTGGGAATTTAGCTATCCAATCTCGTTGATATTAGATTCTTATACCAATACTTTTTTACATTTCAAAACTTTAAATGATATAAATAAGTTTACAATCAAAAGATAAAAATGTCATAATATTCATATATGCATGTATTTAAAATATGAAATTTTTAACTTAATAAACCTAAAAACTTCAAATTAAACACTGGATTCTCAAAGTACAGAAAAAATAAAATAAATTTAAAAAATAAAAAAATAATTTTTTTAAAAAATAATAAATATTAATAATAATAGCTTGAATAAAGTTAAAATTAAAAGTTAAAGTTTCATTTTTTGTTTTTGCCTTATGAGGTTATAAAATTGTTAATATGAATTCCCATTGTTTTTTGTTTTAAAAACAGTCACTCAGATACGGTTTTATATACTGATATTATGTTTTAATTTGAATTTTATTTTGTATTTGAAAATATCATCTAATTAAATTAAATGTGGATTCGGTCAATTTTATATACATATTTAAAATTAAACAAATTTTTTTTAACGGGTTTAGTTAGTTTTACATTCTACTAAATAGGTACATAGTACATATCCTCATACTTCAAAAAAAAATTACTTAATTATATTAAATGTGGTAAAACTCAAACTAAATGCATACAAAATTGGTATTTTAATTAATATTAAATTCTTTAAAATAAAAAAGAAAAATTATATGGCGGGATTTGAAGATCCCAAGAGATACTTAAAAACTATTTAATTATACAAACTATATAATTATAAAGTGGCATTTGATTCAATAGATATAGCAAAGTATTATTGATAATATTAGTCGAGCTTGATATTGTGGGAAAGAAATATGTATTTGTGGTTTAAATACAACTTTGAAAAAAGAAAAGAGCATATATTTATAATGTAATAACGTTTATTTTAAAGTATAATATTTGTTAAACTATCAAGAGGTTATCCAAACTAAATCTTCAGATTCTTCACTTTTTTCGTTTTATATGAGTAATTTCTCAAAAAAACCCGTTGCTATATATATACTAAGGATTTGGCAATGTTAACTCAGAAATTACCTATATGATATGCTTTGCAATATAATATGTAAAAAAAAAAGATTAGGATGGATTTTACAGTTGGTTACAAAATTAGGGTTTCAATAATTTGTTTAACCAGAGTTTCAGAGCGGTAGCCTCCACTTTTTTTGGTTCTTTGTTGCTAAAGTTTTTTTGTAACAAAAATAATTAGGAGGAATTTACAGTTTTTTTTTAAAGAGACAGTCTCTTAGCAACTCTCTTTTTTTACAGAGACGGTCTTAACAATTAAATCTTTGCATTTCAAGTCAAGTTTTAAATAAATTATTGTTAGAGTAACATGCTATAATTCTTTTAATTTTTATAAATATTTAAAATGTAATACTTTTGCACAATTTATTTTCAATTTCATTTTATAAGAAAAATTTTAATTATTATTACACTCTGTACTTACTATTAATCTCATTTTAAGATTTCTTAAAAACTAAATAAAAAAGAAATAAAAATTATTTAAATCCGTTCAACTGTCCAATGGGGTAGACGTCTTGAGGATAAATCACAAATTTTTGATACGAAACGTTTCGATTATTTAACGAAACAACACAATTATGGTCAAGTTAAATTGATGAAATTAGCTCTAGCGACAAAACTTCCGGCTAAGAATACTATTATTAATTGTTTATATTTTATATTCTTATATATTTACATTATATTTGGTAACAAAGGGAACTGTTTTCAATTAATAAAACTTGCTATCAGTGCACGATTTAAAGCAGCATTTCCTTGGTTAATAAGTGACGTGCTTAACTACTAAGCCATCGAGGCTCCTAAAAGGTTGATTTATTTCATCATCATATTTGGTCCTTATCACATAGAAAACCAAAAAAAAAGGTTTTTAATTAATATTTAAAAAAGTTTTTCAAAATCATTAAAAAGTAGATCTTGCAAATATTTATAAAAAAATTTTAATTTTTTAATTAAAACTTAGGAGAAATCGTACTTTTCAAAATTACAAAAACAAATAAAATAATAATTAAAAAATGAGACTTGGGTATTAATAAATAAACAAAAATAAAAATAAAAAAATAAAACTATATTGTGATTACAAAATAATAAGCAATAAAAAAAATATTATCTTGAAATCTTAAAATAAAACAAAAACAATATTTTTCTTTGTTCATCAGCCAAATAATTTTTCACATCATTCATCAATCTATCGGAAAACTCTGGAAAAAATTGAAAATTTGTTTAAATAATTTTTCATGCTATAATAAAAAAAAGTATAGTCTTAATATTCTTGTTATTGCTCTTTAACAAAAAAAAAGGATAATTAAAAAAATTCTTCATCTTCTATTTACTCGTAAAATTTGCCACAATTTAAAAAAAAAAAAAAAAAAGGAATAGAAATAAAAATGCAAAACTAAGTTACAAAAATTTAAACAAAAGTTTTCTTTTTGTAATTTGAAATAAATAATTGTTGCAATATTGCAATTATTAATTTTTTAAATGTCTTTGGAAATTCTTCAAAACATTTCAAAATTATTAATATCTTTTTTTACTTTAGAATTTTTTCAATTTAAAAATTTTTAGATTTTTAGCAAAATTAAAAAAACAAAAAAAAAGGAAAAATCATGTAAACTGTTTTCATTTCTTTGGAGAATGTTAGTAATGAACTTGGTAATGAATGAAAATAAAATTTACAGAGTAATTTATTAATTCTTAAAGTTAACTCATTAATATTATTTTTTTAATTTTTATCGTTATTTAATTTCGTCTTTTTTTCAACAATTTTCATAGATTATTTATTTCGCGAAGTCAATGAACAATTAAATGCAGTTATATCAAATTTTTCTTTTTAATGCTAAGTTTTTTTTTTATATATTCTATTCGTAATTTAAGCAAATTAATTCCTTTTTACACTTTTTATTTCTATAGTAAAAAATTTCATTTTATTATAAAATAATAAGATAATAGTTTAGACTTTTAGAGTGTAGATAGACGCTGTGCTGAATCATCTCCAGTTACTACCCTATTATAATTTTTATTTAATATGATTTGAAAATTTAAGATATTTTCTTATATTATTGACTTCAGTTAGAAGAAGTAACTATAAAGTTTAATGTGCTCTGCAAAAAATAATGCTTTAAAAATAAATAAATTAGAATTGATTACATAAGATGTTAGATTTTTTTTGTCCTTATGTTCGGTGACTCTAGGATTAGCATAGATATTTTTTTTTTAAAATCTAACCAATAGTTTGATTTCTTGTCACAAACATACAGCAGTCATACGAAGCTAGGTGCTTATATATACATGAATATAGGTATAGGTATAAGAAATTATTTTTTCTATCATTTTTTTCAAAAACAGTTTAAAGACAAACTTCATTATTAAGGATTTTGTAAACATTTTTATAATGAAATCTTTTTGTAAAACATTCCCGAGTTTGTGTTATATGACTCTAATTGGTTTTCTAATCACAGCTTACCTTTCTACAACAAAGTAATAAACTTGTTTTTTTTTTCTCACTTCTCCTTATTTTGTTCGATATCTTCAATATTTTTTGAAATATTAATCTTTTTTTTTCTTATTTCTATTACCATATTTTTGCTTATTCATTTGGCTCGATTCACTATTGACGGCTTTGGTATATCTTTACAAACATAACTCAGTTGAGTACCTTCTCTTGCGGAAATGTAAATTGTTTTCGAAAGTTATTAAACTATTATAATTTAATACTATTATAAAATATAAACTCTAAATAACTCTTAATCAATTGATTCTCAATTAATTTTTTCTTAGAGCAAAGATGATACTTTGATATAATAAAAACTTTTAAAGGTGAATAAAACATGATATGTGGTAACTTAAAAATATAAGAAGAAGAATCTCCAGAAAACATATATTGTTTTACTTTGAGCTATTTATATGCATCTAAAATCTACGAATCTTCAGTTTCTTAGAGATAGCAGCGTTGATAGGAGAATTATAAGTGGAGACAAAATCCGCAGCAATAATAATAGGGAGAGTACAATAGGTCATCAGAAGTTACCAGTGTTTCTTATACCCTTTAAAAAATAATCTAATGTAATTTAACTTAAAAATAGTAGTTATAATTGATAGATTATATCTAACAAAAACCAAAGGTCTAAGTCTAACCTTCGAAATATTCTATATATTTTTTTATATTTTTTATTCAATTTAATAATAAAATTATTAAAGTAAAATCAAGTAAAATATTAAAAGTAATCTTCAATTTATAATAAATTTTAACACTTCTACGTCCTACTTCCATTTAAAAATATTTTCAGCCTAAGTTATTTTCCTGTGTATATTATTATTAGCAAATATTAAATAGAAAAAATATTTATATTATTATAAATATAAATATAATAAACAAACAGAACAAAAAAATAATATTCCTAGGCGCCTTGTCATTTGTATTGTATCTTATAGATACAAATACAATATATATACAAACAAACTTATACATATATAGATTTTTTTTAGTTTCAAAGATTATTGGGCGTAATGTACATATCGTATATTGTATTTTACTACGAATTCATTCATTATTGTTTCGTCGTATTGTTTTATAAATAAAAATTATGTTTATATACATATATATATACGTATACATATATATAATGATATCTAAATATACACTTTTATTTTTTATAAAAAAAACAATCGATAAATTTTTTTTTTTTGTAAGACCCAAGTTCTGAATAAAAATAATCTAAAATATTGGAAAAAACCATTAATTAAATGATATTAAAATAAAAATATGTAAAAAAAATATTTTTTAAAATATGCTTTTATCGAAACCAAATTCGCCCCCTAAAAAGTAGAAAATAAAATTGATTGCAAAACTTTAGCTTTTTTGACTGTTATAATATAAAAGTGAATTGCTAGTGCAAGCATTTTGGACTGTTATAATATAAAAGTAAATTGCTGGAATAAAGTTAAATAAAAATCTAGGAAATTTGAGGTTCGTGTTTCTTTTTTATTCCAGCAATTTACTTTTATATTATAACAGTCCAAAATGCTTGCACTAGCAATTCACTTTTATATTATAACAGTCAAAAAAGCTAAAGTTTTGCAATCAATTTTATTTTCTACTTTTTAGGGGGCGAATTTGGTTTCGATAAAAGCATATTTTAAAAAATATTTTTTTTACATATTATTTTATTTTATACTTTTTAGTTTTAAATGAAACACATACTTTGAATTTAAAAATATGGGATATTTTTTATTCATACATAAATTAATTATTGTTTCTGATATAAAATACGTTTTATAATTTTATACCAAATGTTTAAGTAAATTAAGAGATGTTAAATCGATTCCATTACAGCAAGAGTAAAAATTTTTTATTCCAGTATGTAATTCATAAATAAAGAAAGTACCTCGCAGGGTAAAATATGTACCAAAATACTGTGATTATATACATATTACAATCCAACTCGAATGATAATGATATACATAAATGTACTTTATTGTATATTTCTATAGTATACTATTAGTAGTATATCGTATATCCAAACAAACATCTAACCTTGAACACCTACCTACCTAAACGCTTAATAAGATCATGCAGTAAAAAATGTTGACAAATATCTTCATTTAAATTATAAACAAATGGAGCGGAACAAAATAATTTAGGAAATTAGTTTAACATAATATTATGTGTATCCAGCCATTGGTGCAGTGGTTGACGCACCGCTTCTCATTCATAAGGGAATGAGAGGTCACGGGTTCGATTCCCGGCTGGGTACAATAATTATAAAATAAAAAAATTCATATATCGCAATATGTAAATACTTTATAATATATCATTATATCACGTACACATTCCTACCAGGAAACAAGGGTTATAGCTACCACATTTATGTACCACGGTACCTGAATATAAATAAATAAATAAATATTATGTACATACGTACGTACATATTTACATAGGTAGTTTTAATTTTTTGTGTTGACAAATCATAATGCGTAATAGATTTTTTGTTTGTAAATCATAATGCGTAATGCGCAAAAGCATAATTTTGTAATGATCTTTACTTTTTATATTCTTTTTTATGTACAAAAATAATATTATGTAGGTACATAAAATTTTATTTAAAAAATATTGATGAATGGGCCTTTCCACACGGGTAGTGTCCTCTTTCGTCATTTTTTACTTTTACCTTCGTTTCATACCCTCTTGCCTATAAACTAAATCTGTGGTGGGGATTTTTAGGAGTAATTTTTTAAACCAAAATTTTAGAGTTTAAAAATTGAGTCCACTAACACAAACAAAAACTCAAATAAAAATTTTTATGAGGGTCAAAAAAATTTTATGTGTACATACGTTTCATTCTCGTTTGGAAAATTAAAGAAAAATGTTTTTGAAACGGTCGCAGCAAATTTTTAAAAAAGTAAAGTGATTTTCGATCTTTCACTTGATGAAATTATTAAAATATATTCTATTGACAAAAAGAAATTATGTGCACAGTACAGTTTATTCTATTTCTAGGTACATACATATATAATATATATTATTTAAAAATTACAGGCAAAAAAATCTTATGTTACTTAAAATAAAAAAAAATGTATTTGTTTTATGCGTGCTTTTATTTTATATTTATTATCTACCTCTCGCAACAAATTTTGTTTTAAAATGAAATATTTACACACACATATAAAAGTAACGACTATCGAGAGGAACAGTGTAGAAATAAAAAAAAGAGGAAAGTAGTCACGAAACGAAAGAGGACACTACTCGTGTAGAAAGGCCCAATAGAGTTAAAAAAAAAAAAAAAAAAAAATTATACATATATACGAATTGGATTCGAACCACAGTCCACACATTAACACTCACTTTCAAGACCTGTACACTTTCCTCTGCACCACATATGCATTAATTCAATATGCATTAAAGAATGTTGACAGCAAATATTTTGATTTAAATACTAAACAAATGTTGTAAACAAAATAACTTAGCAACATACATAAAAATATTATATGTATGGATTGTGTTTTGCTAATTATGCTAATACAAAACACCAGGAAAGATCAAAAATATAATGTGTATGTTTGTATGCATGAATAAAAGATAAAAATGTAAGTTTTAAATTGATATATACAAAAATGTATACATATTTGATCCAAAAAATGTTGATGAATAGATAGTTAAAAAAAAAAAAATGTTGCTTGTGAACTGGATTCGAACAACATGATCCCCACTTTTGAAACCTGTACACTATCCTCTGCACCATACTACACTTACAAATGTTGCTAACAGATTACGAAGATAATAAAAAGCGTGACAGAATGACAAATAAATAAATAAATAAATAAATAAATAAATAAATAAATAAACCGACAGCGACGAGTTAATATAAAAGCATATAAAATAAGAAAATATTATTTAAATTTTCCAAAAAAAATATCAAAACTATTTGATGTTATCCATAATCTAAAATATTTTACATGCTCATACAGTTTTGCTCTCTACTACAAAACAAAAAAAAATAATACTGTGATTACCACCTGAGTTTAATATATTTGCTTTTGCTTGCGATTAGATTTAATAAGTTAATTATATCTTATTACAGGCCGCCTAAGCTCTAGGTCTGACATATTAGTACTAACGGTTTCTTTCATGATAAATATACCAAATTTGAAATACCGATATTTGAAAACTCCATAATATAATATTTGATTTCGCATTACAATATAGTAGTTCGACGTTACTTTACATGAGTGGTTTTGATTGGATTCAAAAATTCCATTAGCTGAAATATTTTATTACATTTGCTGGATATGGTTTACAAGCTAAACGTTCGCTAAAACGTTTATATACAACTCGAAATTATATTAATAACCTGATAAATATAAATTCTATATATAATTTATTTAAAATAGTTACAAAATTAAAAAAAATAATTGATTGATTATAGAAATCTCTGGACAAGGTTAAAAAATAATATTGTGTACTGTATTTTTAGAATGTAATAATTTTTACATGCTACATATGTACCGTGGGAATTGTCCTTTCTAAAGATTATTTTGTAAACTAACAAATTTTTTGTTTTTATTAAACCTACAAAATTTTTAATTTTATATTTTTTCCATTTAAAGTTAAAATAAAACAATGATAATATTAATATTCTATTTTTATTATTATTTGATTTTTTAAACAGAAAAAGATTTTCTATTTAAAATTCCTAACAAATTTTTTTATAAATTCGCAATAATTCAAAGTTTTAGAGTGGCCAATTCTTAAACTTGCGAACGTTTAGAGTTTGTAAGATCGATTCGGGTCCATTTGTTTTTTTTTGGTTTTTTTTTTTGATATTTTAAACGAAATAAATTCTTACATATCATAAAATTTAATCTGTAAATGATAGACATTTAAAATCATTTTACTCAATGATTTACCAACCGATTTTCATTCTTTTTATTATGATAATTTTAAATTATAAATATTCAGTACAGCCATCTTACAATATCAATATTTTTCCAGAATTTTCTGATTTTCATTATTAATTTTCCATTTTTATAAAAAACACATATAAAGAATATACATACATTTGTATAATATAGTATAATCTATTATATATTCATATAAGACACTCTTTTTTTGTTCTTTTGTTTCCGTTAAATTTTAAATTTCCCTTTTGTTTTCTTTGTTTTTTTTCTAGATACATAAACAAAATTTTGAAATGATAGTTTGTCATTTTAGGATTTTTTATTTGAATAAACATGATTACATAAATCAGGGGCATCTTATAAAATTCATCTTATAATATAAATAATAGCAAATATTGAGTTTCCAATACTCAATAAATCACGAGTATCTTCTAATAGATAATAATAACCGTGTTTTTACAAAAAAAAATCGTTTGCAAAGAAATTTAAATTCATAAAGGCATTGGGCCTTTCTACACGAGTAGTGTCCTCTTTCGTTTCGTGACTACTTTCCTCTTTTTTTTATTTCCACACTGTTCCTCTCGATAGTCGTTACTTTTATATGTGTGTGTAAATATTTCATTTTAAAACAAAATTTGTTGCGAGAGGTAGATAATAAATATAAAATAAAAGCACGCATAAAACAAATACATTTTTTTTTGTATTTAAGTAACATAAGATTTTTTTGCCTGAAATTTTTAAATAATATATATTATATATGTATGTACCTAGAAATAGAATAAACTGTACTGTGCACATAATTTCTTTTTGTCAATAGAATATATTTTAATAATTTCAAGTGAAAGATCGAAAATCACTTTACTTTTTTAAAAATTTGCTGCGACCGTTTCAAAAACATTTTTCTTTAATTTTCCAAACGAGAATGAAACGTATGTACACATAAAATTTTTTTGACCCTCATAAAAATTTTTATTTGAGTTTTTGTTTGTGTTAGTGGACTAAATTTTTAAACTCTAAAATTTTGGTTTAAAAAATTACTCCTAAAAATCCCCACCACAAATTTAGTTTATAGACAAGAGGGTATGAAACGAAGGTAAAAGTAAAAAATGACGAAAGAGGACACTACCCGTGTGGAAAGGCCCATTAATTGTTGAAAATTGTATTTTTACGTTTTAAATAAAATCAGTATATATCCTCTATATACAGTATATAGTTTCTTTATGACAAAATCAAAAAAAAATCGCTTATTTCATTTTTTAAATCATATGGACATATTAATATTAAAATCAAATATAAATAAAGCCCTTTTGAGGGCTAGCAAATACTTATTAGTTAGAGTAAATTAAAAAAATTATAAATATTGGCTACGGATAATTGTGGTTAACCACATGTATTTATCAAACAACTTCAAATTTTGAGTTCAAAAATTTAAAAAAAAATGTATGCCTAGATATTTATATTTCTTTTTCTAAATATTATAGAAAAAGCGTATAACCTTGATTTCATAACTAATAGCTTCAAATTCAGAATCTTGCATTTACATATACATTAAGTATTAAAATATATAATTTATATAAGGGATATGAAACAACGCACGAAATTAATTTTTTTCTTAATAATCCTGGGTTTAAACCTGAAACCTTTACTAAACAATTCCCTTATTTTGTTGATAATTCTTATATCTGTAAATTTGTTTTAGTTTTTGAATTTTGTTTTTTTTTAGTTTTTGATATTTTCAAATATTAATTATTGTAGGTAGGTTTACAACTTTATAATTTTTTTTTTTTGTTGACAACATTATAATTATTAATCGCTTTTGATTATTGATAGTATGTGGAGATATAAAAGTTTTCTTCATACAAAAAGACACATCTTATTATAGATATACATCGTATACACATCGTGGACAATTTTTTATTTCTAAAACATAATGTTCTCTAAGTTTGTTTTCAAAACTTTAAATCTCCCCTTCCACCAATTCAAATATTTGTTAAACCTAATCCCCTATATTTAATCATTTTTTGCCATTTTATTATTGACTTAGAAAAGGACAATTTTACCTGGTTAATACTGAACTGTTTTAGTTGGTATAAACTGAACAGAAAAAAAAGAAATAGAACTAGAAAACATGGATTATTTTGTTGACCACAACTTAACTTTAACAACTTATCGATGTTAATTAAATGAAAGGCAACAATAAGAATGATTTATAAAAAAAAAATGTTGATTTTAAAGTGCCATTAAATTAAATTTTACAAAAATTCAAATTTTAAAAATTAAAAGGTTACTTGCTTGATCTTTTAAATTTTGGGAGATTCCAAAATATATTGTAGGTTGGTTTTGTTTAGAAAATTTAACTATAAAACAAGTAAATGTAACAGTAAGTCGATGCAACCGACTTATTAATACCCTACACCTAATAATTCGAATTAAATTAAAAATCCATAAGTGTTTTAGGCAGCTGCTTGAACTTCTTCCCTTTTCTGTCTTATTCAACTCGAATTTCAAGAACGTAAAAGAGGCATCCGCTTGGGATATGCTTGACACCCTTGTATAAAATTTTAAGTTTCTTTCTTAATTATTTTCGAAGATTAGTAGTCCTTGGGAGGTTTGTGTCAGCTACTCGAATTGCCACTCCAATTCATCGAATCCATCTCAGGAACATAAAGAAAACTTGCCAGAACACCATTCTATTAAATTTAAAGGTTCTACTTTTGTTGGTTTTGGAGATATGCTCGTTGCTCTTGTGCTCGTCCGGAAGTTTCCAAAATACGAACCCATTGTTCAAATTCTTTCAAATGTCAGTTTCCAATTTTACAGAAAACGAAACATAACAGAACACCTTTGTACTAAAAATAAAAGTTCTATCTTTGTTGGTTGTGGAGATATACTCGTTTGCTCTGGGGCTCGTCCGGAAGCTTCCAAGATTTGAACCCATGGACCAAATCCTCACAAATTTCAGAAACATAAATCAAACTGGAAGAAACATCATTACAAAAAATTTAAAGGTTCTATCTTTATTGGTTTTGGAGATAATCTCGTTTGCTCTGGGGCTCGTTCGGAAGCTTCCAAAACCAAACCCATGGACCAAATCCTCTTAAATTTCAGAGACATAAATCAAACACGAAAGAACACCATTGTACCAAATTCAAAGGTTCTACCTTTGTTCGTATTGGATATAATCTCATTTGCTCTGCGGCTCGTTCGGAAGCTTCCAAAATTCGAATCCACGGTTCAAATTCTTTCAAATTTAAACCCATGCCCAAATCCTCTCAAATGTCAGAGACCTAAATCAAACATGAAAAAACACCATTCGGCCAAATTTAAAGGTTATATATTTGTTGTTTTTGGAGATAATCTCATTTGCTCTGGAGCTCGTTCGGAAGCTTCCAAAATCCAAACCCATGGACCACATCCTCTTAAATTTTAGAGACATAAATCAAACTGGAAGAAACATCATTACAAAAAATTTAAAGGTTCTATCTTTGTTGGTTTTGGAGATAATCTCATTTGCTCTGGTGCTCGTTCGGAAGCTTCCAAATCCAAACCCATGGACCAAATCCTCTTAAATTTCAGAGGCCTAAATCATACATGAAAGAACACCATTCTACCAAAAGTAAAGGTTATATCTTTATTGGTTTTGAAGATAATCTCATTTGCTCTGGGGCTCGTTCGGAAGTTTCCAAATCCAAACCCATGGACCAAATCCTCTTAAATTTCAGAAACATAAATCGAACGGGAAGGAACATCATTGTACAAAATTTAAAGGTTCTATCTTTGTTGGTTTTGGAGATAATCTCATTTGCTCTGGTGCTCGTTCGGAAGCTTCCAAAACCCAAACCCATGGACCAAATCCTCTTAAATTTCAGAGACATAAATCGAACGGGAAGAAACATCATTGTACAAAATTTGAAGGTTCTATCTTTGTTGCTTTTGGAGATAATCTCGTTTGCTTCGGAATCATTCGGAAGCTTCCAGAATCCGAACCCATGGACGGATTTTGTCCAGATTCGAACTTAGCCTTTCTTTCGTAATTAGTAACCTACTATATAAATTTCATCAAGATAGCATCATTATTTTTTGAGTTATCGTGCGTACGGACGGACGGACGGACATCGCTAAATCGACTCCGGCGGTGATCCTGATTCAGAATATATATACATGTCTATACCTAACTCGCTTCCTTTTGGTGGTTACAAACACCATACCAAAGTTAATATACCCTATACTTTAGGTGTAGGGTATAACAAGAATTCTTGTTACGGATTTTGCTTTTATAACCGGTTTAAGTTTACATCAATTGGTTGAGGCAAAACGTAAGACTTTTGAGAAATATTTAAAAAAAAAATTTATCAATCTCTATAACGATTTAAAAAAGTCATCGTTTTCATATAAATATTATTGTTATGAAGTATAAATGAAATGCTTGATATGTTGTATAGATGATTTTCAGAAATATAGAAGAAAAATTTCAATTAATTAAATAAATATTAAAAGAATTAATTTATTTAAATTTTTTATACAAGACCATAATTAGTATGCATATTTCGCAAAAGGGTAATATATTATTTTTAAGCAGAATAAAAATTAATTTTTATCGTTCCGTTTCGTTACAACAATGGCTTCTGGAAATAGCCCCGCAAAAAATAATCCTAAAAAAAAAAAAAGTTAAATAACACCAAAAAAAAATTGAAGATTATTTCATTATAAAATAACACCCAAATTTCAAAATGAAATATTCCCGCTATAAAGTGAAAAATCCCCCAAATCAAAATGAAATAATCGCCAATTTTTTTTAAGATGTTATCTACTAAGAAAACATAAATAACATGCATTAATTATGGAATCACTAGATTTTGACGAAAATCAAATTTCGAAAAATAGGAGGGATTTTCGAGTTGACTACGAAAATCAGGCTATTTCCTTTTCTCAAAATATTTATTTATTTATTTATATTTACATATATTTACAGATATGTATTTCATATTTACATATATGTATAAGCGAGATTCTGTATTAGGAGGAATTTTATATTTTGTTACAAAATCAGAGTTATTCGATTTTTATAAAATATTTATATATTTAAATATATGCGAGATTCTGAATTAGGAGGAATTTTACAGTTGAATTCAAAATCAGGGTATTCTCTTTTTCCAGAATATTTTTTTCATTATATGCGAGATTCAATGATTAATTTGATCATTTATTAAAATAAATAAATAAAAATAATGAAATAATCCTCGAAATATAGTTATTATTTTAAAATTATTTTGTTTTGGAGGATTATTTCATATGCAATAAGGCTCTAAAACAAAAATGAAATAAGATCGCAAAAAAATGAAATAACACCAAAATTTTTGCGGCGTTATTTTCCATACAAAGATGTTGCGGTGTTATTCCATTTGTTTTTTGGGATTATTTCTTGCGGGATTATATCCGAGAGCCTAAAAAAATATATGAATCATAACTATTGTGATTTTTTTAGTTTTCTGGTTATGTCTGGTTATGTCAATCACTAGAATTTCTTTTATTTTCACAAAATTGTCTACTGTGAATTCATTTATTTTTTATCTTAATTTATAATTTATCTTTAATTTGCTTACAATGTTTTCTTAAAAAGTTTTTTCTCATTTAACTTCATAACCATTCTATATAACAAATAAATAAATTTTGGTA
Source organism: Poecilobothrus nobilitatus (assembly GCA_947095535.1). Lineage (NCBI taxonomy): Eukaryota > Metazoa > Arthropoda > Insecta > Diptera > Dolichopodidae > Poecilobothrus > Poecilobothrus nobilitatus. The sequence goes on from OX352774.1 coordinate 56,358,343, forward strand.
TTGTCAAATTACTATTCAGTTGTATACATATTAATGTCTAAAAATCTAAACTATGTAACATTATTAAGTATTAATAAACAATTTATTAGAGTTAATAAAAATAAATAAAAAAAAATTACCTATACTTAGAATTTTGTTATCAAATTACATATTTATTTTAGAATTCAAATAAGGATTTTGTGACTAAAATTTTAATTGTACTTTATATAATTTTCCTCTGTAATATGTCATTTCCTGTCTATAATAAACATAAACTGCCATGTGAACATATAATGTTAAAAATAATGTTAAAACATATGTTACAAAAAAAAAAGAAAAGGAAGTTAAAATAAATAAAAGATGCCCAAAGTGTTATTTTTTAAAGAATTTTTTTCTGTTTTTAAATTCAAATAATAAATAAATAAAAATTAAAATTATATATTTTTTATATGCACCACTTATATTTGCACAAATTTTAAATTTTCTATTTATTTTATAAAATATTTAATCAATAATAAGTACATACAGATATAATAATTAGAACATATTCTAGTAGATCTAAAAGATAGTTGAGTTTAGTTTTAAAATTAAAATTTTCAACAAAATAATAAATTTTAAATAAAATATAAATTAAAATTTACATAACAGGAGCGTTACTATTGGATATAATATATAAAACATAAATAATAAAATATATATAATTATACATATTTTGTTTTTAGCTGAAAATTTTAAATGAAAAGTCAAAAAATTTTAAATAAATATGTATTTATATTTTTGAAAGTAGTTAATTGTAAAAACCAATAATTTCGATTTACATAGATGTTACACATTATAAATGATGATAAATTTAATGAAATTGAGTTACAAAACATAGGTATAATAAAAACAAATATGTATAATTTTTCTAAATGAATTCTTTAAAATATTTTAACTATGATTAAAAACAATTCAATAAATTATTTAAATAAACTTATAAAAATTCACAAAAAATTTAATTTTAACAATACAATTTGAACAACAACAATACAAAACAATGTGGCAGCATTAACATGAAAAACTAGAAGACATAACTAAATCATTAGCTAATTAAGCTAACAAAGGTAATTTTTTTTTTTTTTTTTTATATATTGAATTCTCGTACACAGTATTTTTCCCCCTTATTTTTTAATATAAACATTAATTGGTTAAAATCTTAAAATTTTAATTAGAAAAACTTAAATTATGAAATGGAAATCTTAAATAATATTTGTAGGTACGTATACTACATACTAGAAAAGGATTGGGGACCAAATCCACAAACCGAAATCCATAATTTAAAAATCCAAAAGCCAAAATCCACAAAAAAAAACCATAAATTTAAAATCCACAAAAATGGACGAGGATTAATCACGGTGATTTTGAGTTTCTGAAGTTAAAACAACAACTACAAAAATTAATTAAATTATAAAAAAAAAAAGTAAAATAAGTAAAAAAGTATTTATTTTCTTTTTTTTTTTTCAAAATTAAACAATAAAAGTTCATATACATACTACTTATTAGGAAAAACCAAAATTAAATTAAAATTCATATAAATAATAAGTAATACATGTATTAATTAAAAATAATAACGGAAAAAAACATTTTAATTCAGTTTTATTTTAATATAAATTATAAATATTTGCTAATTTTAGGTATTCCATTTTTGATTTTTTACTTTTTTTTCATAATTTTTTGAATTTTTTTTAATAAGTCTTTTTTAATAATTGTTCTTTTTTTTTTTTTAAATAATATAATATATACTCTATTTAGCTTATATATACTATTAAAATTTTCTTATACTATTATATTATTTATATTAATTTTGTTTTATAGATGACTCGTAGGGATTAACACCTGTTCCAATAAAATAAAACAGTTAATGCCACTGCCCGTCCCGTTTGTGGAACCATATACCATCACATGTGTTCCTTAAACTTGGTAATTCATATGTGTACAATTTACTTAAGTTTAAGAAGAACATCTTAACATCTTTCTTCAAAATGTCCCTCCAAATTTTCCTACCAATCCCCCATAATCCAAATTTGCTAATTCCAATTTCCCCAGTTATTCTTCCCACATCCCTATCCACAAAACCAAACTGTACATTTGTATTAAAGGTTCCATCTTAAATTTTGGTTTTAAAAGGGGGTTTGGTTTTTGTTGGTTAAAGTTCAACGCTACCCTGAGCAAACCACGTCCAGTTCCTCTTGGTGACTTTCGAGTTTTCCGCCAACCCTCGTAAGAAAAAAAAACCAATAAACAAGAGAAAAAAAATTTTTTTTTTTATTTTAATTGTACTATAAAAAAAATCAAGATGATTTGGTATAAAACAACACAGTTACATCTAATATTAATACTAAATAAAGTTAAAACTTCACTAGAGTATTTTTCTTTTCTATTCTTACCTTTACACAATTGCTTCTTTTGATAATTATTTTATTATTTTAAAAATCCTATACCTTAAATATTTTGGAAAAAAAGAAATACAATCTAAAATCATTTCTAAATATTCTTGAAAAAGCGCACAATTCTGATTTTGTAACCAACTATAAAATCCCTCCTAGTTATTTTTTAACACATATATATCAACAACAAACCATTTAAAATAGAGGTAGCTGCCGCCTCCAAGCCCTATTACACAAATTATTGAAACGCTTATTTTGTAACTCTCTTTAGAGTTGCTTCATAATGAACTAAGTCCGAAAAATTAAAATTGAAATAAGTAAGTGTGAAAAGCTAAAAACCGAAAATTTTCTAATTTAGTTCTTGTTTTTTCTTACTTAATTTATTTTCTAAGCTCATAGCCCTCATGTAAATACTAAAATTTTATTTTTAACATTTTTTTCCGACATTTCTTTATTCGATATTTTTTTTCAACAAAAAGACTTGATTCCAATTTTAATAGATGTATTATAAGTTATGTTGCATTTTTATTTCTCCAATTTTTGGATTTTTGGATTATTTTTTGCGGATTTTATTTTTTTGTGGCACAAATCATTATGGAGTTTGTTTTTTATGAATTTTGGGACTCAGCCATTACAAAAAAAAAAACACTGAAATAAAATTAAACTTCTAATTGAATATCAATATTATTGATGAGGTCCTTTCATACGATTTAATTAAAATAATCCTTAGTTTAAAAAAATCTAAAATTATCAGGAATTATCATTAAAATTCCTGTTAAGTTAAAATCATTATAAAGAGCATCAAAACATTACAGAATTGACAAAATTCATCAACATTAAAAATATGAACTATTATTTTGGAATATTATAAAAGGTGAAAGAAGAAAAGAGAGTTAAAACAATGAACAATGATATTTACTATCAACAGAAATGTTTTTGCTTTTATAATAAGAAAATTGATCAGGTTTCCAAAGGTTTTTTCCCAAAATTCTTAAAATCTTATTCACAGATCGTAATTTTATAAAGAGTATCTTGTAAATAATACTTTTTATAAATTTACAACTAAAAATTTAAAAAAAAAAAATTAACGTAGGTAAAATTGTACAATTTTTAAACTTTTGCAAAAAAAAAAAAACAATATTACCATAAAATAAAGATGATAATAAAAAAAGTTTTTTATTTTTTAATTTTAGTTTACTTCAAATTTCTTTTTTTTTTCTTAACTTTAAAAGTGGAGTTTAGTTCTTCTTTCAACAATTTCTTTATACATATATTTTCTACTATTATATTCAAATTTATGCTTCTATACCATTTTATAATAGTAAGAGAAGAAAAAAAAAAAAAAAACAAAAATTAATTTCATACAAATATCTTTACTTTTATTTACTATTTTCAAAATACAGTTTTTATTTTACTTTTTTGGTTATTGTTAAAGTACATTCTTAATTCTTAACTTTTTCTGTTTTTTTTTTTAAACTTTTATCGTACTTACTTTCTTCCTGCTTACTTTTACATTACTTTAACTTTATTTTATTTATAAATTTTTAGTTTAAAGATTAAATACGACAAATTTTCATTTTGGTAAAATTTTTTTTTTTTTTTTTTATTGTTTAAATTTATTTATTGTTTGTCCATCTTTATTTTTTTTGTGTTTCGCAGATATAATAAACGAAATATCAAAGTATTTTTCATCCTCAGAACGGAATTAATGATAAACGGAATGGAATAACGGAATGACTTAAGTTAAACTATTGATTTCAGGATAAATTAAAAGATATAAGAAGAGAATAAACTAAAGGTAAATTGTTTGATTTAAAACACTATATAAAAATTAATGGCTAGATTAAATTAGATTATTGTTTATTCGGTGTAAGTAATTAACACTGTGACGTTCTGATGTAGATCTACTCTTGGTACTATGTGTTGAAAGTTTCTCTTCCCTTATAATACTTCTGTCAAACAACTCTACAACCTCTAAGAAAATAAAACTTTTATTGAGTGCTTATTATTGCTTCGGCAAAATGAGGACGCTAATGGTAAAAAATAATAGTTCTACATTTTAAAGATTTCTGTTTTGTTTTGGAAGACGTTATGGAAAAATTTTTGTTTTCATATTGATTTTTTTTTCAGTTATAAAGAGTTGAGCAAAATTTCTTTTTCGCATGGGATGTAGTTCATGTATACATTTATATAAGAACTAATTCTGTTAATAAAACGTTTTAGAAAATAATGAGATTTTCTTCAATTTCAAATTAAATACCAATAATATCAAAAATATTATCAGTATAGAATATAGAACAACTTTTTTTTTTCGTTAAAGGAGTTTCCAAATTTATTTTAATTATATTATTTCTTATTTTTAATTCATAATCAATTATTCAGTAAAATTATTAAATACTGTAATTTGAATTACGTTAAAATTTTAAAATATTTTACGAAAAATTCATGGTTTTTTTAAATTTAATATAATATATACAAAATAATATACTATATTTAAGTAGATAATTGATAAGAGTTGGAACCTACAAGTGTAAAAAAGTTTTAAAAAAGAAGTAACAAAAAATGAAAATAATAATAAAATCGAAATATTGTTTCTTATTTTTGTTTTTTTTTTTTGAAGAAATCCTGGTGAGAAGAAAATTTTTTAGAATTCATGATGAAAAAAAAAACTAAACAAAACTTCTGTACGAATAAAATAGTATTTGAAAGCATATTATTTAAAAAAAAAAAAAAAAACTACGGAAAGTTTTTAGTTTGAAAAAGTTTTTTTTCCGTTTATAAAATTCGATAACACAATATAGGTCTTTCCAATTTTTTTTTTTAACATTCAATGAGAAACTGTTAAAAAAAAATGGTAAAATATTTAAAAAAAAAAAAATTTTTAGGGAAATAAAAAAATTTAAAATTAAAAATTGAAAAGAATTTTTTCAATAAAACTGTTTTTTTTTTTTGTTGTCTTACTTTTTTACTTTTTAAGTCTTGAAGTTTTAATGAAATAATTGAATTGAAGTCGTTGTGTATTAAAAATTAGTGTAATTTTACTATTTAACTTTTTTTTTTAAACTGCTATAAGATGATAAATAAAAAGTAACGTAATTGTAATGTGATTTTTAAATTTAAGAAAAAAAAATTTTTTTTTTAAGCTTTTTAATTTTTAATATTTTTTATAATGTTTCAAAATTTTGTAATTTATTAAAATCTGACGAATGATGTAATACTTAAGTTACAGGTCTTTCAAACTTCGGTCAAATTATATCTAAATAATTAATGCAACTATATAAAATTCATAATAATAACCACATAATAATAATAATCTTATTTTAAGCTAAAATAGATCAAGTTAAAACTACATATATGTTCATTTTTCTTCCCCCACTAGTTTGAGTGCTAAATATGGCACCTTATTTTTTTCTGGTTAATATTTTGTTTGTTTTCATTTTTTCCCGCAACTTCTATTTTTCATCGTTTTTTCTTTAAAGGATATAATAATATATTTATGAGATATCCTTTTTTTAATTTATTGACTATGCAATATTTGTAAAGAAGCCTTTAAAGTAATCGACTTTTCACCTTATTTTTTAGATTACAATTCATTATAAACTCTGATTAATAACTTATAGAAATCAATTTTTTTTTTTTTGTATAGTTTGACAAAAAGAAAACTATTTTTTTTCTTTTCTTTGGCTTACTTTTCACTTCCGTTAATGTCTAACACTTCCTTACTTTGGAAAAAAAAAAAAAAAATATATCAAAACTTATTTTGCAATATTGTTGGCAGATATATTGAAGTAAAATTCCATTTTTTTTTTTTTTTACTACTGACCTCTTTAACAGTTTTGTTGGAAAGTTAACAACTTAAATTCAATTGTTATTCTGAATATTTTACAATTTAATCTTAAGATATAACTTTTTTTTGTTAAATTTTTGAATTTGAAAATTTACAGTATTTATTTTTAAAAATGTGAAAAGTGGAAGAAAATAAATCAAAATCATAAGTTAAGAATTGAAAAAAAAAAAAATATTAAACAGTAGACGTGATAGAATGTGTATGGAATGTAAAAGAAATTTTTATTTTAAAAAAAACTTGTTAAAAAGTTTTACTCTTCTTTTCTGTTGAATTGTACTGTTGTAAAATTAATAAATAAAAACATTGAATTGAAAGATTTATTTTTTTAATTTTTTTAAAACATTCTATAATTATTTAAGTTTCTATAATTTAAAATTGCTTGTTAGATTTAATATTAATTATTTTTTGTATATTACCTTTCTGATTAAAAAGTTAAATTATTTTTGTAGTTTGAAAATTTATTTTTCATTATTGCATTCTTTGATTTTATACATTTATAAAATAATATTTGAATAAATGAAAATGAAAAGAAGGTCTCAATATACATTTCTAAGTTATATGAAACGAACAACAAAATGAAGAGCCTCTTTTACGTAAATATGGAGTAAATTCAAATGTTCGTCGGAATAAGTAAAACAAAACCATTTTATTGATCAGCTAAATTTGATTTTTTCTTTAATCGTTCCAAATATTGTCCCAGATCTAGTTGCAAATATTAATAATATCTGCTATACAGTGGAGCTAACTTTGGTTACATCATACAGGAAATTGTTATATACTACTGCACTTTGTAATCCATTGATGTAATCGCTAATTGTGTATTAAATAATATCATAATATTGATAAATAATAATCTGACACTATCAAGGGTCTATTCTTAAAGGTGTGCATATCAAAATACGCTTCATTTTGTAATAAATCCTTAAAATTTTCTGATATTTTTAATTTTTTAAGAAGGATTTGTTATTAAAATTAAAAATATTTTAATTAAATAATGCTTTATTTTTAAAAATCTTATATTAATAATAAATAATTTATAAATGTAATTCAAAACGTGGAAGTACGTTTTAATAACCTAATAAGTATAATAAATGCAAAATATATAAGAAAAAAAAAGGTTATTTATGTATTTGATTAAAAAATTAAAATAGAATATACCAAATAAAAAATTCGAATAAATACAACTATAGAAAACATCAATATTATATTCCCATTTAATTCTATAATTCTGCAATTTTCTATAAAAAAAAAATAATTAAATGAATAAAATGAATCGTTGAGAATAGATTTTTATTTTGATTTTTAGCATCAGTATAAAAAAAACACATGCCTATAACGTAAATAAAATTCATCTTCAGAAAAGTTAATCTTCTTATTCCAAAAAAATTCTATAAGTTAATTAATCAATTCAAACATTTGGAATACTTATTAAAATTCATAATAGAATTAATTCTATGTTATATACTTCTTATTTATAATCAAATACAAAAATTCATTCGAAATTCTTTGTTAAATTTCAATCAATTCAAATTTAAACAAAAAAATTCGAAATTGAATTGAATTATCCTCCAACATTCCATTTTATTTTCATATTCAATTTTTTTTTTCTTTTATTTTAAATGACACGTGATATTGAATTGTTTACTCTTCAAATGTCTTAAAATTAAAAATAAAGGAAAACAGTTTCTAAAATAAAGGAAATAAAGAAATTTAGAAAAAATTTTTTAATATTGAATAAAAAAAGTATTCAATATATCAAATGACTTGGTTGCCGCGATTTTAATGGAAGATATGCAACTTTAAATTACATTTGGTAATTTAGGCGAAAGTTTTTAGTAACTAGGTGCATTAAGAGTTATATAATTGTAAGTAGGTAATAGCAACATTGGACCAGATTTTAATTAAACCCTTTATAATATTTTTCCTTACTTACAGTCTTATAATTTGATTTCAACAATAAGTAAACTACCGAAGTCTTCTCTTCATTTTCTGATCTTGTTAACATCTATAAAACATATAAGACCAAAGATAGAGTAAAATGCACATATTTGGACGGGGGCCTACAAAATGGCATTGGGATTTCTTGATAAAGTGCAAAATAAAGTAATTCGTGTAATAAACAATTCCAATGTCATTTCAACGCTCTCTCCACTTGGTCTCCGTCGCCTAACAAGAATTTCTACCCTATTTTATAGATATGTTATACCAAAGAGTTCTTGTTCTAACGAAATTAAAAGTCTCACCTCAAAGCATCCAGAGAGAAACATGCGGACCTTCTGCTGCTCACCCCTATGTAGTTCAAATTTCAAATAAAACAGAAAATAATATAAAAATAATTTCTAATTTTCTTTGAAAATTTAAATTTTAATATTTTTAGCACATTTCCAAAAAAGTTTTGAAAAAATATGCCTATTAGTTTCATTCTGTTCATCCGTCCGTCCGTTTGTTTACAAAACTTCTCCATCGTTAAAGATAGAGAAAAAAATTTTAACCACGGGTAGCTCTTATAAAATACATAATGTTGTAAAACAATTTTTTCATGTAGCCACCTCCATTACGGAGTTATAGCCCCACAAACTTTGAAAAAGCCTCATTTTTAAATTCGCATATCTCATGTTCTACTTAACATTTTTTCAATCTGAAAACACCATTTGGCTGGAATTTTTTTTACCTTTATAAATCAATATCAAAATTAAATATTTTTTTTTTAAATTTAGTATTTAAATTTACCGTCATGTGAAAACCATATTTTGCATGATTTTTCTATCTTCATAATTCCGGTACGCTTTTATATAGGGCCTTGAAACTTTAAGGTAAGAAAGAATTTTTAGAATTAGTATAAGTTTCCTCAAAAATTTTTTTTTGGACCACCCCCTGTTCATGAGTTATAAGGGCTCAAAAATTGAAAATTTGCTTTTTTTTTAAACAACTGGAACTTAGGCACCTGTAAACATTTTTCTTTGGCAAGACATAAAAGTTAAAGGTTCAATAATATATTTTTACGTGTGTTAATTTTTTCTTAGTTATCGTATTTTCACATTTTTTCTTATACAAAATTTTTAATTTTGATGCAAGTCACAATGCTAAACAGTTTGTATTATCTTTTGGAAATGTGCGCTTTTAAAAACCGATGGTTTACATTCTGCCTTCTTTATATAAATTTTAAAAAAAACAGTTTTTGAATGTTTATTTCATTCATTTTTTGGTTAACATATTGCTGATACTTTACTTTTTCTATACTGTCAGTTTTCTTTGCAAAATTTTTTAACATATTATTAAGAAAATTCTTTCTGACCCATCAACTTTTCATCGAAACTTAAAATATTTCCAAACGCATTTTTTATAGTTTTTGTTTCACTTAACTTTAAACAAAAAAAAAAAAGTTTTTTAGAAATAAATTTACAAAAAAAAAGAAACTTTTTTTATTGAATCACTCATGTGTACTGAAATTTTGTTGAAAGCTTTTTTTTTTTTATTTTAGAAGACACAATAAACGAATGGTTTTGCAATAAAATAAATTTGTTATGTTTTGCTAAATATGAAATTATAAGTAACTTTTATTTTTGATATAAAATGCAATTTGTACAAAGACTTCATCAAAACATAAAGTCAACTTAAATACTATAGTATTAAATTTGTTTTTTTATTAATTATATAAATTTGTTTTGAATAACAAAATAATAAACAAGCCAGTATTTAAAACCAAAAGTTTTTAAAGGCGGTTTAAGTTTAAAAAAAAACAATAAAAAATCCTTTTGGAATTGTGACTATTTTGTATGATTTTGTATTCCTTATTTTCTCTACTATAGATTGACATTTTATAGAAAAAACGTGAAAGCTAGTCGTAGAGCAAAAATATTTGTAAAAACAAAAAACAAGAACCAATGGAGAAATATGTAGATTATATTACAAGTGAGTTAGAACTACATATCTAGCATTAAATTTAAACAAATTAAAGTAAAAGAAACCTGCAAAAAGATTTTAATAATTCCAAAAGAAAATTAAACATCAACAATTTAATATTAATAATGATTTCAATTTTTACCGGACCTATTCAACCTTATATTAATTTTATGAACATATTTTATGACCTTAAATATGACATCTATTTAATTATGTTTTCGTATTAATTATTTTTACATATATTTTTTTATTTTTCCACTTAAATTCAACAAATTTTTATTTTATTCCTAAACGTATTTCCAAAATACAACAAAAAAAAAAAAAAAAAACTTTGTAAAATATAAGATAAACCTTAAATATAATTTAATCCAAAAAAAATTCCATTCACGTATTAAAAATAAGGAGAGGTTAGTCAAAATTTTGTGTATTCTGGGTAAATTAAAATTTACAAACAAAATAATCTCAAGGTAAATAAATATCGGTACACATTTTTATCTTTTATATTGTGTATCATATGATTTTTAATGTTTTTAAGTTGTAATTCTGAGAAAAGACTTTCTAATAATTAAAACAATAAATAAAAACAATAAATTTTATTTTAAAATTATAATTAAAATAAAAAAAAGTATATCGTTATATTATTCTGAATTATGGAAATATGTGCTAATACGATTTAGTAATGATATCTGTTTTTTCTTTGATAAAATAAAATTAAATTACACTGCAATGCAGTTAAAACTTATACAACATTACCTTTACAATAATTGTAGTTTTTAATTTGCACAATAACTGAAATCCGAGTAGAAAAACCACTAAAACTGAAAAATTACATAACGGAAATAATGTAATACTGTCAAATTAATTTCAAAATATTATATTTTTGACTAAACTCGCATAATTTTTAACTTTTATAACTTAATTATTAGTAAAATTAAAGTTTTAACCGATTAAACACAACTTTTACACAAATAAATTAAAATAAAAAAAAGTCAAAATTAATAAAGAACTATAACAGAAATAGAACAGCCAACGACGACAATATGGTGACGTAAAGAAATAAGAAATAAATGAAACGGCAACACAAAAACAAAAGGTATTTTATTTTTTACCTTAGAATTAAGATAACCGATCACGGATTATTAAAACATAATTAATAAGAAGAAGAAGAGAAATGCAAATTAAAAGAAATTATTATTTCAAAGTGTGCTAATTGAATATTTAATTTTTTTGTTTTTAAATATTTCTTTCTCTTTTATTTTCCTTTTTTATACTAAGAAATAAAAAAAATTTCATACCACATATTTTCAATTTGTTTGAAGTTTTTCTTTAAGTCATTCAAAAAACAAAAAAAAAAATAAATAAAATAAATTCAAAATAGATAAATTTTTTCAAAATATCATCAACCATAATATTACTTTTTCTCAATTTCAATTTTGGTTTTTAATTTCATTTTTATTTTTCATTTATTCTTCAAAAATGATTTAGAAATTTGGGTCCTTGCACCAAAAATAAAACTATTATTTTGTTACTATATTTATTGTATTTATTGTATTTGTTGTTGTTATTGTTGTTATTATTGTTAAAATAGTTCATTCTAATATAAATAAATATACATAGATATATATACATTTTAACATGTCATATTGGCAAATTTTTTGATTTTTAACTTTTCCAATTTAAAGAAACATTTCTCCCATGAGATAATTTTGGCAATTTTCCAATCAACAAAACAAAACAAAACAAAAAAAAGACTTAAAAAGGAAAACCTTAATTTCATTTTCTTCATATAATTTTTATCTTTTTTTTTTTCTTTTTTATTTATTTTTTCAATATAAACTATATATTAGCATAATACAAACACAAGTATATACAAATATATGTATATTTATGTATATATGGAATGTTTGTATACAGATATACAAAATGTTGATCAACTATCCCAAAAAATGAACTTAACTTCAAAAAGGTTCGACTATTTATACATTTTTATAAATGAAAGAAAATGGCTCCATTTCGACGGACAGGTTACAAAAAAAAAAAAAAAGGAAAAAAAAAAAGAAAGTAGAATTAAAGGATATCTAGTGGTATAAAGTTTTTATTTTTTAAGATTTTAAGTAGAAGTGAACTCTGTTTAGAAAATATCTTTGTAATAAAAATTTTTTATAATTCTTTTTAATCAATTTTAGATCTTATTATCATTATAAAAATTTTATCGTACTCGATCGATGTATAGAAGACATAAAAGATAAAGAGAGTAGGAAAAAAAATATCTGGTCTATTTTATTGTAATTATAAATTGTTAAAACTAAACGTTATACTTTGGGAAAGTTTTTGTAAAACTTAGTTTTTTTTATTCTAACAACACAGATAGTATGAATTTTTCTTTTTTTAAAAGATTAATTTCTTTTTCAAGATTTGCGAAACTTATATTTTTGAAGTATTATTAATACAAAATAAGTTCTAATTATAAATTACCAAAAAAATAAAAAATATATTATATAAACTAAACTTCTGGTCTAAAGTTGGGGGCTGAGATTGAGAGTTAAATAAAATTCTTACTTAGCATTTGGTGTCTATATACACAACCAAAATTTTCTATGAAATAGGAATGAAATTTAGTATAGTATTGGATCTTACCAACCGAGGCCACCGAGGCTCCTCATAAAAATTTAAAAGTGTTTAGTTTTTTTTTTTATAGAAAAAAAACAAAGAAAATAGAAAATGTTCGAAATTTTTTTAATTGAAAATAAAAAAAAAAAAAAAATTCATAATAAATGAGGAAATCTGATAAACATCATTTCCATATAAAATAATAATAAAAATTTTTCCGATTTATTTTTGTTTTTTGTTTTTCTTATGAGAAAATTCTCTTAATAGTGACAAAAATTTTAATTGCATTTTAAAAAAATAAAAAATTGTGAATTCAAAAAATCAATAAAAAACAAAAATGAAAATTTATAATTTAAAAATATATAATTTGGATTAGATTTAAATTAGATGCAGTGATAGTTAGAATTAAAACGAATTTTCTAATAGAACAAAATATTGTTTATTATAGGACAATAAAATTTAAATTTATTTTGATTAGAAATGGTGTTTGTTTGTGTTTTAATATAAAAATAATATACAAATTCAATAAAGTTAAAAAAAGTTTTTAAAATCAGATTTATTACACCCTATTAAGTTTTTAAAATCAGATTTATTACACCCTATTACTATCGAATTTTTATCAAATCCATTTCTCAAAACAAATTTTAATTATTAAATCATATTACAAATTTATATTTATATTTTTAGCACATTTCCAAAAAATTTTTGAAAAAATGTGCTTATTAGTTTCACTCTGTCCGTCCGTCCGTCCGTCCGTCCGTCTGTTTACAAAACTTCTACACCGTTAAAGATAGAGAAAAAAAATTTTAACCATGGATAGATCTCATAAAAAAATAATTTTGTGGAACAACTTTTTCATGTAGGCCCCTCCATTACGGAGCTACAGCCCCACAAACTTTGAAAAAGCCCTACTTTTAAATGCATATATCTTATATTCTGCTTAAGATTTTTTCAATCTGAAAACGTCATTCGACAGTTATTTTTTTTAACTTTATAAATTAATATCAAAATTATACAATATTTTTAAATTTAGTATTTGAATTTACCGTTATGTGAAAACCAAATTTTCCATGATTTTTCTATTTTCATAACTCCAGCACGCTTTCAAATAGAGGCTTGAAATTTTAAGGCAAGAAAGAACTTTTAGAATTAGTATAAGTTTGCTCAGAAAATTTTTTTGGACCACTCCCTGTTTATGAGCTTTTAGGGCTTAAAAATTGAAAATTTGCTATTTTTAAGCACCTGTAACTTAAGAACCTGTACAATTTCACTTCTGCAAGATATAAAAATTAAAGCTACAGTAATATATTTTAACGTGTGTTAAAGGTTTATTTTAGTTGTAAAGGGTTCCAAAGTTGCAGCTCTTCAAAATTGCGAAAAAGCCTAATTTTCAGATGTATATATCTCAGGCCCTGCGTGATAGTTTTGCAATCTAAAACTGCCAGAAGATCGAAAATTTTATTATCTATATAAAACAATATCAAAACTATGTAATATTTTGTAATTTACTATTTAAATTTACCGTTATGTGAAAACTACATTTTGCATGAAATTTCTTTTTTCATAACTCCGGCACGCCTTAAGATAGGAACCTGAAATTTTGAGACAAGAAAGAACTTTTGAGACAAGAAGAACTAGAATTAGTATAAGTTTCCTCAGAAAATTTTTGGGTAACTCCCCCTCTTTTAGAGTTATTACGCCACAAAAATTGAAAATTTGCTATTTTTAGACACCTGTAAAAATTTTTCTTCGGCAAGACATGAAAATTAAAGATTCAATAATATACTTTTATGTGTGTTAACGGCTTTTCTTAGTTATATAGGATTCCGGACGTACGGCCCCTCAAAATTTCAAAAATGTCCTATTTTCACGTTTTTTCTTATTACATGAAATTTTCAAATTTTTATGCAAGTCACACCTTTAAACAGTTTGTATTGAGTTTTGGAAATGTGCGCTTTTAAAAACCGTTGGCTTACATTCTACCTTGTTAATCATATTTTTAGTTTGGGGCCATATATTTTCAACCATATATTTATGGTATTTAATGCTAGTACATACTAGGTGTATGTGTTCTTTGGATCATTATTAAGCAATTTTTTCATCTTCTGATCTTTTAAACATCTATAAAACATATATAATATAAGACCAAAGATGAAGTATAATACACATATTTAGACGAGAGCTCTCAAAATCGTCATTTGAATTTCTTGATAAAGTTCAAAATAGAGAAATCCGCCTATGGCGATGATTACATATACAACGTCCAAAGATTTAAGGTGAACATTAACAACTTTGTTCACAAGTTCACAATAGCAATTTGTAATCAATTTTCATTCCCTAACTCAAATTCCTTTGATCAACCATTGCTTTGATCTATTGTTGCATCAATAAAGGCAGGTGGTGTTTAGTGGATTAAACTTCCAGACTCTCATAGACTCTCTACTTTTCTACATCTAAAGATCTAAACCTAAGTAATGTATAATTAACATTCAAACTGAAAAAAATGTGACATATTGTTTGCGTTCTTTTTACACGAAAAGAGTAGTTGAGAGTAGTTGGAAGTAGTTGGTAAATGGAACTCTAACTTAACATAATCGTATTTACTCCTATCTACTCTTTCTCAAAGGTTGGTGTAGTTGGGAGTAGTTGGGAGTATAAAAGAGTAGTTTACTTTGTAAAAGGACCGCAAACATTACCTCATTGGATAATTTTCAAAATAGTAATAAATTTAGTTAAATAGGATAATTTTGCAGAAATTTATTTTCATTACAGCTATTTTATTAAACTAGTTTATTTATCCTAATTTAATATATAAAATAGAAAACTAACCTAAAAAAATTTAAGTTTAGTACATTCGAAGTTTTTTTTTTAACATTAACATTTTTAACAAATAAAAATTAACAAAATTAAATCATTTCGACCTTATTCCTACTTAAATTTGGAAATTATCCAGATAATTCAACACTACATTGCCTACTGAAAAGTTCAGTAGTTTTCAACAAATAACTCCTACATTTATACAAATTTTTGTTTAAATTAAAATTAAAAATATTAAACTGCCTATAATTATAAAATTACTATAGCTATTTTTAACTTTAAAAAAAATAATTTATCTATTATTCTTTACTTTTTTAGCTCTGACCTTTGCACCAATTAGAAATTATCTCCGGCATAAATTTAAATTTTAAATTTAAAGAAAACAACCTATACAATAATAACCAAATAATTTAATGAAAAAATTTTCATTTCATTTAATCTCATTAATAAATTTATTGCTAATTACCAAATTTTAAAATTAAAAACACAATCAATTCAATTACCAAACCTCAACAAATAAATAACATTCTTTACATTCATTAAACAAATTTTACATATATGTATATCATTGATGTGTGTCAAAAAAATATCCTTTGTGAAATTTTCCATATGAAATAAGACATACAATTCACTTCTCTTAAAAAGTATAATAACAAAGAATTCCCAAAGTGTCTTTAAAACTAAAATTACTAACTAAAAACGAAAACTAAAAACATATACAAAATTCATTCATAAATTTCTTTTTTTTTTTTGTTTTAATAATCATCAAATACCTTACAAATACTACAAAAGTACAGTAAAATCCTGTTTTTACAAAAGCTTCTCTTTTTTTAAAAAAAGAGAAACAAATAAAAAAAGTTTATGAGACTATATAGAGAAATATAAAATAAAGAGAAATTTTATGTAAAGAGTTTTTTTTATTATTATTTTATTCTTATAACTTTTCACCACATTTACTGAGCTTTTTTTAAATTTCAATTTTTATAAGAGAATATGAAATTTAAACATTTTTCTCTTATCTATGAATTTAAAATAAAATTATTTAAAAGAAAAAAAAACAATCCACGCCCTGGACCTACGCATTATTTTTTGTTGTACATTTGAAACATCCGAAGTGATTAAAACAATGTTTTTTTTTGTATACCTTGTCAGTATCATTTGAATCCTTGACATTGAAAGTTTAATACATCCTAGAAGTAATTGCGTTGAAATCATAAATATAACAAAAAAATGAAAAACGATTTCGTAAATTTTTCAATGTTTTTAATTATTTAAACAGAAAAAAAATAAATCTTTAAAAAAGGAATGTATAGGATTACAACAAATATGCAATAATATCCAAAATAGAAAAATAATTTAAAAGTAAAAATATTTTTATAAAATAATTTGTGTTTATGGATACATCATACATATACTGAAATGTTTTATTTAGAATGTACTGGGGCGGTATGTACACGGTTATGTACTAATAATTATTTTTCAAAGTAGAATGAAAAATAAAGTCCTGTACTTTATTACTTTTTTTGTCCTTAATTTATTTTACAATGAAAAATAAAATAATATTGTATTCGTCGAATTGTTTTGAAAAATATGAAAATAATAAATTATTATGTGTAACTTTTAAACGAAAATTTTTCAAATTAATCTTTCTTAAAATATATTTTGATATAATACTTAAAATATGTTTGTTCTATATGATTTTGTTTGGAACATGGGTTATCTAAAAATGTTTTAATCAATCAAAATGGAATAATGATCTGATTAAATTTGAAAAAACATAAGCTATACAAAATTAAATTATTTTTAAAAATTATTATTAATTAGTTATAATGATTTACTACAGAATTATAAGATTACAAATAAATACTAATATTTTACATACGTATAGGTACATTAATACTAATATTTTCTTTTTAAGAATGAATTTTTATAAAAAGGATATGCATATCAATTTAAAATAAACAAAAATATTTTGATATTTAATGAAAATATTATTATATGTTCTTTAGAATACTAAAACAGGACATCATTTAGCAAAAATTTTAAATTTCCGGTTTTTGTTTTTTCAATAATATAACAATTTATAACGGAACAGTAGGGATGAATAATTTAATTATCTTTTACTATTATTGAAACTTATTTGTTTGATATATTATACAAATTGGTTCTCAATAAAAATAAAGGATGATTCTTATAAAAAATGTTTATAAGTTTAAAATATATAGAAATATCCTTCCTTAAAATAAATTAAATATCCTTAGAAGAATCTGATTTAATTAACTTTGGATTTTTCATTAAAAAGTAAAAATAAATGATATTAATAAAAATATGATAATAAAAAATTTCTATATATAATATATAATATTATATATATATATAATATTTGTATGATATTTAAATTTTTATATCACATATATTTTTCATTTACATTTATGATGTGGATCTAAGTACGTAAATTGTTATCTATTCGACAATATTTAAGCTGTTATTTTAATAATAATAATAATAATGAGTCCCCTTGACCAATTCATCTCCCAGACCGCATGTGAAGAGTCTCCGTCCTCATATAA
This sequence comes from Poecilobothrus nobilitatus, assembly GCA_947095535.1. Classification (NCBI taxonomy): domain Eukaryota; kingdom Metazoa; phylum Arthropoda; class Insecta; order Diptera; family Dolichopodidae; genus Poecilobothrus; species Poecilobothrus nobilitatus. Next base: position 56,376,495 of record OX352774.1, read on the forward strand.
TTATTGTTTTGTATACAACCATCTGTCATATGCAAGGTAATCACCAAGTTTTATTCTGTAACATGCTATTTTAGAACGAAAAATAGCAACAAAAGCAAGCATGAAACCTGATAATTACCACAAGAGAGAATTATTGTGGGAATGCTTAGGACAAGTATTATAGTAAAGAAAACTAAGTAGTAGTTAACCAAAAAACTAAAATAAATAAGTAAATGAAAATATGTATGATTATGTAATTTAATTACATGCGATTTAAAAGTTAGTAAAATAATTTTTTAACATATTTTGAACAAGTCAAGGTGAATGTAAAAAATTCGTCAAGCAAAACTAGCGCAACTTTAGGCCATATGCAAAAGAATATAGAATGAAGCCGAAGTATTAGCAACAAAAACTATGACGCAAATATGTTTAGTTAGAGCTATATAATATTTTGAATAAGGAGTATTCAAACCTTATAGAGTTATAATATAACAATATGACACGGAACATAATTAAAAGTATGCTAAAGATATATTAGTTATTGTCAATTTGTCAATTATTAACAAACAAAACTATAAAGTTTAATATTTACAGTAAATACTAAAAGAAAAATATACTTATAAGCATACTAAAGTGATTCAGAAGTGAATTCAGAAACTTGCATATGCATATATCTAAATATTCTGTAAAAGGCGTATAATTCTTTGAATTCAATTCTAAAATTCCTCCCAAAATCCCTGAGGGCATAACAATGTGACAAAAGCCACATGGGACTTCCAGCTCATTTAAGTGAGTCAAAAGTCTCAATGGGACTCCTGACATGTCACCAAATAAAATTCAGTCAAATGAAATACAGACTCATGATTCTAAACTTCGTGTTACTCAGTGGGCTTTAATACTTTTTCGAAATGGACTTAAAGCCCACGATCTAGCGAGGAATTAAGACTCGTAGGCTTTAATTTCTCGAGCGTTTTGTCACTGCACCAAATGTTCTACTTTACTTATTTGAGAAATTAAATCACAAAAACTTTAAAACCCCATGTTATTTTAAAGTAATTTTTCTCATTTGACTGCTTTTTATTGATTGGTATCTCGCCTGATTATAATGATAAAACGTAATATTGAAATATTCTTAAAATTCAGCATTTAACACTTATTTGACAAATAAAAAAATGAAACTAATATTATTAAAGAAAACAAATAAAGATGATTGTGCAAAAAATAAAAAAAAAAAACAAAAAAAAAAATAAGATAATTCGTAAAGGAAAAGGAAATTAAATTATTGAATTTATTTTGTTTTCGGTTTTTTTTATTTAATTATTGATTATGATTTTGATTTTTTATAAGTAGATATAACACTTTTTTATTAATTTTATTTTTTTTTTTTTTATTTCGAAATGATTTATTGTTATTTATATAAATTAACATAATTTGTAATTTTGTTTTCTATTCACTTTTTTTTATTAATTCCAAATTTATTAAAATATACGGATAATTTATGTTAATAAAATATTATTGATAAATTTATAAAATATATATTCATTATAAATACAAATAAAATTTTTAATATAATATTATTAATATACATGTATTTATAGATTCGAAATATATTGTATAAATATATAAAGTAACAAACCTATGTATATATTAAATTTGATAATAAATTATATTTGCCTATAAATCTTTTATATCTATGCTGGTATAAAAAAAATAAGTAAATTAAAAGAAAAAGGGAATTTAGGAATTAGAAAACAGGATAATAGAATGTCCTTTAAGGAAAAAAAAAACAAAAAAAATGATGAGAAAACAAAAAATAAATAAAAATTGCAAAAATATGGAAATTTTTTCTTATGTTGTTGAATTTTTTATTTGAACTTGGTCAAAATATTAGAAATATTTTGAATATCCTATAAGATTATAGGTGTTTTTTTTTTTTACTTTAGACATAATTAGGTATTGTGTTTTTTTGCACGTGTTGGTCTAAATTTTTTTTTATACCTGAAATTTTTTCTTTTATTTTTATTTTGATATAACTATCAAACATTTTTTCTTAAATTATTTTTTTATTTTTTTTTTTAGTCCAAAACCCAAAAGAAAATAATATTAAAGGATATTTAATAAAGTTTAAGGAAGATTTTTTTACTTTTTTTTTTTAATTTAAGAATAATGATATGAAAAAACAGCAATGTTATCAATATTTTACTTAAATCCGAATTTATTCTTTACATAATATTTTCCTATGTTATTAACCTAAATTTGAGCGTTTTAAGTTAACGTCAAATTGTATTAATTTGATTTTTATAGTTTCTGGAAACAAATTCCCTTATTATTATCTACAATATTAAAAAGGATGAAACTTTTAAACGAATTATTTTGTTAGTTATTATTATATAAAGCTGATACTCTATACTGAGTAGAAATAAATTAATAACCGAAATGATATTTTGAAAATCTTAAATTTAATTATTTAGCAAAATCATTAGAAATAGTTTTACAAATTTTTTAAAAGACAGCAATTTCTAAAATTTACAGAAGCAAAGAGAATAAAATTTAGCATTTCTTTATTTTAAGCAATTAAATTTTTAATTCAAAGTAAATTTAGGAGCAAACAGATTGTTTCTGTGATTAATACACAAGATACAAGAAGAAAATATGAGATCTTTTGCGAAAATGGGAGATTTATTTGTATTCTTATACAGTTATCATAATATAACTATTTCTGATTAGCATCAGGAAGCTCCAAAAAGTTTAATATCGTTCCGGATAATCGCTGCTATAGAAACTATCAAGATATTGATTATGTTTATTAAATTCTTTGTTAATTTATAGTTTTTCAAGGACACGTATATATCCGTAGTTAATTTTTTACTTTGTTTTTTATGATAGAGATACATTTATCTGAATTGAAAAGATTCTTATATCGTCAAAGGTCGAAAACTGACTTATTCAAAAACTTGTGATGACCAATCATTTTTGTTGAGGACTACATTTACTAATGCTAACATTAACAAGCAAACATACTGTTAGTATCCAGTTATACTAATCTTATCTAATAGTTAATATAAATATTTAGGTTAGTTTAGTAGAAATCTAAATCTCTATTTAAATATTCTGTATATTTGGATATCTAACAACCTTTACGGAAAATTTTTAAATGAATTTAATTAAATATTGCTTATTACATTCAAAAATTTTCAAATAGGTAGCCCTTTTCTTGTATCTATAATATACAAGAAAAGGGCTACCTATAACATTACATTAAATTCCTTTATTAATTTAATTCTTAATTAATTATTTATAACATTTTTTAAATTTCTATAGCGATTCTAAATTACTATTAAATTTTATGTATAGCCCAATTATTAAATGACATATATCTTTCATTCCTTTTTTCGTGGAATCAAGCAACCAAGCAATAAGAAAATTAAATTATTTTTCTTTTTATTTTTTCATTTTATTTTCCTATATAGTATTTTACTCCAACCATACTCTTCTATTGTTTTTAAAAGAATAACTACTTATGAAAGTTTATTAACTTTTATTGTTATACCTTTTATTTCTATATATTTATTTTTTAATGAATTTTACCTATATGGTAAATCATCCACTAAATAAAAAATATAAAACTTAAAATAAATTAACCTTTAACTTCTTTAAATAAATTCTGAAAATTTTTTTTGCTTCAAAAATAATATGTGTATCCCATTAAAATACAGTATCGAACAAAAAAATATGTTAAATGAGTTATAAAATTAAAATCAATAAGTCCGAATGTACAAATCATAATTCTAGATATTGAAGAGATAAATCTTAATCAATATTTGATTAATTCTCAAAAAAAAATTGTAAGCATTTAGAAATTTTTTATATGCTTTTCCATTCATAGGTCAATTATTTAACCTATTTCAGTTTTTTTAGTCATAAGCTTGTTTCACTTTATATTATATCGGTTATATATAAACTTTTTTCTTTAACTTCTTCCATTGCTATATCTGTGCTGTACAAAATATTTAATTTTTAGTGCTTTTTGCCTTGAATATGACTACAAATGGAGAGTTTTTACTCAAGTTATTAAAAATGGTTTTCCATCATATGTTATAGATAACAAATCTGCATTTGTTATTTTTTTAAAACTGAAATATATCAAACGTTTTCCTCAATTAGTTGTTAATATGTCAATGTGTACTTTCAATTTATAGAGAATATTTTGAATTATGAAGCTAGTTACAGATCGGTCTAAGTTTAATGGTTGTATTAAATGGCTTATTTCATTTTGTGGGTACGTATTTGTGTTTTTGTTTAACTGAATTATGGTGGTTTTTAACCACTTTTCATTGCCTTGTTAACAAAATGTTTAGAAAATTTATAACCATTTAATTAAGACATATACTCGTATATATACAATTAATATACTCGTATATTCGATAAATTTTTTTTACAAAACTGTTAATATATTTAATCAAATACATGTAGAAATAATTAATTTAATAATACCCTTAAAAATTATTAATAAACTTATATTATATATGATATACATATATTTGTATAAATGTTCTATCCATTGTATATCTAATTAATAAAGAAAAGCCATGCATATGTGATTCAAAAAATTGTTTTTTTTTCGTTTTTTTGTAAGTAAATTAAGGTAAATTTTTTTTTTTTTTTTTTTGTGCCAGGTTTTTCCTGTTTTAACTCCCACTTATATAAATAAGTTTTATATTATTGAAGAGTTCTTTAACTGAACATAAGAACATATAAATAGTGTCTATTGTCTTTTTTTCTATTTTTTTTTTTTATAGTTATACCTATCTAGAAAATCTGAAAATCTCCAATTCTTGTAAAAGAATTAAATAAGAAATGAAAAAGTTTTTCTGTATATTTCATAAATTACCTGTTAACATTGAAAATCATACCTGTATACATAAGTAATATGTAGATATTATTATTCAGTTAAATATTTTTTTTTTTTACATTTTTATTGAAAGAAAATTCTTTATTTGGGAAATTGTACATATACATATAATATGAGTGAAATTTATTTATAGGAATAACAGAATAAAAGTGTTCGTCCAAGACATTGTGAATCGTAACGAATTAAGAAAATTGAAGGTTTTTTTTTTGTGGAAAACTTCAATGAAATAAAAATAAAAACAAGAAAAAAGGTTAAGAAATTTCAAAATGAAGCTTAGATATATATTTTGTTAAAAAAAAAGTTTTTCTTTTTCTTCAATTTATTAAAGATGGAACTTTTTCTTGGTTTTAGAATATACATTTATCTATATACATGAATTTATGTAGAATCCGATTCTCTAAATGGATAAAACTTTTCATAATTCACTAATTATGCGATTGAATGAAAACTTTGAGATTTTTTTTTTATTGTTTTGTATTTTGATAGTTCACTCGAGCTAAAAATAATAAAATGAAATTTAACAGTAATGGTAAAATAATAAAACAAAGAGAAAGAATTGAATTGAAGGATTGAAACAGCTTAAAAATAAGTTAAAATGACCTATAATCTGTAAGTAATTTATTCGTATAAAATTCTGTAGTTTAATCCATTATTGAGAAACAATGTCTCATCCATAATAGATGATGTTTTAAAAATTTAGTTTTAGTTTATATTTTTTTTTATCTTACACTTTACTTAAAGCTTTAATAATAATATCATTGCAGCTTACTTTCTAGATTAAGTATAAATTTATTTAAATATATGATGTATTAACAAAAAGCAAACACAAGAAGTTATTCTTACAAACCGTATCGATTTGACAATACCAACTCCCAAAGAAATGACTGGCAACCGGAAAAATCTTCTTGAAATTTGGAAAAGAACAGTAATGTACTTGCAATTTCCAAAAAAAAATTATTAAAACTTACGTTGTAAAACTTCAAGCATCAAAAATTGAAACATCATTTAGGTGGAAAACCTTAAAAAAAAACTATAAAGGAAATATGCGTCTACTCATGAATTTCAAATTCCCAAGAAATATTATACAGATATAAGGCGATAAATTGCATACGTTAATATATAAAACTAAAAAATGTTTTGAATCTGAATCTATAATTTTTAAACTGTAATGCTAAAATGTAATTCTTAAAACTTAAAAAATAATCACTAACATACTTTGACCATCACTGCATTAGTCTAAAAACTATTAAAAATCAAAGATAAATGGAACAATACAAAATTAAAGTATCTTATATAGAATTTCAATAGTTAATGCAGAGTAAAAACATTATCGTGAGGAAAAACTTATTCAAAAATAAAAATGAAAATACAAAAACAAAAAACAACAAAAAGCATTTAATTTTCATTTAAGTTAAGGGTCTCGACCCTTATAAATATTTTTTTTTTTTTTTGAATTTATATCAGAAAAATACCTTTTTAAAGATTACTATAATTAACCCAGTTTATTTTACTTTGAATTGTAGGAAACGACAAATGAAAAAAATAGTTTTTTTTTTAGAATTATTCCTTTGTTGGGATTTTGGAATAAAGAATGTAGAAATTATTAATTTTGAAAAGTAACAATTTTGTTGAATATTCAATTTATTATAGACAGAGAAATAAATAGTATATGTTTAATTTTTATACATGATATATGTGTTACTATATCATGTTAACATCTGTCATATATCTGAAAAGAATATTTGGAAATTTATAATTTTATACAATGTTATTTAAATTTTCAATAGTTCATAATTCTTATTATTATCCATAAATTTATATTTAGTTAACCGAAGTCTACAATCAAATATCAGGCATTCATTTTTTATAATAACAATCAAAATACATTCTATTCATATGATTTATTCGGAGAATTTTCGATTCAGCTATACTACATATCTTACTCATTCATTATAGTTAAACCATACTCTATTTCTTTATTACAGAATTATTAAAATTAGAAGAAATGAAATTATATTTATTTTATATCAAGAAATTTGAAACACCAACTAATCCTTTCAAACTAGATGCCAAGAATATGTTATTATTGGGGGGTAAGCGACCGGTGTCCTTTTGATGTAGGTCTATTGTGCTTCCCCTATTATTACTTGTTTTGGATTTTGTCTTCCCTTATAATAATTCTTTCAACCCTACTGCCAAGAAGAAAACAAAGATCTGTATAGAATTGATTTCAGGCTGAACTATGCCTTCGGCAAAGCAAAATGCATCTAGATCCAAATATCTTGTTAGGGGTAAAGCTCCGCAGTTTTTGAGTATGTATCCTCGTATGTATATGTCCGTTCTTCTTCTTAACAGAATCTACATGTACCGTAATTTTCTATACCAATTTTCTTTAAGCAACGCTAAATTGCACCGACAGGAATCAGTTTATTTTTAACAGAATTCTCTAATTTTTTCACATCTTTTCTCGTTATAATTTCCCAAAAGCTCCTTAGATTTTCTGAGCCCTAGGATTTTTCACTCCATATAACTAAAAATTCTTGTTCTCTTATTTTGTGTTACCTAGGCGCCACAAAATGTTCCGCAACCTGTAAAAGGATTCTTTTACAGGTTTCCAGCACATTCTTTTGTAAGTCACCATCTATACTTAGGTGTTCAAGTACCCAGTAGAGGGTTACTTTATTGTTTGTTCCGAAGGTTCATTAAGCACTTCCAAACTAATTGGGATTTATAATTGCTTGCGCGTTTATTGCCTTAATATAGTTTCTTGACCGTCTATTTCTAGCTATTTTTCTCTTTTCCTACTCCTATTTCTATTCTATCGAGATTTCATTGTGCGTATCTTTCGATCGTATATACTTCAGCTTGGATCACTGCTAGGCAACTTCACTTACGATTCTGAGTATTTAGTTTCTGGCTCTTATAATCTAGACCCAGTTTCTTCTAATATTTTTGAACCATCAGTAAATCATTTCAGTACATATTCTTCAAGAATATAGCCGGTACAGCTACACACTAGATTTGAAAGGATTGAAAATCGCACTGTACCGTTTAGGGATATATAGGCTGAAGGTAAAAATTAAGAAGAGTTTTGGAATAATATTTTTAACTAAGGAATTAATGTTTGTTTTAAATATTTTATATACATATAATGTTTGCTTAAATTGTACAGAATATTTGTCATTTTAAGAAGTTTTACAATAGCAATGTATTGTCAGAGGCAAACAAATTATCATTATATGTATTACTAGTTATTTTATTTTAAATAAATTACCACATAAGCCATTAATCTTAACAATGGGTTTGTGTTTTTATTTAACATTTGTAGCTTTAATTTTTTATATATGTATCTCATCTGAGTATCTATCAACCCCTACAAATACATATAAAACATTTCTTACATATCCTAGTAAAGGAACGTTCTATTAATTAATATATAAATGAAATGAACATTCAACCAGTGTTGTAGTAATTAAGACACCGATCTTTCATTCAAAAAGCCTCTGAATCAAATCTATGCGGATTATTATAGATTAATAAAAAATATTATAGATTTTTCTTATTATGTATATATTAGTATAATATAATTAAATAAAAAATAAGTATTTATATCTTATAATTAAATCATATCGAATAATATACATGTATAATAAAAAACAAAAAACATAATTCTTGTACAGCTACCTAGATGGCGCACAAATAAAAATATTTGTCTTTTATAGAATTATACTATATAGCTACCGCCGAGTAATCAACGGATAGTGATACTAATAATATTCGGAAACTGAAATTTAGTCAAGTCATCATAATAAATAATTACTTGGTTAATGTCCTATACTCCTTATGATAGTTGAAAGGAAAAAAAAATTAAAATAACAATTAAGGTGTTTCTTTTTTTTTTAACTACAAAAATTTCTTTAAAAAAAAATTCATAAGATTTTTGATTAAAAAAAGTGTCGTCATTTATTTATATTTTAATTATATGCACTTATATTTAAAGCATAACTTTAATGCAAAAAAAAAAAATTGAAAAAAATGGCACCCGTTTTAATAATATTATAATTTTTCTATTATAATGAATAAAAAAAAAACTAAATTTTTATATATATGTGTATGTACATTTATATAATAATATAATCTTCCATTAGATTGCATATTTTTTAAACAAAAAGTTGAACATTTAATATAAAAATAAAAAATTAGGACAAAAACAAACATATATTATATATTATATTTCTTAAGATTAATATTCTGCAAAGAGACAATTTGTTTTATGCTTTTTTTTTTTTGCTGTATATAATTATTTATAATTCACTTTAATATAACTTAAGGCTACATTAGAAACAGAGCAATCTATTATTTCTTCATTTCTATAAGAATCTCCTGTTTTTCTTTTTTTTTTTATTTTAAATCTAAAATTGAAACAAATAATTTAAATAATCGCAATGCGAACATTTACTAAATACAAAGAAGTTATATATATAAATTTATATACATATACATATATATTTGGGTATATAATATGTCCTTTATTTATTGTCCTCTTTTTTTATGTTTTCTTTACTATTTCTTCTTAATTAATTCTATTTATTTATTAAAAACAATAGTTTTTTGTTTTTTTGTTTTATATATATTATATATATGTACACATATACACTTTGCAACTATATATATTTGAATATATACTTTGCAACTTGTTCATGTACAAAATATATTTTATTAGTCGAATACTATAAAAAACACTTCTATCTATTTTTTGTTTCTCTTTTTTAGTTTTGCTAATTTTAAATATTTTATAAACATTTTACACATATACAACAAAAAAATGCATAATCCTTTAGTTTTTTCTATCTTTTTTCTAATCTTTATGATTTTTGTTTAAAAGACACTAAAAATACAAAAGGAAAAAGAAAAGAAAAACATTTTTTTGTTTCTTCATATATTTGCCTTTTTTTATATTCATATGAACTTTTTATATATTTGAATTACATGATAGATATACACATACAATATAAAGCAAATGGAATTTAACTCTTTAATTAGTTAGTCATATAGTCTGTCACTTCATATTAAAAACAATTTGAATATTTTATCATATACTTAAAGATTATGGATAATTCGTTTTTGAATTCATTAAAAAAGATCTCCTCACCCGTCAAAAAGGTGTGCTACGAAAATCGGTTTATCATAATCCTATATTATCAAAATCCTATTTTTTAAAATCCTGTTTTTTGAAATTCTGTTTTTTTTTTAAATCCTGTCTTTTTTTAAATTCCGGAAAAAGAGCATAACGCTGATTTCGACCCCAATTCAAAACACCCTTCTAATTCAGAATCGCACATATACATATATATAAATATTCTAGAGAAAACGTATAACTATGATTTAGAATCAGAATCTGGAATGCGAATGTCGCATATACATATAATATAATAAATATATTAGAAAAAGTGTACAACCCTGATTTTGAACACAATTCTAAAATCCACCTCAATTATATTTTTTACATAGATAGCCGGGCGAGTTAAAAAAAAGCAAGATTTCAAAAAACAAGATTTCAAAAAACAGGATTTTAAATAACAGGATTTTGATAAAACAGGATTGTGATAAACCAACTTTCGATCCCCATTTTGGCATTAAATTTTCAATATTCATTTATACTTACATTGTTCCAGGCATGAATTTTTAGTATATTTCCAAAAAGAAATTGAAAAAATTAGCTTATTAGTGTTACTTTGTGCGTCCGTCCATGTATTTAGATCTGAGGATAGGTTTCATTAAAATCTTAACTTTGTAACTTTTTTATGTAACCCCATCCGTGACGAAGCTTACAGACCATCAAAGAAAAAGCTTAATTTTCAAATATTTATATCTTAAGTTCTGCTTAATATTTTTTGAACGAAAATTATTATATTAAAATTTATCGTTATATGAACACAATATTTTGGAAAATTTTAGTTCTTCAGTATCTTAAAAGCGGTTTTAGCCAAAACTTTAAATTTCAAGAGAAGAGAAGGTAGATTTTGAGAATTAGTATACGGGAGGCTGTCTTCTCAATGTTTGAGAACTATTAGGGGTACTTCCCCCTCTTAATAAGAACTATTATTATGGTAAAGAAATGAAAATTCTCTATTTTTAAACACATGCGAAAATGTATCGCAAGTAAAACATAAAAATTAAAACTCAAATATTATATTTTTACAAGTATTATCGGCTTTTCTTAATTATAATCATAATTATATTGTCGGCTACCAATGATGAACAAAGCTGTCTCTTGATTTTTCTCAATTTTTTCTTACATAAAAAATTCTAAGAAAAATTAGATATTTTAATGTAAAAGTAGTCAACGTAAGCGTCTAGCAAAAATAGTTTAAAAATATTTTTTATTGTTTTTTATTTAAAAAATGAGCTTCTTTAAAAATCTTTAATTTTACATAAACTACCTAATTGTTAAATCTTATATCACTAAATACAAACTGTAATAACGAAATTGAAATACAAAATCATCTAATCATGTTTTACACAGAACTCTATAATTTATTTAAAAATATATCTGCAATAATAGGCATTTAGTTTACCGTCAATTCTTACACCATTATAATTTTTTTCCTTAAATTATATTTTTCTTCCTTCATATTTTTAAAAGAAAAAAATTCATTTTTGGTCAAAAAGTAAATATACAAGGTATAAAATTTTGAATTTAATTTCTTTTGTTAAACAAAAACATTAATTATTGCAACAAAAAAAAAAACAAAAACAAAATAGAAAAGAAATAGGGAAAAAACAAAAAGAAAAAAAATACAACAAAAAATTAAAAAATTCTACAAAAAAGCTTAAGAGTTGTATCCTTTTTTTTTGTTTTTTTTATTATTTTATATTTTTTGTTGTTTTTACATTTAATTAATTTTTTAATTGTTCCTAAAACCTAAATAAAAAGTTGAATAACAATTTTTATCCATCCTGTTGTAGTTTTTTTTATTATTGTTTTTCGCCCAGAATACGAACGTTGAACGTTACAAAAACAACAATAAATGAGCGGAAAACTAAAAATTTATTTATTTTTTTTTTTTTTTGTTTACTGTTTTGCTTCTGATACTTGAAATGACTTCCTTTGAAACAAAAATAAAATTTAATAAAAAAAAAATAAAAATAATAACAAAGCAAAAATCTAAAAAATTACATTTGATTACAGCTAACTGTAGGATAAAATTATACAAAATAAGTCTTTGCAATTTAAGGTACCTTCGGCTTAAAATCCACATGTTAATTAAATTCTAATACAAAACGTCAAACGCTATATTTAGATTCTCAAAAGTAAATCTTTAAAATTAAATAGTCTTTTTGCGCTACGATTAAATCTTTCCAAGTCACCATTAAATCCAAATTCTAGTTTTTTATTTTAATTTTGACTTCCAATATATAGTTGTTATTCTAACTACTTTTGTTAAATTACATATTTTTTAATCACATTCACATTTAGCCTTCCTTTAAAAAATATTTTAATTATGTAGTGGTTATTAAAAAATTTTTGATTTTCTTCTGAAGAAGGTGTAAAGAAATATTATGATTTTGTAATTCAATTATAATCTATGTTAAATATAAGATATATTTAAAACTGACAATTCTTAACTCCTGAATAAAATTTATATATCTCGGTATATTTTAACAGAAGTTAGTAAATGCTTTTGGCGAATAAATTGTAAAAGATTCTAGCTTAAATGAATTACAAACACACTGACACTATAAAGAACCAGAATAAATTAAAGGAAAATACTTGTACATAAAGAATTTCTGTTTAAAAAAAATATTATAAATAGAAGTCAAAAATTAATAATACATTCACAAATTTATATAATAAATCATACAAAAAAGAAGAAGATAAATATATGTAAAATATTATTCGTCAGAAAAATATCCTTTTTTGTTACCTTTTTTTTTTATACAATGAATCGTTTTCTTTTTGCAACATTTTTATCCTTTTTGTGTTTTTTAAAATTAAATTTATATTAATGTGATATTTAAAAAAAAAAAAACAAATTTTTAAGTGCATTTTATATGCAACAATAGTATAATATTTGGGAAGAAGCAGTACAAATAGAATTTTTTTTTACAAACAATATATGTATGTATATTATAAAATGTTTGATAATTAAAGAACAATTTAATTTAATTTATTTTTATAACATTATTTATTATTTATCATTTTTTTTTTTTTTTTTTTTATTTAAATTATTACAATTTGTAAAAGAGAACAATATTATGAATTTAAAGTTAAAAGATTGAAAAAAAAAATTCTTTCATTCTGGTAGTCACATTCACAACAAGTAGTATTATTTGAAGTTTTTACTGATGGTATGACTTTTATTGCTTTTATTAATAATTATAATTTTTTTTATCATTCTAACTTCTTGATAGATTTATTGTATATTTTTTTAATAAAAATCTCCAAAAAGCTTGAAAATCTTTTCAAGACTAATTTTCATACTGAGTTTATTAAGATTAAATTTACAATTCACACACAGTATTTGAAGTGCTAACGTTTGAAATATAATTCTAATAAATGACTTTGACTAAATCTATTACTATATGTTTTTTTTTTTTTTACGAAGGATGGTGGAAAACATCAAAAGTCACGTAAAGGAACTGCACGAGGTTCCTTTGAGTAGTGTTGTAGTGTTAGACTCTAACCAACCAAAACCACCCCCTTTAAAACCAAACTTTAGGATGGGTCCTTTAATACATAATAATATAATGTACAGCTTGGTGTTGGGGAAAAGGATGAGACAAGGATTTCTTGGGAAATTTGTTTTAGGATAATTGGAATTATGGAGGATGAAGGAAAATATTTAGAATTTTATTTTAATTGCTTCGATGATTGATTTATTATTGATTAAATTGATATAAGTGCTTGGATGCACGAGTACAGTTTAAATTCACTTTTACCAAAATAGTGTTTCTGATTTTTTTTAATCATTTTGAAAAATTTTAAAAAATCAGCATGTTAAAGTTTGTTTAAAATCTTATAAATATACTGCAGACATTCTTCAAATTAAAATTATTAAAGTTTTACAATAAATCAAATCATTGATAAATTTTTCTACCCATATTAGATCCTCTTAATCGCTATTCTCAGTTCAGTTCTCATGTTTTTTTTTTTGCTCCTATTAATTCAAAGAAGCTTGAATCTTTTTTCTTAAAAGTGTTTGTTAAATCTTTAAAAGAATAAAAAAGTTTAGGAAAAATAAAAATTTTAGAAAAAAATTAGATAATTAAAATTTGTGCATTCATTCTAATTTTTAACTTAAGTTTATATATACACTCTTACGGCTTTATTTTTGTTTTTACTAAAATATCTGACTCTGAGCATCTCTGAGTGTACCTTGAATTTTACTAAATAATTACAATTAAAAGTATTAACTTCATTTTTTTTTATATTATATCATCCAGATATAAATATCTGCCGATATTTTTAGGATCCTTTTGCCTTTAGACCATATCAGTACAATTATTCAATTATAATTATATAACTTAATTTTTGTTTAATCTATCAATCACCACCTAAAAGTAGGCAATAAAAATTTAAAATTTTTTTTTTTTTTAATTAGGAAATTAAATTGAGGGGTAGCCTAGTCGGTAGGTGTGTGGCGTATTAACCGAAGGAGTGTGGGTTCGATCTCTGCACAGGTCGTAAGTGTTTTTTTTCTTTACATACCCCTCTTACGACCAAATATAATGTAAATATATAGTATATAATATAAATAAAAGAAATAATATTAGTATATAATTTAATAATAGTATAAAAACCTATAATGGCCTCGGTAGCCGATGGTTCAATAATATTGCATTACATTTATTTATGTAATAATAATATAAAAAAATAAAATAAATAAATAAAATTAAATTGCAGATTTTAATTTTTTATTCTGTTAATCAGTTCTTTTAACGAACGAAAATTTAAAATGTAAATTTTAATATTTACAACTTTTTCAATAGAATGTTCACACATTTATTATACGTATATATCTCTATATAATAACTTATTTTTATAGCTTGGAACTGTTTCATGAAAACAAAAAATCATATCTTTTACTATTTCTCTAAAATATATATTTAATTTATTTTAAAATTATTTTTTTTTTTTTTATATATATATGTATGTATGTATATATATTTTTAATTTATTTTAAAATTATTTTATTTTTTTTTTATATAAATATAATAATATAAAGTATAGTTAAAATATAGTGTTAGTAACATCATGTTGTTGATGTCCTGTTTCATTTTTCCGCTTTTATTTTTTTTTTTTATAATCTTGAATTCTTAATGGTAAGGTGTTTCTACTAAAGTTACATAAGAGTTATTTCTGCATTCTTAATGTATCCTGTCGTTTGTTTTTTTCTTTTTTTGTATATTGTTTCTACTTTATTATAACTTTCTGTTTTGTTGTTGTCTTTTTGAAATTAATGTGCAGAATACAAGGATAATGAACAAAAATATAATTAAAAATGAAGTGACATTTTTATTTTTATTATCATTAAACTGGTATAATAAAACACAATTATTATAGAGAAATGTTAAATTCATTTTTCGTTTAGACATTTCTGAAAAGTATTTTCTTTCCTATATTATGTTGATAGTTCAAGAGTATAAAATATTTAACAGAACAGAACACAACGGAAACTTTATTGTTGTTATAAAATAAAGTTTGTGCTAGATTTCTTCATTCTATAATCCCTGCAAATCCAGTTTCTTTTTAATTCTTTGTCTATAATTCTGCTGCAAGTGTTTTCTGACATTCAATTAAATACTAGTACGCAAATAATTGGAATATTTCTACTTACATTAATTTAATTTCTATAATAATAGCTTTCGATAGAGCTGAACAATTTTGTAATATTCTATATTCTATTAGCTACAATATTTATTAATATACCTATTAAGTGAAAAACTAAAATTACACTCTCATATAGCGAATGTAGTTAAAATATTTTTCGAAATAAAATTGACGGAACAACGAACTACCGCCGTACATTTGTTTTTACAACTGCAAATTAAGTAAACATTTCAGAGAGATCGTCAAGATAAATGTTATGCTACATATCCTGCTTTAAGCTTTTTTTTCTTTTTATTTAAAGTGTCAACATTACTAAAATACAAAAACAAAAACTACAATTTTCGTCATTTTTACTACAAAATGCTTTTTTGTGTTTTTCTAAACAAATATATACATATATACATATATTATTGTTCTTTTATTTTTCATTGGGTTGCATTTTCGTATAAATTAGAAAATTATGTCATTCTGAAAAATATTTTTCTTTCTCCTTATCTAGATCCTGTATTATTAGACTACAAGTCAAGTAGTAAATATCCGGTTCATCTTAAATTTTAAAAAATTTTGTACTATTATTTTGTAGGAATTATTTTGTACTATATATTAAGTATTAACAATGCGTTTTTGTTTGCATATCATCTTGATATCCTATATAAAAAAAATAATAATGTTCTTTTAATTGTTAAGAATCATACCAACATGTATAAAAATAGCCTAAAATTTTTTTATTCTTTTAACATTTTTGCACTCATGTTTTCCCACTAGTTTATTTCTACCTTTAGGCATTTGATTACATACAGACAGGCATTTAAATTTAACTTTATTTTAAATAACAAAAGAAAAATGTAACAATAAATTAAAAATATACAATTACAAATCGAAATTAAGGGGATGGAGGGAATTAAATTTATTTTCACAAAAAAAAAGAAGTAACATAATCAAACTTCTACTTTACCTTTTGAATTATAAAAAAAAAAATATTTAATTTTGTTTTAAATAACAATAATTTAAATGAAAAATTAAGATTCATCTGCATTTATTTTGACATTTTTATTTTATTCATTAGTTTATTTTTTGTTACTTTTATAAAACAAAAATCTAATAATTGATACTCTTCCCCTTTAAACTGTTTTTGTATTGCAATCACAAGAGTAGACGATGTCATTAAATCATTATGAGAAATTCTTTTTCGAAATCTGATTTCAAACATACTTAACTTTAAAATCTAAAAGTTGATTATTATTTAACCGAAATTTTTAATTTAGTATCAATATGGGCAGATACATACTTTACTATCATCTAATCTATTAGAAATCTAGAGAGTTCAATTAACTCCATTTTTAATTTTCCCATATTAATTATTTAAATGGATGATTCGTCTCTGGTAGACTGGTAAACTAACTATACTTCAATATCATTTGATATTATTAAAATTCTCCGAATTTTGTGAAACTTTTCATTCGTCCATGTATATTTAGGTACAAACCATGTACCGGCACTATTTACTAGCAGTTTAATGATTTTCGTCAAAATGTAATTTCTTTTTTGAATTGAACTAAATCTTCTAAATTCATTTTTGAATTTAATACTTTTAGCATTCGTTACTTTTGTGTTTACGGTACGGTGTATTCAGTCTCCGAAACATTTAATCGCCTTCGTTGTTTTACATTCACCGTGGTTACGTACATTCCTTACTTTTAAAACAATTATTATAGTAATGTTAAAGACATCATAGACACTACGTAATAGGTATTTGTTTTCTTTTCTTAAGTGCATTTACATATAACTTTTCTAGCACATTGTGGTTTGAAAAATGATTTCCCTCAAATTAAGTTTTAATTTTATAAAAAAAAAAAACGAGAAAGAATACAGTTGCCTTATCAACTCTTAAAATTTTATTTTTTTAGCGCTGTTAGAGCAACTCTTAAAATTTTTTTTTTAGCCAAATTTTAGCGCTGACGGCTAACACTGAACCATATTTTCAAACTAATTATAGATAATAAATAACAAATAAAAATTTTTAGAAGTACCTATCAGAAAATTTTTAATGTATGTATCTAATATCTACTCACAAAACTTCGAAAAATTTGCTTAATGCTCTACACCGTTAAAAATAGAATAATGAAATATTAACCACGGATAGGTGGTTGGTAATGTAATAAAACAACTTTTTTTTTGTATCTCCGCCACTAAGTACCTATCTTATTATAAAATTTAAAAAAACAACTACAAATTGTAGAGCACAGTATTCTAAGTTATTTTTATTGTCTTTCTAAAAATATGCGTCTTTAACCTTTAAGTTTCATTTTACCTTGTTTTATTTTTGTATACCTTTCGTTTAAATTTAAAAATTAGATAACTAAACTCTAAACATACTTAAATCTAAAATCATTTTCATATTGATATTGTTTTCATATTATAAAAATCACAGAAATCTTTCATACATACGTAAGTACATATACATATGTATGTATATATTAAAAAGTTTTAATATCTAAATCGATATTAATTAATTTTGTTTTCTTTCCGTTTTTTCCGTCCCTCCGTTCTTCAATTGTTGTTTAAAATAAAATTTTTACATATGTGCATACATAGATGTAACTTTGCTTAGTAAATATACGACGCTATATATATATATATATTACATAACATACAAACGTATGTATTCTTATTTCTTATTATATCATTCAAGCCATTCAAGAATATGTCCCTATGCATACATAATATATATATGTTATAAATCTTTAAAGCAACCGTTACATTTTTTATTTATTTCAATTTGTTTTGTATTACTCATCGTTCATCAAAAACAAAAAGAGAAAGGAAAAAAGTCATATAAATTCTTGTCATACAGAAATTTTGTATGGAAAGTTGTCATACTCCAGTGAAATGCCGCGTACTACTATATTCCTGCTATGAATTATGTACTCCATTTTCAGATTTTGGAAAATATCGAACAGAAAGTCAGCTCGCAAAATTGTTTTTGCTTCCAACAAATAACAATACTAAATTTTTTTGTCGTTTTTGCTTGAATCGATAAAAAAAAAATCTAAAAAGTTTAAGACAAAATTAAAATAATAAAATTCTGAACTTAATCCTGAACTTATTTTATATGTTAATGTATGTA
The DNA here is from genome assembly GCA_947095535.1 of Poecilobothrus nobilitatus. NCBI lineage: Eukaryota > Metazoa > Arthropoda > Insecta > Diptera > Dolichopodidae > Poecilobothrus > Poecilobothrus nobilitatus. The sequence continues at coordinate 56,395,347 of OX352774.1, forward strand.
AATCGTGATTGTGAATTGTTCTTAAAAGTTAGTGGTTTTTAGCGAAACCGTAAATATGTATTATTCTTAGTAGCTTTGCAATAGATTATCAAAACTTCAAAATTTAAATTAAAAAAAGTAAACAAAAAAACCGATCAAAGAAACAAATGCTTAAGTTTTTATTTGAAAATTAGTGCAATTTCAAAATTTTTAAAAAGTATTTTGAGTTTTCCACATAGCTCTACAACAGAGAGTATTTTTTAATGTGAACTTAATAAAAATAAAATTAAGAAATTTATTAAATGTGGACACTGTAAGTGAAATTTTTTTAACGCAATGAACTTAAGAAGCGTGCAATTTTGTTTAATTTTTTTTCCAATTTATATATGTAGTTTATAATGTGAAATATTTATCTTAGTATTTTTTTTAAATTGAAGAAAACTGAAATAATATTTTTAAAAATACAGTTTTGGCTTTTATTACATAAAATAAATAGTCGCATATAATATTTATCACATTGGAAAATGTACTCCGTTCCAATGATAAATACTCCTTTTTTAGATACTAAAACACCTCTCTCCAAAAGTCAAACGACAGCACTAATTGACCATGTTGTATAACAGTATAAGTGTATAACACAATAGTAACGAATAACGAAACAGAATGACAGCGTAAATTTTGGTTCGTACTTCGTATTATGAAAATTATAAAATGAGAAATCTACATTCTCAATAAGCGCCATAGCCGATGAGTTATGGATCAGAATTTAACCATTTGAATGCAAATACTAAGTGTAATTTTTCAATGAGAAAAAGTTTGAAAAAAGACATTTTAAACAACATTTTTGGATCTTTTATTTTTTTGTTGTAGGAAAATTTGATATTTTTTGATATATTGTCAAAAAACATTATTAAACAAAACGTTATTTTTATTCATAAATATGAATTTCAAAATACCCAAACAGCAACTACTTTTCCGTTAAGTGCTTAAAAACTTCTTCATTTTTATGCAAAGCAGCTTATTTCTTTTCATTATTTATTAGTTAAAATATCTTTAAAATTTCTAGTTTCGATTAAGTAAAATATTTTACTATAATATTTCAAAACCCATATTTTTTAATTTTTTCGCTTCAATAATGCATTGTACAATCTAATTTTATATGCCTTCTGCAGCCAGGCAGCCTTCTGGAAACAATGTTTATCAAACGTAATCCGTGTTGCCAAATTGATTCTTTGGGAGTTATTTTTAACTCCTTAATTCTTTTATTAACTCCTAAAATAATGTAATTGCTCTTTCATTCTGTTTTGACTCCCAGTTTAACTCCGTAAAGCTTTGAACTTCTAAATTATATTTTCCATTGCGTTTATCTATTGCATAAATGAAATATTTACACTACGATTGCTACTTGATACATTTTGCTACTACAATCAAACAGAAACCAAAAACGTGCCCATTACTTGTCAAGTTGTATACTTATATTCAAAACTACACAGTCAGTACGTTTGTATTCAAAACAAGTGTTGTTTATGTTTTGAATCCATTCAAAAGACATTTAATGTTTGTCATTTAATGCAAAAAATTGTTTTCATTTTCAAATTTGTTTATTTGTTTGTTTGATTGGATTGGATACCTAATGAAATCGTTTTAGATTTAGATGAAATCTCCACCTTAGACTAGTCATTAATAAATTATAATAATCATATCTTGGTGAAGATTATAATATTAATTAAAATTTTTTTATTTTTTGTTATTATTACTTTTTTTATTTTGTTGAATATTGATGAATTTTTTTATTTTGTGATAAAAAATCATTTTCAAAATACATAATGTTTAAATATTTAAAAAGAATTCTGTTTTTGTTTAATAAACATATTTTTAAGATTTTTTGGATGTGACTCCCTAAGTTTGAAAACGACTCCCAAAATTAGAAGTTTTGACTCTCGACTAGTTTTTTAATTTGGCGATTATCGGTCGTAATGTAAACATTTTCCAATTTCATTTCTACTTGTTCCATTTTTTTGACAATTCAAGTTGTCACTGTCACTTAAGATTCTTGTTACTACAAATCGGATATTTAACAAATGTCAAAATTAAAAATTAATTTGAAACGAAAACTAAAAAGTTACACGTAGATTGTAAATAAAGTAATGGATATAAATATGATGGTAAAATATTAATTAATAATTGTTTTGCATAAAAATGTATATTTAAATTATTGTTTTATTAATTAAGGAGCCAACGCTTAATATTATAAAAGGAATGTGTATTATGGATAATGATGGAAATCGAATCTTGGCCAAATATTATGATAAGAATATTTTGCCAACAGTTAAAGAACAAAAAGCATTTGAAAAGAATCTATTTAATAAAACACATCGATCAAATACAGATATTATCATGTTGGATGGTTTAACATGTGTCTATAAAAGTAATGTTGATTTATTTTTTTATGTAATGGGTACAGCATATGAAAATGAATTAATTTTGATGTCTGTATTAAATTGTTTATTTGATTCAATTTGTTTAATATTAAAAAAAAATGTTGAAAAGAGAACTGTAATGGAAAATTTAGAAATTATTATGTTGACATTCGATGAAATTTGTGATGGAGGGTAAATTTTAATCATAAATCGAATAATTTACTTTAGTTCAAAAATTATACTTATATCGTTTTTTAGAATAATTTTAGATGCTGATCCATCATCTGTAATAAAACGTGTTGATTTAAGAAATGATGACATTCCAATTGGAGAGCAAACTGTAGCTCAGGTAACAAATGCAATTCATGGGTTATTTTGGTAGCATAAGTATTAATAATACATATTTTTCTTTATAATTTTATAATTCAAGAAAATGACAAAATTATAAATTTTATCTTTTTTTTTGGGAAATATTGAAATTTTTATTTTAATGTTTTTATAGTTTCGTTGCTTTTTGTATTATAAAAAAAGGCTTTAATAATTATAAAATTTTTATTTTATTTTAATAATTTTTAAATGGAGATTCATAATTAAAAGTTATATTTTCACATTTATTCATTTTTTATTGAAAAATAAAAAAAAAAATCATACAAAACACAAAAATAACTAATCCAATAACGTTAATAAATTATAATGAATTTTCTTATATCTTTAATTTTATTTTTTCGTAATTTTATTTTTATTCTGTAGGTGTTACAGTCGGCGAGGGAACAACTTAAGTGGTCGTTACTTAAATAAATGCATAAACAATAATTTTTAATAATATTTAAGAAATAACAATAAGAAAATGAAAATAATATATAATAAAATTAATAAAAAAAAGATAAGTTAATTATTTTCAAAAAATCCATATACATAATATTATACAATGCATTTTTAAATCAAATAGAAAGAAAAAGTATTATGAAAAATTGTAGTTTAATATCTTTTACACATTCACAAAGGAAATACATTTAGAAAGCAGGGAAGGTTTATTAATAACAAAAATAAAATTTTAATACATATCTCATTTTATATCCATTCACTATACATATACAATATATATATAGACTATTGTTGTATTTTAGAGTTAGCCTAGCCTTTAGAGTTGTATTCAACGTTTATTTATTATTTTTCAGAAGATTTAAACTTAACTAAATCCAAGGCCTACAACTCGTGGTATTCCCATTCTTATTAGTAATTATTTAAAACTCTTCAACTTTTAAAAATTGTCTGAGTTATGTTTAAAAATTATCTGATCACTTTAAGCCACCTTTATAAATTTATTTATTTCAATTAGTCACATATCCTGTTATAATTTAACGTATATTTAAATTTAATATAAAAAAAACTTCAAAATTTTTGATTGTTTATCTATGAAATACATATATCATAAATGTTATAGATATATCTAATATCTACATACATGTATATTCTATTATCACGCTTCTAAAAAAAATATCCTTACATTTTGTGATTACAGTTTTACAATTTGTACATTAAATAATATCCATTTTTAAAATGATTTCCCTGTTTTCTATATTCAGATAAGAAAATTATGATAAAATACTTTTTTCTATTGAATAACATAATACACGAGGCTGGTAGTTGATTGTTAATGTACCGAATACCGATTAATAAACATTTTACAATACATTCAATAAAAAAAAATTAAATTTTTTTGTTGTATACTTAGTACGTGCTCTTAAAGTTTTGTTACATGATTGGTTACTTAAGAGGAAACGATCTACATAATCCGAAATGAAAGAAATATCATCTTAATTAGATAAAATAAAAGAGAATAGAAAAATTGGGTACATATTATAAATATATTATGTATATACATATGTTTGTGTGTAGAACCAGAACTAAAATATTTATTCTCTTTTTTTTGTATTAAAAGTATGAAATAAAGTTTTAATGAATGCATAAAACTGCTTTTTTTACTTAAAAATTAAACAAATTATTCCATAATATATTATCTGTAAGCAATCAACTAACACCTAGTCTAAACTCTTTAAATTTTCGAAATAATTTTAATTATCTCAATCATCATAATTGGTAGAATGATTTACAGTCCTTGACTTCTTGCAGTGTTAATTGTTTATAATTTAACTTATCTTCTGAATAGGTTTAAACCTTTAAAACTGAAAGAAAGAACTAAAAAATAAGAAATATGTTCAAAAAACTGTTCATATGAATTTGTTTTAAAAACTTGTATCATAATATAATTTATTATAATATTTTACCCACAATTAAGATGAGCATCAAAATTATTATTTTATACAGAATATTATGTTATTTTTTGCAATCCTTTCTTTTTTTGGTTCCTTTCATTCCCTTTTGTGCTTTTTTGTAACATTGATCTTTTTTAAATTTTTACTATCAATATTTTGATAAGTGAACTAATTAATTTAATGAAGTTTTTTTTGGCTTCTAATTGCATGAATAGAACCCTTTTTCTGTAAGTTACTAATGTATCACTGTATGTATGTATGTAGAAAATACAAAATGATTTGATTAATTTTGTAATTTTTTTAAAAAAATTAAAATAAAACATTACAATCATATGATTTCTAAGCTGATTCTTAATTCTAATTGTTATTGAGATGGCTATTAATTTGGAAACATAAATGATTATTAAACTTTCTTAATATAAAATGAATGAATGAAAATATTAAAATATTATTTAAAAATTATATAAATTTAATTTTGTATTAATTTGTGTGACTAAATTTGATATAAATTTGAATCGAATGTTATCTTTTTACCCCCTTTTTTTACCCATTAAATTGATGTTTTTTTTAATTCTAAAAATAGGCAATCTCTTAACAACTATAAATATATTTTTAATTGAATTGATTTATTTTCTATTTTATTTAGCAGCAATAAATGTTTCGTTTTCACCTATCTTTTCTTCTACAATACTTGAACTTATCTTCCATTCCGTTTTTTCAATTATGTACATATTATAAGTATGTATGTACTTGGAAAAAAATTGATTAATTTTAAATTTACTACAATAATTTAAAGTTATGTCATAAAAAAAAACACGAAAATAAAAATAAATAAGTAACGGGTATTAATCATAAATTTGCATTAAACCTCTTGTTTTACACTTTTATTTGTTTAGTCAGGATGGATCATAATTTTTATTATATAATTAATTTCTAAATATTTCTATTTTATGTTACAGTTTTTCTAAAAATGCCCGATCAATCTATCTGTCTTTCTTTTTCTAAAAATACCAAATTTCAAAACTTTTAAAACAAAATGACAAGATAATGCTTAAAGATTATTCAAGGTGTTGAAGAGTTCCAGTGATTTAATTTATAGAATTTTGATATATCTGAATCATGGCGTAGCGGTTAAGCCACTAGCTATTCAATCAGGAGGGTCTTGGATTCAAACCCGGATGGACCATATCAAAAATAAGTAGTAATTTTATATCGTAATATGTTTATCGTATAATTATCATAATAATAATAATATAGCTGCTGTGCAACAACTTTTGGTTAAGTCATGCAGGTAGGTGTTATATACTGCTGCAAGTTATAATCCCCTGATGACCGTGACTCTGTAATAAATAATAATAAAATTATAATAATTAATACTAACCCCAATAATAATAGCTACAGTGACAGCGGGATTGCATTCAATTATTACCTCATGTAGGAAGGTGTTTATATACTACTGCATATTGTACATACTGTTGATGGCAAAATAGTAATAATAATAGGCAGTTTCATTCTTCCCTTACAGTCTCACTCCGCGAATTTAATGTTTCCCAATCCTATTCCTATGGTCTATTACCCCTACTCCATAGCCAATATAATGCGTCAGTAATTAAAATTTCATTCCATTATAAATTTATGTTTATGTAAATTTATGTAATTAAAATTTCATTCCATTATATTCTTGGCTATCCCATGGCTAAATGGGAAGATGGGTTCAGTCAGTAATAATCTGACACTACCAAGGGGGTACTCTTCGTCTCTTTGGTAAATTCCCAACTCCCTTAAGGTAAAAACTGTATATTATATAATTTAACCAAGCTGTAAATTTACCAGTTTTCCTAAGTATAAATTGTTTGAATAACGTTAGATTTCTAAAAGACCTTAAAAATTTTCATGAATTTTTTTACCAATTTTTAGCATTCCATATATATTTCCAATTTTATTTTAATATATTAAAAATTGTACAATCTTTCGAAATTTTCGTTGTGAAACGATTCTTATTTTTCATTTATTTCTTTCTTATATTATATATTATTTATTTATTTTTATAAATTTACACTGAGACTTTTTATCACAGTTTAATATAATATATCTTAATATAAATCAGACTATTATTAAATCCAGTAAAAAAACAATGAACTTTTCTTTGATAAAATTCAATAATTCAATAAATATAAGAATAAGTTTCCTGCAATATAAAGGACATAAAGGTAAAGTTATATTTCATTTCATAAAGTAAAACTATTTCAAAAAAAATACAAAGATATATTATCTAAAATAAAATCAAATATTGAAAAGTAAAAGAAAGTATGTTGCAGTTTATTGTATAGAAATGATCAACATGATCAATTAGAAGCTTTTTTTAATTAATAAGATTTTATTGAATGAAAAATTCAGAAAAATTTTATCAGATTGCATTTATCAGTTCTTCTATTAATATATTTATCTGTCCAATATTTTTGTTTTATTATTTGGACATTCTTGTTTTGAAATAAAAACTACATCTCTGCTCTTTTTAACGCGAAAAGCAAAAGAATGTTAAAAGTTCCCCTGTACGTACAAGATGGTACAATTATGTATACATAAAACAATCTACATATACCCGTGTTTTTTTTTTTTAAAATATGTATTTTTTTAAAATAAAGCAATAATTATTATATCATGTACATACAATTATATATACAGTGGCTCAGAATTAAAAACGTACAAAAAATTTGTAATGATAAAAACTGCCACATAACATTAAAAAATTTTCAATATTCATTTAATTAAAACTCTTAAACGGAGTTAATTAAAAACTCTTAAAACGGAGTTTAATTAAAACTCTTGAGAGCGGAAAATTAAACAATTTGAAAGTAGCAACCAAAAAAAATTTAGTTATCGTTGTTTTTATTATGCTGCAAAATACACAATGGAGCAGGTTTTAGAACAGGTCCGCGGACTTGATAATTTGTATCGTATATGGGCAAGTTGTAAAACAATTTTGATGGTTGGAAAGTTGGTTGGATTAATATCAAAAAATTTTGATTTTTGTGGGCGGTGTCTTTGGTTTGTGGTTGAGTTGTATCGTGTATGGGCAAGTTGTACAACTTTAATATCATTTTAACATTGAGATGTTTTGATTTGAGAAAATAATAAAAATATAAAATACATAATTAAAATGATTGTATGATATAGGTTGGATATGTGTATTACTGCAACCTAGTCCGCCGTGTATGGACAGCATTATGAGTTTCATTAAAGAAAAAGTGCTGTAAAGTTCTGTTTCTGACAATTATGTAAAATTAAAAAAGCATTTATGGCTCACATCCAAAACGAAAAGAATCCACCCTTTATGGATTGTATTGATTATACCAAATAAAGATTAAAAAAAGCATTCATTATTTAATTTTAGCTTAGGAGATTTAAACATTGCGATTTCAAACTACGGAGTTTATTTGAATTTGGAAATTTACTGAAACTGGTGCATTTTATCAGCGGAAACTAAATCTATTTCATCTGCTAAAACTAGTTTATATCTTCTATTCCTATGTACAAAAGATTTAAAGAATATGCTCGAAATTAAATTAAAATTGCTCAAAGATTCTTTTCAAATGTAGAAACAGCCAAAAAATTATTTTTAATTATCTGAAAGATCATAACCAAAAATATAATTGTCGTAAACAATGACAGTTTTTTATTTGGTTGGATTAAATATATAAGCTGCTTAAGGTTCTATTTTGGATTTCTTCAAACTATATGTGTATGTAAATCAATAACGGTTAGTTTTAGATTTATTATTTATATAAGAGTTATAATATAAAATTAGCACTGATTAAACGCTTTTATAATATTAATCAAATTTTCAAAGAGAAACGTAAGTACGTCAAATGAAGTAAAATAAATGATTCCCAACAGTCAACACTCAACAGTATCAGTTGAAAGTGTTGTGGCAAAGCTCTAAAATGTTTGCGCTCCTTTTACACGAACGCAAACATTATAGAGTTGAGGTAGTTGGTAAATGGAACGTTAATTTAACACAATAGTATTTTTACTCCTATCTACTCTTTCAAAAAGGCTGGTGTAGTTGTTAATAGTTAGAAAAGAGTAGTTTAAAGGAACTTTGTAAAAGGAACACAAACAATACTCTTTAATAGAGAATAGTATATATGAAAATATGTATATACTAAACCCTATATATTATCTACTTTCTAGAAAATAATATGTAATTCTATATTTAATTGCAATATGAATATATTAATTAATATTTAAATGAATTTTAAAATTTTTACTCGATTTTATTTACGAATTGCTGTATATTTTAATTATAACATAAAAGTATATGTACATGTACATAATATAATAATGATATAATTATAATTCTATATGATCATTTTTTTGATGATGTATTTATTACTTTTTACACGGTAAAGCTATCATGTTCTTTATAAATGTTTGATAAAACACAGAAACATTATCTAATCAATTAAAAATAAAAATTTAAAAAAAAAAAATATATAAAATTTTTTTTTTTTTTTCATAAATTCATATAAAGATTCATTTGTACATATAATATGTACGTATGAAACCATCATAATACAATACAGTACTATAGATAGTACATTACATACCATACTACAAATACATATACCACCTATAGTAAAGATAAAATAATAATCAAAAAAGAATAATAATAATTTGTATTTAATATCAAGTACTTATTTCAAATTTCTTTAGTTGTTTCTCTCGTTTTCAATTGAAATCTTTAAATTCTTCTTAAGTTTATACGGAATAAAAAAATTAAAAAAAAAAAAAAAAAAAAAACAGAAAAAACGGAAAGTAAAACTTAGAAAAATTTAAAATTTCATTAATATTGTTTAACAACCAGCATAAAAGGAATTCTCAATAACACTATATCCAAAACAAATATTAAGGATTTAATTATTAACGGTATAAATTTATTAAATTTAAAAACAAAAAATTTTTTCTTTTAATTTCTTTAATTTTAAATTATTTTCGTACAGTGGCACTCATAATAGCATGAATATAAATGTTAATGAAACAATGTAAATTTTGAGAGCCATAAAAATTGAAATTACTGACTAAATTCTGACATGGACTAATTTTTTTTTTTTGGTAACGTAAGCTGTTGCTGACATGAAAAAAAAATCAGTATTAAGTTGAATGTTTATTAAATGTTATAAGTGTTGCAAGGCAAACTATAATTAACGTCAAAAAAATTTAAAAATTATTTTTAATAATTTAATTTTTTTTTTTTTTTATAATTGTTAAAAATGATGATGACTAATGGAAAAACCTCTTTTCAATTGAGTATCGAAGATAAGAATACGTTTTGATACTCTTATAAATTATAACAATTAACACGTAAAAAAGTTTCACGTCATAAAAATGAAGTGTGTGTGCGGCGCGGGTCAATAAAAAAAAACAATTTGTTCTAAAACAAATATTATTATTTTTAGAAAAGAAATTTTTTTTTTCTGTTAATACTTTAATCTTATCATAAACTAACATTTTAATTATTAATCGGAAATTACGATTTAATAATTAATTGTTAAAATATGTGAAATAACAAACAAATATTAATAAAAAAAAAAATAAAAATAAATAAATATTAAATAAAAAAATTAGAACGGCATGTACGTAATATTGTATATATATATGTTACATTTGGTCATAGTATTTATAGATAAGTTTATTAAGTGTATGTATACAAATATATGTATGTACATATATGTACTTCAATTTCGGTGAATTCCATTTATGATTCTTAATTCATTCAATTAATTCTTATAGTCCTTCTAGAACAGTTTTGATATTTATTATCGTTCATTTATCATCATAGTCAGATTCTAGATTCAAGATCTAAAATCCAAATTCAGATTTCATCATTTTAAATCATATCAATTAAAACAACATCAAATCGCAACGCAGTGTAGCAGCATTTAAAAAATAAAACAAATAAAAGTAACAGTAAGTCGATGCAACCGACTTATTTATACCCTACACCTAAAAAATTCAAATTAAATTAAAAATCCATAAGTTATTTTAGTTAGTATTTAATACAAGCTAAAAAAAATAAATGCTGTTACAACCTTTGTACAAAATTTCAGATTTCTATCTTTATTAAATTCGAAGATATGGTTGTTAGGTCTTGGGAAGTGTGTAAAGGCACGCGGACCACCCCTTCAATTCATGTCAAGTTTTAGCCAAATCAGGAATTCAGGAAACAACACCCTCGTATCAAATTTGAAGTTTCTATCTTTATTAATTTCGAAGATATGCGTATTCGGTTTTGGGAGTTGTATGGGAGGTACCCGAACCCATGGTCCGATTTCGCCCATTTGGCAATCGCCGCCTTACTTTAGTCATTGTTAACCTACAGTATAAATTACATCAAGATAGCATAATTATTTTTTGAGTTATCGTGCGTACTGACGGACTGACGGACATCGCTAAATCGACTCAGGAGGTGATCCTGATTCAGAATATATATACATGTCCATATCTAACTCGCTTCCTTTTGGTGGTTACAAACACCATACCAAAGTTAATATACACTATACTTTAAGTGTAGTAGGGTATAAAAATGTATATTTTTTTCTATTCGTTTCTAGAAAAAAAACAAACAAAAGGATTTAAGGTGAAAACTTTGAAAATGTTGTATTTTAAATGCAGAATTTTATTACGAGAAATTAATTAAAATCCAATTTTCATAAATCAGCCAAAATTTAATACATATTATCATGAACATTTTAGAAACGTTATACTCCATACCATATTTTTAGATCTTGAATTTTAGAATGAATTTCATAACATTCATATTTTTAAAATTTTTCAATACCGTTGTATTCAGACCGTAAGTTAGAAAAGTAAATGTTCTTAGAGTTTAATTGCAGAAATTAAATAGAATCCTTATAGACTGAAATAAATTTCGATATTTTAAATTTTAATAAATGTTTTTTTTTCGAAATGACCAATGACCATATAATATATATGTTTCGATAACTCAAGTAACTGCGTAAACCAACAGCAACAAACAGACTCAACAAGATTTAATTAAATTTTTAAAGCAAGTAGATTAGCAACAGAAACGATCAAAAATTTGGCCTATCTAAGACATACATATATAAAATCTTATTATTAAGTAAACAATTTTATCTAGTTATGACCATAAACCGTTAAAATTCACCTTAGCCGCTCAGTAGTGTAAAATAAATATTGAAAAACTTCCAAACTTCCAAATAAAATTATTATAGAATCGAAAAAATATGGAAATAAAAAATCTAATTAAAATTTTGGATTATTTCCAAAAAAAAAAAACTGTAACAAAATTTTGTAAAAATATTTATTATTTCTTAAATAAAATTTTTAAAATTTGTAATAATAATAAGTGGATTTAATACATAAAAATATTTTTTTGTTTTATTTTTGAAATAATCGTTCATTTGAAATTCCAGAATAGTTAAAAAGAAAATAATGTTTCATTAAAGAATAAACAGAAATAATTATTATAGAATTAAAAATTAATTAACAAAAAAATTTTCTTATTATTTAGTTAATAACGAAAATATCTTGTAAATGTATAATTATTGTCGGATTGATAAAAACATAAAAAATTGGATGGGATTGGTCATATTCAATGAATAAATACAGATTTATGTATCTAAATTTATATACTGAACAGAAATTTAAAGTGTGGTTGAATGTTTTTAGCTAGAATATTTTAAAGTGCAATCAATGATCATATAATTCAAAAAAAAAATATATATATATACATATATATATATACATATACACATATATAATAAAAGATCGAAAATATGCTTGAAAAGAGAGATTTATTGATGTTGTATTTAAATTTATTAATACGGTGCAATTTTATAATTCCAATTCATGTACATGTTCTGGTACACATTTTCACATTTATTTCCAAACCATTTTTAATAGATGGTCTCTACTAAAAAGATGTTCCTTTTTATTTTGTCCTTCCTTATAACTTTTCAATTCTATTAGTGCTATTGCGTTATTACTCGCAGAATATTTTTAATTTTATTTTATTGCGTCCAGATTCTTATATAATAGACAATAGTATATTTATATGTATGTATGTATACATTATAGATATGTATGTACATTTAAACTTTTTTTGTTTTTAATTTCTCATTCAATATAATAACATTTTTTTTTTATTTCAGATGTTAGGCTGTCTTAGACCTCGAAATGATCAAATATTACAATCACGTCGTATAGAAGAAGAATTGCATAAAATTCATAAAGAATTTAAGAATGCAATTAAAATATTATTATTAGGTACTGCTGAATCTGGTAAAACAACAGTTATAAAACAAATGAAAATATTACATATTAATGGATTTTCAGATAAGTAAGTTAATAAAATTCAAAATAAAAATAATTTTATTATTAAATTTTTTTTTTGTAGAGAAAGAATGGAAAAAAAATCTGAAATTCAATGGAATATATTTGATGCAATTTATGTTTTAGTTAAAGAAATGAATTTTTTAAATTTAGATTTTGAATCAAATAGCTGTAAAAAAAGTTCATATTATATTTTAGAATTAAGTGATAAACCAAATCATGAAACATTTTCTAATTTAATGTACAAAGATCATGTTTTAAATTTATGGAGTAATCAAAATGTTAGAAATTTTTTTAAATATCGTTCAAATGAATTACATTTAAGTGATAGTGCTAAATAGTAAGTATCTATATATTATATTTACATAAATAATTTATATTATTACATTATTTTTATTTAAAAAAGATAATTGCAAAAGATTTAATAAAGATTAAAAAAAAAATTGCATACTTTTAGTTTTTTAGATAATTTTGAAAGAATCGCAATGCCTGATTATATACCAACGACTGAAGATATTTTACATAGTAGAAAAATTACAACGGGAATTCATCAGATTAAATTTAAAGTGAAAGTAAGTATATTTTTTTATTTATTTTTTTCATAAATTCTAGTTAAAAGTTCCAGGTTTCAGCTAATATACCATCTAAATCTCTTATTTAAAATTAGTTTTTGATTTTTTTGTTTTTCTTTGATAGTTTCGGGACGGCAAAGTCTGATGATATGTGTACAGCCAAGGAATATTTTATTCTTTGTTTCATACCCTCTTTACTATAAACTAATTTTGTGGTTTCTGGAAAGAGGATATGAAACGATGAGTAAAACGTTCCTCATAGATACTCGCGTGGCTTGGTTGATATAGATATCTATAGTGTTTGATATCGGACGTCGGTCAATTATATTATTCTAAAGTTTACAAATTTGTTTAAGAATATACACTTCATATCTATCCTTTATATCTCCCCAGCACTTTTATATAAAAGTTTCAAAATAAAAGAGAAGAAAGAACTTTTAAAAGTTGCCTCCGAAGAAAAAAGTTTCAATATTATATTTTTACATACGTTTCTTTAGTTAACAGCTTTTCTTTAGCTATATAGGATTACTGAGTTACAGCTCCTCAAATTTTGAAAAACCCTATTCTCAAAATTGTATATATCTGAGACTCTTCTCAATATTTTTTAAATCTAAAACACAACGATAGGCGTTAAAAACAAAACGCAAAAATTAAAGTTTCAACATTAAAATTTTACATGTTTTACTGGTTTTTCTTAATTATATATAGGATTTTATTAAAATTGAAGAAAGTAGCTCTTTATTTAATAAGAAAAATTTTAAATTTTGGTGCAAGTCATAACTCATAGTATTCTGTTTTAATTGTCTTTTAAAAAATTATCTTTTGCAAAATGTGCGCCGGTTTTAAAGGTTGGGTTTTATTCTGCTTAGTTCTTTTTTTTTTTGAATTTTCATGAGTTTTACTTTTAGATGTATATAAATGTTTTAATATGTTTTAAAAAATAGCTGAACAGATGTATTTTAATCCTTTTAGCAACAATTTCTCAAATATAAGGGAAAATGAGAACGTATTATTATTATATTAGGTACTTCTTTAGTTTCAATTGAACTTTTTCATCATTAAATAGATTTGAGGTATTGTTCTGTTTTGTTGTTAATAATAATTTTAAACATTTAAAATTGCAAGTTGAATTTTATTATTAATTTAAATTTTTATAATTTAACTTGAAATTTAAATTTGGTTTTGTTAAGATTCCAAAAAATATGGGAGGTGGATTTCAAGAATTTCGTATGTTTGATGTTGGTGGTCAACGAGATCAACGTAACAAATGGATCCAAGTTTTTGAAGGAATACAAGCAGTATTATTTCTAATATCATGTGGTGATTTTGATCAAGTATTGAGAGAAGACAGAACACAAAATCGTTTAGTTGAAGCTTTAACCTTATTTGATCGTGTTTGGCATAATAGATTTTTATCAACTGCTGGTATTATAGTATTTTTAAATAAGCAAGATGTTATGGAAAGAAAAATTCAAGCTGGCAAACATATTGGTGATTATTTTTCAGAATATGAAGAATTTCGAAAATCGCCCGGAAAGAATGGAAATTTTTTTGATGAATGTGATTGGACTAAAAATTTTATTAAACATAAATTAGTTGTAAGTATTAACAAATAAATAATATTGCAGGATGAATGTGTAATAATTTCATTTTTGTTCTAATTTTAAAAAGGAAATTACAGAACAACCTTCAAGAAGACCATCTCGATTTGGATTAGACAATGTACAAAGGGAATGTTATTATCATTTTACTGTTGCAACCGATACAAATAATATAAGAAAAGTTTTTACAGATGTACATAGCATGATTTTATCAGAAAATTTAGCTTCAGTGGGTCTTTTATGATGACTTTTAAAACTTTTTTATTTTTAGTATTTATTTGGTAAAATTAGTTATTATATTATATTATATAAAATTTGTACTTGTTTCTTTTTTTTTTAAATTAAAAATCTGTGATCCTTAAAAAATATTATGTAATTTTATTGTACGTATTAATAATTACAAATTAAAAAAAATATAAAAACAAATTTTAGTTTTATTTTATTTTATAACTTATGAAAGATTTTCGATAAATGCCTGTTGTGGGATACCGCCCTTTTTCATTTCCTCTAAAAAATATTGTAATGCATTTTCAAAATCCCAACCACCTTGATCTAGACATCTAGAAAATGAATAGAAAAAGAATATACTACAATTATTTATTTAAAAAATATTGTTATAAGAGAACTTTACCTTGTAACCCAAACTTCTTTTAATTTTGTTAATTTTTGTAACATTACCATATAAGCTATTTTATCTTCATTTTCTTCTGCAACAAAATTTAAATCTTTTTCGAGTGGTTTAAATTTAAATGAATTTTTTATTTGATTTTGAGTTGGATTAAATATTGTAAATTGTTCATTTGTTATTTCAAATTCAATTGTACTCTTGAAAAGTCCCTTAAAATTAAAAAAAAAAAGAAAAATTTACAATTAATTTGAAAAAATTTTATTAGTTTTTATAAATACCACTTTTGATATTGGACATAATATAAATGTCCTTGAAAATCCCATTAAAATATCTGGTTCTAAAGCACCATTTTCTGAAATATCTTGAAAAACACCAGTAATTGTTATCACAATCATTTTATCCTGCAACATATATTTTTTCATGGTAACCAAATTTTTATATAAAAAATATGTATATAAATATTTACATTATAAATTGAAGTATCTGTTGTAAAACTAAAAAAATCATGTTCAGTTTTTGGAAGATATTTTAAAACTTCTATAATATTATCAATACCATGAAATAAATTTTTCTGAACTCTGCTTGACTTTTTTAAATTTCTTTCATGATCTTTGTAAATATGCAATCTCTCTGGGTCTATTGATTTTCTAATTTCATAATCGAAGCATAAAGTAAAAATTGCATTTTTATCATACATGTCTGTTACAATTAAATATAAAAAGCAAATTTTAATTATTGTTAAATTAATGTATCAAAATTTTCTTCTTACCAGCTAAATCAGTTCTTTTTTCTGAATCGTACATACGAAAATAATTACCGACAAATTGTTCTGTAACATCATAAGCTTCTAAAGTACAAACAAAATTCTTTCTATAATTTAATATGTTGCTTTCACCTTCAATTGAGACACCATCCTTATAAATATAATATAATTATTTTATTGTATAGCAAAAATAATGAATATAAAATTTAAAAAAAATTACCAATTTTTCGAGTTTTGGAAATAATTCAACAGTGTCTTTTATATATTCTGTAGCTAAAAGGTAATTTTTACATAATGGATTTCCATCTAATCTTAAATAAGTGATATTTGTATGAGAAATATATTCTAAATCTCTAATACTTTTAATGCGATTATTATTTAACATTAGTACGTTTAAATTTTTCATTGTATTTAATGCTTTTAATCCTTTACAATTTGAAATTTTATTATGACTTAATCGTACTTCTACAATATGTGATAAATATTTTCGGCCACAATGTAGTAATATATTAGAATAGATTTTAGGATTTGATATATTAATATAAAGATTTTTCATTTCAGGTCTTGCGTTAAAATTAGCTAAATTTAAACAACGATCTAATGGGTTATAACATTTTGTAGTGGCAATTTCTAAAATCAAATTATTTGGATCAATTTGTCCTTTT
Organism: Poecilobothrus nobilitatus; assembly: GCA_947095535.1. Taxonomy (NCBI): domain Eukaryota; kingdom Metazoa; phylum Arthropoda; class Insecta; order Diptera; family Dolichopodidae; genus Poecilobothrus; species Poecilobothrus nobilitatus. The sequence continues at coordinate 56,412,627 of OX352774.1, forward strand.
TCAAATGGAGAATAATTCATATTTATTTTAATCGATAACTCTTCTTGAGTATCAAATAATTTAAGTTTCAAATCACTTTTGATTAAAGCTGTTAAATTATCAAAACAATTTCGAACAACAAAATTATCTTCATGCTTTCCCCCCTAAAATTACATTTGTTTAAAAAAACGGATTATAATTTTTTAAAAAAAGCCACCTTGTAATAGCATATGAAGAAATCATTAGAAATTTGTTGCGAAGAGAAAAATTTGAAAAATTGTTCGGCAATTTCATCTTTGTTATAATTTCCATGATGTTCAACCTGAAAACCCATAAATTTCAGAAAATTATTTTAGAAAAATATTTTAATAATAAAAATTACAATTATTTGATGCCAATGATCACTTCTACTAAATTTTAGCATACTGGAGTAATTATCAACAGGGACTCCGTTACTTTCATTTAAAAATGAACCAGAATAATTTGAAATATTACTTTCTCTTCTACTTGTACTTGTTCCAGGTGTTAGTCGATCAATTTCAATGTCCTAATTGATTGAACTTTTATAAATATTTAAACAAAATTTATCTTATTATACTTACAAATTTTGTAAGATTTGGAAATGTTGTACTCATATATGATATAAAATCTTTTTTATCACAAACTGGATTTCCGAAAAGATATAATTCCGTAATTTGAAGAGGTGCTATATAATATAACTCTTCAGTATATTTTATATTATTTCCTTTTAAATTTAACATTTGCAGTTTAGCACCATCAAGTATTTTTAAACCACCTAAATTAGTAATTCCATTATTACTTAAATTAAGTCCATTAATAGAAGATAAAATATTCAATCTCGGTTCTTTTAAATAAGTACACAAATGTTTAAATACAGCTTTATTGCCGAGATATACATAAACATCTTCTAAATATAGATGATTATTTAATTTTTCTAAATCTAAAACATTTCGTACACCATTTTCATATTTCAAATTTTGAAATTGAATTCCAATTGTTTGATGTAATTTATTAACTGGTGATACTTGGCCAAAATTATATAATGCAGCATTCAATAAAATTTGCATTGATATTGTTTCTTTTAATTTTGGGATATATATCATAAGTTTTGCTTGAAATAATTTATCAATAGCATCCCAGCATTGACGAACTAGAAAACAATCTGAAACTGCTCCTTCTTTATATCCAACTGGAAAAAATTCATTATCTTCAATAATTCTAAAAATAGAATTTAAAATATCCAATTTTGAACATTTTCGTTTTTGATGAAAGACTGTAATTAAATGCCAAGATTGTTTAGATTTTTTCAAATCATCATTGTATGATTTAGCCCCAGTACAGTATAAGTTAGTTGAATTATTAATTATTACTATTGGATCTTCTTTTTGGAATTTAAACGTTACTGAAATTATAAAATAAATAGTTTTATATATTTTATTTAAAAAAAAATAGTAAATTGATATTTTACCGTCTTGCATTTTAAATTTATTTTTTACACTTTAAAACTTAAAAAACAAATTAAAAAATCTTTTATATGGGTGATAGGTGATATGGATTAAAAACTATTTTAAAAATTTTAACTTTTTTGAAATAAATTTTAACACAACAAATAAATGTCAAGATGACAGTCTGTAAATGCAGGTGTATACAAGGATGGAGGAACCTAAGAACATCGTCAACATCTATTTCGATGTTGCTAAAAATTGTTTACTTATAAAATGAAATGTCAAATTAAATTTGTAAAATGTTGATAGGAAAATTCTGCACAATACACAGCGTTATTATTTATTATTTAATAGTTTTTTTTTTATTTAAACCTAATAATTAATCTATAAATAATATTATGGTTTTTCCACACCTAAAACGATTATTTTTTAACAATAAATCTTTTAAGTTTTATTCATCAAAAACTGTAGAAAAAGTTAAATATACAGACACTATTAATTTACCAAAAACTAAATTTCCAATTAGATTATCTGCTGAAGCTAGGACGAAGGTAGAAAAATCTATTATTGAGGTAAACATAAACTTTTTTTTATAAAAATAAAATTATAGAAATTATTTTTAATTGGCTAGAATCAAATCGCTTCATTGTATAACTATCAAAAAGAGCATAAATCAAAACCAGATTTTGTATTACATGATGGACCACCTTACGCTAATGGTGATCTTCACATGGGACATGCATTGAATAAAGTTAATATTTTATCAAAATTTATACAAATAAAATACATTTAACTTTTGTTAGTTAAATTAATACATAGATTGTTAACTAACTTTTTTAGATTGTTAATAATAATTCAAAGTCGAAAATTTTAGATCTTAAAAGATATCACATTGAAGCAAAATGTTATTAATAATAAAGCTGTTCATTATAAAGCTGGATGGGATTGTCATGGTTTACCAATTGAACTAAAAGCGCTGAAAGGAGATTCTAAAGCAAGTCCTATTACGATACGTGAAAAATGTAAATACATATATGTATAAATTTCTTGTAAAGATAAGTTTACTTTAATTTCGATTTGATTCTTGCAGCACGACAATTTGCATTAAAAACCATTGAAAAGCAAAAATCTGAATTTAAATCATGGGGTATTATAACAGATTGGAATAATACAAAAAGTATATATAAAACTTTAAATCCTGAATTTATTGAAAATCAATTGAAAATATTTTTAACATTTTATAAAAAACAATTGGTTTATAGAGATGTGAAACCAGTATTTTGGTCACCGTCTTCAAGGTAATACATATTTATAAATATAAAATTTATTTTCATACTATGATTTTAGAACAGCTTTAGCTGAAGCTGAATTAGAATATGATCCAAATTTTGAAAGTCCATCAATAATATTACGTTTAAAAATGAATAAAATAAAATCAACAGATTTAAATAAAGATTTAACAAAAAATTTATATGCATTAATTTGGACAACAACGCCATGGACTTTGCCAGCAAATCAGGCAATTTGTTTTAATCCTAGTTTTGAATATAATGTATGTAAACTTGAAAATGATGATAATTATTATTTAATAGCTAAAAATCTTATAGAAACATTTAAAGCATTAACAAATAAAAATATTGAAATAAAACATAAAATAGAAGGCAAGTTCTCATCATTATTTTTATCATTTAAAGTGAATGTGCTTAAGCGTTTCTTTTTGTAATTTCTAGGAAATATTTTAAGTAGTTGCACTTATTTTCATCCAATAGATGAAAATTCTGAATTACCATTCCTACCTGGTGAACATGTTAAAGATTCAAAAGGCACTGGATTAGTTCATACAGCTCCAGCTCATGGCCCGGATGATTTTTTAATTGGTTTAAAAAATAAAATTAAAGTAGTAAGTGATTTTATATAATGTTTTAAAATAATTTCTCATAATTTCTTTGTTAATTTTTAGAAAAATTATATTGATAGCTCTGGTAAATATAATGAAGATGCTCCAAAGTTTTTATTTGGTAAACATGTATTAAATGAAGGTGATAAACTATTAATAGATTACTTAAAGGAAGATATTCTATATAATGGTAAATTAATTCATTCGTATCCAATTGATTGGAGAACAAAGAAACCTGTAATAATAAAAGCTAGTGAACAATGGTTTATGAATACCGAAAATTTGAAAGAGAAAGCAGTTAAAGAAGTACAATTTTTTAAAATTTTTTAATTTATAAATAATTTAAACCTATTTTTTTTTAGATTGAAAAAGTGCAGTTTTATCCAAAAACTAATGCTGAACAAAGTAAACGAACATTAATAGGACAAGTATTAAAACGTCCTTATTGGTGTATATCACGACAAAGAAGTTGGGGAATTCCTATTCCCGTTTTTTATAAGATAAATTCAAAAGAAATAATAATAAATGAGTAAGAATTTTATATGTAATTTACTTAAACCTAAAACTTTTAAAGAAGTTTTTCTTTATTTTAGGCAAATTATTAATAAAATATGTGAAATATTAAATAAAGAAAAAAGTATTGATTTTTGGTGGACGAAAAATATAACAGAAATTTTAGGACAAGAACTTATTGAAGAATTAAATATAAATATTAATGAATTAGAGAAAGGTATAGATATATTTGATATTTGGTTTGATTCTGGATTAACATGGTTAAGTGCATTGGATGAAAATAAAATTGCTGATATGTATATGGAAGGTTATGATCAATTTACCGGATGGTTTCAATCATCTTTATTAACAAGTGTAGCATATAGAAAATGTGCTCCATATAAGTAAGGTAGAATAGAATTGATTTAATGTTTATTATAAATACTCATAATTTTTAGATCAATATTTGTACATGGTTTTACAGTTGATGAAAAAGGTCATAAAATGTCAAAATCATTAGGTAATATTATTTCTCCAAAGAATATAATTTCAAAATATGGAACAGATTCGTTAAGGTGATATTTTTTTTTTATTATTGTTTCCTAAATTGTGATTAAGTTTAAATTGTTGCTTAGATGGTGGGTAGCTGCACATGGAACACAAAATACTTCAATAACTGTTAGTGAAACATTACTTAAAAGTTCAGCTGAAAATGTATCAAAAGTTCGTTCAATATTGAAATATTTGAATGGTGCATTAGGCGATTATCAAAAAGAGAATTTTCTTGAAATAAATGAATCAAATATACATAATCAATTGTGTTATTTAGATAAATTTATATTAAATGAATTATATAAATTTGGTATTGAAGTAAGTTTTTAAATATTCATATTTTTATTTAATAGAAATTTAATTCTTATTCTTAATTTCAGATACAAAATCATTATTGTACTTTCGAATACAATCGAGTTATTGCAACTCTACAATATTTCATAACAAATCAATTATCTAGTATTTATTTGCATTTAATCAAAGATCGTTTATATTGTGGAACAGATATGGATCGTAAACAAATAAAATATACTTTAAAACAATGTTACGAAGTTTTGTGTAAAGCTTTATGGCCAATTATTACTTTTACAGTAGAAGAAAGTTGGAGCTATTATGGTAAAAATAAAAAATAATATGTTTTATATACAGGCATTTCTGCAATAAGTAGAAATTATTTATAATAATCTACATTTTTATTTTCTTTTAACTTTTGTAGATAAAAAACCATTTTATGAAAATATTATTCAAATAAAAGAGGAATGGCAATCAAAAGATTATGAAAATTTGATTAATTATGTAATGGAAATTAAAAAAAATATTTATAAACATGTAAAAGATGTTAATACTTGGACATTGGAATGTGATTTGTTATGTAATTCTGAAGAAATTAAATTTTTACAGGTAATTGAATATTTTTGTTAAATATTTTATATTTTATATAATATAATTTTATATAATTAAAATAATATTAACCCCTTTTTAGATTCTACATCCTACTTTAAATCAAAAAATAAATAATTCAGAGTTATGCGAAATACTTCAACTATCTAGTATTAATTTAAATACTAGCGAAAGTCAGAAATTTGAATTTAGCTTAAAACAAATTGATAGTGTCTTGTGTCCTAGATGTAGAAGGCATTCATTAGAAAAAAATAATATATTATGTAATCGTTGCACATTATTGTTACATTAAAAAACCAATTTTTATACTAAAAAATCTAGAAAATAAAGTAGAATTTTAGAAATTTAAGAAAAATACCATTCATTTTTTAACTCAAAAACCATTATTTTATTTATACTAATTATATTGGGTACATGTTGGATTTGTATCATTTTTTTCTTTAACTTAAAGAGTATAAAATTTATTAATTTATTAATAAATAAAACTTTGAAATCAATATTAAAAAAAAAAACGAAATGCAAAAACAAAAACATTGCATTAAAAATAATGAAGGTTTTTTTGTTTCTTGTTATAAAAAAATTATTCGTATAAATGTTAAAGTCTGTCGTTAACTTGTAGAGCACTTGTCGAGTGTTATGTTTTTTTTTATTTTTAAATGCAGTTTAAAAAGTATCAAATCATTTTTATTTTTTTTTGTATAATTTTTTTTTTTGTTGTACTTTTTGCAGAGCAAAATCTTAATTTTAATGTTTTTCTGTTGTTTTGTTTTCATGTTTAAAAAGTTGAATAAGTGAGTACATATAATATTTATTGAGTTTGATTATAGTTGTAGAGTAGGTCTGTCACATACAAAGTTAATTATTTAGCTTTAAAATACACATTTTATAAGCTGTTGCTGAAGTCAATATGTTCCGTTCCATAATGTCAGTAAAAATTTTTAAATTTTGTATATTTTTTTTTTATTTGTTCTGTGAATATAAATTAAAAATTTTAAAAAATTTTTATCATAATTTTTTATAGCGTCATAAGTAACAAAACAAAAAAAAAAAAGTAAAGTACATATTATGATTAAATTTTTATACTTACGGATACGTTTTAGTCTTCTTTTCTGTAACATCCTTTACTTACATACTAGGGTAATATAAATTAAGTTTTAGAATTTTTATTTGTTGAATCTTTTGGAGCATCAGCTACCATCACCTATAAAACAAAAATACAATAATTACATAAATAAAATAAAGAAATCAATTTTTTTTTTGTAGATTACCTTTATTTTAACACCACAAATCTCGGCATTATTTAGTGTTTTAATTGCTAAGTCAGCACTTTTAATACTTCCATATTTCGCGTACCCACAATTTTTATTGTGTAATAAATATACATCAATTAATGAACCAAATGTACAGAAAACATTTCTTAAAATTGGAACAGGAATAACCTAAAATTGAAATTTATTTGGCAAACTGTTATTTATAATATAAATTGTAACAAATTACTGTAGATAAAACTATAAAACAACGTGCAGCACAATATGTATTTGAATCGAGAATTGGTTTCGCTGATGGAAGTTTTACATTACAAAACCAATCTTGTGAATGTTTACCTAGAAATGGTTAAATATTATTTTAATTTTAAAATATATTGAGGAAAAATTACTGCTGTCATAATTTCTTAAATCTTTTGAGGCTGTCGTAGAAATTCGTACAATTAATCGTTGGCCTGCAGGATATTCTAAACCATGTAATTTTTCTTTAGCATATTGGGCTGATTCTAAGTTAGTATAAACTACAACTACATTCTGATCTTTTGGTCCACCTAAAAGTGTAATAAAAAAATTTACTAAAAGTATTTTGTTAGAGAAAAACTAATAAAAATATTTACAATTTTCTACTACTTGACAATAATCCAAACCCGGTATAATATCAAATAAACGCCAAAGCTGATCCTGATTCAAATTATTACTAGAAATTACTTCAAGTGTAGTTGGACTTGAATTATTATTTTTTAATTTAAAGAAGTTTGAAACATTATTTATAGAACTCTCTGAGTGATCACTTTTTCCAATTCTAATATAAGAATTATCTCGTATATTAATATCTTCATCCATTCTTGGTCTTTTATTTGGAATACCTTTAGTACTATTATCCTCATCTGTAGGTCGAGGAGCAGCAAATATTGCTTTATATTTTTGTGGAGAGTTTTCAAAAGCAAGAGCAGCTCCCATAAATCTATAAGAAAAATTAGAAAGTATTAATATGCAATTTTACACTATTTTCAGTTTATTTATAAAAAAAAAATATCTCACTTTGTATATTTAACATAAGCTACACCTTTTGATTCTCTTGTTTTCTTATTTTTCAATATAATTATTGAATCTACTTCACCATATTTTTCGAATTCTTCCATAATCTCGTCTTTTGTTGTTGTCTTATTTACCAAAATAAAAAGTCTTAAATATCTTTCCTCATCTTTACCTTTTTTGGAAACACCACTTGAATTTCGGCTTGATGCAACAAAAACCTTAATTGGTCTTTCTTCACCATTAATTATTTTGCCATTCATTTCTTCGAAAGCAGCTAAAATTAAAAAGTAATTAGAGAGTAATTATGCCTATTTTTTTTATAATATAAACTTTATTCACCTGCAGCATCACTAGTTTTAGAAAATTTTACATATGCAACACCTTTACTTTCTCCACTATTTTTATCTTTTACAAACCATACTTTTTGAATACTTCCATGTCTCGAAAATTCTTCTTTAATTAATTCTTCAGTAGTACTATAAGAAATAAATATAAAATAATCCATTATTTGTAATAGTTAAATGAAAATATTCAAAAGCTGTATTTACTTTTTTCCACAAATAACAAATAGTCGAGACATTGGTGGATTGTCGAAACTTGCATCATTTTCTGCTTTCATTTTTATTATTTAGGACAAAAAACATTTAAGAGAGAAATTAAATATAAATGCTTTTTTTTTGTGATCTTATAAAATCTTAAAATTGTTTAATTACTTCTAATTACGTGCGGTTCACTTCAGTCCACTTTTTAATTAGAAAGAATAAAATTGACGTTTTCAGGTATTCATATGAAAATAAAAATGTAAGTTGCAAGATTGCAACTTTAGATTTTTATGTCTAGTGTTGGCCTGACCTGACATAATATGTAATGCAATTTAAGAAACAATGGAATAAAGTCAATATTATCATCAATTTAGATATTCATTTTATTTAATTTTAATAGTTTAAACATTCAATTGTCGTAAATAAATATTTATAATAAATAAAATAATAGTTAAAATAGGATTCTAGTATTTCAATTTAATTTCATTAAAAAAATATTTAATATTAAATTTAAACCTAAATTTATTATAAAAAGTCCCTAAAAAAGAAAAAGAAAAATATAATTATAATACAATAAGTTTTAACATTGTTAAGATCACATCCAAGCATAGATATATTAATTTGATAAGAAGTAAAAAAGGCTTTCTTCGACCTTATTTAATATTTTAAAATCATTTTGCATAATTTAATTCAAAAACGTGTTAATACGGCAACTATTTAAATATTTACATATTTAGAATCGATTAAAATTAAAAAATCGATTTTTTTTTACTAATTTTTAGGGTTATGTGTTTCTAGTATTTACACTTTTTGAAATGTTATTTTTATTCCTTCGTTTTTCAATTTCTAAAAAAATTAATGAAAGAGAAAATAAAGTTTAATTGATGCAAAAATGGTAATTGCAATTGGATTAGAAGGCAGTGCTAATAAAATTGGTGTTGGTATAATGAAGGATGGTGATATTTTAGCTAATGTAAGAGAAACGTATATAACACCACCGGGAGAAGGTTTTTTACCTAAAGAGACAGCTCAACATCATCGTTCGAAAGTTCTAGGATTGATTAAACAAGCATTAAATGTGGCCGGAATTGAACCTAAAGATATTGATGTTATATGTTATACAAAGGGTCCGGGAATGGCACCACCATTATTAACTGTTGCAATTGTTGCTCGTACAATTGCTCAAATATGGAATAAACCAATATTGGGTGTTAATCATTGTATTGGACATATAGAAATGGGACGATATGTAACAAAATCTCAAAATCCAACTGTACTTTATGTAAGCGGTGGTAATACGCAAATAATTGCATATTCTAATAAGCGTTATAGAATATTTGGTGAAACAATTGATATAGCTGTTGGCAATTGTTTAGATCGTTTTGCCAGAGCTATAAAAATTTCAAATGATCCAAGTCCAGGTTATAATATTGAACAAATGGCAAAAAAAGGATCAAAATATTTGAAATTGCCATATGTAGTAAAAGGTAATTTATATAAAAGAAAATTTGAAAAATATCTAATTTAAATATTTAATTCATTTAGGTATGGATGTTAGTTTTTCTGGTTTATTATCTTTTATAGAAAAAAAAGCAGCACCAGATAAATTTAAAGCAAAGAATCAAAAAAAACTTGTAGAAAATGAAGAAAAATATTCAGATGAAGATCTTTGTTTTTCATTACAAGAAACGATATTTGCAATGTTAGTTGAAACTACAGAAAGGGCTATGGCTCATTGTAATTCTAATGAAGTAAGAATATAAAATTTTATTAACATCATATAGCATTTTATTTAATTTTTTAGGTATTAATTGTTGGAGGAGTAGGATGTAATGAAAGGCTTCAAGAGATGATGCAAATAATGTGTGAGGAAAGAGGTGGAAAATTATTTGCAACTGATGAATCCTTTTGTATTGATAATGGTCTAATGATTGCTGAAGCTGGTTTAGAAATGTATAAATCTGGTACAAGAATGAAATGGAAAGATTCTACCATAACACAAAGATATAGGACAGATGAAGTTTTAGTTACATGGAGAGATGATTGATATGTTTGCTTTGTAAAAAATTTTGTTTTACTTTTTATTTCTGATAATCTTAAAGTTTGAAGTTCTTGTTTTTAAAAATAAAATTAAAAATATAATTTTATTCCGAATCATCTGATATTTCATACACAATTTTGCTTTTAGGTGGTATTCGTTTTGTTTGCCGATTTTGTGTTGATTGGGCGCGTTCAGAAATTTGTGAAAATGAATCTGCAATAGAACTTTGCTTTGCCTGTTGAGTACTTCTTGTATTTTGTTGAGTTGATTTCTAAATTTAAAAATTAATTTAAATATAAAAATTAAACAAGGATTTAAATTTAGAGTTACATTTGTTATTGTGACATTCAATTCAGAACGTTTGGTTGAAGTTGCTGCGGCAGCACCTCTACCGCCACGACCTCTACCCCTTCCTCTTGCAGCTGGTTTTGGCGGGGTTTCCTTTTCTATAACCTTAGAAATACCTGCTTTTGTTTTTCTTAAATCCTTTTCACTTTCGAATTGAAAATCGTCTTCATCAACATCGATAGGTTTTTTGGCTACACGTGTTGCTAACATATTTAAAATTGCATCATAATTTGAATTTGCTTTACCATCTTTAAAATTTAGAAGTTCTCCTTTAACTGCATCATCATCTTCACCTGGGAGCTTTTCCATTAAGTGATCGATAGCTCGTTCTTTGTAAAAACTAGATTCATAATTGATTAAAAAGTACATTTACATAATTATACATTTTTTAAGTACGTACTTAATAATTTTTTCTGCCGCATCCACATCATTCTTTTCTGCCAAATTACTACACATTTCAGATAATATTTTTGATTGAAATATTTGCAATTTACTAGTATCATTACATTGATCAAAATATCGATTAACGATATCTTCAACCTTCACATCATCTTCAGTATTCTGTAAATTATACAATGTTCAAATTAAAAATGCTAAAATATTTTTTTAAATGAATTTTGTAGACCTCTAATTCCATAATATCATCCATTGCTGATTTATCAAAATTGGCTCCAAAACCCCGACTTGTTTTATACCCTTTTTTAAATATGACACAATCTAATGGATTAGCAATCCTTTGATTATACTTTTGACCAAAACGTATACTGTTAAACATTTGCTGCTCATCAGTATATATTATTCTTAATCTAATTAATGGTAAAGTAGGTTGTTTTGGATTTCCAGTAATTTTTGTTTCAGCTTCAGTAATCATTTCTTCTATAATTTTCTTTGCAATTTCAATTACCTTTTCTTCAGCACCACCATCATCTAAGTGATATTCTTCAATAAATTCACCCAAATTAATTGATTTGAAAATAAATGGTCTTACAGTTTTTAATGGTAAACTCTTTATTACAAATTTTTCTTTATATATATGTAAAATACCACAATGTTTTTGTATAGCTTCACCTTCAGATAATGAAGTTGCTACCGAAGATCCCGGTTGTGAAACATAAAATTCTTTTTCAAGATTTGCTTCAGGTTGAATTTTACAATCATGTTCATGACCCCATATAATAAGATGTAGAAAATTTGGTAAAATATGTTCTGGTAAATAATTTGTAGGTCCACGTTCTACTCTATTTTGATGTAAGACCATTAAATTAAACCATGTTCCAGTTGATTCAGGTGGTGTTTCCATAATAACTTTTGAATCACGAAATAATCTTGCCAATCTTGGATCGCGTATATGACTTAAACCATATAATGCCAATTGTGTTTCACCCTTTTTTAAAAGAATCGGATTGATTATAATTTGATCTGGATTTGTCGATTTACCAAAATAATTAATTAAACCATTTGTTGATAAAATATCTAATGAACTTAAGCTGGCAAAACCACTTGGATCATCATGATTACCATGAATAGAAAAAATTGGAATGGAAATATTTAAATTTGGATCTTCATAGTTTACAGTTTGATTTAAAGCATCCATAAAGTTAACACTTTGATCACTTAAAAATTCTAATGAAATTGGTTTATCACCAAATGTAACTCTTCTTAAGAGCCTCATACATCTAAAAAGTTAGTTTTTATTATCAAATAGGTTTAAAACTTGCAAAATTACATACTTGTATAAGGTATTTTGAGATGGAACCGCTTCATGGAATAAATCACCTCCTAGCAATATAAAGTCAACATCATTTTCAACAGACAAATCTAGAATTTCTTCAAAAGTTATAAAGCTATCTTCGCCTAAAAAAATATAACATTAATCAGATTTTATGTTTTTGTTTTCCTCTAAATTATACAATTATTTAAGTACCTATCATATCATCTTTTTCCTTGTAACCCAAATGATTATCGGTTGCAATCATTATTTTTATTTTATCTTCTCGATTAACGAGTTCATCATCGTTTTGAGATTCATTTGGTGGCATTTTTTTTATTTTAATCTTATATTACTTCCTGTTTTCTTGTTGTTATCAACAAAAGAATAAAATTTAAATATTGAAGCGCGTATTTCACAAGAATTAATTTTTCCACTTTCAAAAAGTGTATTAAATAACGTACTAACATCTGTTGGCCAAGTTAAAAACTATAAAATATATGATTCATGCAAAAGACTGAAGTTGCATGTATCAAAGCCACCTCAACATTGACAAGCCTTAAAAAAAACCATTCACGTTTTTTTAAATGGCCGCCATAGAGGTTGTCATAAATGTAAACAAAAGTTTTTTACATTGTTTTTAAATCACTTCACTTATTTTTTTATTTAAAAAGGTACATGTTTCCTAAATATTTTTCAAGTTTTTGTTTTTAAATACTCTGCTTTTTATTGGTTTATTTTTAATTTTTTTAACTCAATATTTTTTCCTTATGAAGCACGACATATAATTGAAACGCATTTATAATTCGATAGTTTTTGCATAAGTACAGCGATTGCCGGTAGGTGCAGTGGTTCCTATTGTAAAATTTTACTATTTTATATTGTTGGAGTCTGGTCGGACTTCAGTCGGTGAACGGGAGCGGCGACCGGCAACTGGCGTAGTGGTTAAGCACGACGTAGTTTATTCACCGCGCGAGTTCAAAATTCAAATCCTGCATAGGTAGCAAGTTTCATTAATTGAATAAAATTTGCTACCAAATATAGTGTGAATATAAAATAATATAAACAAAATAAATAATATTAATGCATTATTTAATAACAGTATTCAACCTATAATGGTCTTAATAGCCGATGGTTTTGTAATATTGAAATATCCTGTTATGATTTGTAATATTTGGTAATATTATAACAAATAAATAAATAAATTGTGTACCTACGCTTTACTGAAATTTTAACATCTACATTTTAATGTTAATGATAAAATGACTTGAGTTTTTTTTCTTTTTGTTTTATTTGCGTTTTCAAATTTTACAAAACTTGTTTGGGTAAAAATTATGGCAATTGATTCATAAACCTTTGTTCAAGTTGAATGAGTTGAACTAATAACAAAATATAACATTAACATTGTATATTGTATACAATTACAAAATAACATAATGACATTACAACACAAACAAAAACCTTCACAACAAGAAATTTTCTTTTCTTTTTGATTATGTCATTGCCGTTGCCTTAAACTGCTGAAACCAAATTATGGAATATTATATTTCATTATTTCATCGGTTGTTTAAATACAATAAATGCAAAAAAGATTCATAGATCAATAATTAAATTATAATTAAAATATGTTAGCAAGATAAATATTTTACATTTTATGAATGTAATTTAATATTTACAGCAGTTCTTTGTAAGATCTGGTAAGATATTTATATCATTCATATATGTACATATGTATGACAAAAAAATTATATCCAAATCATTTAAATTGCTTGATTGTTTGTCATATATCAGATATTCGTCAGATATATGCCAAAACAACGCACAACATGGATTGGATGTGCTTTTTTGACAGTTTTGATTAGGAATACCACGAAACGTAACTATTTCCAAAGAACAATATGCCAAAAACACGATGAATCTATCTACACCTACACTAATTTATACATATTATGATTTTAAACCTTTGCAAATGCTATTTTCTTAAATTAAAAAAAGTTAATTTTTTCGGCAAATTTATATTCTAATGGCAAAAGACTATCGGTTTGCAGACTATTTTGGGGGGCCTGGGTCACTTGGCCCCCCATTTAATTGTATTAAAACTTAAAAAATGGCAAATATAAAATAAAAAAATTAAACACATCGAACAAAAAAAGGCCAAAGAATTATTTAAAATTTTAACAATCACACCATTACAAAGCATTTTACAGGCATTAGAAGTTGACCCACCTAAAAGCGACTCTACCCCAATAATAATATTGGATGTAAGGTCAGGTACATTATAATGTGTAAGTAAGTTAAAATGTCATACAATTATAAAATGATAGAGAAATCAGAAAGCAAATATTTCTAATGAAATTTAAGACTATCATAAAATATATTTTTTTTTTTGAAATTTTCTAATTGTAATTTAATATTTTTCGGTATTTTGATATTGAAAAACAAAATTAAAAAAAAAAAAAATTAAATAAAAGTTGAAAAATGTTATTCTTTTGTCACTTTTTAGTTCTTACAAATAAAAATTACTTGTATATTTATAGGTATTTATAAAGATATAATTGAGGGGTGACATAATGCTTATGATCATAAGTTTCATGGAAGTTTCATTAAAATAGGATCAAAAATTCAGTTCCATGGTTCTAAATAAAATCGATGATATAAAAAAAAAGTTATATGCCATGCAATATATTATAAAAGCATAACAATTTGGTCAAAAATTTGATTTGTCAGTTTTGTGCATAATATATTTTTTTGGCAAATAGTTATTTTTGGGAAATATATTACCCATAGGCAATACGTTTTAATGATTATACATGATAATAATATTGTTATTATTTTTCTGTATTTAATTTTTTTTAAATAAATTATATTCAAATTTGGAAATAAAATTTAATTTTAACGGTAATCATAAACTTTTTATAGAAGGTAAGATATATTTAGAATACGACCGGGTTTCAGCCGACACTCGCACTCTTTGCTGCCTTTAAAAGTTAAGATAATAAAGGGTACATGCGACAAATAAACTTGTGACTTTGTGAACCAACAATTTAAATGAGTTTTTTTTTTATTAAAATCAAAACAAATTGAATTGAAAATATTTTGTAAAAATTCTAGGAAAAAGAAATAACTCAACGTAACTTACGTATACAAAAAATGTGTTTGTTGAATATAAAAGCAAAAATCGTCTGAGTATAAAAGCGATACCACAAAATCAGAGTATCATTTAATTTGGTCAGACACCCCAGTCGGACACTTTGGAACCGGTAGACCTTTCCAAATATACAATAATTTTGTCAGGGCCCCATTTTCAAATATATAATAATTTTTTCAGATAACATTCTGATTTGGCAACCTACTCTATAATTCTTACTATTCGTTGTTTCTTTACATATGAAAGGAAGCGTTCTGGAGAGAGCGGGACTATAAAAAAATGAACAAAGTCCTAAAACTAAGTTGGGCAGACTTCAAACTCTATACAATAAATAGCATAAGCTGTCTGCTGCTAAGAGGACATGTTGAAAGAATAGGCAGAGCCAACACGGGGTTTATTTTGGTTGTGGGGAAAAGACAAAGATAGTAATACACAAAGATGAGGAATTTTTATATTTTGACATTTTTTACTATTGAATTTTTTAAATAACGCCCTAATATGTTAAATAATAAACTATATAAATCATAATAAAGAAAGAAAAAGACGATGCTTGGGAGAGGGATATTGTGAAGATCTCTCCGAAGTTAGGCATGCAGTTGTGTTAAGACAAGACATGCAGTTGTGTTAAGTCCCTAGTTTTAAACTTTTGTCAAACAACAAGAACAACAACATTTATGTTTTTAAATATACATAAGTATATAGTTTTCATTATCGCACTTTGTAAAAAAAAAAAAAAAAAAAAAAAAAACAAAAAAAAAAAAAAAAAAATTGTTCAGATATACTCTGTACGAGCTTATTGCTCATTTGAGATAAAAAATATAAATAAATTTATGTAATATGAAATTAAAGTTTTAAAAATAGTGGGATTAAGGTTGTCCGCAAACCCTAAAATCTCTAACGAACTAGTATAAAATTTTTGAAATATATATACTAAAAACTATACATACATCACTAAAAATATACATACATTTAAGTTCTAATAATTGTTACATTATTAAGAATTTAAAAACTGAAAAGTGTAACTCATGGTCATTTTATTTGAAAATTAAAAATTTTTTTAACGATTTTATTTTTAAAGTTTATTATTTAGAACGATTTTCAAAAAAGGTGGTTTGTATCTATAAATAATTTAAGATGAAATATAAAACAATAAACAACAAAGTTTTCTTATTTTGAAAATTCTTAAATTTTGATGAATTTTAATATTTACTAAATTTTTTTTTTATTTTTTAACTTACTAATGTAAATATTTATATATATGGTAATTTGTTTCTGACCGGAGTATCGCGGATGTGGAACCATTTTCCACCTCAAGTGTTCCTAAAAATTGAGGATTATTACATTTTAAATTAACATTTGTTTATTGAGAATGTAAACACCTTTCTTTATCACATTCCTGCAAACTTTAAACATATTTTTACTACATAAACATAGCAGAATATTTTTTTCCCCATACATTACAATACAATTTATAATACTAAAGGTCACCTAATATATGGTTTGGTCAAAAACGGTTAATTTTCTAATATGTCGCAATACATTCATAAACAAATATTAAAAGAATGTTTGAAACTGATTATTAATTAATTAAAAACATGTTTTAAATGGTTTGAAAGAATATGGGAGACTTTAACAAGAATCCAAAAGAATTGAATAAAGTTTTAAGTTCAAATCTTCAAACTTATTCAGCATTGTTTTATATAAAACTGTACTACATTCCAGTTTTAAAAGACAACAAGGGTTATTTTTATTTTCTTATTCTAAGATAATCATTTATAACATTAATTACCACACCCACATGCAGAGTAGTTAACTTTAATCTGCCATTTTGTCGCAGATGATTTTGATAAAATTTCATATAAGTATAAGACTAATCGAAAATTTTAAACCAGGAGTTGTCTAGGCGAAGCCTACTGAAGAGTCCAAATAAAAGACACTTCACAAGACTTTGACATTTGTGACACTATAAAATTTCTGCATTTTGAAACGTTATTTGTGACTTCATTGAAGTTAAACTCTATTTCGTTACTTCGGAACGATTTTATTATAAAGTAACTCTAATTCTGGTAGAATAAGAAACAAAGGGCACTATATACAACTGCATGAGGAGCACTCCAGGCTAAACCAGTAATTATTTTATTATAGATGAAAACAGAGATAGATTAGAAGCAAAAATAACTTAAAACACAGTAACTATGGGCAATTCTAAATTACGTAAGTCGGTCCCTATATGTATGTACCTATATGCTGATAAAGAAGAAAAATATGTTTATGAGATTTTTAATAAATTAATTAAATTTTTGCGAGTAAATTGAATAAACTAACGTTTTATTAAAATTTTTCGACGAAAAAAAAGAAAAAATTTTGTGCACGTATATATAATTAATTGAAATATGAGATTTACAAAAGAGTCTATTCTTATTATTATCTAACTGCATTTACACCTGATTAGAATTAAAAATAAAAAAAAAAAAAAAAAGTATTAAAAAATGTAATAAATATAATTTTTTTTGTTTTATTGATTGAAATAATAGCTCAAAGATCAAATAGTATCAATTTCATTCGTTTACTATAAATTGATTTATTTAAATTGAATTTAATTCAGTTTTTAATTGAACATCAATCATTAAATATTAAAAATTTTAAAGTTTTTTTTAAGAAAAAATAAAAAATTAAATATGGCTTTTCGTGGTAAAAATGCTGTTGTTACGGGCGGTTCCAGTGGAATTGGTTTGGAAGTAGTTAAACAATTATTGGATCATGGTGCTGCTGTAAATAAATTTATTCTTTTTGTTTATTTTTCAAAAAAAAAAAACAAATTATTTTTAATTAATTAATATAATTAAAGTTATTATATTATATTAATAATAAATAAAGTGTAGAATAACTGAAAATGGTTATGTGTTTTGACTAAGTGTTTCATTATGTTGATGTAAATAATATAAAAATTATTTATTAAAAAAATAAAAAAAAAGTGAAATGATTTTAATAATTGTTAACTGTTTAAATTGAGATATGTTTTAATTAAAATATTTTTAAGCAATCTTAAATATACAATTAAATTATGTAGTTATCTTCTGTTTGGATTTTGATTCTTAAGCAAACAAGAAAATAAAAAAAAAAAAAAAAAAGAACAAAGAAAAATTAAGTGTATTTTAAGAGACATTGTTAATACATTTTCATTAATACAATTATATTATTATCATTCCCCATCAATAATGTTGATTCCCATCTTAAAGCTTTAAAATTCTTTATAATAATATTATAAAGGGGCATCGGTGGCCTAGTAGGTGAAAACATATGAGGTACGCTATAAACACCGAGGCAGTGTAGATTCGAATTCCATACACGTCGTAAAAATAATTACAGCCACGCCATTTACAGCCACGGCTGAAAAGTAAAGGCTGTATAATTTTGTGACAGGAGAATTAACTAAAAAAAAAAATCTTATAAACTTTTATATATTTGAGACTAATTTGATTACCAATTTTATTAAATGATTGTCCAATAAATTTTCGGATTCCTTATGCTCTCAAATTGTTGTATTTATTATATTGTAAGAGTGAACTTAGAATATGCAAGTCACGTTTGGCCACAGTTTTATATGGTACACATTGATAAGAGGATTGAGGTAGTACAAAAAAACTTTCATAAATTTGCCTTATGCCACTTGTTATGGATGGGTTAATCTTATTATGTTACCATCCCATATGAATTATAAATACTTGATTTCTGTATACATTAAATTTTAGACGAGATGTTTTTGACGTCATTTTCATGACTAGGATTTGTCAAAGGTAATATAAAATCAATTTTCATTACTAGTTGACATAGACGTAAAATAATCACTCGAATAGCTCTTTCAATTTATTCAAAATCAGTAATCATAGGACTAATTATGGCAAAATTGAACCTATTAATAGAATGTCTTCAGTTAAAGTAGAAAAGATATATTTGCGTGCTCAAGTCTAATATGTTGTAATTTTTTTTGTTTCTAGATGAGTTTTTTTTTAATAATTAAATTTCTTTAATGCCAAAATTTTCATATATTATGTAGTATTGTTAATTGCAAAAATATTATATATACGTAATTATATGTTCCAACAATTGAATATTATATATGTGTAAGTATGTATAAAAAAAAATTGAATTAAGTATATTTAATTTACAGTATATTGCCGTAATTGATATATCTGAAAATCTTGAAGAATTTTGTAAAATTAGAGCTGATCATCCAGCTCAGTCATTAATTTTTTTAAAAATGGATGTTGCAAATCGTAAAGGTATTGAAGCATCATATGAAGAAATAATAAAAAATATTGGACATATTGATATTGTTGTAAATATTGCTGGTATATTTAATGATTTAGATGTACAACGTTGTATTGAAGTTAATATTGTAAGATAAAATAACTTATTATTATTATTATTAATATAAATTTTAAATATATATTTTTTGATTTTTATTAATATTTAATTTTAAGGGTGGCATTATTAATTCAACATTTGCAGCAATGGAACATATGTCAATAGATAATGATGGTAAAGGTGGTATTATATGTAATATGTCATCAGTTGTTGGTTTAGATCCAATGTTTTTAATGCCTGTATATGCTGGTACAAAACATGCTATTGTGGGTTTTACACGTGCTTTAGCAGTTAGTAGTTTTTTGTATTAACTATAACTTATTAGTATAATTCTTCTATTAATTTATAATATATTCCATAGTAGGTAATTTTTCTTTTTTATTTTTGGTTTTTTAGAATGGATATTTTCCTGATAAAACCGGAATTAAATTTTTTTGTGTTTGTCCAGGTGCAACAATAACACAAATGTTTACTAATTTTACTGAAAAAATTATTTATCCAGAAATGGGTGATGAAGCATATCGTGTTCTAGATCGTTTACATAAACAAAGGTTAATTGATAAATTAATTTTATAAAAAGTTTTTCTTTTTCTTGTTGAGTTTATAAAAGTATCCGTCTATGCAAAAATCAAGATTCATTTTATAAAATGTACATTACTATTTTTTATTTATTTTTAAATGTAAAATATGTATGCAAAAATATTTTCTGTCTGTCTCTTTGCAATTTTTATACCATACACAAAGGGAAGGAAAAAATCAATGTAAAGTGAGATCAAATAGATCAGATTTTTCTGCTTTTATGAATTCAATCTACATATATGTATATATGTATATTAGTGTATTAATTTTATATTTTGATTTTTACAAATAGTTCAGCTGATGTATCACGTTGTATAATAACATCATTGGAAAAATCTGAAAATGGTTCAGTTTGGATTATTGAAAATAAACAATTGTATCCGGTTAAAATGCATAAATATTGGGATAATATTGCTCAAAAATTAGTATAAATACATTATTTATATATTATTTTTGTATAATTAATTTTGTGTATTAAAGAATTTCAAAAGAATTAAATTGTTATAAAAGCAAAAAACAAAAACTGCAAAAAAAGTTATTGTTCAATAATTAATTTATATATTTTTTTCCCTAAATGTATTTTGTTTTAATTTTTAATAAAACTTTATATTGTACAATTATATAAATAATTTTTGTTTTTTTATTTTTATTTTTTTCATTAAGTATTTTAATTAGAAAAAATAGATGTTTTTAAAAGCTCTAGCTCTAATTAGAGTTTTTTTTTTTCAGCGTGTTGCAATAATTGATGTTGTAGAAAATCTTGAAGAATTTTGTAAAATGAGACAACAACATCCAAATCAATCAATGATATTTGTAAGACAGGATGTTTCAAATAAAAATGGTTTAGAGAAAACATATGAAGAAATAATAAAAAATTTTAAATGTTTAGATATGGTTATTAATATTGCTGGAATATTTGATGATAAAGATGTTAAAAGAACCATTGATGTTAATGTTGTAAGTATTAAAATATTTAATTTCTTTTAGTTTCTTGATTATCACCCTAGCTCTCATCATTTACGGGAAATTTTTTTAAAAATTAAAAAAAATTAAGGTATTTTTATTTATCTCAAAAAATCTCTTATACATTTTAAGCGAGGAGATCCTCTAATTTATATTAAAAAAATTTGATTCTTTCTCTTTTGAAAATAGTTTAGTTAGCTTACCTATCTAGACTCCATCATACAGTTCAGTCTTACACTTCGTGGGATTGGATTTCCAAAGGTGAAGTAAATGGGTGAAGTAAATTCCGAAATCAAATAATCTTCTAGCTAGTAGTGGTTATAGGAACAGTGTCTGTATTCAAAATGGGCGGCCTCTTCCGGAATGTACTTGATTGTCCAAAGGACTTGTATATCTATTAGATCTACGCGTATTGATTTATCAATCACATTTCGTTAGGGCAAAATGATAACATACATGGAAATAACAACATATGGGTTATGGGTCCTCAAAAGGTATCCAAAATATTATAAATCCTTTTACAGTTTCTGTTGTTGCAAATTGCATTGCATTGTTGTACATTGCATTGTTGTACATTGCATTGAGGGGCGTATTTCATGCGATGGTTTTCAATTTTCTCAATACAATTTGCAGAAAAATAACTGTTATAACATTTTAATCAATTTATCAACCAATTTAACTGTCATGTCCTTTTTATACATCGTATGTTCTGTCTTTTATATTAAAATTTTTTTAAATATATTTTTTTAATACTATATTATTTTGATGAAATTTAAACGTAGGGTGGTATTATTAATTCAACATTTACTGGTATGCATTATATGTCAAAAGAAAACGGTGGTAATGGTGGTGTAATATGTAATATGTCATCAGTTGTTGCATTAGATCCAATGTTTTTATTACCTGTTTATTGTTCAACAAAACATGCTGTACTCGGTTTTACTAGAGCTTTAGCTGTGAGTTCTTAAAATTACATCAACAAAATATTTGAATTTGAAAGAAAGAATATTTTTTTTTTTTATTTATTTTTAGAGTGATTATTTTTTTCAAAAAACTGGTATAAAATTTTGTGTGATTTGCCCGGGTGCAACTATAACTCAATTATTTACTAATACACCAAATAAACTCTTTTCAGCTGATTTAGAAAAAGAATCGTATCGTTTACTGGAACAAATGCCAAAGCAAAGGTTTTAAATGAGCTTTGATCTCAAGTTAAAAATTCAAATAAAATTTTTTTTTGTAATTATAGTTCTGCTGATTGTGCACGTGGTCTTTTGGAAGCATTACAAAAAAGCGAAAATGGTTCAGTTTGGATTATTGAACAGAAAAAATTACATCCGGTTAAAATGCATAAATACTGGGATAATATTTCAAATAAATTAGCCTGAAAGAAAAATTGTTATTTTATATTCATTATGTTATTTTTTACTCAATTTAATTAATACCTATGTTATCTTTTTTTAAATACTTCAAGTTTCTTATTTGTTTAGAAAGTAGCCAATATTATAAACTATTTTTATTTGTTGTTTGTTATTTAAAATTTTTTTTTGCAATAAAAAAAAAATGTTGCAGTAATAATAAAATGATTTCTTAATATTGTTTCTTTGTTTGTTTCTTTTTACTTCGATATTTAATTACAGGTTCAGACTTTCTTAAAGTGTTTCATTAAAAAATAATAAACTTTAAGTAATTTTGAACATCGGTCTGAATCTGAATCATACTTCCGATATTTCTGGACCTTCAATGTACTTAAAATTAGTTTTGATAAAAAAAATTCTATCAAGATTTATGACCTATGCACATAATTCAACATTTATGTTTCGGATTGGAGGGAGAAAAGTTCAATTATTCCACAAAAAAATCACTCTAGTTTCCTATTTAATTCATTTGTTTTATTTTATTATTTTTTATTTTTAATATTTTTATTTTAGTTTTTTACAAACTAAAGTGTCTGTCCCTTTTTTAAAATTATTAATTTAATTTCAACTATCAATTTTTAAAGATGATGGGTTGATGTTGACGGCTTTCTTGTCTCGATGAGAAGAAAGAATAATCGCAGAATCGATATGGGTAAATTTTCCCACATTTGTAGTTGGTACCCTTTTTTTCGAAATTAATTAATTAAACTTTCCGAAATAAAATTATTAATAAATTAATTTCTCGAAAGTTACAATTTATTAATAATGTTGTTTACATAATGATGATACCGTGACAGCTTAAGAGTCTACATAACTCTGATATTAATTAAATAGCTGCTAGTTATCACGAAATTAAAGAAAACTCCTTTTTAAGTTTATTAGTTTAAGATGGAATTTAAATTTAAGAAGAATAAAAATATTTCTATTTTTACTCCTTCCTCAGCTATATTATTATTTCTTGTTTCTTGCCTTCCCAAATTTTAATAGGTTTAAGCCAACCAATTTTCGAATTAAAAATTTGTTTTAAAAAATAAATTCAGCCGGAGCAAAACGAAATGTTTTATAAATTTTATTTAGTTTAAGCAATAATAAAGACATTTTCTGTATTTGGAAAATTCAAATTTTAATGGGTTGGGTATAATATTCCAAAAAAATAATTCCATTTCCGAAATACCATTTACATAATTCAAAAAAAAAAAAATTCCAAAATAAAAAATTCCAAAAAAAAAATCCTAAAAATAATTCTAAAAATTCTAAATTTCTAAATTCTGAATTTACATAAATAAAAATATTCTGGAAAAAGCGCATAATAGTCATTTTGAATCCAACTCTAAAATCCCTCCTAATTTAGAATCTCGCTTATACATATATATAAATATTCCGTAAAAAGCGTATAACCCTGATTTTAACTATTAACTTAAAATAGTGGGGGCTGCCGCCCCCAAACCCCCGCTAAAGAAATTATTGAAACCCTGATTTTGTAACCAACTCTAAAATCTCTCCTAAATCAGAATATCGTAGATATATATAAATATTCTGGAAAAAGCATATAACCCTACTTTTGAATCCAACTCTAAAATCCTTCCTAATTCACAATCTCACATATACATATATATAAATATTCTGGAAAAAGCGAAAACACTGATTTTGAATCCAATTTAAAAATCCCTCCTAATTCATCCCTTAAACATTGCTTTATTAATTTTAAAGTACACGTGTATTGATAATTTTTTGTGTTTTGTTATAGATAGATTGTGTTTTGTTATATTTTTAGGATTTTGTAACATTCCGAATTTTTTTCGCTAAATTTAAGTTCGGTATTTTTGTTTTTCAGTAATTTGTTTTCGGGATTTTGGAACATTCGGGATTTTTTTTACAGAATTAAACTAATTTTTTTTTTCAGTAAAGTGTCATAGACTCAGTATTTTAGAAACAGAGTTTTTAAAATGGTGGGGGCTCCCTCCCCCAAACTCCCACTAAACAAATTATTGAAACCCTGATTTTGAAACCAACTCTAAAATTCCTGATAATTATTTTTCTTATATAAATATTTTTGCTAGAAAGTTTTTAAAATAGTGTGGGTCGCCCCCAAACGCCAGCAAAATAATTATTGAAACCCTGATTTTATAATATTCTGGAAAAAGCGTATAATCTTGATTTTGTTGCAAATTGTAAAATCTATGAATTTTCGTTATGGGATTTTTTTATTTGGAGTTTTTTTTTGGAATTTTTTTTTTGGAATTTTTTTTTTTTGGAATTTTTTTTTTTGGAATTTTTTTTTTGGAATTTTTTTTTTTTGGAATTTTTTTTTTTGGAATTTTTTTTTTGGAATTTTTTTTTTTCGTTGTTTGGAATTTTATAACTTTGGAATTTTTTGTTTGGAATTATGACACTATCCCAATTTTAATTTGATTTGTAAGGTTCATATTTAACTTATTTTTATAAGTGCGTGGTTAAATTTAAGTAGAAAATAAAATTTTGGTCAAATTAAACAGTGTCTTTGGTTTCCGTACCCAATCTTAACTTTTTAAACTCAAGATAAAGAGATGTTTTTTAAGGCACAAAAAAAGTACGTTCAAAATTACTTTAAATTCTGCAGACTTAGCACATTTGACAAATTCTGATATTATTACCATTAGTAAAACAATACGTAATTTCCAATACCCAGTTGAGTTCAGTTTTTAAAGTTTAGATTGTTGTGTTAATTAGTTTAGATTCTCTCATTAAGACCATCATAAAATTTAAGGTTTACTTTTCTTTTGTATAAGACGCATTCGAGTATCAAATCAAATACATTTATCTTAACAGCTGTACCCTCTTAATTATAGAAATAAAACACAATTTTCATTTTTTTTTTTTTCACTTTTTCAGTCTATTTGTCTATTTTTATTTTTGACAAAAATCATTTAAATATTTCTCGTAATTTTAATAACCTTTTTTTTTTGAGTTTTTTTTTTAATAATTGTTTTTTATAATTTTTTTTTAATTTTGTTTTTTACTTTACATTTTACAATAAAATTTCTTTTAAATTTTTCTTATTTGTTTTTTTTTTTTAATTTTTAAATTTTTTTTCATCAATTTATTAATTATTTTTAATTTTAATAATCTCTCTGGTGTAATTTAATTACCTTTTTTGTTTGGTTTTTTTTTTTCTAATTCAATATTTTTTTGTTTTTTTTTTTTTAGTTTTTTAATTCAATATTAATTTTTTTTAATAATATAATGTTTTTTTTTGTTTTGCTCATTATTAAATTTTTTTACATTTACATTTTCATATTTGTTTAATTTATTTTATTAATTTTTAACTTTTTTGGTTTTTGTTAAGTGTTTATAAAAAGTTTTCTTAGAAAATATTAAAAAAAAAGAATTAGAAAAAAATTTGCAACAAAAAATTTATTAATTTTAATTAAAAATAAAAAGAAAAAAAATGAATGAAAACGTATTTAAAAAAAGTGTATATAAATAAATTTATATAATATATTAATATATTTATATATAAATATAAAAATTATATTTTATATATAACGATAATAATTAATTAATTAAAAATATAAAATTTATATAAATTAATTATTTATATAATAAATATATTATAATATAACTATTTTGTTTTTTTTTTAAATATATATGTATTTTATTTTGCATTTATTTATTTAATATAATATAAATAAATACTTATTTGAATTTAATTATTTAATATTTTTATATATATTTATTTTATGTTTTATATAAGAAATGTCTATGTTTCATTTTTGTTTATATTATATTTAGGTAAGGAGTAACAAATAATTAATAATTGAAATTATTAATTAATTAAAATAAAAATAAAAATTATAATATATCTACTATTATTAATATTATTATTATTAATGACATGTTTTTTGTTTTTTTCAATTAAATTTGAAATTTTAAAAACAGTAAAAATAAACAAATAACTTTTTTTTTTTTTGACTTAAAAAAAATTAAATTTATATATTAAATTCAAAATTTATTATTAATAAAATTGTTTTTTTTTTTACTAATTTAACATATTTTTTTTTTAAATATTTTTGTTTTTTTTTATATCTTGATTTTATTAATTAATTATTAATAATTAATCATAATTGAATATCATAAAAAAATTGTTTGCGTGTTTTTTTAATTTTTATTTTTTAATTTACGCGCTCACGAAAAAATTTGATAAAATATTTCTTTTTTTTTTTTAAATTTTTTTTTTATTTAAAAGGTACAAAATGTGTATGAATTATTATTAATTATTTTGTATTAATTATAATCATGTTTTTGCTTTTTTTTTTTTTTTTATTTAATTTTGTATTTATAATAAACATTGTTTTTTTTTGTATTTTTTAATAATTTATATAATTATTTAATGTTTCTTAATTGTTTATTGATTTCTTTTTGTTTTATTTTACATAGGTAATTTTTCAATTTTTTGGATCTTTAAATTTTTATTTTGATAATAATTTTTAATTAAATTTTCTATTACAATAATAATAATATTTTTTTTTTTCAATTTTTAAAAACAAAACTACAAAATATCTTGCATTCAATTTTATTTTGTAGTTTTTTTTCTTTTTTTTTTTTAATAATAATGTTATAACTTGTTTGTGTGTAGTTAATTTATTATATTAATTTATTAATAGTATTTCATTTTTGGTTTTTGTTTTTTTTCAATTTATATTTAATTAAAGTAGTTTCTAAATTCAAATTAAGTTATATAGAAAATTATCTATTTTTTGTTTTTTTTTTAGTATTATTTCTTATTATTAATTAAATTAATATATTAATAAATAATTTTTTATATAATTAATTCTTATTAATATATTTATTACATAAAAATAAATGTACTATAATTATATTAATAAATTACAAAAAAAAAAAAAAAAACAAAAAAAAAATAAATATTATACAAAATTAAAATTTTAATAAATCTAAATATTAAATTTCAATTTTTTAAAGAAAGTTTTCAGTTTTTTTTATTTTTTTCAATTTATTTTTAATTTTTTAATTATTTTTTTTTTTAAATTTAAAATATTAATGAATTATTAAAAAATTCTAAAATGTATTAATAATACAGGTTTTTATTTATAGTTTTGTAATTAAATTTTTATATTAATTATTTGTTTTGTGTATTTTTGGTATTGTATTAAGAAATAATAATATAATATGTGTAAATTTTAACTTTCTTTTTTTCTTTTTAAAATAACTTTTTAATTTTTGAATTATATATAGTTTAAATTGCAAATATGTTTACTTTTTGTTCTCTGTTCTTTTATTTGTTTATTTACGTTTCATTTTTCTTTTCATTTTAATTTTATTATATGATTTAAACACAAATATTAATAATTTGTGTTTATATCTTTTTTCAAAATTTATATAATATTTTAATTTTGTTTTCAGTTTTTAAAATGTTAAATGATTTGTTAAAAATGCCCATCAAGTATAAGTGCAAATTATTTCAGAAGAATGCAATTATTTGAAATATTTCATTATACGTATAGACTTAAATTTTATATATTGTATATACATATTATGATAAATATTTTTAATTAAATTAGAAATTAACAGATTCGATTTGGGAGAAAACAAAGAAGCCATGTAAAAAATAATGTAGTTGGTAATTTGTAATCTATGAGAAATTTTGTAATAATATTAATACACATATGAGTAAGACAAATTTATGGCATTAAAGCTTAAATAAGAAAAATTGCAGCCAGACATTTGAAACTTTTTTTAAGGCTTTTATTTTTTGGAAAAATTATAAATCGAAGCTTCTTTTTTTTTATAGTATTATAAACTATAAGATTAATTAAATTTGAACAATAGTCAAATAAAAGAAAATATATTAGAATAGCATAACAGCTTTTCTATAAAAAATGATTTTTTTATTAAATAAAAAAAAAAAAAAATAAAATGAAATTTTTAAGAAAAATTTTTTTAACAATATATTTTGTTTTTACTTAATATAATATACATACATGTGTATATGTAGTTTTTTTTTACATTTATTTAACATATTTTATTCTAATTAAATTTTTTTTTTAATTAAAAATTTTGGCACCACTGATTGTATGTTTTGTCATTTTTTAAAAAATTTTTATAGAAAAAGTTGTTGTTAATATTATGTATAAATTCTTTTGAATATTTGCAATTTATATTAATATATATATTAATTGTTTTTATATTAATTATATTTCATATAACATAGTGTTATAAAAAAAAATTTAAAATTATGAAACAATTTTGTTTAAGTATATAATAAAATAAAGAAATTTTTTTTTTTAATTTGGACATTTTTTAACAACCATTTTGTTTTTTTTTTTATATACAGGTAATTTAACTTTTGTAAATAATGTAAATTTTATGCTATTCGATTTAATAAAAAATAGAATATTTTTTTCTAGAAATACATAGATTGAAAAGATGGATGTAGCTATATTATTTTTTTATGTGTTAAAAACTGTTATTATAACTTAGGTGATAAGGTTAAAAAATATATATAAACATTTCATAGTATGTATGTACATATATTTAGTACTTTCTCATAACCAGTTCCTTTTAAGAGATTTTAAATTGTTATTTTACTTAATAATTAAGTACAATGTTGTTTTAAAAATTAAAATTTAATTAAATCATTTAAATAAAAAATTATTAAATATTTTAACTACATGTAAAGTAACAAAATAAGTGTCAGAATATTATTAAAAATTTGAAATAAATAAAACTGTTTTAACATTTTAGAAGCTATTCTGAAAAAACTAAAGTAATATATATGTATATGTATATTTCATTCAACTAAAATTATTAAGCACTCAGTATTTAAAAATTGAACTGAAAATATTTTTCATATTGCCCATCTATGTATGTCAAATGTATATCTATGATTTTTATACATATTATAAACATAATATTTTATAAAAAAAACAATTCATACATAATGTACAAAATAATAATTATCTATACATAAACAATTATTAAATTTGTATAACCTCATATTGTAAAAAATTAATAGTTTATTAATTAATTATTAATAAAATTTATTATTTTAAGAAAAGAAATAAATTTTTTATAAAATATATACCTCAAATGAAATTTAATTATGTTAAAATTTTAAAATATCATTATCACTTTAATATAACTACTATAAATAATGCCTTTTATTAAATTAATATAATAATAATTATTTATTATTTCAATAACTGTATGCCTAGGATATGAGTGGAACATACTACATATGTATCCTAATAGCTATGAAAGATTTAGTATAACAAAATAATTAACGAAATATAATGCAACCTCTCGAAGTTGGTCACCTGCGGTTTGAAAATTTTTTGTCAACATTTACAGATGGCCAACTTGTAAGAAATTTTTAAGATACAAGATATACGGGTACAACATAAAAAGGTATTTGTGACCAACTTCACACGTGCTTTCATTATACTTTTCGTGTAATAGCGGTCGGTTCTGTCATGGAGACAGCTGATTTTTTTTTTTAAATTGTTTTTACGAAAATTTGAACTATGGTCACATTGGAATATTATTGAAAAAGAAATTTCTTTTTTCAGCTGATTTTTTTTTTAAATTGTTTTTACGAAAATTTGAACTATGGTCACATTGGAATATTATTGAAAAAGAAATTTCTTTCTTCAGCAGCAAAAAAAGAAAAAAAATCGAATTTTCTAGGAACATTTTGTATTATGTTATGTCAAGTTAGATATTACCTGTATATTACGTTGTGTTATATATAATAAGTATATACATATGTATATTTATTTTTGCCATTCATTTTTATTATTATACATACATAATACATATGTATATATATATATATATATGCACATATACAGATATATATATATATAAAAACATATCTATATATATATATATATATATATATATATATATATATATGTAGGTATATATGAGAATATGCATATGCATACACATATATATGTTTTTAAGAAACTATAATTCACTCCATTTTTAATATACATACATATATGTATATATTTTTTTTTTAGATTTAGTTTATGTTTTTACTAAAATGTTTTTTTTTGTTTTTTTAATCTAGATTTTGTTTTTTTTTTTAAAGTGATTACAATTTAAGTGTTAAAACGTGTTAATTAAAGTTTTTGTTTTTTTCGGTTATTTGTTCGTTTATATAATTATGTTTTCTTTTTTTTTGTATGATCATTTTAACAAATAATGTTTTTTTTTTTTCTTTTAATAATAAGTTAATACTTTTTTGTTTGTTTTTTGTTTTATTTAATTTTGTTTCTTTTGTATTTTTTGAAATGGTTTTAATTAATACATTTTTTTTTTCACAATTATTTGTTTCTTGTTTTTAGTATTTTTGGAATATAATGTATATTTGTGTGATAAGAATTTTGGGGAAAATTATTTTGTTTAAATGAAATACATTTATATATCCATCGATTTACATTGAACTTTGAATTAACAACACTGATTTGTTTTCACATGATTTGTAAATAGATATTTTAATTTTAATGCATGTTACATTACGTTACATTGTATATGTATCGATTTTCACAGTGTTAAATTTATAGGTTTTGTGAAATATAATATTAATATCAATATATTATAGTGAAACATATCAATCAAGTGTATATCGAGGGATATATTTATATTGGTTTCTTTTTTTTTTTAATTAATTATTTAACTTTTTTGTATTTTTAATATTTAATTTTAAAACAAATAACATTATTGTATTGATTTTTTTTTTGTTTTTTTTTTTTTATTTTTATATTTAAATTTTATGTAATATCATTATTTAAATTTTCTTTTTTTTTTTTATATATATATATTTTTTTTTTAAATACAAAATTTTTTTTTTTTTTTTTATTTATTGTTCCAAAATATTAAACTTTTTTTTTTTTTTATAAAAAATGTTATAATATATAATAGGGGAAAGAAAAACAAATAATATATAAATGAATATGTATAGAAAATCAAAAAAAAAAAAAAAAAAAAAATAACTTAGCAAGTTACTAACTTAGAATAACTAAGTTATATTTTATACAATACAATTTAATGTGCAACAAAAAAAAAAAAAATGTTTGCCCTGTGTTAACAGTATGTATTTATTAGTGGTAGTATATTCTAAGTTGTTATTAAAATTTTTTTTTATTTATATAATATGTATGTATGTATGTTTTTCATTTATCGAAAGTTTCAAAATCGATCAATCATAAAATATATACATATAATTTTTATTTATGTGGCACTATTTTTTGGTTATATATTTTTTGCATATTCAAAATTCGAGGAAAATTTTGTTTGAATTTAAGTGATTTTTACCTACTATTTTTTTTTTTTTTTTTTTAACAAGACACATTTTTTATTTTATATAATTTAATAATTTTATATAATAATTAATTTATACAATATCGTATTTAATGTTTTTAATAAATTTTTGTATGTATTAATTTATAATAATTATTTATAATAAATTAATAGTATTAAGAGAAAAAATTAATTAATATAATATAAAGTTGTTTTTTTTTTTTTTTTTCCTTTAATATAAACACATTTTAAACGAATTTCGAAAAAAAAAGTTACCTATAAGCAAAAAAATGAAAAGATGAGGCGGAAAAGTGTAAATGTAAATGTCAAAACGTTTAAAAGAGACTACATTTTATTTTTAGAGATGAAGCATGTTTGTCTTTCCTTTAATTTCTTTCAGCCCATTGCGTGTTATTTAAAAATTTTCATTTATTAAGGATTGTAATGGTATATACGAATACATCTTCAGATAATTTTCCTTCAAAATTAAATTTTGCAACACGTTTTCCAGATTTTAATTTAATTAAAATCTTATCATCTGACCTAATATTACAGAACTGAGTTATACTGTTATATGACTGCGATTAGTACCTGTAATGGATATCCAACAATATAATTATTTCACTTTCTAAAAATTTTATACTATTGTAATTTTAACATTTATTTAACATTGATTTTAGTTGATTTGTTTGCATTCATTTCTTTTCTTTCTTCTTACTTTGCTCTTTAGTGAATGACTAGATGGGTAATTATGCCTGAGACTAGTATACTTGAAAGAGACTATAGTTATACCTTTTGTTGTCAATATTTAGGTTGCTAGTTTATTGCAGTTAATGTTAGGCTATATGTAATTTTTCTTTTTATTTTATTTAATTTGATTTTTAATTTTTGTTTCTATGTTAATCCTTTTTTTTCATTCTATTTTCTGTTGGAGTTAAAAATGGAATGATAGTATTGACTGACTTTTTATTATTTTAAAGCAATCATTAAGTTCTTTTTTTATTGTTTATATTAATAATTATATGAAAAAAAAAAAAAAAAATTAAAAAAAATTGTCAAATAATAAGACTGCTGCAATAGGTTTTTTTTGGTTTTTCGCTGTAAATTTTTCTGAAATTCTTTTACTCCTTTTTTTTTGTTTTAACAAGTATTTATTTTTAATTAGTATTTTAATTGTTTTTTTTTTTTTTTTAATTTAAAATTTTGAAAATACTTGTTTTATGATTGTTTTATTTTGTCTTTCGATTTAAATTGTTGTAAATTAACTGAAAATAATTTTTATTTGAAATTTATTCTATTCGTATATATCACCTTAGACACAGTATATATTTTACTAAAAAAGATATTCTTGTAATATGAAGGAAATATGAAAATGAAATATAAAAAAAAAAATAGTAACTTTGTGAGTCCACTATAGAGTATTGGATTTGGTGACAAAAAATATAAAATTGAAAACTTCAATTGAAAGCTTTAAATCTGAAGGAAATACATGTTAATGATTATTATAATTTTTTGAAGCGGTTTAATTTAAATTAGAGAGGGAAAAAATTATTATAATATTTTAGATATGCAGCTATATGTATGTTATTTATGTTAAAAATGGTATGTTTTTCTTTATATAAATTAATTAATAGATTTTATATAGTAAAGTATAGCCCAAAATAGATGTGACAAGTCACGAGACAATAAAAAAAAATGCAAGAAATTTCTTACGGTTGTTTTTCGCGAAGTATAAACTAATTACTAGCCAAAATGATAACAAAATCATAAGCTTTTTTTACAAGTTCTGTGTGGCATTAGTACAAATTTAATTTTAAAATTTATCGGATTTTAATGGATAAAAAAAATTTGACAATAATGATGTGAATCGTAACATAAGTTACATTGAAATATTTAAAAGTAATAAAAAAAAAATAAATGATTGAAGACAAATAAAAAAGCAGTACATAATCAATA
Source organism: Poecilobothrus nobilitatus (assembly GCA_947095535.1). Lineage (NCBI taxonomy): Eukaryota > Metazoa > Arthropoda > Insecta > Diptera > Dolichopodidae > Poecilobothrus > Poecilobothrus nobilitatus. The sequence continues at coordinate 56,446,590 of OX352774.1, forward strand.
GAATCAAAAATAAACATGAATACATAATTAATATTTTATTTATTTGTATTTGTATATTTGTATTAATATAATTTTAAAATTTCCGACTTCTCAAAAAAACAACTTTTTACGTAAATAAATGTTTAGGTTAAACGCCATCTTTTTACGGAAACTTTATATGACATTTCTCTTATTTATAAGATATAAAATTTTTCGTGCAGTTTTTTTGACATTTTTATCACTTATTTAAGCCATGTTCATATATTTACATGTAATGGTAGAGTTATTACTCGTCCCGTTATCGTTAATCGTCTCGTCTATTTCGGACTAAGTTTAAGCGATACTGTTTGGGAGACTGGTATTAATTTAATTATTTTATAAAATGTCTCATAATTAGTGTATCATATAGTTTTAATATGAGTTGTGTATTATGTGTCTCATGCTTTTATAGCATTTAATAATTTAAGAATTAATTTTTATACATTTAACACAAAAAAAAAAAAATTTATTAAATATATAATAAAATATTAAAAAAAATAACTAAAAAAAAAAAAATTAAAAATAAATAATACAAATATATTTGTTTTTAATAAATAATAATTTTAGTTTTATTTAAATATTAAGTAAATTTTTTATTTTAAATTTAATATTTATTTCTCTTTTGTTTTTTTTTTACAATAAAAATTTTTTTGTTTTTTTTTTCAAATATTTTTGGATTTTTTTTTAAATTTTTTTAATTTTTTTTTAAATTTTATATATAAATACTTTTTTTTTTTTTAATTAAATTTTATATATATGTATATATTCTATTATTTATTTATATACTATTTTTTTATATTAAATTTTCTAAATGTGTTATGTTGTGTGTGTGCCTTTCTTATAACGAAAAAGGATAATTTAATTTAATTTTTTTTTTTATTTTTTTTTGGTTTTTTTTTTGTTTTCTAATTATAAATATATAATTTATATTTATTTTATATAATATTATAATATATTAAATTTATAAATTGTTTATTTTTTCGATTTTTTTTTTCTTGGTTTTGGTGAATAAATTTTCGATTTTTTGGTTGTTTTTGTTTTTTTTTAAACAATAATTTTTTCTAATAATATTTTGTTTTAATAAAATGTGAAATTCATTTTCTGTTTACTTTTTTTTTTCTTTTTGGTAATCTTTGGTTTTTAATAATGTTTTTTTTTTTTTTAAATTTTTTTGTAATTAATTTTTTAAAAAGTTTTTCTTTTTCAATTATTTTTTTTTTAGTTTTTACTTATTAGAGTCATCTTTGCGTGTTGAAGACTGTGCATCGCCTAAATTAATCATGTCTCGTGGTTTCCACACTGGGGACCCTACAATTAAAAATATGAAAATGGCCAAATTAGATATTTTTTTGTTGTTTTTTTTTTTACTTTTTGATTTTTTTTTTTTGTGTAATTGATAAACGGAATTATTTAACGAAACTATTTAACGAAAAACAAAAAAAAAAACAGAAATTAAATGTGTTAAAAAAAGGATATTAATGAAAAAATTTTATTTGTAAAAGAAAAATAAAATTAGAATGTTTTATGTACTACATAATATATATATAATATGTATGTATATATAATATATATATATATAGGGCATTTTCAGATTAAATTATAGAAATTTTGTTTGGATTGAATTCTAATTTATGGAAGTAAAATGAATGTAGTGTTTTTTCTACTTTTTTTGGAGTTTTGAAATTTTGAAATATGTTTAAATTTTTGTTTTAAAAATGACTTTAAAGATTCTTTAGATAGAGTAACTTTAAAGATTTTTTCTTTTATAAATAACTATTAAACATTTAATTTAAGACAGTTTGTTATGTAATAGAGAAAAGTGTTCAAATGGTATTTTAGTTTTTCTAAATAAATCATATATATATATATATATTCAAAAGATATATTATTTGTATTATTTTAATATTTTTGTCGTTACGAAAATATGTTATTAGAACGGTTGATGCTATTCAACCCTATAATTGTGCTACTATTTTAAAAATATATGTATGTATAAATAATTTATTATATTTTAGATATTTCTAAATAAATATTTTTTTTTGTTTTCGAAGAATTAATTTATTACTTATAAATTTAATATATTTGTTTTTATTTTTAGAAAACATTCAGGATAGAAAAGATTGTCATAATTAATTTCAATGTTAGCACATGGACTATATTGTATTAAATATGAATTTTATTTCAAATTGTATAGAAATTTTTTATGATTCTTCAGTTTTGTTAATACTATATAGTTTTAATAAAATTTGAAAAATTGTTTTTATATAAATTTTTTTTTATATATAATAAAATTTGAAAAATTGTAAAATTTTATAATATGAAAATGCAATATAATATATATGTATATATCGTTAAATAAAAAAACAAAAAATAAATATTTTTAAAAAAAAACTGAATTAAAACGGAATTAATAATAATATTAATTATAAAATATTAACATTAGAATTTTTTAAAAACAAAAAAAAAAAAAAAACACAAATTTAGAGAAAAATAAATTGAAAATTAAAACATTTTTATATTTTTGTTATATAAATAAAACTTCAAGTTTAAATAATTTTTCTTTTTCTTTAATATTAAAAATGTTGACATCGCTTGAATTTATGTTTTCTTTTTTTTTATTAAATTATTATTAAATTAAAAAATTTACAAATTCAATAAAAAAAATTATATTTTTATTAATTACTTGGGTAAAATTAATTTTATTTTTTTTTTTTTTAAATTTTTAATAATTTAAATATTTAAATTTTTGGTTTTCGGATTAACTTCAAACTGCCAACATTTTTATGTAAATTATACAATAAAATTAAAAACAAAAAAGACAAAAAATTCACGAGAATAAATAACATAAACATAATAGAAAGTAAAAAATTAATAGAATTTAATTAAATAGTAATTTATAAATTAATACATAATAAAAAATAATTAAAATCATGCTTATTATTAATGGTATTTTAAAGATGTGTTCAGTTTGAAGATAAAAAAAAATAACCTAGAATATACAAATATTGTATATTTATACCTAATATATCATTAAAAAAAAAAAATTATTTTTGATAAACTATAGAATTGCAAAAAATTTATTTTATCTATAGGTATAATTTGATTGTTTTGTTTTGTAATATGTATTTTTCGTTTTACTAAACATATATTTTTGTTTCAAAGGTAAGATTCAATCTATATATAAAAGGAAATAACCTTCACTTTCCGAAAAATATTTTTTAATTTTCTTAGACAATGTTTAAGGAATCTATTGAATTTTGGATATTTTCCGTGTCAAATAAGAATTGCTTTATATAATATAACTACTATGAATGCGATAATTTTTTTTACCACATTTGAAATAAATTTTGTTACTATACTAAGAGATGTAACTATTTATAATATTACAGTTTCGTTAATATATAAAAATCTAATTAAATGTAATATATAAATATCTGATAGATCTAATATTTATATAGGAGCAATGTCAAACTCTAAACGATAATTTTTAATTTCTCTTTGGTAGATAATATAAAAAACAGCTAATTAATTACACTTTAATGGCTAATAAAAAAAACAAATAAAATATCATCAAAATATAAAAATTATTACAAAAAAAAGGTAAAATAATTTAGACATGCTCTTCAATTTTTTTTCCTCTAACAATTCCTTTTTAAAATACTATTCTATTAAAAATTACTACGCTGTTAATTACTAATAGTTTAATTGCGAAGGATTACATGCAATTATTATAGAATTCAATTTATACAAGATATAACTAAATACGTATTAATATATTTATTATAAAATGTGTATTTGCGAAGTATTAATTTTTATGTCAGTAATATAAGTAATACAATCAATAATTAATATAATATTAATATTAATAAAAAAATATATGAAAAATTTAATAACAAATACTAATAAGTTGAATTAACATTTTTTTAATATATAAACATAAATCAATTTGAATATTATAAAGATAAAGATAGTATAATTATTTTAACAATAATTAATAAATTAATAGGTCGGCGGAAGATTACTTAAAACTAAATTTTAAGGTTATTTGGAATAAATAAAGTTTATTATCAACTAAAAATTGAATTTTTTTTTTTATAATACTAAACATAGAAATAAAACACATATTATTAAATAAATAAATAATATATTAATAAATAATTAAAAAAAAAAAAAAATTATGAAAAAAATTTTGTATGAAATGATGATACTGGTGACAGTTAATAATTTTTTTTTAGGGTTGTGTGTCAACCATTAGACATTCCTTGGTTAATTGTTTTATTGATTTGAAATATTTACGTTGTTAATTTTACTTTTAATGTATTTATTAATTTGTTGTTTTTTTTTTTTTTAAATGCATAGTATAATTGATTGTATTTGGTATATATATATATAATTATTATTTATTTTTAATAATTTTGGAAATTTTTCTTTAGCATTTTAGAAAAAATTTTTTGAACAAGAACATCAAATTAATATAAAAATGAAATGTTAATGAAAAATACAGTTGATTTTCAAAGTCTAGGATTTTGAAAAAAATCAACACAATTGCTATTCGTAACAACCATTATATGAATTTAAATCGACTTTACTTGAAAAGTCAATTGAAAATTGATTCTTGAAACAATACCTTAAATTATCAAATAATTAATAAATTTATATTAATTTTTTTTTAGAAAAATATTTTCTTTATTTATTAAGTTAACATAATAAGATAGGTTTAAGAATACTATATAATATACATATATTAATAGGAAATATATTAATAGAAATAATTTTAAAATTTTAAAATTAATGTGAAACTTTTTAAGTTTTTGTTAATTTTGAGTTTTTTTTTTTTTTGGTTTTTCATTTATCAACCTCAACTTGTTGTTATTAGAGTTTTAAAAAAGAAATGAATTCATAGTTATCAGTAAATGTATTGATCAAAATATTTTAAAAATTACTTTTGGCAATTTTATTGTTCTGAAGAAAATTATTAAATATTAATTTGCTCTGAAAGCAAACAAAGTTTATCTTAAAGAAAAATTCATTTTTTTAATATTAATTAAAACATATTTTCTTTACATAAAAAAAAAATATAGTATGTATATAATCGAAAATAACTATACATTTAAGTTTTATTTTTCACAATCAAATTAATAATATTTTTTCTAGTTACTATTAATAGTTTTCTTTTATATTGTAGAAAATTTGTATATTCAAGCGATGCCAAGCATTTAACATTTTCTATATATTTTGCGAGTTATAATTTTTTAAAAATAACAAAGAAGATAAAACACAAAATAAATTTCATTTTAACTAAATATATATAAACATATATATGTTTAAATATACATATATATACACATATTTATAAATAAATTAATAAATATTAATTAATTAATTTTTGTTTTTTTTTTTTTATTAATTAAGTATATATTTTTTAAATTTATATAATTTATATAATTTAATTTATATAAGTAGTTGCTTTTTTTTGTAAATTATTAATAGTTATTTTTTAACTAATATTTAATAATAAATTTTTTAAAGTTAAAAAAAAAAAATATATATATATATATATCTATATTAAAACATTGTTAAACATATATTATATTTATATATATATATATAAAGTTTTAATTAATATAATTTGTTTTTTTTATTGGTTTTAATAGTAGATCTTAAAAAGATATAACTTTTTTTTTAATAATATCACAAAATAAATTTTTATTACATATTATATATTTTTTTTTTAATTAGAATTTAATAATTCACTACTATATAATATAATAAATACATTGTATATAAAACTATTAACTGAATATAAATTTAAATTTATATTGAATATTTTTCAAATATTTGTATAATAAATATAAATGATAAGATAATAAATATAAATAAGATATTATTATTATAATTATTATTATATGCAATAAATAATATATATTTTTATTTAATATTTTATTTATTAGTATATTTTAAATAATAAGCATATGTAATTAAATATATATATATATATATATTATATATACATGAAATGTAATATAAACTAATTTGACCTAATTATTTATTTGTAACTAAAATATAAGGAAGGGTCTAAAAATATATTCTGATGAGAATAAATTTATATTATTAATATTTAAAATTAATTAGTACCTATATGTATATAGTTAATTATAATTAAATAAATATAAATAATATTTATATTATTTATCATTTATTATTTTATTAATATATACTTATATACGTATATATTTTATAACAAAAAAAAAATTAAAATTGAACGTAATAGTAAGATTATAGTATGGATATTTGACAATTAAAGCAGAATCGATCAGATATAAAGTCAATGACTTTAAAATTTACCACAAAATTTCTTAGGTATATTGTTATTAATAGGAAATAAAACAAAATAATAATTCTTTAAAGAATTAAGTATTTAGTGTAAGGAAAATATCTGTCAGTATGAAATGTGGTGTTTTTTTCTCAATTATCGAATTAATACTTATTTATCTATCATCTATCTTAAAAAAAAAATATACTTATATAAAAAAAATAATTGCAATTAAATAAAAGTAATAAAAATTACTATATATATTAGATAATTAAAATAAATATAATTCAAAAATAAAAAAGCGTAATTATTTTTAAATTTAAATAATTATTAATATTTAAATTTAAATGATAAAATGTATTTGTATATGTATATAAGTATAATAATATATTGTATTTTAATTTTTTTGCTATTAAATATTTATTTTTCAGTTATTTTGTATGGGTTTTTTTTTTTGTTTTTGTACGTAAAATTATTAATTTTAAAATTAACATCATTTTTGTATGAATTATTTAAATTAAGTTTTTTAAATATATGTAGGTAAACATACTAATATTTGTTTTTTTTTTGTTTTTAGTTTTTTTTTTATTTTTTTTTTATAAAAATGATAAGGCTTTTGCAATGTTGTTTTTTTTTCACTCTAATTATAATTTATTGTGATTAATAAAGTGTAAGTTTTTTTTTTTTGTTAAAAATATATTAATAAATTGTGTTAATTTTTCATTAATATACTGCTCATATAATTGATGTATTTCAGTAATATTAAAAAAAAAAGAAATAATTTGAAAAACAAAGAAAAAAAAAAATTTATAAAATAAATAACATTTATAAGTCATTTAAAACTTTAAAAAAATTTAAATGAAGAAAAAATATTTTTTTTTTCTTTTTGAAATGTTTAAAGAAAATATTGGGATACTTAATGATGGCATTACAAATATTAATATTAATAAAATAAATTATCATCATATTAGGTGAAAAAGGGTTGACCAACTATTGGTTGGGAATTTTTAAATTATTATTATTATTTTATTTAACTAAACAATACACTTTATTGCTAAGTTAAATTTATAAAAGTAGAGCTGGCAACGAGGCCTTCGATTAAAAATAGTTTTATTAATATATTCAGTAATATTATTTATTTTGTTTATAATATAATAATAAACATATTTATATTTATAGTTCATAATATTATTATTTATTATATATATTATGAACTATATACTATATTTGGAAGCAAAAACAGGGGGGAAAGGGTCTGTTTCAATTAATAAAACTTGCTACCTGCGCAGGATTTGAACTCGTTTCCCCTTCCTTGGATAATAATCCACTAGCTTAACCACTAGGCTACTAAGGCCTCTGATCGGGATTTATGTAACAAAATATTTACTTTAAATAACTAAAGAATCTGATATTTTTCATTTCATTTTTTTTTTTAGTGTTTTAACAAATATTAGGAGAAAGAATTGAAGACACCGTAAAGGTCTATACATTAAGTATAAGAAAACAGTATGATCAAGAATAAATGTTTTATTATATAAATATATTTTTAAAGTTTTAAATGATATAAATGTTTATTAATAAAAAAATTTGAAAGTGAAAACTTTTTTTAAGAATATAAAATTAATAAGTATTTATATTCTTTATTTAATTATTTAATAAATAATTATTGTATTAAAAGAAACGAGAAATTTAATAATTAAAAATTAATTTTAAAATGATATTTAAAAAAAAAAAAAATTAATAAATTATAAAACTAATATTAATTTTAATAATTTAATATTAATCAAAATATTGAGCAGGAATAATAATTTTTATATTATTATTTAATATTTAAAATTTTTATTTTAAAAATACTTTAGTTTGTATATTTTTTTTTTTTGATTTTTTTTTAACTATCTATTTAAAAATTAAAAAATAAAAATTAATAACAAAATTAACTTACCTTTTAATTAATACAAACATATTATTTTTAATTTAAGTGTATGAGGATTTTGTATTTAAGAGTTATTTATTTTTTTTTTTTTTTTTAATTTTTATATAAATTGATAAATTTATTATTTTCGTTATTTTTTTTTTATTTAACTTGCAATTTTTTATATTACTGATAATAATATATTGTATTAAATTGTATTGCAAATTTTTTAGTTTTTTATTTTTTTTTTATTGCTAAGTTTTAATTCAAAAATTTTTTTTTATATATAGATATATATATATATATATATATATATATATATATATATTTTATATTAATTTTTATTTTTTCACATTTATATTTAATCAATTCTAGTAAATAACACAGTACAACCTTTAACTGTTAAAAATGGATTTTTATGATTGAATATTTTTTCTGTTTTTTTTTCTTTAAATTTATTTTTATATTTTTTAAATTTTTTTTTTGTTTTTTTTTTAAATGTATAATATTATGTGATTGCTTAATTTATTAATTATATTTTGATATCTTATGTTTTTTCATCGCGAATTAACGATCGAACGAATAAAATTAAAACAATATAGTAATATTATGTATATGAAGATGGAACAATCAAATCGTTTTTTTTTTTTCTATTTATTTTTTCAATTTTTTTTTATTTTAAATAAATATTTTTGATAATAACTGTTTTTTTTTTAATAATAACTGTTGATATTACTGATTTTATTCAAATGAAATTCGGTAAAATTGTTTTTTCATCAAGTTTTCGTTAAACTAGTTATAACGGGAAAACGAAGATGTATTTTATTTATTTATAAATTTGTTTAGATGAAGTTGTTCTTTTTGTCAATGTGGTTAAGTAAATAAAGTTCTAATGTAAACAAATTATATTTTGTAATTAATTAAAATTTCTTTTGAATTTGTTGGTGAAAATGGTTTCCTTAATTCAATTTCGATTTTTGAAGGATATTTTAAAAATTGTTTACAATATTAGAATTGGAGAAGTTACTATTAGTGAATAATAAGAAATAAATTTTACATAAAGATCAAAATAAAAAAAAAAAAAAAGTTTTATAAAATAAAAGTTTTGTTTTTTAACACATTGCAGAGTGGATCAGTATTTATGTTTAGGTACAATTTCTATAAGAATGTGTATTAGATTTTATGGAGTATGGATTACAGTTATTATTTTACACTATTAATACATAAATACAGGTTCATTTATTATTCTTATATTATATATTCTATCTGGCTCAACTCAAATATTTACGAAACAAACCGGAAAATATTTGAGTTTCATATAATCCAATAATACAACACTTTTAAAAAAAATTATATACACTTGTTGTCTGTTATAGTTTGACAGTTCTTTTTATATTATTCTATGTCATTACCAAGATTATCTCGTTTGGCAACAGACATTTTAGAATACATCATTTGTAAAAAAGTGCGGGAGAAAAAAATTTATTGTTCAGTTTGGCTAAGTTTTGATTGTTAAGTTATAACCAGAATCATGTCGAAATTCGGTCGTCGATCGACGAATTTCACTAATGAAACAGAAACAATGGTGGTGGCGATTGACGAAAGTAACTGTATATAGGAACAAGTTATAATAAATGAATATCCAAAGAAAAACCAAATAACAAAATTAAAAATGGAGAGAATTTTTAAAATTTTTAAAAATTGTTTGAATAAACCTATAGGAATAGTAGTAGTTTCTACAAAATTAATTTTTTTATTTTAACTTTATAAAGTTGACTTACATATACATATGTTTTTAATATTTTTTATTTCTAATATTTATCTTTGTTATTGGGGTAGAAAAAAAAAAAAAACGCAGCGGAATTTAATTAACCTTTACCGCCAATGCTAAAATCCGCCGCAAAAATTTCTCTCCCATTCTGCACTGTCCCCTTTAAATACAAGGCAGTCGAAAAAAAAATATGAAATTTGCCGTCAAAAATCGGCATCATTCTGGATATATCTTTAAGATTTATGAAGTTTAGATATTGATCCACAATGCGTTAGTAAAATAGCTATTTAATGTATTTATTAGCCATCAAGAGATTATTTCGTTAAAAATGAATTTCATTAATATTAATTATGGGTTTTCTTTTTCTATTTTTTTTTAAATTTTATTTTAATTTTGATTTCAGAGACGTACGTATGTTTTACAAACACTTCTAATAATATTTATAATAAGTATAAGGTAGTAACAGTAATTTCTTAAATATATGAAATATATGTATGTATGTATGTTAATAAAACTGTGACATTTTGATTTTTATTATATTTTGATAATTATTTATTGTAATTTATATTTAAAAGAATTACATTACATATAATATGTGTATCTATAGGTTTATGTTTAAGTATATAGTTTTAAAGATTTTAATTTTTTCAAGTAGTTTACTTTGTGACTGTTTACTGTATGATTTTTGATTTTATGCTTTTAAGCCTTTTCTTTTTTTTTGTTTGGTTATTTTATTTATTTTATTATTTATTATTTTTTTAAGTAACAATTTTTTTTTTTATTAATTTGAGATAATTTATGTATTTATTTGTATAGAAATTATTAAAATTTTGATTATTGTTAATTTTTTGTCTTCGTTTTGTTTTTTTATAAACGCTAGAAATAAAATTTTGGATTTTATTTAACGCTTTTTATTTAAAAATACATACTGATTATTTCTTTCGTTTAATATTTTTTTGTAAAGGTATATGTATGTGCAGTTGGTTGCTAAAAAATAGCAATTGCTTTCATTTTGATTATAAAATTTCGTTTTGTAGTTTAGAATTAAGATTATGATGAAAATTGTTTACAGACAAAACGGGATTTTTGAATAATAATAAAGAAAAAAAAAAATGTAGATTTAGCCAGGATATTGGTTGGTATCTCTAGGATCGTGTTGGTAATGAAATACTGGTTTTACCATTTTTAATCTGCTCTATGCTTACTTTTTGAGATGTAATCGATGCAACTAATTTTTGTTATGATTTGTTGATTTAAAATTTTTACTTCATTCTATAGGTAATCGTTTATATTATGGAATACTGATTTAAATATTTTTGTGATTTAAAATTCTTTATAATTAGATAAATTGTACGAGAAAGTATTTGAAAAATAGTGTGTCCTTACAAACATATTAAGATTTGCATGTAGATTAAATTATATTGGATTACAGAATTTTTTGCTACGGTCAGAAGAAGATTTTAAAGATTTCGTTTTTTTAAATTTATTTTTTTAAAAAATTATGTAAAAGAAATATAGATATGAATGTTTTGTTGAATCAACAAATTGTGTTAAAAAAATATAGTAATAGAAAAGAAAGATTTGCGTTTAGGTAAAAACAATGCCATTGTTTTGCATACAACTGTATTTTATAAAATTTTTTAAAAACGAGGTACATTTATAAACACATATTATTATTTTTTTTTAATTTTTTACATTTTTTTTTTTATTAAAATATGTTTTTTTTTTTTTTTTGTGTTTTAAAACTTTAGTTAACGGTGATTTTATTTTTGATTTTTGTCATACATATATACATATATGTTTTTGTAGTTTTTAACAACGATATATAACGAATATATGAAAGTTTTGTAGTAATCTATATAATATTTATTGTTATATTATTAAATTAATTATGTTATACAGTTATTTTATTAATTCATTATTTATTGAATGTTATGTATGTATATGTATTTTTGTTTCATAAAATCTACGTGTTAATTTTTACTTTTACTTTTATTTTTGTTTCTTTTTTTTTTTTTTTTTGCGAAAAAAGTGTAACTATATAATAACTTTTTTATTTTAACAATATTTGAATAATTAACCTGCTTTTTTGTTTTGTTTTTTGTTTTTTTATTTTTTGAAAAATAACGCCTAAGTATATGCAATTTTTAGTCAATTGGTTTTTTTTTTTTAAATTATTAATAGTTTAATTACGTATATATGTATATATTTTGTGTTTTGTTTTCAGTGTGATTTTTTGGGTTATTATTAATTTATTTCAAGTTAAGGATCTACTGGAGTTGTCTTTATTATGGGTTTGAATTTTCTTTGTCATTAGAAATTATTAAATTCATCTTTTTTATCACTTCGTTTAATATATAAATTAATTAGGGCTTCGGTAGCCTAGTGTGTAGGCGTGTGGCGTATTAACCGAAGGAGTGTGGGTTCGATCCCTGCACAGGTCGTAAGTGTTTTTTTCTTTACATACCCCCCTTACGACCAAATATAATGTAAATATATAGTATATAATATAAACAAAATAAATAATATTAGTATATAATTTAATAATAGTATAAAAACCTATAATGGCCTTAGTAGCCGATGGTTCAATAATATTGCATTACATTTATGTATGTAATATTAATATAAATAAATAAATAAATAAATTAATTATTAATATTTTTGGATGTAATATTTTTTTTTGAAGAAACCAAAGGAAAAGAAACGATTTGTAATATAACATCTGATTGTATTATATTGTAGAAAATAAGTACGTTAATTTAATGAAATATCAGGAATAATACAAAATTTTAAAGAAGGAAAATTATTTTTTTTTTTAATTGTTAGGAGATTTCTGATTTATAAAAGGAAGTGTTATAAAATTTTTTTAAAAGGATAAATATTAGATATATATTTAATTTTTTCGTATTTTCATTGCGCTATCTAATATTATACTCTTTTATAAATATTCATTGTTAATGCATTTGTCTTACTTGTTTACTGTCTTAAAGTTCATAAGTAAGGCATTTTTAATGTAAATTTTTATTTTTCTTTTATATAATTTTTTTCCTGTATTTAATGTAATTATTTATTCGCTTTTAAATTAATTTATTCGTTTTTTGCATAAAAATATTTTTTTTTTTTTTTGGTTTTTTTTTTATTATTAATTGGAAGTATTTTTAAATATAAAAAATATCAATCCCAATAAAAAAAAAAATTTTGTAGTATGTATTATGTATGTATAATTTTGTAGTTTTGTATTTTGTTTTGTTTACGAAACCTACTTATGAACGATTAAAAGAAAACTTTTGTTTAAAACCTAAAAAATGTTTAAGTAAATTTGATAAAGAAAGTTGAAAGGACAAAGATTTTATAAGGGTTTTTTCTTTTCAATTCATGAATTTGATTAAAATCATAAAACGTTTCTGAAAGATTCGATTCGAACTTTCAGACTATTAAAGGGAAGTTTTCTTTTGTAATTTTTGAATAGCTGGAACTATCCTCTTTTTATCTATCAATTTTTGTAATATATGTATATATATATATAAAATTTTATTAATCTAAACTTATGAAGAATTTTGCAAATATTGGAGTTGATCGATTTGATTTGGCCTAAATTTTATTGCGTTTTGTAAATTGATTTTTATTAATCGGATTTGTATTTTGCTCTGAATAATAAAAAAATAAATAAAATATTTTCATCAAATATTTATTTAAAAATAAATTAATTCCATTTTTTTAAACTACTTTCAATTAAAATTTATTTATTATTCAATTCAACATTTTGCTTGAACTTTCATTATTTTTTTTTTGTATAATACTTTAGTTTTCATTCGATTGAATTTTATAGTACATAATTTGTTTTTGTCCATATTTTATTAATAAATTTAAAGTTAATTCCGTTTAAATTTAATTTAATTATAATTTAAATTTTTTATATTGTTTTTTTTAAATCTTCATGTTATAAATTTTTGAAAAAGACTTTTTCCACTTAGTTTGAGTTAATTTTTAGATTTTAAAAAAATAATTTAAAAAATTAAACTCTAGACTTTTTTTAAGAATTATTTTTTGGAAGGAATATGAAATCGTTAAAATAAGGAGGGGAAAAAATATTAATTTTTCGATTTTATATAAAATTGTATACAAAAAGTTTACGAATTAAGATTAGCTCACTTACGTTTAATTTTCAAAAAATAACAAAAATATAATATTTATAATGAAAACATTTTTAGAACGAAATTTTTTTTAACAATGAATTTCATAGAAATCATGACAGTCAATGCAACCTCCACTTACACGATGTTGACCTCCACCACTACCACTAGGGCCACTACTACCACCTCCGCAACCGCCACCACCGCCACCACCTCCACTCATATCAAATGAACCGGTTTCAAAACTTTCAACCGATGAATTTGATAATCCACGTGGTACTTTTCTCCGCGTACGACTTTGTCGCACGCGGGCTTTCTGCTAGGATGGTTTACGTTGATATAGACATTCAACGCATGTTGGATTTTCTAAAGCACGATGTACAGTATCAGTACAACGTGATCCTGACGATTCATAACCACCTCCGACCCCGCCACCACCGCCAACACTCATTGCAGCATTATGATAATTTGCAAATGGATTTTCAGCAGATTTTGAACGAATAGGTCCAAGCTGTTGTTGTTGTTCAAAAGTATTAATAGTATAAATACGTTCAGGTGAAATACCGTAACGATAGCAGGAACTGCTTGTGGTACTTTCACGTGATGTTGAACGTTCAAGTGATTTACTTAAACGTTGTTTATTACTACTACCATTACCATTACTTCCGTTGATATGATGTGAACTACCAGAGCCAGTACGTATAGCAACATAATGATCACTTGAAGTACGATTATCATATATCGGATAGTAATGATAATACGGTTCAACACCACTACTAACAGGTTGGATCTTTTGTGTATCAATGTTACCATGTGCACTTGCACTACGTTTTCTACCATTACGTTCTGGAGAACGAGAATCAAAACTACCACGAGGACTACATCGTAATGGACAATGATGGGTTTCAATAATTTGTCCATCATAGTAATTACGACTGTCAAAACTACTACGAGGTGAAAGATGCCGGCTGCATTGACCACTACGATCTGGCGATAAATGCTCAATACTACTACGTGGTGAAAGATGTGGTGAACTACGTGATTCAATACTACATTCATGAGAAGATAGAGATGGTGCATGTAATTGTTTTTTCAAACAACTACGATCTGGTGATCGTCCTTTATGAGGACTTAAAGATGGTTTTAAAATACTAACAGATTGACTTACAATGTTATTGTTGCAAGGGCTTTGACTACGTTTTAAAATTCCAGATCCACCTTCAGACTGGCGACGTGGACTTGGTGTTCGTCTACCAGCTGATAAACGATCCTGGGAACTGTCACGACTCAAACTTAAACGTTGTTGCTGTTGTTTACCTTGATCTATACTAGCTCGAGGAGATTTAACTTTTATTATTCTTATAGGGCTACTACCCTGAGATTTTGATCGATCCGGGGATACATAAATACTTTGGCGAGGTGATTTAGTCCCTTTTTTATTATTATTTGTATTACCATTACTACCATTACTAGATTTACTTGATTTATCATTAGATGATTTTGATTTAAATACTTTATCAACTTTTTTATCAATAATTATTGGTGGACTACTACGTGATATAATCTGATGTCCACCTTCTTCAGAATCTTCAGATTTTTCTGTACAAGTACCTGAAGCAGAGCCAATACCACGATCACTGCTAGTATCACTATCTAAAGTTGTATTAGTAATACCACCACCACCTGTACGAGGTGGCGATGAAATTTCAGCAACAATTGTAGTTTGACTAACAGTAATCATTGTATTTTCAACAACCGTTTCAGGTTCTGGTGAAAGACTTGAATCCATTAATAGTTGATTTGGTGATTCTTCACCATTACTTGTTTTTAAATTTTGCTGTTCTTGGGATTCTAATGTTTTTTGTCGTAAATTTGCCATATATTCAGCAATATCAACAGTTTCAATTAAATTTTCACGCTCTAAGTCACTTAATTGTTTATCCATAAAACGATTTGATTGTTCTTCATCACCATTTTTAACTAATTTGACTGTGTTATTACATAGTTCATCTTCAGCTTGACTAAATATTTCAATAATTTGTATATCTTGAGTTGGCGATTGTTTTGGTGATTTAATAATACGACTACCATTTTCGCAATTATTGTTATTTATATGATTATTACTATGATTATTGTTATTATTATTTTGACTATGACTACATGTACTGCTATGTTTAGTTGCTGTTGAAGTTAATATTGAAGGTGATGATCTTTGCTTACCTAAATCTTTCATTAAAACTGGTTGATAAGTAGATGGTGGATGAGATGATTGTATCAATCGCGCTTGACTACCAGTACTTCCAACTGATAATGTTGATGTTGTACTGTAATTTTTTTTTTGCATTTTTCAAGAGGGTTGTTTGTTTATTTTTCAAACAAAACCGATCAAGATATGTTTTATTTTTTGTGTTAACACAATAAATTAGTAAGCACACACACAAAATGTTTGTGTTAATAATATATTTTTAAATTACAGCAACAAGTTGAACAATCATTAATCAATGTTAGTAGTCGGCATTATTTGCAACAATGGATACATATTAAATTAAAAAAAAAAATAAAAAAAAGAAAAATGATTGAAAGTGAATTTAGTGAGATTAGAATAATGTTTTTTTTTTATTTTACAATTTGATAAGAAAATGTTTTATTTAAAAATTTTTTTAAACTTACCTTAATGTTAAATGATTTGGTGTTTTCCCTAATGTTGCTTTAGTTTTAATAGTACCGTGTTGTGAATCTTCTTCACCTTCTGATTTTGTACCAGGATCTGAACGATCTTGCTGTTCAATAACATGAATATGTTTAGGCGGAGCATCTATTTTAATAAAAAAAAAAATAAGTTTTATTCAAAAAATTTATTGGTTTTATTTTTAAATTTTTAGGATTTTAATAATAAAACATTTTATAAATATGTATTTTCTTTATTCTTAAAAAAAAAATAAAATATATTATCTTACCAGCTGCATCACCAACAGTTTTACTTCTACTTCTAAATGTTGTTTGAGGCTGAGGAATATCATCAGCTTCTTGACTTCCTGATAGATTGTCATAATCGATATTACCAGCTGAATGCCTTTGAGAACCAGATTTCTTTTTAGTTTTACCCAATGTTTGAGATCCTTGTATAATGGTTATCTATAATAATAATTATTATTTTTTCCAAATTAATTACAATTTTAATTCAATCGATTAAAATTTTTTTTTTAACTACAGTATAATAATTATTACTTACTTGTTGTTTAGGTCGTTCTAATGTTTGTGAATTACCAGAACCGGAACTTTGTGTACCAATACCAGACATTGAACTTACACTACCACCAAATGATTTCATTGGAATTGACATATTTCTAACACTTTCACGTATTATTTGACGTATTGTTTTTAAGAATGCATTACGAAAATCAGCTGTACTATTTGATAGTACATAAACTTTTTCGGAACGACGTTGTAATTGTGAACGTAAATGTATCAATTCCCATAGAAAATGTGAATCCATATCTTTAGCTGATGATGCACGTACTTGAACTTCTGTAACTGGTATTAGCACTTGATAACGTATTATTTCAACTTCATTTGGTGCATTTTTACTTGATACACCCTAAAAACATTAAAATTAAATAAAATTATTACAATATTGATGATAATGTTTTTAAGTAAATATTTCTATTTTTACCATTAATTTTTTCTTTTGTCTTAAACGTTCTTTACAAAGGAACACAACCGCTGATTTAAATACAAAGCACATTGCATGTAATTCTAAACCTTTTTTGATTTTACCCAAGAAATCTGATATATTTAACCACTCGACTCCACCATAATATAAAAGATCACCTAAATATGAATATTTATTTTTAAGAAAAAAAATTTAATTAAATTTATTAAAATCTGATATTATATTTTAAAATGTTACCTGGACTAAGATCAATAGGTTGTTTACATGATTTTTGATGCTGTCGGAATAAATGATCAAATATAGCACCATATTCTTCATGAATTCGTTGCATTTCATTAATATGTTCGGCTACTTTTTCCATACCCTTAAGAGCTTCTATAATTTTAAATTTAAAGAAAAAAATTATTTAAATTATAAATTGTTATATTATGCATATTATGAAAATCTTTATGTTAATACTTTTATTACTTAAATTAAAAGAAGTAAATTGAAATGCGAATGTAAAATTTTTTTCAATTCAAAGCAAATCCAATCTATTATAATATGGGTTGAATTATAATTTAAATGAACTGGACATTTAGTATTTAACAAAAAAAAAAAAAAAATCAGCATTTATTACTTACCCACTAAATGCAAATGTTCTTCAGCACGAGAATCAGTTAAATTCCTCAATTGCTGTAACAATAACGGATATTTTAATATCCTTTGAATTGGTTTTATTAAATACGATTCTAGTGTACAACTATGCTGTTGTTTTGGATTTCTAGCTGCCAAAAATTCTTGTAATGCTTGATTACCTTCATCTGAAAATTGATTTTTTTTTTAAACATTATTTATGTATTTAGTTTTAAGTAAATAAATTAATTTGATAAAGTTGATATAGTGAATAAAATAAAGGATTTTACATTATATTCTATTATATATTGCTGATATGAAAAGGGAAATGATATCTAATAGGAAGATATATCTTAGATAAAAAATAAAATTTATGTTCACAAAATCTTTGTACCGATGTGAGGAAATTGTTTAGTTAAATTAATATTTTTATTTTTATATATAAATTTATTCGGGGAACACTATTTTAATTATAAAATCTTATAAAATGTAGTTTTTCTCATATTTTTACTTTCTCTTTTATTTTATGATTTTAAATTCTAAAAATAAAAATTGGGTTAATTAATACAAAAAGATGACTTTAATTAAGGCATAAAAAAGAGGAAGGTAAAGAACTTTTCTTTTTTATTTTTAACCATTTTATGTAAAATGCATTATAAAAATTGGTAAAAATTTTGGCGCATTTAAAAAATAATAATTTTCTTACGGACATGCACTTGGAATTATCATAACCTTAATTATAAATTAAAGTTTTATTATAATGTGTTTTTGTTACAGTATTGTACAAAAAATATAAGATAAGATAAGATTAATTTGTTAAGGGGGTTAAAAGAGAATGAAAGGATTTATTTTAGTATATATATTTCTTGTGATTTATGAGGATTACATTGCGATTAGTTTCCCTTAACTCTTGTCCCTCATTTTAATTAAAAATAACTTCCATATTAAAATTTGCAACTTCTCACAGAAATTTTTTATGGTGTAAATATTTTTCTTAGTTTCTTTATGATAAATTCTATAGATCGAAGTACTTCTCATTAGAGGTATTTACCGATTATTAAATATGATAAATATTAAAACAGAAAATGTATAATAAATATTAAATAATTCAAAAAAATTTAATATACTGTGATTCTGATCTCTGATTATCAAATAATGGAGGGAATATATTAAGTGTAACCATTTTTTTTTGTTTGAAAACAATGAACATTTTTTTTTTTTGGGAAATTATACGTTTATATAGTTTTAGTCAATTTTAGATAGAAAGTAATAATATATATGACAAATAATTTGTCATTTTACAACAACAGAAATACAATAGAAATAATTTGTCCATAATATCGAGGTATTAACTCTTTAATTAGTTTTCTAGAATTAAAACTCGCTTAAATAAATAAAAAAAGTTCTTATTGGTTGGATTATCAAATAAATCAAATAATGCTGAAGTCAATTGAGCAATTGAAAAATGTTCATAGTTTTCTTCAAATATAAGAGGAGTAGTAAAATATAAACTAGTGAAATTAAAAGATATATAAGGAAAATTAATTTAAACCTAGAAATAGCCTTATTGTTTATATTGAAGACAAGTCAGTTCAAAATAAATATATAAGGTAGATGTAAAGATTAGATATAGATTATAGAAAAACGTGTATAATATAATTTAATAAAATTACTTACTTGGATGAAGTACTTTTTGTGCCTTACTATGACTAGCGCAGAATGATGAATATAATTTAAAATGATTAACATAATACAGAAAAGCTGATCCAATTGCAAAAAGGACATTCTGAAAAAAAAAAAAAAATAACAAAATTTAAATGTTTAAATAATTTAATTATAAATTTTTTTAATTAAATTAAAATAAAATTTCATAAAAATTAATATTAATTGAAATTTATTAATGTTAACAATTAAGTCATAGTATGTATATAATTAATATACATTATATGACTCCTTCTACTATTTTTATTTATCAAAAAATATAACATTTAAATATGATTGATATATAACTGTATACATTTTTTTTTGGTATGAAAATAATGTACAAATTTGTTGTTTTTTTTTTTATAGGAAAAGTATAAAAATTGAATATAAATAAAATAATTCTGTTATATCCCTTTTATTATTTATTTTCTCTTTTTTCATATTTATTGTTATTTTATAAATTTCATAGTCAGTAATACATGTTTTTTTTTGTTTTGAAAAATAAAAAAATGAAAATAATAAAGTAAAAATTTAAAGTTTTAAAAAGAAATAGAAAACTAGAAAATGACAAGCTTTGTTAAAATTTTTATATTCAAAAAAAAAAAAAAAAATTTTATTATGTTACTTTAAACCAATACATGTTTGTAGTGTCCCACAGCAGGCGGTAGAGGATTTTAAAACGAACAAAATGCGGTCAAATAAAAAGCATCGATCTTTAATGGTAGTAATCTTAATTTTTCAATTATTACACTTAAAAGTTCCAGTCAAATTACATAATAAAATTGAATTGTAATTTTTATATAAAAATTTGAAATTAATTAGTTAAAATGATGAAAATCATTATAACCTAGATTAAAGCTGAGATTGAACATATTTTAATATTGAAACGCCATCTTAATGCCGTTTTTTTTGCAAAAAAATTATTTAAAAAGTAGATGAAGTTTGATCATATCCGGTATATACAAAAAAAAAAACACTTTAGGTTATAGAAAAAAACACAACCATAACTTCTTTTTTAAAACGTCTCTTGTAACCATTAGATTCATCTAAACATTTATCTAAACATTCGATTCTACTCTACCGCCTATTCTAAAACACCCTGTATGAAATTATGAAATTTGTTTTTTTTTGTTCAGAAGAAGAAAAAAAACAATTTTATAAAAGAAAAACTGCATTCAATTTATTTGAACATATTTCTTTTTTATAAATAATTTTATCTCGTTCTTTTAAATACATACAAAAAATACAAAAAAAAAAAATTATATAATACAAAAGTAAATTGAAATGAAATCTACAATTTACCAATTTTATTCTTTATTTCTTTTTTTTTTGTATTCAAGAAAAATTGCGTTTGAAAAAGGTATAACATTTAAGTTATCTTCTTTTTTTTTTTTATTTCAATTTAAAATTTGAAATTGTTTCAGTCATTTGAATTTTTCAATTTTTTTTTTAACTTTGTCTATTAAAAATAAATTTTTAACAACAAAATTAAAGATAAATTAAAAATAAAAAGAAACACAAAGCTTCAAATTTATGTTGGAAAAAAAATGTAATATGAATATAATTGTATATTAAAATTGCAATATAAGTAATATAAAAATTCTTTTATAGTATAAAATAAAATTATTGTCACACAAAAAAATATAATAATATGGTAAATAAATAGTGATATGGTATCAAAAAGGATCAAATAAAAATATTTTTTTTTTTAATATTTTGATAATAGTAAATAGATATTATCATCATTCTTAATTTATGTTATAACATTAATGTTACTATAGCATGGAACCATTTTTTTTTTTTTTTCATAAATGTGAATAGGAAATTAAACACAGACTTTCCTTTTCAGGCGTGGCTGTAAATGTCATAAGGGGGAATAACTCTTACGACATCTGTAGGATTTGAACCCATACTCACTCGGTGTTTACAGCGTATTTTGTAGCTCTTACCCACTAGGCCACCGATGCCCCTTCAAACCATTTTAATACATACAATAAAAGTTATATACGCCTATTGTTATGCAATTTTTGTTTTTGTTTACTGAATGTAATCAAAAGGATATCTTTCTTAATAAAGAAATAAATTTATTTAAATATGAGATGTTTATCACAGAAAGGGATAAAAAAATAAATAAAATGCAAGTTAGTTGTAAGGTGTAGGTTAAGTTAATCTTAAGTTTTTATAAAATAAAGATAAATAATTTTTTGGTTTTTTAAAACTAATAAAAATGTTCTAAGAAACTAACTAAAAAAAATACAGATAGGTAAATTAAAAATAAAAAGAGATATATATATATATAATAAATAATAAAACATAGTTTTAAGATTTAGTTATTAAGTAATTCTGGATAAAATATTAGTTTTATAAGACTTTTTTCTAATTATAAGTTAAAGAAGAAATTAAGTAAAGAAAAAAAAGGATAACTTCTTTATTTTTACATTTTTTTTGATGTGATATGTAATATTAATATAATTAAATAAATAAATAAATCAATAATATTTACTATAATATTTAATTCTTTAAATTTGAAAACAAGGATGTACTTTTTTAAGTACATATACAAAAAAACAAAAGAAGAACTAATAAAGAAAAAATTGAAAATCAATTTCCATTTTAAGGTTTCAAAATAACAAATCACATGCATAGGATTAGGAAATATTACTAAAGGCCTCATGTATAGCGTTATGCAAATATTATAACACTATCGTCTGTTAAGGTTATTACAGACCATTATTATATAGTCATTTATTATTTATATAGTAACATTGCGAAAAGTAATTTCTTCAGAAATTTTCCTTTTAATTAAAAACGCTTACGAACTGTGCAGATATTGAATATCCGTATTATCCGATTAATTTTATGTTCTAATTTGTTATAAATACTAAATTTAATATTTAACTTCATCTAGTTATTATTATGTAAAATATTTTATATATCACTTTAAAAAATGTTGTATAGCCTTAACTTTTTCTTAACAAAAATAACAAAATATTTATAGTAAATTTTGGTTTTAAATACGTTTTGTGTTAGAGAAAATAGATCTTAAAAAAAAAAAATAAGCAAAAATTAGATTTATCTTTACCCTTAAAAATTGGATTGGTATTCCTTTAAATTAAACTAAACTAAAGTAATTAAAATTAAAATAAAATAAATGGTACTACTATTATTAAAACAACAATGAATATTAAATTTTTCCAATGTCATTTTTTTTTTTCAATTATTAACGAATTAATTCTTTTCTAATTTTACGATTTGAATACTAAATCAAAATATATTATATATATTATAAATCGGTATTATATAACATAAAACTTATTAAAGTTTATATTGCATTTAAAATTTTTGAATGTTTCGTTATGAATATTTAAATTATTTGTAACCAACAACAACGGTAAAACATATTATAGAATCTCTAAATAAAATTATTTCCAATAGAATAATTAAAGTCAATAATTCAAATTAATATACGATTAATTCATTTACTCTTTGTAGTTTAAGATATATATATATAATTTAATATATATATACATATACTAATCATGTATCATGGTCAGCATTTTAATTTATTTTGTTTAATTTTATTTCTGTGATATAAATTTTTACAATTTAAACTGTATTTGTATATATGTATGTTTCAATTAAAAATAATATAATATGAATTGGTAGAAACAATCTATTCTATATTTATCGTTGAAGTATCTAATTAACTCTTTATGTACATTGAACGTATTCATGTTATTCTATAGGATTATTATTATTATTAATTTTATTCTATATATATTAGAATACACTTATAATCTTTTCCATTTTTACTGTTATAATAAATTACCGTGGTAAGATTTTTCGATATTATGAGCTAAAAAAAAATATCATAAATTTATAATATTGCAAATATGTTCAGTTTATATATTTCTATAATATAATTTCTTAATAACTTATTGTTAATATTTTTTTTTGAACTAACTAAAAATGTATTGAAAATTGAAACATATTTTCTTATTTATATCAAAAATTTAATAATATCATCACGGCTTTTTAAAGATAATTATCCATTTTGAGCTAAATATATTTTATATTCGTATTTTTTATACGAAATTCCATTAAAAAAAGATAATTTCAGAAAAAAAAAGTTTAGAAAAAAAAATTCTAAAAAGAAAATTTCAAACAAAATTTCACTTAAAAAAATTACAAAACTCAAAATTTAAATTGAAGCACTTTGAATAGTGATATTGAGGGGCGTCACCCACAATCTCCTGCTTAACAAATTATTGAAACCCTGATTTTGTAACCAACTATAATACCGCTCCTAAAATAGAATCTCATATAAACATATATATATATATATATATATATATAAATATTCTGGACAAGGAGAATACCCTGATTTTGTAATCACCTAAAAAATCCCTCCAAATTATTATTTTTAGATGGATATTATTTAATTATATATTATAGTCATTTCTTATGAAGTTTTTTTTTCGGCATTTTTTTTTCATTGTTTGGAATTTTGCAACTTTTGGTATCATATCATATTAAAATGAAATTTTGAAGATTTGCCTAATAAAAAGAGATTTTTTGTTCTACTTAAGAAAAGCTATACTCTTTAAAAATTTCCATAGTTTTTCATTATATAACTATAATTTAAACTTTAAACGATTATAAACGAATATTAAAAATTTGTAAGGTTTTTTCTTTGCTAAAAATATACATATTAAAAAAACCAATACGTGTATAATAAATAATGATTAGATAACCTGTAAAACAATTTCCACATAATATATAAAATATTTTCTTTACATAAAATAAAATTAAAAAAAAAAAAAAACAAACAACAATTTAAAAAAAAGAGTATATTATATAATTTATGCTTACCTTAAATTGACTTGAATGGTCAAATTTATGAAAATCAGGTTCTAGTTCAAGTGCTTCTTCTAGATTTTGTAAGAATTGTCTTTGGAATGTGAAAATTTCCTGTATATTACCAAATAAAGCTGTAATTTCTGCATTTGATAGGAATGTTTCACGTTTTAATGGTTCTAAATAATGTTCCATAACGTTATTTAAATGCTATAATTAAATAATAAAAATAAAAATAAATATATAATTATTATATTTGTAGTTAAAATGTTTACTGTTTAGTAATATGTAATCAATTATATAACAAAAATACAAAATAAACATTCATTGTTCAAATTTTCATTTTGAATTGTTCAAAAAAAAAAAAATGGTTGTTTTTGTTGTATTGCATTATACAAAATTATGCAAATCTGCAAGGATGTAAGCATAATATATATTTTTTTTAAATGCATTTCTCTGCCACATAAATGTGGACAGGAAATTACACAGCCTTTCCTGTTCAGGCGTGGCTGTAAATGTCGTAACTGTGAATAACTCTTACGACTTGTCGGGATTCGAACCCTCACTCCTCGGTGTTTGCAGCGTATTTTATACGCTCTTACCCTCTAGGCTACCGAGGCCCCAATTTATATATTTTTACATAATTTATATAAAATATTTTTATTTTACTTAATTAAAAATAAGTTTGAAAAAGAATTCAAAATGTAAATGTCGATAAAATAAAATGAAAATGAAAATCAGTTATTCCATTTTTATAGAAAAATGAAAAAATTGAAGAAAATTGAAATAGTATAGTTTAGAAATACATGATAATACGAATTAAGTATTTTACGAGGTTCTTTTTAGATGATGATAAAAAAAACAAATTAATTGAAGATATATTAAGCTGATATAGGCCATAATATATGAAAAACAGAAATTATATAGTTCCAAACGATAAAAAGAAGAAATGTCATATGTTGTTTAGAAACATATGAGATCTTTCGAAATCAATGAAACGATAGCACAAAAAAAGCATCTTAACAGATCAAATTTAGAAAGTTTGATCAAAGATAAAAAGAATTCACAAAGAAACACAAAACACATTCGCAAAAATATGAATCCGTGTGCTTACCTAGACCCCCATATATTTAAAATGTTTCAAGTTTTTTTTTGAATTTTCCTCTTCCAATCATTTATTGTGTATTTTTAGGATTATTTATTTTTTTCCACGAAATGTAAAAGAAGTGGCTATACATCGCCAAATTAACTTTTGTTTTTTTTTTTATATATAAGAGGGCTTAAAAATTAAACAATATAATTTAAAAAATAAAGAATAAAAAAAATAATCTTTTTGTTTTTAATTTTCTTTTTATCATTTATCTTGTCTCTGTTATTTTTATACAGTTTTCCTATTCTTTTATATTAAAACAAAACAAAAAACAAACAAAACATTAAAATATCTTTAATACTCATAATTTTTAATTTTTTTATGCAAATATCTTTTTATATTTTCGCAACATGAAAATATAGCTGGAAAATCTTTTTATTAACAAAAGAAAAATCTAAACAAAATATTATAATACTAATGATAATATATAAAAAAAAAAAACGAAGGACAACAAATTTGAAAGAAAACAAAAAAGAAAAATGAAACAAAAAATAAAATTTTTGAAAAACAAAAAAAAAATTTACAGTAAACTTCTTTTTGTAAATAATAAAGTATTTTTTTTAAATTTTATGTGAATAGGTATTTTTGGTTGTTTGTACAAAAGGTGCCTGTTAAAACAATTTTGTAGGTGTACCAAATGTACTTGAATTTGATGATTTGATGGAATCAGCAGAAATGGCATAGTAAATTGTTTTATAAGTGCAAAAATGTGGAGACTACATCACGAGATGAGTCTACCATAAGTTTAATATTGATGACAGTATACTTGAACACATTTATTTCACTTTATTGAAAAAAAACAACATTTTTCCCAAAATCTAATTAAGATCATATCCTACAAAGTAAATTAACAAAGATGATGGTTGGTGAGGTAAAAAATATTTATTTGAAAAGTAATTTTTGTGAGCAAAAAGATCAGCTTATGTAAAGTAAAAGTAATTGAAAAATTATTTTGCATAATCAAGGATTTTTATTTGGTATTTAAATGGTATTTTTTATCAAAGTTTTACTGTAATATATTTACCAAATAAGGATTAAACGAAGGGAATAAAAATTAAAAAATATTTTTCTCGTTTTTTCTTACGTTAATTTTGTTAATATGAAAGGTGAAACTCAAGAAATTAATTTAATCTTTTAATTACTATATTCCTTTTTAATTTTTTGTTGTTGTTTTGTCAATGTTTTTTTTTTTTATTTTCTGTTTTACTATCAGGACTAGAAAGAGAGAAAAATGAAAATGATTGTATTTTGTTTTTTTGTTGAATATTCTGATTAAAAATTTAAATACGGTATTTAGGCTTAGAAGAAATTTCTTTTTATATTGTTTTTTAGCGAAAATTTTCTATTGCAGTTCTTTTTGTCTGATTTTAATTTATATACTTTATAAATATATCTATATATAAAGAATTCTGGCATCAAAAATGACTCAAATTAAAAAAAAATAGTTTTTTAGACATTAAGGTGTTTCGTTTTATATTAATAGAATAGATCTTTAATTAAGTGCTATAAGACATTATTTTATGAATAAAAAATGTAATGCTTTTTTATAGAGAGAAATACAGAATGTTCGGATTTAATGTATCAAATAGAAAAAGTTGTACGATTATCTAAGCTAGTAATGATTTTTTTAATTTTTAGTACAAAATATATTAGTAGAGAATATGTTTGTTATATATTATTTTTTACAATAATCTACGCAATTCCTAGTCTAATGGAGAGACTGCAAAAATTTGAAAGAAAATATATTAGAATTTGTATAAGCAAGATTAGAAAACCAGAAACTGAATTCAAGCGCTTTTATTCTAATGTATATAAAAGATTTCGGATAAAATTAATCAGAAATCACTTTGATAAAGCATTGAAAATTTTTGAAAATGTCCTTATATCCCACATATATATTATCATATTAAGGAATATAACAAAGAAACATTAAAATAGGGATTTATAGCCCCCAAAAATTTGATTAACCTTTATAAAAACACTTGTTACATTCAAAACCAAGCGCATGTCCTTATACTGTATCATTATAGTAAACGGGATACATGTAAACTAATAAATTATGAACCTAACAATCTAATCAATCTTTAATCAAATCTATATCAATCTAAACCAGCTTAAATTTGATACAAATATCTATTTTAAGAACATAAGAATTAATAGAAACTATTGGTGGTTAAAATTACTAGGATAGGTATGTATTACTAGTAACTAGGATAGGTTAATGTTAGATTAATGTAGTTTTAAGTTTTACCTTTATACAAAAAAAATGTTAAAATAATTTTGTTTTTTTATAAAGTTTTACAAAAAATAAGAAAAAAAAATATAGTTAATAAAAGTAAACTTCATGTAAATTTAGAGTAAAAAAAATTAATAAGCAAATTGTATCCTTACAGTTTACGCTCTATAAAGAATTACCCATTTTTTGTTATTTTATTTCTTAGGATTCTGCATTGTAAGTAAATATGTAAATAAAAACAAAAAAAAAAATAGTAAACTTGTCATACATTTTGAAATAAATTTCAATCCTTTGCAAGATCGGCACTTGGGTTTTTAATGGTTTTTTAATTTTCAGAATTTTGTTTATATGAAAATTTGATAAATTGGGTAATTTTTTGGTAAGTAAAATTTTGGTTTTTACATTAAATCTGCAAAAATTTAAAATATTGAGTTATGCTATTTTGATTATTTATTAAGGAACTGATATGTATTTGTGAATATACATATATAATATGTTTATATATAAGTCTTATATTTAACTTTTGCAATTAATTGAAGAGAAGATAATTATAAAGAAAAATATTAACTAAAACCATGAAGTTTTGTTTTGCTTTCAAATAAAATTAAACCTTTTTTGTTTTTTTTTTTTTTTTTTGGTTTTTCTATGTTATAAGGCTTACTAGTATATAAAAAAAAAAAATTTAAGAATAAAAATATAATAAATTCTTGGTGTCTTTGTGTTGGCTTAAAATGACAATATTTATTTTTAACTTTTGTTCAAGTTCTTTTAAGATTTTTTTTTTTTTTTTCTTTTATGTTATATTTTTGTTTTTGTACGGGAACAAGGATCAAGATCAGAATACTAAAGTTTTTAGTGAAAGAAGGTTTAATTTTACCTTTTATTTATGTAATTATTTTATTATTAAAGTTTTTTTTTTTTATTTTTGATTTTAATCCTATTAAAAAAAGATTTCTTTGTATAGCCAACATTTTAAAGAAAAACAAAAAAAAAAAAAAATTTTTTTTTAATTTACCTTTTAATAAATTTTATTTTATCCTTGAATAAATTTAAAATGACTTAAAATAATTGAAAGATTTTTATTTGCTTATTTTATAATTTATGTATTTTTATTATAATTTTTAAATAATATGGACTAAAAATTTTCTTTTTTAAAATTTTTATAATAAGATTCGTTTTTTTTTTTGTTCTGTTAATTGTTTTGTTTTTGAACTGAATATATAAAATGAAAATGAAAAGTCAAAAAAAGTTAAAAAGGAAGAATGTTAAATTTTATAAGACATTGATTTATTTCATTAATGAAATTGATTATTAATAAATTTTTTATACCAAAGAAAAAAAAATTTAATTATTTCAAAAATACCCTTGAAGAGAATTGTTTATAAGTTATTTTGATAATTAATATATATATATATATATAATTTATATAACAAAGCATACAAATTATAGAATATATTTAAGGTAATAATTAGAAGATTAGATTAGAATTAACTTTGAATTATTTAAGGAGTATAAGTAGTACTACTATCTTTTCTTGTAGATCTTTCGTATTCTCACTATTACTACCTCTTAGAATACTTCTGTTTTCATTTTCGGTAAAGCAATATGCTCCTAGGGGTAGATATTTTGCTCGGAGTAAAGCTTCACAGTTTTTGAGTACATATGTGTTCTGAAAATTCTTCCTCTTCTTTTCTTTCCAATTTTTTTTAAGTGCCCCTTTCGCCGGCAGTGTCTCGACAGAAAGTTTGTTAGAATTTTCAGTTTGTGTTTATTGGATCATATGATTTTTTCATACCTTTTCTAAATATAGTACCTCAGAAGCTTTTTAGATTGTCTCAGTCCAAATTTTACCTCTCCTACAGTTCTCCTCTTTCATTTTTAGTATTTCTTTTAATTTTTGTATATCTATGCGACAAAAAGATTTGGGACCTGTAATGGGAGTTGAAACTTCTCATTTTGCCATTCGGTCCCTCATTATACCGAATTTAGTTCGGTACGCAGTAGAGGGTTATTTTATTCTTTGTTACTAAGCGTAATAAAGTTGTCCTTTATCATAAAACCCATAAGTAAACAGATATTTAATATCTAACTATATTTTATACCGTTAATTAAGTGAAATATTTAATTACTCCCCAAAAATTTACTTAAAAAAAAAACAAGATTATCTTCGTTTAAAAACCTTTTTCAAGTGCATAAGTAATTCAAAAAGTAAAACATTACTGATTTTATTATTTGAAGAAGTAAACATTACCGATTTTATTATTAACGGCAGAATTTTTGTTTTTAGTTATAATTATACAAATTAAAAGATAATTGATTTTTTTTTTTTTAAATTACCATTTCTGTTAGCAAAAAATACGAAAATAATTCAATTACAATCCGGATTTAATTAAAAATAAATAAATAATAAATTTAAAAGGTCAAAGAAAATATTCTATATAAGATATTAAATAGTAAATAAAAAATAATTGTTTAGTAGCATATTCATTTTTCAATAAAAGTTTTAAATAAAATGAATATATCAATTTTTTTCAAAAAAAGTTTAAATCAATAAATAAAACTTTTTTTTTTTATATGAAATATTTAAAAAAAAGTTAAATTTTATTAAATATTAAAAATATTATTAAAGAATAATGTATATTATATTAAATAAATAAATATATTTAATGTTATATATATGAAGAAATAAAAATGGAAAACCAAATTGATTTTTTATCTATTTTTAGCACATTTCCAAAAAAAATTTGAAAAAATGTGCCTATAAGTTTTACTCTGTTCGGCCGTCCGTCTGTTTACAAAATTAGAAAAAGAACTTTAAAGCTAGAGCAATGCAATTTTATGGGTAGATTTCATGAAAAAATGAATGTTGTAAACAACTTTTTCATGTAGCGCCATTCATTACTCCTCAAACTTTGAATAAATCCTATTTTTAAATGTGTATATCTCAAATTCCGTTTACAATATTTTAATTTAAAAATGCCATATGACAGGAATTTTTTTTTTACTTCTATAAATCAATATCAAAATTCTACAATTTTTTTAAATTTAGTATTTACCGTTATGTGAAAACCAAATTTTACATGACTTTTCTTCCTTGATAATTCCGGCAAGCTTTTACATAAAGACATGAAATTATGAGGTAATAAAGGGTTTGAGGTTTAGAATTAGAATTTCTTAAGAAAATTTTGTTGTACCTTCCTCTGTTTAAGAACTATTAGGGCTTAAAAATTGAAATTTTGCTATTTTTAAACAACTGTAACTGAAGCACCTGCATAATTTTTTTTAAAAATAAAAGCCAAAAATTAAAGCTTCAATTTTATAATTTTAGATTTGTTAATTGTTTTTCTTAATTATATAGAGTTCCCTTAAAATTGATTAAAGTGTCTCTTTATTTTTCACATTTTTTCTTATTGTATGAAATTCTAGGAAAATTTTCAAATTTTGGTTCAAGTTAAATTTCTAAACAGTTTGTACTTTTTGGAAATGTGAGCCATTAAAAACCGTTGGTTTACATTTGCCTTATTTTCTTTTTCTTGAGAAAAATTTTTTGTTTTTTTAATTGTGTTTTAAAAAAAAATTTTTTTCGTTTTTTTATTCTCAAAAGATCTGTTTACACTGAAGACAAAACAAAAAGATAGAAATGAAAATTTGTTTAAAATATATTGAATCAATCAATCTCTTTTTTTTTGGATTTATTTTTGAATCTATAAATATGTATAAATATGTATATATATATATATATATATATATATTGAAAAAGAATATTACAAACATATGCTCTTATATTTTTATTTGTATACAATATGTGTATATATGTACTATATGTATTTGTTTCTAAAAAAAAAAAACAAAAATAAATAAGTAAAATTTCTAATAAAATATTTATTTTTGTAAACATTTTCAAGTCTACTATTATTCCGCTCTAAAACACAAATATCTACTATGAATATAAAAGGGAAAAAAAACAGTAAAAGAAGAAGTGCTCTGCTGAACTGAAAATTATATTAAAAGCATATAGTATATAAATACATATATACCTACTCTTATTATAGTTATATTATAAATAAAGATTATTTAATTTTTATATATATATATATAGATAAAAACAAATATTAATATATTATTATATAATATGCATGTGTACAATATTAAGTACACTTATTTTTTTTTTCTTTTTTGCCTATTCTATGTGAATTACTATTTCAACACTTTTAGCTATTTTCTTTTTTTTGTTTTAAATATTTGAAATCCATTTGAAATTTTTTCCAATTTTATTTTTTTTTTGAAATCAAAGTTCAATATTGAAAAAAAATAAAAAAGAAAAAAGGAAAGTAAATTTAACTGTACATTTGAAATAATTTTTTAAAATAAAATTTAATTATTACAGTAATAAAATTATATCAGATTTAAATATAACAGATTTTTCTTTTTATATTATGAATATTCTGAATATACAATATATATCTACAATTTTTTTAAAAAGAAATACTTTTTATTTATATTGTGAAAATAACATATTTTTTAGAATAAGTAAGTAATGTGCGAATCCAGATGCTGGTGTAGCGATTTAAACACTGTCTTTTTATTAGGTGCCCCGTATTAATAAAAAACAAGTAAATGTAACAGTAAGTCGATGCAACCGACTTATTTATATCCTACACCTAAAAATTCAGATTAAATTAAAAATCCATAAGTTATTTTATATATGTTTGTTAGGTCTTGGGAAGTGTGTGAAGGTACCCATCATCAGAACAGGGTAGAACACTCTTATATCAAATTTCAAGTTTTTATCTTTATTATCCCCTTTCTTTAGTCATTGTTAACCCACAGTATAAATTTCATCAAGATAGCATTATTATTTTTTGAGTTATCGTGCGTACGGACAGACTGACAGAGATCGCTAAATCGACTCAGGAGGTGATCCTGATTCAGTATATATACACATGTCCATATCTAACTCGCTTCCTTTTGGTGGTTACAAACACCATACCAAAGTTAATATACCCTATACTTTAGGTGTAGGGTTGATAATATTGTTTTTTAATATATTGTTAATATATAATTGAGGCAGTAGGTCTGACAGATGTATTAAAAGTGCAAGCAAAATCGACAACACGTAATAACAGGCAGAGTACAATTAGATCTATAACAAAAGTTCGCAGTGTCATTTATACCTAATAAATAAGTAAGATGTATATATCATATAAAAATTAATTTAATAAAATAAAAATAATTTTTGTATAAGATAATAGATGTCGCACAAATACCTACATGTCGTGTTGAACAATATAGCTACAGTTAAATAACTAACGGCTTAGAGAATCTAATGATTCCATAAACTGAAAGGTTAGTTAAATCATTATAGTAAATGATTTAATAGATCCCTTAGGCACCTTAAAACAGTACAGAGGAGAAACAAAAAAGTAATGTTTCTATTAATTAATATTAACGTATTTATTTATGAAATGCAATATATATTACATAATATTACATACAGTAATTAAAGAATATTAATTTGAAACCAACGGATGCTAACCATTCTATCCATTTTAGATATAATATTATATTTTTTTAATTATATAATCAATTTATGTTAATTATATGTCAATTTAATTGGATATTTGATTAAAATAAAATTGATATAATAATAATGATGTAAAATTTTGTAATTCTTTTATTAATTATTTGTATTTTTTATTTTATTTTTTTAAATTTACAATTTAACTGTTTTTTAAGTTAATATCTTTCATCTTTAATAATAATTTGGAATAAATTGATTATATAAGAGAGAATTGAGACAAAGAATGAGGGAATATTAAAATATTTTAAAATGTAATTATAAAAAAAAAAAAAAATAAAACAAAACATGTATTAGCTTATGGCTATATAATAATTAAGTTCGAAATTTTGCCAGAGATTATATTATTTATAATATTTATTTTTTGTTTTATATTTTTTTTGTTTATATTGAAACCAAAATTTTTTTCTTCGTTTTATATTTTCAAAATAAAACATTTAAAGAAAATTTATTACTGTTTATGAGTTATTTCGCAAAGTTTTACAACTTTTTTTTACGAAAATTATGTAACAGCAATAACTTCAAAGTAACTGGAATCACAAAAAAAAAAAAAAAAAACTTTTGTTTTATTGATCATTTAAGATACAACAAAAAAAAAAAATATAAATTATGCTGTTGAATTTCGGTTTTTTGTTTTTTTATAAATTTTGAGATAAAAGATTTTTAAAAAATCTAAAAATACATAAGAAAAACTAAAATAAAAATATGCGCTTAAAAAACTTTTGGCAAATAGATATTGCTTTTAGAATTATTATACAAAACATTTTTCTTTTATAATCTAAATACAATTTCAATATTTTTTATTAGGAGGAAATACTGTTAATGTACATATATAGATATATATATACATATATATAGCAGTTGCAATCTATTTTGATTAATTCAAATCTTTTTTTTTATCATTCAATTGAAGTTCTAAGAAGTTTTAAATTATTAACATTATAAGTAAGTGCTAAAACAGTTGAGAACCTACTGTTTTTAATTCATGAAATAGCTAACATTTTTGAATTTTTGTACTAAAATGTACTAAATATTTATATATGTATTGTATGTACGAATACAATACATATATAAAAATATTCTGAAATAAAAGTTCTAAAAAATACTATTAATAGCGTATTATATAGCATCTCCTTTGTACATATATAGAAAATTATCAACCTCCAAGAAATAAATAGGAAGTAAAAGAATCGTTAGAATATATCAAAAAGACGCAACATACCTAACGATCAAAAAGCTGCAATGTTTTCTAAATTAGCGACAATTATACAATTTTAATGAATACGTTTCCAATATAAAAAATTTTTAAGATTAAAATAATTTTTAATCGTTGGTAAGATTTTTTTTTCATAATTTTAACGTAGAAACACTTTTCAAAAATAAAAATTAATTTCTATAGAAATGCAATAAAAAGAACAATATTGGGAAAGAATTTAAATATTTAACATCGAAATAAATTTTATATTGGTGTATCGATATTTTATCCTAAAAAGTAAGTATAATTGCTGGGTTTGGATTGTTGTTATTACGGCCTTTGTCTTCTCGGTAGACATGCTACATGCTAAACTAATCTTCTATAGTTATACATGTTGATCTTAACTGTAGGTTTTGTAGGCACAGAGTAATTGATCATGAATCATTTTCTCTCTTCACCTGTCCTATGTAGTCTGTCAAGAAAAAGACGGAAATATCTCGGTAATTTCATAATTTCCTTTTTCAAGATTTAGGTGAATTTCCTGACATGAATATGAAAAGCCTATAAAGTTTCTTCCGTGAGAGTGGTATCATCATTCCCATAATAAATCTAGGGAATTTAACATCAACTCTGGCGGAATAAGTTCTCCTAAGTTTTGAAAGTATACTACAAATGATTACTGACGCGTTAGCACAGCCTGCATTATACAAAAGAAAATAAGGGTATTTGCTAAAAAATTTTATTTAGATCTTTTAGATATGTACCTAGTTCTACCTTACCTGTACTTTATACTACAATTAATTATTTTATTTAAATGAAAACAAAACTAATATAAACTTACCTTGACATAAGTTCGTTCGGTATCAACCAATTCTAATATCACTTTACGTAATTTTTCAGCATCTGTTAATTGTCTTGAAGGCGTTAGCATTGCATTTGAAACCGATGATGCAACAGATCCAGTTGGGCTAGATTTTCTTGTTTCCTGTGGCGAACGACAGAAACCAGTCACCTTATGTTTTATGATATTGTTTTTTTTTTTTTTTTGAT
Source organism: Poecilobothrus nobilitatus (assembly GCA_947095535.1). Classification (NCBI taxonomy): domain Eukaryota; kingdom Metazoa; phylum Arthropoda; class Insecta; order Diptera; family Dolichopodidae; genus Poecilobothrus; species Poecilobothrus nobilitatus. Next base: position 56,482,795 of record OX352774.1, read on the forward strand.
TGCATATTTTTGGGATAGGTGTATTTTGTTTTTTTTTTTTATTTGATTTAACATTTATTTTTTTTTTTTTTTGAACAGGTAGAGGAAGTACATAACAGTTTTTTTGGTTTTATATTTTTTTTTTAATTTTTTTTTTTAATTATTTTTATGCCACAATTAGATATTAGGAAAAAAGATATAAAAATACCAAAAAAGATACAAATAATAAAAAAAAACAATAAATTTTCTAACAATTATTATTTTGCATTCATTAAAATAAAAAATTATAAAAGTGATTATGTGATTGGTGTTGAATTATAAAATGGTTGAAATGATATAGAAAATAAATAAAAAAAATGTGCATAATCGATTTTAAATTTGTTCTTTTTATTTTTTATTTTTAATGAAAAGAATTAAATTTAGAAATATGTACTGATAAATTTTTAAAATCATATTTATTTATCTAAAAATGATATTTTTATATTAAATTTCTAAACTGTAGCAAAAATAAAATAATTTTGTTTTGTTTAGTTAAAAAGGACAACAATAATTTCTGAATTATTTTATTCAATAAATGATTTGTTTGTCTTCTAGGACGATATATTTAAAATTTTTATTTAGAATATTTAATTAGCGTCTTTGTGTACATTTGGCGAATTAATTTTTGTTTTTTTTAAAACACCAGTTAAAACACCAGTTAAAACACACAGTTAAAAATTAAAAAGTTTATAAGTATCCACATCTTAATTTCTTGCTTATTGTGGTATTTAGTTTATATAATATATAATATGTTCTAATTTTAAAAGGTTTATAGATTAACTAACAAATATTGTTTTGAATATACATAATATCATTAATCCTTCAGTACATTTTCTTTAATGTTTGATTCAATTTTTGCCATAAATAGATAATATAAAAATTAATATAATAAATTAAAAGTTAATTTTACACAGATTCATTTTTTCAGTAAATAAAAAAGGAACAAGAAAAAAAATAAGCAAGCAATAAAATAAATAATTGCTATTAAATTAAATTCAATATAATTATATATGCATATGCCTAAAATATTATTTTCGTAATACCTAAGAATTATAAAGGACATAGGATTCATATAAAAAAACACCTTATAAAAAAAATAATTACCAGAATGGATTATTCGTACTAAACAATTTTAAGGATATTCAAGAAACATTGACACGTAGGAACAGTTTCAATTATAGACCGATTAAAGGATAGCATTGATGAATGATGAATTAACTAGTCTTATTCATTCATTATAAATGAATAATGAATGAATAAAACTATAGTTAATTCATTTTTATATCTACCAGATGATTAAAACTTTCATATGTATATAACAGTTTGCTGGTGATTTAATTTATTTTAAATATAATTATTACAATTTTTAAAGGATATACATATCATTTGGATTCATAATAGAATCATATCACTAGACTGATATGATTCTATTTATTTTAAGTAAATACTTTTAAAAGAGTTTTAAATACTTGATATCACTTTATTTGAAATGAAAATATAATAATAATTGTTTGAAATTTTAATGATAATTATTTTAGGAATTTTTTTTTAGACCAATAATTTAATTTTAATTTGTTATTAGAGCAAAAATTTAATTTCATTTATTTATTAAATTGAATAACTAGAATTTAAAGTTATTTTAATGAAAACACAGAAACATGTATTTTTTTGCTAGATATTTGAAATCCTGTGAAATTTTAATATGTGTTTTACAATTTTCTTATATAGAACAAAAAAAAGAATTAATAATTTATTGCAATGACAAAACAAAAAAAAAAATTAGTAATTTTTGTGCAAATTTTACTAAAAATGCTAAAAACTATAGATTAAAATAAAATGAGCAAAAAAATATAAATATTTGCTAAAACTAATAAATTAAACACAAACATTTTCTATATACAACTATATAAAAAAAATGGGGTGCTAAATTTAAAATAAATCTGTGCAAAATCTATTTAAATTACATTTTATTTAATCTAAGTTATTAGCTGTTTTTTGTTTTTGTTGTTTTTTATTTTTATTCAAATAAATGTAAAAATATTTATATACATAATTAAACATATTATATTATATAATATTTTTCAATAATATTATATACTTGATAATTTAGTAATCTTTTTTGTGTCATATATCACAAACCTTTATAATAAAATACTAGATAAACCCGGCGTAGCATACGCCAGTCTGGTAATCTAGAAATAATCTAGAAATAATCTAGAAATAATATAGATTACTGGTTAATAATTCTGGTATCTTAGTAATCTGGAAATAATATTGGTTATTCTATCGGGATTCAAAATCATATTCAAATTCCTCTTTTTCGGAATATTTATATCCATATATGTATGTGAGATTTTGAAATTTCGGGATTTTGATTTTCGGAATTTCGTAATTTTGGAATTTTGTTTCGGCATTTTGAATTTGGGATTTTGATTATCGAGATTACGTACCCAACCCTATAAATCTTTATTTTTCTTTATTATTTTTTTCTGTTATGTGCAGTATTAGTTTTTGCTATATGAAAAATGTTATTGTTGCCAACGTTTACAGGTTTTATATAATTGATTGATGTTAAAAAAGAAATAATAGACTCAAATTCGAGATTTCTCTAAAAGAATTGTTCTCTTAAAAACTCTAAAAACTCTTTGTATCAGAATATTATTTTATACAAGGATGATTAACTCAAGGATTAGCGATATTTTTGTAAACTTTAAGTTTTGTCGGAACAAATATCAAGTAAAAACATTTTATTCATAATTTTTGAAAAATTCACTCAAAACTCTAAATATTACCTAAATTAATTTTTTAATGATGATTAAAATTGAATTAAATAAAAAAAATCCTTGGAGTTTCCATTTTAATGCTTATGATATTCTGATCAATTTTATGACTATTGATTGTACTGTATAATAAATTTCTTTTCTTTGTCTTATGACATGACATAAAAATTATAACTTTTATTTTAATATTTCCACAAAATACATTTTTGTTAAAATTTAATAATAATATTTCAATTTGAAAATTTAAAATTTAAAGCAAAAAAAAAAAAACACTATGAAAATTTTAATTAAAAATAATACAACAGCGGGAACAACATGATATTATATTGTATCTATACGTGAAGATGAAAAAATATTTTCATGATATATTTAGGTGAAAAAAAATTATATCGTTTATATCGCCCAAGAAGAAAAAAAAAATTAAACAGTACTATAGATATAAAAGTAAAGTATAGATAAAATTAATAGTTTATAAAGGTGCACATTTTCAAAATGTTTTATTAAAATAATTGTTGTTTTTTTGATTTATTTTTAAGTAGAAAAAAAATTGTGGAAAATTAGAAGGAAATTATGGGGAACCTTTATTTAATTACAAAACCTATTAAAACATGTTGTAATGAGGTTATATTTTTAAATCTCACTACACAACACAGATGTCTAACTTAAGTTTTAACTTCGAATTTAAACAATGTTAGCTTTGCATTTAAAAAATTACTTTTGATTAAAGTTTAAGCCAGATTGTAACTTGTTTTAAAGATTCAATTCATTAAAAATTTTCAAAATTTAAATTAAATTTTTATATAAAGCATATAAGAAAGAAAAATATTTTGTAATTGTTTTTATTTATAGAGTCAACTATTAATTGATTTTACATGGCTTTACTTTCGTAACAGATGGCACTAACAAAACAGTCCTTCTATAAAATAAAGATTTTTAATAAAATCTTTCCATTTGTTGAAAATTTATTACTTTAGCTCTTATTATTTATTACTTATTTATTATTTACTTAATTTCATAGAAACATTGAAAACAAAATCACAAACGAACAGATCGATAATTTAATATAAGCATATATTTAAAAATTTTGCACATTTTTCCAATGTTTTAAAAAATGGTAATAAATAAAATGTCTGATGATAGAAAAAAAAATATCAAGCTAACTTTTATGTCATAAATTTCATTTACTAATGCTTTACGATTTACTAACTTTGTATTACAAAAGAAAATTAATAGTGGTTGGTTATGTTGGTAGTCGATTATGTTATATGTTAGTTATCTATATATATTTATTATATAATATGTATAATGAATGTATATAATATATATATTCTTACATTTACGTAACATTTTATATCACTAATGAATTGCACTATTATTAAATGAATAAAAGGTAAGAAAAATCAAAAAAAAAAAATAAAAAAAAAAAAAAATTCAAGAAAGAGAAAATAAATAAAATAAAAAATATATATATATATATTTTTTCTCTTTCTGAAATATTTTTTTTTCTTAATTAAGATGCCAGAGAAAAATTTTTTTTTTTTAATAAAATATAACATTGTATTGCTATATAATATATATTAATATATATGTATATATGTACGTATATATATATATATATATATATATTGGATTACAAAAATGCATTTAAAAATAGTGATTAAATAGTTGTGGTGGTGATGGTGGTGATGAAGGTAAATGGGTGGATATGGTTGCTATTGTTGAATGTTTGGTGTTTTATGCGTAATATGTATATATGATATGATATTATGATATTTTATATTTTATGGGTAAAAATATTATGCTATATTCTATTGCCATATATGTTATGTTATATGTTACCTGTTCAGCTGTTTTAAGAAGATTTTCAATTTCAAAACTGTTAGTCCTTGATGTTTGTTTAGTACCCTGAGTGTTAGTCACCTGTGGTTCAACTGATGATGGAGCTGGAGAACTTTCTGCTTCAGGTGAATACATATCTTTACCTTGAAGTTAAAATAAAAAAAAAAAATGTTAAAGAAAAATGCAAGTTAAGAAATGAGAAATATATATAATATTTATATTATTTATATATATATAAAAATATATAAATATATTTTTTTTTTAATTTTGCAGTTAAAAAAAAAAATCATAAAATATAATAATGTAAAGTTTTATATTTATTTATAAATACAAGGTGTTTTAAAAATATTTAAATGAATTTGTATTTTAAAAGCTTAAGATTATGTTTAAAAAAATATATGTACTCTCTATTGTATTTAACAAAATCATAGTTCAGACCGATCTCAAACTTTTTGATCAAATCTCATTTGTTCTCAAAATAAAAAAAAAATATTTTGATCAATCGTTTTTATAGTTAGTTATCAATCCTTTTTACAGTGAGTTATTGTAGCTAACTTCTGTATCTTAAAATTTCTATTTTTCGAAAATTAGATACACATTTTCATTTTATCTTTAGATAAAAATTTATAAATAAGAAAAATTATATTTTTAGTAATATTTCCTAATATTTAGAAAATCCTACCTAAGTATATATTATATGAGTTACATAAGGGAAATACTTATATCAGTTTTGGAAAATTGTTAAGCAAAAAACTTTGGTTGTTAATTTTTTATTTAGTCTTAATGGTATATATAATTATTATATAATATATAAGACAAATATAAATATTTCCGTTTTTTCTTATATATTTTAGGACTATATAAATATACTTGTATATATATATATATAGATGAATGCACTAAAAATAAATATTTTAATATCATTAAATGTATAGCTTTTATATTTTATTCTATAATTTTATTTAATTTCAAATGAGTTGTATGCTATAAATAAATAATAAAAGAAAAAGAAAAGTAATGAAAAAAAAAAGAGAGAAAAAATATATGAAGAATTAAAAATTAATAAAGTTTTTTTATTTTTTTTTTATGATTGTATAACACTTTGTTTTTAACTTTTTTATTTTTTATTTTTTTTTTATTTTCACTTAATGTCTAAGAAGAAGATTGACTTATTTAGGTTTAGGTTATATATATGAAATAAGAAGATCATCAGAAAGATGAAGATGGATGAGATTTAATTTGAATATTCTTTTGGGTTTTCTTAAGATGAATTTTTTATTTTTAACTTTAATGCTATAGTGTTTTTTGTTTTTTTTTTTTATTTAATATTTGAATTATTTTAAAATGAAATATAAAATTATTATTTTTTCGTTTTTTTTTTATTTTTAGTTTTCAATTACAACAATAAATAATTTAATGGTATAAGAACTGCAATATTAAAAGTTAAATAATAAAAATTTTAAACTATGTCATTGACTGTTAGTAATGATGGTATGATTAAAATCGTTTAAACTTTAGTTTATAATTAATTTTAAATCTTTAATATAGATTCGATTCTAACAGTTGGTGGAAAAATTTAGATATAAATGAAAACAATGGTGCATTATGTACTTATAAGATATATAGAGGACTTTCAGAAGATTTTAATAATTAGAATTGATTAGAACCTTTTCTTAGAAGTATTTAAGAAAATTTTAAAGTAAAGAAATTAAAAAAATAACGCATGTTTTTTAGTTTATATAATTATAATTAATTTTCTGTCGAAAAATAGATAGCAAAAGACGCATTATATTCATATCTTAGAGAAAACGAACAGAATATAAGATAAATAGGCTATAAAACCTAAACCTAAACCGAAACCTAATATAAGAAAATCGAAGTTTAGTTTTACAAATGATATTTGGTGAATGGCTTTAAGCGATTTGACTCTCTAGAGTATTAATGATACACAAATAAAAAATAAAAATAAAAGTGAGGAATAGTGCCTCAGTTGAAATCATGAAATTTATTGTGTAATATTTGTGTAAGATAAAATATATCAATGAATGTCCTTGCAAATTTATTACTTCTAAAAAGGAGAAAATAATAAAAAAAAACATCGTTTTAGGTCATTACAAAAATAATTGAACACTATAAGATTTATAACAAATTATTATATAATTAAATTAAATATAATTATTATTTTGCTCAAAAAACAAAAAGAAAAATTATAGAGACAAAATATTTATAAAATTGAATAAAAACCTTGATCTAAATTTATTCTAAGATTAGATTTTAGTTTTAATTAATTTTATCTTGTTATGTTCATAGTTATAATAATAATTTTATTATACATATTTTAAAATTTATTTTTGAAATATTTTTATATTATGTATCTTATAAATTATAAAGTGTTCTTATTCTTCTTTTTTAATATACATTTTTGAAAATTCTAACCTCAACAATTCGGTTTTTATTTTATTTATTTTTTTTGATACTTAAAAATAAAATGAAATATATAGGAATAAAATAAAACAATATTATTAACCATAAGTTATTTTAATTTTTGTTGTTACATATGTTGAAATTAACAAGTATAATTTAAAAATAAAATACAATTAGTTATAAAAGAACATCATATATATAATAATACCTAATAAGTGTTTACATAAAATATAAAAATGTTTATATACTCGTAAATGTTTAAACATATAGGATCAAGCTAAAATATTATGAGGAATTAAAATCTTTAGTTGTTTACGTAACCTTTTTTTTTTGTTATATATTACGAATATGTGCTTTTAATAAACTGGATCTTTGGAAAAATCTAAAAATATATTGAACCAAGCTTAAAAGTCAATAATGTTGGCAAAACTTGGGTCTAAATGAAAATAATAGTGCAAAAAACAACATATAAGACAGAGAGGACTTTCAGATGGTTTTTCATAATTGACGTAGATATAATACTATACTTTAATCCTGAAATTAATTAGAACCTTTTCTTAAAAGCATTTAAAATTTAAAAATAAATGAAGTTGAAAAATAACGCCTTATTTTAAATATTAATGTCATATAGTGATTTTTTAAATAGATTATTAAATCAAAATAATAAACTGAAAATCGTCTATAAAACAAATATTTATTTCTACCTTTTAATAAATATTAAATAGTACCTATGTCATTAGGGATTTTGGTCTCATTCTTAACTTAATTTCATTATCTTAAGTTTACTTAGTTAACCTAAACTTAGGCCAAGGTTAAAATTTCAAGTTGGGGTAAAAAAAGAAATAAAAAGACAAACAGCGATGTTATTAAAATATAATTCGATGTTTAAGAAAACGACGATAAATCATTATTATATTAATAAGAAAATGCATAGAATTCTAGTAAATATCTTAAAAGAATCTAATTGTTAAATTTATAATTTATTTATTTTATTCGAGTAAAATTTTAAATAAATACAAAAATTGAGAAATCTTTGCTATGTGTATAACTTTTTATTCTTTGATAAATGTTTTTGTATAAAAATGATACAAAATCCATAATAATTGTTGTTTTTTTTTGGTTTTTAAGAAAGTAGTTAGTTTTAAAAATGAAATCAGAGATTTTTTTCATAATTAATTATATTCACACATTCTTTAATACAAAAAACAAGAACAGTTAACTTAATAAAAGAAAAGAAAAAAGAAAATTTAATATGTCATGTCAGTTATTACATGTATGAAAATAGCATCAAGATTTTTGCATCAAGAAGTTGTAAATTACATTGTATATAATTAATTATCTTTTGGCTTATTTTTTTTTTGTTATTTAAAACATATTTTTAATATTTTACATTATATATATTGTTAATTATTCACACGTATCTATGTGTTTATATATAAATTTTATTGTTTTGCTCTAGGTATCTGAAGGTTGTGCATATTATATGAGTGTGAATGCTAATATAAATTTAAGAATGCTGTTAAAGTAATTCCATTGTTCCTAGATTATATTTTATGATACTTTATCTTTAAGATATTTTTGCTTTAATGATAGGTACATATTCAAGAATAGAAAAACTTAAACTTAGCTTGTTTAGTTGTTTTGATTTAACTTGAACTTAATTGTTCTAGATTATATTTTATGATATTGTATCTTTAAGATACTTCTGATTGAGTAATACACATTCAAGAATAGAAAATTTTTTTATTCAGTATAAACAAATTGTTTTAAGGTAATGATTTTTATAACATCATTAATATAAAGACTTATCGCATTGTCAATCTATATAAGGATCTGATGCCTTGTAAAATAAAAAGTGCCAAATGTTCAATAAGTTATTAATAAAATTATTTATCTAATAGACACTTTTAAAAAGAAAAATTTTTAAATTTTGTAATAAAAAATCTGTAAAGAAAGAAATTTGATATAAATATTGTCTCATTAAGAGCAATGCAGAACTTTAAATTTATTTCATTAATTTTTTAATTTTATGTCGGTGGTATAAATCTAATGAAGCAATTTATGTTATTGATTGATGTATAGGTAAATGTATTATTGCTAAATTATATAACTATTTATTCGTTCATTGAAATAAATACAAAACTATAATAAAATTAAAAATAAATTATAGTATTATAAAAACAAAGAAAAATTTTGAATTTAATTCAAAATTAATTAAAAATATCAAATTATCATTTTTGTTTTTAGCCCTTGTAATTTTCTTTTGTAAAAAAGAAAATCAATTTTTCAATATCATTTCAATTTAAATTTAACCATAATTTGTTTTGTTTTTATTTTTTATTATAAATTTAAATTTTCAATCAAGTTAAATACTGACTGTAAAAAGAAATAAAAATTCTTTAAAATTTTAATTTTTTTTTTTCAAAGCATTTCTGTGCCACATAAATGTGGACAGGAAATTACACAGCCTTTTCTGTTCAGGCGTGACTGTAAATGTCGTAAGGGGGAATAACTCTTACGACGTGTGTGGGATTCGAACTAACACTTCCTCGGTGTTTACAGCGTATTTTATACGCTCTTACTCACTAGGCCACCGAAAATTTCAGGAAAAATCACTAGGCCCCTAAAATTTTAATTTATTTAACTTATTTTATGTATAAATTTTAAAATGTATATATAACATTTTAGATTATTTTGAATTATTAGATACTTTTGTAATTTGTAAAATGCAAAAAACGATTAGAAAACAATTTTTAAGTGAAATTGATAACTTCCATAAAATTTAAAAAACAAAAAATGTATAAAAAATAAATGAAATGAAAGAAAATTCATTTTGGTATGTTTTTTAATAGAATGTATAGAACTGACGCGAAATATAAGTTAGTATTATATGTATTTTTTATAGATATTTAAAACTAGTTTTGGAAAAGAAAAATTCATATTTAAACAAAAGGAAAAATAATTAATCACTATTATTTGTTATTAGAGGTTTAATGTTTTGTTTCTAAGTAATTTTTAGAATATGAACCATTTTAATCGGATATAAAGTAATCACCTGCACATCACCTGCATAAAACTAACAAGTTCTCTTAATAAAGTAAACAAATTTTATCTCTTTTATATCATTCTTAAAATCATTCTTAAAGCTTGAGTGCTATATTTGAATTAATTTAAGTTATTTGTTTGGCAATTTAAAAATAAATACCATATATCTAAAGACCTAAATTTAAAATTCAAATAAATTTATTGGTTCGTACAATTTTAATAAATTTTTTTCTTAAAGTACAGAAATTTTTAATTTTTTGAAATAAAAATTTTTAGTATAATTTATAAAATATGTTGAAAAGTTTGATATCAAAAAAGCACAAACTTTTTTAATTTTTAACTAAATCCTTAAAAATAGAAATTTCAAAACTATACATATATAGGAACTGCTTAAAAAATGTTTTTTGTTTTATTGTTTAATTAATTTAAAATTAATTTCAAGGTTGTAAATTTTTATATGTCTATTTGTTAGAAAATGAAAAACAAGGCTATAATAAAATACATTTTTAAGCTAAGGTATTTTTTATTATTATATAATTATTTTCAATTTTAAAAATATTATATATACTTGTTCCAATAAAACTATGGAAAAGTTTTCATTCAATTTACTAAAGTAATAATATAATAAAAATTACATTCGAAAACTTTTTTAAGTATAAAATAATTTTAAACAGAATAATAATTAAACCTTGAAAATCAATGTATATAATTATTAAAACGCTTAATATATGCAAAAAAACTTGAATCAAAAAAATTAAATTTAAATTTTAACCATATTTTGCAATTAAGTCTCATATTCTCTCTATAAAGTCTCATATTCATACAGTTCTTCTCCTAAATGTTCTCAATTTTTTAAATTTTTTGTGAATCAATTGATAAAGTAAAGCTTGGTCAAAAAATCAGGACATCATTAATAAAATGTTTGGGTTGCTACAATACAGTTTCATTTTATGTAAGTAAAAATATTATTAAACGTGTCAGATTTGGAAACGTGTTATTATACGAATATGTAATATTAATAAGTGATAACCTTTAAATCTAATTTTTATATATAAGCAAGTCAAAAGTATTGCTTTAAGCAAATAAAAAATATTGTAAAAGTATAATTTTCTCTTAAAAATCAGTAAATTTTGTCAATTAATTTTAATAATTTTTAATAAATACTGGTTGCAATTAATAATTATGGTATAAATATATTTATATGTACATATAAAATTTAAAACCCAACAAAAGAATAAAAAAACATTAAAATATTATTTCAATCTACTTACTCCATCCTGGTGCTGGTACAATTAAACCAGATATCATTTCTTCACTCATTATTGGTGGATCTGATGGTGGTGGTGGACATACTAATGAATCAATCATATCATCTGTAACACGCATTATACCAACCAATTCAGGTGGTTCGGTACGTGATGATCTGCAAAATAAAATAAAAAATAATGTAAAATTAAATTAAACCAAATTTGTAAAATTAAATTTGTAAATATATTATGTATACCTATTATATTATGTTCATACTATAATATTAAATATTATGCTACATATAAATTGATAAGATATGGTAACACTATAATAATGACCATTAATGGTAAGCAGATATCACAAGAGAAAAAGAATAATATAGAATGGAAATGGCAGATAAAATGAAATTACGATATGTACGTAATAAGAATACCATACCATTCCACAACAGAACGACTATAAAAAAAAAAAATTAAAACCAGAGGCGAAGCACGGTAATAAAATTTTACAATTTTTTTTTAATTTTTAACTTATTTTGTTTTTGCTGTTATAGAAAGTGCTAAAGGGATATATTTTTTTTCATTTCTTGTCATTTTCCAAAAGTCATAATATCTATACATGACAATGTATGTATATAATCAGTACAAGGCAAGTATGTAATTTTATTGCAAGTTCAATTCACGTAATAGATTTATTTCTCATCCTGATCATTATCATTGATTCATTCAATTTATATCGGATGGTGTTGAGAAATTAAATTTTTAATAGATCTATATGTGTACAAGGTGGTCCAAAAAGGTATAAATAATTCTTAGGATTATCTTATTTCGTTATTTTTTTATTATTATGTTAAAATTTTTTTTTGATTTTCCAAATGCAGAGTAATGCAATTTTTAGACCAAAAGACATCATGTTCCGTCAATCTATTTCAAAATGCCAAGAATTGTTAAAAGATTTTGTCTTAGCAAGTTGTGAAAAAACAAAAAAAAAAGCATAATATAAAATTTTATTCAAATGAATGACTTGAAGTCTTTGCAGATACAAGTGTTTTTATGCGAGAGGAATGTTATAATTTATTCAATTCATTTGTTTTCAATTGCTCAATCGGTTTCAACACGTAAACCTATTGTTTTATTTTCTATTTAAATTATGAAATGAATTTCTTTGGTTAAAAAATTTGTTTCATTTCTGTTCAATTAAATTTCAAAAGCAAGTTTCATTTTATTTTTGATTTATAAAAGATTTTAAACATTTCCTGTGGAACACCTTTTATATTGTTCATGGGCCCATTTTGTGGTAAATATTAAAAAAAAAATTTTTATTTTGAAATTGAATTGTATCTTATATTATATATACATATGTAAATAAATAATGTTTATATAATGTGTACATTGATATTTATAAGTATATTCCGAATAATATGTGGAGTATGCTGAGTATGTTCAGTATTAAATGAATAAAAAAAGAAAATCCAAATAAAAAAACAAAAAAAAATGTTAAAAAAAAAAGGTGTACATAAATTTTTATTTAGCATAAATTGATAATTTATAACGCATGAATAACTCTACATGACATAAAATTGACATTCCTGAAACGATTAAATTTTAAATGTCAATTTTATGGTTTGTTCTTATCATTGTTGTTTTCTTTTTCATCGTATTCATGTTATTGGTTGTCTATATTTTCGCATATTCATTCGTTTGTTTTTATTTATTCGGTAAGTTATTTGGTAAAAGCAAAGCAAACCGAAAAAATAAGTTAAAGTTATAGTATCTAGTTAATTCTGTAAGAGAAGGGAAAAAAAAAACAAAAAAATAAATAAAAAATAAAAATAAGAAAAATTCAGAGTGTGAATTGAATCATATAGGAAAATAGATTATAAAATGAAAAAAAAGATATATATTCGGTTTTAAAAGGATACTGTATCTGTGTTTTTTACTGCTTTACGATTTGGTTTTTCATACAATTAAAATTTATCAAATGTAGTAAATAATCATCATATTAAGGTGAATTTTAAAATATTTCATTTTATTTCAATAGATGTTATTTTAAACCAATATTAAACCTTTACTGTTCTGGTATACTGTTCATTTATTATGTACCATTATATTATTTTGTAATTTTTAAGCTAAATAATTAACGATTGAATCGAAAGTTTATTTTTTTTTTATTAAATAAGTGCAAAGAGATATTATATTCAAGAGCTTATGATCCTAATTAAAAATGGTGAAAAAAATTGATAGATTTCATATTAAGCATATACATAATATAGTTTTAAGTTTTGATTGATGGAATTCGTTGCCAGTTTCCGTTTAATTCCAATAAATCTTGATGTCAATGTTTCATTTAGCGTTTAATAATATTATTTTTACTTAAATTGTGTTATCGCAAAATTCTTATGTGCCCCACAAAAAAAGAAGGAAATCAATATAGGTAAACAGTAAATTTACCCTCTTAAGAAATATAATTTTAAAACTTCACAATTTTTAATATATAAAAATTGGTGTAATATAAAAGATAGAATTTCTGTTTTAAAGTGACGGCGACTACACTATCAATTTCAATTAACTGATGAATAGTCACAATATTTCAAATTTATTAAAAATTAATAAAAATTTCCATTTTTTTTTATTCAAATTTTAAAATTGACTTGGTAAATTTCAATATAATCCTTGTTTATCCTTATATTTTTTTCTTCTGTATTTTTGTCTGTTTTTTATTTTTTTTTTTGTTTTTTAAAGTACATATATGTTTAAAAATTGTAAATTTAAAATATCAAATGAAATAAAAATGTTATATACATTTTTGGTTATTACTCGTATATTACCATTTTCCGATGGAAAAAATAACTATCTGAATTTTTTACACCGAATCATATATGAATTTGTATAAATTTATCGTTTAATTTGGTTCAGTATACAATCTGCTAGCTATGTGATTTATATTTAAATTGAATATCAAAATGGAAAAAAATAAAAAAAAAAAAAATATAATATAATTTACGAAGTCGAAAAAAAAAAAAATAAAATTTAAAAATTTAATAAAAAAATATACTAAAAAAAAATGAAGAAAAAAAAATGAAGAAAAAAAAAAAAATTATTTAATACGTTTCAAAAATTCTTTCAAGCATAATTAATTAAATTTGATTGATTGAAAATATATGTGTAAATGTATATTATACATATATATACTTGTATATATATATATATTTTTGGTTATTTAATAATAATAATTAAAATTAATATTATATGTTTTAATTACGTTTCTTTCATGTTATAAAAAACAAGAAATTTTCTATAATTCAACTCAATGTTGTATTTTATACTCATATATTATGTAGGTTTAACTTTTCTTTCGAAACAAAATAATTTCTTTCAAAGAAATAAATTTAATTTATTTGTCTGATTTGTATGATTTTTCTACCATTTAGTAAAATATATTAAAGTTGAATATATCAATATAAAAAAACAATTAACGCTGACAGTTTACCATACTGTTTAAATAGAAGTAGCTATAATAACAAGCATTTAATCGAAGATGAAAACAAAAAAAAATTATGAATATTAAAATTAATTTTTATAAAAGATTTGTCTTCTTCTTTAAGTACCGTAACACCTAACAAAGGTTGGTTATCACGTTGGCTATTTGGATCTTATTAACAGCACCGCTAAATAAAGGATTTTGTTAAAACCATGTTCTAAGATTTTTCAGTCATGAAATTCTCTTTTTTCCGGGATCTCTTCTTCCTTCAATCTTACTTTGTAAGATAAGATTAAGTATAAGTGATATTTTTCTGGGTGTCTCATTACATGTCCAAAGTAATTGAATTTTCTCTCTTTGACTGAGTTTACAATCTTCATAGATTATTATCATCAACCCAAGAAATTTTAAACACTCTTCTCTCTGTACAGCCAAATTTCAAAGGTTTCCAGTTTATTTTGAAATACTTTTGATAGCGTCCACAATTTAACACCATAAAATAAAACCAATAAGATGTGGCATCGGATTATTTTTATTCTGAATTGTAGGCTTAAATTATAACTGCAAAATATATTTTTCATTTTGACAAATGCAAATTTCACCTTGTAAGTGATCCCATTCATCGTGTTCAGAATATTTATAGATGGAGTTAAATTCGATACTAATTTAAAATATTATTTTAATTTTTAACAAAGACTTAGAAAATATGCTTAGATCTAAAGTGAGATTTTGAAGTTTAAAATTTGACCTAATTAAATAAATGATTATGAGAAATGAAAAATGTAAATTTGGTAAATTTAAATTGCATTGTATATTAAATTAGAGAGTGAAAAGAAAATATTTTACTCAAAGAGATTAATAATGTTATTGTACTATTATAAATGGAAATGTATAATATTTGTATGTGTACTGACGTATAATGTTTTGATTTCGAAAATAAAAAATAAAATGAATTGAGTAAAATATATAATATTTTTAATTATTTTTTATTCAAATTAATAAAATTAAATCTTTTCATATTTATTTATAATAATTATTGTTAATTAAAAATAATGATTTATTTTATGATTTAAATAGTATTTTATATATTATATTAATATTATATGTATTATATATGTATATGTATATTATGTTTATTTAGCAAAAATATTTTATTAAAAATCATTAAAAAAAAATAAAAAATTAACTTTTAGAATTATATTAAAAATATTTATTTAAATAAATTTATTTTTTTTTATTTTGTTTAAATTTTTGTATTTTTAATGACAGGTATTTAAAAATAAAATAATAAAATATTATTTTCAATAATTACATTCAGAAATACGAGTAATAATCAAGAAAATTAGTTAATTAATTGAGTTTTTTCCAATTATATTTAAAGTGACAACCTTAAAATTAATTAAGAAATAGAAACATAACTGTATATGATTTCTAGAAATATTACATTTCAGTTATTTCGAAAAATAATCATTGAAATCTTTTTGAAATCTTTTACCTTGGAAAAATTTTTAAATGTCAAAATTTCATTTCGAACTTTTTTCGTAAGCAAAAGCTAAAAAATTTTTCTTAAGCAAAAAAAGATCGTTAGTAAAAATGTAAAAATATTATTTGGAGCCTGTCAGTAATTTATGCATATAAGTTGTAACAAAAGGGAGGAATAGGTTAGGATATAATAGTTACATATTAAGGAAATTGAAATAAGTTTAAAAATTTCAAGCCAATTGTAAAACTTGAATAAAAAAATTGCCAATTTTTAATAAACTTAAAATTTTCATATTCTAAAACTAAACAACTTTCTTACAATAGACATATATATATATATATATGCTTACAAATTATTGAAGTTCTGTTTTTGTAATGAAATAATATAAAAATCATTTTATTTTCTTAATTATTTTTTTAAATCCAATTGGCTTTATTTCAATTTCACTTTGTAACCCAATTTTTAACTTTTTAAAAGATTTTGTAAAAATACCCATTTAAATTATATTATATAGTATAACATTTGTTATTTGAAATCAAAAACGGAAAAATGGTACTCACTGCCATTTTATTTGAGACAGAACTTCGATGGAAATTAAATTCATTTAGAAACGGCCATAAGTTTAATGGAAGTTCAGTCCATTTAGAAAGGCATTAGTTTCATGGAACTTATATTCATGGAAGTTAAGTCATCCCCTCCCCCCATTTTTATATATCATATAATTAAAATGTGAGTTATAAGGTATGAAATAAATTTTTTTGTATTGTTGAGATATGAATCTAAGATCTTCAATTCGATGCTGTAAATTTTGGGCTATTAAGATATTAATAAAATAACAATAAATAAATAAAAAAATCAAAAATGATTTTAAATAAAATTTCTGATTTAATATATATAAAAACTTTAAAAGAAAGAGAATGACATAAAAAGAAAATAGGTGGATTTTATTTGTTTATTTTATTTCCACCTATTTTTTGTATATAAATGTAAATATGTATATTTATTTATTGATTAAAAAAATAAAATTTCGCGACAATATAAGTAAATATAAAGTAGATTTAAATGAATTTCACTCGATTTAAGACAACATTTTTTTTTCTCAAAAACTTTTTTACTTGAAAGAGAAAAACATTTTTATTTTTTTTTTCTGATACTGTCAACTAAGTCATATTTACATTACTCTTTAAAAGAAATGAAAGTGAATAAAAAAAGAATAAAATATAACATTATTTTGATTTGAAAAAAATTATTTTTTTCTTTTGTATAAAAAAAAAAAAAAAATTTAATTTGACATTTTGACATGTAAGTAATAATTTTTTTTTTTTTTGTTGGTTTTTAAACTTTTCAAAATTTTTTTATTTTGTTTTTATGTTTTCTATACATACATTTAACATTTTTCACTCGCTTATATCTGAATTCAGTGTATATTTTGATTATTTTCAATTTTTAATGAAATTTATTTTTTATGCGTTTAGCGTTTTTAGCTTTGTTATTACCTTTTTAATATGTCATGTTAAAGTTAATTTTTTGTTTTGTGAACTTTTTTTAACAAACATGACTTTAAATATTTATTTTTGTTATATAATATATACTATAATAAAAATAAACTTATATAAGTATTTTAAAAAATTTTTGTAAACAAATAAAAATTTAAGTATTGCCAGAATTTGTAAATTGAAGAAAGAAAAAAGTAGCATGGTTTTAATCAATATTTAGTTTCTTGAATCATTATTTGTATTACGATGTTACTCGGAAATTGTACAAGATTATGAAATACAAATATTATTATGATATAAATTACAAATATTGGATATAATCTATTAGGAGTTTAAACTTCAGGTGTTTTGATTGAAAAATCGGCGACTTAATCACTCCGCCATTGGTTAGATAACTTCAGAAAGTCTGTACCAAAGTTCAATATATTTCTTTGCAGTAGTAAAGGTTTCTTTCTCAATAGGATATCGAGCCAGGCTGTAAGGGAAAATACTTCTTTATTCAGATTCATTATGTAATCATTTAAATTTTCTGAATGATTACCTACTCACTTATAGTTAAATTTTGTTAATTTTAATTTATTTCATTTTTAAAGGCGTAAATTAATTAAAATAGTCAATTTTGTTGGATGAATTAGTTTTTAATTTACATTTAGTTGTACAGTAGATTTTTGTAATTATTCGGAAGACAGAAATTTTAATGAAATGAAATTTTTTTTTTTAGTTTATTCCTCTGCCACCTAAATGTGACAATGAAATTACACAGCCTTTCCTTTAGATGGGTGGCTGTAAATGTCGCAAAAAGGAATTATTCTTACGATTTGTATGGCATTCGAAACCAGTCTCCCTTTGATGTTTACAGCATATTTTATACACTCTTATTCACTAGTTCACCCTTAACATTTTAATTTTAGAAATAATATTTGTTGGAAAATATTTATAAACTTTTAGAACAAATGATATTTCTGTTATATTTTTAACGTAAAATTCTTTCAGATTATTTTATATGAAATTTTTGAATTATTGGCAAGAATTCTACTATAAAAATGGTAGCGTTGATAATATGAACACACAAATATTTCAACATTGTATGAATATTTGTGGGTATGATGAATTTTTATGTTTTTTGTTTTTGTTTTGCATCCCGACACAATATGGGTGCTTAAAAATTACATAAAATTTTCACAATTTTCTTGGTATGATAAAACGTTGTTCACATAATATATAGGTTAAAAGTTGAACAAAAGTTTAAAAAACGAATGGTATAAATGTATGTATATGAAAGAGACAGAAATAGAATAATAAAATAATAATAAAATTTTTCTTGAAAAATACTTAAGATTTTTATTCTTTTGACATTCTTCTTTCAAAAAAAAAAAAAAAAAACATTTAAGACAATGCTGTGAGAAATTAACTTGTACAGCTTTATATTCAATTGAAATAAATAGGAGGAGCATGGGTAGGTATCATCAGCTTGTGAATTCGATCTTTTTTTTAAAATGGAAATATTTTGCATGAAAAAAAACAAACAATGCTTCTTCCAAAGGATATATGATGTGTATATTGAAATGTAGAAGTTTTATACTATACAATCCTATAGAATATAAAAACTGTGGTATGAAAAAATAAAATGAAGTAAAATTTATTTTATTGATAATAAAGTTATATTATTACACCACTTTATTATGAAGAACACATTTTTATCTTTAAATATTTTTTTTTTTTTTGCTTTGTTTTTTTGGAAATCAAAAATTAAAAATGAAGCGTTAAATATTATGAGACATTTGATAATTTTAAAAACAAAAATAAAATCAGTCTTTTTAAATCAAATTGATGGCTTATTTGCTGAATTTTTAGTTTTTGTCTGTCTAGTTAGTTTCTAAGATAATTTTGTTTAATTTTTATTAAATATTATCATTAATCGTTGGTTGAAGGAACTAATATTTCTATTTAAAGTTATTAAATCATTTAAGTTATAAAAATTCAATATTTTTCATTCAGGATTCAAAGGATTATATGCAAATATTTTCTCTTTTCTTTATTTTAATGGATAGACTCTGTGAAAAAAAAATTGGTTTACTTTGGCTGTAAAGTTTGTCCTAGAAGTCTTAGAAGTTTGTCTTAGATGTTTTAAGATAAACAAAAAAAAAAAAAAATAAAGAAAAAAAAAAAAAACAAAAGGTAATAAATGCTTATTTTACACTGAGGGTTTGCAAATATTTTTCATGATGATAATGTTAAGTTCGGTAAGGTCGTAAAATTAACAATATCGTATAAAATTCGAAATTTTTTTTACAATTTTTGAAAATTGAAACTTAAATGTTGAGTTAAATTATGAATATAATTTGCATATTTATTAAAAAAAATACGAAAATAAACAAAATATTGTCTAAATGTCTTTGACATTTATTAATATTAGGTTCTACCTACCATTACTACCTTAATTTTTTTTTTTTTGTTTTGTAGCAACTTTTAATACGAATTTATTCTTTTGAAAGAGTTTTTAATTAATTTTTTATTTTCGTAGGACAGGCATTTTTAGTATTAAAAAAATGTTTTATGTTAATGTTAAGTAAATTTATAATAATTTACAAAACTTTACTATTGAGAGTTTTTTACTTTTTTTTTTTAAAAAGATGTACAATAGTATATAATTAAATTGTTTAAATTATTTTAAAACAAAAAAAAAAAAAAGTTTTTCAATTTTTTTTTTGTTTTAAGTAGAATTAAAATATTATTTTAATTGACTTTTCATTATATTAAAGTTAATGAATGGGTATTAATATATCAGTTAAAATATAATTGAGTGGTTTTGTTTTATTTTCATTTTAATTAACAGTAGTGCTATTAATATAGTAAATGTTATTATAAATGAAATATTTATGATAAATATTTAAAAAGTATTTAAAAAAAAAAAGAAATCTACTTTTGATATAATAATATTTTATAATTGAATGTTTTGAGTATTTAAATATAATTTAGGTACTCAAGTTAAAAATGTATTTAATGAATAATGTAAATTGTAAATAAAAAATAAAAAATTTTATATAAATATAGATTAGATAGTATAAGATCAGTAATAATAGATAGTATAAGATAGATAGTATAAGATCAATAATAATTGATAGTATTAAATAGATAGTATAAGATCAGTAATACCTAGTTAAAGTTAAGTACACATGGGAGAGCAAAAATATATAATGGTAGAGTAGAAAGAAAAATCTCAGTAGAACGACCTCCACTCGTTAAGTTATACCTTATAATATTTACTCTCGTAGAATACTTCTACTCTACTACAATATTTTTTGCTATAGTCATTTCTCTACCATGTAAACATTTTTTAATAAGTATATTGTTTTAAAGAGTTCAAAGAAGACTAAAATTATACTTTATTTTAGCAATTTTTTTTAAAAGTAAAAATGGAAAAGGATCATTTTAAACATGAGATGAGTATTACAGTTGAAGACAAATTAATAAAAAGAAAAATGTAAAAAATTAAATGGATATAAGACATACATAATATATGGAAAAATATGGCGAATAAATGGAAACAAAAAACAAAAAAAAAAACAAAATATAAACCATTGAACCATTACTGATTTAAATCACGATTTGATTTTCACTTTTTTTTTATCTTAAAATATAATTCAATGATTTTTCTTCTATTAATTAACAGTTCTGTTGAGATAAAACTATAGAATATTAAAATCAAATCGTGGTTCAAATTTCTAATATAAAACAAATGAATTCTACTAATAAAGTCATTTGCAGAAAATGTTAAAGCCAAAAAAAGTAACGTAGACGAAAATAGTTTATCATATAAGAACTGATCTCATGTAGCAAAATAAATATTAATTAAGAAGAAGAAAAAAAAGATAGATATTTTTGATAAATGATCATAAAGTTCCATATAAATTTTTCTTTATTGTCTGTATTCAGAGATAGTATCTGGTGTTTGTTTATGATTAATAATATTTTCAAGTAAGATTGTTTTATTCGTTATTGATTTGAACCCGGATGGAGTACTGTTAAATTAAATATTTATGTTATTAATAATATTCCAAATAAACAAATCTTATTTACCAATTTATCATTTAATTTTATTTTGATTATAATAAAAATTGTTATATAATAGTATCAAATCATGTTTTTAATAGTTAATCTAGACTAATGTTAAGTTCTAATTTGTATACAATCATTGCAACAAAATTAAATTTTAAAAATTTTAAGTTAAATAAATAATTTAAAATAATTTAAACCTTATTTTGTTCCAATTTTTTAAATTTTTATTTTTTTTTTTTTTTGTTCTTTGTATAATTATTCTTGTATCCTTTTTTTGTTATTTCGAGTCTCATAAGTATTTTCTTAATTAGAATTTTAATTCAATGTATTACTATGTATTAATAAAAAGAATAAGAGCAAAATAACAAAATAATAATACGAAATCCTTTAATATATATAATATATATATATATATATATATATATATTTTATTATACAAAAACAAAAAAAAAAAAAAATTAGTCACAGAAACTGATACATAATTCAGTTTAATTATTGTAAAAGTCTATTCATTCGTAATTATCAGATTGCTATTCAAAATTTTATACTCTTATATATGCATATATATATATATATATATATATATATTTATTAAAAAACACATAAAGGAAAAAAATCAGGATATTTTTCAAAATATTAAACCCATTTTTTTTATTTTTTTATTACTTATAGAATGAGTACATTTAAATAAAAAAGAAAATTCAAAATAGTGAATGAAACTAATTTTAAAATAATTATTTTTTATTTAGTACAATGAACTTTTATTTTAGTACTTACTCTGTAATTGCAAAAAAAAAGAGTTGCATTACAACAAACAAAAAAAAAAAAAAGATACTCAATTGAAAATGACGCAGTAAGGTATAATTTCACTTTTACAATACAAAAAAAAAAATAAAAAAAAGAAATACAAAAAGAAAAAGCAAATAAAAAATTAAGTGAGTAAAAACTCGGGTAATTAAATATAATAATTATTTACTCCATTCTAATATATGTATAAGTGCATCTTCTAGGATCTAGGATATGGTATATATATCATATAGGAGAATTTTTTATTGAAACTTACAAAAAAAAATAAAAAAAGGGATTGACTAACAAATCCAAAAAGAAATAGGAATAAAATACAATAGAGAAGATGTTAATGAAGCGATTCAAATAAAATTATATCTAAAATAAAAAAAAAATCATTTTTAATTATCGTATATAGTATATTTAATTTATAGAATTGAGGTTGCCAAATACAATATGTACATTATATACTTTTTATTTACTTTATAAAAATATAAAGGGTGAGTCCTAAAATCCACAAAAAATAAAATCCATAATAATTTTTGTCACAAAAAAAAATCCACAATTATTTTCAAAACTTAAATGCTAAAAAATATATATGTAAAAAAAATAAGGAAGGACTTTAGAGAGCAACAACATTTACAGTTGGGTACAAAATCAGGGTTCAATAATTTGTTTAGCGGGGGCTTTTATTATTTTAATATTTTCAATTCTTTGAGGTTGAAGTATGTATGTAAGAAAATATAATTAGGAAGGAGTTTAGAATTGGTTACAAAATCAGGATTCAATAATTTGGTTAGCGAGGGCTTGGAGACGGTAGCCCCCACTGTTATATAATTTTTAATGATGAAATATGTATGCAATAAAAATAATTAAGGAGAACTTTAGAGTTTATTACAAAATCAGAGCTTTTTGCTTTTTTGAGATTATTCTTTCCAGATTTTTGAATTTGTGAATTTTTTTTTATGTTGGGAATTTTACCTTTTGGATTTTTATTTATGAATTTCGGTTTGTAAATTTAGTTATCAAGCCAATATAAACTTATTTTATAAGTCAGAAACGTGAAAAACCATAATTATACAAATTTACCAAACAAAAGAAAAATTATTATTAATTTGTCATAAAAAAAAAAAAAAATTGGTTTAATTTAGAAAATATAAATCCTTTTTTTTGAAAAAAAAAAAAAGATACTTTCAACTATAATTACCTAATATTGTAATACTTACAAAAACAAAATAAAATGATGTTTTTTTTTTTTGTTTGAATACACAAAAGAAACTATTGAAATAATAAAATAACTAATTAACTGAATTTCCCGAAAATATTAAATTTATTTTTATATAAGAAAACAAAGCAATATGATTGAAAACATAAACCATTTATGAATAGATTAAATAAATCTTTAATTTATAGTTACATTATGAAAAAATAGAATATTTAAGATATGAAAGGTATGAAAAATGGTTAAGCATTAGATTATCTAATGTTTTTGTTTTTTGAATAAACTAAATTACTTACTTTATTTTATTCATTTTTATTTAATTTATAATATTGTTCTTTTTTTTTTGCTATTTTACTCTTCAAATGATACAAAATTTATAAAATTATTTCTATGTTTTGTTTCTTGTTTCTGTTTTCACAACTTTTATAGAAAAATAGAATTTTATAAAAAATATATATAATTATATAATATAATAACTTTAACTACATTTTAGAATTTTCTTCAATTTTATTCAATTTAATTTTATAGATTTATATAATAAATCAAATTCTTTAACAAATTTAATTGTGTTTTAATTTCCAGTAGATTCAGCAGACTGTTTTTGTACAACCCACAATATTTTCTATTTCCCTTAAGTCAAAATTGAAAATAACCATATATTGAAATTCAACTACGAGGTTTTTAGCTATTTTTGATGATATATTAATATTACAAGATATATGCAATATTATTAAAACATTGACCATTATGTTATATATTTAGACTATATATTTGGTAGTAAGAGGGTTATGTTTTTTGGTAATTTTATTTCCAATC
This sequence comes from Poecilobothrus nobilitatus, assembly GCA_947095535.1. Classification (NCBI taxonomy): domain Eukaryota; kingdom Metazoa; phylum Arthropoda; class Insecta; order Diptera; family Dolichopodidae; genus Poecilobothrus; species Poecilobothrus nobilitatus. Next base: position 56,507,491 of record OX352774.1, read on the forward strand.
AAAAACAAAAAAAAAACTTTCTAGTTGTGCTTGATTTAAAATCACGCTCCCTAATTTAGAGATTAATACGTCATGTGCTTAATAATTCGTCAAAATCAAACTCTGACTTGGATCGATAGTTTATCAGGTTTGGATCGATAGTTTATTTCTATTATTTTAAAACAAAAAAAAAAAAAAAAATAATGGCAAAAATAAATTTATAAAAGAAAATTTATTTGTACGCGAAATTTAAAACTGAAATTCCATTAAGTTTTTATGATTAAATTTTCTTAAAATTTACTAGCTATATTTGTCAGATAGATCCATCATATTCTTATATCAAGCCATGATATTTAAAAGTAGTATAGGAGTTTACATCAATCCCTGATATTTAAAAAAAGTATAGAAGGCAAGAAGAAACTTTAATGCCGAAAACAAAAAAAAAAAAAAAAGCAGGAACATTAAGGATTTTTTATATATTATATAATATGTAGTTAGCATCATTTAAATATTTTAAATAGTAACAATTAAATTTATTCAAATACCAGTTTTTAGGAAAACCTATTTTTATATTTCTTTAACAAAATGAATAGAAAATTATTTTTAATAAAATATGAAAGTCTTGAAAACAATAAATTTTTCTCTATTTAATTATGAATTTTAAGGACATAACAAAAGAATAAACTTGTATGTATATACAAGTATATATAAATTTCCTTTCATTTAAAATGATGAAAATATTTATGACTGAAGCAAAATATTAAGAAAAATGTGAAAATTAGATTTATGAATATTAGAATTTTTTCATATACTTTTCAAATGAATTTTTCAAAATAAACTTCTCTAGAATTGTTTATTACCAGTTGAATGGTTGATTTTATAAAAATTTATTTTTCTTAATAACACATATCGGTGATATATATGTATAAAAATTTATATGCATATACATAAATATAAATAATTGAATTTTTTTTTGTGGATTAAAAGATTAACATGGCAACAATAGTTCATAAAATTTTATTATGCTTAATTTAGCACAAATAGTGTATAAATGTATTTGGGGTGTTAATAGGATTCATGATAGGCACGTTTTACAACACAATTTTCAAAAAAAAAAACAATCTATTCTCTTATATTTTTCTGTAAATCAGCAAATTTTACCTTTTATATTACACACATACACATATATACAATTAATGTTCAATTTCTATTGTAATTTATGTATTTTCTTTTTTTTTTTTTTTAAACAATATAACAAGAATTTTAAATTAAAATCATATCATTATATTTTTGTTAGTGATTCTCTAATATTTATATAGATTCAAAGTATCGTGGTTAAATGTCTCAAAATTTTATATGGTGTATTTTGGTTATTCCAATTGTTGGTATACACGATATATAATTATTATTTAGTATGTTGATGAAGATAAATTTTATTGCATTATTGCATTGTATTAATACGTATATGCAAAAGAAATGAACAAATGCATTAAATTGTAAAGTTTTCATTATACTAAAAAATGTATGGATCGGATATACTGAATGATATATAGGTATTAATTTTAAAGACAGTTTTTCCATTCAAATGGATATTTTGAAGTATAGTATTGAAACAATTTTATATTCAAGTATTACGTATAAATTTTAAAAATAGAAATAAAGTAAATATGAAAGTCAAAATAAAATTATTTTTAAAGATATTAAGGAAATAATTAAATACATAATTTTTGTTTAGGTTTTGATAAATAAATTTCAATGTATATTTAGGAAAAGAAAAGAAAGAATAAATTCTACATTTTAATTAAGAAAAAAAAAAAAACAAAATATTTTCGTTTTTAAAAATAATATTGTGGCCTCTATAAAAATATGAATAATATGAATAATACTAGACCATCAATGGGTAAGAGCGTATAAAACAGCGCTGTAAACATCGAGCAAATGAAAGTTCAAATTTCACATACACCGTCAGAATAATTTCTTCTTACGATATTTACAACTGTATAGCGACACATTGAAAAAGAAAGGCTGTGTAATTTCCTAGTCACATTTATGTGGCAGAGGAATAAAGTAAAACAAGTAAAAATAACAGTAAGTCGATGCAACCGACTTATTTATACCCTACACCTAAAAAATTCAAATTAAATTAAAAATCCATAAGTTATTTTAGTTAGGTATTTAATACAAACTAAAAAAACTAAATGCTGTTACAACCTTTGTACAAAATTTCAGGTTTCTATCTTTATTAAATTCGAAAATATGATTGTTAGGTCTTGGGAAGTGTGTGAAGGCACGCGGACCACCACCCCAATTCATCTCAAATTTTAGAGACATCAACAGGGTAGAACATTCTTATATCAAATTTCAAGTTTTTATCTTTATTATCCTCGCCTTTCTTTAGTCATTGCTAACCCACAGTATAAATTTCATCAAGATAGCATTATTATTTTTTGAGTTATCGTGCGTACGGACAGACTGACGGAGATCGCTAAATAGACTCAGGCGGTGATCCTGATTCAGAATATATATACATGTCTATACCTAACTCGCTTCCTTTTGGTGGTTACAAACACCATACCAAAGTTAATATACCCTATACTTAATGTGTAGGGTATAAAAATAATAAAATTGTTGTAATCTTGAAGTTTAGAGCTGTTAAAATGAATGACTAAATATTAAATGTTATGTTCGTATTCCATCATTCAGATTTTGTTATATATAAAATAATATTTTAGCAATTTTAACTAAATTAAATCTAGCTTTTTATTAAATTGTTGGTTTAAGAACATGTTACTGATTTGGTATATATTGCGAAATGCTTTTTTATGAATTATGAATATGTGTTAAAGGTTAGTATAATACTGTATATTATTTTTAAATTTAAAAATCAAACCTCGAAATTTTGAAATTTCATGAAAATTTTTTAAAAGTGATAGATAACGTTTTTATGCATTCAATTCAATATACAATCTTTTTTCCACATGTTTCTATTGATTTTAAAACAGAAAATATTTTAAATAAGGATACGGTCACATGGGATGCATGTCTCTGGAAACTGGATGCAAGACAAATTTTGCTTAGACTTCGCGTACTCTTCGAAAATATTAACGAATATTTTGCCTTTAACATGCATCCGCTCGTATATAGACTCCACGTAAGCGACAAATTTTTATTTTGACATATTATTCGTGAGAAGTTTTATTTTAATTGTTTTGACATTATTTAATAGCGATTATTTTGAAATTTAAATTAAGTACGTAATAAATACATATATAAGGTTTTATTTTATCCATTTTTTTTGTAATTTTAAACAAAACAAAAAAAAAAAATTTTTTGTTTTGTTTAATTTTTTAAAATTTAAAAAAAAAAAGAAAAAAATGGAACTAATTTCAAAACAAATATATTATTTGATGTTTTTACATTTAAATAATATGCTTTTTTGTTTGCATCTTACAGCGGATGCAAACATTTATGCTTTATAAATGTGCGAAAAGTGCATGTCATAAATACGATATATATTTTCAACCAATGAAAATTTTGCATCCAGAGGCATGCATCCCATGGGAACGTACCGTAATTCTCGAAATTTCTATATTGAAAATTTATTTTGATGAAATTTTCAAAGATTTTTAATTTTTTTCTTGAACATTTGTTCGAAAATTTTATTATATTACTAAAAGATTTTAATTTAAAAAAGTTTTACAAAAATATATTTCGTAAGTTTGTAGGTACTTATTAAAATTTGACATTTCTTAAATGTCATAATAATGTCATAACAATTATAATTAAAAGTTTTGTTATTATTAAGTAAATTTTATTGTTTTGGAATTTGTGTTTATTAATAACTTATTGAATTTATTACTATTTATATACTATTACTATTAAAAAATATATTAATGTTTACTTTTTTATTTATTATTTTATTCTTTATCTTGGTGCATTTTTTTGTATCTATTATTTTTTGTTTTTTTTTATCTTAATACAAGATTTGCAAGAGTCATTCGAGTATAAAAAAAAAAAACAATACAAATAACAAAAAAATATTAAATACAAAAAATATTATAAAAGAAATAGCAGGGAAAATAAACATATTACATACCAGGAAGGAAATGAAAAGTTACAGGTGTTATATGACAGGAATTATAATACAAGCAGAAAAATATTATATACTTACATAAATAATATACGTAATATAAAAAAGAAAAAAGAAATAAATAAAAAAAAAAGAATAAAAATTAAAAAACAACAATACATAAAACACATAAAAAAAACATAAACAATAGAAAAGAAAAGAAAGAAATAAAACATTAAAAAAAAAAGAAAATAATAAAATAAAATAAAATAAATAAAAACTGACAAATCTATTCATATTTCATAATTTATATATATATATATTTTTTTCCTCTTTCTATTTTTACCTATCTTTTTTATTTTATTGTTTATTTAAAAATAAAAAAAAAAATAAGTGTTCTTATTTAAGGACGTTCCTATATACATAATAAAAATTTGTATCAGTTATTTTTATTGTTTCAAAAAAAAAAAAAACCAAAACATAAAAAAGAAAAAAAAATCTGTAATATAATAAAATATAAAAATGTCAATTTATTTAGACATCATATACTGGAAGTTACCTAACGTACAAAACAAAATAAAAATAACAATCATCAATTATTATCATTATTTTACTTCGTTATTCCCAACCATGTTTTACTATTTATTTAATCTAACAGTTTTTAATAAATATAACTGAAGCTTGAGGTAATTACATAAAAAAGGACAATCATAAAATATAAATTAATTTGTTTTTCATTATTTTGCCTTTTTTTACTTATAAATCAGATCTATATAATATAAGTCATGTGTAGATAAATGTTGGCTTTAAAATATTAGAATGATTTTTCTATTTTAATATTGAATTTGAATTTCAATGAAAATGGAACAATCAAAATTTTATCGAAATTACTAAACAATGTTATATTCTGGCATTCAAGTATCGAAAATCTTTACTGTCTTTGAAACAAACTTTTCTCTTCCACTCCAATATAAAGTGTTTTCATATATAATCCAGCTTTTACAGAAAAGGGTTAGAGAAAAGGTTTGTTTATAGAACCACTTCAATTTAAAAAGGAAATCAAGCCGTTATCGTGATTTATATAAATGCGGTCTTTTTACCGTTTTGAAACTGAAATAATGCCAAATCGGAAAGGGAATAAAGTTGAATTTTAATTTTACAAAAATAATGTTTGCTTTATTGATTTTTATTATTATACCTAATACCTATTATTATTTTGAAAACAATATATTCTTAAAATAGTAAGGAATGAGTAACCCCAAGCCTTCCTTAAAAAACTTATTGAAAAAATAAATCTAAATTTTGTAACCAATCATAAAATCCCTCCTTAATATTTCTCTTACATAAATATTTTATCAACAAGGCATTTATGATTATCCCTTCTAATTATTTTAACGATTTGTAGGAAGTCATTACCTTTTTTCCAGAAAATTTACCATAAAAAGTTTAAGCTTTACTACAATTTGTTTTACTTAAACTTTGTACAAAAAGGGAAAAAGTACCTACACATACAAACATCATAGTCTTGATGAAGCCAGTCATGTATTTTTAACAACTTCCAAAACACAACAAAGGATAAGTGGGACAGACAACATATTTTGATAAAAGATAATAAACTACATAATATTTGACATATGGAAATAAGATCTATTCAACTTTATATCTCCTTCGAAATGGGGTAATAAAATCGAATTTACAAAAATCCCGATTTCATCTTCATTACAATACTTTAAAAAGGAACTGAAGCTTTTTCTATCTTATTTTTGAAGGCATTATTTCAGTGCACTAATAAAAGTTAAAAAAATCTCAAAATTTAATGACGGTCTTATAAAATGAATTTGTGATTTATAATAATAACACGCGACATTTACAATAAAGTTTATTTTCAAATAAGAAGAATAGTATATATTTTCCAATTCATAAAGTATGATTCAATATATTATTGTATTGCTGTATTTATTGTTTTCGAAATTTGATTGGTTATTGTTCTTGCCAGGATATTGTTAGAATTTTCTAATAAAATTTTTAGTTTAATATTTGATTACTATTATTTAAACGAAATCTAAAGATATATAAATAGAATAATACAGATTAATAAAAAAGAAAAAAAAATAGGAATTTTTTACTTTTATTTAGCAAAAAACAAAATTAAATCAATATCTGTTATATAATTGTTATTCCGTTTGTGATTTAATTTTTATTACTACAAATAGTTTTTATTACTACTTTAAAAAAAAGTTAAACTAAATTGAAGTTAGTGTTAGTTTGAATTGAAGCTTTATTTTCAGCTTTATTTTTTTCGAGGCTTTATGAATGAAAACTATTTCGAATGAATAGAATAATGTAAAATCGGAAAAATTTTTTGTTTGCTAAAATCAACTAAAAATGTAAAAGTATTTTTCATGTTCTTGTCGTTAAATTTTATTGAATGACCAGTAAATCTAAAAATAAAACAGAGTAGAATGTAAACCAACAATTTTTAAAAACGCACATTTTCAACAGATAATACAAACTGTTTAGAATTGTGGCTTGCACCGAAATTTGAAAATTTCATATAAGAAAAAAAGTAAAAAAAAGAATTTTATTTTTATTTTGAGATAAAATTTAAAATCTGTATAAGAATCCGGATTTACAGCGCGGAATCCTATACATATAATTATGAAAACCCATTAAAACACGTAAAAATATATTACTGATGCTTTAATTTTCATGTCTTGCCGAAGCCGAGCCCTAATAGAAAAATCATGCAAAATTTTCGGTTTCACATAACGGTAAATTTAAATAAAAAATTTAAAAAAGTCGTTATTTGGTAGTAGATAGAGAAGTTGATTGAATTTTTATTAATGATGTTCAGCAGTATATTTAATTTATTTGACAAAGCTTAAAAAAACAATTCACAAAACTGAGGTTTTCTATCATCGAAAAGAATATTAAGAGATAGAAACGGAAAGAATATCAAGAGATCTCTATAAACATAACTTAATACTAACTTTTAACAAAATAACCTTCTATTTTAAATTTTAGTTATAAAGTATCATATCATAGTATTATTTTCAAATTGTTATTTTAGGAATTGCTAGAATACTCTACTCAATAAAATATTTTCCCTATGGAAAAATAGTTTTAAATTTTTTTTTCGATTCTTTTTTTTAATAGTTTTTATATTATTTTTTTGTTTTTTTATTGGAAGGATTATATAAAATTTTTTCCAATTAATTTTTTTTTTTTATTTATTTTATTTTTTGTTAGATTAAAATATTTTATCTATTTATGTAATTTTTGTTTTTATTTTTAACCATTTCTAAAAAAAAAATGGTTATATAAAATGTATAGTAGCTTATAATATGACTCAATAGGATTAGGTATTGATGATTAGATTAGTTGGAAACAAATGAAAAAATTTGTTTGATTTTGATTTTGTTTTTATTAATTTGTTCAATTATTTGTTTAGGTTTAAAAAATTTGTCCTTAGGATAAAAAATTCACAAAAAGGATATATTAATATAATTTAAAATTTTAATTAGTTATGATTTACGATCATATCATGTTATACTTTAAGGATTGGTTAAATTCTATAAATGAAAATTCTTCAAATTCTTGTGTTTGAAGAGGAAGAATGGAATCACACCTTAATATTAGTTTTATTTAATTTTCAAACCTTAAAAATTTAAGTAAATATCATTGGTGTATAGTTTTATTAAAATCGCGTGTTTTTAAAAAAGTTGAAATAAAGTTTTAATCAAATTAATATTGTGTTAAAAGAATTAGCGATAAAAAATATTACCTAAAGGTTTAATTGACAAAAGTGTAAATACAATTTATGAAATTTTAATTAATTAATAAATCAAAGGTTTTTGTTTTGTTGTATAATATGTATGTTCAAAGCAATCAATAATTTGTATTATGACAAAAAGTAAATATTTGTGCATGTGATGTTTTAATTTAAAAAAAAAAAAAAACAAACAATATTTTGATTTATAAAATGAGAAACAGTGTAGATCTGATAATGCCAACTCTTGGATATCTGCTCCAACATAATATATACATAATATCATTTTGTTTAAGTAAAGCGATTTTCAATATTCTTCAAAAAGTTTTAAATTTAAATTTTATTATAATTCTTTTTAAAAATATTGAACCATTTAAAAGAATTATGTGGGCTTCGGTAGCCTAGTGGGTAGGCATGTGGGGTATTAACCGAAGAAGTGTGGGTTCGATCCCTGCACAGGTCGTAAGTGTTTTTTTTTCTTTACATACTCCCGCTTACGACCAAATATAATGTAAATATATAGTATATAATATAAACAATATAAATAATATTATCCTTGAATTTTTTCAACCGTAAGTTTGTGGAACATCTTAATTAGATTTATTGAATAAAAAATTGTTTTTAATTTTTACTTTTTGTCCACAAAATAATTTTATTAATATTTTATTTTTATAAGTCTTAAAAAAAGTCTAAAGTATAAATAAAAAACAATTTTTTACTCAATAAATCTAATAAATAATATTAGTATATAATTTAATAATAGTATAAAAAGCTATAATGGTCTTGGTAGCCGATGGTTCAATAATATTGCATTACATTTATGTATGTAATATTAATATAAATAAATAAATAAATAAGAATTATGTACAAATATTTAAAAATTCATCATTTGTTAACTGATTTTTTAATTTAATTTTGCCAATTCTATACTTTCCTTGAGATATGATATTTTGGGTGGGACGCTAACAAATTTTTTTTACATGGCTAACTTCATCAAGCGGCTTATTTAAATCTTATAGAAGCTGTTTCCATAAAACTTGATCATTTTTTATAAAATTTCAAATATCTATTTAGGTACCTAATTAAGTATAGAGATAATTTATATAAATTTCGGAGTTGTATAACAGTTACTCGCACTAATCAAATTTTACAGAAATTTTTAATAAAAAAATGAAAGAAAATTTCAAATGTCTGTCTTAAATAAGTACCAAGATATCACAATATTTAATTTTGCAGTTACATAATAGGTACCCGAACTGTTGCAAAATTCGTTGGCATAAAACTTAGCTACTTTTGACAAAATTTCAGATACTCAATTATTAATTAAAGACTGAGTATTATTAATATAATAATCATCTAAAAAAGAAGTCAGATTCGAACTCATCGGATGAACTTGATTAATTTAAATAATATATTTCGTATTTATATTAAAATAAAATAATAAAATTTTTAGACTTGAAGCTACATTATTTTTTAAATTAAATATAAATATATATATACTTTATCATATCTATCTCGTCTCCTTTATCATTAGAAATATGTTACTGATGGTATAAAAAGACTTATTAACTGCAATTAATGGAAAGAACAGAGAAAGACTTTAAAAGGACATAAAGAAAAATGAAAGGAAAATATTGGATTTTCTTATGACTTAACTTGTGTATTATTTAATTTTGTTTTATCTCTGAGGAAAGAAATAATGACTGTTATTAATTCACATTAATTTAATACCTCAAAGTGTATTTTTATGATAATATCGGTTTATTTTGCATTTTTGTGAATATGATCATTTTCAACGTGAAGATTTTTATTTTTTGAACATTTAATTTTTAAAAAGCGATACTGGATACGTAAATTCCTATTTGTTTTTAATATATAATTTGGTATTGTTTTACTCGGCATGATTTTATTAGTTTTAGTACACAGTTAACTGTGAAAAGATATATCAAAAATAAAGTAGAATTTATAAAAATTTGAGGATTTGTTTTATCATCCAGAGAAGAAAAGTAGAAATAGAATCTGAATAAAATAAAAAATATTAAATATATAATGTGATAAAATATTGATAAAGTTGAGAAAATGTCCTAAAGGTTTGGATTGGAGCGCAATTTTTACTTTTAAATAAATTTAAGTTATATGGCATATGATCAAAGAAGAAGAAGAATCATATATTTCAATGTATATTGAATATATTAATTCAATAGCGTAAACAGTAAGTTTTTAAATTACTTAAAACGATTACAAAGCTCAATTAAAATTAGTTTTAATTATTATATAGAATACAAAATTGAAAATAAAATGAACGGTTAAAACATGAATAGTTTTAATTTTGACTAAAGAATAAAGTTAATGCTAAAGATTTCAAGGTTTTCAAATTAATTAAAAAATAAAATCTTAAAGGATTATAAGTAATTTTTTTTAGCATTATGCCTTAACTTTACATTATAGATTTTCTAATGAACTGAAATTATTCAACTTTAAAAATAAAATTCCTTTCTTAGTATTTGATATTTACACATAAATCTATATATTAATTTTTATTTTGAATAATGTTTTAAATTTGAATAAATATAAATTTTTAAACTTTATTTTTCAATATTTAAATTTGTTATTCCCTTAGAAAATTTACTTTACATCTGGTTCTCATCTTTTATTTTAAACTAATATTAAAAATTGAAAAACATTCTTTCGATTTTATTTTATATAAAATACAGAAAGACAATTCTAATAACCTTTATATATTATTACATACATAAATATATATATATATATATATATATTTTTGTTAAATTACATTGATTCCTATACAAAAAAGGACAAAAAATAATACTATAAAAATAACAACAATAATAAACTTTTAGGAATAAAATTTAAAAATAAAAATGTAAAACTATTGTTAACACTGAATTATTTAAAAAAATATAGTAGATCAATCTTGACTCTACAATTCAACTTGAAGATAAAGTTGTATACGATGTTTAAGAGAATAAAAGAAAGCTAACAATGTAAGGATTTCTTTAAGTTTAAAGTATTACAATCCCAAAAATATAATATTCAAGTATTATATTCAAGATAATTTGTTGTTTATAGATACAATATAAAAATTTATATTTAGTATTTATATATATACATATATATGTACATATATATGTAGTACTTACCGCATCATCATAGACAAAGATTGTTCTTCTTGTAGTACACTTTCTAAATACATCATATCCAGATCAGATACAATTGCACCATTGATCACCATTATTTCATCTCCTTTGATAATACCTGAAAAACAAAAAAAAAATAATATTATTCACAATACAATACAATAGATATAAAAAAGTGAGAAATGACAATCAAATGCAGAAAAGCAAAAACAAAAAAATAATACACAGGATATAAAATTCCTGGTTATATTTTGTTGTTGTTGTTGTTGTTGTATTCGTATTGTTTTCATTTTAAGAGAAAAAAAAAGAAATAAAAAGACAAGATTTTTTCTGCCATCTTATTTTTCATATATTTAAGTGAATTTATTTTTTATACCTGAATTTTTCATTTAAATTTTTTTTTTTAGATTTAATATTTCCTAGCTATATATTAATTTATTTTATATTAAGTATGATTTTACAGAATGTTAGAAGAAAATCCTGAATCCAGTCCTATATATTTTAATATTGTCTAACGATAAATCGAAAAAATTTAAATTGCTGTGTTTTTTTTCGAGAGAAGCTGACAATTATTGAAAGACATTAGGTTATACCAATTATAGATACTGATTATAGAGGAGTGAAACGAACACAGCCGTCTATGAGTGTAGAATATTTTAAATCATTAAACACAACTTCCCTTTTTTAACCAAACCTATATAACCTATATAACCTTTTATTAGTTGAGGTTGTGATCTTTTTCTGATTTAAAACGCCTTTAAAGCTCTGAACAGTTTAAAAAATGTCCTTTGATCAGGTTGATTCAGTTCTATGAAAGGATAAATTGACGAAACAACATCTAAACCCTTCGTAATTTATTTGCGAAAGCTTTTTGTATTTTAATGATAAAAATAATTTATAAAACGGAGGAAATGTAAAGTGTAATAGTTAACCGGATAAGTGGACAAAAATTAATACATTTTAATTATCTGAATAGCGGCTATAAAAGGCTCAAGAAAATAAAATAGATTTGGAAGTATATTATATATTTATAAATAAATTAAAAAAAATCATCAAATTCTAATATATAATAAAAGAAAATATTAGTCTAAGAATTTTCAATGTTTTCAATTTTCTAATCAGATTAAAAGATTGCACATTATAATCACATTCTATAATGATCACATTATAAAAAATAGGCAGCTTCTAAAAGAATAATGACAGACTAATTGATAATCATTATAAAATCAGAACTAAAATCAGTTACATTAAGAACAGAAATGATTATCAATATTGGTAGGAAAAAACTTAATATTCTTAGAAATGAAAAATCTTAAGTAAAGGGTTGTTGTTTAAATTAAATATAACAATTTAAAGAGACATATTAAGTATGGACCAAAAATTTTGTCCCAAGCATTCAAAAACAAATAGTTATGATCTGGAATAAAGAAAATAAAAATAGAAGAATAAAAAAAAAAAAAATAATAAAAGCCATTTGCAGAAAAGCAAAAAAAAAAAACAATTTATGTAGAATTGTTATTTTTAATTTTCTTAAACACTTTTGCACAATATATACATATATGATATATATACTTATATGCATTTTGTATACATTAGAATAAAAATAATGAAATGCACATTACATTTTGTTGTGAATCATTTTTATATTTCTTGTTTTTTGTGTCCTATTTTTTGCAAAAAAAAAAAAAAAAAATGGTTTATCTTATATCCTGCATTTTTTTTTTAAGATATATGGAATATTATCCTGTATATATGGGACTTATTAAGGATATTGAAATTTAAAATAAAAAAAAAAAAACACAAAACAATACAAATAATAAAATAATATATAAAAAATAAGATATGTGAATGATAGAATGAAAAAAAATACAATAACTAGCAGACAAAGAACATTAAAGTCGAGTTTTATATATTATATATATATATATATATATTAATATTAGTATGTGTATATAAAGAAATAGAATTTAATAGTAGTATTTTTTCAAATTATTAAAAAAAAAAAAAAAAAATTCATGTAGTGATACCAGATTTTAAGTATAAGAGAATTTTAGTGGCTAATTTTATGTTTTTATGTTGCTTTTATTAAAGTTCAACTTTGACATTTTTCAAGTTTAATCTGTTGTTATATGCAATCTGTATATAATTTGATTTTCTTGCAATATAAAAACCTAATTATATTCTTATAATGATTTAAACCTTAATTCGGTTGAATAGAAATTTAATATGTATATACAATACAATACAAATGTTATAGTAAAAATTTTTTAAATGGATATTCTTATAACGTTAGCAGACTGATAAAATCTTAAAGTTGATAAGCCCGCAATAACCAAATAAAATTTTTTATCTAAGATTCTTTAAATAACATTATTAATACTCTACAACAGTTTAATAAAAAGTTGTGTGTATTCGGTTTAATTAAAAAATTCAATTAAAGTGGCTGTAAAATTTAATTAAAGTTTTCCATGGTTTATAGAAAAACAAGGTGAACAATGTATCGCTCTATGATGTTTTGTTTTTAATACTTAATTTTATCTCATTCAGGGGATCTGGGTGGCCTAGTCGGTAAGAGCGTATATATACGTTATAAACACCGAGGGGGTCAGAGTTCCATACACGTCGTAAGAATAATTCCCGCTTACGACATTTACAGCCACGCCTGAAAAAGAAAGGCTGTGTAATTTCCTTGTTACATTTATGTGGCAGGAAATGCACTAACAAAAAAAAAAAGAAAGAAAAACTCTCATTCATAGATTGTATAAAATAAAAAAATTAACTTTTTTGTGTATTAGTATTATAATGTATAATGTATATTTCCTTAATCCAACCAACAGTTCAATTATTCATTTAGTGAGCTATTACAAAAAACTGAAACGTCATCATTTACAAGAGTTGGTAAGTTAGTAAAGGATGTTAGTTGTTAGAATAGTAATTAATTAAAAATAAAATTAATAATTCTTACTACTATTTCTATGAACTACTGTGTTACATTATCTACGTTTTTTATTTTTTATTTTTTTTGCTAGAACCGAACAAGCAATTTAAATAATGAATTAATGCAAACATATATAATATGTAACTTTGATCTATCTTCCAACATGTTAAGAGTAGATTAAAGTAAGTTAGTTACGTAGGTAAAATTACCTAATTCACGGATTTAAAATTTGAGCAATCTTTTGGTTCAACTTCCAACATCTTGACATAGTAAACCAAGGTTAAGGAATAATAAATAAACAGACCACGGTTATTGATTGAGCCAAGGTCTAAACGTAACTAATCCTTGTAATTTAAAAAATTTTCTTTTTTCTGCACCAAAATTCTACGGAGATCATGCTTTCCACTCGTAATATGATGCTAAACAGACTACAAATATTGTAAGCACGTTATGCTTTGACCACCACCAATGTTTATGCCCGCGTTAAGTTTGACTTTAAATATTAGATTATTAACATTAGTATCAAAAGGTGACAGTGAATTGGTCTCTCTTTGAATTCGCGATATAGGTTCAAATCTCCCGTAATCTGTTGAATAGTGTTAAATATTAAAAAGTTCTACCAATCTCAAATTGTTCGGATTTTCCACCATCTGTTCGCGAAATTCGTCTAATCTATTCTCATCTGTTCACAATATCGCCACGAATAATTTTCTAAACGAAAAGGATGTCCGCCACTAATCGACGGGAATACAGAGAATTGAAATCTATTAGAAAAAGTCTAGCTTTTAAGTATAATAAGCATATTTAGCATATAAAAAATATACATATGGATTAACCTAACCGTTTAAAGTTGGCATTCTTTTAAATATTTTGCATTTAAACTTAGGATGAGGGTAACAAAAAAATAATAAGTAAATTTAATTTTCGATTATCTGGTAACATTTAATATTTTAAATTTATTATATTGTTATATTATTTTTTTCAATGAATTTATTGTACAATGGCCTATAATTTTTAGAAAAAAAAAAACAAAATACATTTTAAAGCAAAAATTATTTTTTTTTGCTATTAAGCTTTAAATAATGCCATACAAAAAGTGATTTATAGGTGGAGAAATTATTAAAATTTGTTTTTTTTTTTTTTTTAAAAAATGTTTAGTTTTTTTTTTTTTTTAGTTCTCTTTTTATCTTTTTAATGCTTTATAATCCATTATATTGAAAAAAATTGAACACAATGTGGTATTATGTATTTTTTTTTGTTTTTATAAAAAAATTATTTTATTTTAAAAACAAAAAACTTAAACTTAAAATAAGTAAAATAATTTATAATGATTTTTAATTTTTTAATTTCAATTTTATTTAAAATTTTGCTAAATAATGAATTTTTGTCTCTTAAGATATAAAAAAGCAGGAAAGCTTTGAGTTGAGTTGAATATACAAAATTTAAATACAATTTTCTCTATATATGGGCGTTACGAATATTTATTTTAGTTTGCTCCATTTTTTTTTTTTTTTTTTGGATTTTATTTTGGATACGGACTTAATTGTTTATTAAAGGATGATTATGTTTTATATTGACTGGAATTGAAAATATAAAATAACTTTGCTTAAAGCAAAATAATTAATATTTCAGTTTTGTGACTTTACTAAAGAAAAAATCTTAATCTATTTTTGCTTGTCTTTAAGTACAAATTTTCACTAATCAATTTGAAGTTTATGTTTTTAAATTAATTATTTTATTAATAATTTGTTAAAAAGTATGTCTCTACTAAAGTATGTCATTCATTGTAAGAATATTATTAAATTCAATTATTGTTTGCCTATTAAAACAAATGATTTTCTAAGTTTATCTTTAACTTAACTAGCATTTTTTAATGTAATTTATATTCCAAAATTAAAACATCAATAGGAAAAAAATTTATCGACATTAATTAAAAGTAGAAATTGTTTATTTTTTTTTCCAAAATATTATTTTTATTTGAGTGCTAATTAATAACTAATGAAATACTAGGTAAATTTTAATATTAGAAGAAACAATCAATTTTTAATCAAAGAAATCTTTTTTGAAAACAAATAAAAAACTTTAATTTACATAAATTTTTTTTTAAATCTTTACAATATTTGAATGAAAGCTTTTGAAAAAACCCATCAACTTTTCAAATTACAAAAAAAAAAAAAAAACAAAAAAAAAAGGATTATAAACCTAAACAAAAACTTTCTAAAACTTTCTGAAATCTAACTAAACATCTAATTACATAAAACTACTATTTTAAAGGTAAATTAGATGCAGTATTTCTATTTTTTTCTATTTACCTATTAGTAAATTTTTTTATGCATCCATATATTTATATAATATATATGTACACATATTTATTACGTAATTAAATGCCATGAAAATTTAAAGCATTATTATTAAGTTTTTTTTTAAGATTAAAGTTTTTTTTTTTCTAAATAAGGCTCTAGCTTTTTTTTTAAATAAAACAACAGAAAATACTGAATTGTTATGTCAAAATGTTCGTCCTTTTTTTTTTCTTGCAAAAATTACAAAAATTTCTAAAAATTAGGAAAAATTATAGTATAAATTATGAAAATTTCATATATTTACATTTAATCATAATTCTTTTCAGTTTCACGTAAATTTTGAGTAACCGGAACAAAAAAAAAACATTGAATTGCAGATCTATAGGAGAAAATAAAATTTTTTTTATTATATAATATCATATTATGCTATTGTGATAACGTTAAAACAATATTTCTAAACCATTTTGTGTGGTTGCGTTCATTTTAAGTTTAATAACAATTTTTTAACTTTTTAAGGTATTTTTTTTTCTACTTTTTTTTTCTTGTTAATTTGAAAATAAATTAGTTCTTTTCTAGCTAATGAGATCCATTAAGTTTTTGCTTTTTTTTTTTTTGGAAACTAACATTTAATTCAAAAATTCTAGTAATTAGTTGGTTCTGATCCTTTACTATGACTATATTATAGTAAATGAGCATATTGTATATAATTTATGTATAGATAAAATGTATAGTTAAATATATTAACGTTCAGCTGGCTTTAAACTATTATTAAAAAGTTAAAAAAAAATAAAAAACGTACATGTTAACTAGTGATATAATTACCTCAAAACAAAAAAAAAAAAAGAAACAAATAAAATTTAACTGCCACATAGGTAAAAGTACATTTCAAATTGCAGTAGAAAAAATTTTGAATTCGAGTATGAAATAACAACACTGTCCATTTCTTAAATATCTTATTATTCTTTGAATAGATATATTTGAGTTATTTTTTTATTACATTTGCGTAAGAGTTTCGAGAATTTTTTATGTAACTGCTCTAAATAAAAAATGATTCATATTCAATAAGAGTTACGAAGTAAATTAGCCGCTTATTAAGTTTAATGGAAAAGTATAGTAAAAATAAAAAATCTGGTAACTCCAATCAAACTGTTTTTCTCTATGTATGTATGTATGTAAGGGTAAGCCTTAAATGAGTCTTAATTTGAATTCTTTTGTTATATTTATACCCGTACGATAGGATCGGGTATAATAAAATTACTCCTCCGTTTGTAACACCTCGAAATAAGCGAGCTAGATACCTTCAAAGGTATGGATCGGATCAGAAAAAAATTCTAAGACTTTTGAGCCATGTCCGTCCGTCCGTCCGTCCGTCAGCACGCTAACTCAAAAACTAAGAAACGTAGAATCTTGAAATTTACATCTTGAAATATTCTGGGAGTAATTTGTAGGTTCCCAATTTTTTTTGGTTGAGTTTGGACCAAAACTTAGGGTAGCTCTCGAACACCTAACTTTTAGATCCCGACATTTTTTTTGAAATAGAGCTATGAAATTTTTATTGCTGATAGATCTCACAAAAATATTAATTTTATTTTTAATAACTTTTTTTTGTAGTTACCCCACCCGTTACGGAGCTACAGCTCCCCAAAGGTTCAAAAAAGCTCTATATTTAAATTGTTATAGCACAAGTTGTATAAGGTATATCTGCATTTTGAAAACTCCAAACGATTACTACTTTCATTAGCTTTAAAAGTATATATACAATAAATATATATTTGTGGCATACGGTGTCTTAATTTACCGTTATGCGAAACTCAAATTTTGAAAAATCCTTTAACCTTTCTATCTTCTAAACGGTTAAAGTTGGAAACTTGAAATTTTGACAGATGTTAGATCTTTGAAAATAAGTGTGAGTCATTTCAGAAATTTTTTTTGTATCACTCCCCGTTTAGGAGCTGTAAGGGGTCAAAAACTGAAAATTTCCTATTTTTAAACACCTGTAACTTGAACACCTGTTAAAATTTTTTTCAAGTAATACATAAAAATTAAAGCTTCAACATTATACTCTTATTTCTGTTAACAACTTTTTTTAATAATATAGGGTTACTTTATAATTGACGAAAGTGTTACTTGATTTTTTCAAAATTTCTAACAAATTTCTTTAACGAATTTTTTCCATTTTGTTTTACTCCATAATTTGAAATTGTTGAGGATATAATGCGTAGTACAAAAAAATGTAAATAAATAAACAACATAACGGTTGCTTGAAGAATTTTTATTTATATGATATTGATATGTATACATACTTATATAATATCATGTTTATTTACATATCGTATATGTCACTAGTGAATGAATGATAAGAGTATAGATGTATATTATATAGCACCGTATTTACATACATATATGTATTTTATTGTACTTATAAGAAATTATTCTGTCAATGGAATATTTAAATATAATATAATATAATATTTAAAATTATATTTACTATTTTGTACTAAGTAAATTTAATATACATTTACCGCTTAGTATTAAATGGTACTATAGAGTATTTGAAAAAGTTTTGGATTGATAATCGTTTTGTGGAAGGTTAAAATCTGCTTTTGAAGAATGTATAAACATGTAGTTTGAATATATGTACAACCCATAATTCTAGAAATTATAAAATTCACCCAAATTATTTTAAAATACTAAAATATTAAAAAAATAATATTGTAAGCAAAGTGACAGGCTGTGAACATACTAACGGTTCGTACGGGTATCTAAGAGTTGACAAAGGCAACTGTATTCTTCCTCGTTTTAGTATATTTTATAATTACTTTTAAAAAACTTTAAAAAGCTAATCTATTGTAGATGTTGTTTTTAAAGAAAAGCAAAAATTTTTAAAAAGATGAAAAGAAAAAAAAATTTAAAAGATTTGCTTTAAAAAATTGAGACCTGGTTGAACAGTTGAAAATTTTCTTCTTCTTTTTCTTTTTCTTTTATTTTTAAAAAACGTAAAAGGATTTTTTTTTTAATATTTTTAGTAACAAAACTTTCAAAAAGATTACAAAATAAAAACTACTTTAAACATAGGTAAGTATTTTGGTGCAATATGAGCGCATTAAACTGTAAACAAGAATTGAAAGCTGTGGAAAAGTGTTAAGATAACTTTTTTATTTTATTTGTTGCAAAAAAAACTTTATAATAACAACAAAATAACAAATAAGATAATAATAGTCCTGTTTATAACTTACAACTTAAGCCCGCTATTTTTGTCTTTTTTTTTTACTGTTATTTTAATATTTTTTAGTATTAATTTTATATTTCGCTTTTGAGTAAAAAGTATAAATTGTTTGGGGAATAAAAAACAAAAAAAGAGTGAAAAGAATGGGTCATGTGTTATTAAAAAAAAAAAAATGGAACTATAAAACAGCAAATCTATAACAACACAAAAAAAAATGGAGCATTAAATGCGCGCTAAACTATAAAAGATTTGCAATTAAAGTTGTTTTAAAACATGGCTGTTAAGGATAAAGAATGAAGGGTAGAAAATATAAAAATATTGTTAAGAAAAGTCCTTTAGTAGAAAATGTTTTTTTATTTTTATAAAACTTTTTACTATAGTCTATATAGTATTTTAACCAGGAAATGATGCACTCAGGGTACCTTTAGAAATCATTTTGACAAAAAAAAAGGTGTAGCAAAACTAAACATTTTATATTTACTTATTTTTTTTATAACAGTAGCATTATAATCATCATCACCATCATTATAATAGTTAACATTGTTGTGCGCAAATAGGAAACGAACTACAACAAAAGGATATTGCATATTAAATAGGAAAGGTAAATATATAAAAAGAACAAAAAAAAATGTTAAAATAATTGTTATAAGTTACATGTAATGATAATAATATTTAAATACAGGGTGTTTAAAATAACAAAAAAAAAAAACTAAATATTAAATGCGGACCATAGAAGATGGAAATTTATGACTTAAACAAAAAAAAGTGTTTGAAAAAAAAGTGAAAAATTTAATAAAATATTGCATAATTTTAGGGGTCTCGGAATATATGTTGAATTTTTAATTATGTATTTTATAGAATTTAATAGAATTATTTTAATTATTATTTTATGTTCAAGATTGATTAAAGAAAACCGCTCTTTGTGATATTACATGGAACAATAAATGTGTTGCGAAAGTTATAATTAGTGTAATTCTTTTGCTCATATGGAAGTAGTTCACATGAAAGTAGGTGAATGTGAACTATAAAAATTTGGATTTAAACTAAAAATTATATAGTAAATCACATTTATATTGGGTTCATTTTGAATCAAATTTCTTATTAATAAATATAAGTAGTAGGTGATTAACACCTACTATGAAATCCATTTTATTATAAAAAGATTTAAAATTATAACTATTTTAAATATTTTTTAAAAAATGGTTTTTTTTGGCGGAAGTAGGTGGGAATCATCGAAAGATACTATAGAGGAGCGAAAACGAGCACGAGTCCTCTATTAGTGTGTGGGACTTTGACCCACTAAACTTCCTTTTTTTTCCCTTCCTTTTTTGACCAAACAATGGGCTATACGACATTTAGTACTAATGTACTGCCTGGTCAGAGGAAGTTGAGTTAGGGAATGAAAATAGATTTCAAATTGGCAGGCATATTGTGAACTAAGTTATTAATATTCACCTTGAATCTTTACACGTTGTAAATGTAATCATCACTAATTCTGGGGAACACATGAGGTGGAAGATAGTTCCAATTCGCGATGTTCGTACAACAAACGAAGTTTCATAAGCCGAATTATGCCATCTGGGAATTTGAACTACATAGGGGTGGGCAGCAAAAGCTCTTCTTGTTTCTCTTTTCATGGAATGCTTTCAAAGAAAATATAAATTTCATTCACATATTACCCAAAAATTACACCTACTTATATATTTTTACATATATATAATTTCACATATGGAATTGTGATTTAGTGGTTTATATCGTGGTCGTAGTGGTTTATTTATAAAATATTTTTAGTGAGAAATTAAAAAGCCTAATTATTTTATGTTAATTAAATATTGCAGTGCAAATAAATGTAAAATTTGAAAAGAATATTAATAACTCTAACGTTGAATAATTTGGAAAAAGTTCATGGCAGTTATTTTCGAATTTGAAATTTAAAATCACTCTCATATCAAAAAAACTTTTCATTTTTATCAATCTTGAGTCACTATTTATCGTGAGAAGCTAGAGTGTTCAATCCTTTGTACTTCCTACGCACGGAGTATGTTTAGTTAGTTAAAATTATCTATGAAATAAGATAAA
The DNA here is from genome assembly GCA_947095535.1 of Poecilobothrus nobilitatus. Classification (NCBI taxonomy): domain Eukaryota; kingdom Metazoa; phylum Arthropoda; class Insecta; order Diptera; family Dolichopodidae; genus Poecilobothrus; species Poecilobothrus nobilitatus. Next base: position 56,529,009 of record OX352774.1, read on the forward strand.
CGTTTCAAAAATAAATATAATTAAACACGGCGAAATGTTTGCTTCACGTGCATTCTATTAATTTTAAGTTTAGTGTTAGTTTAAGGAATATTTCTAGATTTTGAAAATGTTACAATAAAATCGCTATTGTTTTCAAATCAATAATCTAATTTTTTTCATAACTTTATTTATTTTAGTAATTCATTTTAAATTTTTAGAATGAAACAGTGATATTTTCTAACTTTATACCGAAAATTTATACATTTTTATTTATTTATTTTTATTTAAAACGTTTTGATCTCTTTTAGTAAAATTTTATAGTGACTCATTTCCTGTTCAGGTAAATACATTTATATATATATATAATATTTTTTTTTTTTTTTTTGTTTTTTTTTTATATAAATTTATAATATATATAATTTGAAAATTAATTAACCTTTTGAATCATCGCATTCGCCGGGACAAACAGAAACTTTGAAAATCCCTTGTGCTAAAACAAAGAAAAATTTTTTATAAACTAATATTACATATTAATTTTTTTTTTATAAACTAAAAACTTTTCAACAAATTTTCAAAACTTTTTTTTTAATCACCTTAAGGTAACATATTCAATTTTTTTTTTTGTTTTCTGATATTAATTATTGTACTAAAATAATTATTGGAAAATTGTGATTAATTTAGTCCAGTAAATAAATTGAAGCAAAAAAAGTACTTTCTCATAGTGAACATATTTTTAGAATTTTAAAAGTAAAAAAAAAAAAAAAAAAAATTAAGGCTTCTTTAAAGTAAATTGAAAAACAATTTAATAAGGACCAGAAATACTATGTGAAGATTTCCAGAGCGTTTTAACAAGAGTTAATCAACATTAAATTCCATTAATTTGTACAAAAATAAAAAAGTTTAAATGATAATTAGATTTTAATTTATAATAATGATATAAAATAAATATCTTATCTTATCATTTGACCAATAGTGCAGTTCTTTAAGCCATCAGATTTTCATTCGAATTGTCTCGAGTGCAGCAACAGACAAATGGTCAATAGAATAATTTGGCTAGTATTAATACTAGATCAGTACAAAATTAATAAATAAATTATTATCTTGGATTGTGTACACTTTTTCAAAATATATAATAAGTCAAAAAGCTTTTTCATTAAAAGTTTTTTCAGAAAAAAGTCACTTTTTAAATTTATCATTTGGAAAATTTTAAGTATTTATACGATTACAAAATATTTTTTTTAATTATTATTATATATGTATATATGTTTATTGTTAAATTACAATTATTATAATATAATTTTCAAAAATCAAAAAATTTTTTTTTAAAACGGACATTTAACAAAACTATGTTTAACAAAAAGATGATTTGTATGCACACATACAATGAATAAATTTGTCAGGAAAAAGAAGAAACGATGATTTACTAACTGAATTCTTAATTCGTATAACCATTTTGGTTTTTTACGTAAACATAAAACAACTACACCTTTACACCTAAGATTTATGAAAAAAACTAATCAAATTATCTCATTTACCTCACAATTTATCCAAATTATAATCTCCTTTTTACGAATGTGTTGAAAAAAAGCGTAAATATCTGATTTTTCTAAATAAGTCTACATATATTCATTCAATTTTCACATATCTGACTATATGTAATATGGTGGTTTAATAAATGGAATTTGAGAAATGACTTTTTATTCAAATGAATTTTTGGTGAAAATGGATTTATTGGTTGAAACATTTTTTTATTGAAAATGTACTAAACGTTATTTTGTAAAACAACTTTTATAATGTATCGTTTTCGTAATTATCTTAAACTTAATAAATAACATATTTACGTCGTAAAAAATTTTATATAACCAGTTTTTTTATTTTTAATTTAATATATTATAACTTAGAACATAATTTTGGGGGTTTTTATAATTAATAAATATTATTTTTTGTATAAGTATAGGTTTGTTGTCAGTACTTTGAATAGAAACGGATTTACTGTCATTATAATAACGGTAAAAAGTACTTTTGAATTTTTTTTTTTTGTTCATAATTTTTTTTCTAATTATTTATTTATTTATTTCCAAAAAATTTTTTTTTTTTCATTTTTCCGATATTTTTTGAAATATCATACTCCAAATATTGTGCAGACATAATATATAGTAAAAATTATATAAAATTATAAAGAAATATAACCACTAACCTATAATAATATAATAACTTTACATTTATATACATACATATATATAATATTTAAATGCAAGTATGTGTGAATAAATGCACTATGGTGACACAGGTGAAAACAGAAAAAAAAAAAAAAAAAACTACAAAAATAAAATGTGTTAAAATTATTATTATTTTTATTATTGTTGTTCAAAAATGTTAAGATGACAGAAAGTTTCATATATTTATAGAAACAATATTATATAAGTTGGTACTTGAATTTTCTTTTTTTCTTTTCTTTTGTATTCTCTTTAGTATTATAATATCATTTCTCTTGAAGAATCCTTGAGGGATGCTTTATTTCACTGTCTACTCAAATGAATGCACAAATATAAAATTAAAAAGAAGATCAAAACAATAAAAAAAAAAACAAAAAAAAAAAAAAAATGAAATGAAAGAGTTGATAAAAAAAAACAAAAAAAAGAAAAAATATAAGAGAAATCTTCTCATTTTATTTAAAGTTGAAATTATTTAGCGCGAAATGCTCTTAACAACACTCTTTACCTTTTATTTTTTTTTTTTTGTGTGAAGTTTTTTTTTTTTTTTGCTTTGAAAAAAGAGTATCTGAAGTAAAATTTATTTGTTTTGTTAGAACAAAAAAAAAATAAAAACTAGGAGTTGTCAGAATTAGTATGATGTTGAATATTTACGTGTCGTATATAACATTTTGTCCTTATTAGAAAAATAAAAAAAAATAAATAAAAAAAACTGAAAAGCGGAAAACTGAAAAAGAATAAAATTGAGAACTGATGAATTATATGCATTTGTTAGAAGTTGAGTAGGTACAGCGTAATGGCAGTGAGGGTCAAAATTGATTAAAAAGAAATAAATAAAATTTTGTCTTTTGAAGTCATATAAAATAAATATTAAATCTATAGTTTTTTAGTTTGATACTGTATATGATAGGTAAATATAAAAGCATTTTATTGCCATTTATATCCATATTTATAATTAAGATATATCCATTTATAGTAAAGAAAAATCTATTTTTATAATATAAAATGCAGTTTACAAATAATTTTTAGATAGAAAACCTATTAATAGTAAAATAGATAAAAGCGAACTTAATAAAATTAGGTAAAAGTTTAAATTAAATTAATTTGTTGTATTTAATTAACAATATAAAGTACACTTGCAGTTGCGTATTAAATTATTATTTTTTAAATTTTGTTAGATGTATTTTTGTTTTTTGTTTGTGAGCTACTTTTATTGAATTGGTCAATCAGAACAGAACATTACATTTGTTATTTCTATAAGTTGCGATAAAAGTTCTTATAAAATTTAGTAGTAAAAGTTTAGTAGTAGTACAAAAATTAAATTAGGTCAAAATAATATTACATTAAAAACTCAATTTTTGTTTAGCATTAAATTATTTTTAAAGTTTATATAGTGGTCACATCAAATCTCAAAATAAATCTATTTGGATAATAAAACTAAGTACCGAATTCTTAAAATTTTGTTATAAGTTCTGCATTCGTAAAATATTCTTATTAATTATAAGTGTTTAAAATTTAAACAATGAAAAAGTTTTGTTATATACATAATTGTGGTACTTACTGTACATAATAAAATGAAGTATCCAATAAGGCTATATATAACTAATCCAAAGACAAAAATATATAATTTTATATAGTTTTATAAGTTGCAAATTTTTTCTCAAAATTTTTCTCAATCATTTTTTTTTTGTGCATTGAAAATTGATTCAAGTGAGTTTAAGTTAAGTAGTTGAGTTAAGTGTTGAGTTGAGGTGACAATTTTTATTGAATTTCAATGTAAAATTAAAATACATTCTATTTTCTTTATCTTAAGGATAATCATTTTCTTTTTAATTCTTTATTCTTTATGAGAACATATTTTAAAAATTTTTTGCATAGAAATGAATGAAAGTTATATTTAAGAGTATCTTTCGGTAATCAAAAGTAGTTTTTTTTTTTTTTTTTATATCGTTAAAATTGTATAATATTTCCTCCTCTTTTCTTTAATATGAAGAAGCTAACTATAGATTATAAAGTGTACAATTTTAATGTTAATATTTATTAAGAGACAAAAAAAAAAAACTTATTTTAAATGAGTACTTAAGGAATACTCTTTTTATATTTCTTTTTTTTTGTTTTCAGAAAAGGAGTTAAGAACTAAAAAAAAAAAAAACAAAAAATTAAAAGGAATTATATTAAAAATTTAATGAAAAAAAAAAAAAAATTTGTTTTAAGTATATTGTATTTAATTTTATTAAGAAGATTTTTAATTGTTTTTTATAACTGATGTTCAGTTCAGTTTAATAATGAATTTAAGATCTATTATAAAAATTTAATGTAATTTAAATCTTAAGATAGTTTTTTGTTTTCTTGTTTTACGTTTATATGAAAAAGGAAAAAAAAAATAAAGAAAATTAATTAATAAAAAATGTTTAAAGTATCCATGGGAATTTTAATAACGAAATAAAAATTAAATAAAAGTCAACAAAGAAATTAATTATAGAATTGTATATTAAATATTTTGAGAATACCTTTAATTTGTAAGGAAGTATAATATTAAACATTTTTTCATTTTTGAGTATTGTGGGCACTTTTTTTTTTTTAAATTAATATTCTCACAAGAATTAATTTCTTACTAAAATAAATTCAATAAAAAAGAATTTTATTATATAAAGTAATAAAAATTTTAATTTATCAAAAAGTTTCAAAAAAAAAAAAAAATATTTTATTTAAAAGATTCATTTATGTATAGGAAACATTGTTGCAATTTTGCAGAAAAGTAAATTATTTTTATGAAGGCAGTAGTAAAGTCCCTAGATAATTTAGTTGTTCCTAGATAATTTAATATTCTATAATTAACAATATAAAAATAAAACTGGTATTGAAATTATTATTAAAACTTAAAAAGATTTTAAGAAATAATTTAAGATAAGTTAATGTTAATGTTAATTTAGTTACTTGATTCTTTTACTAAAATAATAGATTTTTTCAAAGAATTTTATTATATCGTCATACTGTCTGAATAAAATTTTATTTCTATTTTTAATTTTAACATTTTAATAATAATTTAAAATAATTTATTTTTTATTTATATCATTACAGAAGTATAAAAAATATAAAAAAAAATTGGGTAACTTATCAGATAACATAATTATCTTTTGAATTATCTTTAATAATTATCTTATTATCTTTATATTTTATCTTTTATATTTATATTTTATCTTATCTAATTATCTTTGAAATATCTTTCTTTTTTTTTGTCCTTTTCACTCTTTTATGGAGCATTTAGGGCTTTCTCGAAGACATTGTTTTATTTATTCATATTTTGATTAAGATTCAATTTCTAAAGAATCATTAGTTTCACTAAACTGTTGATTATTCGGCTGTAGCTAAATTGTACAAGACTGAAACGCTAATTATGTTAATTTCCTGTGTTATTTATTAACTTGTACAAAAATCATTTTTATTTTATTATATATGACAATATGATATTAATTATGTGATATATAACTTATTATTTAATTATGTAATATTAATTATATATTATAAGATATATCTATATTATGTTTATTTTTATTAATCTATATAACCCATTAAGGGTTTGAACTAGAGACGTTTTAAATAAATAAAAGGCCGATATCTTAAACACTACACAATTGGCTGGATTTTTTGAATTTCGATTAAAACTTATTTTTATTAAATTTGTATATAAAGATTTCTTTATTAGTTTATTTTTTCACAATTTAAATTTTTATCTTGGCAAAATAATCACTTAAAATTACATACTCTTAAACTACTGTTTTCATTTTAATAAAATTATATTTATATTCTAATATTTTTAAATAAATAATTGGTATTATCAATTATGTATAATATATAAATAGATAATCAAGATTTTTTAATAGAATTATGTTTTTTTTTTTAAATAATTTGATATAAAGATATTCTATATAAGATGCAAATGTTTGTACACATATACACAAGAAATACAGGCATTTCATATATACATCTGGTGTATATTTTTCTTTTACAATTTATATTTCTAAATTTTTTTTTGTTGGCAAGGAAATAACTATATCTATTTTAAATTGATGACAGTTAACTTTGAATTGTATATGTATATATATATATATGTATAAAAGTCAACAATATTTATGTATGTTTTTATTTTTTTTTGGCTTATTTATTTACCCATGGGATACCAGTCTGTTTTTTTTTTTTTTCCTTATATTTGGAAAAATTTCAAATGAATCCTGAAAAATAACGTTTCTTTATGATTCTAGGATAAGTAGTTTTATTTTTTCTTGTTTTTTTCTTGGAAAAGTATTATAATCTAGTACATTTCCATTCATTCGAGGACAAGAAGAATAATAATAATTTTTTTTTTGTTTTTCTTTTTTTTACGTATAGTCCTTTTTATAATTTCTTTCTTTAATGTAATGAATTGAAAATTTTTTTTTTTTGTTTAATTCTTTTACTGTTTACTGTATTATATGTGTACTAAAAATGATATCTTTAAATGTTTCTATCATCGTTAGTATCAAAAAACAAAAAAAAAATAATAAAAAGAAAAACTGAGTTAAAAAATGGAATTCTTCATTTAAAAGAATTTTATCTCTTTTTTTTTTTAAAAAAAGATTTAATTGTATGTAATTTAACCAAGATTAGAGTTACCGTAATTTAAATATGGTTTGGAAAAGGTAAAACAACTAAAAAACTAAAACATAATTTAAAACTATATTGTTAAAACATAATGTTTTTCGGTTCAAACATTATGTTTTTTTTGAACCGTAGCAATGATGCAAATTTTTGGGTTATTTCCATGTTTAAACATCTTGCCGGGATAAATATTGTGAGAACATATAATATTTTAAAAATGTAACGAATGAATTAATCTAGATCGTATACAACTAACTTAATATTTTGCTTCAAACAAATAGATTTAAAGGGTAAGACCAGCTCAAGAAAACTTTGTCAGAAGAAGTAAGTATTAAAGGATATATTAATATATAAGGGAATCAATATGAGAGATAGAATCGCAAATCAATATTAAAATAGCAAATAAGCATTCTCGAGATATTATGCAGAGAGACAGAAAAATTTGAGTAAATATAAAACCTTAACATTAAATTTGTAACACATGCACAGTTAAATATAAAATATAATGGGATCTTAAATCAACATGTACAATAACATACTAATTTACTGGTAATACTAATAAGTATTTTTGCTGTGTTTTAGAGCTTATGCAAATGTTTGCATGTTAATTTTTTTTTTTTACTTTTAATTCAACTTAAAGTTGAGAAAATTTTTCAAAGAAAAAAAAAAAACTATAAATAAAAACGAGAAAAGTGCCACTAAAATAAAAAGGATCTATATAATGAAAAAGTGAAAGAGAAGAGTGAGTAAGACAAAAATAGAAAATATTTAAAAAAAAAAAAATCAACACAAAAAAAGTAAAACAAAAAAAAAAAAATTAAATGAGATGAGAAGATAGCGAGATAAATAAATATAAAGCAATTTCAGTTTAACTTAATATACAAAAAAAACAAAAAAACAACAAAATAGATAAAAAAAGGGAATAGAGAGGCAAAAAATATAAAATAAAAACAAAAAAAAAAACTTTTCTAATTAATTTGTCATTTTTAATGATGGCCTCAAGTATGTTATTATACTTATTTTATTTTTTTTTGTTTTTATTTTTCTTAAAGTAATTTTTTTTTTCACTGTATGTTATTTCAAGTTCTCAATAGGTGGGTATAAACTAAGAATTGCTCATTTTTTTTTTATTTTTGTTGGTATCAAACAGTTTTATATATAATATTATATAGACGCAAATTAAATGCGTCTTTTTATATTATTACACTGTCTTTTAAATTAAACTTCCAAGGATACATATGTTTAACTTTAAATGTTATATTTCTTAGGATTTAACAAAAACAACGATTTTTTAATAATTTCAACTAGTTCAAATTTTTAAAAGGAATAAAATAATTCTTGTTGTTGTTATATAGCTTTAGGATGTTAATAATTTTCTGTTAAATATTTTTATTTTGAATTTAAAGTTGTTGGATGTTTTTTATGAATGTTTGAATAGTTTGTTTATTTATTTTTCTATATTAAATTTATTTGTGTGCATATTTAAGGACCATCTAGGATTTAGGATTTTAAGTAAAATTTTGTTTTGGTTGACATTTTATTATTGTTATACAAAAATACTGTTACACATACACTTATTTTAAAATTGATAGCAATAACAGAAAACTGTTGGATACTTGAATAATTTAAAGATTATTTTATTAATTATATACAGTAGTAGTGAAGTGAATTTTTTTGCAGTTAACTAGTACACTGTTGGATGTCAGTGTCTTAGACAGGATGTTAAAAGTGGTTTGAATTAAAAAAATAATTTTTTTTTTGTTTTTTATATTTTGGAATTTTGCTGAGATTTTAATAGCAAATAATAGAATTTACTGTTGATTTTTTGTAAAATTGTTTTTGTTTTCTATTTTTTTTTACTAAATTTTTGTTGAATTTGAAGAGGGAATAATTTTTGCCTGAAAAATGTTTTTTTTGGTATAATTTTTCTTTTTAGTATTATAATAAGGTCTAGAGATATTATATAAAAGGAAAAAAAAAAATTTTTTTTTTGGAAGGAAATAAGTAATTTAAAATTAAATTGCATAAATATGTATTTATTTATTTATTTATTTATATTAATATTACATACATAAATGTAATGCAATATTATTGAACCATCGGCTACTAAGGCCATTATAGGTTTTTATACTATTATTAAATTATATACTAATATTATTTATTTTGTTTATATTATATACTATATATTTACATTATATTTGGTCGTAAGGGGGTATGTAAAGAAAAAAACACTTACGACCTGTGCAGGGATCGAACCCGCACTCCTTCGGTTAATACGCCACACGCATACCCACTAGGCTACCGAAGCCCCAAAAAAAAATATGTATTTTCTTTAAAAGTTATGAACTAAAAATATGTATAATTGCATATTTTTAGGATAATTTGAATTAAAAATATAAATTTTAAGCAACTGTGTTTTAAGTATTGAGGTATTAAGTAACTTCTTATTTTAGTAAGTTAGTATGACTAAATTTATTTGAAACTTAGTCTCTCAAGACAGCTTCGCTCTTTAATTGAATTTAAGGGAAAGATAAGGGAATTTATCCTTTTAGTTTTTGATTGAAAATTGTTTTAAAATCGAATGATGAATTTTTAAGCAAAATATTTTTTTTTAGTAATTTTTTATTAGTTCTGTAAGTTTTTTTAATACTTTAATTGATTTTATTTTCTCAAAAATATGATTCGTTTTTAATTAAAATAGATATTTTTATTTTAAAGGTTCCTTTTATAAAAAGTTCTAACAAATTAAAAGCTAGAGTTTTTAAAAAATTTTGTTCTTAGAGGAAATTGAATTTCCTGAAAATATTAAAAAGTAGTTTTGAAAAAAAAAAAGTAATTTTTTTAGAAAAGATATATTGCCGTTACTTTAATTTTTTATCTGCGTTAAAATGTTTTTGAAGTTATATTAAACTTTAATATAAAAATTAATTGATTTTAGGTTATTTTATTTTTTAACACTCAATGCAAACATCAGTTTTTGAAGCATGGATTGAATTTTTTAATTCTTAAATCAGAAATCATCAAGTAATAGAAAGTTGAGAAATGTTAATTGAAAAACTTTTATGAGTTTCGAGATCTTGAAACTGTCTGTTTCCTTCCTTTATTATATGTTTTTTTTTGAAAAATAAATATTTAAAACTTTTTAAATCCTTAAAAATTAAAAAAAAAAATGGATTATATTTATAATGGATATAAATTAATGGAAATAAAATAAAGTGAAAACTATATTGAAATGATATTATTTTTTAGGAAGCACAATATATTGTCAAAAGTCTCGGGTACTGAAGCATTTTTTGAAAATACTATCATCTCTAGAATTTTTTCAAATATACAACTTCTATTTATATAACCTTATGCTTGATTACTGCTAGCTAATGTTTTGTATATTATATGTGGAAATAAGTTTAGCGACTAAAAATCAATCAGATAACGGATTTTCAGGATTTCATGATGTCTTTTGAAGGATGGTAAAAAAATATAAAATTACCAAGAAGAACAATGAATTTTTTAAAAGTTTTTATTATTAAGTTAATCATTAGAAAAAGAATGGTATTATTAGAACAAAATGGATTATTTGCAGAGTTTTGGTCGAACATTTTTATTTATTATTGAAATGTATTATTGAAAATTATTTTTGAGTTTTACTTCCGTTCTCTACTACCCACATTAGAGGAAATCTAAATATTGGCAACATTATATATTAATATATACGTGAAAGTTCCTACTATACCTTGATTTGAATTAAAGAGTGTATAATCTAAATTGTAATCATATAATGAAACTTCAAGCATCAAAAATAGAAAAAATTCAAAAATTTTAAGTTCTCATTTTTATAAAATCAACTTTTTTAACAAATTTCATGGATTCTTCAAAAATTTATTTTTTTTAAAATTGATTTTTATAGTATTTAATCTTTTTTAGTATTGAACTTTTTTCAAATTTGTTTTTACTATTATTTGTACTACTCTTTTATTTTTTTATACTCGCACAAATATATTTCACAGCGTATAATAAATTTGTCATTATGTTTGCGACACCATATGGAAAAAGAGCTAAATATTAGTAAGTGCAGTATTCTTCCTAATATCCTTCCCATCGCAGGATAATTCAAAAAATAAATAAGCTAGGATTCTGAAATTTTTACTATTTCCCCTTTGAAAAATTGTTATTCGCTGTTTAAATTGAGTTAGATCGATTGATACTTTCTAGTAGCTGCCATACAACTTCTTTATTTATATCAAAATAACTCAGTGTCTATTAAAAAAAGTCAAGATTTATGCCAAAAACTCCTGAAATTTTGTGAAAAAATTCAAGTGTTATGTCAACAACTTCTGTAATATTTGATTGATCTAGACTTTAGAGTATCAAATAATAGTGTACTACTTAAATATCAAATAATCTGTTGTTGGGTTTCTGCCATACAAGTAGTTTTTTTTTATATAAGTATTATTTATGTTCTCATATATATTGGTACTTAATAAAGGTAACAAATGTTTACATAATTTTCTAAAAGATGATCAAGTTTTATCGAAATATTTTCTATTATCTCAAAGATACTTAATTAAGTCAGATGTCTCAAATTTTCTAAAAGATGCTTAAATTTTACGAAAACATCATATTTAGCTGCATCTTAGAGTTGACACAGTCTACTCTCTACACTCCTTCTTGTTTTTTTTTATTACATTTTTAATTTTCACCATTTACTTATTTTTTTTGCATATTTTTAATAAAATAAAGTTCCAATTCATAGACAATACAATAGAATAGAATATTTCCAAATGCATATGTATGATGTTCAAGGACACCTGTGTATACAGTATTTTGTAACTTTATTAATATTGACTTTATTCAAAATAACAAATTTTTTTTTTATATAATAATATATATTATATAGAATTATAAAACACATATGTACTAGCATTAGTTATTAAAAAAAATTTGTTCATACTAAAAAGAGCCTTACTAAAAAATAGCGGTTTTATAACTTTAACTTTTGACTTTTCGGTTATTAATAGTTATCACCCTATTAGACTTTTGAACTTTTACTTCTTTAGTTTTTTCGTTGTTTTGTTTTTTTTTTGGTTGACATTTAAAGCTTAGCGTTTACCCATTCCCATTTACTTTTTTCAATATAGGGTTTTACAAAAAAAAAAAAAAATAAAAGTGTCAAAAACAGATTTTTCCTTTTCATTTTTTGTTTGTAATTGTTGTATGTTTATTTTAATTGCTTATTTCAGTGTTAGTGTTGTATTATGGCGTCAGAATGGAATTAAAAAAAGAAAAATAAAACAAAAAAAAATAAAAAAGTGATGAAAATAATAAAAAAAAAAAACAGTAACACCCATAGAATAAAAGGTTTTTGTTGTTTATTTTTGGAAACGAAAATATTTTTTGAAAGTTAAATTATAACAGAGTTAAATATGATAGTTAAATAAAAATAAAAAATTAAATGAATAATATAGTTTTTTTTTTCTTTTTCAAATACTAAAAAAAAAATAGTAAATAAAATTAAATACGATAGAAAGGGTCACTACGACACAAAAAGAAAAAAGAAAAATAAATAAAAAATTGGTTAAAAAAATGTTGTTGAGAGTTGCATTCATTCATTTCATGGTTGAATTGTATAAATATGGGTGTAACTATAATAGTCTTTAGATAATGGTTAAAAAAAAAATTAGGAAGTGAAATATTAATTTTGTTTTTACAATATTATTAAATAATAAAAGATTGAAGAACGAAAAGAAGTCTTAGTAAATGAAAATGACAAAAGAAAAGCTAAATTGGGACATTAACAAAGAAAAAGAGGTAATATCAAATTCAGCATTAAGTTTAACATTAAATAATTTTAAGGTTAATTTTAAAAGCTTTAAAATAAGTACATCATATTTTTAATACACCTGGATTATATTTTTAAATAGGAAAAATCGTTTATCGTGTTATTGAAAATAAAAAAGATTATTAAAGTTGAGAAAGTTATTTTAGCATGATCAAGCTATACTATGGTTTAAATTTTTTCGCCTTTAAGTTCTTAATTCATCTTCTCATCTTTAATTAATAAAGACTATAAACTGGGCTAAACCAAAATAGGCTGCAGATTAAAGTCATTAGAATTAGACGTCAAATAATTTAAGTCATAAGTTTTGCTTAAGGCTAGCATAGTTTTAAATTTAGTTTGAACTTAAATATACTTTAAAATCTTTAATAAATGTGGAATATCATTTACCATCTTATGTGTTCTCTAAAATTGGGTATAATTTCATTTTTAATTTACATAGGTTTATGGAGCACGTCAATGCCTCCGTTCATCATATTCTCCGTTCATCATATTCCGCAAACATTAACCCAATTTTTACTCCATAGCACAATTCTTTTCTTGCCCAAACAGTACCTAAAGGTCCCACAACTTATTGTTTGGTCAAAAAGGGAGAAGGTGTTTAGTGGATTAAAGGCTCACACATTAAGAGATGAATCGTGCTTGTACCACTCCTCTTCCAATGATTTCCACCTCCCTAATTTAAAAAAAAAAATGTAACACTATTTCCTCTTAATACTTTGCTCTGTAAAATTTTCTTAACCTACCCTATTATCTTTTTTTTGTCGACATTTTTTAACCAAAAATAAAGTACCATGCAATTATATTGGATTAAAGTGTAAAGTTCAATTTTATTATATAATAAAAAAAATTTTTTTTTGTATATTTTTTACATTTTGCATTTGTATGTATCGTCTTTTGCAGGATCACATTGAAAGGTTAAATTTTTTATATATGCAAATTCGATAAAAAATGAATGCTTTATGCAATTTCAGTTTTATTTTTCAAATTTTTATTCTAAAGATTTTAAATTTATATGTACTATGTCCCAATGCAATTTATTTTAAAATTTAATTTTTTTAACTATTGAATAAACGAATGATATAAAACTTTATTATATTAAAAATATTTTAAGGAAAATAATAATATAAAAGTTAATTGAATAGCATGCTTTAACTAAACGTTCCGTTTTTTATTTTTTGGAAAAATACTGAATTATATATTTTTTTTAGAAAAATTTTTTACGTTTTGTATCATTTAAACATTAAAATGGTGTATCTATATGAAAAATGCTATTATTAAGGATATATCTGCACTTTAAGGTACAGGCGAAACTATACTTTAAAGTACAGGCAGAAAGCAATGTCAACAAAACCAACCAGATAGTTAAAATGGCTATAGTAACAGTAAATAGTATTGCTGAAAATTAAAAAAAAAAAAAAGTTAAAATGGCAACACAATCGTAGGTTGTTTTTAATAAAATCTTAAACAACATTAATTTAGGTATTTAGAAATTATAGTTTTCAAATTCATTTCATTTTATTAAAAATAGTGAATAAAATTCTTCTAAGATATTCTAAAAAGCAATAAATCTCTAATTACATATGGAGTACCGCAAGGAAGTATTTTAGGACCAATTTTATTCACAATATACATAAATGAAATACAGGAACTCGCGACTAAGGGTCAGATTTATTTATTTGCTGCTGATATCTGCTTAGTATATAACGCAGTAGAAATCAAAATGCTAGAAAATAAGAAAAAATGAAGATCTCAATATACTAAAAAGATGGATGGAATTGCACAAGCTCACTTTGAACACAAAAAAAAATAAATTTATGGTTATTGGTACCAAAGAACAAAACTTAAACATCTTATACAACAATGACAAATTGGAACAAGTTGCGGAGTTTGGTTAGACTCAGACCTTAGCTGCAATCATCAAATCGCAAAATTGAGAAAGAATATCATCGATAGCAGGAGTTTTCGGTAAAGTAGGAAATTATTTACCAGTTAGCACAAAAAAGATGATATATTATGCACTATTTCATAGTCACTTAATATATGGAATAAAAATTGGGGGATCTGCAACTTAACAACAAATTAATGATCTACAAGTCATACAAAACAGAGCAATAAAAAACTTATATCATTACGATTATTTAACAAACACTGAGTATATTCATAAAATCAATAAAATACTAAACATCGAAGATATTTTAAAACTAAATTTAAACTTGTATATATTCATGATAAAAAACAATCAGATATACACTCCAATAAAATAATCCAACGAAGAGATCAACATTCATTAAATACGAGATATAAAAATAACATTCATCTGAGCACAATAAGAATCAACAAAATATGGGTCAGCAACATCATTACATATTGGTATCAAGTTATACAACAGTCTTTCAGATATACAGAAAGAATTAAATAGAATAAAACTAAAAAAGCAAATTACATCCAAATACCGAGCAAATTATACAAAATAGAATGCTTAAAATCTTATTTTATTTTAATTTTTTTTAATCCTCAGCTTTTCTTAATTTTTAGAAGGTGAAAATTTCTCTATTAACTGTACCTATATTCTTTTGTATAATTCTTGAACATTTTAGTTTAATGTAGATATTATTTTTAAATAACTTTCTTGATCATTTCAAATAATTGCTTTTGACTTATAAAACCTATACAAATTCTTATATAAACAAATACCTCAAATTCAAGGAAGAGTATAAGGGAAGCTTTAATTAAATGGAATTGATTGATTTAGTACAAATTTCCAAATTGCCAAGAATACATTGAAAGAAACAAATAAAATTTCAAAAACAAAAAAAAAAATTTTCAATAATTTCAAAGAAAAAACGCAAACCGAATTAAAAAAAAAAAAAAAATAGCAGCTTTATTATAATAAAAAACTTCCGATTTATCAATTTCTTTATAATATGGTTTTCTTTTCAATCTTTAGATTCATTTATCTTTTTATCTAAGTTATATTTTTTTTTTATACATTATGCATAAAAAGTTGATTTTAATTTATGTTTCTATGAAGTTTATATATTAATTAAACATACATATATGTATCTATATATAATATTAAGGAATCCATTTGATTCAAATGATTTCAGTCCATATCAGATAAACAAACTTCAAAAATAATTAAGTATCAAGTTGAGTGAAACACTTTTCATATTATTAAACAATATTTATATTTGTATTCAATGTATAAGTACAATATGTATAAAATATAAAAGAAATTACAGGGTCCTTTAAAATTACATTTAAAAAATTTTTAATAATCTCTATTTTCAAATTTTGAGAAGAACGTCTAATAACGAACTATACTTGAACTAATATGAGCATAATAATAACAATGTATTAAAATACGTAAGTTTAGTAGATTGTGCTTTTACCGATTTCTGAATAAAACCATCAGAATGGCAAATTCATAAGAGATCCTGAAAAGATTTTAGATAAAAAAATTGAAATAACGAAAACTTGGTATCTATTCTCTGAGTAAGTTCGAATTAAAAGTGTTTAAAATATTCAAAAGAAAATGGCCGAAGAGAAGGTAACGTAGAGAAGTTAATTTATATATAGCTGTAGAACAAGATTTATAAAAATTTAATATTATGTATTTTTATTTTATAACATCCGGTTTATTTTGAAATAATTATATAAAAAAGTAAGTAAATAAACCATTTTAATAATTTTCCTTTAGTAATATATCTAATAATAGATAATAACCATCAAAACCATTATAATTATGTTAACAATTTCATTTTATATATTACTTTAATTCTATGAGTATATAAAATAAGAAGAACATACATTATCTATATGTATATAAAAGTATATATCTGTATATATATATATATATATATATATATATATATATTATTTACTTATTACCTAATCAAAATCTATTATCTTTTGCTATATTATCATTACTTTCTTTTTCAAATTATCTTTCTTTTTTTAAAAAATATGATGAAAATTTAGCAATTAGTATGTTAAATTTACTTTTACCTTTCAATATAAATATACTTAATTTTTTATATGTAATAAGTATATATATATATATATATTCAACAAAAATTTACAGTATTGTAATCAATTAAATTTACTTATTAGGCCTATAGGCGTAAACTGCGTTTTTAAACTTTGCCTATGTAACTCATTAATTTGAGGCGTCAGCTATCTTATGTAATATGACCGTTGTACTCCATCTTAGGCCGAATGTAGATTTTATAAATATTTGACAGATCTTTTGGAAAGAAATATGATTCACAACGGGAATGAAAATTCAAATATTTGACAGCTTTCTTACTTATTTCAAAAATGTCCTCATCTTTTGATTAAGCTAAATGCTTATAATTTTTAAATTATCGTACCGCTGTACAATTTTTTAGTATTTTTCAAAATTTTTAACTAACATCCGACACAAAAAAAAAAATAGAATTTTATTTTTCGGAAATGAAAATTGAAATAATTAAAATTTTGTTGAATACATTTTTGTTCAATGCTGTCAGTATAATATTGACAGGTAAAAGTAAGTATATAGACATTTTTTTTATCATTATTTGTTTGTGTTGTTGTTTTTGTTTTCTTTATAATCAGTTGTGAGAAATTGAGTATAAGAGAGTTTATTTCATAAATGCACATACATTTAAATATATACATATATATGTTTATATAATATAATAGTTACAAGGTGAAAGGTGTATTTACATATGATTCTTTTCACCATTATTATTTCTATGTAAGAAAAAAGAAAAAACAAACAAAAAGAAGTAACAAAATAAAAATGTTATGGAAATTGTACTGAAAGAATGTACTATAGATAGGACCTATAAAAATAATATTCAAGTACAGTTATGTGTATATGTCATGTATATATATATATATATATATAATACTATATATATTATGAAATGTATCATTTAGATATGAAATTTATTAAATCTACGAAGCTTCTTCTTTTTTATATACATATACATATGTGTAGCCATATATGGGAAATTGAATTTGATTGAATTTAACTCCCACTTGTGTATACATTTTCAATTAACCTTTATATTCTCAAGTGTATCTTTTATGAATAGAAAAAAAAAAATAAAAAAAAAGGAAAAAAAATAAACAAATAAAACAGTATGTAGTACTATATTATGCATATTTGAATAATCTAGTGGAAATGGTATGAAGATGAAGTTCGAAGAGATAAAATGAATATTATTAAATTGAAAGATGTATGAAAGCAAAAAAGAATAAAATGGTAAAAAAGGAAGAAAAATAAATAAGAACATAAAATATTGTTTTTTTTTTTTCGTTTGAACATTCATAAACTCATAAAAAAGGGGGTATAAAAAAGATTTATAACATCAATGGCGCAGTACCCTACTGTTATTGCTATGTCTTTTTTATTCAATTTTTTTTTTTTATTTTTTTTTTTTGGTTCCGCGCTTGGATTACTAGATCTTAACTAGATTCTATTGGATTCCTGATATATGTATAAAATAAATATTTTGTTACTTTTCCATCGTAATTTTTTTTTTTTTTTTATAGTTATTGAAAAAAAAAAAGAAATTTTCTTTTTTAGGAATAAAAATTGAGTATATGTATACGTATACGCCTATATATATATAAGTTACCAACGTTCATAGTTATTGGATGGAATTCTATTTGGAGTTTTATTTTATATTTTTTTTTACTTTGGAAATTTTCTATTTTCGGTTTTTTTTTTTTATTTATTGTTATTGTTTGGTGTTTTACTTTAGGCTCAAAAACAAAAAAATGAAGAAGAAAAAAAGAAATAAGCAATTGAAAAATCAAAAGTGGAAGGAAGCAAAAATTTAACAAAAAAAATACAAAAAAAAAAAAATTAAAATATAAATGGCGGTGTTTCATTTTGCATTGAAATAGAAAAATTGGAATAAAAAAAAAAACAGATTCAAGTATGATTTATTTTTAGAATTTAAAATTTTTTTTTTAGAAAAAAATATTTTATTTAACAATATTTTGAAATATAAGGTGATAAGAAAATACGTATGTAAAATATGAATATGTAAATTGTAAATTATCAAATACATAGTGTTACAAATTGACCTTAAATTTCTTTTTTTTTTAATTTTGCTTTTATGTATTTTTTACCATTTTTACATCGCATTCATTGGTACCTTATATATGGTAATAAAATATCTATAAAAAAAGTATCTAATCGTAATTATAATATAGAGAAAACTTGAAGAAATCTAAAATGATTTTGAAAATATAACGGATATTTAAATGAATGAAAAGATGATACAAAATGTAACTGATGTCACAAATTTAACGATGATACAAATTAAACAAATGTAAAATACAAGGCTTTTTAAGTTCATTTTACGATGTAGTTAGAAATTATTACGAGATTAACAGTAACAGTAAAAATTTAAATGACCCATTTCTTCTTTATCCCATATATTTATTTATGCTTCTTAAAAGAATCAAATGATTCGAGTTTTATTTAAAATTTTCTTATAATAAGATAAAATGTGTTATGAATGTTGAATGCTGTTTTTTTTTTTATTCGAAAAGTTAAAAAGAATTTATAAAATTGCTCTGGTTTTTTTCTTTTAAATTTCTGTTTTATTTATTATGTTTTGGTTTTTTTTTTTTTTTTGTAGAAAAAAGAAAGCTGCATAAAATTTTTTTTTTATAATTTTTAGAAAAGGAGCCAATTTTTGAAATTTCTAAAAATAAGTCGATGTAAATGTCAAAAGAATTCGAAAATTAAAAAAAAAAAAAAATAAATGGAAATTATTTTTTAGAATACAAACAAAAAAAAATTGGAAGAAAATTCGTTTGAAGTTTAATTCAATGTTTTATTTTATACCTGTGCATTTATTCCATAATATGTACATCTATCGACTTATTACACTTTATATTTACAAAATTTTCAATTTTATTTTCATTTATTTCATTTTTTTTGGTTGTGTTTTTTTTTTCTTTTTTTTAAAATAAAAAAAAAAAAAAAATTGAAAATTTCTCGCTTCTGGCATTAATAATAAATTTTCAATAATAAGTGAATTTTTTTCCAAAAATTTTGGTTCAAGTTGATTTAAAATGATTTAATTTTGACTATTTGTGCAGTGTTCATTTTCGATAAAGATTCTAATGTTTTAAAAATAATTTATTTTGTTGAGCCTCGAATAATCTATTGAGAAGTTGCAGGTCCAATATGTTTCCAATATGTTGGAGTCATTTTTAATAGAAACTCGTTGAAAGTTTTTGAAAGTTGTTATTTTTTTCTTTTGTTTATCTTCATTTTACTATACTGATAGCTACTTTATAAAACAATTTTTTTGGATTTTCGACTAAATTGTAAAAAATAATCTATTCAAAGTTTAAAAAGAAATTATATGAAAGTCTTCTTAGTTAAATATTAATGTTGCTAGATTATCTTTTGTAAATTTATCTGGAACAGATTTTGATCTTTTAACCTGCAAACTGAAACTTGTTTCTTGTTCAGATAACAGTTAAACTTTAACTAGAGAAATCTCATGGGGATCTCATAATGAAGAATTTTTTTAAATCTTAAAAATTATAATGAATTTTTATCCAAATGGCATTATATTTTTCTCTAATGTTTTGGATAAAGATAGATAAGTTGTTTCAAAATTTTTTAAGACTTTTTATTCATACACTATATTTTACTAATTTATCGTTTTGCAATTAAAATAACGATAAAAATTTTATTATAAAATAAAAACCGAAATTTATCATTGAGACCATGATGTTCACGTATATTTTATATTTCATATAAGTGTT
The DNA here is from genome assembly GCA_947095535.1 of Poecilobothrus nobilitatus. Taxonomy (NCBI): domain Eukaryota; kingdom Metazoa; phylum Arthropoda; class Insecta; order Diptera; family Dolichopodidae; genus Poecilobothrus; species Poecilobothrus nobilitatus. Next base: position 56,549,463 of record OX352774.1, read on the forward strand.
TTATAAGAAATAAAATATTATTAAAAAAAAAATAAGAGTTGTAAAAAATTGATTAAAAAAAAGGAAACAGAAAGTTTGTTATATAATAGGTACTTTTTATTTTATATATTTAATGGTAAAAAATATTGAAAATTTTTACTTTGAAAATAATATAAATTTTTTGAAAAACAATAATTTGATTTCTTCAATAAAAAATATACTATACATATATTTACTATGTCTACTATCAAATTGGTTTCTTTTTTGGTTTATTTTTGAGTCATTTTACAATTGAGAATTGTAAAAATTTAATAATATTATAAAAAATTTTGTAAAACTTAACACGTTTTGAGCCTTAAAATTGTATGCAATTTAACACATTTAAAATTTGTTCTTAGTTGCAATATTACAGTAATGCAGTAAGGTATTGTATTTTGTAATATGGTTGATTGATTTGACTCTGTAGGAAATAGAAATAATAATAACAATTAATACTAAAACTAATTATAATGTACAGTGAGCTATTACAGTGGAGTTGCTTCATGCAGAAAGGTGTTATATATACTTACTGCATGTTGTAACTGTTGAAAGCTTAATTGCTGAAAGCAAAATAGTAATAATAATAATAGGCAGATTCAATGTTTCCTTACAGTCTAACTCGCCAATTTAAAGTTTGCGCATCCTTGTCCTTTGTTACAAAAATAAACATTTATATTAACATAATGGGGTATTTACTTTTATTTCATAACTAGATGTGTTATTAACAGCTAAACGCTTTGTTGCTGGAGAATCTAGGGATATTGATGAACTCATTGAAAAAGTTTTATTAATTCTTGAAATGGATACCAAATTCCAATTTTTTTTATTTGGTGGTAGATTATGTGGCGTTTACAGTAAAAAATTTCTTCAACGCCCAAAAACTAAAGTGCCACTTTTTGGGAATTTTTTAACATTTTATTTCCTTTTTTAGTTTCTGTTACAAAATCGGTGAGTAACTTTTTTAAATCTCATGTCTGTCCGAATTCTGTTTCCCTAAATACAGGGCTTTTCCAAAATAATAAAATATAATAACCTTTTACCACAATGTACTCTCTTATATATTCTAATTGTATATAAGAGTGAAGTACATTGAAACATATGAGTGAAAAAATGTATGTATATGAGTTATGTACATATTAAGTATGAGTTATTCTCATTATATTTAGCTAATAGGAGAGATGGGTTTACTTAGTAAGAATTTGATTCTACAAAGGGGATATTCTTGGTGTCTTTGGAAGATTCTATACTTTCTACCTTTCTTAGGAAAAGAAGGAAACTTATATATACTTAGCTATTGTCAGTAAATTATATTCTTTTTGAATCTGCTGAATCCGTCTAAATGTGTAGACATAAGAGTTTGTTAGTAACAAAAAAAAAAAAAAAATTTAACTTGTGGTTTTAGACAGTTTAAAAAATGTTTTTTTGCTTAAAGATTAAAAGGATTTTAAAATTCTATAAAAAGATTTCAATAGGAATACAACAATTAAATTTTTCTTTTTTTATTAAAAATAATATATTTAGTGAAAATATTATCAAAAATTATTTATATCACTTACCATTATGCATTGCAACACTTTTATCTTCAACACGACTAACATAACAACAAAGTTCATCTTGACGTTCAGCATTTTCAATTAATTCAGCTTCAACAGAGAAACCCCACATTTGTTCTAATGTTGTACGTTGTAATTCGACTTGATATAAAATCTTCATACAAACTTCAACAAATTCGTGATTGTGTAACTGGAAAAAAATAAAAAAATAAAATAAAATATTATAATAAATTAAACAGAATTGGTTTTAAATTAAATATTGTAAATTGAATTTTATAAGAAATTTTATTTTGGTAAAAAGTTCAATATATAGCTGGATTTTTTTAAAATAAAATCCCAAAATATCCAGTGACGTTTGAAAAATTTACAAAACAATTTACAAAAATGACTCGTACGAATTCTTGAATAATTCTTCAATTTTAGTTTGTTAGCGATTATTATAAATTGTTTTTTGGGGTAAAAGTTATCCTTTTTTGAATTTTTTAAAATCTAACTGATATTATATTATAATCTTATTAGATCAAAAAAAAAACAAGCAAGGTAATTAATATTTAGTGAGTATAAAACTAAGCAAAGAAATATAAAAAAGTACAAAGATCTACAGTTTTTTTTCCTTTTCTAATTTTTAATCTGCTAAAGGAAAACTTCTTTCTATACAATCTAAGAAGCTGAATAAGCTGATTTTAACTAATTTCTTAAAGAGAAAAAAAAAATTCCTATAAATAACATAAATTGCTTTAACCTTATTTAAAATATAATCATTTTGTCAAAGATTATCAAAATATTATTGTTTAAAAAAAGAAAAACATGTTTTTGTTTCCATATACATAAGTATTTGTAGGTATACACCTATGCATAAATCATACACACCTATACGTAGAAATGTACTTATTTATCAAAAAAAAAAAAAAAAAAACAAAAAACAAATAAATCTTTTATGTTATTAGGTGAAATGTAACTATATACATGAACAATAATAATGTATTGAATAAAAAAACATAGCCCTTAAAAAACCACCCAAAACAAAAAAAAAACAAAAACAAATAAAATTGTTTTTAAAAAATTTTGATAAATATAAGAAAATATTTTTAAATTTTATTAGTCGTTTCATTAGTAACAGTAGTTAAATTAGTATAGTATAAAATAAAAGGATTTCAGTTCAAAAGAATATTCAATTCGGTGAATGAATCATATATTTTTTGCGCATATTTAATAATGTTGATGGTTTTGATTGATTCTGGCTCAAAGGGCTATTTATTAAGATGACAACAATAGATAAGAACTTATCAGCAACAAATCAATTTATTGCAGTAACCGATCAAATACCAATTATTTATAAATTTTATATAAATATTCAATATATATTATTTGTTTTTGTTATAATAATATATAAGCTATATAAATATCCTAAATGTATGCAACACGTTTTAAATTAAAATCTCAATAAATATATCAGATATATATGTGTACATAATATACACATATTATATTATGTAACATTTATATAGAAAATCCAAAATGAAAGAACCTAAAACTCTTTCGGTTTATCTACTTTGGTTAAAATGTCTATCATATTATATCAATATATATATTCACTTTTTATATTATGTAACGTATATTAAGCGATATGGATGAGCATAAAATTGTTGCGTATTTTCAATTTTAGTTATAAAGTATATCATCTTCAATTTGTAGATAGATCATAATATTTCTCTTCTCTTAATTTTCTCTTCTTAATTAATTCTCTTAAATTTGAATTTATAATGTTTCTATTGAGCATTGAGAATATGCTTGGCGTAGACGTAGTCAAGAAATTTTTGAAGAGAAAAATCACCTTTAACTTTTTATTTATTTGTTTGGCTTTAGGTGTAGACTTTTATTGGAAACAATAATTTCTTCTAAATTAGAGTAACATTTTTAATTGATCTTCGAATATACCTTTTAATAATTTTTCGGGCTTTAATTTAAGGAGTTAATTGATCTTCGAATATACATTTTAATAATTGTTCAGGCTAAAATGAATCAGGCTAAATTTTAAAATTCTTCAGGCTGAAATGAATGAAAACTCTTTATTTATTACTTTATTTATCACTTTCAACTTGATTTATCACTCTTAAATTAACAACTCCTATCGGTAGGTATTCCTATTCTTTTATGTTACACGAAATATTAAATATAAAATTCTACAATTTTAGTATACTATAATAAAATGGCAGATAGGTTGACTTTATAACTATACTTATGACAAAAAGTAAAAAAATCTGAAATCAAAAGGTGAAAATTTCAAAAACATAACATATTGTGTAAAATTAAAGGGGTGAGAAAACAAAATAAATATGAAAATATTTTTGTATTTTGTTAAATAAAAATAGTTTTGTTAAAAACAAGGGTTATTTATATACTATTATAAGTAGTTACACATTCACATTCACATTAACATATACAATTATACTTTCATTTATCATTTTATTGGAATTTACTGTTTACTAGCTTTCAGTTTTTTTTGGGCACAAGGAAAATATTGTCAATTTAAAGGTTATTTTGCCATTTTACGTAGGAGTTAATATAAATGGTAACAAGTATTGTTGAGTAATAAACGATTGTTTTTTTTTTTTTTTGGCAAAAATATTACTTTTCTTTTTTACAACTGGGGGCATTTTTTTTAACAATATATATTTTATATTGTTTAAGTTATTGTTGTTTGTCAAAAGATCATTATTATAAAGAATAAAGTTTATTGGTGTATAATGTTTATTTGTTTTCTAGTTTTATTTAAAAAATATTGAAATCACTAATACTATTCTATAAATTATTGTTTTTATTATGTTTACTACAATGTCATTATTTGTTATTTTTTTTTTATCCTTGATAATTTGGGTTTGCCAAAAGCAAAAAAATTTTTTTTTTTGTATTCTTTTGAATTAGGTACGAAAGTATGTTTAAAAGTTATAATTTATTAATATTACAAATATTGTAATATAACAAAGTTAATAATTTGTACCTTTATTTTGTTTTCTTGGTGGACTTTTAAAAAACTAAAATATATTTAAGTGAAAGAGCTAAATATTAAATTTGTTACTTTAAATAGAATAAAATGTAAGTTTATTTTAGTAAAAATGTTTAATCGTATTTATTTAATCTATTTATTTATTTTTATATTTTAATATTCCATATCACATAGGATTATTCAATTTTATTAAGTATATGGGATAGTAAGGTTATTATAGGTTAAATACCATTTTCAACATGTATATTATTTATAGTAATATTTTTTATATTTTATATTAATAATATATTTATAATAATATATAAATAATATTACAAATCACCTAGGATAATGCAATATTACTAAGGTGATCGACCATCGACTACTAAGGTTGAATACTATTATTAATTTATGTTGTAATATTATTTATTATATATTTACAATATATTTTCACAAGATATATTTGATAGAAAGGTCGAACTATTTTTCAGTAATTGTAATTTGGACAAAATTTGAACCATTACCCTCTCAAAAACGTTATCTACTTAGTTGAGAACCGTTGTATTATTTATTTATATTAATATTACAAATCACATAGGATATTGCAATATAACAAAACCATTGGCTACTAAGACAATAACAGGTCGAATATTAATATTAAATTATACACTAATATTATTTATTTGGTTTATATTATATATTTACACTATATTTGGTAGCAAGGGGGATTTGTTTTCAATTAATAAAACTTGCTACCTGAGCAGGATTTGAACCCGCACTCCCTCGGTTAATAAGCCACATGCTTCATCATTAGACCACCGAGGCCCCTCGTTATATTAATTTTGAATTTATTTATTTATTTTATTTATATTAATATTACTTACATAAATGTAATGCAATATTATTCAACCATCGGCTACTAAGGCCATTATAGGTTTTTATACTATTATTAAATTATATACTAATATTATTTATTTTGTTTATATTATATACTATATATTTACATTATATTTGGTCGTAAGGGGGTATGTAAAGAAAAAAAAAAAAGACTTGTGCAGGGATCGAACCCACACTGCTTCGGTTAATATGCCACACGCCTACCCACTAGGCTACCGAAGCCCCTGGTAATTTTGAATTTATTTTATTTTGAATAGAAAATATATTGCATATTTTTAGGATAGAAAAAAAAAAAATTATTTTGTTTTTAAATAGGAATGAAATGAAAATGAAATAAATGTATAAAAAATTAATTAATTTAAAATGATATTAAACATGAAAGCATGAAAAATATTCTTTTATTTAGAAATGCATATTTACATTTTTTAAGGGAATTATGTAAATGTTCAAAATTTATAATACATTCCAAAATAATTATTAGTATTAAAACGGTATTTATAAAAGTGTCATTACGATATGAATCTTTTAACTATTATATAAAGAATAAAGTTTATTTTTGTATGTTCTTTATACAGCTACACCGTTCATCCAATAGAAACTAAACTTTGCAAAAATGTTTCTCTAAGTCTGGAAAACAATAAGGACTATTTGTTTTTTATGTTCGTTAACCCATATCGTCTCAACAGCTTTTATGTTTTTCGGTTCCTCTGGCAAAACGATGCGATTGATTACTTTTAAACTTTGTTGACTCTATGTGTTAACTCTATTAAAATGATTTCGACGTGGAAAAAAAATTATTGAAAAAATTAACTAATAGCGACACAAGAACTTTTTAAAAAATTTTTAATTTTTTTTGCTCTTAATTAAAAACGTTTTGACTGATTATCATCAAATTTTTTATATCTATTGCTTCTAGACAGTGGACTATAATAACAATAATTATAATTCAGTAAATACTTTCAACACGAAAATTCCTCAAAACATTTTTTGTAAGCAAATTATCTACAATTTTCCACCATGCCATTTTGAAACAAAAGAAGCCTTAAAATTTTTTTTTTTTTCTAGTTCGTTTAATCTGTTACGACACAAAATATGTTTGAAAGATTTCGCCGTTTTCAAAAAGAAAAGATCAAAAGATTGACTTCATACATTTTAGATGTCGTTCTATCAGTAATTTATATAACTTAATTTGAGATTATTTGGCTTTAATTGAGTTATAATAAAAAAAAAGTTCATAAAGATTAGATATAGGTTTAAGAAATTTTTTCCCTCAAGTTATCATATTTTTAAAATTTATATTGCATATTCCTTTAAATTGTTTAAACTTTATTCTTCAAAAAAAGAAAAGACTTATACGTTAATGTAGTAATAAAAATTTTAATAATAAAAAAATTTTGCTAGAGTTTTTTTTTTTTCAATAAATCAATATTATGTTAAATTTTTTTTTTTTTTTTTTAGAAACTTATGAGAAAAACAAAATGAACTTTTCTAATTTCTTTTTTGGAAATCATTTTCAATAAAATTTGAAATTATTTTTCAATTACTTTTCGGAAATTTTATAATGCAAAAAACAAAAAGAACATTTTTGTTTTTAATTTAAAATTATTTTTTTAATTTTTTATATTTCTTTCAGTTCATTTTCATTATTCAGCAAAAAAAAAATTTTTTTTCTTCATTATATTTTTCCTATTTGAAGACAATTTTAAAAATTACTCAAAAAAATAATGAAGAAAAACTAGGAAAAAAAAAAAGTTTGAGAGCAATTTAATTATACCTTGTTTTCAATTAAAAATATTACATTTTTTTTTTTTTTTTGTAAAATTCATATGGTGCCATAATCAAAAAAAAAATAGAAAAAAAAAATTAAAAAAATAAAAAAACGGCATTTTTTAATTTGCTAAAATATTCGAATGTGCAACTTTTGGAGTGGTTTTTTTTTTTTTTAAATTTTTATAAATCATATCATACTGCATCTTAATTTTCAACATAATAATTCTTTCAATATCGTCAATAATTTTATTTTTATTTTAAAAGAAGAGCAGTGAGCTACTTAAGTATCTATTTAACCATTAGATATTAGTTTTTTTTGTTATGATTTTAATATTTTATCTTGGATATGTTGGTTTATTCTTTATTATAAATGAGGCGTCAAGTGTGACCGAAAGAAATATGGTATAGTTTAAATTTTGATCAACTTAACTTTTCATTAATGTTAGAAGATGTTTAATAACAACTTCTACATTTTGAATCAAACAAACCTGAAATTCTGCTGGTCGTCTCTGACATGCATTTGAGAAGCTTTCAAAACTTTTTTCAATTCTTATTAAATAGATTCTCCTACATTTTAAGAATGCACTACGGATATAGAGTATAGGGAGAAGTAACAAAATAACGGGCACAAGCTTTTAAGATGGTGTTATCACATAACGGTTCTTTATGATGTCACGATTTCGAATATATATATATACGTCATGTGTAAAAGCCATCTAATGGCAGAAAAATGAATTACAATATTTTTTAAAATAAATTTTTTTTTGGGTTTTTTATGTAACGGTGAATCATAAAAAACTCGTTGTTCTTTTAAATTGTAGATTTTCTTTAAAAATTCCATAAAAACGGTGAAAAATTATGAAAATTTTAGTTTAGTTTTTTTAATAATTAGATAATACTGGGAGCGTTCCGAAAACTCATTTCTAAAAATCTGGAAAATGTTTATGTGTAAACAAATTTTTGGAGAACTAAAGTTAATATTTCTTAATGAATGACGAAGAACTGTTAGAAGCAAAAATTAGTTGAAATTTTATTCCTTTGGAATTTGTCTTATCTATTATTCGGGTATAAAAGAATTAGATAATGTTTGGCTTCATATAAAATTGGTATAAAAATAAAAAAAAAAGCCATTTCTTTTTTCGTACTATTTCGTTTGACTTTTTTCGCTTATAAATTCAATTTGTAACAAAAAGTGTTATTTAAAACAAAAAATCTTTGTACTTATAAATTATTACACTTTTGTTATAATAAAAGTTATCCATTATTATCAAATACTTTATATTATTTTAATTACTTTATATGCTTTTTTTCTTTAATTGAAATGAAAAATGATGGCGGCAAGTTCTTTTTCTAATTTATTGTATTCAAAGTATTTTCGCATTTTTAGTAAAATAAATTAACAAAAAGTGTTAAAAAAAAAAAAAAAATTATCGACTTTAGTAAACACATTTTAAAAAATCATATTTAAAAAGTTCATTTAATGTTTTTTATATTTTTTGAAGGAAAGGTAAAAAATAGGCAGTATTTTTTGGAGCAGAATGTTCAGGTTGTTAGAAAAACTTTTTAAAAGATTAATTTCTTTTAATTGTATAAAATCAAATGTTACAAAACTAAATAAGAAATATGTTACCAAGTCAAATAAAAATAAATTTAGAAAAACAAAAAAATTTAGAATATTGCTAGAAAATATTTTATTTTACATTCTAGAGGTATGTATCGAATTATTTTGCAAATTAAATCAAGAAATTACCCTTCAGACAAAATGCCAAATAGACATAAAAGCAAGATATTGGAAAAGTCGGTGGAATGTATGAATAACTTCTCGAAAATGATTTGATTTTAGGTTGCAAAAAGGTTTCAAAAAGAATATGCGCCATTTGAAGAATTATACAAATATTACCACTAGAATCGCAAAAAATAAATTAAGACATATTCCGAAACGTGCAAGTATCTAGCTGTGTACTTTTTCATTTCCAAAAAAAGTAAAACAGAAATAATTCAAGGTAATGGAAATAAATCTAATGTAGAGTATTTTCACACTTTCAACTCTACTTTAACTAGAAAAATAAAAAAGCGCAGAAGAGAAGAAAAGGCTGTTTCTACCACAGGCACATGTTGGAAACAGACGGTATGCTAGGAAAATGCGGATATAATGAATAATATAGGCAAAAGGAATATTTTTTTGGGATATTATTCTTATTATTAATTAATTACCAGTCAATTACTATAACGTGAGACAGTATTAAGTTTTATTATATGTATAATATTGTTTAATTTACAATCGATACAATTCTATAGATTTAGATTTGTTGATTTCTTTATATTATGATTTTTCGATATCTGTGAGTTGTAAGGTATACATTAAAATTGTTTTGTTTAAATTTGATATTTCTTTATTATTAATATATAAAAGTTAATTATTTTATGTCATTAATATGAACTCAATGACGAACCGTGAATGCAACAGGTAGAAAACCAGATACAAAAAGTGTTCACATGTATTCAAAGCTCGGCTTTCTTGTATAAGAGGTCGGCCTTTTTATGCATAATTACTGTATCATTCAGAATAATAAATTTAAGCTTGAAAGCAAATGTTATACCATTGTATACTACAAACATTTTTGATGATTTCATTTAGAAACTTTAAGGAAAAATGTCATGAAAAGTCGAGATTTTTCTAATTTTATTTCTTTAGCATATCCATTGCATATCTTTAGGGTAGGGAATAATTAAGATAAAAAAATTAGTTTTTATTGCAATTAGAAACCACAACCATTAATTAGAGTAATATTTTTATGATAATTTTTTTCTCTTTTTTAGATATTCTACTCATTTAAATAAATGTTCTTATCTAAATGTTATGGATTATAGGAACTATATGTTCTATAAAGCTTGTTATTCGGTTTTGTGTTACTTTTTTTTTTGAAAATATCCATTCTTTATTAATAATTTCATGGAGTATTTCTTACAATTTATTAATATAATCATTACCACGACTCCATTTTCTATGATATCATGTGGTATTAAATATAGTTGAAGTTGTGTACAAGTAAAAAAAAAAAGTTATTTATAATTTTATTTATTTGTTTTTTTTATTTAATTTCCTAAGAAAAGTTTATATGAATTAAAATATTGTGGTTGCAAATATTGAGGCTTATTGGGTGGAAAAAAAAAACCATAAACAAAAAAAGAGCAAGAAATTGAACTTTTTTTTCTAAGTAAACAAAATTATGGAAAAAGTATTTCTGTATTTAAAAATAAAAATTATTTTCATCTTATTTTTGCTCTTATTTAATGTTTGTTTTTTTGTAATAAACTCTGAAGTCTGGACAAAACATTAAGTCTTTATTTAATTTACTTTTATAATATAGGTAATAGTCAGATACATATTTAAATTTTAAAAATTTAAAGAAATATAAAGTACTTATTTTAATTAAGTTATAAAATATTAAAAAAAAAAATAACTTTTATTTAACTTTTCTGTCTAAGAACAGTGTTATAATTTGTATACTTTAAAAAAGACAATTTCAAGTTATTTAAGGGAAGCATCAAACAACTACCAGTGTTTAATTTCAAAATAATACAAACATCAAAAAAGTACACAAGACCGAATATTTATTATATAATAATTATAGAAGCAAATGAAGAAAATACAATCGAAACATAACCACCAGAATTGATTAGCCCATAATCTTATTTAAGAAAATGAAAAACTTATTATGCAAAAACGAAATCAAGATGAACCTAGGTTTAAGATTGTTAAAATTTTGTATTTGATTTACTATGTTATATATAGGATCAGAAACATGGACATTAAAACAGAGTGTCAAAAAAAATTAGAATCTTTCGAAATGTGGTTATACCCGAGAATTTTGAGTCAGAAAATCAAAATGAGCCGAAATAGAGCTTTAATAAAAACGATAAAATCAATAAAACTTAGAGCTTTAATAAAAACGATAAAAACAAGTATTTTCGGTATTAAATACAGAATTCTACAATTATTTGTGTAAAATCTAATAATAGAGGCAAAATGCAGAGATAAAAAGCAATGACAAAAAGTAGAGGCAGAAAAAGAAAATTTTAGTGGTCCAAACCTATAAGAATTGTAGAACATATCCAATATTATGGACAGAATATTCAAAAAGAAAATTACAAACTATGATAACCAACTTCCATAGTGGAAATGAACCAACAAGAAGAAGAAGAAACAAAGAATGATAATAAAGTAATGAATATATGTAAAATATTTGTTTTAAGTTTTTACTTAATTAAAGACGAAGAAGAAATACGAATGCCAATAAAGTTGTGATTAGATGTAAAATATATAATATTATAAAATTATTTTTTAGCAAATTATATGAAATAGATGATAAACTTAAAGAATTTTCTAAAAATATAACAATAAACATTTTCAAATATCAGCCTAAAGTTAATTATTTAAAATTTAGTCAGAATATAATAAATATGATTTATATATGTATGACTAATAATAAACCTTAATTCTTGTATAAAATAATAGATGGCGTAGAAATAAAAAGAAACGTCTTAGTCTTGTACAATAGCTACAGCCGAGTAATCAATGGCTTAGTGAAAAATTCGCCAAGTAATTTTTAGCCAAGTAATTAGTGAAAAATTACCCAAAAAAAAAACAGCCGAGTAATCAATGGCTTAGGGAAAAATTAATGATTCACGACACACTAAACTTAATCAAATATGAATAATAAATGACTTAATGGGTGCCCTATACTCTTTATTGGAGTGGCTAGGAAAAAAAAAATATATGTATGATACAAATCTCTGATGAATAAAGTAATTATATATATTTTTAAGTGGTTATTTATCAATAGACTCAGATTATAATTTAGAAGACTAAACTTGTATCTTCTTGAAAGATTAGAGATACTTGTTTACGAACTTTAGACCAAACTTTGTCTGTTATTGAGTAAGAAATTTTAATGAATTTAGAAGTTCACTATAATAGAAGAAATTGTATTAAAATTTATTAAATTTAAAGATAAAATGAAATATGTTGAAAAGTGATATGAATATTTTAATCTTAATAAAATTGAAGTGAGAATGAGTCAATTGTTAAAAATTACTGGATTCTTCATTTTAACTAAATTTTAATTAATAATTTCTTATCAAATGATTATAGACTCCATTCACAGAGATTTAAAATTTATTCAAAAAAAAATTTTTTTTGATTTTTTTTTTGTTTTTAAATTACTAAAATTTATTTTGTTTTTGTTATTATAAAGCTCTTTAATTTGAATGATGATGTCCTTCAAATGTTTAATTTAAAATAATAACAAAAATGAAGTGAGCAGAAAATTTGTTTTATTTTTTTGTTTTTGTGCTTTTTTGTGTTGTTTGAAGGGCTTGTCTTATTTCAATGTTAAATTTTTAATTTACTTAATTTCCGCTTTCGTTCTCGTTGTAAGTACTTTTTTTTTTGTTTTCTTTTTTTTTTTTAAATTTAATAGTAAAAAAATATTTTAATTTTCTTGTTTTTAGAACTAAAAAAGTACACTAAAAAAAAGGCTCTTCTTTTAATAAAGAGCCAAAGTAATTTAAAAGAAAAATTAATAAAATACCAGGAAAATCACCCCAGGGGTATTCTACGAAACAAAAAAAAAAAACAAAATAGATATATATATTATATATATATATTATATTATATTATAATATATATATATGTATATATTATATTCATTTAAATGAAGTTTGGGTAAGTATATTGTAATCAAATGGTTGTCTTTGGAGAATAGATTTTATCTTCGAAAATAATTTTTAATAATCATAAGATTTCAATATATGAAACAAATTTGTGGTTGGGGCTGGTTATAAAATCGGATTTCAAATAATTAATTAAAAAACATTTCATATTTTGTATATTATTTGTTTTCATTATTTGGGGTAAAGAAAAAAAAGCGCTTTCGTCTAAAATAATCATTCATTCGTCAGATTTATATTAAAAATTTATCTATTTAGGAAAATTGCTTAAGAAAATTAAGGAATTAGATAACATTATTATTTTGCTTGCCTTAAACTCTATGGAGTTTTTGTTTTTTATTTTATTTTCTGTTTATTTTCTTTTATAATTTTGTACTACTATTTTTATTTTATTTTATTTATTTTTTCTGTTCTTGGCATTTTATTGTTCGAATAAATTATTCATGTGATTTTTAGTATTAAGCTGAATTTGTGATTCTGTTGAATGACAGAACGAAACGGAAATTAAATATTAAAAATCGTAAAATTTTTTTTTTTATGGAGGCAAAATATGACAAAAAAGAGAAAAATTTATAAACATTAAAGAACAGTATAAGTTTATGCAAATTGTAGCAATCTTCAACAAAAAATAGAACGCAGAGATTCTAATTTTACTTTTATAAAATAACTTGAAAGGAGTTTTGTTAAAAATCGTTTATAATGAATCGTAGTAGTCAAATGCAAACTATCATCAATTTTTTTTCTAATCAGTTATAAACAGTTTTTTTTTTCAGAAACTAAATGGCATGAGTGTTATATTTTGATGATATTATAGATGATTTTAGTTTAAAGGTAATTAACTCAAATTTATTAAAGAACTTAAACTGTTCAAGTTAAATTGTCCATGAAAAAAAATTAAACAGGAAAAGAAATCAAGGATCATACTTTAAAAGTTTTATTAGAACAAAGAGGAAATTTTTTTTTTTTTTATTGATAAAAGCTGAGCTAACACGTCAGTAATCACTAGACTCTTTGGAAGCTAACAGGAGATAGTGATTTGTAGAAATAAACTATAAAATATTTATAAATAAACTATAAAGTGGAATCGAATTTAAGGAATTCTTAGACGCTGGTAGATGGTAATTGGCAAGAAAAAAAAAATATCAGAAGGATTATGAGATGCTCTGTCGGAAATAACAAGATATACTTTTAATAAAAGTTTATATTAAAGGAAGCTAATAATAATAGGAATTTAAGCTGAAATTATACTAAAAAGTATAAAATAATCATAAAAATAATTTCTTAAAAGGATTAGCGATTAAAAAGCGGATCTCAAAGGAGTACATCAATACCTATATTTGTTGTGAACTGCATACTAATTATTGTTATTATTATAAGTATCTTGTAAATTCTTTTAAAAAGGAATACTAATAAAATTATGTTTTAACAACAAAAATAATGATTCTGAAAAAAAATTTGTTTTGAATATTATTATAAATTTTTTAGAATAAGTGCAAGTAGCTATAGTTTTTATTATCTTGGCGATCATAATTCTTCATCTTATGTTTTATATATTTTTTATTACTGTTTTTTTTTTTTTTTGTTTCTTATTTTAAGTTTTTCACTTTGTTTTTATAGATGAAAAAATACAATTTTTTTTTGTTTTTTTTTATTTTCAGTTCGTTTTTATGAACATGACGTTTGACAAACTGAAAGAAAAGAAAATGAAAAAAAAAAAAGAAATTTTCCAAGAAAAAAATCTTTTTTGTCGGAAAATTATTATTGTTATTTTCGTTTTTATTTTATAGCATGCACATAATTCTATCAACAGTTTTTATATGTTTTATTTTCTTTAAGACCTCTTAAATTTATTTTTAGAATAATGAAATTAAAACAAAAAAAAAAAAAAAGAAACACATTAAAATAAATGGCAATGTAAAAACATAATAGAGGTTTATTTTTGTAAGTAATATTAATTGAATTTAATTCATGAGATGAAATGGGACAGTCTTCTAGGACCAGTTTGCTGTTTTTTTTTATATTTTTTTATAAAAGATAATATTTTTATGATTTTTTTTTTTAAAGAAAAATTTAATATAATAAAAAAAAAAACTAAAATATAATATTTTAATAGCTATAGGTACATATTTTATTTAATAGCCTGTGATATTATAATAGTTAATAGTAAAAATGATTTTAATAGACAAGTTTTTGGATTTTACAATTTATAGATACAATATTTTTTCTAAGAAGAAGAAATTTTAAGTTTAATTTTAAAAAAATTACAATTAATTACAAAAAAAAAAAGAAAAAACCCAAATCCTAATGCAAAATTTTATTAGATTTTTTAACTAGGGAAAAATTCATTCAAATCATTTTAAATTTAGCAACTCTTACAAAAATTCTAATTAAAATTTGTAAATAAAACTTTAATATTTAATGGACAGTAAAGTTCTTTATATTTAATGGACTAATTGAATTTTATTTTTCATAACAATTTCAAATTTATATAAATTATAGCAGTTTCCTGTAAGTAATTTTTTTGTTAATTATATTGATGGTCTTGCACATTATAAAACGAAGTTTCTAAAGATATTAAATAATGGATAGTGTATATAATCTAAGATTCGCAACATTATAATAGAAAAATTATAATTTTTACTTCAACAATACTATAAAACAAACTACAAACCAATAAATCTTTTGACCTAAATAAGAATGTAAGACTTACGATATATAAACGCTATACGTTGATACGTTGGCATCTACCGAAATAAGATTCGCGTCGTTTGTCAATTTCATATATGTTTTCAGAGAAAAATAAAATAGAATTTTTTATTCAATGTTTCAAGATATTATTTAACAAAATACAATATTAAATATCCAAAAATTTGAAAAATATGAATAAATACAAAAATGCAACAGCAAAAAATTAGAATTTTAGTGGTGTTGAAATAAAATGTTTTTGCATGAACACATTTTAATAGACGTTAATAGGTTAACTTACGTTGTACATTAACTTATTTAGGTCAGATAGTTTAACTATTACGAATAAGAAAAAGCTGAAATTTTGTTTTTTTTTTTTGCAATATGAATGTGACAACCAAATTACCTAACCTTTCCTTTCTAGGAGTGGCTGTAAATGTCGTAAGGGGGATTTTTTTTTACGATATGTATATTGGTTATTATATAACGTATTTTATCCGCTCTTATCCACTAGGCCACCGAAGATGCAGCTGGTATTAAATTTAGAACATTTCATAAACATTTTTCTATTTTTACATAGGCCGTATGGTAAATGATAAATTCTTACTCCAGAAAATGAAATTTTGATGTACCGCAGTAAAATTTTGTCATAACATGTGATGAATATTTTGATATAAAAATTGTAAATTATGATTAATAGATTTCATTTACTAATGTTTAACTATTGAGTAAAAGCTGACTATTAAAATTAATTAATTTTTTTTGTTTTAGTTTATTCTGCTGGCACATAATTGTGACAAGGAAATTACCCAGCCTTTCGAAACTAATTCTATTCGAACCCATACATCCTCGGTATTATTTACGATATTACCTACTAGACCATCTAAAGAACCAATAAAATTAACATCAGGTAAATAAAATAAAATATATATAGAGTACTATATATATACTTATATACTAAAGTATATGTAGATACTTTTTTAATATTCTGTTCATTTTAAAACAATTAATTTAAATTTTTGAAAAACTTGAATAATTCTGTCAAAATTTTGAATGTCAATATTTTTTTTATTTGGGACAGTAAATTTCTTTATTTTTTCGTCCTCTCAGTGTACATTTTTTCTAATTAATTTTACAGCAAGTAAAAAGTTACTGATTAGCACACGGCCATTATAATAAAAAAATTTATTATAAAATTTTGTTTTGCCTCGACATTTCCAATTAATTAAAGATTTTAACCAAATAATTTTTGAAAAAGTAGACAAGTAGGAGATTAGAACTTTTTTCTTTTTTTTTTTTATAATTACAAAAATCTGATTTTAATCTTTTTTATTAATAAAAAATCTCAATTAAATTTATTTTTTAAGAAAAATAAAAATTATTTACAACTTTTTTTCCTGTTGAAGAACACAATTAAAAGAAGAAAATTTTTAGTTAGGAAAGAAAAAAAAACAGGATGCACGTATAAGAATTTAAGAAAAAAACACATTCCAGAAAAACAAAAAAAAAATTAAGATTTATATTTTAAATAAAATAAACAGGAAAAAAGAAAAGAGAAAATGAAAATGAAAATAGAATAAAAGAAAAAATTTCAAACAAAAACTCTATTATAAAATATCATATCCTTTACAAGTTCCTTTACAACAATATTTTTTTATGTAAAGTACGTGTATTTGTTTGTAAAACTTATATATATATATATGTATAATGTAAAAATATATTTTGTTTAGTTTACTTTTATATGTTATATAATGTACCATATACCCTGCCTAGACAATAGACTCCCTACAGTTCTTGTTATTGTCTTCTTAAAACATGAAAAATACATTTTTTTTTGTGTTTAATATTTGATTGTGTTGTTTTCTTTTTTTTTTCTTTTGTTATACCGAAGTAAATTAAAAGATAAACAATTTTATCTCTTCCGATATGTAGAAATGTGTATATAAGTATATATGTATATATTAGAGATACTAAATGTATTTAGATGTTATGTACATCCGTACAATCAATTTGTGAGTTTAAAATGATGGGAAAAAAATAAAAAAAATCATAAAAAAAAAATATCGCGATTCAACTCTTTTTATACATGTACGAGCAAGGGTATAATGAATTTGCGATTACGTTTGTTACACTGTAAAGGAAACTAGATAGATATGGAAAAATATATATATTCTTGTTTCAGATTGAATTCTAAATCGAATTACCTATAAGTCCGTTTGTTCGGCCTATAACTGAAAATATAATAGAACTAATAGTATTTTGATATTTTTACCATTTCATTTTTATATAAATACTATGTAGTTTGGATTAAACGAACTTAACCCACAGATTCGAGTAGCTACTTATAGCTTGTACACTTTTTGACTGAAAATAATCTCTAATTTAACTAGGTATCTTTAAAAGGATTAAATTTTATGCTTAGTAATTAAGCAGTATTTTGTTTGTTTAGCGTAACAGTTTAGTGTAGCTGTCATACAATTTTGAAATTAATATAGTAATATCTTGTCCTCATTGCTTGGCATTTGAAATTTTGTAAAAGATGTTCAAGTTATATGATAATATAAAACTGCTGTAAAATATGGTTTTTTTAGCATATCGGTTTTGAGTAGCCGTCATACAACTCCGAAATATATATAAATTATTTATTTCGGCTTAGATGATTATTTAACAAAACAGCATATATTATACAGCATATGTTTATAAACATATACATTATGCATATGTTTCTGGTATCCTAGAGTTGACAAAATGAACTATACAATATTCTAAGTTTTTTATTGCAAATGTGTGTCTATCTGTGAGGATTTTGGTTTTTTTTCGTTGTTTTTTTTTGGGGTGTTCTAGAGATAAAACTAAATTTTCTACAAATATTTCAGACATGTAAACAAACAACATTTACACCTAAAATTTTTCATGGTTTTAAAAAAATCGTTTGGTCTTTTTCTATTTTCGTCATGTTTAAGTGTGTTTGGTTTATTATTGCAATTATTAAAACAACATCAACATTTTTTGTTTTTAACATCCTTACTGATTTTTTATCTAATTTCTTTTGCAAAATGTGTTTATCCCAAAGTAAATATAGACTTTAATACTACTGGTCTCTTGGTATTCTTTGTTTTGAAAAAAGGAAGTTGTTTCAGTTGATTAGTTTAAATCAAATACAATCAAAGATAGTTTAAATGTAATCAATAATAGCCTTCTTATATAATTTTTAAAGGTGTAGGATAACAACATTTTATCGCCATATATTTTTTTATTTTTAATATTTCAATAAGTTTACTAAAGTTTTTGATTAAATGAAATAAAATTTAGTTATACTAACTAATCCATTTTGGTTAAATTGAGAAGTTAAAGAACGTAACATATCCTACATACAATAAAAAATTGAATGTATCATGAATAAGACAAATATTTGGGAATCCATCTCCATGCTTTCAAGTAGAATCAATAAGTTACGTGACATATTGATATATAGAAGAAAATTTAAGGAATGACTGTTACAAAAACTGAATGAATGACTGTTACGAAACAAAATGAATCAAAATTAAATAACATATGAGTAATCGAGAAATAGAAAAATTAAGAGTTAAAGGGGAAGTTAAATGAAAGTAATATAATTTATAAGAAACACTCATAATGTTTAAATTTAACTAATAAATTTTAAATTAACACTATTAAGTACAAATAACCTTTACTAATTTTGTGTTCACTTTTTTATTACGTTTTATATCTTTTCCTTCCTATTTTTACTTTTTTTATAATATTTGATCAAAATTAATTAATATATTTGATTATAATTGATTAATATCAATTGAGTGTTTTTTTAAGAGTGAAATTTTATGAGGAGTGGCTTTTTTTTTTCGTTATTAATTATTGTATTTCAACATTCTTAAACTGAAAAAAAAACTTAATTCTAATTTACAAAAGGTTTAAACTATATATATAAGAACATTAAAACTGAAATGACCATAGCCGAAGCTGTCGGGTCTAATAATTTCTAAAATTTTTTTAAATAATCAAATTGAATTGGTGTATACAGTTATATAATTATTTAAATAACTTTTTTTTTTTCCTTTGTGGGCATCCACTAAGTCATTTATTATTCATATTTGACTAAGCTTCAGTTTCGTGAATCATTAATTTCACTAAGCCGTTGATTACTCGGCTGTAGTTATTGTACAAGACTAACACATTTCTTTTTTATTTCTGCGCCATCTATTTTCTTATACAAGAATTATGATTTATTACTATTTTATTATATTACCTATTACAAATGAAATTAATTATAATTTATAGAACATATATACATACTTTATTTTTTTAATATAATTATATTCTCCTAATTATATATTATAAGAAAAATATTATTTATTATTAATCTATATGACCCAGCCGGGGTCTTAACAACTACACCATTGGCTGGATATTTAAATAACATATCTTTCCTTTATTTTTTTTTTTTTTACTTCATTCTTACAAAAAATGTTATAATTTTTACATTTGGTTTTGAATTACAGTTTATTTGGAAAGTTATTAGTCTGTTAGGTTTGTTATAGATTCTTTAATTTTAAATTTAAAAGTATGTATATTATCAATATTTTTTAACTCTACGGGTAGCTCATTAAAGGTTTTTAAGCATTTATACAAGCAATATTTATTTTAATTACAAGTTCTGAAGAGACTTAAGTAAAAATTCGATTTATTCCTTGTGTTGTATGGATGTATGTCTAAAGTTGTATCTATTTATGTCTATTTATTATTTTAAAGGCTATACTATATGCAATTCATATATACATATATTATTAAATCTTATATATCTTGCACTATACAGATTAATAGTTGGAAATCTGATATGATTTTTATGTATTGTTTTAATTACTTTGTTATGTAGAATGTTTATATTATTTAGGTTAACATGGGAAGAAGAGGCCCAGATAGGATTTAAGTAGCTGAAGTGACTAAGAATATAATAGCAAATGAAATATAAAGTGTTGTGATTTAAGTATGATCGTAATCTTCGTAATATAAAGATGTACGGGCTAATTTGTTTTGCTATGTGGTCAGTATGATGGTCCCATTTAAAATTACTGTCAACAACTAAACCTAGGTAACTGTAGGTTTTGACAACTTCTAGCGTATTATCTTTAAACTGGAACACACTGCTTTGAAAAACTTTATTTTCAAAAAGCATTATTTTGGTTTTTTTAATATTTAATTTTAGCTTATGTTTTTTTAGCCATTCTTCGATTACTATAGCATTACGATAGCATTTTTGATTCTTAATTCGCTCACATCGGAGTATTTTAATACCTTATCATTCGCGTAGATCTGAATTGATCCCTTTAAGTTTAAATGTGCTATATCATTAATGCAAATTTTAAATAGATTGGGTCCAAACCCTGTAGTACACCATATACAACTTTGGAGCCCTTATTGACTTATTTATTTTCACCATTTGGTCTCTGTGGTTTATGATTTAAAAAATTCGATTTGGTTTTCCAAGAGATTGAGTTTAGAAAGTTTGTGTTAAAATGTCATGATTGACACAGTCAAAAGCTTTCTATTGGTCCAGGGAAACACATCCAACATAATTTGCCTTATAAATATTTAACGAGATGAAATGCGTAAGATTTAGACAAGCAACTGTAGTGTTGGAATTTTGTTCGAAACCGTATTGCTCTAAGTATTTTGTTATCTGTAATAAATTTGCTTAGTCAATTTTTAATAATGGTTTCAAATATCTTTGTGAAGCTATTAAAAACCGAGATTGGGCGGTAGTTAGAAATTAATGTCTTAATTTCTAATGTTTCAATGTTTTTGAAAATGAGCGTTATTATGGCAGTTTTTAGTGACTGTGGAAATGTTCAATTTTCAAATGAGATAAATCATAAATTTGACAAGAATTGGGACTAATTGCGCTGCATATTTTTTTATAAATTTAGCAGATATATGGTCATGTCCTGTAGCAGTTGCTAATTTAATTTTGTTTAACGTTTGCTTGACTACTTCCGGGTTTGTAGAAGTCAAGGCAAATTCATATTCGATATTAGGCGTGAACTGGTTCATATACGTATAATCCATTTCTTCATTTGATATGTTTAATTCCTTTCTAACATTCGCAAAATAGTTATTGAAATGTTTGCAATTTCTTCTTCACGATATATTTCCTTACCGGTGACTTCGAGCATTTTAATTGGGTTTTCATTTACTGAGGAGCTTTTGTTGAACATTATCTTTTTGCAGATATTCCACAGATTTTTGGAATTAGATGGATCCTGTGAAATTAAATCTGAGTAGTATTTTTGCTTATCTTGTTGAATCATTACTTTAACTTTGTTTCTGTAGTGAATATATAGGTCCCTTACATAACGATTATCTATGTATTTTTTTTGGTATTTATAAAAAGAATCCCTAATTTTTACAAATTTTATGATCTCTTCATTGATTCAATCTTTTTTTCCTTTTCTTTGGTGAATTATAGGAATAGTTATGGTGTTTTTTTCAATAAAATTACGTAGTTCGGAAGTAAATTCGTTGAAGTCTGTTATGCAGTTGAACTTGTTCCAAAAAACATCATTATTAATTGATTCATAGTTTAAGATGTTTTTAGAGCATTTGGTATTTTCCAGATACGGATTTGTATTTACGCTTATAATTGCTTATGCTATAGTATTTTTAATGTTGTAAATTAACATAAGATATAATAATAAAGGGTAACACAGAAAGTAAAAAAAAACTAAAAAATTAAAAAAAAACTAGAAAAAAATTAAATTGTTGACTCTGTCATAAATATCGTGAAGAAGCAATCCGTTAAAATTTTTGCTCCCTATTGTAAGCAAATCAGATAAATTTTATTATTTACTTTATTTTTTTATTAATTAAAAAAATTAAATATTATGTTGCAACAATAATAGCGAGGAAACGAAAAATGTTCATAGGTGTAGATCGATCCGTAAACACATTTTTATATTTTTCCTGCACAAATAGGATAATTTAAAAAAAAAGAAGATATTCGATCTATACCATAGTCCAAGATTGTATCATTGAATAAATCATATTCTATATGAAACATTAAAAATTTTAGAATTGTGGCATATATTTTGTATACATATTTCTATGTATAATAAACTATGTTATTATATAGATAAATATATAAGGAGTATTTTTTCCTCCTTTTCTTATTTCGTGTATAGATTTTTCCCTATCAGATTTTTGATTAATCTTTTTTTTTTGCTTGTTTTTCGTTTTTGTTTTTGTTAATGATGATGATGATGATCATCATATTCTTCTTAAATTCTCAATAGGATTAAAATATGAAAGATGTCAACAACAAAAAAGAAAAAAACAAAAACACAAAAAAAAAAAATAAAATTAAAAAAATATTCCCTGAGCGAAAAAGAAAAATATGATTTAAAAAAAAAAAAAATTTATGTTACATAGTGAAATTGAAACCAATAATGAAAACGAGTTGAATTTTTTGATAAATTTAAAATGAGTTGAAAATAAGGATGGCGTGGGGTAAAATAAAAAAAAACAAAAAAAAAAAAAAACTTAAATGATGACAATGTTAAATTAAAATCGTGGTTTTGTTTTTGTTTTTGTTTCGGATCAGAAGGTTTTTAAAATTGCTTTTACTAAAGTTAAATAAAAAAAAAAAAAAATTAAAAACAAAACAAAAAACAACATTTACCAAAAGAAGAATTTTTTTTTTGTCAGTTTTATGCTTAGTTTTTTTTTTTTTTTTGATTATTTTGGTTCCTTTAAAATTAAAGTTATTTATTTTTGTATTTTTTTTTTTAGTAAAATTATAAAATCTGAACTAATACTTTTTTTTTTTTTAAAATTTAATTATTTTTCATATATAAAACGTTTTTAAGTCTAGTTTTTTTATGAAATAAGTATTATTAAGTATTGGTTAAGGAGTTCATACATTTAAGAGCAAAAAATATTAATAGTCCTTTTTAAAATATAAACAGAGAACTTTTGTAATTCTTAAAGAAGAACAACAAAATTTTTAGGACTCAGGTGATATACGAATTTTGAACTTTTTCATAAAAGTGGAAGCAATTTAAATTAAGAAGTTTATATTTTTTTGCTTAATAGTATTAGTTATAAGTAGGAGTTGTATCGCTTCTGCAAAGAAGATATAAAATAATCTAGTACTCAATATTATTTCGAATAAAGTAACTACCATTAATTCGAAATAACCATTTGTTTCAGGGTTTTGTTTTAAATGTTATTTGAAATTTTGATTACTACTATTATTTTGTGTTTTTATATACATACAACTTATATTATATATAACATAGCATTATATATATATATTGACGAGGGTTTCCTAATCATATAAATTAGAAAAACACTATATTGTAAATTATAAAATCACGAAACAAGATAGATTAGTCACACATCAATTTTGTGGAGAATATTAAATGGTGTACCGAAGCAGACTACACTATGAAGCAATATAAAAAATTTTTTTTTTTTCAAAATTACAAGTAATATTTTTAGTGACAGGTTAAAGAAATTTGTAAATTTTACAAATAAAAAAAAAAAAATCAAATCAAAATATTGAGTATTAGCAACTGAATTAAGTCTGTTTTAAAATTTGTACTACATCCATCTTGTGTTAATTTCTTTTTGTTTTAATGTTGTAAATTTATAAATTTGTTTATATTTGTATGTATATATATTTACAATAATGAAATGTTGTTTTGAATGTCAAACAAAAGTTGAAGGATATTTGGTTTACTTATTTTGAATAATTTTTTTTTTTAAATTTTTTTCTTTTATTTTATGTTTAATTTTTTTTTTTTATTGCTTGAGTTCTCTTTGATTCCGTATAGAATTTTCCTTAATTTGGAATATAACTGTTTTTCTTTTTTTACTTTTCCGTTTTTTATTTTTTGGTGTGTTTTTTTTTTTTTGTTATTAAGTAAAAATATTGAATTGAAGTTCTAAAGATGAATTTTTCTTTCAAGAGAACAAAATGCAACATTTTAAAGGAAGAAAAAAAAAAAAAAAAACAACAAACAGAAAAACAACAGTAAAAACAGCAAGTTTCTTTTTTTTTTTTTTTAATTTTAAAAAGTGAAATTTTTTGTGAAATTTTTTCATTTTTTTTTATTCGGATTTATTTTCACGATTTACTTAAGATTTTCAGATATAAAATCATTTTAAGTTCATTCAGATCAGTTAACGTTGACTTAAGGTTTTTACTGTTGCTGCTACTAAAAGTTGTTGAAAATGTTCATGTTTTTTTGCTTCGTTTAATAAAGTATACAACAATATTTTTTTTTCTGTTTCAAAAAATGTAGGCCATTATGAAAATGTTGTACAAATTAAAAATCTTGTTATTTTTTGAGGTAAAGATAAATAAAATTTTGTTGTATTATATGTATGTCAAAGCTCAAAAAGAATTTATAAAAAAAAAAAAAAAAAAAAACACAGAAACGAATAAAAATATAAATTTTAAGTTTGTCTCTTTGCAAAAAAAAAAATATTAAAATAATCACAGTAAAAATAAGAAAAAAAAAGCAAAAATAAATAATTTTTGATATGAATTGGTTTTCGAAGAGTAAATAAAGGTGTGGGTACTTATTAAGTAAATATTGAGAGAAAAAATGAAAAATTAAAAAAAAAAAAAGGAAAAGTTTAATGTATTTGAATTGTTTTGTAATGGGAAATGAATTGATTAAAATATAAGAAAATGAAAATATATTAAATAAATAAAAAATATCAACAAAAACAAAAAAATATTGTGTAATTTATGAAAAAACAAAAATTAAACTTTTATTACTGATAAAATTAAAATTGCATTTGTTAATTCTTCTTTTAAATCAAATTTTTAAATTTTTTTTTTCCTTTTTTATATTTTCAAATTTAAAGAATTCTATTAAGAATGATATGATTTTCTAAATAGAGTAAAATTTTCAAAATAATATTATGTCAATTTAAATCAAATTCAATTGTAAATTATAATAATTATTAAATGCAAAGAGTAATAAGTAATGTTGATCACCTAATAAAAAGGTTTTTAAATGTAAACATTTTAAAAATGTTTGTTTTCAATCCATATATCATAAAGTTTATAGATAAAAATTTTTGTTTTATTATCTGTAAAACAAAAATTAAAATTTTGATTAATATTTTTTACTGCGGTAATCAAAAGAAAATTTAACATTCAATATAAATTCATCCTATAAATATGCAACGTTTTTAGCTATAAAAAAAATTCACGTTTACTTTTTTTAATTTGTGTATGTATTTTATTATTTCCGGTTTTATTTGTTCTGAGAATTTATTTTGTTTTTTTTTTTATATTATTTGTTATTTAATGCCTTGTTTAGTATATAAATTTATCAACTTCCGAACTTTAATAGTTTCGTATTACATTGCTTGTTAATAAAAATTAACCTTTAAATTAATGAAAAAATGACAGAATATAAACTTTCTGAGGTATATTATCAAATATATTTATACATATATATATTATTATATATATATATATATTGTGTAATATATAAGTGTGTAGAATATGTTTATCCAACAATAAAGAATATTTAATATATAAATAAATAACTTAGTAAAAAATAAAAGTAGTAAAAAATATCTTTTCTTTTCCTCCATTAATTTAGTGGTGCCAGACTAATAAAAGTTTTTGTAAATAATGTTCCTGCTACAAAACAAAAAAAAGAAAAATAACAACAAAAAATTAATAAAAACAACTTTTGGAAAAGATCTGTAATTTATTTTGTAGCTTTTTTTTTTATTCTTGTTTTGCATTTCTTTTTTTTTTTGTATTTTAAAAAATTGATTTTTTATTGCTTTCATTTCCAATATAAATTTATATTGATAACAGCTTTGTATTATATATTTATTAAGAAAAAAATATATAGGTAGTATATAATAATATATACATATATATAATATATATATATGTATATATATAGATCAATACATTTACGTAATGGAGTGATTTTTTGTTGTATTGAAAAGGCATAAAAAAAAATCTTTTAAAAATTATCAGCCTAGCAAAATTATATACCAGGTTAAAAATTAGAATTACCATACTGATAAAAAATAAAAGAAGAATATATTATGCAAAACTGAGGTTTTTTCAAGTTAATAATTCTATCTATTTTATTTTAATATAAAATTTAAAAAATAAATTTCGACGGTTTTCTTTAAAGGGTAAATATATTCAAAAAATTTCGAGATTGTTATTAGATTACTTAATCACTTTAAAAATATAACATATGTTATTAATGCCTTTCAGTTTTTAATTTGAAGAAAAAGCTAATTTTATTATTTGGTTAAATTTATTTTCTTACTTTATAATTAATAAAGTATCAATATTTTTCGGATCCTTTTCTTTTTGGAATATGGTCATAGTAAATCATTATAACTACTTTAAATTATTTTACTATTTCATAATCTTAATCTAATTATTATAATTATTGTGTATTTTGTTATCATTATCTGTATATATTATTATAAAGTATTGTCTTATTTGGTGTAGGTGTCTGATACTTGGTTTATCATATTTATGATTTACTGCTCGTTTCACGACTTTAAGGTAGTAGACGGTAATTTTGTGTTGCTAATGTGTCTAATTGATAACGTATTCAAATAGAAACCATATGTTGGTGAATCCTTCATTCCAAAGAGAGAACTTCGTACGCGCAGATTGTGTTCCAATCTTATTCTTGATAATTTGATTTCTAAAGAGCTAAAAAGATTCATAATTGTTTCTGTATTCAAAAGTCAGTCAAATAGGTTTTAAAGAAGGGTGTACTTTTGAGGAAAGACTGTTTCATATATTTATTTTAATTCTGTTACTGTATTCTATTATTGTTTGTTTGTTTTAATTTCTGCATATGGTTTCTCAATCTCAGGTAATCGCTGTTTTTTTTTGTGCAATTAAAGGTTATTTTCTATTTCGATTATTTATTTCAATTTTCAATTCAATTTATTTAACTAAATATTTACATTACAAGTATAATTTTCTTATATCTAATACAGAGTTCAGACTTTTATCTTAATGTTCATATAACTGAAATTTCAAATGAGAGAAAAAACTAAAATAAACAATTATATAATTTTAAATAACTTGTGGAAAATTATGAAAACCTCACTTTTGATTATTTAACGATTATTAAATTGTAAAATATTCTTGGAATTAAAATTTTAAAATTAATGCTTAAAATTTTCCATTATAATTGGAGGATATGGCCAGTCAGTATGACACATCATTCTAAAATTATTTTTATAAAGTCGGCCACATCACTTACTGTTTCAGTAAAGCACAATAACAACAACTATACTATAATAAATGCTATATAAAGTGTTAAAATAAATTACAGATCTCAGAAAAGCGAAATAAATTGAGAGAAATATTTTTAAGAAAAAATATAATAAAAAAAAGAAGTAAATTATAAAAAAAATTATGGTAGGGAATAAAAATGCTAAAAATTGATGCATTGTTTTATTATTATATAGATATACTAAAATGTTCTCGCGAAATTATGTTTAATACCTATAATAATATATATATGTATTTTTAAAATTTTTGTCTTTGGAAAGGATATTTTCATTATTATTATTAGCATTAAAAGAATAATTCTTTTTATTTTTAGCTTGGAAAAAAGAAAAAATTAAATAAAAACGAAGGAAAAATTAAAAATTATGAAATTTATTTATATTAATTTTATATTGTTTCAATCTAGGTATTACCAGCTATTATCGATTTATTAAAAGTCTTTATATTTTGTGATAAAATTAATTTTTTTTCGTTTGATTATTTTTAAAAAAATAATTAATTTTTTTTAGTTAAATATTTATTTATTTTTTTTAAATATCAGAAAATAATAAGTATAATATAATTTTTAATAATTTACGAAAAATTATTTCCAACGACATAATCATATTAATATTTATTTCATTGTTGTATGGTTGTGTGCAAAAATATAAATACTTTTATTAATATTCTTTTAGTATCTTTTTTATTTAAATACGAGGAAGAGTGCAGTAGAGTAGACTGTGTCAACTCTGGGATACCCTTATGAACAATACATTCTGTTTCTATAAAACTTGATCATCTTTTAAAAAATTTCAGATGTTTTAGTACGGATATTAACTACTGAGATATATTTATGTAAATTGTGGAGCTGTATGACAGCTACCCGACTCTATTGCACCAGCACAACTAACTTTTACAGAAGTTATTAATCTAAAACTTGATAATCTTTCAATGATTTTAGACACTTAGCTTCATAAAGTTCCAAGTTCCAAGGGGTGCAAGCGGCCTGAACCTACTACTCTAGTCCAGCCAAATTTTACAGAAGATGGTACCATGCATTTTGACATCTTTTTACAAAATTTCAGATATCCAACTTCAATTGACACTCAGTTATTTTCATTTGAAAAGAGAAGTTATATGGCAGCTATACGAACCTGTTGCACCAGCACAAATAAATTTTACAAAAGTTGTTGACCTGTAACTCGACATCATTTTGCAAAATTGGAGATACCTAGCTTCAATATATACTGAGTTATTTGCATATAAAGAAAGAAGTTGTATGGCAGCCACTCGAACGCGGCGGCCGAAAATGCTGGCTTTAAATAGCGAAAATAACAATTTTACAAAAGTGATGTTTTTTAGCCTAATAGCTCCTTTTTTGAGTTATCATGCGGACAGGCGGACGGATGTACATGGCTTAATCGACTTAATTCGATTCTGAGCCGATCCATACCTTTGACAGTATATCTAGCTCGACTCTTTTAAAGTGTCACAAACGTAATGGCAACTTTATTATACCCTTGAACATAGTTCATATGGGTATAAAAATATATTTTTTATGAACTTTTATAAATAAAAAAACCAGGAAGAATACGATTGCCTTTGTCAACTTTTAGATACCCGTACGAACCGTTAGTATGTTCATAGCCTGTCACTCTACTTATAATATTAATTTTTTTAATTTTTTAGTATTTTAAAATAATTTGGGTGAATTTTATAATTTTTAGAACTATGGGTTGTACATATATTCAAACTATATGTTTATACATTCTTCAAAAGCAGATTCTAACCTTCCACTTAACGATTATCAATCCAAAAGTTTTCCAAATATGCTATAGTACGATTTAATACCAAGCGGCAAATGTATAATAATTTATACTACATATATGTATCATTCATTCATCAGTGACATATACGATATGTAAATTAAAATGAGTTATATAAGTATGTACACTAATATCATATAAATATAAATTCTTCAAGCAACCGTTATATTTTTTATTTATTTAATTTTTTTTATGCTTCGCATCATTCTCAACAATTTCAAATTATCGAGTAAAAATAAATTGAAAAAAATCGTTAAAAAAAAAATTTAGAAAATGAAGTCACACTTTCGTCAATTTTAAGGTAATAGAATTAAAAATATAATGTTGGAGCATTAATTTTTGTATATTACTTCGAAACATTTTGGACAGGTGCTCAAGTTACAGGTGTTTAAAGATAAAGAATTTTTAAGTTTTTTACTCCATACAGCTCCGAAACGAGGGGGATACAAAAATATTTTCTGAAATGACTCACACAAAGACCTAAATTCTCTCAAAATTTGAAGTTTCTTACTTAAACTATTTGGAAGATAGAAGGAATCAAGAATTTTGCAAAATTTGAATTTCGCATAACGGTAAACTAAGACACCGTATGCCACAAGTATATTTATTTATTTATATTAATATTACATACATAAATGTAATGCAATATTATTGAAGCATCGGCTACCAAGGCCATTATAGGTTTTTTATACTATTATTAAATTATATACTAATATTATTTATTTTGTTTATTTATATACTATATATTTACATTATATTTGTCGTAAGGGGGTATGTAAAGAAAAAAACACTTACGACCTGTGCAGGGATCAAACACACACTCCTTCGGTAAATACGCCACACGCCTACCCACTAGGCTACCGAAGCGCCCACGAGTATATATTTATGGTATATGTGCTTATAAAGCTAATAAAAGCAATAATCGTTTGGCATTTTCAAATTGAAGATATACTTTATACAACTTGTGTTATAACAATTTAAATATAGAGCTTTTTCGAACTTTGGGGAGCTGTAGCTCCGTAACAGGTAGGGCTACAGAAAAAAGTTGTTAGTAATAAAATTAATATTTTTATGATTTCTATCAGCAGTTAAAATTTCATGGCTCCATTTAAAAAAACATGTGGAGATTTTAGTTTTTCGAGAGCTACCTGAAGTTTTAGTCGGAAGTCAATCTTTCTTAGTTTTTAAGTTATCTTGCTGACGGAGAGACGGACGGCCAAAGCTTAATCGATTTAGAAGGTTTGAAAAATTTTTTTTTTTTTTTTATTCTTTATTTAGATCTTATAAATATAACTTACAAAAAAAAATTTAAAAATATCAGTTTACTTCTTTCTTTTATAATTAATTTTAAGATGGCATGATTTCTTATTTTATTAATTTTAGGTTTTATATTTCAGTATTACATTAAATCTTTGAATGTTCCACGGTATTTTACAACCTCATATTTATTATTTTTTGGTAAAAATTTCAATTTATTTCTATTGAGTTTTTAAAAATCCAAATTTATTTCTATTGAGTTTTAAAATAAAAACTTAACCTATCTTAACCTATCTTCACATATCTTAACCTATCTTAACCTATATATCTAATCTAATTTACCCTATGCTATCCTACTTATCCTAAATAATTAAAAATAATTTTAATCTTCTATGTAAGTGTTTTCTAACCACCAATAATTTCTACTAATGTTTTTGTCCCTTTCTGGTATATGTCTTTCAAATTTCAACATCGAATAATCTACTTTTTGCGGAATATAGTCAATGATCTTGCACGTGGCCCGCCTATTATATTGAAATAATAAAGGGACATGGTTTTGATCTTGAATGTAACCATTTGAATCTAGGTATATAAAGAATTCCGGTGCTATGATTCCTGTATTCATGCTGAATCTTATATACTCATAATTGTGGAACTAAAAACTAAGTCGGAAGTCAACCTTTCTGAGTTTTTAAGTTATCTTGCTGACGGAGAGACGGACGGCCAAAGCTTAATCGACTTAGAAGGTTTGAAAAATGAGATAAGAATAAAATTTCAAATTTGAAATTGATTGCATACTTATAGGCGTTTAAGTTTCATTTGTGTTTTCCACGACAAAAAAAAAACGAAATTTTATCAAAAAGGTAAATAATATTAAATATAATAATAATACTTCTAAAAATTTTCTATTTTGCTGATAGATACTTGAAAAACGGAAAAGTAGGTATCAAATTTGAAATTAAATAGAATTAAGTTTTTTTTTTTGATTTCTATAAAAAATTTTGAAGAAATTATTTATTTCATTTTTTATTTTTTTTATTTTATTAAATTTATCCCTAGTATTATTATAGCAAGTGAATATTTTGAGAATAGTAGATGAATGGTACTTTTAGATGGGTATTGAATTAAATAAAAAACGAAAATAATAATAATAATCATAATAATAATAAATTAATATGATGTCGTTGATGTAATTTTTTATTTTTCTTATTTTTTATTTTTTCCCAATTTAATAAAAAAAAAAAATTAATAAATATAACTTTGTGTGTGTACGTATGTAATTTAATATCAAATGAGTGATATATTTTTAGATAAAAATTATTTTCTTTTTGATTTTCTTTAAAGAAAAGGAAAAAAAGAATTTGTTTCCCATTATTCCTCCTCCCCTCCATTATCCAAATATTCATATTATAACTTCAAAAATAAAAAAAAATAATAAGGAGAAATAGAAAAAAAAGGGAAATAAAATAATGAAATCAAATTATTTTAGATATTTTTTTTGAATATACATACGTATCATTTTAATATATTAACGCATATAGGTACTACTTAAATTACAAAAATTTCACTTTTTGACTATATACACTTTTAGACAGACTGTCTCAAAAATATGTGCATTAACAAGTTTAAATAATAATAAAGGCTTAATATTTAAAGCTTGTTGTAGTAATTTGGTACTTTCGAATCACAGTAGGTTTTAAATGTTTAAATTAAAGAGTTTTTAGAATAGTTAAATAAAATGAATATTATAGAAGCTTATTAAACAGTTCGGCATCATGATTGGTGACCGTTGAAATAATACAGAAATTCGATAACTTATAAATCACTTACTTTTCATAATTCATATTAAATTAAGAATTTAGAAAGAGTATAGTTCTAATTAAGATGTATTTTTAATATTACACACTTCATTGACAGGATAATTTTAACAATCGATACGTATTCTTGTTTTTAAATAACATTTTCTTTATTTGACATTTTTAAAATGTCGTTATTTAATAATTAATTTTTGTTTATAACTGACATTGACAGTAAACTTATGACGTATGATTAATTTATTTATAGAGCACTCTGTATTTGACATTTAATGTATGTATTATATGTGGGTGTAGGTGCATGCTTATTAATATTATATTTTATGTATAAGTGATTTGTAATGAAAATCTATATAAAAGAGAACAGATATAATTGATTTCTAATCAAATTTCAATATTGGAAAATTATGTTTTTTTTTTTTTTGATATTTTAATATTTTATAATACGTCATGACTTTTAACAAGTTATTTTAAAGATAGGAAATTTAAAGGTGAATTTTAATAGAAGAGGCGTTTTTTTTTTCTATAAATAATTTTTCTTAAAGGTTAAATTTTTTTTTTTTGAAATGTCTTTCAAATCTATTATACGTTATTATTTGAACCTTTTAATAATAATTAACGTTTTGATAAATTTTTTTTAGAATTTTTATTTGTCAAGGGACAAAATAAAAAATGAGAAAGAAAAGTATTTACGTTTATGCAAAACAAAAATGAACGACTATCTCTTGGGTCTCTTCGACTATCAATGGTCCATTAATTCGCACAGGATTGAAAAAGTTTAAATTGAAAGCAAGTTGAGGAAAATTGTTATTTTAGGAAGCAATTGAAAATTTGTTTTATGATACAAGAATGATGTGTTTAAAATAAAATTTTTTTTTTTTTTGCGAAGATAGGTGGGAATCGTCGAAACACAATTGAGAAGTGGTAGAAAAATCAGTCTTCTATGAGTATGTGGGACTTTAACCCATTAAACATCAATTCTCTTTTTTGACAAAATCTTTAACATTCATATACTCCCTGATCAAATACATCTTTTTTCCGTTTGGTAACCAAATGCGAGACTAAGTTCGTACTAAAAGTGTTTTCACTTTAAACTTTAAACAGCTTTAATTTCTTAAACATTAATAAGCCAATTAGTATTTTATTATTAAAAACTAAATAATGAGGTTAATAATATCTGTAATATAAGAAATTTTAAAAAAATTTGAATTAGATTGGATTTAATTAATGGATTTCTTAGATTTGTAAATATTATAAATTTCTTAGAAAACATCAAAAGTAATGTTTTTATATTTGACTTTGCAAAATTGATATTTTCATTTTTAATAAATCTAAAAATAAATAATTTCCACCGTTATTTTATTATGTTTTCACCTATTTTATATATATGGGTATTTTTAGAAAAACTTTAGATCAAATGTCAATTATTTTGAAATTAGATTCTGATAAAGGTAACTAAAGTTACTATAGGTTGCTAAAGATTATGAAAAAATAAAAAACTAAAATACATGAGATAATACTTATGCTAAATTTATTAAAATTGATATTCTTTGACTTTTGTTTTGCATCTCAAAATGGGTCGTTTTTCGAACCTCATTTCTATTTCAATATTTTCTTCTTTTCTTGTTCTCATACCTTATGGTTTAAAAAGAAGATAATGTTTAATGTATTAAATCCTCAAATTATATTAGAAGACTTCATTTCATCTTCTCATATTTTACCTATATAATATCATCTAAAAAGGAGATGGTATTTAATGTATTACATGTCAAATTATATTAAAAGATCCGTATATGCTCAAGTGAATTCATGGAATAATTAGACAATATTATTGGACAATAATTTTTTTAGCAATAATTAGAATATTTTTAATTTAAGGTTTCACTATTTCGAAGGTATTTATTTTTATTTATAATGCTTCACATAGTAAAATAAAAATGTTTAACGAAAAAATCAAATCAATATTAACTATAAAGCTAACTACACACCTAAGATTAAAACTGTTAGAATTGAAAGAAAAATTTCGGCAGAGCGATCTATTTATGTTGTTTAACGAACACTAAACACTATTGTAAAGTTTTATATTGACTCTACAAGAGATTTTTTGTTAGACATTTCTCTATGATTTAAACACTTTCTAAAACTCATTACAACTGTCTTCCATGAATTTTGAAATTATCGGCAGTTTTGGATGACTTATTTTATTATACAGGGTGTCCAAGTATTGAACAAAAATTTTTATTGTATAAAATTAGATAAGAATTTATATTTACTAAAGAGTATTATTGCAAACCGTATTGAATAGAAAAATATGATTGAATCATTCTGTTTCACGAGTAATTAAAGAAGTTATTTATGCTAGTAGAAATCTTAAACTTTAATGATATTTTTCCTACTAAAGCTGTACAGTTTCAAGTTTAATATTATTCATTCGTAAAAATCATTACCCTGAACTATTATTGTTTTTCTATATTTCAAGATCCGTAGATTATCCGTAGATTTTGTATTTTTATTTTATCATAAAAATAAAATCAACAAAAAAAAAAAAAAAAAAAAATAGATAAAAATAGAAAATATAACGAAAAGTAACGGGTTGTAATAGAAAATAATAAGGATACACAAGAAAATAAATAGTGTAATTTTATGTTAGTACAACTACTATTACTACTATCCGTTATTCTTTTTTTATTTTGTATTGTCTATTTACTCTCCTTATGCCTAAACTTTTTATACCCTACACCTAAAGTATAGGGTATATTAACTTTGGTATGGTGTTTGTAACCACCAAAAGGAAGCGAGTTAGGTATAGACATGTATATATATTCTGAATCAGGATCACCGCCGGAGTCGATTTAGCGATGTCCGTCCGTCCGTCCGTCCGTCCGTCCGTCCGTCCGTACGCACGATAACTCAAAAAATAATGATGCTATCTTGATGAAATTTATATAGTAGGTTACTAATTACGAAAGAAAGGCTAAGTTCGAATCTGGACAAAATCCGTCCATGGGTTCGGATTCTGGAAGCTTCCGATGATTCCGGGCTTTTGGAGATAATCTCCGCAAACGAGATTATCTCCAAAAGCAACAAAGATAGAACCTTCAAATTTTGTACAATGATGTTTCTTCCCGTTCGATTTATGTCTCTGAAATTTAAGAGGATTTGGTCCATGGGTTTGGGTTTTGGAAGCTTCCGAACGAGCACCAGAGCAAATGAGATTATTTCCAAAACCAACAAAGATAGAACCTTTAAATTTTGTACAATGATGTTTCTTCCCGTTCGATTTATGTCTCTGAAATTTAAGAGGATTTGGTCCATGGGTTTGGGTTTTGGAAGCTTCCGAACGAGCACCAGAGCAAATGAGATTATTTCCAAAACCAACAAAGATAGAACCTTTAAATTTTGTACAATGATGTTTCTTCCCGTTCGATTTATGTCTCTGAAATTTAAGAGGAGTTGGTCCATGGGTTTGGATTTGGAAGCTTCCGAACGAGCACCAGAGCAAATGAGATTATCTCCAAAACCAACAAAGATATAACCTTTAAATTTGGCAGGGTGGTGTTCTTTCATGTTTTATTTAAGTCTCTGAAATGTGAGAAGATTTGGTCCATGGGTTCGGGTTTTGGAAACTTCCGAACGAGCCCCAGAGCAAACGAGATTATCTCCAAAACCAATAAAGATAGAACCTTTAAATTTTTTATAATGATGTTTCTTCCAGTTTGATTTATGTCTCTAAAATTTAAGAGGATGTGGTCCATGGGTTTGGATTTTGGAAGCTTCCGAACGAGCCCCAGAGCAAATGAGATTATCTCCAAAAACAACAAATATATAACCTTTAAATTTGGCCGAATGGTGTTTTTTCATGTTTGATTTAAGTCTCTGAAATTTGAGAGGATTTGGCCATGGGTTTAAATTTGAAAGAATTTGAACCGTGGATTCGAATTTTGGAAGCTTCCGAACGAGCCGCAGAGCAAATGAGATTATATCCAATACGAACAAAGGTAGAACCTTTGAATTTGGTACAATGGTGTTCTTTCGTGTTTGATTTATGTCTCTGAAATTTAAGAGGATTTGGTCCATGGGTTTGGTTTTGGAAGCTTCCGAACGAGCCCCAGAGCAAATGAGATTATCTCCAAAACCAATAAAGATATAACCTTTACTTTTGGCATAATGGTGTTCTTTCATGTATGATTTAGGCCTCTGAAATTTGAGAGGATTTGGTCCTTGGGTTCGGATTTTGAAAGCTTCCGAACGAGTCTCAGAACAAATGATATTATCTCCAAATGCAACAAAGATATAACCTTTAAATTAGGCAGAATGGTGTTCCTTCATGTTTGATTTATGTTTCTGAAATTTGTGAGGATTTGGTCCATGGGTTCAAATCTTGGAAGCTTTCGGACGAGCCCCAGAGCAAACGAGTATATCTCCACAACCAACAAAGATAGAACTTTTATTTTTAGTACAAAGGTGTTCTGTTATGTTTCTTTTTCTGTAAAATTGGAAACTGACATTTGAAAGAATTTGAACCATGGGTTCGTATTTTGGAAACTTCCGGACGAGCACAAGAGCAACGAGCATATCTCCAAAACCAACAAAAGTAGAACCTTTAAATTTAATACAATGGTGTTCTGGCAAGTTTTCTTTATGTTCCTGAGATGGATTCGATGAATTGGAGTGGCAATTCGGGTAGCTGACACAAACATCCCAAGGACTACCAATCTTCGAAAATAATTAAGATAGAAACTTAAAATTTTATACAAAGGTGTCAAGCATATCCCAAGCGGATGCCTCTTTTACGTTCTTAAAATTCGAGTTGAATAAGACAGAAAAGGGAAGAAGTTCAAGCAGCTGCCAAAAACACTTATGGATTTTTAATTTAATTCGAATTATTCAGGTGTAGGGTATTAATAAGTCGGTTGTATCGACTTACTGTTACATTTACTTGTTTTTCTTTTGCTTTGTGATTTAATGAGAGACGACGAAATCGGAATAATGAAATTGTATATAAAAATAAAAAGTAATGATATAAATATAAAAAGTAAACAAAAAAAAAAACAAAAAAAAAAACTTATGACCTCATTTCAATTGAATCCAATTTAAGATGAATATTGGGCCTATATATGATATTATGTCTCAGTTTGGATTTTTTTTTTGTTTTGTTTTATATCTGATAGATTCTGAATCTGTAATCATCCAGATAAAACAACAAAAAGAGAAAAATAAAATCTATTCCTATTTGAAAAAGAACAAAAAAAAAAAAAGTTCAGGATTGTTTCAATTCAATTCGTTTCATTTAAAAAATAAAAAATAAAAAAACCAAAAACTTTCTTTTTATTTTTAATAAAATTTATGTAGTTTTTTTCTTTTATTATTGTTGGTGTATTTTCAATAGTTGTAATTGGACTTGTACTAAATTGTTATCATAAAATTTAAGTATTATATGATTGAAAGGCATCATTAAGTTAGAATGAAGCGAATAGTCTGGACTGAAAAAAATTAATGGAATAAACTGAAATAAGTGCTTTGGTGTCCTGATAAATATAAATTTAATACTTTTTATCTCAATGTATGAGTACGCAATTTCTTTTTTTTATTTTTATTTAATTAAAGATAGTGGTTGGTTTATAAACATTGCATATAGTATTCAGTAGTTATAGTGAAAGAGTATGAGTATAAAAAAATGACTGCAAAATGTTTAATTACATCAGTTTTCAGTACAGTGGGACTTTATTTTGAAAAATATTGAGAAAATATTTTTTATTTTTTCAATTGATATTAAAAGAAATACATAAAAGTGAGAAAAAAGATATATAAATTCTGTAAAAGAATATAATGTCGGTTATAGTCATAAAAATTTATTTTAAAGATTTAAATTAATGAAACGGATTTAAGTCTCACTTTCGAAGACCTAATATGGATCTGTTCTTATATTGTAAAATACCTAATATAAATTAAAAAAAAAAAATAAATAAAATCTAAAACTATGGAAAGGATTAAATCCATAAATTAAACAATATCGTTTAATTTGAAAATGTAAGTCTGTCCCTCCTCTGTAGAAATTCGAAAGAAAACAGAGAACAGAAGATTATATGGTTTTCAAATGAAATCACTGTTTTTTTTTTAGACTGTCTTAAAAAATTTATAATTAGCATTGCATTTTTTAATCATTTTATAAATGTAATAGAAAAATAACGTAAGTATAATAATTTTGAAGATTGGTTTTTCATAAATTCCAGTTTTTACTTTTTATACATATATTGTATCATAATTTATATATATCCTTTTTGTTGTTTTTTTTTTATTTTATTTTTTTAATTTTTTCTTAATTTATTTTTATCGTTAGTAATTTATTGTGTTTTTCTTGTTATTTTATTTATATTTTTGCAGGTCTGTAACTCTAAGAGGATTTTGTAACGATGGAAAATTTCTCAATTTAATTCTGGTTTATTTTTTTTTACATTTATCTATATATATATAAATATATAGATATATATGTATATATGTATTTTTTTTTTTAAGTATTGAAAAACACTTTTGCGTTGCCCTTCTCAATTGTAATAAAGCATGGAAATCATCAAATAAAACTTCATAACAAGGATATAATCATAGACAGATATAAATGCATGTAAAAAAAAAAAAAAAAACTGGTAAATAACAAAAGTGTAGGTGAGAGTTAAAAATATTATATAGAATATAATGGTAATACTGGTACAAGATATATTTAAAGATTTTTACGATTCATGCATCAGATGAGAAAAAAGTTAGTTTTAAATTTTTTTTTTTTCATTTTAATCCTTATTAGTAACGAAATGTGGAGTTAGTATTGGGAATAATAATATGATGGTTCTATACTGCTACTATTGCTGGTTCATGAAACAATAAGTAAAGTAAAGAATATTGGTTTGTTTTTGTTTTTGTTCAACCTTTACCAAGGGATATTTGTTTTTTTTTTTTTTTGTAGTGATTTTAATGGAATCATCATTCTCAGTTTGATATTTTATGTTTTATGTTTTGTTGCTCTCTCTTTTTATTTTTTGTCTCTTTTCTTTTTGTATTACAATTTAATGGATTTTTGATTTTGTTGATTTTTTTTTTAACAGGTGTTGTTACTTTTATTTTTATATTATGGGTAGTTATATACATATATATATATATATATATATCAATATATAAATTAATATATTTCTATATATATATATATATATTAAAAGGTAAACATAAGTATCCAG
This sequence comes from Poecilobothrus nobilitatus, assembly GCA_947095535.1. Classification (NCBI taxonomy): domain Eukaryota; kingdom Metazoa; phylum Arthropoda; class Insecta; order Diptera; family Dolichopodidae; genus Poecilobothrus; species Poecilobothrus nobilitatus. Next base: position 56,589,529 of record OX352774.1, read on the forward strand.
TATCCGTGCCCGATAGTAATTAAATGAAACTCAACAATAAAAAACAAAAATAAAATAGAGATTGCACAAAAAAAAAAAAAAAATAGAGTATAGAATACAAAATTTCTGCTTTAAATTTAAAACATAAATAAATTAAAGTTGAAGGTAGTAATGATTTAGTTCAACAAAATAATGAAAAAAAAAAATAAGGATAACAAACAGAAATGATTGAATGATTTTTACCATTAAAATTTATATGAAAGTTGTTTTAAAAATTATATATATATATATATATATATATATATATACATATATATGAATGAAGGATATATTTGGAATTGTGGTAGGTAGTCATCTATACAAGGTGAAATATAATTTTTTTATTTTTATTTAAAAAAAAAAATTTATTTCACAAAAAAAAAAGTTTAAGGTTTTTTTTTTTTTTATTCTTTTAGTATTTTCGACTGATTCTTCCTTTTTATGATTTCTTTTTTCTTTGTTTTTGTTTTTTTTTTTAAATATTAGAACAGATGGTGTTAGTTTAGAAGTGATTTGTTAATGTCATAAGTGATATGAGAAGGATGAGAATGATAAATAAAGGTTTCACCAGGTTCATTATCTCTTACCTTTTTATCCCTAAAATTAAATATTGAATATAGTTTATGTACAATTTAATAGCAAATAAAGTAAATGAAATTGCAATTTTCTTACAAAAAAAAAAAAAAAAAATTTAAAATACGGTTTCAAAAATTAAAATTAATTTAGAAATAAAGAAATTTATTGAAGTTAAAATACTGAAGGAGAGTTTGAAAAAAATATTCGAATTTATTATAAAAAAAAAACAAAAAAATTTACAGTTAAGTTTTTATGAGATTATTTAAGCGGTGTAAGTAAAGTATATGTATAAAATGAAAAACATTATATTCCATAAAGTTGTTTTTGAATGTGTTTGGGATACTAAATGTAAAAATTTATTTGATTTTTATTAGATTTTCTTTAACTAACCATTTTTTTAAAGATTTAATTTTTAAGTTTTATAAGTAAAAATTGATAAGACTTGTGAAGTGTTTAAAAGATGTTAAAATATATTTATTCATATGAAGAAGTTAAGTTTTGTAAAGTTTTTTTAAGAAAATTCACATAAACATATTAAATTGAAGATTATTTAAAAAAAAAATACATTTGGATTCAAGATTAAAAAAAAAGAAGAAAATAAAATCTTCGTACGGCACGGCATTTTAATGCCACTGCTCTTATGTTACGTATATTTATAAGAGTAGTGCCATTAAAAATGAATACTAGATCAAATTTAACGGATAGAAGTGCAGCAACAACAAAACAAGAGCTAAACATATTTATACTTAAGACATGCCTGTCTTTTTCTTAAGTCTTTTAAGTATTTTAACTTAACTTAATTAAAAAAATTTAAGAGATAGAATCGGTCGTATCAATTAATTATTCTTATTTCTTTTATCTTAAGTAAAAGCTTATTTTCAATTTAACTTTATGATGACTTAACTCACTTTATGATGACTTAACTAACTTTATGATGACTTGACTAACTTTATGTTTATGATGACATATTCATGGGAACAGGTCAGTTTGTAACTTTCATTTGGCAACTGGACAGTTAGCAAAAGACATTTCACAAAAGAGACACTTAATAAAAAGACATTTAGTAAAATGGATAATTAGCAAAATTACATTTAACAACTGGGTACTTTGCGACTTGGACACTTAACAATTTTTACAACTGGACACTTCTTAACTTGGATAATTAACAACTTTTACAAGGGGACATTTACATTTTGCAGTTTTTAGCAATCAACAATATAATTTCATTATATCTTTAATTGGCTGTATGAATCTGTGTTGAAATAATTAATATCGGAGATGTATAAATCAAGTAAACTTAAAGTCAAAAAAGTAACAAGATTATAACATTTAATATCTTAGTTCCTAAAATTTTTTTTTTTTTTTTTGGTGCATTTCCCTGCAAATTACACAACTTTTCCTTTCCAGGGGTGGTTGTAAATGTCGTAAGGGAGAATAACTCTTACGACGTGTGTGGGATTCGACACCACACTTCCTATTTTATACGCTCTTACCCACTAGGCCACCGAGGCCCCAGTTCCTAACACGTTTTTTCAATTGTATTTCATAATAAATGAAGTAATGATTTATAACATGTAACTATGTATATAAATTATGAAAATTAAAAATATAAATTCATATCATTTATTATTATTTTTTTAAGTTTTGTAAAAAAAAATTTCGACTTTAGCTAATTTTTAATATTTTTGTTTTTAGTTCATATGATTTAAAAATCATGCAGTTCTTTTTCTAAATTTGTTGTTGCTCGTTGCAAAAAAAATGGGTTTGCTTCTATAGTACTAAACTAATATTTTTATGAAATAAATTTATACAGCTTACGCGTATTTCAACTACAACGAACTCTTAAGTTATATTACATATGAGTTGCACATAATCTTAAAAAACTTTTTGATTTTTGATTTTATTAAATTGATGGATTCTGAATTAGGACGGATTTTACAGTTGGATTCGAAATCAGAATATTCCCTTTTTCCAGAGTATTTATATATCTATATGTTAAATGTTATATATCTAAATGTCAAAGACTTATTTAGTTTAAAATATTTTCATTTTTGAAGTTTAAAATAAATGTGTGAAAATAATGAAAAACGAGGAAGAATACAGTTGCCTTTGTCAACTCTTAGATACCCGTACGAACCGTTAGTATGTTCACAGCCTGTCACTCTGCTTACAATATTATTTTTTTAATATTTTAATATTTTAAAATAATTTGGGTGAATTTTATAATTTCTAGAACTATGGGTTGTAGATATATTCAAACTATATGTTTATACATTCTTCAAAAGCAAATTCTAACCTTCCACATAACGATTACCAATCCAAAACTTTTTCAAATATTCTATAGTACCATTTAATACTAAGCGGTAAATGTATATTAAATTTACTTAGTACAAAATAATAAATATAATTTTAAATATTATATTATATTATATTTAAATATTCCATTGACAGAATAATTTCTTATAAGTACAATAAAATACATATATGTATGTAAATACGGCGCTATATAATATACATCTATACTCTTATCATTCATTCACTAGTGACATATACGATATATTGCAAATAAACATGATATTATATAAGTATGTATATATATCAATATCATATAAGTAAAATTCTTCAAGCAATCGTTATGTTGTTTATTTATTTACATTTTTTTGTACTACGCATTATATCCTCAACAATTTCAAATTATCAAGTAAAACAAAATGGAAAAAATTCGTTAAAGAAATTTTTTAGAAAATTTGAAAAACTCAAGTAACACTTTCGTCAATTATAAAGTAACCCTATATTATTAAAAAAAGTTGTTAACAGAAATAAGAGTATAATATTGAAGCTTTAATTTTTGTGTATTACTTCAAAAATATTTCAACAGGTGTTCAAGTTGCAGGTGTTTAAAAATTGGAAATTTTCAGTTTTTGACCCCTTACAGCTCCTATACGGGGGGTGATACAAAAAAAATTTTTGAAATGACTCATACTTATTTTCAAAGATCTAACTTCTGTCAAAATTTCAAGGTTCTAAATTAAACCGTTTAGAAGATAGAAGGGTTAAAGGATTTTGCAAAATTTGAGTTTCGCATAACGGTAAATTAAGACACCGTATGCCACAAAAATATATTTATTGTATATATACTTTTAAAGCTAATAAAAGTAGTAATCGTTTGGCGTTTTCAAAATGAAGATATACCTTATACAACTTGGGTTTTAACAATTTAAATATAGAGCTTTTTTGAACCTTTGGGGAGGTGTAGCTCCGTATTTTGGGGAGATCTATCAGCAGTTAAAATTTCATAGCTATATTTCAAAAAAAATGTGGGGATCTAAAAGTTAGGTGTTCGAGAGCTACCCTAAGGTTTGGTCCAAACTCAACCAAAAAAAAATAGGGAACCTACAAATTACTCCCAGAATATTTTGTGTAAATTTCAAGATTCTAGCTTTCTTAGTTTTTGAGTTAGCGTGCTGACGGACGGACGGACATGGCTCAAAAGTCTTAGAATTTTTTTCTGATCCGATCCATACCTTTGAAGGTATATCTAGCTCGCTTATTTCGAGGTGTTACAAACGGAGGAGTAATTTTATTATACCCGATCCTATCGTACGGGTATAAAAATTGTAGAAAAAATTGTTATTATTTTTAATTCTCTTAACATTTGGACATTTGGCAACTTTTATTTGTGTAGGCGCCTACATAAATAAAAGTTGCTAAATGTCCAAATGTTAAGTGTCCAGTTGCTAAATGTCCTTTTGTTAACTCTCCATTTTGATAAATGTCTTTTTGTTAAGTGTCTCTTTTGCAAAATGTTCACAGATCAAATGTCCAGTTGCCAAGTTTAAGTTGTCAAATGTACCGTACTCCATATTCATGTTTATGAATTATGATTTTTGGTTGATTGACGGAATTTTTGACAAGAAAAAGCCAAAACAAAAATAAATAACAAAAATTAATTTTATCGATGAATATGGTATAAGACAAAATAATATATAAGTATAAGCATTCAATATAGAAGACAAAATTATTATAAAAAAAGTTTGAAGGAAATTGCTTCCAACATTATAGGAGACAACCAAACGATATACATGTATAACGCAGTAATATACAAGATTTGTAGGTATGTAAAAACCTAGTATAATTCATTTCAAATATTTTTAACGAAAATGTGGAGCACTTATACTTTTTTCAGTAATAAACAAAATTTCAGAAATAGATAAAATTTTATAATTCATTTCGAATACATACGTTAAACTACTTTTAACTATAATTAATTCTTTCATTTCTTTTATGCTCTGTAATTAACCAACAAACCTAGATTTTTTTGTTCAAAAATCTGATTTTTCTTTGACTTTTCAGCTTTTATTAGTCGTATATTAAAGTTTTTTTTAGCATATTTCCAAAAAAAAAAAAAAAAATTTGAAAAAATTTGCTTACTGGTTTCACACTGTCCATCCGTTCTTCTATTTACAAAATTTGTATACCTTTTTAGATTGAGGAATGAAATTTTGATCATGGGTAGGTCTTATAAAAAAATTAATGTTGTATAGAGCAACTTTTTTACGTAGCTCCATCCATTACGAAGCTACAATCCTCAAAATTATAAAAAAGTCCTATTTTCAAATGTGTATATGTATATTAATAGTATAAAATTGAAAATTTGCTATTTTTAGCTATCTGTATCTTAGGCACTTCCACACATTTTTATAAAGTAGATCTTAAAACTTCAACATTATAATTGAATAATATGTTAACGGTTTCATTAAAATTGAAGAATGTGTTTTTTGATTTTTCACAATTTTTTTTTATATAATTATAAATTTTGGTTCAAATCATAATTTAAGGTTAAACAGTTTTTATTTTCTTTTGAAAAATGTGCGCTATTAAAAATCGTTGTTTTATATGCTGCCTTGTTTGAATTTCATTTTAACACAAAAGAAAAATTCTTTGATTAATTTCATTATAGATATTTTTTTTTTTTTTGTTACGTGAACTGTTCGCATAGGAGCCGAGTATTATAATAATTATATTAAATCAAGTTATATGGAAATACACTGCACAAAAAAAATTTTTTTGTTCCTTTGTGCATGAATATGTGCTGATTCCATTTTGTGGGCCATTCTTATTGAATGAATAGGAAAAAATGTATTCTTTATTTTTTCATCAAATCGGCAGGATTACTTACATAACGATGAGTCAATTTGTGTGCAGTTTTACCAGTACAAAATAAAAAAATTATAAACTTTTTGTTTTGTGTACGTGTTGGTAAAAATAAAGTTGATAATTCTCAAAAAGAAACAAAACTTTCCGAAATGTTTTTTTTTAGGAAATTTTTGAAAATAATTTAGAAATTTTCACTCTGTCGTCTGTCTGACCACATCTTATTAAAAAAATAATGTTGTAGACATTTTGTTGTAGTCCAATTTTTTATACAGGTGCAGCCCTTCAAAATTCGAAGAAAAGATATAACTCAACACTTCTGCAGAGTATTTTGTTAATATAAAAGGACAAATGATGTTAATTTTTTTTGGCTTTGTAAATCAATAGAAGAAAATTGTACTATGTACTTGGCATTTAAATGTACCGTTTTATATAAATTTTAGAATTAGTATAAGCCATCTGAGAAAATATTTTTATATTTTTCTCCGTTTCCGTTTAAGAGCTGAAATAGAAAACTTTAAATTGAAATTTCGTTATTTTTAGATACGTGTAACCTGAACATCTCTTCAATACTCTTTAAAATTACAAAGATTAAGCATCACGTTTGTTAAAAAAAATATTTTTTAATTAAATAGGGGTTGCTTCAAAAACTATTTTTTATTTTTCGCAATTTATCGTTAAAATATTAACAAGAATTACAAATTTTTATGCAAAAATAGTTGTTTTATATTACCATTTAGCAAATGTTTGTATTTAAAAATCCTTCGTTTTACATACTGATTTGGTTTTTTTTTTTTGGATCAGTTTGGGTTGGAAGCTGAATGCAAAAATAAGCACGTAAAAGGACATTCGCTTGAATAAAACTTTTGTTGAATTAAAAGTATTTTTAAAAATTACGTACCAACGAACAAAATTCATAGGAAATATGGGGAGAGCAACCAAAAAAATTTTTTTTGTGAAAATAATAAAAATGAAAGAGAAAAATTTTACTTTATTTACCAAGAGAAAGAAAAGGATTTTACAGTAATGAAAATTGTTTTAATTTATTTTGAAAATCTTACATTTTCAAAGTAAAAAAAATAATAGAAAAAAAAAATATAAATAGGTAATGAAATTATAAAAGGCTTGTATAAAAACATTTTTGCAATTAATTACATATAAGATTTTAATCACATTCATTTTCTGATACAGATTATTAGAATTGATGATACTAATTAACGTATTACCTACAATGGCATAATTAAAATTGAAAATTTTGCTAATTAAAATTATATTTTCTTTAAAGAGTTTAAAAACGTAAAAAAATTTTGAATTCATATGGATGAAGATGATGAAATTTAATGTATTAAAAATGTTTTTAGTGAAAACAATTTTAATTGGTTCACGAAAATTTTAATTATTTATACTATATTAAGTAGATGATATAACTTTTAAAAATTGTTAAAAACTTTGTGAAAAGTTGTTTTCCCTTGAAAATTAGTTTAAACATAATATAATTGGTAATTGGTACAATTGGCTAAATGGTAAAAAAAAAATCACAATTGACGAAATACTGGCGAACGAATAGTTTTTAAAGAATATTGTTAAAATCATTATGATCAAATGAAACAATCATCGACTTACTTAAATTCGAAAACTATAAAAATTTAAAGAAGCTAAGATAAACGGCATTGGACCGAATTCTTGAAATTGAGCATCTCATATTTTCAAACCAAAACTACAAGGCTTAGTTTTATACATTCGTTCCATTAAATCAATCTGTAATGGAAGCTATATTTAATGGGGTGAATGCATAAAACTGACTTGAGGTCAAATATCACCTTTTCAAACAAAAAGCTTGTCTGAGCTTGCATTTTTGTTTGAAAAAAAGAGATTTGAGTTCAAAGTCAGTTTTGTGCATACGACCCTATAACTTGATAATATAGTAGTAATAATTTAAATTAAAAAGAACTAAAAGTATTGATGACGCTAGACTAATCATTTATTTTAAAGCAGTTCTTTTTTTAGAATTTTTTCTAATCCCAGGAAACATTAAATTTTAGGATAAGTGAAAACTTTTTATTTTTATAGTTTTCGACCAAATTCAGTTACCATTCATCATTGGTTTCAAATTAATAAAAATAACATTTAGTATTTTTATATCCGTACGATACGTCGGGTATATACGTATCGGGTATGTTAAAACCGCCTTCTCCGTTTGTAACATCTCGAAAAATGCTTGATAGATATAGACTCAAGTGTATGAATAGATTCCATCTCTCAAACTAAATTGATTATTTAAGTCAAGTGAAGAAAAGGCAATGACTGATATAAAATTTAAAATGAAATGACAAGGTCTAAGGATAAGGAAGGATAAACATTGAAAACAGTGTTTTAAGTCAATTTTAATTGTAAAAAAGTTATTGAGAGTCATCAGGAAAATAATAAATAATCAATTGAAATAATCTAACAAAAATATACTAATATTTATTAATTAGTATATAATTATTTATTTATTTATAACTAATAATTTATTTATTTATTTATAGTTAATATTTATTTATTTATTTCAGTTTAAAACAAAAATTAATTACACTAATACAAGGTAGTAATATTAAACCTAAATAAAACATTTTTTGTTAAAAATAAGCCTATTACCGTCATTTTTAAACATAATATCGTAAATTTTGTTTTTTTATATTATTACAAATACAATTGAAAATTTTTACTTAAATACAATAAGACATGAAAAAATATTAAACTAAAATTAAAATTAAAAAAAAAAAAATATTAATTCAAATTTTTAATTTTATTTTATTTTATTTTAAAAAGAGGATATTTAGAGATTCTCGTATTTTAATATAAAAGAAGGCATGAAGGCAGAAACGCACACGAATAAAAAATAACAATTTATTATTTTTATTTTAGTTTTTTTTTTTCAAAATTTTTTCTACTAAATGTAAAATTAAGAAGTAAAGGATTTTTGTTTTCTATTTTTAAATAAAATATTAAAAAAAAAAAAAATTTAATGCCTTTGTCCTTTTTTTTTTATGTAAAGTACTAAAGATATTATAAGCTATGTTTATAATTTTTAAATTTCAATTTTTATTATTATATTATAAATAGATATAAAAATAAACAAACAAAAAAAAAAACATATATATAGGTAATACTATAGAATAATCATAATAAATAAAGAGTGTCCTTAAATTTAAAATAAGGTTAATTTTATCTTTATTTAGTTATTTTGTTTCCCAGGATTCTTATCTGTTGTGTATATTTACGAATATGGAAATATTTTCTAGAATATAATATGTACATTCATATGTGATGTATATATATAAATAGAAAAAAACAGAATTAGAAAAAAAAAAAACAAAAAAAAGAATATAGTTTGTATAAATATGTATATATACACTATTGGCCAAAAACATTTCTTACAATTATAATTTAAATATTAATTTTAGGGGAAAGAAAAAAATTTATTATATTTATTCTGCTTTTTGTTAGGTTTTAAGCTTTAATAGTTGGGTTTTTTTTTTCAAACCTATATTAATTAAAAATTTTATTAAGAATATGGTATGACTTGAATTTAAAGCAAATTATATAACTAAACTTTTATATTAGTAATTTTTTGAGTTTTTAAGAGAATAGAATTTCCCTATTTGAAAGAAATTTTTTACGTACGATGTATTCTGTTATACTTAATTATTCTTAGCGTATTGCTGAATTTGAACATGAACATATCTTTTCCAATTCTAAAAGCTGTGGTTATAATTATAAAGAACCAGGAAAAAAATGTTTACATAATTGTTTTGGTCTAAATAAAAATTTTTGATAATTTTTTATCAAAGACTGTACTTATTTTAAACGAAACAATTTATGCAATACAAAGAACATTTTTTTAAAAATATTATAATATAGTGTAGCAAGGCTTATAGGTTGCCGGTATTATTTAAATAATGAGAAAAAACAATATAAACACAAAATACAAAAAAAAATAGTTTTGGGACGGTCTTCATTATGACTTTTCTTTTTGTTTCTCAAAATTTTCTGATGAGGATAAATTAACTGCTAGGGATTTTTTTATTAATATTTGAGAATAAAATCATTTGATTTATTTATAACTTAATTTTTTTTAATAAAGGATTGGAGGTTATTCTAGGTTCAAAATTTCGTTTTTGTTTTTTTTTCCTAAAAACTCTAATATGTTGTTGTTGTTATTTTGCGTTTTAGTACTGGGACTTAGATACTACTTTTGAGAGTAAAATACACAAAAACTAATTTAGTAAATCCTTTTTTATTTTTCTTCTTTGTTAGTTTATTTCTTTACTATTGTTATGTATTCTGTTCTATGAATTAAATTTAAAGAAGGTTTCAGTATAAATGATAGTGGTAAAGGGTAAAAAAAAATAAAACAGTCAGAGAAAAAAGGATAAAGATTTTTGTTTACAACTGAATAAAAAAGAAAAGTGAACTGAAAAAAACAAAAAATGTCTTAATTTGCAAAGGACCTTTTTTTGGTTCATCCCACAGGATATTTGTATTACTATATATATATATATTGGATAAATTCTTTAAACAGTTTTATTATGTACGCTTTATTGAGTTCTATAATTGGTGTGCTCATTCATTTAATAATTTTCATAAGAAATATTATTATTAAGGATTTTTATTTTTAGAAAAAGGAGGAAATTTTTGGCTCAAGAAATATTTAAACAGAGAAAAGAAAAAAAAAAAAACAAAAAGGATATCAAATAGTACAACAAGGGATGAAAATGATTGAAACAATCAAAAATTATTGGATTTATTTAGTTTTTTTTTTTCTTTCTGTTCTTGTTTTTATTTTGGGGCTAAAAATTTTGATTTATTAGCCTTAATTGTGCGAAATAATAAAATATGAAGGACACGATTATTATATTTAGGAAAAAAAATTGATGATTTGTGAAAAGTAAAGTAAATTAAAATATAAAGTAATGATATTTTTCTGTAATTTCAATAAAAATCTTCAAATCTTTATTATTCTTAAGATATACTCAATATTGGAGAATGTGTTAATTCATTAAGTTTATTTTAGAAGAAAGAAAAAGGTTTATTAAGGACAATGAAATTATGAAATAATATAAAAAGTGAGTAGGAAATAAAAATTAACTAAAGTTAATTAAAGAAATTTTTAATGTTTTTAATTCGGGTTTTTATAGAAATTTTTGTTTTTTTTGAAATATATAAAATGATTATAATAGAATATATTATAATATAATATGATATAAATAGATAAATGATGAGTTATAAAGTTTAAATTCATTTGTAACATTTGGTGACCTTATTAAAAATTAATGATTTAGCAGTGATTATATAAAATAAATTTGATTAATTAAAAATATAAAAAGGAAAGTATTAAAATAATGTTTTGTATTGTAGTTAGATTTTTAAAATGAATGTAGATATTATTCTCAGTAGTCATAGATATATTGTATAATAATATTAAATTGGCATAATACTAGTACAATGCTTCCTACTAAAAAAATTTGTACACTAAATACAGTAGGTACTATTGTTATTATTTTACAAGTTTTTGATTAAAAAAAAAATAAAGTGAAATTCAGTATACTTCGGGACTCGAACTTTCATCTACATGGTACTTCATCATTTCTTTAACCACTACATCAAATTACTATTTAAATTAATTTATTTTAGTTCATATTTATTTTCATTCGCGAATGACCAATGCATATTTTCAAATTATATATTCGTATAGATGTAGGTATAATTGATTATTGACAAGATGAGAGATTAAAGTTATATCAAATCGAAATAGTGAATATAGAAGTACTATATTCGGTAATGTATGAATACATACGATAATGAATGCTGTGAGAATCAAAAAATCTAGTGCAACGTGTACTAAATTGCGGAAATAGATTAATATGATCGTTCGAAGAGAATATTCAAATCTGTGTAACTGTAACATCACACCGTAAGTGTTGCTTTTCAGAAATATTAATATTTCTAAAAATATAAAAAGTTGTTCTTTAATTTGCTTAATAGTTCTATCCTGTCCCTCTGTCTGTCTGTTTTCAAAACGTATATGCCGTTTAAGTTGGAGCAATGGAATTTTAATCATGAGTAGGCCTCTTAGAAACAATTATTTTATGTGGTCCTGCTCGTTACGGAGCTATATCCCTTCAAAATTTGAAAAAGATCTATTTTCAAATGTTCAAATCTGATCAGCTTAATATTTTTCCAAACTTAAAACGTCAAATGATAGAAAATTTAGTTTGTATTTATTTATATTTAAATGTTTGAATTTATATTTATTAAACCCACATAAGTTTTTAGGTAATATAAAAATTAAATTATTTTTTGCAATTTATTATGTAAATTTACTGTTATGTCAAAAAAATGTTTTGCAAGATTTTAGTTCCTCCGATTCTCCTGGAATAGGTTTAGTTAGAGAAATGAAGTTAGGAGAAGAAAATGTATCTTTGAGAATTAGCATAAGTTAATTTACAAAAGTTTTTGCATTCTCCGCTGTTTAACAGCCATTGAATGTGTTAAGAAACGAAAATTATCTATTTCTGAACAAACTGTGACAACTGTGCAACTTTATGGTAAGTAAAAAATAAAAATTAAAGTAGCAATATTATAGTTTTCCACGTGTTAACGATTTTTCTTAGTTATATACTGTTATCTCAAAATTGAAGAAAGTGTCTCTTGATTTTTTTATAATTTTTTCTTACATAAATAATTCTAAAAAAATTAGAAATTTTGATGCAAAAGGTGTCATATTTCTAAAGTCCTTTTTATTCTTGTTTTGAAAATGTGAACTTTTAAAGAACTGACGTTTTGCATACTACCTTGTTTTAAATTCAAAACTATTCTTTCATAATTTTTAAATTTTGCAAAAATTTTCTAATTCTATCTTTTTGTTATAAAAGGATTTGCTTTATTTCCATGATAATTTTAAATCTTCTTCAAGAATTTTCTTTATAATAAATAAGATTGTATTTTTCCATAATATTATAAAAAAAATTATCTTTTATCATCCATTTCCTCTAATATTTTTTTTTTTATTCATTCATTTGATTTCAATCAATTCAAGCATTATAAAAAAAAAATGTATATATGTTTGAATATAAAAAATATATATATTTAATGTACTTACATAATTTTCAATCAAATCATTTCGATGTGGTACAAAATAATTATGGTCCTCCATGTCACGTCGTTTTTTAACTCTAACAAAATGCTCCATTGGATTTAAATTTTTTCTGGCACATGCATTTGCCAAGAATTCTTCAACTGACATTGCATCACGAAGATAAACTGTCGCATAACTATTATCGGGCATAGCTACTTTGAAAGTTTTTTCGGGTTCATCACGTGAGCTCATCTGTTAATAAATAAATAGAAAAAGAGAAAAAGTGAATAAATGTATGAAAAAGAACTATACGTATAAGATATATATATATTTTTGACAAAAAAAAATTATGGATATAAAGAAGAAATTTATATACGTATTATTAGTTATAAAAAATTTAAACTATTTACAATAAACGACTAAATTACAGTGCAGTGCATTGAAAATTAGGTAATAATTATATTGTGAAATTCAATACTACCTTATCGATTATATTATGTTCTTTTATAAATCCTATATAATATTAAAAATAAATCTTTTCCTTGAATAAAAAAAAAGGTGAATTTTTCTGGACCCATTCGTGTTAAAGTTGTAATCAAAACTATATATTAAATAATTTCCAAATTATCCAAGTATCTAGAGATGTTTATATTTGTGAGAGTCTTTTGAATCCAACTTTTGGTTTTTAATTAAGTGATTTGAATTTAAAGAGTTCTAAGCTCAAGTTTGGAAAGCTAAACTTAGAAATTTCCGTTATTTGTTTGAAAAAAAAAGAAAAAAAAACATTCATTGGAAAAGAGTTCGAATTTTATAAAAGTTTTTGAATTACTTAAACATAGAACGATACCATTTGTTTGTATTAAAACAAAAAGAGAACACGTTAAATAAAGGACATAATAATATCCTTTCAAAAATTATCATTAAATAGTTAAAAAAAATTATATAATAATTTATATTTAAAGTTTTTGTCATTCACTGTATTACCTGAAATATTCAATGCGTGAAAAATATTAAATTTTTTTTTTTTTTATGTGTATGAAATGATGAGGAAAATTTTTGTGTGGGATCAACTATTTATATAGGAATTGAATTGAAGTTCGTGTGGTGAAATGAAAGATAAAGTTGAAAACTGCAATTTTCTTACAAAGGTTCATTGAATTTGATTTGCAAAGACTATACATATTTATTTATTTTTTTTTTATCATTTCTTTCTTTATTTTTAATTCAACATTTTTGAAGAAATTTTTCTCTTTTTTATGTGATTCTAATGCTAATTTTTATAAAATACTTTTTGGATATGCTGTTCTAGTTTTATTTGACGTTTATAAAACGCTGATGCATATCAAATAGTTATTCATTCATGGAGAAAAATTTTCCTTGAACATTGAAGATAATCAAAATCAAACGAATCAAGTTAAGAAGCCAGTTAACCAACCACTCATTTATTTTGCATTTTCTTATCTGAGCGTTTTTTTTTTTTTTGTATTCTTTGAAAATAAAATAAAGAAAAATTCCTGATTTGAATATTAAAACGGAAAAATTTTTCATATATGTATAATATCCATGATAAAGCGATTTTTGATTATATATATAGTATATAATATACCTTTATCTTTAAAATATTGTTTTTTGTTATGTTTTTTTTTATTTTTTTTATAGTATTTTATGTGTATTTGAAACATAAATGTCATCATCTGCTTTGGTAAAAATTGCCATAATTTAATTTAAGTTTTTTCTCTCCCGCATTTACTTTTTTTTTCTTTTGGTATTTCGTTTTTTGTTTGTATTACGATTACCTTACCTGTATTCTTTATTAGAATGAATATTTTCAAAAAATGGAATGAAATATTTACGATTGCATAATTTTTGAGAAATGTCAATTCCATCAGATAAAAAACCTTAGGAGGTATGGTAAAGTGAGTACATGATAAAAAAAAAAGAAATATTTTTTTTTTCTTCTATTTTTATCTTTTTAATTCGATAAGAGAGAAGATATTAAATGACATTTGACATTTTTATATACTACTATAATATATATATGTAGGTATTTACAAATAAAATGCATTATTTCAGAGAGTGTATATCCTTAAGTTAATTTTATTTCTCTCTTTATTTTGGTTATATGTTCTGTAATTGCTTTAAGGACTTCAGTATATATATATATGAGTTTTATATTTTTTAGTTAGTACAAAAGGAATATAATGATTTAATAAAGAATTAACCTTTGCAAAGAGGATATTTAAGGTTTTATGAAACTATATATTACTATTATAAGTTATGCATATTTACAGGTATTTTAAATTAAGGTAATTGTTATATTATGTAAAATAGTTTTGAATGAAATGATTGGCCTTTTAACTTTAATGTTAATAGTTTTGTTCGTAAAATGTCATTATTGTAAAAGTTAATGATGCAGTTTAATTTAATTTATCTGATTATTGTTGCATTTAAAATTCAGAACTTTTTCAGAAATAAAAATTTAGGTTTATTCAATCGATTAAATACATATAAGTTTTATTGATAATATTATGTAATTAGAATTTATTTAAATATACTATTAAAATTTTTTAAAGAATAAAAAGTTTAATAAAATTATCATAAAATAGTGATTTTATTTGCATTATTTTGGTATAATAACTTGTCCATAATTTTAAATATTAAATTATTTACAAAAAAAAAAAAAATATATATCATAAAATTTTTTTTATATTCGCTTTAATATCCTTTTCTCAGCATTATAAAAATAAAATTATGATTTGTGATGTCACGCGCTATAACTCACTTCTTTACAACACGTAAATGATGTTGAAAGAGTTAATCTGACGAAATATAATATGACATAAAACATTGCAATTGTATCTAAAATAACTTGATAGTTTTAAATCAAATTAAGTCAAATTAGGGATCATAAAGTTAAACCCAATTTAAACATTTTATTTTTATAAGCATTTTTCAAGTGTTATAAGAAAAATCACACTTCAAATAACAAAAACAAAATGATAAATTTACATTTTGTTTCTGCATATGTCTGTCTTTTCCTTAAAAAGAAAAAAAAAAAAATGGAAAATCTTACTTGTCAAGGATTGTAAAAAAAAGTCGCTATTTTTAAATGGTTTTTTTTTTTTGTATAATTTTATCCTTTTCCACATAGTTTTAATAATAGTTATGCAAAAAGAATAATATATAAAAAGGAACTAAGAAATAAAATGCTTTGATCATCCAAATATAGAAGAATAAAAATATAAAGAAAAATGAAAAATAAAATTAAACAACATCCTGTTTGTATTAGCCTATTATCCTTACTGATTGCTTTTTACCTTTTTATATTATTCCCAAAAGGATAATGAGACAAAAAAAAAACAAAATAAGTAGATACTAAAATCTACTGTGAATAAAATGAAGAATGAGAGAGGGAATTAAAGTTAGACCATGAAAGAAAAAAAATTACATATACAAAAAATATCAAAAATCAAAGGTCCATATTATTATCATCCTTTATATCAATTATAAGTAGTTTAATTCAAAATTGTTAAATTTGATTGATTTTTAACATTAGAAGTTCAATATAAGCCGAAGTTGTTTATTCAAAAAAATTTGAATTAAAATTTAAATATTAATAAATAAAATTAGTAGTTGTGTTGGAGATAATTTCTTGACAAATATTATTTTAATTTTTTACATCTTTCTTTAAAATTGAATTTTTGGAATTACATCATTATTGTAGCAAGGACATAATCTATTTAAACAAAAAAAAAAAAAACAATACTAAATGAAAATAGAATAGAAAAAGAAAAATGAACTTAATATAAATGATTTTTTTTTATTCTTTATATATTCAAGGGAAAAACTTGTTTATGGCTATTTGCCCTTGTTTTGTTTCCTTTTTTTTGTTTTGAAATTTTGTTTCTGGATCTATGAATTATAGGATTTTCTCGCATATTTTTACATTTATTTTTTTTTTTTTTATATATAATATATATTATGGATTTTTCTCTTATTATTTCCTTCCTTAGTTTTTTGTTTTTTATTTATTTTATTATTTTTTCTATGGGAATCATGAAAATAAATAAATAAAGTGGAAATAAAAAAGAAAGCTCCAGCTTTGCATAATATAAAGTTTGAAAGGTTGATATAAGAGGCAGATAAATAATATTGTAAAACTATAAGAAGAGAAGAAAAATAGGTAGAAATCGAATAAGATGTAATAGGATTGATGTAAATTATGTGACAATATTTAACAAAATTATTTTAGATTAGAATTACAATAATTATTGAGTAGAAATATTTTGTATAAAATTTTTAAGTAGGATTATTATGTTCTATATATCTATAATTTTAAAATAGCATTTTAAAATAGTAATACATGTTGGTGATGATTTGAATTTTAACCGTAATAGAAACAAAAATGTTAAGAATATTTAAGATATATATTTCGATAGTAAATTAACAGTTGGCTTAAGGTTAAATGAAGTAATTGATCACGAAAGACTAAACAGATTGTTAAATAAAAATCAAAAGTTGACAAAGATGAAAAAGAGGAAATGATTACCTAAATTTATATTATTTTGAGTTTAGTTTGTCCGAATATATATCAAAACAATATCAATGAGAAGATTTAATAACATAAAAGTAGAATCGACTGGATACTAATTTTTATAATACCTTACAACATAAAATCTTACTATAAAAATATGTTAATAACAAAAAAAAAAAAAAAAATATAGCAGAAAAATAGAAAAAGGTCAGAAAATTTAAAGAAAATTGATCCTATTTTTATTCAGGATTTACTATTTGAGTCCATTTTGTTATTGCTTTTTTTTTTTTTTTTTTTGTTTTTACTTTTGATAGTTTTCTTGTAATAAAAGTAAAAAAGGTACGATCATAAAATATAATCGACAGAAAATCGCATTTCATTTAATTTGTTTTTTTTTTTGCTCTATAATATTTTTACAACCGATCAATATATATACTAAGATTCCGTTTGTTGTTGCTATTGTTATTTTTAGTATCAGTGTTATTTTTTTATTGCTCCTAAATTCTAAAAAAACAAAAAAAAAAACATTGATCTTAATAGATAACCTCAAAAAATTATCGATGGATTTAGTTAGAAGTAATAAGAAATTTCATTCTTATATAAATACCATTTTCTGCTTATCTCTTTCTATTCACATTTTTTTTAACTTAAATGTCGAAATATCGAAAACAAAAGTTTTTGCCCTTGATTATAGTTTTCGTGGTATTTAATAAAAGTTATGGGGACTTAATAAGAAAAAAAAAAAAATACATCCCAAGTTTAGAATTTAAAACTAAAAATGATTCACATTTCAAAGTATAATAAAAAGTTTTTTTATTTATCTTTAAGAGAAAATAAAACTAAAAAACATTTTAAATTTATATAAAAAAAAAAAACTTGTTTAATCCCTAAAAGCCTGTAAAATAAGTATTAGAGTTTATTTGTTATGTTGACGTATAGAAATAAATTTATTTATTTTGCTGAATCTATTAATTTTATTTTTCTTTTTTTCATAAATGTGGTTTATAAAGATGTTTGAAACAGTTTTGTTCTATTTGTTAATACCTCATGAAGAGTCTTTCAACAGGGCTAGAGTTTTAATAAAAAATTTCTAATAAATAAACTAAAAAAATTAAAGAGAAAGACAAATTTTGTAAAATCATGCAACTATATGAAAAAAAAAAAATATAATAAAGATTTTTAATATAAATGGAATATCGTGAAAGTATAAAGCTAACGTTTCTTTCGTTTTGTTATCTCAGTTACCATTATATGCCTAAAGAAGAATGACATTCCTAAAATAAATAAAAAATTGACCATATTATGTTATTTTTATAAAGAAACGTATTTTATTTAAACTAGAAAATCAGAATATGAAAGTCTGAGGGCAATGCTAGATATATTATGTGTAATGAAAGTGTGACACTATAAATATTTAATTGTATTTAATTGTATTGAGAGAAATGCGCGTAACGCAAAATACATTTTTAAATTAATTAATTCTTTATTTATTTTTATTATTATTGCAAATTATATAGGATATTTCAATAGTACTAAACGATAGACTTCTACCATCGAATACTATTATGTATTGATTTATACAGTAATAATATTTATTTTGTTTATATTATTACTAATAGTGGAGAATTCATTGTTCAACTCGTCTTCACTTTCTTTGTCACCCAGCATAACGAACGATTCATTACTTTTACTAGGACTGTCATTGCATTTCCAAGTCGCACTTCCTGCCTGGACAGCATTAAAAAGTTCATCAGCAACCGATCCACATTTTAGGTGGAAAACTTTTCGGCAAATACCATTGCACTGTATTCCTTTTGTTTTACGATGGAATTGTTTTTTGCAAATTTTACATAGTTTGCTCATAATAGAAAATTATTGATTTCTTCTTCAGATATTGGAAAATTTTTATTTTTATAATATTTATATATGTAAGTTTATATTATTATTGTATTGCAATATATTTGCATTATTTATTTACTTAGTAGCAAAGTCAATTTCTTTTTAATTAATGTAACTAGCTACGTGTGCGGGATTTAAACCCGCATGCCCTCGGTTATTAAGTCACGTGATTAATCACTGTAAAAAGTTTATGTAATATTAGTATATTACCCTCGGCTGCTGAGGTCATTACGGATGCGAGAAAAAAAAAAATACATTTACTTGAAAATAGTTACTTAAATAATTAAACAATACCTACTACATTTCTTAATTTTTAAAATAACTGTTGCTTAAGCTTAAATGACTAATGTAATGGATAGGATACAATGTAATTGATTATTTAAAATTGATTTACAATTTAATTATTCATTATTATTATTATCAATATTATTAGTACTGTTAGATTTATTCTTAATTAATAAAATTTTAACTAATCTGTGTTTTTACTATAGTTATAATGTTTATACTGAGACCCCCCTTTTTGTTTTTAATTAATCTTTTATTTATACCTTTTAATTACACTCTTAAATTTAGCTTTGCTTAGAAAAAGTTTAGAAAAACAGAAATTTTTATGCACTATGTTAATTTATGAACTATGTTCAAGGGTATAATAAATTTGCCATTACGTTTGTGACACCTTAAAGGAGTCGAGCTAGATATAGTGTAAAAAATATGGATCGGCTCAGAATCGAATTCTGAATCGATTAAATCATGTACGTCCGTCCGTCTGTCGCCACGATAACTCAAAAAATAAAAGAGTTTGGAAGCTGAGATTTTTTTTACGTCACTTTTGCAAAATTTTTAGTTTCGCTATTTAAATTTAGCTTTTTCGGCCACCGCGTTCGAATAGCAGCCATACTACTTCTTTCTTTATATGGAAATAACTCAGTATATATTGAAGCTAGGTATCTGAAATTTTGTAAAATCGTGTCGAGTTACAGGCCAACAACATCTGTAAAATTTGGTTGTGCTGGTGCGACAGGTTCGGGTAGCTGCCATACAACTTCTCTTTTTAAATGAAAATAACTCAGTAAACCAATATTTTATCTTATTTTAAAAAAAAAAACAACTTAACCTACCTTAGCCTACTTACCCTAACTTAAATAACTTAGCCTAGTACTTGTATTTAAAACCTAATATGTGATAGAGGAACACTCGTCACATTAGTATATGTTATCTAACCACCAATATACTCTTTTTATTAATTTGTCTTTATCCGGAATAGACATGTCGTATTTTAGATTTTCTCTGTTAATACTAGCGAGGCCCCTTTTTTATTTATTTATTTATATTAATATTACATACATAAATGTAATGCAATATTATTGAACCATCGGCTACCAAGGCCAATGTAGATTTTTTGTACTATTATTAAATTATATACTAATATTATTTATTTTGTTTATATTATATACTATATATTTACATTATATTTGGTCGTAAGGGGGGTATGTAAATAAACGAGGCCCCTTATTCAATTTCTAACGATTTAGTTGGGGAAAAAATGCATACTTTTAGGATACTTTTGTTGGATGAATTTGTCGACAGAAACTTAAGTTTGTAGAAAATTTCAATAACGTGCAATTTGTTAAAAGTAAAAATTTAGTTTTAAATTAAATGACTCACTAATTGCTATAATAACATTTATTTTATAAAAATGAAGTTTAACTTTTATTTGTATATTTATATATAAAACAAAATATTTATCTTCTTTTATTTTCTACATTTTTATGTAAATCTTCTTATTGCAAAAAGGGCATAATGAAATTGTCAATGTAAATAGATTAAAACAAAAGAAAAAAAAAAAACGAATGAAATAAAAATCTGAAAAAAAAAAATTAAAAAGTTGGATTATTTTTATTTTTTTAGATTCAGATTAGATTCATATATTTTTGTTTTGTTTCATTTTTTATTTTGTTAAATTATTCTAATCCTTTTTTGTTCAGGCTGCTTTACGTTTTACAGGATTATAAAATTAAAAAAAGGAATGGGTGAATAATATTTATTTTATTTTTTTTTTAAGTTTTAGGGGTGGATTTTGCTTTTGATTTTAATTTCTTACCAAAAATTTAAATATTTTATTAAGGTCCTGCGTTTTTTTTTTTTTCGTTAAAAAGAAACAGTTTCCATTTTTTGAATTTTGTTGTTTTTGATTTTTGCTATGTAAGCGTGAACATTTTATTTTTATTATTTTTTTTGTCTTATGTTTTAACTTTTTTAAATTTAAAAATAATTCAATTTTGTTTAAATTTTTATCTTTTGTATAAATATTTGATATGTTGTACGAAATATATTTATAAATAATGTATTTGTTGCAGAAGTTGCATTGGATTGCTAAGGCATCAATTACTCAAGTTTAAAAATAAGAATTCAAGAGAGGAATTATTAACATCTAAGAAACACAAAATAATGTTATATCCATCTGTATATAAAATCAGTAATTAATTAATAATTATCTTAGGACCACTAAATTTAAAAAGAAACTGATGTTATATATAGTGCTACCATCATAGCGCCTACCATCATTTTCACATGCCACAATGTTATAACAATAATAAATCTAATTACCATGTCATTTTGTATTCCACAACGAGTTTATATTACTTTAACCATACTTTATTTGAAAAATAAGATTGAAATAAGAAAAAATCATTTTGGAAACAAAGAACAGTTGAAAATATTAAGAATAGAGAACTTTTCAAATTCATAAATATGAATTTTTTTTTAATTTAATATTCGTTTCGCAAATTAAACTAAAACGAAACAAAAAAATTTATAAAAGAAAAAAAACGACAAGGTTTTTTTCTGTCTTCAAAAATTCACGAAAACAGGTGAAAACTACTCGCAAAACTTTTATAGCTACTTAAAGAAAGCATTTTAATTTTCAAAAAGAACAACAAAATAATAAGAAAAAACAAAAAAAAAAAATTTCAAACACTTTTTAACATTAAGAAAAATTAAGTTTTTTTTGCATTTTCTTTGTCGTTTTTTATTTTCTATGAATTTAAGAACTTAATTTTTGTTTTTTTTTTATTTCCACTTGAGCTCATCTTTGTCCAAAAACGTATTTAAAAGAAAAACTCATAAACTGAAAAATTCTTTCAGGTTTTATGCTTAATTTTAAGCATATTATAAAAATTGAAAAAAAAAAAAAAATTAAAATAAAGAAATATTTTTCTGTGTTTATCTTAACTACAAAAAAAAAAAAAGAAAACAGAAGAAAATGTTTTTGGAAACTATTCTAAAATTCTTTTGCGGTTGTAAGATTTGGTATGAAATTGAAGAAAAATTGGGTGTTTATAAAGAACAGCAGAATAACGCAATAACATTATTTTCTTTCTTTTTTGAAAAAAGTCAATACCAACCCAACTTTTTACTGTTGAAAATGGGGAAGAAAAAAATACTATAATCAGTCATTAAAAAACACTTTTCGAGAACTCTAGACAAAAAGAATACAAAAATAGTTCTAAAACTAAATAAATTTCATATAGTTGAGCTTTTACACAAATTTTGACTATATTATTATATCTGATGATGATATACATATTATAGTTTCATTGTCAATTATTGACTTTTAGTAAAAGTAAATACATTTTTACGAAATACCAGCAAAATTTAAAGGATAAGTGAAAAAATATTTGCAATCACAAATAACTATATACTGTTTCTATTGAATAACGGTTAAACCCAAAATATAAAAAAATATTTTACTGGAGTTTTAAAAGCAGCTAGGATTTAAAATTGAGCTTTCTTAAGTTAAGTTAGAAAAGTAGAAAATCATTACAATAATTTTATTAAATATAACTGAAACGCTCTGGATCTTCCGTCTGATCTTCCTGATATGTATATAAAAAAATTTGTTTAAAAGTCATAATTTTTGAACAATTAATATTTCTTTAAACGGTACCATTGCAAATAATTAATGGATAGAAATTTATAATATGTTTTTTTTTTTTTTAATAATTTTAATTCCTTGTATTATTTTTCCTTTAGCTAAATCCTTCCCAGATATATGTTTCATCCAACTCGACGTTTTGATCTGGTATAACAATCCCTATTTATTTTGTTTTTAAATTTTTTAATATAAAAGTAGAAAGGATAGAATTTTGAGTTGATTTGTTAGAGCACAGAATTTTTATAACAAAAATAAACAGATTTTTTGGGTTTCTATGCATTTTTTGTTGTAAGGATATAAAAGAGTTATTTTAATTTCCGAATAATTTTTTTTGCTAAGCATTAAAAAAATTAAAAAAAAAAAACAAGTATATTAAGTATTTAAAAAGTACGAAGGTCAGTTAAGGTATACAAAATGTGGTTAAAATTATTTGAATTGCAAGTAGAAGCAATGAAAATTAAAATGAAAATAATTGAAAAAAGTTTCTTGTAAAATTCATTTGTGGATTTTTTTATTTGATGTCGTGACATAAACTAATCTTAAAAATTTTTACAATGAATTTGTAAGAATTTTATGTTTTTTGTTTTTTAAACTACCAAAGAAACATTAATGACAAGGAAGTGCCAAAGATGAAAAGTTAAAAAATTAAAAAAAAAATAAAGAAAAAAACAAAAATTAGAAAAGAAGAAGTGTAAGTTAAGATTTTTTTTTTAGTTTTTCTTTTTAAGCTGACAAGATGTCAATTGAAAAGTGATTGATATCACAGATTTGTTTTAATGAAATCAATTGTGTGGATAATATTACTTTGAGAAATTTTTTAATTTATTTTCATCTTCCACTTTGAATATTTTATTAAAACTTTAATAAATAATAATATTTTTTAGAAATGATTTGTTTGTGGTTTTTTCAATTTATATAATTTTTTATATCCTTGTTTTATTGTTTCTTTTTTTTTTTTTTTAAATCATTTATAAATTTATGGGACGGATACATCTTTAAAAATAAGTAGAATGATTTAATTTTTTTTTTCTTTGTTTGATGTTAAAAAGTTGTATTAATTTAATTTTTTCGTGGTTTTACTGTTAAATACATGATAATAAAAATTTTATTTTATTTTAACTTTGTTGTATTTATGGATTATTTAAAGATATTTAATAAAATATTTAAAAGATGATATATAACAAGGCAAATATACTGTCATTTGGCGTTTTCAGATTGAAAAAATATTGAACAGAAGCTGAGATATTTAATGATTTCAAGCAGAATATTGAGTTGAAGTTGAGATATTTGATATATTTGAAAATAGGTCTGTTTTGCAGGACTGTATCATCCATAATGGATGGTGCTACATAAGAAAAGCTGATCCGCAATATTATTTTTTTTTATGGGACCTAACCATGATTAAAATTTTATTTACTTTAGTTGTAATGGTGTAGGAGTTTTGTAAGTCGACAGTTTGATGCACGGGTAGAGTGAAACTAATAACTAAACTTTGAATTTTATTTTTTGGAAAATGTGCTAAAAATAAGAATTAATTATGATGTCATAAAATTTAAACAATATAAATTTATTTATTGTGTATTAGTTATTCTTTTAATTATCGGTTTTTTTTTTTCAAAAAGGTTTTTTAAATTCAAAAAACTCAAGCATTCAATTAATCTTATAATATTTACCGATGAAAATATATTAAAACCATTTGTTTGTTCATGCAAATAGTCATTTATTTCACTAAATCTCGAGAGCAGATAATATTTTTAATCGAAATTATCTGTATTTTCCGTGAAAAATACGGACTCTACTTAATCTACTATAGTCAATGAAATCTTACGTTCCAATCAGTTTATTTTTTTGGATGTAATAACTTTAACTATCGTTTTGATTGGGTTTACCTTTATTCTAATAATAAAATGTATTGCCAATTATAAATATAATCAACTAATCACTCATTCCTATTTCTTCTTCTTATTAAATTATTTACTTAATTTTTAATAAGAAGAAGAAAAATTATGCAGAAATTAAATTGCATATTCCTATTTTCTCAAATTGTAATTAACTGAGTTATCTTCTTATTATTTGTAATAAACTCAAAAGGAAGCATTGTTATAGTCCCTAAAACTCAGAAAGAAAATATGAAACAGAAACTTATTAAAAATAATACATATTAATTAAGAAAAAAAACAAAAAATAAAATAAAATTGAAAAGTAACTCGGACAATTTTTGATCCCATTTTTATTTATTTCGTTCTTTGCATATTCATATTATTTTTTTTTTTGGAATAAATTTTATCCTAAATTTTAAAATTCACAATTCAAAAATTTAAAAAAAAAAAAATATGTTTCTGCATATAAAACATATTTATGTATTAATTTTTGTTTTAATTAAGATTTGCAGTGACTTTTATTAAGATATCAATTAAAAAGTATAAAATTTTGAATGAATTGCCATTTTTAGGAATAAAATTTAATGAGAAAATTTTTTTCTTTTTCTTTCAACCAATTATTTTTTTTTTTAAAGAAAAATTTTATTTATAAACAAAAATAAAACATTATTAATTACATTTTTATATGTCAGTATATCTGTTAAAAATATCATTAATGAAACGGAAACTAATATAAAGATCAAACAAAAAAAAAAATGTTTACTTTATTTAATTTAATTTCACAGCCTGCAATTTAAGGAAGAGTTTCTGGACTACTACTTTTAGATATAAAAAATTATGTTACAAATGCCAGAATAATGTTAATATTCTTTGACTAAAAGTAAAGTTCGAAATTTTTTGGTCACTTCCCCTAGTTTTTCATTTGGTTCATTCTTGATGAATGATAGCCCTCGAATTTCCAAAGATACAGGAGAGTAATTCATGGTTTGAAACAAAACAACACTATTACTATCTAACTTTATAATTTTAAATTTATCCTTAAATTCTTTTTTCCATTTTAATTTTTGTTTTAATGTTTAAAAGAACATTAACTAAAAAATGACATTCATTATAAATATATAAAAAAAAAAAAAATGATTAAAATTGGGAGTAAATTTTTTGCTATGATCCTTGTAAGTTAATTGTAATTAGTTAAAAAGTAGTATGTAAAAGTAAAAAAACAAATTTAAAACGTTTTTAAAGTAATACGTTATCATAGTTTTGTTTTCATTTTATTTTTAATTAATCTTTTCATTCTAATAGCAAAAAAAAAAAAAAATTCAAAATTAAAATAATGTAGATATTTTTTTTTCTACCAAATAATTGCATTTTTTTAAACTCAAATTGAGCTTTTCATTATAAAAATTCAGTTGGTTGAAATTGAGATAACATAAATTTGGGGTTTTTTGTTTTCTATAAAATATTTTTTTATGTTTAAATTATTTAACTATTAAATTAATATTATTGATTTCAGTTCATTTCGTACAGAAAATACTTTTATATATACATATATACACATACATATTTATATATAATATACATAGGTATAATATGTTTTTTTTATATATATGTATAAATTTTTAATTTATTTTTATATGAATTTCTTGGATTAAAAACAGAAAAAAAGACTGTATAAGTAAAATTTGTTTCCGTTATCCTAACCAACGCGCCAACGGTTATATTATAATGGTTGTATAAACATAGCTTTTAAAATTAAAAACAAAAATACAAATTTAAATAACATTGTTTTTTGTTACAATTTTTTATATAATATTATATGTTCCATAATCTAGGTCTTACTGTACAATATATTTATAATATGTTTATGGACTCCTAAGTTTATGCAATCGTTGGTTTAAATTAAAAATTTGGTTTTTGGGAAATGTGAATAACATTTACTAATATTTGCGATAGCAGAATCAATTAAAAGGTGATATTTGTAAGCAGAAGAATATCGAAGGTTGTCCTCAAGTTATTATCATTTCGTTTAATTCCATTTTTATTTTTATTATTAATTTTTTTTTTGCACGGTATTCTCATCTTTTTCTTGTCTTTTCTTATCTGTTATCAACGGTTTACTATCATAATTTCCTTTTCAATTAAAAAAGTTATAAATTATTAAAATTTCCAACGCATATTTCTGAATAGTTGCGTAACAGACAACAAAATGTACAGCCAAAAGCAAAATGAAGCATAAATTTTTAATAAACTTGAATAAAAATATTGAAAGTAACTTTTATTTAAAATGATGTTCAAATGTAATAAATTTTATTTTATGTAAAAAAAATTGATATAGCACACTATATATTATTATTATGTAATTGAATATGATTTTATTTTCGATATATGTATATATATACATATATATTTTTTAATTAATATTAATTTCCTTGGAAAGTTAATTTTATTTACAAATAAATTCTGCAATTATTTTATAATTATAATGTTGCATATTTATTTATATACCTATACATATTATATGTACGTATAAGTAAATAAAATATGTAAATAATAATGACCATTAATTGGTAAATAATTTTATAAATAATTTGTAAATAAATTTGATTTTAACATTTTTCTTTAAATATATTTTTAAAGACTATTTAACATTAATTAAATTCAATAGTTTATTTTTAAATATATTTTTTTTTCCAAAATGTTTTTTCTTTTTGTTGGAAAAATGTTTAGGCTGCCGAACGATTTTAAATCTATTTTATCTATTTCTTTAGAAAATATATATGTGGGTTGTTTCTTTGATCTTTTTTTTTTGCATAAAAATACCATAATTTGAAAAAAAATGCAAATTAGGTAAATAAAATTATTACTAAATTTAAAGTTTTGGTTTCCTCAAAAATTTTGTGGCTACCTCGAGAATTAAAGCGACGGCAAAATCAATAAATATAATAACTATCGAATATTTTGACCTATAATAATAGGATACATTTATAAAATGAAAGTTTAATATCAAATATTAAAAGATTTGAAACATTTAATGAAATAAATTAGACAAAATTTTGTTTTCTATAAATTTTATTAAGTAGGACTTATCCGAAACTGAAATGCCAAAGTAAAATAAAGATAAAAAAAAACTTATCTTGGCAAAGTGATAAGAAACGAAAAAAACATATTAAGTCATAAGATATTTGATTGTACTCTTAAACTAAGCTTGAACTTAAATTTTAATTTTGCAAAGAAAAATTACACTTGAACTCAAAGCTTTTGTTTGAAAATGTGAGATTTGATAGTTCAAGGCCAGTTTTATGTATTTGACCAATTATCATTAACCAAATCTTTGCTTTGAATTAATTCTATTTATCTTACGTATTTTTGTTTAAGAACATGTATGGTTTATTCTAAAATATTGGGTAGGTCCAGTTAAACCAAAACGGCTCTTTTGTTAATACAGGTTGGATGTAAGCTTAAAAGAAACTTTTTTGAATAGTTTTTCATATCGCAAAAGAATTATAAAATATCGTTATTTTTTTTGCGAGTGAAGATGGGAATCATTGAAAGACACTATAAAGGAATGAAACGAATACGAGTCCTCTAAGATTGTGTGGGACTTCAACCCATTAAACACCACCCCCCTTTTTGAACCAAACAATAGATTATAATAAAAGGTTATACGACGATTAGTACTTATGTACTGCCTGGTCAAAGGAAGTTGAGTTAGTGAATGAAAATTGATTTCAAATTGGCAGGCACATTTTGAAAAAAGTTTTTAATATTCACCTTAAATCTTTGCACGTTGTAAATGTTATCATTTAAATTAATTCAAAAACATTTTTGTATTTACAAACATAAACACACTGGCACTCCTACAGCTTGTTTAATTTATTTTAGTAAAATCTAAAATATAATTTATAACTTTCACTCCTTTTGATATTTTTCGTAATATTAACATTTTATTCGCTTTTTCTAAATATTTTATAAGTAGATTATATTTTTTTTTAAAATGCAATCATTTATTTTACCTTTAAACAATTTCAGAGAGAACATTAAAGAGATGTTTTCAATGCTTATTTTAACTGTGGGACAAAACTACTTCAAAACAGTTTAATGTCAAACTGCAGTATAATAATTTTCCTTTTCAGATCTATTGTCGAAACAATATTCTCAAAAACTGACCATTTTGTGATTATGAAAAAGAAATTATCATTATTAATTATGAATTTTATAAATTATTTTTAATTTATAAAAAAGAAAAAAATTCTAAACTTTAGAATTAACTAATAACTTTCCTTGTTTTTTAAAGGTATCTACTCTTCTTTTTTTCTACTATACTGTTATTTTTATAAATATTCATAAAAAAGGTAAAATATCCTTATATAAACTTGTACATTTGAAAAAAAGAAGGTAAGGTCTTAAGGTAAAATCATTTTAAGTAAATGCCAATTTTTATTTTAAAATAAAATAATAAAATTTAATATATACGAGTATAATATTAATATAATCGCAAATGAAAGTTGTAAATAGATCTTCCAATCAAAATCCATTATATTTAATAATTTTATAACTATTTTAAAACTTTTAAATATTATGAATATTCTAATTTTAAGCTTTTTTTTTTTTTCTTAAATTATGGAACCATACTGACATCAAAATTTTTCCTTTTAAACCTTAAAATTGTAAAAAAATATAAAATTCAATATTTTTTTGGTAAATAAATTTATTCAAAACTTTTTACTTCAAAACCAAACCAACTCTTGTATTTTAATATCCATAAAATATAATAATTACAACTATTTTGACTTTTAAATTACAACACTTAAGAAATTTCATACTTATTCATTTTCAAGTACTAACAATTAGATTTTTTCTCTTTTTTTTGTTTTTTATTTTTTTTTTTAAACTTAGCAAATTATCAACAAAAGAGGAATTAAATTTTTAATTTTTTTTTAAGAGGAAAAGTAGAAGAACACAGAAGTCATACTAAAGGTAAATATTATAAACATTATAATTATAAACCAATTTAAAACTTACATCGTTTTAAAGGTAATGTAATTGAAAAAAAATGTTTGCCAAAAAGTATGCAATTATTTTATCAGATCCTTGATTGACATATTTTTTTTTTATTCAGACGGGGTCTTGGTAGTCGAATGGCATTATCTTATGTGATTTTTGATATTAATGTACATAAATAAATAAATATTTAGGGGTATGAAGATTTAGCTTTGATTTTTAAAGTTTTCGTGTGTTGTGGGAAATATCTGTTTGTTTCATACATTTTTAAAATTTTAATTTTTAATAAGGGAGCAAATAAATTATCTATTATTTAACAAGTATAATAGATTTTAAATGAACTTTAAATGACTTTATGTATGGTGAAAATTGTTTAAAACTATATGCCTAATATAAATAATTACTAAACTTTGGTTTTCCAAGTTTTTTAACTAGCTATTGTAAATACTTCAACCCTACTTTGATAACTATTTATGCTCAACAAGGATAAAGTTATGTAGTATTTAATTATGTAGGTATATTCCTGAGATGTTGCTTATAAAAAAAAATATAGTTAAATAATTTAATATCTAGGAAGTACTTAAAATATTTTGCCTAAATGGTAGACATAGGTATGTAGTAAAATATTTATTCTAATTATTTGATCAGGTATATTGAAATTAAGGACATACAAATTAAACAAACCCAAAACCATTGATAAAAATATCTTTAAATGTGCTAAAAGAAGAAACTACAATATGGGATAATTATTGTACTTAAAGACTTGGACAGTCTTTTTTAATAATAAATATAATATAAATATATATAAAAATGTATAAAAAAAAAACTGAAAAAAAAGATCATCACCCACATGTTATATATTCTTTGCAGGGATAAGTACAAAAAAAAACAAAAACAGGTAAAATAAGTTAAAAGTCATTTTTCAATTTTTCTTTTTTACTTTTCTTTTCCCACCCATTGTTCGTTTCGTTGTTCAAAATATCCGTCGTGGTGTTACTAATATCATTTAACACATTTTTACATAAATTATCAACTAAACATACACGTTTTTTTTGTACAGTTGTATACAAAAAACATTAATACTGATAACTTAAATTAAACAGTTGCATCATTATTACAACTTAATCTTCTTCTTCTTATACTTTCTTTAAGCCTTATAGTAGAACAACAATCCCAATCAATGTTCAGTTTTATTTGTGGCTATATCTAGTGTTCCTTCAAATTTTCTTACTCATTCTTCATAATCCTCAATTTTTTCCCAAATCCAATTTCTTTTTCACAACAATCTCCTCCACATCCTTTTTCTGTAAACCAAACTGTACATTTGAATCAAAGGTCCCAAACTAAAGTTTGATTTGAAAAGGTGGAGGTTTTGGTTGATAAAAGTCCAACTCTATCCGGAAGAATTATGTGAATTTCTTCTGGCTGACTTTTGCAATTTTCCACCGAACCTCGTAAAAAAATATGTATATTTTATTTATCAATCCTACCTCAGTTAACACAGTTCTTCTCAAAAATTTTCTTAGTTCTTTCAACAGATCGCGTGGGATTCCATTCGAAGGACAGTTTAGCTTCCTTATAGTTAAACTGATCAATCTTCTTTTTTTTTGTCGGATTTAGAAGTCAACCATTTTTAGCATTGTTCTTCGGCAAAGGTCTTCATTTGGTATTGTCAGCAATGAGTTACTTTACGATTTTCAATAGAAAGTAAACTTAAAGTAAATAACAAGGGGTAAAATTAAATCAAGGAAAAGAAATACGTAATAAACAACAAAAGTGAAAAATAAAAAATATTAATAGAAAAAGAAAAACAATTTAAAACAAAGATCACATACAAATTTCTAAGCCATCACCACCTAAAATTGTAGAATCATAAGATGGAATTTGCCATATTTTGAAAAAATCACATTGTAACACTTCTGATTGGTAAACTTAAGAGAATCTGGTAAAGTACAGTTTTACTACACATCTGAAGATTGAAACATAGACGGAACATCTAAAAAACTCAACTTTTGCGATTATTATTTTGCACAACTGTGTACTGTACATGAACTATATAACATATATATATATTTTTAAATATATACATTTATATATATATCTATTTATTCTTTTACAATATTTTTAACCATAATTCAGTATAATTTATTATTCTTATTTTTTTTTTTTTTTGTATCACATTAGAATATTACAGGTGCTTTTATAAACACAAAAACAAAAATAATAACACTATCAGTAAATATAAAACCAAGAAAACCAACAAAATCAGCAAAAGCAGTAGGTAACACTAACCTAACATACAGCAGGATATTGTTAGAGTAACAAAAGAAGAAACAAAAAAGAAAAGCTAAAATATAAATGAACATAGGATAGAACGCACTTTTTGTTTTTTTTTTTTTTGTATAAAAAACAACAAATCTGAGAGTTGGGGTAATTTGTCTGGCAAAAAAAAAAAAAAAAATTAACAAAAAATAAAATAAAGAAGAATAATTAAATGAAAAAACGTGCATAGAGTGGCTGATGATAATAATAATAATAATAAAAATAATAATGCACAAAAAACATAACACCCAGTAGTCTAGATCATAACAAGAATGTAAAGTTTAGGAAGGGAAAGCGAGAAGATTAATATCGTGTCTAAAAAAAAAATGTAGGAGGTATTGGAATATAATAATTTTACTTTTTCCACTTCTGGTGCTAATCTCTACGACCCTTTCCAAAATAATGAGCAAAGGAAGTGATGAGTTTTATGTTATTTTCTGTTTTTTTTTTTTATTCTGTTGGTGCTTTAAATACCATCATTAACTTTCCACGTATATAATTTAACAATTTAGGGATAAATGTTTTTAATAAATCATATAACTTATTACATTATGGTATCATGGATTTAAGAATTCTTTATTTTTAACTATTATACTTTAGAAACGAAAAAAGTTGCTCATATAATTACAATTTTTGACGAAAATATTACAAAATCTTATCTATTATGTTAGAACTTTTTAGTATTTTTGATTTATCGAATTTTTGTAGTATATTTAAGAGAATAAAAATTTCACTAGATCTAGAATATCTCTAGATCTAACTAGAGTTATTAATAATTTATACTAATCACCATTTATAATTAATATTTGATTTAAAATCAATTATTAATAGAAATATCTCTTACGCAGTTGGTCTTAAACTGCGTTAAATGTAGATTACCTTCAAAAAATATCTTTAGTTTAGCAAGTACATGATGTACAAAATGGTTAATCGTAACAACTGTCCAATTATTTTTATTTTAGTGTTGGCCTCCTTGCCTAACTTTCGAAATATTAAAAATTAATTTTAATCTCATATCTATTTAAAGGACATATAACAGAATGGTTTATCTAACATTTTTTTCATATTCTGACTGTCCTCCCTGTCACATCTTTTATATTTCCTTTGTATAATTTTTAATAGTGTTCATCACCTACTTTGTTGTTGTTTTTTTTTTTTTTTTTTGGTAATGTTTTGTTATTTTCATAATTTTTGGCCTGAGCCGAAAAAAAAATAAACCTAAAAAAATTTACCACTTACAAAAAAAAAAAAAAAAACAAACAAGAACTATTAATATATCAGACTGAGAAAAAGATATTATATAGTATGTAAAAAATATACCACAACAAAAAAAAAAAAAGAAAAAAAAAATTCCTTTTATTTTCTTGTTCCTGCATACAAATTTTTATTATTAACATAATGAGTTTTTAATGACCATTAAAAGATACAACACCATATACCTACCAAAATACTAACAATACCAATACGAAACACTACCATTTTCATACCACCCACTTAAAAAGAAGAAAAAACAAGAAAACAGGAACAGAAACAACAACAACAAACCAGAACAGTAAAATATAAATTAATATTTTCACATTAAAAAACAAGGGGAACATTTAAATTAAAAAAAGAGGGGATAAATATAAAGTGGTAAAAATTTTTTTTTTTTTTTTGGAGCTATATATAGTGAAATATGGTTATTTGTATTTTTCGCGTGATAATAACAGTTATATGAAGAATATATTATACATATTTTATGTATTTGTATTATATATATATATACACATATATATATATTTATATATTGAATACTTAAACTGAAATTAGATTGAAAGTGGAAAAATTATAAAACCTTTTTGTTAGTATGGAGTGAGAAGTTAATTGTATGTCGATTTGCCAAGAAATTTCATTAAGGTAAAATGAGTGTCTAAAAAAAAAAAAACCAAAAAAAAAAAAAAATCACATTTAAATCAATGAAAGGTTTTTTTTTTTTTGAAAAAAAAAAAAAATTTCATGGTAACCTTTTTAATTTAGAAGTGAAGATATTCTTAAAATTAATAGAAAATTTGAGTATTTAGATTAAATTATGCCCATATACAGCGCTTTAAAATTCCATAGGTCAAAAACAAAATAAAAAAAAGAAAATTGAAAGTGATTGGGAAAAATGAAAATGGAAAAAAGAGCGAGGGGAAGATAAAACAAAGGTGAATGGTGAAATTATAATAAAAAATAAATTAAGTAAATACGAATAAAAATTTCAGTAATGACTAAATTTTGTTATTTCGTTTTTTTTTTTCTGTTTTGTTTTTTTCTGGAGCTCGTCCTACTAGGAAATTAGGATTTCAATTCTATTTCTGAAAAATATTTTATTATTTTGTTATAAAAGTTTTTCCTTTATTTTTCTTTTTTGTTTTTTTTTTTGTTGAGATATTATAATGCTTTTGTAGGTAAATTTTTAACTTAATGAAAGCAAATTAGGTTTTTAAGTAGGATATTTAATATTACTTGTTTTTTTTTTTGTTTTGTTATTTTATTTAAGTTATGTGCCCTTTGTCTTTTTTGTTTGTTGTTTTTGTTTTTTTGTTCATCCCTTTAAATTAAATAAATTGTTTAAGCATGCAATCACAAGTATTATTAGAATACATATAAAAGTTAAAAAGTTAAAAAATTAATGTTTGAAAATATTATAAAATAAAGAAAGAAAAAATGAAGAAAAAATAAAACAATTTAATTATTTTGGTGTTGATATAGCCAGGATAATATTACAAAAAGAAATGAGATGTTTTTAATATTAATTACTTTAAAGTACATTGAACTTATATAAAGTTAATTTTTTAAAGATTTTTTAATTGTTTAATATTAAATAATAGTTTTTTCAAAAATAGTTTTCGAGTGAATTTTGTTTTTAAGTTAGTTTTAAGTTAATTATTTTGAAATAGAGATTTTCTTAAGTAGATGTTCTTGGTGACAATAACTGTAGATTATCTATTCCAACGTAATTTAGCAAAAAGACATAAAGTAGAAAAGATAATCATTTTAATCATAATAAAATGTTGTCTTTAGAAAACAATGTAATTTAATTAGAATGAGGTTTTGCAACAGAAGCGGGAAATCCTGGATTCAATAAAAACAATATACAATATAGGTATACATTTTTAAAGACCATCTTATAGATAAAGTAACAAAAATTTTGATTAATTTAAAATTAAATATTGTGAACGACCGTTTAAAGTGAATTTAAAAAAAAAAAAAAAAACTTGAAGATTTTATACTTATATTTTTACATTTTTGAGAATTTATAATTATAATTGAAAAAAGTTTTAAATGGAAACAAATTTTTTAAAACTTAAATAATCTAACGTTCTATCCAACCAATGGTGTAATGGTTAAGACACCGACCTTTCTTACGAAAGATTTCGGGTTCAAACCCCGGCTGTGTCATATAGATTAATAAAAAAATAATATAGATTTTTCTTATAATATGTAATTAGTATAATGTAATTAAATTAAAAATAAGTATATATGTCTTATAAATTATAATTAATATCATATTGTAATATATAATAAAATAATAATAAAATATAATTTTTGTGTAAGATAATAGATGGCGTAGAATTAAAAGAAACGCCTAGTCTTCTACCATAGCTACAGCCAACTAATTAACGGCTTAGTGAAATAATGATTCCCGACACTGAAGCTTAGTCAAATATGAATAATAAATGTCTTACTGGATGTGCCCTTATACTCCTTATAGGAGTAAGGAAAAAAAAAAAAAATCTAATGTTATATGAGAAAATCGAATTTTATTTTGATTTATATTGAATAAAGACTTAGTTTTTCCTGTACGTTAAAAAGTTGATGGAATTTTATAAAATTGCTCAAATTATAATGTAATATTGGAAGTAGATTTTTTAGAGTTGTTTTTTTTTTTATTCAAAGCTATATTATGAGTAGAATTTTTTTACTTAATTATTTGAATAAATTTATAGTATTTTTTGAAATCTTTAATTGAAAATTAGATTTTTAGTCAATTTCTTATCTATTCAAAATGTATGTGACTTTTGCAGTATTTTTATCCGCATTATCTCTACATAAATAATTCAGATGCTTATACCATTTAAGGTACCTTTCTTTTAGCCTTTTTTTTTTAGCATTTAGCAAAACCTAGTTTTGTTTTTTTACTAAACAACATGATAACTTCTGTAGAAGAATCAATCATAAATTATTTTTGGAGTGCGTATAGCATTTTTAAAATTAAAATTTTGGTGATAAATTAATATTAATTTTCTTTTTTATTTAAGTTTTAAAGTTTACTTTTTAATGATTTTTCTTTTACAAAATATAAAGCTTACAAAATATAAAGACTTATAAAAATATATAAATATTTTTATAAGTCTTAATGAACAAAAAAAAAAAATAAAAAACCAAAAGAAGAAAAACAAATTGTTGATTTTAATCTAAAAAATTTATTATATTTTAAAATCTTTTTCAAATTAATTTTTCTAGTTGAATAATAATTTTTGAAAAAATTGAAACTTTTATCTTCTATATAAAAAAAAGTTTTATTTTTAATAAATCATGAGTCATGATTTTTAAATTTACAGTCATTAACAATTAAGTCATCAATTGATTTATTCTTCTTTAATGATATTATAAATGTATTTTAGTTTAAAATTTAAATTATTACATAAAAAACAAAAAAACGCAAAAAAATATGACAATCATTTCATATTTATATTTGCATTTTCCACCATTTAAACTTTGAAGAAAGTGAATTCGCAATTTTCAAATTTTTTATTTTAAATAAAAGATGTCACCAAAAATGAATAGAAAATAAAATACTAAAAACTGTTTTTTTTTTGTACTATTATTGAATCCTTATCATATCAGTTCCATGTACTTTTAATCACCTTCTTACAAAAAAACAAAAACAAATAAACAATTGTCAATTTATTTCATTAATTTTATTTTCTTTTTTTAAATTATTTAAATTTTGTTTTTTTTTTTTTTACTTCCTTTTTTGTTAAAATAATGAAATCATAGACAAATAGCAATAAATATATTTGAAGTCATGACAAAAATTATAATTTAAGGACAAAATGATTTTATTTTATTGATGTTGTTTTATTTTAACAAATAAAATATCATTTACATATAACATACGTATGTATGTATGGTTATAACTTATAATATTTAAATAAAAAAAAAAAGGACATTTATTTTGTTTATTCATTCTTAAAATGTAAATGAAATATAAGAATTTTTATAACCCATTTTTATTATCCTTTTTTATATTTTAAGTATATTAATGGTATATGTATGTAAATGTAAATCTTAATGGGTATATATATATGTTAAGAAAAAAAAAACAAACACTTGTTTAACATAATAGTTGTTGACACAAAATTTGAAGCAATATTAAGAAAATTAAAATTAATTATTACATTTCAAATAATAGCAAGAAGTAAAAAGTTTGAACAACACTGATTATTTTATAAATCAAATAATAAAAGTTTTTTTTTTAATCATTTTTTAAATTTAATTTTGACATTGTATCCTTATCATATGATTTCAAGATTTTTCAACTATATGTTAAACAATCATTTACAAAGGACCACAAAGTATCAGTTCAAAGTTTCTTCAATAACTTAAATTTCATTGAAATATTTGATGTTGGCATTAACGGTTCAACATCTTAAGTTGATTTATACATTTTCATTTAGTTATTTAGTTTTTTAGTTTACTACTAGTTAGTTTTTTTTATTAATGCTCGTTCTAATTATTCCTACTAACCAATAATCTTCTATTATCGTAATCATCTAAGAGTCTTACTGTTCTCCGTACAAAAATAGCCTGCTTCAACATGAAACTCGGTTATTACTTTTCACATGTCGGTTATATGCAAAAAAATAATAATAATAAGAGAATGGTGACTCACACCATATTAAAAATTTGGTATCAGGATGTAAAAAAAATTTTGTATATCATTTAAAAGTTGGACACTCTTTAATATTTGTTCACATTTAGATTTGTTAAAATCTGTTTATGTTATTAAAATATAAACTACCGGAGGTCTTCTAAAAAATAGTATTGAAGAAACTAAGAAATTATTTGCATTTAAATAAAGGAATCATGGAAAGAACTAAAAAAATCAAAACAAAGACTAAGACATTAAAAAATTTCAAAGATGTTTATAAGCATTTTGTTTATAAACATTTAAAGATCCCAAAAAGAAAAAATTTTAGAATAATATCATTAATATTAAATTTGTTTCACAATATAAAATACAATGTTTTCTTTAATCATCAGATATTCAGATATGATCCGGATTTAAAATATCTTTTAATTTTCTTAAATATCTTCAATAATATGACAGTAATTGTACGTTGTTTGTACGTATATAATATTATGTACATAACTATAATATTAAAGTGAATGACCAATAAAAAAAAAAAAAACACAAAAACAAAACAAAAAAGTCAAAAATAAGGCTATTAAAGATTATTAGTACTATGTAAATTGTGAAATATATGTATATGTAACTATGAATAAAGAAAGTCTATTAGTATATTATTTGGACGTGATTTTTTCCATTTGTTTCCATTTGTTTTTTTTTTTTTGTTTTTTTTTTATAAGAACATTTTACATAGTCACATTTTTGCCATTAAACGTGAATAAATAAAAATCAGTGAAATTTATTTGCCATTTACTATTCTAATTAAATAAATATTGGTTATATATATAACCAATAAATACATGGTATATACATAATATATATATACATGGTATATACATAATATAAAGAAATATATTATTTTTGCAGGTATTTAATTAAGTTTTAGAAGGAAGTAATAATTTTTGTTTTTTTTTTTAAAGAAATATAATATTGTTTAAGGACCTAAACTTTATTATTTGTTTTTAATTTTTCTATTTATTAACTTGTTATACTATATTAGAAATGTATTAACATTTTAATGTTAATTAAATTTTGTAAGCAATAATATTTAGAAGAGCCTAATAAAATAATAATATTATTTATGAAGTCAATTTGATTTTTTTTTTATAAACACGGTCACATTTTTCATTTCATTTTTAGTTTTTAGTTTGATTTTCTTTCACAAGTATTATGAAGGACAACCTGCATTGGTAGATTTTTGACACAATATAAAATAAGAATAACATTTCAGATTAAGAAAACGAAGTCAAATTTTAAAACCTATATTTAAATATACAGGATTGAACAAGAATAACGAAACACAGAAAAGAAGTAGTTTAGAAGATAAAAAAAAAAGGAAAATAATTTTGTATGACAGTGGGGGTTAATCCACTATACTTTATGACTTACGGAGCCCTAAAAAACTTTTGATCTCAAAATATTTTATTTTAGTTGATCGTATAGAAAAGATAAAATAGAAATCGTATAACATAAGATGAAAATAAATACCGAGTTTTAAAGTTAAAATTTTATATTTGACACATATCCAGAGAAAGTGCAAAAAAAAGAATTCGTTTAATAAACAATTCCATTGTTATTTCAACTCTGATTCCATTAATTCAACGACGTGTCATTGGAGAACTCACTCTATTTTTAGATATTTCGTTGATATAGGAACCTGTGCAGAAGAAGTAAAAACTTTAATGCTGCCTCTTAAAAATTTTAAGCGAAATATAGGGGTTTCGCAGGCTAATCATTATATCTTAATGATCTCCAGATGGCACAGCTCTTTACATGGAAATTAGTTTGTAATAGATACAACACAAATATAGAATAACTTGCACCGGAAGTATTTCCAAAAGTTTGTAACCATAACCGTTATATAATATTGTTAAGTTAAAGAAGAGCATCAACATTTTGGTTTTAAATACTCTTTCCAACATCCTGTACCTTTCCATATTTCACAATTTTCTTTTTATTCCTATTAATCCTCAAACCAAACAGCACATTGTACCATAAGTTCTAAGTTAATGTTTGGTTTAAAATGGAGGTGTTTGGTTGGTTTGGTTGGTTGGAAATTTGCTCGTTAATTATATTAGCATCTTTCGAAATTCCTAACCTTCGAAAAAAAAAGGATATTATCAAATAATTTTCTGGGACTCTTAGATTGCCAGTATATCGCTGGTGTGTTTCCCTATTCATCCTGTATAAATATAATAGAATTAAAAATTTTAATAACAAAAAAAAATTAAATAAAAATACAAAAGAATATAAAAATAAATAAGAAAAGTGATGCATTAATAAATGTCGGAAACTCTTTAAATAATAATAAAACTAAATTTGAAATATTTTATAAATTTTTTTTTTCATCTTAAAGTGTATAATTGTTTAAAAAATGGTTCACAGAGAATTGAGAATACATATAATACATATAAATATTACATAATATAAAATATATATATTATATATATATAAACAAAAAGTAAATAAATTA
Organism: Poecilobothrus nobilitatus; assembly: GCA_947095535.1. Lineage (NCBI taxonomy): Eukaryota > Metazoa > Arthropoda > Insecta > Diptera > Dolichopodidae > Poecilobothrus > Poecilobothrus nobilitatus. The sequence continues at coordinate 56,630,378 of OX352774.1, forward strand.
AATGTAAAAGAACCAAACAATATATGTAAAATAATGATTTCGTTGTTAATGTCCTGTAATTTAATCTTTTATTTTTTTTCTCTTAATTTAACTCTACTTTTCAACAATCCTTTTATTATTCAAACAAAAAAATAAAAAAAGGATAATGAATAAAATAAAATTTGGCAAAAAACAAAAACGTCGAATATTTTTTTTTTTTCAATAATATTTGAACTGAATACATAATTAAATGTTGTTCCCAGAGAAACAATTATTTACTTCATGAGTTGAATTATGCATCCTTTTAAATTAAAAAAAAAAAAAACAAAAAAAAAAATATTTTAAAAATGTACAAGTACTTTATACATATTTAGTGTTTGGCTGTTTAATGACCCTGTAAAACTCGAAATCTGAAAATTGAAATTTTTTTAAATAGTTTTTTTGTCGAACTCTTGTCGATTTGGTTCAGTTCTTCAATGGGATATCAAGGCAAATTTAAAATATATATTATATATATATATATATATATATATTTTAATTATGAGACGTAATTTAATTCGCAGCTTTTTTGCAAAAACGCAACATTTTCATATTAAACAATAAACGGAGATTAATAGAGGACTGGAATATAAAGGAAAAGTTTAAAGTCTTATTATATGATTCCGGATCATATGTCGCAAGTTAAGAAGTCAGAAACAATAATGCCACGGCAAAACTGACACATTGAAAAAATCACGCCAGACAAAATGTCACCATAATTGATTTAAGTTTAAATTAAAATTTTGAAATATTTTGGGAAAAAAACGAATACCCTGATTTTAAATTCAACTCTAAAATCTTTCAAATATTCTGTAAAACGCGTATAATCATGATTTGGAATTCAACTCTAAAATTCCTCCTCGTAACATTTTTTCCGGCAACAATTTTTTAATGCAACATTGTTCTCCCAACATCTTGGGCTGTTATCTTATTATATTATATGTATTTTTAACTGTGTAAAATTGTTTTAGATTGTGTAGTGTATTCGCAGGATCTGGAAAATGTTTTTAATGCAGAAATTCTGTTTGTCTTTTTTGTAGAAGGTGAATTGATCAGCTTCAAATAATATTATAAAGAATTATTACTGTGAATCTATATTTAATTATTGCAATAGTTTTAAATATTTTAATTTTTATTTATAGAATACGGCAGTGTTTAAAGCCTTTCTGATATTTAAATTTTGGTAATTTTCATTTGTTTAAAAAAAAAAATTATGTGTGGTCAATTTACCATATATGCAATATTAAAAATAAATTTTATATTCGGAATAATATTTTATCGTATATTTTTATTTATTATAAATAACATTTCAATTTTTTTTTCAATTTTTAAAGGCAATTTTTAAATTGAATCAAAAAAGTGGGGATTTTTATTTTTTAATTTAATTTTTATTTTTACTGCATCTTTTTAATTGACAAAAAAAAAAAAAATAAAAATGTAGAATTAAATTTTGGTTTACGACTAATAATTATTTTCATTTTTAAATGTATAGCGTAAAAAATTAGTTTAGATTGTTAAATTATTTTAGTTGAAATCATTTATGATACCTACAAAATAAATCATAATTTTGTGAAAATTTATTTTATAAAAAAAAAAAAGGGTTAAAAAATGTATAGATAAAGTAGATATAAATAAAGTAGATAATAATAATGAAAATTTATAGAAAAATAAATAAAAATTGATTTTTGTTGGCATTAACATAATATAATCTATAATTCATAATTATTTTCTAATGAAATAACTTATAATTGCACAAAAAATCCGGATATAATATTATATTTTTTAATTTCTATACGGTATTAGTTGTACTTGTCACCCGTTAATAGATAGACAGTACAGAATAGTAGACATGATAGTTTGTAAAATTGAATTGTTAAAGAAACTCGTTACCATCATTTAAATAAAATAATATTAAATGATGACAAAAATTATTTTTTTATTTTTCGAGTTTCTCCATATTTATGTAAAATTTTACTTTCAATTTGATAACAAAAATAACGAATTTTTGATTATAATCTGTAAATGGCACATTTTGTAAAATGATTTTGTATTATGCAATTAAAAATATTCCCTAAAGGAATCTTATGAAATAAAAAAATTTTTTTTTTTGGTGTTGTGAAATTTTTCAAAAAACTCATCAATTTCGATTATAAATTCGAAAAAAAAAAAAAAAATTAATACAATTTTATTGTAAAATTTAATATTAAATATTTTTTGTAAAATACTGATGAATTTCAGAAAATTTTATTTAAAAATATTATATATTTCTTTTTTACTTTAGGATCTGTATCTTTGTTTTAATGTAATTTTCAATTGTAAGTCATTTTCAAAGAACTATGAACAGATATTGACATTTTTCTAGCACATTTTTAAAAAAATTATGGAAAAATTTGCATATTAGTTTTATTCTGGATCTATTCATGATCTATTCATTTCGTCCATCTGTTTGTTTGTCTGTCTGTTTACAAAACTTTTACACCATTAAAGATAGAGTAATGCAATTTTAACCGTAAGTGTAAGACTTATAAAAAAATTAATGTTATAGAACAACTATTTTATGTAGTTCCGCTCATTACCGAGTTACCAGCCCATCAAACTTTGAAAAAGTCTTACTTTAAAATAAATATATTTCAGATTTTTTTTAATATTTTTCCAATTTTTAATTTTAACAAGGGTAAACGATGGGGATTTTGTTTTAAAAATGAATATCAAAATTATATATATATATTTTTTAAATTTAGTATAAATTTTAGTAAATTTACATTTATGTCATTTACGGTTTAGTAAATTTAGTTATAAATATAAAAGCAAAATTTTCCACGTTTTATTTCCTTTATATCTCTAAAATGGGAGCATCCCAGCTTGCCTAAATCCAATTTGAAAAAAAAGTTATTTTGACTAATGTCATTTAAAAAAAAAAGACCTTTTCTTTTTCCTTCTATTAGGCGTAAACCATTTAAAATCTACTATTTTTAGACACCTGCAACTTAAACACCTAGAAAAATTTATTTTTAAAGTAAAACGTTAAAATTAAAACTGTAACATTGTGTTTTTACATAAATTGCTTTTACTCTTCACTATAAAGGGTTTCTTATTCTTTAAAACTAAAGAGAATGTTTCTTGATTTTTCGCAATATTACTTACATATAAGATCCTAAAAATAATTTAGAAGTTTTGGTGCAAGTCACAGTATTCTTAACTGTGTTTAATGTTTTACGAAAAATGTGCACCTTTGAAAAATTTTGGTTTACATTCTGCTTTGTTTGTAGTTAATATAATTGAAAAAATGATATACAATTTCACCTATATATTTTGCTTTTTCAATTTTTCTTTCCTTTCCTAGTATTTTCTTTCCTTTAATGATAATATTATTGAATTATTAAAGTTCGATTCATATATCACCATTAAATATTCTTCTTAATTTTTTTTTTTTGAGTTTCCCAAATTTAATTAAGTAAATTTTTTTCATTTATTTCGAATTTATTTATTTTTTTTTTTGAATATTCTTTGGCTTTATTTTAAAATGCCTGTAAATTAAATATTGTGAGGGCTCACATTTTTTATTACCTATATATGTTTATCATTCTTCCAAAGGTTATTTTGAAAAGAATATTCGATATTGGAAAGCTAACTGAAAAGTTAACTTGGGAAACCATATAAAATAAATACATATATGTTTATATTAGATTTTGTTTTATCAACTTGTTATATTTTACTTTTAAATTTTTTTAAGCACTTTTTTTATCTTTTTGCCAATAACTTTTTGTATCACAGCAGTGCAATACGTTGCACAAAGCAACCCATTGCAATCTTAATTATTATTTTTGAAAATATGTTGAATAACAAAAGTAGATGTGAAATATTTTCACCAAAATTAATTTAAAAGGCATATTATTACAGATATAAATAAACGAAATTCTTTTTAAATAATTTTTATATCATTAAATTTTAAAGGGTAAATTAATACATTTTTTTATTTAAGTTTTAATTAATTTCTTAATTTTGGACCAATAAACGAAAATTCGTTAATAAAAATACTTTTCAATTTCTATATAACGAAAAGCGAAATTTTATTCAATGATTTTATTCTAAATATAATTAATGCCTTTTTCATTTTTAAAATTTTTAAACTTGAAGTTTATCATGTAGTTAACTGGAATATATGATATTTCAATTTAATAGACTAGTTTAAAATATTATTTTGACTATTTGCACACTTTTGTTTTGCACACTATTTGCAGGAAATTATTTTTAGACACATTTATGATAGATATTATATTAAAAAAAATAGGTTGACTTTGTGAATAAACTATATAAGTCTTAGAATTTTTATTATTATCTTATAAAGTTATTAAATTGTTTCATTTTTATTTGTTTACAAATTTCAATGTTTACATTTATTACCCTCTTATTGGCTTTATACGTTATTTTATATTATTATCGCTATTTGCACAAATATAAATTTCATAGGAATCTTATATATTACTTATAGCAAACTCATATATTAAATAGCAACCCCATATATTAAATAATAATCCTATATATTATATATCAATTTCATATATTAAATAATAACCCCACATATATATTGTATATATTTAGTAACCCCATATATTATATAGCAATTTCATATATTAAATAGTAACCCCACATATTATATATTATATATATTATTCAAATTGCTATAATAATTTGAATAATATATATAATATATAATATGTGGGGGTTACAACCCTATTGTTAAATGTAGTACAAATGTTGCCGAAATTTAATCTTTTCATTTCAGTTAAGGAATTAGATACTTGTTAATATTTTCGGGAAATTCCATTTATATATTATATATCTTCGAAAAATATATTTTTTTTGTTTCGAGTATCCTTAAAATATGAAGTTCCTAATAAATTGGAATTTTTTTTTGTTTTTAATGGAGCTGATGAGATGAAGTAAAATTTTCTGTAATTCTTTTTAAAACCGATTACATTATTAGTCTTTCAAAAATAAAAAAAGATTATAAAATATCTTCTATAATACAATTAACTAAATTGCATAGATAATATAAAGTAACACATTTAATTTTAAGCAAATGAACAAAAGTTAAATAAAAATAAAATGTATACTATGATAATCATTAAGATTTGCATATTTTGGTCATTCAATAATCTAAGTAGTTCAAATTTTAATTTGTTTTATTATGTAAATAATTTAAATAAATATATTTTACTATAAATGTATAATACTTAAATAGGTATACTTAAAATAAATTCGTATACGTATATTATTATATACAACAAAATTTCCATTAGTTAGTAATTGGAACGCAAGCTTAAGAATCACACAAAATTCAAGGTTTAGATTTAATGACAAGTCATAATTTATCTTATATTGATCAATTAAAGGAAACCTAATTTTTCTCTTGTAATCAAATTTTGTAATATTGTTTTAATATTAATTTAAGGCCTTTTCTGATATAAAACAATTTTACAGTATTTCAAAACATTCTTTGTAACAACGAACAACTTGTTCAACTAAACTAAATAGCTTCTTAAAGAGCTGAAATATAACTCTAAATATTTGACTGTATTATCATTGACTGGATTTCATTTGACTGCTATTCATTTGATTGAATTTTCTTTTAACTCGATTTAAATAAGTTCTTTGTGATGAAATAATGTATGTGGGGCCTCGGTGGCTTAGTGGGTAAGAGCCTATAAAATACGCTGTAAACACCGAGGGAGTGTGGGTTCGAACCCCACACACGTCGTAAGAGTTATTCCCTCTTACGATATTTACAGCCACGCCTGAACAGGAAAGGCTGTGTAATTTCCTGCCCACATTTATGTGGCATAGGAATGCATTAAAAAAAAAAAAGATAATGTTTGTGAAATATTGAGAGAGATTTTAGAGTTTAATAGAAAATCAGGGTTATAAGCTTTTTGTAGAGTATTTTGATATATGCATATACGAAATTTTGAATTAATATTAATATAATAAGCAATATTATATATAAGAGATTTTATATTAAGGTATAAAATCTGCGTTTTAATTATTTTTTTAGAAGGGGTTTGGAGGCAGTAGTCCTTTAATTTAAAACCTTTTGTTGTTGAAACGCTGATCTAAAAAATAAATAGGTATAGGATATTAGAGTTGGATAAATATCAGGGTTATATATGCTTCTCCAGAATATATTCATATATGCTTAAAATTATTTTAAGTTAGTTACGTCATAAGTTACGAAATAAGGGTTCTATTCTTTTTCAGAATATTTATATATATATATATATATTATATGTACGTTGCCCAAAGGTTGCATATATATCTACATTTAAAGGTCTATATATATATACATTTATTTCGGTAAAGTTTAATTAGGGAAAATTCTGTTAAATGATATTACAGCGAATTGAAATACAGATAAATAATAACCCGTGAAGTGACATCCAATCAAATGAAGTCCAGCCTTTTTATACTAACCGAAGTCTTCATTTATAATATATAATGTACATACACTTACAGCTTAACATGTAAATTTTTGTTAAACCTTTTAAATAAATTGAATTTTTTTTTTTTAGTTAATTAATGAAGCTTTAGTAACAAATAATATATTTTTTTATTCTTTTTTCTATGTTATTTTAAATTTTTTGTAAATTAATCTTATTTTAAATTTAGTTCCAATAAAAAGGATACGATTAAGTATTTTTCTTTTTGGACCTAAATCTTTCAAATACAAATTTTTTGTTATTGTTCCCTCCTTTTTTAAAACAAGAAATCAAGAAATTAATAAATTATGTACCTACTCAGAGATTAATGAGCAAAAAAAACAAAAACTTATAAAAATGAGAAAAGTTTTTTTTTTTTTTATTATCCTTGATAAAATATATTCTCAATTTTATGTTCTTTGTTTTTTAAATATCCTTAAGGGTATCCTTAAAGTTTTTCTTTATTTTAAAAATGCATTATCATACATAAAGTTTTAACAAACTAATACAAAAACAAAAATAATTTTAGTATTGGAGATTATCCAATTTGACTGGAAAGTTTCCAAGAAACGTAAACAATTTTTTTTTTTTTTTGTTTCACAAATATTTGTAATCAGCAGTTTTTTTTTTTATCAAAATGTGAATAAAATGAAAATTTTGCTGAACCATACAAAAATAATATAATAATAATTATTTATAAAAGTGTAGGCAGGTGGAATAGAAGTGTAATAATTTTAAAGATTTTCTGTGATAATGTTACTTTTTTAAGGATTATAAAAATATAATCAAAAATTCTTTTGTAGATAACAGAATAGAATTCATAAGCAAAATACTGTACAAGCATAAATCGAGATAAAACAAATGCAAATAATCAAAGTATATTCGTTTTAATGAAGAGTTTACGAAAGAAGAGGAATCAGTTCAGAGTTCCAAAAGTATCTCTTCTTTTAGGTAAACTAGCTTTTTAAATGTAATAGTACGATAATTTATTAGTAATGTTTATGATATTTAATAATAAATTGTGGAAGAATTTAGTTTAAAATTTCTTTCAAAATCTAAGGTTGTCTAAATTGTGTCTATCTAATGCTTGATTTAAACAAAAATTAAATAAAAATTTAACTGAAATGTTTAACTTCTAATAAATCATAATATTTAATCTGTAAATGACAGACATTTAAAACCATTTTACTCAATAATTTGCCAACCAACTTTCATTTTTTTCTTTTTAAATGATAAATATTCAGTATAGCCATCTTACAAAATTAATATTTTTCCAAAATTTTCTGATTTTCATTAATAATTTTCCATTTTTATAAAAATCCCATGTAAAGTATATACATATGTATCATATAATATGTATAATCTATACCTATATTATACATTTTCAAAAAAGAAGCTCTTTGATTCCGTTAAATTTTTGTTTTATTTTTCTTTTCGATTAAAAATTTTAAATTTTCTTTGATTCCGTTAAATTTTTGTTTTATTTTTCTTTTCGATTAAAAATTTTAAAATATTGGTTGTATGGTAGGAGTAGGAATTTCACAATATAACTGAATATAAAGATTAAAATTTCAGTTTAGTGTTTAGTACAGCGGAAGAGTGTGGGGTTATTAATAGTTGCTTTTTGATTTTGCAAGTTCGATTCAGTTCTGTTTTTTTTTTTATATTATAAACGAAATAAATTCTTACATATCATAATATCATCATAATATTTAATCTGTATTAATAGATATTTAAAACCCTTTTACTCAATGATTTACCATCTTAGGCTTCTTATAATATATACATATATAATAGGTATATATTGAGTTTCCAATACTCAATAAATCAAGGGCAACTTCTGAAAGATAATAATAATCGTGCTTTTACAAAAAATATCATTTACAAAGAAATTTTAAATACATAAAGGCTTTAATTATTGAAAATTGTATTTTTACATTTTAAATAAAATCATAAAGAAACTATACTGTATATATTGTATTGTAATTGCTAATTAAAACACCTCGAATTTCGAGGGGCGGGCGTATACTAGTTATATTTTATAATATAAATTTTTAAAACTTTTAAAAAGTTTTTAAGTTTTAATAGTCGCCTAGTATTCAGTATTTATCTTTTCTTGTTACCTTTATGCTAACAGACAACTGTAATTCTTTAAAAGTTATTTTCTATATTTTGTACCTACTTTACTTTAACTGAAGACTTTATTACTTTAAATTTTTATTTTTTATTTTAAGTGAAGACATTTTTACTTTAAAAGAAGAATCATTACTTCAGCAATTTATCTTATATCAATATTTAATATACATAATACATTTAATTTATATAATAACTTCATATGTACTCGTATGCATTTAATTTTTGTATTTATGTACCTATCTGATATTTACATATATATATATATATATATATATATATATATATATATATATTATACGTATTTTTTTACTTTAACTTTTATTACAAATGTCTTCACTTAAAGTAAAAATAACTTCAGTTAAAGTAAATTGGTATATATCAGATATAAAGAAATAAAATTTATTTAAATTAAATGTCTAAATGCAGTTATTTAGTAAATTTATTGAGTAAACAGCAGTTAAGAAAATTGTGAACTATGTAAAAAGCAACACTTTTAATAGGACAATCAAGTACTACTGAAATAGCAAGGTTTTCAGCAAGTATCACTGAAATTATTCCAGTATCATTTAAAATTTGAATTATTCTTTTTCTTTATTTTAAAAAGTGGTTTGTATCTATATAGTTTATTTTTAATTTCTCTGAATATATTTTATTACAAATATATAGAGGTGGGAAGGATAATGCTTATCTATAAGATATTTATCATAAATATGGGATGATTTCTGTGCTTATCAATAGAGTGTTAAATATTATTAAGAATTAGTAAAACAAAAAAAAGAAACAGAATATCATTAGCAAAAATAAGTAAAGATAATGTTGATAATATTATGTACCATTTATCTCTTGTATATATTTATATCTACTCTTATATAAAAGTGTAGTCTCATTAAAAACTCATAACTCTACTTTTCCACTTAGAGTAGTTATAATATCATTAAATATTTAAATTGAATTGCATTATCCTTACATTTTCTTTATTCTATATTTATTATCACTTTGGAGTATTGTTTTTTTTTTCAAATTAACACGAAATCATTATGAAATATATAATTATTTTTAAAGTATCTAATTTTATATTAAAATTAATTTTAAAGTTAAAAAAAAAAAATAGAAATTTTATTTTTAAAAACACTTACCTGCATTGATCTTCGACTTGAACCGCTATTTGATCTTGATAATAAAGGTGGACGACGTTTTGTAGCACCACGTCCAGCTAATAAATTATTAAGCAAAGATGGTGATCTGGCACATATGAATGCATGGAACGAAGAAACCGTGAATACACCCAATTTATTTAATGTATTTTTAGTTGGGCGAGAAACATGAGTTAACAGGGACTGTAAATAAAATACAACAAAAAAAAAAAAACAATAAATTATTAATTTAATTAAATTTTATTAAGCAATATTGAAATAAATTCATAAATTTAAAAAAAAACAAACATTTGTGGTAGAGTAGAAAATTTATTTGGTATAAAGATCAGAAATTTAAGAAAATAAAATGGATTTTAATCTTACCATTATATAACAAATCAACAAAAATAAGCAACTAACAATTAAATGCAACGCTGGCTTATGGATCGAAAATCCTAGATGAGCCTATAGAAAATAAAGTATTTTTGTACAATTATTGTATGATTATTAAAGCCATCTGGACATACAGTACAGAGCTGTGGAGCACACATAGTATCTCAATTTAGAGATACTCGAAAGATTCCAGTCCGAAGTATTAAGAGACATAACCAATGCATCGTGGTTTGTAAGAAGTGACTTAAACATACATTTCGTTAAAGAAATAGCAACGATATCGAGCATAAGGAAATATTGAGTCACGAACCGAATAAATTAGCAAGTGATCTATTTAGATCAGAATTACACAAGAAAACTTAAACGTTGCCTTTCAGCCGAACTAGCCAACAGATTTACAGTTGGCACAATAAATTGCTAAAATGCAAAATATTAAAATTACTAAAAGGAATGAATTACTTGAAATTATTCCTTACAAGCCATTAAACTAAATAGCTCTAAATATTACTAAATATCATATGTATATTTAATTTAGATATTTCGTAATAAAATCTTGGAGTAAAAATAAAAAAAAGATTTAATCTTAAAGAATCGGTCAGATCTTTTAATTTAGTTCTGAACCAAATGTATAATTCCTATATATTTCCTATATTTTTAGCAGAATGTAGAAAAGGACAAAATTAGAATAAGTGTGTATTAGTTTTCTTTTTAAATTAAAGAACAAATGATGAATGTTTATCTTATTAGATGAAACCTTTAACATGCAACATTTTTTTACAATACATTTTATTAAGATTAAATTAAGTTTAAGTTTATAGCTCAAAAAGATAAGCCAGTTAGGTTGAGTTTACTTTGAGTCGCTTTTTGAAAAACAAAAATATCCTCTTAGAGCTTTCAAAATATTTTCGCGTCTTTAGATTCTTTTTTATACCCGTACGATAGGATCGGGTATAATAAAATTACTCCTCCGTTTGTAACACCTCGAAATAAGCGAGCTAGATATACCTTCAAAGGTATGGATCGGATCAGAAAAAAATTCTAAGACTTTTGAGCCATGTCCGTCCGTCCGTCCGTCCGTCCGTCAGCACGCTAACTCAAAAACTAAGAAAGCTAGAATCTTGAAATTTACACAAAATATTCTTAAAGTAATTTGTAGGTTCCCTATTTTTTTTGGTTGAGTTTGGACCAAGCCTTAGGGTAGCTCTCGAACACCTAACTTTTAGATCCCGACATTTTTTTTGCAATAGAGCTATGAAATTTTAACTACTGATAGATCTCATAAAAATATTCATTTTATTTTTAATAACTTTTTTTTGTGGCCCCATCCGTTACGGAGCTACAGCTCCCCAAAGGTTCAAAAAAGCTCTATATTTAAATTGTTATAGCACAAGTTGTATAAGATATATCTTCATTTTGAAAACGCCAAACGATTACTACTTTTATTTGCTTTAAAAGTATATATACAATAAATATATATTTGTGGCATACGGTGTCTTAATTTACCGTTATGCGAAACTAAAATTTTGCAAAATCCTTTAACCCTTCTATCTTCTAAACGGTTAAAGTTGGAAACTAAAAAAAAAAACAATAAATTATTAATTTAATTAAATTTTATTAAACAATATTGAAATAAATTCATAAATTTAAAAAAAAACAAACATTTGTGGTAGAGTAGAAAATTTATTTGGTATAAAGATCAGAAATTTAAGAAAATAAAATGGATTTTAATCTTACCATTATATAACAAATCAACAAAAATAAGCAACTAACAATTAAATGCAACGCTGGCTTATGGATCGAAAATCCTATATTCATCCAAATATTCATTTATTTTTAATAACTTTTTTTTGTGGCCCCATCCGTTACGGAGCTACAGCTCCCCAAAGGTTCAAAAAAGCTCTATATTTAAATTGTTATAGCACAAGTTGTATAAGGTATATCTTCATTTTGAAAACGCCAAACGATTACTACTTTTATTTGCTTTAAAAGTATATATACAATAAATATATATTTGTGGCATACGGTGTCTTAATTTACCGTTATGCGAAACTAAAATTTTGCAAAATCCTTTAACCCTTCTATCTTCTAAACGGTTAAAGTTGGAAACTTGAAATTTTGACAGAAGTTAGATCTTTGAAAATAAGTATGAGTCGTTTCAGAAATTTTTTTTGTATCACCCCCCGTTTAGGAGCTGTAAGGAGGCAAAAACTGAAAATTTCCTATTTTTAAACACCTGTAACTTGAACACCTGTTAGAATTTTTTTGAAGTAATACACAAAAATTAAAGCTTCAACATCATACTCTTATTTCTGTTAACAACTTTTTTTAATAATATAGGGTTACTTTATAATTGACGAAAGTGTTACTTGATTTTTTCAAATTTTCTAACAAATTTCTTTAACCAATTTTTTGCATTTTGTTTTACTCGATAATTTGAAATTGTTGAGGATATAATGCGTAGTACATAAAAATGTAAATAAATATACAACATAACGGTTGCTTGAAGAATTTTTATTTATATGATATTGATATACATACATACTTATATAATATCATGTTTATTTACATATCATATATGTCACTATAGTGAATGAATGATAAGAGTATAGATGTATTATATAGCGCCGTATTTACATACATATATGTATTTTATTGTACTTATAAGAAGTTATTCTGTCAATGGAATATTTAAATATAATATAATATAATATTTAAAATTATATTTACTGTTTTGTACTTAGTAAATTTAATATACATTTACCGCTTAGTATTAAATGGTACTATAGAATATTTGAAAAAGTTTTGGATTGATAATCGTTATGTGAAAGGTTAGAATCTGCTTTTCAAGAATGTACATATAAACATATAGTTTGAATATGTGTACAACCCATAGTACTAGAAATTATAAAATTCACCCAAATTATTTTAAAATACTAAAATATTAAAAAAATAATATTGTAAGCAGAGTGACAGGCTGTGAACATACTAACGGTTCGTACGGGTATCTAAGAGTTGACAAAGTCAACTGTATTCTTCCTCGTTTTTTATATCTATTTACCATTAAAAGTTGAAATTCAAAAAAAAATTTCGAATTAAACCATTTCAAGCTCCCATGAATAAACCATCTTATTAAGTACATATTAAAATTACATATGTTTAATGAGCTTATTTCGAAAAAGGAAAATAAAAAATTTATATTCATTGTCAAGTGCATTTTATTTTTACTTAATATATGTATATATGTATGTATTATATGATATATTTCCAGTATATTATAAGATCTGTTTTCAGACTAGGGATCAAATGCTGAAGAATAACAATATAATAACTATGACAATATAAAAATAAATTGTCTTTAAATATGTAAGAGTTCGAATTTGTTTTTTTTATTCATTCAATACATTCAATATCAAAATAAAAAATAAGGAATTTTTTTTCTTTTGCTTTTAAAATACAAAATAATCCGTTTTTTCTTTTTTATATCCTTACAAAATGGTATATTGTTAAGGAGGAAGGAGAAGGTTAAAGGAGAAAGGTAATCAAAATTTTTTTTTTTTTTTAGAATTAATGGTTTTTAAGTTTTTGTTGCTCTTTTGGAATTCTAAACTTGTTTTGATCTGTTTTAGATGTCCTTGTTAACTGTAAATATAAACATAAAATGCATCATCAAATTCTGAATAATAAATAAAATATGCACGTTTTTCTTTTTTGTTGGACATATATGTATGTGCTTATATGAAAGAATTAGTATTAATCCAAGTTTTAAAATAAAAATAATATAAAAATCTTATTACATCGGTTTCAAATTTTTGTATAGTAAGTGTTACAGTGACTTGCGAAAGTTTAAGATTCAATTTTAATTTTAAATTTATTATTATTTTTGTTCTATGTAAAGTTGCTGGATTTGGTATTAAGTATAGGAATGTATAGGAAACTTAGTACTCGATATTTTAGTCTTTTTCATCAAATGTTGTAAAATAGAATAAGTTTTAATCATTTGATCCAGTGTGTTATCGTTAAAAAAAAAAAGAGAAAGAAGTTCCTCTACAGCTCAATGTATCAAAAAATTACTGGTTTTTATATGTCATGACTAATTTTCTAAATTAAAATAAAGGATTAGACTAAGGTATCGAAACCTAGACTTGCTTAATTAAGAAGGATTTTGCAAAATAATAAAGAAAGAAGAATTTATGAAATTAAATTTCTGTTTTGATTTTAACAATTAAATTCATCTGTGCGAGCCTAGTCGATTTCTGTTCGAGTTATCTAGAGTCTAGTCATTACTGACATGTTACCTCAGCCTTTATAAATAAAAAAAAATCGATATTTTCTTAATCTTATGTTATATTTTTCTTTAATAAATTGTTTTACTTTCTTTAAGAAGATATCCTCATCGGAATCAGTTTTTCATGTCATTTGCAGGATATAATGATATCGATTAAAATTCTACAGCGTAAAAAGTGATGTAACTTAAGCTGTTTATTTTAAAGTTTTATTAACTTTAGCTTTGTTCCCCAAACATTCTAAATAGTACTAAAGGTTACATAATCTATTGTTTAGTCAAAAACGGCTGGTTTATTGAATTAAAGAAAAACTGTAGCTGAGTTTTTTTATACACAAAAGTGTTTAAGTTGGTATGAACTTTGTTCGGACTTATCATTTTGAATTTAAATTATTCTTTAATCAAGTCTCCAATCTATATTTGAACATTCAATAAATTTAAAGTCATTTTGTTTTTAAGTATTTTATGATTATCACTGTATACAATTCATGTACAATTCAATGTATATTTCTTATGTACTATGTACATATATATATTTCATTTTATTAAAAGATATAAAAATTAAAGTCCTGTAACATTTTGAAGGATTGTCTGTCAATTTTCATCATTATAAAAGAAAAAATAAAACTTAGAATTTAAAATAGGTGTATAGGTGAATTGCATTTGTTTTGTTTTTGTTGTGTTATGTGAAATGAATCATGACTGATCGTTATAATACAATAAAGAGGGATGCATGATAATAAAATAAAAAAAAAAAATGCAAAGAAAAAAAGACAAAAAAAAATAAAAAAAATTCTCATTCGTCTTTTTTATTTTTGTTTACATGTTACATTCATTTTGTATAATATATATATCTAAATTATCGTACTTTATTGAATATTCAATTGGATGTATGAGTATCTTGGATTTATACTACACTTGGGCAAATAAATATCGAAATGTATCAAGGTATAAATAAAGAAAATAAAAATAAAATAGAGATGAAAATAAGAAAAAAGGAATCATCTTGTATCTGAGGTTTATATCCTTTTTTTTACTAATTCTGTTTTTTTTTTTTTTTTTATTATGTTGCATGTGTATGAATAGAAATCTTGTCAGTTAAAATGCTTTTTTGTTTTCTCTCCCTTTTTTTTTGTACGATTTTGTACGATATATGTATCATAGTAACTTAAGTTACTTTAATACCGATAGAAATTCAATTCAATTAAAAAAAAATATGAGAAATAATGTTCATTTTAATTTTTTAAACTTAAAATTTAAAAAAATATATTAAATATGTATTGTATCTTGTATACATAGGAGTAAATACAGTGAGAGCCAAAATTATTGTGTTTAATAACGAATAAAATTTTGGTGAGAAAACCATTGAAGGGGAAAAGTAAATATTAAAAATTAGATATTGGAAATGCTTTATTCATTTAATCTACCTACATTTCTACAAAAATTTGTATATATTTGGTATTGAAACATTTTTTAACCTTAAAGAGTTATTTCCAATATTATTTATATACTGGATTTTCTTAATTAAGAAAAAAAAAGGATAAGATCATTTAAATCCTTAAACGATTACACAAACGTAACAAAAAGAAAAGGAAAATTAAACCAAAGTTTCTAGATTAAATTAAATTAAAATTTTTTTTTTTTAGGATTATCCTATTCTACATTTTGTCAATATCACTGATTTTCAATTTCAATGTAGCTACGTGAATAAAATTTAAATCCATTCTGATGCAATTCTTCACAATTTTTTTATGATGAAAATGTTTATATTTATTTGAAAAAGTTTACTATCTAAAGATCAGTGTAAGAATATAAAGTATGTGATAAGTCCATGTCATGTAGGTCCAAGGACATTTATTTATTTATTTATTTAAGTTTAATCTCCTATCGCAGACAATTTGGTAGGGGAGTGTAGTCCAACTTTCCTTCACAGATGTGGCAAAACCAGGCATTGTAATATGAAGGAAATATATTAATCTAAATTTTAAAGCATCGGTTCTTAAACTGTAGTCCGCGGACAATTTTTAAGTGGTCTGCGAAGAAAAAAATGATTAAAGTTAAAAAAAAAATTAAAAATATTGTTAAAATTAGTTTCAATGTTAGTAATGAAAAAAAATTATTTTGTTTCTTTTTCCTTCAATAATTATTTTTGAAATTTTCAAAATATGAAAATATTTTTTGAAAAATCATTAAATTTGAATAAAATCTAGTAGCCCGATCATTATATAATGTATAACTGACTAGAGGTACTGTAGTCCTGTTTCCTTTACCCTGTGTACGTAATTTATTGTAAGATTGTAATTGTAAGAGACAATTTATAAATTTACATCATATATGTAGGTATATGTATACACTTTATAAATATTTAAATTTAACGGTTTTAAAAAATATTCAACAATTCAACAATAAAAACAATCAAACCAAACCATCTATGAAAATAAAATTAATTTGGTGGTCCGCAGATTTCAGATTTTTTAATCCGTGGTCCACGAAGTATAAAGTTTAAGAACCGCTGTCTTAAACCATTTATTAATTTGGAAGAATTGGAAGAAAATTAAAATAGATTCAATGTGTAATCCAGGAAGGAAACTCTTTAATAATATTCAATAATATTATTTTGTATACACACATTTTTGCTCTTAACTTTCATAATACATAATGGTAAAAAAAAAATTTAAAGAAATGATGTTTTCACTATCAAATCATTCCGGAATTAAAATATGTATTACAATATTATTTGTAAATTTAATATTTTTTTTTTTTTTTTGTATAACTAAAAAAGATTTAAATTTTCCTAAATTTTTATTCCATTTTTTTATATTTTTATTTTTTATTATATTCATTATTCCTATTAGAGATTATTTATGTTATTTGTAAAAGATACATAATATTAGATATATATATAATACAATAAAATCTATGATAATGTACTTTTATGCATTTGAATAAATTCAATAAAGAAATCGAAAACATAAGTTTTTAAAATTATATTATATGTTTTATAAAAATTTTCTAAAATTGAGAAGAACATAAAAGAAGTAAAACATTATAACCTTAGTGAAACACCATAGAATATAAATAATTCTTTTAAGAGTAATGTATTATATACGATTATAAAGGAAAATGTTGTTTTATTTGTACATTAAAATGGACATATTTGCATTTAATCGGTTTGAGTTTACAGTCAATTGTGTTTAAAATTACACATTTTCTTATGAAGTCAGTAGTAAATTCAATATAAGCAGTCAACAGTTCAATATAAAACAAAAAACTATAGTATTTTAGAGCAAAAAAATGAACTTCGATTATTATCAGCGAAATTTTTTTACAAATACCCAGTAAAATATTATTAAAACTAGATGCGTTAATAGTTTTTCCTTTTGCGAGGATTGGTGAGAATCTTGAAAGATACCAATGAGATCAACGAGCAAATTCTTTTTGCTACTCTTGAACTTCAACCAGCTGTAGCGTTTAGTTGTCCCTTTTACCAAACATAAGGTTAGAACGCATGCTACAATGTACTATTTGATTTAGAGATTGACAAAATAGGAATAAAGAACTAGAAATATGTGCAAATATGGGAAGTTATTGGATGTTAGGAGGATTGTTACAAAAATGTTGATGCTCTTCTTGAATTTTAAGATATTAATAAGAATTTTAAGATATTAAGATAAGAATTTTAAGATATAAGTATACCTTATAGTTATCAATTTTTTTTTTGGAATACTTAGCTGAAATTTTTAAGAGGTGGAATTAAAGTTTTTATTTCTACTGAACAGCAAAATAATTATAAAATAGAATGAGTGCTCCAATTACATATCGATGACCTACTGGCGCCAGAGTTTAGGTAGCAATACGATAATTTATTAGACGAATTGCTCTGTTTTACATTTTGTATAGCAATGGCACTTTGTTTAGGTATAACAATGCCGTTAGGTATACCAACATTTTATATTGTTTTTATCTAAAATATTGTAATATCTGATAATATAGTAAAATCTAATTGAAGTAATAAATGTGAGTATATTTTTTTTTTATTAATACATTTTATCTGGATACAATGTCAAAAAAAATGTTTCATTGAGTTATTTACTTATTTGAGAGTTTACATAATATTATTGAAGCCCCATACTTTTGTTATTTAAATTTTATTTGGAATCTTAATGCAGAAACTCAATACAGATTTATCAGTAAAAAGTATCATTTTAGAATGAATGAAATAGTATTAAAGAAGTTTAATTTACTTTTTATTATTATCATTTTTACTTATCGTATATTTTAGAAGTTAAAAAATAAATTCTAAAAAAAACAAATATTTTTAGTTTTTTTTTTTGGTAGTTTTGTCCTTTTACATTTTAGGAATTTATTTTAAATTTTATTTTGTTCAAGATAAAAAATCGCCTCATTTTAGAACAAGAAAAACTTATTTTATATAGGGGTATTGCAAGGCCCAAAGAGATAGAAAGCACAAAACGAAAGAATTTTATTTAATATAAAATCATTATAAAAAAAAAAAAAACAGAGTTTAAATGACTTTTTGGATTTCATCACAATTAACAACAAAAAAATATACTCATATAAAAAACTCATATAATTACCGTTAAAAATTTTTTAACAATTGTATTTATTAACATTTTTGTTTTAATCCTATCAGTGAATTTTAAAATTTAAAATTTAATTCGTTATTGCACATATTTGTATTTTCGGTAGTCAATTAAATCTTTAAGAATTTATTAAGGCTGTATTAAAAAAAAGAAAAAATAACGGAATTTATTTATTTATTTATAGTAATGAATCCTCCAATATAACAGATTTTATGTAGTGATATTTCAGTTCCTTTTTATTTATTTATATTTTTTTTTATATATTCGTATGAACATATAGTTCAACCGAATAATAAAATTGCCATTACATTAATGACGTCCTGGAGCCGAACTAGATATGACAAAGTATCTGTTTTTATTCTTTTTCAGAATCGAATTTTGAATTGATTTAGTAAATTACATCCATCTGTCCGTTCGTCCGTCTGAACTATGGCTTAAAAAATAAAAGAGATGGAATTCTGAAATTTTTTACCATTTGACCTTTGTAAATTTGTTAGTTTAGCCATTTCAATTGAGCTATATCGACCAGCGGATTCCAGTACACTGCCATTCAACTTCTTTTAATAAAACTTATTAAAAAGAGACATCTGAAATTTCTAACAAAAAATTCAAGTTTTATGGCAATGACTATAATATCACGTTTAGTTGCTCTAACAGGTTCATATATTACGAGTATAGCTCGTATATCTTGGAACTTAATTAAGCTAGGCTACTGAAATTTTGTAAACAATTATCAAGTTTTGTGGAAACATCATATGTATGCACTATGTTCAAGCGGATATCCTAAACTTGACACATTCTACTTCACACTCTTTTCCACGTTTTTAACATAAAAGATATTTTTTATAAAGAGTGAATCTGTTTTTTGTTTTTTTAAAAATATTAGTGCCAAACATTAAAAATGTAAAATCGCCCTTTTCATTTTTTGAAAAAATTACAAAGTGAAAAATTGCAAAAATTATATGCAAGTCATGGTAAATAATACGCAATATGTTAAATATTTGCCCAGAAAAATTTTTGTTGGGTTTTATGAAATTTTACTTTTATTAAAAAAAGAAAAAAACAAAAACGAAAAAAAAAACATTCAAAAGAACGGTATCTTTATTTATAGCCAGATAATGATACTTAACCTTAATTAAAAAAAAAAAATATCAATTTAATTTTATATAAAACTTATTTGTATATTATGTATAATGTGAGATGAAAAATTTCAGTTGAGAACAAAATGATTGGTTATAAATTGAAAAAAAGGATAATTGTATGAATTTTAATTAAATTTCGCTTTTTGTTCAGTTCAAAAATATTATTATCTTTAAAAAATTAAAGTTTTAATCTCTGGTACCTTAATTTAACTTTTAAAAAATAAAACAATTATAGGTGTTGTTTTTTTTTTAAATTTCATTGTTTGACTATCGAAAAAAGTAAGTGTTTGAGTTGAGCACTAGATGGCAGCTTATGAAGCTTGTAATAATTGTGTTCATTGTGAGTAAAAATTTGAAATTTTCATGTAATAAGAAAAATCGTGAAAATAGAACTTTTCTGGAATTTTGAAGGGCTAAAAGTCCGGAACCCTATATAACTAAAAAAAACCGTTAACACACATAAAATATATTATTAATAAAATATAAAAGTAAAAATATATTATTGAACGATTAATTTTCATGTCTTCCCGAAGAAAAATTTAACAGATGCCTAAGTTACAAGTGTCTAAAAATAGCAAATTTTCAATTTTTGAGACGTAATAACTAATGAAGAGAGGATGCTACCAAAAACGGTAAATTTTCACATAACGGTAAATTTAAATACTAAATTTAAAAAAATTGTATAATTTTGATAATGTTTTATAAAGGTAAAAAAAATTCCTGTCGAATGGCGTTTTCAGATTGAAAGAAAATGTTAAACGGAACATGAACAATGTACATTTAAAAATAGGGCTTTTTCAAAGTTTGAGTGGCTGTAGTTCCCTGATGGATAGGGCCACATGGAAAAGTTGTTCTACAAAATTAATTGTTTTTCTCTACCTTTAACCGTGTAGAAGTTTTGTAAACAGACGGAAACTAATAGACACATTTTTTCAAATTTGTTTCACGATTGGTTTCAAAGATTTCAAAGTCAGTATTCAAATTCATAATAGCAATAAAGGAGGTTATCATTTTAGTTCGTGCTTCACTTCAATTATTTTTATTCTTTAACAGCAACGAAAGCTATATTTTTAGATTATGCCTTTTAATAGTTTTTAACACTCTTAAGTTCTTTAAATAGAGTTTTCGATTTAGTAAATTTTCTTATTGATTGACTAATAATTTCTGGTCAAACCCCTAATCATATAATCTCTTTTATATAGATCTTCTTACTTTTTTCCTATTATTTAAGTTCTTTAATTTTTCTTTCAAATAAAAAGTTAGTCCTTGAGTTTATTGACTGCTATCATGATATGATATTTATTAGCAACTACTAAACAGTCTGTATAATTTTCATATTAAAATTCATTTATCTTAGAAATTTTCGATGTCCTTTTTTTTATTTATTTGTTGATTTTTTGTTTTTGTTTTATATCTACAATATTAAAAGATTGAATGACAAAGATAATTTAAAAAAAATGTCATCAATAATGTCATTTTATATTTGTTATGTTGTGATATTTTGTTGTTATTTGTGTCGCCAAATGAAATTCAAGTAATTTTTCTTTTCTTAATTTTTTTTTTCTTTAAAGAAGTCAAGGACTTCATGTTTAATAATATACAATATTCCTACACACCTATGATAGTATGTAATATGGTGTTTTATAAATATGTAGCTTGAATCAAATAAGGTAAATAAGTAGGATAGAAATAGATGGATGGATAGATGGATAGTTAGATAAATAGGTGGATAGGTGTATGGTATATTTTTAATGCAAAAGCCTTTTATCGTTTTTTTTTTTTTAATAGAAATTTATTTTATTTCTTTGCTCATTTTTTTGTTTTTGAAAATTTATCTTTTAAGTCCTGTCTTTTATTTCTTTTTTCTTTTTCTTTTTGTCTTGTTATTACTGCTGAGATGTAGAGATGGAAAATCTAATTTAATATGTAAAGCTCATCTTAAGAAAAAATGTGAAAAGTCTTCTCTTTCATTTGAACAATAAAAAAAAAGAAAAAAAAACAAAACCGAGAAAAGAAAAAAACAAGAAAATATAAAATGTATGTTTTGTATATTGTCTGTAGTTAGGTATATATTGGTTAAAAGACTATTTCTAGTATTCTTTTTTAAAATGATGATTATAAATAGTACACTTTCTTCAATTTCGTCTTTAATATATATTAGATGTCAAGATATTAAATGTATATAAGAATTTTTTTTTTTTTTGTTTTGAAATATGTGTTTACATATGGGTATTTGTTAAAAATATAAGTATGTATTCGTACACATATTCAATATATAAATTATAAGGGGGAAAAATATAAGAAATATCGTTAATAAAATGATGGTATTGTTTTTTATATTTTTTGTTATCTATTATATAACATTTTTTTAATTATAAGATAAAATTATTAAATAATTCTATAGAAACATTATAGAAATGAAATTATTCTTAACTTAGTTAATGGTTAGTTAATGGTTTTTAGGAATCTATTTGCAGGAATAGTCGTTAATCACCTCGTGCACTAAAAGTTGGGAGTACGGATTTAAATTTTTAAATTTTTATTGGAAGGAAAATTGATCCTTCCGACCAATCATATTATGTAAATATTTAATATATAATATAAAAAAAGTAAATAATACTACAATATACATTAATATTAATTTTTAATACTACATTAAAAAGGACAGCAGAAGGATTTAGTAATATTTAATAAGTCAGTGTAAACATTATGTAAAATAATTATTTTTTAAAGTTTTTATATTTTAAAACTTTCGTTTCTGAATTTTATTTAATTTTTTAAAACTAATGGTTTGCATAGAAATTTTGACAGTTGGAACTACAACCATAATTTTTTTCATATTTTAAACTAATAAAAAAGGATTGATTATTTATTTGAATATTATAAAGTTGGATAAGAACAAATAAAACGTATGTGCTTGAAGAGATATTAATATTTTTTAAGATTTACTGAAAATATTGTCTTTTGTATATAATAATGTCTAAAAGTTGAATAAAGATTTTAATAAAAATAAATATTGAGATATTATAATGTTTAAAAGAGAGGAAACCTACCTACTCACCTATAATTGTCGTTTATTTTGAGTTTTCAAGAAAACAATTGAAAAATTTTAATTTATCGTTTGTTGTGTTGTTGTTAATAAGGGGGTGGAGCGAATAGCTGCTCTTACACCTAGACCCTGCGACCCGTTGAACTCGCCTGCTCAACGATTCGATCGACTCCTACTTCGTCTAATCGAGACTTCTATATCTTCATGAAACGTATTATGTCTTCCTGATTGAGCATTTTCATTTCTGAAAAGCTTTCCCATTGTTCTTGCCCTAAAGTTCTTCGCCTTTGGGACCTCAAGTTCAGACAATGACACAGAAGGTGTAATACCGTTTCTGCCTCTTGCCCGCATCCTTTGCATAGATTCGTTTCCGCTATGCCTATTCTTTCGGCGTGAGCTCGTAGCATCTGATATTTGTGTTGATACTTGTAAAAAGACTCAGATCTATTGAGTTTTAGAATTTTCTAAGTTTTTTTCTCTTTGGTTTACCCAGAATTCTTTCGTGTGTTTATCGTTTAGTATTCAAAAAAAATGTAATAGAACAGTATCTTTCTGCAAATAGTTCATAATTATCAGAATTTAAGCTTGGGTTAATAGATTAACTAATACTTAATGCGTCAAATGCATATTAAACTTGAGCTCAAATCTAAATTTTTCAAACGAAACCTACGAGTTCAAGAGTAGTTTTGATATCACAGTATTGTTCTTGTAATATAAATATGACCATTACTGTACTTGATAATAAATTATTGCAATAAAATTATGGTATTTAATTCTACTTTATACAAATAATTTTGTAAGATATTCTTTTTAAATTTAAAAATAATTTATTTTATAACAATCTTGATATACTATACTGGATTTGTAAAACTCTTGATATACTATACATCCTTTGACAAGAAATCTTCTTTTAATACTGAGTTAACTATTTCAGATAATATAAGAAAAAAGAAAATCTTTAATAGATAAACATCTTCATTCTGTATAATATGTACATAAATACTCAGGTATCGAGTGATAAATATCTAGTAAATGAGTATGAAAAATAAATATTTAGTTATTTTTTTTTTTAAATTAAAGAAGGCGAAAAAAAATATATTGAAGAAAACCAAATTTGTTCTTTTTTCTTTTAACTTTTCTTTATATATTATTAAAGCGTAAATTTTTTTCTTGTGTATGTGTATGTGTATACTCATGACATTAAAATAAAATATGATATGATAAGTGATACAGGACTATTTATGTCATTGTTAAATTTATATGTACCTAAAGATAATTTACAAAGAGAAAAATGGGGTTTTTGTATATATTTATATTTGATGTATATATGATATATATATATTTGTTTTTTATATAAAATATTTTTAGTTAATATATTATCTTACTGTACGTTAATGCAGAATTAAATTTAGTTTTTAATTTTGCAACTTTTAACTTTATAACTATTGATTTAATAAAATTTTTTAAAAATTAAAAAGCTAAGGTTCAAGATAAAACCACAAAATCCAAATTCAACATTATTTATTTTGCAAGTATTTGGAGATATATACCATTGAATACAAATGAAGAGAGAACCAATTATTTCCTCAAGATTGTAGAGAATGATTTGAGAAAAAGGATTCAACTTGAGAAGAAGAAATATATTATTATGTTTTACTAATATATAGATTGTGGTTGAATAATCAAATGTGTGATGGTTTGTAATAATAACCATAATGGTGAATTTGTTTTTCTTCAAGATGTCTGCTTGTGGCTTTCATTTTTGAAGTATTTATAATTATTTAAAGTTCGCTGCATACTTTTAGGTGAACATTTTAATTTTTATTATTGCATTAGTATTGCCTTTTAAGATAAAGAAAATAAAGTGATTTTCTAATGTAAAAGAAGAATTTTTGTTTTCGTGATCTACCTTGTACGTCCCGTGGTCCGATAATTCTGTGTGTCGAGATGTACGTCATCTCTAAGATGTCGTTTTCTAAATAGGATTTTTATTTTAATACTTTTCATATTTAGTCTTGGTTTTGTTTTCATAACGATTATCAAATCGTCTAATTTTAATTTTGTTCTTTAATTTTAATATGAAATATATGTATATAAAGAGCTAATATCAATATATAATTTAAATGGAATACAATAATTTAGTTTGCATAAATTACTTAGTAGATACTAATTGATATAGTACCAAATAGAAAAACCTAAAAAAATCTTATGATCATAATATACGATTTGATGTTTCGAGGATGAAAAGTTTTGTATTTCATAATATTAAAAGTATTACTCGTATAAGTAGTAAAAAATTTGTATGAAAAATTTTGCATAATCACTTTTAAATACACAAACTGACCTAAACTTATTTATTTAAAATAGTATTTTAATATGAAATATATTTAATTATACATAAACATGCAGATATTAAACGAATTCATTAAATTTTTAAGGAATTCAAATAAACTACCTACATTTTTTTTGCTATTATTAGAAAATAGAAGGCAATAAGTTATGACCTAAATACTAAATCAAAACCCATATTATTTTAATATCCATAAAACTGTGTATTTATTTTTGTTCTCTTACATTATTACCAAAAAAATAATGTTTCTATTTACCAATGCTTGTTTAATTGCTCATAAAAGAATCATTCGTTCATTTTTTTTTGCTTTTACCATAATAATACAATACAAAAAAAAACCTAATAAATATATCTACCAATTCTAATATTAAATGATAGGTAGATTCTTTTATTTTTTGTGGTAATCTGTTGCTATTAATGTTACTATACTATGTAATCAAAAATCTGATTCTACTACAACTGTACTAAATATTATACTACTCCCCATCAAAATCATTAAAAATTCTGAATAGAATGAATTATTTTTGTTAT
The DNA here is from genome assembly GCA_947095535.1 of Poecilobothrus nobilitatus. Classification (NCBI taxonomy): domain Eukaryota; kingdom Metazoa; phylum Arthropoda; class Insecta; order Diptera; family Dolichopodidae; genus Poecilobothrus; species Poecilobothrus nobilitatus. The sequence continues at coordinate 56,656,492 of OX352774.1, forward strand.
TAATGTTTTCATTTCAAATTTAATAACTTTGATATGATATGGTTGATATATGAATGATTGCTAAGTTGATGATTTGCATGTTTTAACACTATAAACGCAACTAATTTTGTTTTGTTTTTTGATTACCATCATCAAAAACCTATAATAATCTCTTGAAAATATTTAATTTCGATTCTGTTCGGTATTTTTGTTTTTGTTTTTTGCCATCTGTTTTTGATTAAGAATATATTTATAACCACCTAGCAGGTAGAGTAGGTGGGTTAAGTTTTATTATGATTAAATTGGACAGAAGTTTATTTGTGGCAAATATATCAGGGGCGTAAAATAATGAACAAAAAAAAAAAAGTTTTAAAAATAGTAAAGGCTTTTATCTTTAATAAACAAAAAAAATATCGGAACAGATGATAAATTCAGATTTTTGAATAAATAATGTTAAAATAAGTTTTAGAATTTTTTTTTTTGTTTCTTTTTTCCTGTAAAGAGTATAGGGCATGCACTAAGTCATTTATTATTCATATTTGAAAAAGTGCTGCTTCTGGAATCATTAGTTCACTAAGTCTATGATTACTGGACTGTATCAAAGTTTGATAATTTTAAGCTTTTTTATATTTTCATTATTAAAATAATAAAAAACAATTGGAACTGGGTTGATAAAATTTGGTTAAGGAGCGGCATTAAAAACAACAAAGTGTTTCGAAATTAAAATATATTTGTTTTTTTTTTTTTTAGTTTATTACCCCTGTTATATAAATGTGACAAGGAAATTATACAGCCTTTACTTTTCAGGCGTGGCTGTAAATGCCATAAGGGAGAATTATTCTTAAGACGCGTGTGGCATTCGAATCCACATTCTCTCGGTGTTTTCAGCGTATTTTATACGCTCTTACTCTTTAGACCGCTGAGTTCCCATTAAAATATTTTAAAAAAAATTTTTGTTTTTTTTTTTTAAAAAAGATTTTTCTTTTTTTAAAAAAGATTTAAATACTTTTTTCTTTTTTTAAAAAAGATTTAAATTTAGATTAAATGTTTTAAGCACCAAATGTTTTTTAAAAGTAGCTTCGTCCTTGTTCAGTTCTATTAAACTACTACTCGGTAGGTATAAAACTGAACCTTACCTAAACAACTTGTAAAAATCTGTTCAACTCAGAATTATAAATTTTTATTATAAATTAAAAGTTGAACAAGTGAGCTTAACAACTTCTAAAAAACTTTTGATGTTTCAAATAAAGTACTAAGTTTAAGTTAAGTAATACTATATAGTCTTATTAAAGTATTGCTTATTTATCCGAAATGCAAAAGGGCCAAAAACTTACTTATAATATTTTATAATATTATCTATGTATAATCTGTTCATTTTATTATATATGGATTCAGATTAATTATTCTCATTGAAAAGATTTCTGAAGTACTTTAAATATGTAATATTTCTATTAATAAAATAGAAATACTAAAAATTTATCAATTACTTTTGTTTATTGCATAAAGCTGCAGAATTTTTTTTTTATGAAATAAATAGTCAATATGTTACACAATATATCTTTTTTATTAACAATTTTTTTTAATAAATAAAAACTTTAGTTGTAGTTTTTATATTCTTTTTTTTTTTATAAGCTAAAATATATATACATATATATATAGGTAAAAACATACTCGCAATAAAAAATAATATTACTTACCTTAGGATTAGGAAGTTCACCACTTTGCAATGAGGCCATATAACATCTAAGTCGAAATTGTTCACAATGTAAACGTTCTAAATTTTCCTCCCATTGAAGGATTTGTGTTTGAATTTGATGACGTGTATCCTGATCGGTAACAACACTTTGCTGTAATTCAGCCATATGTTTAAGTTTATGATCCTGTAATTAAATAGAAAAAAAAAACAATGAGATACATTAAAAAAATTGTGTCAAAACATAAAAAGAAAAACAAAAAACAGGCTGACATAAAAAATCGTGTAAATGAGTTATAAAAGTGAAAAATTACATTTAAAAAAAAAAAAAAAATTTTTTTTTAAGTTTTAGTCATATAGAAAGTATATTAAAAATTGACAACTATTAAAAATTTAAAATTTTGTTAAATTGTACCTAACATATAATAGTAGCAAAATAGTTATAAATCACATTAAGTATTTTTACTTGGTTTTGTTTTTTTTTTTTTAAATATTTAGTTGCAAATAATTGTTAGTTACAACTTTTGTTATTGTAACTAACTTTGTAAACGGTTTTTGAACCTTATGTTGAATTTATTATATTTTTTTTTTTGTTTTTTGTTTCACACAAATGTGACAAGGATATTTAGGCATCCCTTCCTTTTCAGTGTGGTTGTAAATATCGTAAGGGGAAACTATTCTAACGACATGTATGGATTACGAACTAATACTCCCTCGGTGTTTACAGTATATTTTATACGGTCTTACCCACTAGGACACCGATGTCCCTATTTATTATTTAATATTAAGTTATTATAAAGTAATTTACAGCGATTCAGTTCAAATATAATGGTAACTTTTATTGTTGTCTAACTTAATGCTTATATTCATATATAAGGCAAAGGGAAACTTTAGCTGAGTGAATGAGCAATTAGGGTGGGAAACTTTAATTGAGTGCATGTAGGAATAGAAAAATTTTATTTAATTATGTTTGGGCATTTATTAATTTTTAATTAATTCCATAGTTTCAAAAATTTATAGCATGAGTAGTTCATAGTTTTAAAGATTTTCAAAACTAATTAAAAAAAAATATTATAGGGAATATATTGAATGATATTTTCTAAGGAATCGAATGAAATTTTTCTTTTATAGTTATTTTTTTTTATTTCAAATTATATTTTTAATGTATCTTTTATTTGATATTTACATTATTTAATTTCATTGTATTTATATTAATTAATACTTTATTATTTATTTATAAAAAGCTAACCCATTGAACAAATAATCCCAACTAGACACATAAAGTCTGTATTTCGATTGAAAGTTAAAAAAAAATAAATTAAAATTATAATTTCTATTTATATTTTTATATATAAACTAGTAAAAATAAATTGTTAAAATTCTTGTTTTTTTAAGTTTAATACTTATTTGGAAACTTTATTTTTAAAGTTTGAGTGGTCCTTTTAATTTTTTTTTTGTGTTTATAAAGCCGAAAACAATTAAATTGACTTTAAAAAATTTATGACACTCAAAAAAACAACTTTCTTTTTCCAAAATAATTAAAACTTTACGTAATTTTTATCTTGACTTAATTTTTATTTATTATAAATTAAATTATATTCATTTGAAAATAGAAAAGCTCTTAAATAATTTGAAAGGTTCTCACTTTTTTATAACTTTAACGAATTGATTTTATAGTAATTTTTGAAGTTTTTATAACTAGTTTTATTGCAGTATCTGTAGAATATAATTTTTGGTAGAAAATGAACAATTATTATTAAATGATACTAAATGTATTTTTTATTGAAAACCTGAAAAACAATGTTGTTTTAAGTTATTTTCATTTGAAAACAAAAAATTTTATTTTTATGATTCGTGAGCAAAAATTTGTATATTAACATCCTATAAGTATGCAATTTTTGTTTATGAAATTAATTTGTCTTTTAGTTTTATTCTTTTAGTGAGTGCAAGCTTAATGGAAAAATTACGAAAGTTCGAAAGAAAGTGTATAAGAGTTTGCACCAATATTTGTAGAAAGCCCGAATCCGACTACAAGCATTATTATTCCAATAAATACTTGTACAAGGAAGCAAACATAATAAGAATCGACAATTTTCTGATAAAATTGATTCGAAAACATTATGATAGATCACAAAACACTCCAGAAAATGGTTTAATATCTCATATATTTTACCACAATGAGGAGTACATTAAAAAGACTTTGCTCACGGGATTTATCGCCCCTGAGCACTTCATCTTTTTAGATAAAAATGGTTATATTCAAGACCAAAATCATGTCCCTCTATTATATCACTATAATAGACGGGCTACATGTAAAACCATAGAATATAACCCGGGCGACATAAACGGAGTAAACTTAAGATTTGACATGTCCATACCGGACAGAGACAAATTTATAAACAAGGATTATTGGTGGTTGGATAATAGTCATAATCAGTCCCAAGTATAATATACAGATTAGTTCTAATTAGTTTAAGTAGTTTTAGGTAGGTTAGGTTAGGTTAAGTTTTTATCTTAAAACAAAAATTTAATATTGATTTTATTATAATCTCGTTTTTTTTTCAATAAAAAAAATACAAAAATATTATTATAACAAAATCTATATCTAAATAACTTAAAAAAATTAAGAATCATATTAACATAAAAATTTTTCCAAATTTAAATGTTAATCGCAATAATATTAAGAGCAATAATATAATATTAATATTAATATTAATAATATTAGAATCAAAATAAAGTTTAATTAAAAAAAAAAAAAAAAAAAAAAATTCCTTTAGTGCAATGTAAAATTAATAAAGTCAGCCCAAAATTTTAGCCAACGATATTACTGATGTTACCATAATTTATTATGTAATATTAGAATTAAATAATTTTATTCCTAATATTGGAGGTTTCAGTGATGTGATTAAGCAGAGGACTTAAGACTTAAGCAGAGGACTTGAATTAAGAAGTTTGACTTTAAATGCTTTACAGGTAGGTAGAAATATTTTTTAATTGAAAGGAATGTTACTGAAAAAAAGGAATGTTACTGAATTTTTCTTGATGAATCCCCCTTGTTTCCAAATGTACCTATTGTAAATATATAATATAAATAAAATGGAGCATCGATGACCGAGTGCTTATCTAAGGCAATAATAATGTTCAATGAAGATGTGAAAATGTGAAGTGATAAATTAATATAAATTTTTTTTGGTTAAATACCATTAAGCGAAATATCCATTTAAAAAGTGAACTAAGGTGAAAAGTGAACATACTCCCATATTCAACATATAATGTTCTTAGTAGACAATAGTTTAGTAGTATTAAATTATCTTATATGATTTGTAATACTGATATAAATAAATAAATAAATAGGGAAATATTCTTAATTTAAAAAGCTATTTTTTATGCTTTTGCGATTTTAAAAATCTTAAAAACTGTAAATAGAACAAAAGAAAACAATAAATAATTAATCAACCAAAACGATGTATTTTGAATTTTAAATAACCCCTTATTATTATAATATGTTAATTATTTAGTAAATTTAATTTATTAATTTAATTTAGAGAGTTTTTATTTCAAAATCTGAAAGCAATTGTCATATACATACAGAATCAAATACAGTTAATAATTAAAATCTCTAATTTTTATTGACGAACAAATCGTGAGTTAGATGATTTTAGTGATATGATGACGGAACCCCCGCAAAACAAATGCATTTAAATACATACAATATTTAGTACAAGTTTATAAATAAAATAAAGCAATATATTAAAATATTGTCCTATTAAAATCTTTTTTTTGATTTTTCAATTTTTTGTTTTTTTTTTTTTGTTTATTTTAACAGCTTTTTAGATTTTGTAAATTTTGTTTTATTAAATATTATCGATTGGTTTTTGTTTGAATTTTTTTTTAATATATTCATAGTTTTATATTTTATTTATATAAAATTGTATAAAAACAATAAAATAGAAAATTTTATTGAATTTTTTTTTTTATTAAAAATATTTTCGAAAAATAAATTTCGAAAACATTCATTATAAAATTATGTATGTATTATAGAAATTTTTACATACAAACATTTTTATTATTTTCCTGTTGTTACTTAATTTTGTAAATTTTCTCATAAAGTTTTCTGCTTTTGTTTTGTTTTTGATTTGCACAAAACACAATTAAAATTATTTAATAAAAAAACAAAAAATACAAAAATAATAATAATATTCAATATAATGTCAAGGACATACATAATCTATGCAATATGCATGTATGTAAAATGTATTATAGAATTTTGTTTTGAATTATTTTTCTTTTTTTTTTATCCTTTTTTCAGAATATTTATGGTAAAACTTGAAAAACAAGTTGTTTTTATTTTTTTGTAAATCATTTAAAAGTTTTACCAATTTATTTATTTATATTAACATTTTAATTTTCGAATAGGACGGACTTAAGTCCAAATTTTATTAGTAAAAATTTATTTAGAAGTTTTCTTTTATTTTTTTTTTACAAACTTACTTCTATTCTTGGCTAGGTAAGAAATCGCTATTCAAGCTTTAAAATTCTTAAAAATTTATGAAATATAATATTTCTTTTGAAAATATAGACACTATCTAGATTAGATTAAATTGTTTAAGGAGTAAAACTAACAATGAGACCTTTTGATGTAGATATATATTATGCTATTACTATGTGTAATTCTGCGAAACTATAAGCAGGGATGATACGAAGAGGTTATAGGATCTAGTAAAAATAAACTGAACATGTTAACTGGATTGATTCCTGTCGGCACATTAATAGCTAAAGGATCATTTAAATAAAATTGTAATAAAAAATAACGGTAAATGCAGATTCTGTCAAGAATAAGAAGAGTCTCTATGAAACATATTCAAAAACTGTAAAGCTTTTTTCCGAGCAAGTTATATGCACCTTTGATTATATTTCTTTGCTAATAATGAACTTGCCAGCAATAAGTCCTCTATACATTTTTAATTTCTTAGAGACAGTAGGGTTGACAGAAGTCCAACACGTGGGTAATATCTAAGTTAGTTGTATGTACTGGAAAAAAAAACTTCTTATAAGTTTAAATTTTGTGTTATTTATGAATCCTAAAGGAAAGAGGAATCAGAGTTTGACTCTGGTAATATTATAATAATAAAAATATAAAATCATATAATTTGATAAGAAGCTCAGTTTATTAGGTAGTTTTGGAATATATGCTCGAAAGATAAGTGTGCTAGACAGATATAAACCAAAAATTCACTTATATTAGGATTATATCAAAATACGATGATATTTTTTGTTTAAAGAGAGAATAAAATGAATCTTGACTAAAATATATAAAAAAAAATTTTATAGGTACAATACAAGAAAAATTTTCAATACATAGAATAATCATCTATTTTTGTTCTCTATATAGATATATAAGTTTTATTTTAAAAAATGTACCTATATAAATATATGAAAATAATATACATTTTATTACTATTTTATTTCCTGCTCTTTAAAAACTTAAAAAATGTTTATAAAACAAAATTGGTTAAATGATTTTTATAAATAAAAAACTAAAAATAAATGAAAAAGAAAAGAGAAAAAAATAAAATAATGAATTTTTTAAGTGGATAATGGAATTTACTCGGAACAAACAGTATCTAATATACATAAGAAGAAAAAAAAAAAACAAAAATACAATAAAAAAAAAAAAAAAAATTAATATCTTGAAAATTTTACATGACTATATACTTAAAAATTGTTGTTAAAAAATAGTGAAGTTTTTTCCTTCTTTAAAAATACCAACTCATATATCAGACATAGGCAAATTAAATCATTACAGTTTCACAGTATATATGGATAGTTATTATTTAATATAATATATTTGTATAACAATAATAACAATAAATATCTTATTATGCAAGGATATTTTTTTTTGTATTCTAATAATTGAAATATGTCATATGCATTTTAAGGTATTAATTTTTTCATTGGTAGTGCTATTAAAGTATATTTTGTATTTATTATGTTTTCCTAGAAATGAATAAATTGTAATGAAATTGAAAATTGGAGAAAAAAATACTTAAAATTAATAAATAAATTAACTTGAGTTATATTATTATGTTTTTGTAATTTTAAAAAATCTGAATTTGAAAAGCCGAAATAATGAAAGAAGAACGAAAAGTATAAAATTGTCTGTGTCAACTCTAGGATATCCGCTCAAATATAATACATTTTTTACAAAATTTTAGATGACTGGTTTTTTTTTTTAAGTATCAAGATATTATGATGATGATTTAAATTTTGCATCTATTCGAACCGATTGCGTTAGATTAACGAAACTGTTTGCATAAAACTTACATAACACTTTTTTATAAAATTAAAAAAACAAAACCCTGGTTATATAGACATACTGAGTTAACTTCATTTAAAAAAGAAATTGTATGACAGCTACCCTATGTTACCCTATAGAGCAATCAAAATCTTGATATAAAATATATGTTCTACTGATAAATTTCACATAATATCTAACTTATGTAATACATTGAATTGTAGTACTCATATAAAAAAAATAAGTTGTATGATAGTTATTTGAACCCATGGTTCGAACTTGTTCAAATTCAACCAAGAAACTATAATTTTGTACTATAGTATTTACATAAAAATGAAATGATGAAAGTTTCAGAATTCTAACTTCAATAATCCTAATTTTTAATTTTTCGTGCGAACGAACAGTCACACTTAATTAGATTGGAACATAATTCAATCCTGAAAAAAGAATATATTATGTACTTTTCCATATCTATCTCGATTCTTTTATAAGGAGTGCCTAATTTAATGGTAAATTTATTATGGGTACCAATAAACTATGTTCGTACAGTAATGAGTAAAAACTTCTTAATCCTTTAGTTATTTCAGTCATACATTTTAAAGTTTATGACATTAGGAATTGCTTTAACGAGCAAAATCGAAAAATTGATTTAAGACTTAAGCTCGACAAGAGTATAAATATATTTTTTGTTTTTTAAAAAATTTCTTTGTAGTTCAATAATTTTTGTCACCTAATAAATTTTTTTTTTTAATAGAAACCGTTTCTATTGTTTGAAATTATGAAATTAGTTTTCTAGATTAAGACTGAGGAATAAAATAAATTTCTAAAATTTGGTAGAAAATTGAGAAACTTTTAGATCTGTTATGCATCAATGAGACTGTACTGTTATCCGATGAACAATATATTATGTTATCTTAGAAGCACTTAAATCACGTTAGAGATTAAAGATCAAAAATTAGTTTAAATATTTTAAAGACTTTAATATACACAAGTTTACACAAATACAAACACAAGACTACAATATACACAAGTTTAATTCATCTTTTTTTAACGTAACGTAATAATCAAAAAAAAAAAAGAAGTTAATTATGAATTTTAGTCAAATTTTTTTTAAATTGTATAAAATTTTCTATGCAATTAGAAATGCATGCATACAAATGCATTATTCTATTATTATTTTATTTTGATAATTTAAATTCACTTTGCAATATGTATAGCATTTTGTTAAATATTTTTCATTAGCACTTAAAAATTTCAAAATTTCAATTTCCAGATATTACAGATAATGTTTCGTTTTCATCATTTCATTTTAATTTTTCTTTTTCTGTTTTTTCTGTGATATTTGAGAAATCAACCAGTATTTAAATTGAAATTTACTGTAAAAAAAAAACATTTTTAAATTTCTAGTATGAAAACAATTGTAAGTCGAAATATATTCGGAATTTTCAATGTTCTTACTTATAAAATCTATATTCAGTTTTGTTAAAATTTCTCTTTTTAATTAATTGAAAATATAATACTATTATTTTATACTTTTAAAAATCATTGGAGGTAATTTTGAATCAGTTTTTTTTTTTTTCCATTAAAAAAAATAAAACTTAAACCTACTTAGGTTCCTACTGCTTAAAGTTCAATAAAAAATAACAAAACTTCATAGAAATACCATTTTCCATTTTGTGTTTTTGAAATTCAAAACTATTGAAGTTTTTATTTCAAAATGTATTGATTTAAAAATTTTGAAAGAATTTGTTCACAATTCACTTATTTACTAAATTGCTTTAAAAAACATTATATTAATTGATAAATAAATGGAAAAAAAAGAGAAAAAAAAAACAAATGTCCTATTAGAATAATTGCATTAATTCCATTTTATATCATGAAAAAAGTAGCACTAAAAATATACCATTTACGATTTCATAATAACAAAAATTATTTGGCAATTAGTGTTTAAAAAAAAGGACAAAGCAGAATATGACATCAAAAGATTTTAAAGGTGTACATTTTCCAAAGGATTATAAAAACTGATTAAAATTATTGTAACCCTTGCATCAAAATTCCAAAATTTTCTTAGAATTTTATATGTAAGAAAAACATTGCGAAATATCAACGCACTTTATTCAATTTTGCGAAAACTCTTTATAATTATGAAAAGCTTTATAAAATTATAATGAAGCTTTAATTTTTAAGTTTTATTTTGAAAAAATTTAAAACAGCGTTCTGATGTACAGGTATTTAAAAATAGGGATTTTTTAATTGATAACTCAACAGAGAAAGATACAAAAAAAGTTTTTAAGGTAACTTTTCGTAATTCTAAATAATTTTTTAAAATTTTAGAAAGAAACTCAAGATTTTAACATACCGCTGTTATGAAAGAAGTAAACTTCACCAAAATTTGTTATTTGCATAACGGTAAATTTAAATATTAAATTGCCGAAACATTGTATAATTTGACTTATAAACTTAAATTTCTTGTTATTTGTCGTGATTGAAAAAATTAGATGATTATTGGCGAGATTAAATAGATGTTAAATAGAACGTGAAATAATGTTAAAATTTGAAAATAGGACTTTTTAGAACTTTAAAGGACTATAACTCCGTAATGGATAACCTAGAGGCCATCCGAGACAGTACTAGCAAGATAGTGTACAAATCCATGAACATTTTTGACAATACTATAACAATTTTTCAACTATTTTCTCCACTGTCTTAACATTTTTCAAGTTAGCAATTGTGATAGTAATTTGGCACTTCTAACAATTAAAAATGGCGACAAATGGAAAACAACATTCATGTCAAATACATTTTTAGCGGTTGTTTTATTTTTAATTTGATATTTTGTTTGTGTTTATTTTAAACATGAAATATTTTGATAAAATATAAAATAAACTTGAAAAATTTTGATAATAAATGAAATGTCTTGATGTAAAAATGCCACATACGTCAGACGACAGATGTCGACAGACAGTATTTTGACATTTCGTATTACACACTCGCAATAAAGTACTACTGTCTCGTCTGGTTGCCGGGTAAGGCTACATAAAACAAAGTTATTCTATAACATTAATTTTTTTTAAAGCTGGATCGATCCATGGTTAAAATTTCATTGTTCTATATTAAATGAAGTAGAAGTTTTGTTAACAGATAGACAGACGCAAAAACAGTGTAAAACTAAAAGGTTTTTTTTATAATTTTTTTTATTGAAAAATATGCAAAAAAAAAAAGAAACAAACAGATTTAATTTAGTAGCATGAAACAAAATCATATTATGTAAAAATACTGAAAAATTTTTATTTAGTTTTCATTGTCCTAAATTTTGGACAAACAATCCTATTAAAATATTTTTGTAATACAATACAAACATTTGTAATTGAAAATGATTTTTTTTTTGTGGTTCAAATTTCATATTAAGGAAATATAATGTTTCAATTTTTTAAAAATATTTACGACAAACAGTTAGCACCAATAGTTAGGACCAACAGTCAGGTACATAAAAAAAGTTTTAATTTAATCTTGTGTTATTTAACAAAAAAACATTAAATCGTTTTATTACTTGATTACTTACTATAATTATACTATAATAATATTTTTTTTGATAAAAAATCTTTCAATTGGGTATGGTACACTTGACAACTTACACTTGGCAACTGGACATTTGATTTGTGAACATTTTGCAAAAGAGACACTTAACAAAAAGACATTTAGCAAAATGGAGAGTTAAGAAAAGCACATGTAGCAACTGGACACTTAACATTTGGACATTTGGCAACTTTTATTTATGTAGGCGTTTAAAAGTTGTGTAGAGAATTAAAAATAATAACAATTTTTCCTACAATTTTTATACCCGTACGATAGGATCGGGTATAATAAAATTACTCCTCCGTTTGTAACACCTCGAAATAAGCGAGCTAGATATACCTTCAAATGTATGGATCTGATCAGAAAAAAATTCTAAGACTTTTGAGCCATGTCCGTCCGTCCGTCCGTCCGTCCGTCAGCACGGTAACTCAAAAACTAAGAAAGCTAGAATCTTGAAATTTACACAAAATATTCTAGGAGTAATTTGTAGGTTCCCTATTTTTTTTGGTTGAGTTTGGACCAAAACTTAGGGTAGCTCTCGAACACCTAACTTTTAGATCCCCACAATTTTTATTAAATAAAGGTATGAAATTTTAACTACTGATAGATTTCACAAAAATATTAATTTTATTTTTAATAACTTTTTTTTGTAGCCCCACCCGTTACGGAGCTACAGCTCCCCAAAGGTTCAAAAAAGCTCTATATTTAAATTGTTATAGCACAAGTTGCATAAGGTATATCTTCATTTTGAAAACGCCAAACAATTACTACTTTTATTAGCTTTAAAAATATATATACAATAAATATATATTTGTAGCGTACGGTGTCTTAATTTACCGTTATGCGAAACTCAAATTTTGTAAAATCCTTTAACTCTCCTATCTTCTAAACGGTTTAAGTTAGAAACTTGAAATTTTGACAGAAGTTAGATCTTTGAAAATAAGTATGAGACATTTCAAAAATTTTTTTTGTATCACCCCCCGTTTAGGAGCTGTAAGGGGTCAAAAACTGAAAATTTCCTATTTTTAAACACCTGTAACTTGAACACCTGTTAACATTTTTTTGAAGTAATACACAAAAATTAAAGCTTCAACATTATACTCTTATTTCTGTTAACAACTTTTTTTAATAATTTAGGGTTACTTTATAATTGGCGAAAGTGTTACCTGATTTGCACTAAAAAAAAAAAAATTTTAGGAGCTAAGACGAAATGTTAAATGTTATAATCTTGTTACTTTTTTGACTTTAAGTTTACTTGATTTATACATCTCCGATATCAAACTTTCTAACAAATTTCTTCAACAAATTTTTTGCATTTGTTTTACTCGATAATTTAAAATTGTTGAGGATATAATGCGTAAATAAATGTAAATAAATAAACAACATAACGGTTGCTTGAAGAATTTTTATTTATATGATATTGATATACATACTTATATAATATCATGTTTATTTACATATCGTATATGCCACTAGTGAGTGAATGATAAGAGTGTATATGTATATTATATAGTGTCGTATTTACACACATTTATGTATTTTATTGTACTTATAAGAAATTATTCTGTCAATGGAATATTTAAATATAATATAATATAATATTTAAAATTATATTTACTATTTTGTACTAAGTAAATTTAATATACATTTACCGCTTAGTATTAAATGGTACTATAGAATATTTGAAAAAGTTTTGGATTGATAATCGTTATGTGGAAGGTTAGAATCTGCTTTTGAAGAATGTACATATAAACATATAGTTTGAATATATGTACAACCCATAGTTCTAGAAATTATAAAATTCACCCAAATTATTTTAAAATACTAAAATATTAAAAAAATAATATTGTAAGCAGAGTGACAGGCTGTGAACATACTAACGGTTCGTACGGGTATCTAAGAGTTGACAAAGTCAACTGTATTCTCCCTCGTTTTTCATTATTTTCACACATTTATTTTAAACTTCAAAAATGAAAATATTTTAAACTAAATAAGTCTTTGACATATAGATATATAATATTTAACATATAGATATATAAATACTCTGGAAAAAGGGAATACTCTGATTTCGAATCCAACTGTAAAATCCGTCCTAATTCAGAATCCATCAATTTAATAAAATCAAAAATCAAAAAGTTTTTTAAGATTATGTGCAACTCATATGTAATATAACTTAAGAGTTCGTTGTAGTTGAAATACGCGTAAGCTGTATAAATTTATTTCATAAAAATATTAGTTTAGTACTATAGAAGCAAACCCATTTTTTTTCCAACGAACAATAACAAATTTAGAAAACAAAAACTGCATGATTTTTAATTCATATGAACTAAAAACAGAAATATTAAAAATTAGTTAAAGTCGAAATTTTTTTTTACAATTTTCATAATTTATATACATATAGTTACATGTTATAAATCATTACTTCGCTTATTATGAAATAAAATTGAAATAACATGTTAGGAACTGGGGCCTCGGTGGCCTACTGGGTAAGAGCGTATAAAATAGGGAGTGTGGTTTCGAATCCCACACATGTCGTAAGAGTTATTCCCCCTTACGACATTTACAACCACCCCTGGAAAGGAAAGGTTGTGTAATTTTCTGTTCATCACATTTATCTGGCAGGGAAATGCACTAAAAAAAAAAAAATTTTAGGAGCTAAGACGAAATGTTAAATGTTATAATCTTGTTACTTTTTTGACTTTAAGTTTACTTGATTTATACATCTCCGATATTAATTATTTCGACACACATTCATACAGCCAATGAAAGATATAATGAAATTATATTGTTGATTGCTAAAAACTGCAAAATATCCCCTTGTAAAAGTTGTTAAGTGTCCAGTTGTAAAAATTGTTAAGTGTCCAAGTCGCAAAGTACCCAGTTGTTAAATGTCCTTTTGCTAACTAGCTAACTATCCATTTTGCTAAATGTCTTTTTGTTAAATGTCTCTTTTGCGAAATATCTTTTGCTAACTGTCCAGTTGCCAAATGAAAGTTACCAACTGACCGGTTCCCTTTTAAAATACACCTTATATGATTTTATAAAATGCATTGCGAGCACTGATCAGTTCTTTTATTAACAAATTTAGAATTGAGGTCACAATAACACTTACGTGACTAGTAGCAATAAATTATTTAGTATTAAATTAAATATAATTTTTTTCTTTACAAGTTTTAAATTTTTTACAAAATTAATAGTCTATCTGTAGTTTATTTGTATCTATGACTATATTATAAGCAATTTAGGAATGGGTACATACAATTTAAATTGCTGACCAAGCATAAGTTTTAAAATATATAAAAGTGTTGAATTAAAATGAAGAAAAAAGAAAAAAAAAACTATGCATATTTCTGAATATAAATTTATTGATTTTTCTAATGATAATAATAAATATTTACCTTTATGCAAATAAATAAATATGAAAAAAAAAAAAACAAAACAGCACGATCTAACGCAATTTTGTTTTTTTTTTTTTTGAAAATTGCATGTTTATGGCAAAAGTATATATTTATACGAAACATATTTTTTTTTTTTATTGAATTTATTTCCTATTAAAAATAAAAATTATTTAATTATTTATAAGCAAAAAAAAAAAAAAATAAAATTTATGTTGAATTGTTAAAAATAAAAATTTTGGTTAGTGATTTTAAAAAAGATGTAGGAGAGTTAAAACTAATATTGTATATTATTTTGTCATGTTTATAATATTAAATATTTTATTTATTTTATTTTATTTTGAAAAATAAAATATTTTAAATTCAAAAAACGTCTTTAGAAATAAGTACCTATGGGCTGTATTTGAAACGTATTCAACTGTAAAATTATAGAACATTGATTTATAGGAGAATAGAATAAATAGAGTAAAGGGTTAATAATAAATGTCAATATAAAGTATGGCTAATTTCGAAGTATATACATACTTCTTTTATTTTAACTGAAGACTGTTTTATTTTAAGTGACGACGTTTTAACTTTAAGTGAAGATTTTTTACTTAAAGTGAAGAAATTTTTACTTTAGATGAAAGATTGCTGCTTTAAGTGAAGACATTTGTAATAAAAATTAAAGTAAAAAAAAAATATAATATACGTTATATATGTATACATATACATAAATATTAGATATATAAATATCGGATCCAAATATATGTAATTTGTGTGTGAGTTTAATATAAATTACTAAAATAAAAATGTTTCATTTAAAAAAAGAATACCTTCACATAAAATACAAAATATTCACTTAAAGTAAAAAGTTCTTCAATTAAAGAAAAAAATATTCACTTAAAGTAAAAAAAGTTATCAGTTAAAGTAAAAAATGTATATTAAAATTGAAAGAAAAAAATGTGATTTTGATGAGTTTGTGTATGAAAGTTTAAATTTTTTATTTGGCACCGCTAATATATATTGGCTTAATTATGAATCAAATAAAGTAAATGCTTTTGCTCTTAGTATTAGTAGAAATTTTTTAACAATTTATGAAAATGTATGCTTTCATATAAATCAATTGCAAGTAACACTTTAAACTTCAAGTAAACATTTCCTGTCAAAACATTGAAGTTTTCTATTGAGCAGACTATACTTTAATTCATATTTGAATTTTGGTTTATATAGGTTTTACAGAAAATTATGGCTCGTAGCTTAGCTGACCATTTTCCAAGTCAAAATTATGAGATAAGAAGAGGTGGGGAAATTTATTTTGTGGCTTATCATTTAAAAGAATTTTATTTTATCTTTCTAATGCACTAGAAATTATTTTTATTATTTTCTACCAAAATTCAAAATACTTTTGCTCTTCTAATGTCAAAATGCAATTATTTGATAACAAAAATTATTGATATTAAAATCTTTTTAATTTTTTAATTAAATTTAAAACTTTAAAGTATTTTTTTATTACATATGAATTAAAGAATGTTCTAATATACCATTTGCAATAACTTAGAGCATAACATATTACTCAATATTATAGTCAATTTTATGAAACTGCAAAAAATATGGCAACATCCTATTATATACGTACTACTTTACTAATCTATACCTTTTTACCATATTATTTTACCCTGATATAAGATATCCACCCTTAGGTCAAACTTATTTTAGTTTTATTTTTTTTTTACTGTTTTATTTAATGCTTTAACACATCTTTTATAAATTAAAATAAATATTTTTTTTTTTAACTTTTTAAGTTTCTTAACATTAATGATGATTTGTCTTTTTAAATCGATTTACATAATACGTATAAACTAAAATGCTATAGGCAATTTAAAGTAGTACTAGAGAAGTTAAAAAAAAAAATTTTAAATTTGGTCTAATGAAGGTGGTTTTGATGGATTATTAATGGTACTCAAGATAATTAGGTCTGAAAGATCCAATTTTAACACTATATGTTACAAGTGTTAACACTATATGTTAAAAGATTACTAATTATTTGAATTAAATTTTAAAAATTCGTTTATTGTTTGTTTATTTTATTTATTTATTAACCTTAGAGAATTTCATTTGACCCATATACGTTAATTTGATCCGTGCTACTCTAAATTATTAAGCATCGTATAAATGTTTTCAAAAATTGCTCTAAGTAATTTCGTTTTTGAGTCCAAGTACAAGTAGCTTAAAAATGGTTTTATAATTTTCTAATAATATTCCAATAGTTACAGTTGAACATTTAACAAAATTAATTGTTTATGACAGATGTATGATAGTTTTTTAATAGAATAATTACTCATTCAAAGATTTCAAAAAATTTTTATCATTTTTATTCGTCACATTTACATTATAAGTTCATTTCTTTTTTTTCATTCTTTCTCCATATTGTAAATATTTCCATGCCATTGATTTTCGTGTTTTATTAATGTTGTAGGTATCTAGTTAAAAATTTGTACATGCTTAGATCATTACTCTGATTGCCCATCCTCTATTATCGAAGCTATCAAATAATTATTTTTTTATTTTTTTTTTTTATATTTTCTCTTTTTAATATTTTCACCTTTCTTTTTTACATTATTATTATTACAATTCTTTTTTTTTCTCTTCGTTTTTTATTTTATTTTTTTTTTATTTTAACAATTCTTTCTATATTATCAAAGTAATTTCATTTCATATTTTTCTTCAATATTATTTTTTATTATTATTATTATAATTTTTTATTTTATTTTTTTTTTTTGTTGTTCGTTCAATTTTCATTGAACCATTTTACCATTATTATTTCCAATTTTTCACAATAAAAGAAAAGTTACGGTAAAAAAAAAAATGAAATAAAATAAAATGGCGATCCAATAAAAATAAAAAGTATTTTATTGTTTTGTTACCTATCTTTAAGGATAGATGGCTTTGGTTACCTACCTATTTATGATAACTGTAAATTTTTTTTGTTTTTTTGTTAGTATGTATACACGTACTATATTTTAGGGTTATTTTCTTTAAAAATAAAAAAAAGAAAAAAATAACAGTTAAAAAAACGTTATAATTTTGTGCAATTCTCAGCAAATAGTTAAAAAAATAATAGCAGTAATAAACAGAAATATAAAGAAAAAAAAAATTTTTTTTTTTTTGTGTAAAATTTAACAGTATTTGTTCAATTTAGAATTTTTATTTCTGTTTTTCATCATCATTTAGTTGGGCTAGGTTAAATAAAAACTAAAGTAAAATAACATTAATTTCTTTTTGTCTTTGTCTAACATTTGTTGGCCGCAATATTGTAAGAATTGAGTAGGTGGAACAAAAAAATAGAAAAATCATACAGTTCTACAAAGTAATTTTAAAAATGACAGCTATTATAATACAAAAAAAAAAAAAAAGTAACAAAAGAAAATTGTATATTATTATAGTAATGAAAACGTGTTTCTGTATACTTCAAATATTGAAAGAATGAATTTTTCTATATTTAAAGTATTTAAAATATAATGTTGTTTTTGTAAAATGTCAGATTTTTAATTAAAGTAAAGAAAGTTTTCAAGATCTCCTATTTTGAGATCTGCTGTGCCCCAACGTTTTTCATATTATTTTCACTCATATAAACATAATGTATTAAATACGCTAAAGGGGTGATTATTTATTTATAGTAATATTAAAAATTACGTAGGAATAATACAATAGGTATTAATAAACTATCGCCTCTTAAAACCATTATCATTTATTTTATTTATATTATTTATTAACATTACAATATATTTATAGTATATATAAAGATGGATTAAAGAAGATAAACTATATAAAGCTATAAGTATATAAAGATGGATTAAAGAAGATAAGAAGATAAAGTATATAAAGCTAAGAAAAATAATATTTTCAGTAATTTTCCATCCAATTAAAAATGCTTGCTACCTGTGGAGGATTTAAATCACCACTTCTTCTTTTAATAAATCATATGCATATTTACGGGACCACTGCAACCCGCTGAAGTGATATTATTGATTGACTAGGCCACCAAGATCCCTATATAAAAACCAAGGTTTTTTTCAAAAATTTTCTGACTATAATTAAAACTTAATCCTAATAAAACAACCACTCCACCTTATCCACCCCTCTTTTTCTTTATGAGTTTTTTCCGAACTATTAAATATTCGTGAAAAACCAACAAAGAAAAAATTATTTCTAAAATTAAAATAAAAAAAAAAGAGAATTTTGTTTTGATATTTATGTACTTTAATAACCATCTTCTAACCTCCAATAACTTCCATTTAATGTTTTATCCCTATCCGGTATATATACGTCATATTTTAACTAATTTTTTTACACGTACACTTTCTATTATTGTGAAATAATATTGGAACGTATTGCTGGTTCTGTATATAACCCTGCATATCTAAGAATATAAAATGTTCCGATGCGTATATTTCACAAATTTTGAAGGCCAAGGCTCCTTTTGTAATATTGTATAAATTATTCACAATTGCATACTTTTAGGATTCACATTTATTTTTCATTTTATGAATATTCATATTTTCATTAAAATCATTAATTAATCGTAAATTAATATTATATTTTTAATTTTAATTAGTTTGTTGAATATTAATTAATTTAAATAATATAATTCATCCTTTAATTTGACTCAATAATTACAACAAACTCCTACCAAAAAATTATTATAATTAATTTAACGTAATTTTTTTTTTTATTATTTATTATAAAAAATTAATTTAGTAAAAATATTTAATTAATAAATTGTTATTTAATAAACAAAAATAGATTATGTTAAATCTTTATAAATGATAAATGTAAAACCTATTGAAATACAGAAAATTTATTGTATAAAAAAAAAAAAAAAAATTTTTTTTTAATTAAATATGTATGATAATATTATTATTGCATGTATTTTATATGTAAAATAAATTACTAATAATAAATAATAAAAGAAAATGTTAATTAAAAATAACTATGTATGTAATAAATAATAATTTTATATAAGTATATTGAAAATGAAATAGAATATTAATATTTTAAATTGAAAAATTTTAAATGGGATTTGTGGTTATCCCAATATGAAAAAAAAAAAATATAATATAATAAATCTTTAAAAGAACACAAAAATTTAATCTTTTAAAAAATAATAAATAATAATTAAATTTGAAATTATTTCCTGGTCCAGTTGTATTTATTATATAATATATATTATATATAACATGAACATATTTTCAATGGTTTTTAAATTGAAATATTAGCATTTAAAATTATTAATAATTATATATATTAAATTTGAAAATAAAATTCTTTTTTAAAATTTAATATTAGGTATATATATTATAGTTTAGTTTAATAGTCAATGAATATATGTATTTAGAAAATGATTTAGTTTCAATACGAAATAAAATTAATAAGGTCTATTTATTTTCAGATTTATGTAAACATACATGTGCATTATAATTTTGATTTTTTTTTTTTATCGATTTTGTATTATAAAATTTATATTATTATTAAAAACTGCTCTTGCATTATATTTAATATGAAGGAAAATTTATTTTATATATTATGTATACTTAAGGTTTTTTTTTTTTTTTTTTTTGAAAATATGAAGTACCTACTTTAAATACACATAATCTGTAGTTGATTTTTGATAATAAATTTATAAAAATAATTAAAATAAACATTGTAAAAAATCATTAGATTTATCTTAAATAGATTTAAAATGAAAAAGCTCATAGAATAAATAAATAAAGACTTTTTAAGTTAAGATTACGTTTAATAATATAATAACTATTCATTAAACGAAATCTACTATTAATAATCAACAATTATTGATTATTTATTAAATTTTTATTTAATAAAACATTTTTTATTTAAACAATTAAAAATACAAAAAAAAGATTTTACTTAAAGTTATTATAATCTTTTAAAAAGTCTTAATTTGAGATTTAATCTTTTCTTTTATATAATATAGATATTATCTTTTATATAATATTTCAATTTCAAATTCATTATCAATCTTTTTAAATAAAATAAAATTTTTTCATTATTTTTTTTTTTTCAAGTATTAAAGAATCAATTTTCATCTTTGGTTTCTAAATGATGTAAAAAATAAAAACAAGGGAATGTTCAAAACTAAAGGTTTTAAACGATGTACATTTCCTAAACTTTTATTTAATAATTTTTTAATTTTATTTAATTTAATTTAATATAATTTATTTTTATTATTCTAATAATTATAATAATAATTATTGGGTTTTTGTTTTTTAAATTATTTCCTGCAAAAAAAAAAAAAAAAAAAATTGTAAAAACTCAATATAGGTTTATCATTTTCATTGATTCATTTTTCTCAGCATCTGTGTACAATTTTAAAGAAACCGAAGAACATATTATCGATCTAATAAAATGTTTTTGTTTTTTCAAAATCTATTGAAATACAAAAATACAAACCAAAAAAAAAAACAACAGAATTTTAAATGAAAAATTATTATATAAAATCGATTTTAATTAAATTTTTTTTTTTTTAGTTTCTATATTTTTGTTATGCATACATTTAAAGCTAAAATATTTAAATAATATTACATTTGAATAAAAGTTAAATATCTCACGTTTCAATCTTTGTGTTTTTTTTTTCCCCTAGTATTACCAAAAAAAAATTTTTTTCCCCTCACTTTTATGTCCCGTTGCTTTTTAATCTACCCTCAAATTTTTTTTCTCTTTCGTAATACCCGAAAAAAAAAAAAACAATGTTTTACATTATTTAAAATTGCAATCACGCCTTTACTATTATCTCATTTGAAATCAATAGATGGAGCGCATTTTGATTTGTTCGAAAAAAACAAAAAAAACAAAAAATTGTATTAAAAATCCTATCATCATCTACTTTTTTTTTACCCCAAAAAAAAACAAACTACGAAGTATTTATTATACATACAAATGAATCTATAAAATATTTCTATCTCTTTCACTGTTAGAATTATTATCTTCAAGTTTAAATTAGTTTATTGGCCGAAAAAAAAATAAAAATATACACATAAAAACAAAAAGGAAGACAAAAAAAAAAAAAAAAATGGAAAAAAAGAAAGATGAATAGATTTATTTAATTTGATAATATCTCTATCATTCTTTCAATCTATCTGTCTCTTTCTAATATACATTTTTTTAACATGATGTTTTGTTTTTTTTTTTTTTTTTTAATAACATGGTTGGTTATACTTTTTTCGAAAAAAAACCAAAAAAACTTGTTCAATTTATTTCATTTTCATTTCAATTTTTCAAAGTTGATTTTTGTTTTTCTAGCAGGTTTTTTTTTTTTTTTTTTTGTCTAAAAAACAAAATGTTAACAGTTATACAGACAAAAGGAAACTATCATTTGCTGAACCTATTATTTGAGAAATTTTTTTTTTTCGCCAATTCGCCATATTATTGTCGGTTGTATCTCAATTTTTATTTTCACTATTTTGTTTTGGGTTTTTTTTTTCTTTTTTTGCTTCGAAAGAAAAAAAATGTTTTGTTTAGTACAATATTTTAAAACAAAACTAAAACAAACAACTATTATAAAAATAATATCAAAATAAAAAAAAAAGTTATATAAACTAATACGTTGGTACAACAAACACGTCAAAGTTGTGTAAGAACGAAAAAAAAAAAAAAAAAAAAAAAAACCAAAAACGAAACTTTTGAATCGGGAATAAAAATGCGAATAATGTGTTTATTTTTCTTTCCTCTACTAGTCTCTCTCAATATATTTTGTTTTTATTGTTTTTTCTTGCAATTTTTCTATGTATAGGTTTTCTCAGCCTGCTGTCAGTTGAAAATAATCATTGTAAAAGTGCTAATATTTGATTTTAGTCACGTTGTTAGTAGTAACAAAAACAAAAAAAAAAAAAAATAAACAGAAAAAACAAAAACAAAGTAAAGACTTAGTTTAATATTTTGCAAATGTATAATGCCGTTATAATAACAGAAATAATATTTAAGATTAGAGGTTTATTTTTTTTTTTTTGAGTTTTTATAATTAAAATGGAGTTGCCAGATATGAAAAAAAATTTTTTAGAAGGATTTTCTTATTTATTTTAATTAAATTATTGTTGAATTGTTGAATATTTTATTGTTGTTGAATCTGATAGTTACTGTTAGGTAATTTAAATTTTAAATTGAATAATTTGGCCTAAATTCATTCTCATTTTAGTAAAATCTTATATTAATACTAGTTTGGCTTTTTCTCTCTTTTAATTATACTGAAAAATTTTGGGGTTTACATAACACCCCAAAATTTTAAAATATTTACAAAAAAGAGAAAATAATATTATCTACTATAATTAATATTCCATAAAATTTGAAAATTAAAAATATAACTACAAGATTCTTTTTATTTTTAGTTTATATTTGACATTTATAGACTGTTTTTTAAAATAAATTGACAAAAAGATAATATATTGTTCTTGGTACCAATATGCTTTTTTTCTCCGCTAACGTAACGTATGATGCTATTTTTTTCAGCTAACGTAAAGTTTTTTAACAAAAAAAAAAAAAACTATTCTAGATATTTTCCTAGATGTACATTTAAGTTTGTATTTTATTGTTACTAAAAACAAAAAATAATATTTAACGAAAAGGAAAGTTAATGTAGAAAAGTGAATAAACGGATACATTTTTCGAGACACAAATTGTAGATTTTAGCAAAAACAAAAAAAAAAATATAAAAGAAACTAAAAGTATGCAATTTTTGGTTTGTTTCTAATAACTTTGTTTTTAGGCTGATAAGCTTGCCTCCACCATTGTAACAACCTGGAATAACAGTGAAGGTTTCTTACGAAATTTAGGATGTTATGAATAGATAAAAGAAATTGAAAACGTCTTGGTAATATAATTTTACTGGGATTCGAACATTAGTGTTCCGAATAAGAAATTCACAAAATTCACAAAAAAAATACCATAAAAGAATGAAAAGGTGAAATTATTCAATTGTAGAATTATTCCAATATTTAGAAACAAAAACAAAGCAC
This sequence comes from Poecilobothrus nobilitatus, assembly GCA_947095535.1. Classification (NCBI taxonomy): domain Eukaryota; kingdom Metazoa; phylum Arthropoda; class Insecta; order Diptera; family Dolichopodidae; genus Poecilobothrus; species Poecilobothrus nobilitatus. The sequence goes on from OX352774.1 coordinate 56,680,438, forward strand.
AAATTGAACAAAAATAATTACAAAATAAAATATGTTCAAATGTGTTAAAAAGAAAATTGAGAGATCTTAGTTGAGAAAAATTTTCGTTTGTGTAGTAAAAGGAGGATTAATTTTTTTACTTCTTTTCTTCATTTTCAATCCTACTTTATAATATTCTATCAGATTTAAATAAAATATATTTTATATGTTTTTACCAATTTCTACTTAAGCTTGGAATTACATTTTAATCCTTCTCAATGTATCTTATATTTACTTTACATTAATGTTGCATGATCTATCCTGATAGATAAATGTAATATTCTATATTATAAAATCCGACTTAACAACTTATAACTAAATATAGTTGTGAATACAAATCATAGATGATATCTGTACTGAGTAATATATGATAGCTTCTAGTTGAACTGAAAGAGTACTGATAGTCATTCAAAAAAAAATATTCCTTAAATTAACATTCAGTCTTTATAAAACAAATACAATTCAATTCAATTGGATTTGAGACTTTCATCTTATATTAAATGAAAACATTACAATATACATTACATATAAAACATATTAATGAGTAAGAGTGAAAGAAGGTGGAGAAAACATTGGATAAATTATTTTTCATATATTTAGAAAAGTCTTGAAATGGAATAGAAAATGGATGAACTAAAAACGAAAACATAAAGATAAAAACAATAAGGGGCAAAAAAAACAGAAAAAAAGGAAATGAAGACGTGCTAAATATCAAAACATTAAATTGATTTTGATACCTTCACTTTAGTTGCTTCACAATAATAACGTGATGGTGTTAAATTGGATATTCATTTTTTTTTTTGTCTTAAATAATAAAATAAAACAAAGAAAATTTAAGAGGATCTGGGTTGGAAGATATTTTTGTTTTTTTTTTTTATTTTTGGGATAACAAAAATATTTTTAAGGTATTTTGTGTTTTTAAGCTGTCAAACTACTTTTAACACATATTATTGCCTTCAAATATTTTATATAAAAAGTTGGTTTAGTTTTATAATTATTACAATTATTACAATAGTAAAAATATATGATTATCGAAGGTATTAAAAACATCTTTAAAGTGTATATAATTTAAAGTTGAACATTTTTTCTCTGTTTAAATAGGAAAATATAACTTAAGAATCACTTAATGAATTTCTTTGTATAAAACTTGATATTTGTAGCATATCATATTTAGTTATTCAAATTTCTAAACAGAAAGATTATATTGTTTGAGAAAATAATTCTGGAACCTTTTATTTATTAAAATAGGACAATCTGCTTTCTAATTATTGGGAATTAAAAAAATTCAATCAAAGCCTCAGACCTCTTTCATCAATTTCAACGAAAGCAATTAATATATTATTTAATTCTTTGAGGGGTGGATAATGTACCTTTATGTAGAAAACTGAGTTTATTTTTAAATATTGTAATTTTTGAAAAAAATAAATTTAACTTTTATGGGGTGAATGGATAAGGTGAATGGATTTCTTTAAAGTAATAAAGTTCAGTAAAGTAAAACTATAATTTTAAAAGTTAAAATTTTTTTTAATATGTTAAAAGCATGTTTTTGTTTTTATAAGTATAGTAACAATTTTAGAATTATAATTCATTTTATATTTTTAAAATAATGTATTTTAGTCATTTGAAGTTTAATATTCCTATGAGTATTTTAATTTATATAAAAATTGAGCTGTCAAAATATAAATATTTGATAGTTTTTCTCATATGAGATTTTATGATTTTTAAACAACAAAAAAAAAAAAAAGATAAAATATTTTTCTTTTTGAAAATTTATGAATATTAAAAATATGTATATTAAAACTTTTTTGTTAGATTCGTATTCTTTTTCAAAGAAGCTTGAATTCTTTCGCCACTTCTGATTCTCTTTAACAGAAGTTTTTAATGCATTTTTTATATGTATCATACATCATTTTTTTGTTTTAAATATTTTTTATAATATTATATTAAAAAAAAAAAAACAAAAATTTTTCTACAATATTTTCTTTAAGTTATAAAACTTAAATTTTTACCTAAAGAAGAAACAAAAAACTTTTTATACAACTCAAAAAAAAAAACTACATAAGAAAAGATACCATATTCTTTTTCATCTTTTTTTTGCAAAAACTGCCAAATGAACACAAACCAACATTAAAGAAAAAAAAAAAAAAACTTTTTATAAAACTTTCAACTTTCGAAGAAAATTATTTACCAACCAACATCCATTTTAAATAATGATATCAATTTAATTCTCAGTGGAGATTCAGAATAATTTTATATTTATATGTATAGGAATAGAAATCGAAAATTCATAAAAGAAAAATGTATAGCAATAAAAGGCAGCAAGAAAAAAAAAACCAGAATTATTTTAGGGTTACAATAATTGTCTTCTGATGTGTCATTTAAAAAGAATCTTTCTCCGTCCTTAGTTAATCATTTATAGAATAGTACTCGTATATATAAAACAGAAATAAAAATTTTTACGCCAACAAAAATACAAAAAAAACAAAAAACAACTAAATGATAAAAAATTAAAAAAGTAACTTTTATTTCGTGACTATTAAATAAAATAAGAATTGGATCGAAATTTGGAAAATCATTATCAACATTCTTTTCATCCCCATCCTGTTTGAATTTCCTTTTATTGATCTCCACAAAAAAAAAAAAAAAAAAAAATTTAACAAAATTAAAACTCAAGACGGTAAACGATTATTCAATTGAATACCTTTGGGGATTATCAACTGTCACACTAATAATATATAAACCTAATACCAACAAAGAAAAAATAATTATAACAACATCAGCAACAGTAACACAAACCTAATACCAAAAAAAAAAAAATAATTATAACAACATCAGCAACAGTAACATAATAAATTAAGAAAAACTAATAAAAATGAAAAAATAAAAACAGATAAACATCAATAAAATTTTGTACCTATACAGTATACATACAATAAAAGTTTACAGTAAAAATCAACCAAAACCTTCATCCAAGAATTCATTGCACTTGTATCGAATCATCTAACACAATTCAGAGAAAAAATTTTACAAAATATACTAATATACATATATCTATATATATATACAAAAATGAATACATGTTGTAACGTAATTTTATTGTGACCAAAAAGAAAAATTAAAAAAAAAAAAACAAAATATTAACCGGATATGAACACAGAATCAAAAAATTCTTTTTAAAATATATAAGAGAAAGAGAAAGAGATAGAGATTGATATTGATGGTGTTACTAATAATATTAGAAGAAAATAGCAATAAAATACATAGACAAAAAAAAAAAAACATGAAAAACATTTTTTATTTCCAATTCTAACTAATATTCCATTTAAACTAGGAATGGGTTTTACATTTCATCTCCATCTCCTAATAAATATTACTCTCTAGTTTTACTATAATAATATGTCTTCTTACCTTTCATTCTGTCTTAATTTATTAACAGAAAAATTTCACATTTTTTGGTTTGAGAAAAATTGAGGAAAAAAAAAGGAAATCATAGAAAAATAAAAACAAAAAGAAAAAAAAATATATGAAAAAAGGACGAAAAAATAAAAAAAAAAAAACAATAAAATGCGACAGAAGATAATAAATTGGTACAACATCACGAACGAAAAGAGACCAAAAATGTCAACTATAATAAAAAGAGACAAAAAACAACATAGGAAATAAATGAAATTGTAAAACAAATAAACAGAAAAATCAAAAAAATAAAACTTCATTTTAGTCAAGTTCAAATTTAGAAGTTGTTCATGTTAAACATAGGAATTTTAAGGATTTATTTAAAATTTTTAATAAGAAGAAAATAGTTATTATTTGAACACAAAAATTCTTTTGTTTGTTTATGTGTACTATTTGCTGAAAGCACTCAATATGATGCTTTCACTTCATAGTACTGTCTTATAAGACCTTTGATATTTTGTTACATTGTAATTGCATCATGAACTATTAATTATTTGAAGATTTAATTGATATTGATTATTTTTAGATAAATCATAGGCAATAAGTTTAGGAGGTCGGAGGTCTAATTAAAAGACGATTATATATTTATTTGTCTGCTGGTTTGTTAAAAAATTTGTTTTGAACAACGAATTTTAAAAAAATGAAGTTATAATTCTAATTTTAAGTAAAAAATTTTGAATTTAGAATGTCCTTTTTTTGTTGATAACTCTACTGTTTTGTAATATTTAATAGCGTTAAAGAAAAAAAAAAAAAAAAAACAGGATATAAAGTTTTTTTTTTTTGATTCGTTGTCGAAGATCGTATTTTTTTTTTTTTGCTCCTTTTATATTCTCGTATTTTACTTTTGTTAGTTCTTTGTATTTTGTTATTTGATGTGAAATTTGTGTCACATCCTTATTTATTTAGTTAATATATGTATGTTGTTTTGTATGTTTCTTTATGTTTAATGTTTTATTTTTATTTTATTTATGTTCCCTTCTATTTTCATTATTTTTTATTGGTTCAAAATTTTGTAATACATGCATTTCAATTTTTTAAGTAAATTTCTTTATTTATTTAGAATAGATGTATGGGGGTATTATACATGTACATATGAAACTAGGTTTATAGAATATCCTATTCTGACAAAATTCTGTTTAATTTTATTTTTTAAATTTAATATCCTTAAATAAAAACTTTTATTTGAATTAAGTTCGTTTGGAAATGATTTTGTATCGCACTAATTGAATAGAAGTGTTGAATGAGTTTGAAAATTGTTTTTTTTTTTTTTTATAGAAAATTGAAAATCTTTTTGTTTTGTTTATTTTTTTTTAATAATTAAAAGATTTTTTAAAATGATCAATTTCTTTGTTTTAAATACTATAACCTGGTTTTCAAATGCTATAATTGTAGAGATATCATTATTTCTTTGTTGGGTTGTCTGAAAAGAACACAACTTTTAAAAAATTTAGTTTTTAGATATCTTTTTTTTTTTTAATAAAACAAATAAAACTTCATTTTTTCTAACCTTAAAGAAAGCGAAATAAAAGATAAAAATATAAAAAACTTGTGTGACTTTTACCAATGTCTATAAATAACGTTTTTTATTAATAAGGTTTCATTAATTTTTCCATATATTTTTTTCTGACAAACGATAAATAATTAACTTTAAAACATCATCGGTTCAAAATCAATAGGAACAACTAACATGATCATCCGTGTTTAAAACGAACAATGAGATTTGACAAAAAGAAAAACGACGCCCTTTTAAAAATTGTTTTAGTAAAACCTTTTTAGTTTTCCATAAGTACTTGCACGAACTAACGAATATTAATTTAATTTTGGAACATATTAAGATACTTTCTACTGCTTATTAGAGTTTTGACAAATCAATTTTAGAATCCAAAATAATTTACTAATATTTATAAATATCAAACAAACCTCCTAACCACTTGGAAAAATGTAATAAATGAAAATTTACTATAGAACAATCGAAAATTCAGCACCGGACGAGCTAATTCAAAATAAGCTTGGATATAAAACAATAAAATTGAAGAATAGTTTTTTATAATATCTATGTAAATTAAGTACGTTTCTAAATAGTTTTCAATAAATTATCTTTAATTACGAAAAAAGATATTTGCTTAAGAAGAGTTCGAAGTAAACAGCTCAATAGTTAAGTTGAAAATTACTTGAAAAAGTGGTTGTGTTTAAAATTTCTTAAATTTATTTTAAATTTGTTTAATTTTCTAGAAAGAAAATATATATTTATTCAAGTTAAAATTTACTGATACTTAATATAATTAATATAAGGCTTTAAAAAGTTTTGATATGACCAAAATTAACCAATTTATCATTTATTTGAACTTCATTTTTCTTTTTTTTTTTTTTTTAAATTAAAATCTGACACTTTTGTTCATTTATCAGATATTATTATTTTTTTTATTTTTGTATATTAATATATATATATAAAATATACGTTACACAAATTTAATTAAAAGTCAGTAAATTATTGTCAATTTACTGAATTGACAATTAATGTCAATATAAATCAATCATTTTGTTAATTTATCTGTAAAGCAACGTAACTTTTCCTAAAAATCTTTTCAATGTTGAAAATGCCTATTTAACTGCAATCTATTATTAAATATTTTACTTTCCTTTTTAATTACTCCCGTTGTTATTATATTGTATTATTTAATTATGTATTCAAATATTCACTTAAATGTAATATTTAAAAAAAAAAATGTATTTTAATACCTGTACGACCATAGTTCTAAGGGTATAATAAATTTGCCATTACGTTTGTGATGGACAAGTATATATATTTTTGCTGACATAGAATTGAATTTTGATACAATCACATTAAATTCATTCGTCCGTCAGCACGGTAACTGCAAAAATACTGATGCTAGAATTCTGATATTTTTGTCATAACATTTTTACGGGTTCGGATATCGGGTATGATCAAGTTTTATGAGAACAAATTTTTTAAAATATAGTTGGTTTAGCTTGGCGGGTTCGACTAGATGTCATGAAACTCCGCAATGTACTTAAATATAATATTTCAGTAGTTAATTAGGTGAAACATCACAAATTTTGAGAAGGATGATTAAATATATAAAATTTTGAGAAGGATGATTAATATCGTAAGCGCAATTTGGAAATAATTAAGTTCAAAAATTAAAAGAACAAAAAAAAGTTAGTCCTTGAAGTAAAAATAACTATATATTAATAAATAAAAAAATTATTTACAAAACTATTTTTTGTTTCATTACAAAAAAATTAATGAAAAAAGGAAAGGCCAGAAAATCAGGACATTTTTACAGTGCATTATTTTGTTTCCCAGAAATATAATATAATAACTCAAAGATTTATTTTTATGAGTTTGTAAATATGAGTTTTTATTAGAACAAAACTTACTTTGACTTATTTTGTTTATTAAAAATTTATGTTATTAAAAATAATTTAAAACGTTAATAACAAAAGCACTAAACTGAAAATTGAATCAGAGTCACTTAAAATTATTTAGTCACGAATAAATATAATTTTTTTTAGATGGTTTTAGAATCATAATCATATGTGATGTATAATATTAAAAAAAATAAATAAAGGACATCGGAGAGATTTGACCGAAGTACCATGAACATTTATAAAAATAAAACAAAGTTCTGATTGATTTGGAGAATACTAAACAACGCATTAGAAAATCAAAAAGGTAAAGTTTCTAAGAAAAATGCATCAGAAATAAATTTACTGCTAATTATTATACCCGTATGAACTATGTTCAAGGGTATAATAAATTTGCCATTACGTTTGTAACACGTGTGTATCTATTCAAGCTAGGTATCTAAAATTTTGCAAATGACGATAAAATTTTATGGCAATAGCTTCTGTAAAATGTGGTTCTGCTGGTGCAACATGTTCGGGTAGCTGCCATACAGCTTCTCTTTTTAAATGAAAATAACTCAGTGTCTATTGAAGCTAGCTATCTGAAATTTAAGTGAAGAGATATCGAGTTACATGCCAAAAACTTTTGTAAAATTTGATTGGTCTAAAGCCGCCGGATCAGGCTTCTTGCACCTCTTGGAACTTTATGAAGCTAGGCGTCTAAAACATTATAAATGATGATCAAGTTTTATGGCAAAAACTTCTGTAAAATTTGGTTGTTCTTGTGCAATAGATTCGGGTAGCTCTCATACAACTCCACAATTTACATAAATATATCTCTGTAGTTAACGTCGGTACTAAAATATCTGAAAGTTTTTAAAAGATGGTCAAGTTTTATAAAAACAGGGTATATTACGTTCATACGGGTATTCCACACTTAACACAGTCTACTCTACTGCACTCTTCCTCATTTTTTGCTTAAATTTTTGCTTTTATTTTTGCCGATGTGGCAGTTCAAATATAAACCAAAATAATTATATATTGAATTCATTTAAAACTTTAATACTTAATGAATTTGACAATATTTTTTATAATATGTTATAAAAATAGCTTAAATATTTTAAAAATTTAAATTTATACATCTTACAAATTTGCTTGTTTGATTACATATTATATGAATATTTTGGAATGTTAAAGGTACTAAAAAGAATATATATGATTGACGATACATAGGAAAGTCGATGGAGAATAATCCAAAAAAAAATTTTATTAGCGATTGAAGAAAATAAAAATTAGGAAAGATAGATTTGTATAAGATAGCATAAGATGTGAAAATTATAAAACTTTTAAGGGGTAAAACAACATCGCAAACTGTTGATATATCTAAAGAAATACCTTTGGTTTATAACAAACTATAGAGTTATAGACGAAAACGATTATATAATTTGAAAGTAATAGGTGTGATAAAAAAATCATAAAATAAAAATAAAAAAATAAAAATAAAATTATTTTTAAATTAAAACAAAGTTCACATATTTCGTAATTAAATTATTTTTTAATCAAATAATTTTTTTTTTATTATTCATTGAAATCAATAATGTATTTTTAATTATAATAAATGATATTTTTATTTAAATTATAAAAAAAAAATTTATATATTATATAATATTTAATATGTGTATCTTTTTTTTTTTTATGCATTTCTCTGCCACATAAATATGGACAGGAAATTACATAGCCTTTCCTGTTCAGGCGTGGCTGTAAATGTCAGAAGGGGGAATAACTTTTACAACGTGTGTGGGATTCGAACCCACACTCCTTCGGTGTTTAAAACGCCCACTAGGCCACCGAGGCCCATGTGTATCTTTTTTTGAACATATAGGTATTCAATTCTTAATGTTTTTTTTAATATAACATATTTAAATATAGAAATATTATGTAAATATTTAATTCTTATTATATATTTATTTATATAAATTGAATTTAAAAAAAAAATCAAAATAAAAATAGATATTTCTTTTTATTATATTGAAATTTTTGTAATTTATTGATAATAATTAAAAATTAATTCTATAATTAGCATTTAACTACGTAATGGTTATATATTTATTTATTTAGATATTAATTTTTCCAAAATATATTTAATTAAAAATGTATACTTGATTTATTTTTTGGTTTCACAAAACAATTGAATACAAATTACATACAAAAGCATGGAAGTTTCATTTAATTTAATATTAATTTTAATTTTAATTATTAGGCGTTAAAATAATACTGAAATTGTGTAAAATTAAAATATAAAAATAGATTGATTTCAGAATAATATTTAATTATATAAGGGAACTTACTTAGAAATATACCTAAGAATTATGGGCATCTAGAAATTAAGAAAAGGAAGATGAGATAAAAAAGCATTCTAAAAACTTAAGGAAATTTAAACTTTTACGTTTTCCTTCTGTTGCATAATGAAATACAGAAATTATTTCAAAAAAAATTGCCCATAAATTTTTTTGCCGAAATAGTTATTGTTATTGAAATTCATAATAAGCTGAGACATATTAAGGTATGCCGAATTGTTAAAAATGAATAGAGTGAAACGAATGTTCATAATGAATGAATGGAATGTTCAAAATGAATAGAGTGGAACAAATGTGTATGTATTTACACTATATAGCCAAAATGAAGAAAATGGTAATTATTTTCGCTATTCATAATTTGAATGAAAAGGCAATGAATTGCTCTACTAAACATTAATTGAAAAAAATAGATGAAATAGATTAAACTAACAACTAAAAAAGGATGTAAGAAAAAAAGAAAAACTAATAAATGAAAAATAAGTTACAATCTTTCTATTGGTCATTATATCTAAATTAATCTAGTACAACTCTTATTAATAGCATCTTTACTTAATAAATGCATGAAAATTTAAAAACTAGTTATGTTCATACATAACATGTTGTTGTTATGTTATTGTAAGGATATACTATAATGGTGAACAGTGTAGTACGCAAAGAGAGTTGTCTTTTAAACAAGTACTCTCCTCTTACCCACTATCATTTCTTTCATATACTTTATTCTAATTTAATTGAAAGTAAGAGAATAAAAAAAAAAAAACCAAATTAATTCAGTTTTACCTTAAACAGGTTAACTTTTTCACCAAAATATCACTTTATTAAAAATTTTTTTCTATGGTATAATAAAAATATATTTAACATGGCTGTATATTTGTATTTTTTTAACATTTATATATGAAAGTAATTGAAGAGAATAATGTGATTAACAATTGTAATTGAAAAATCTTTTTGATGTTCTAAAAATACAAGATAAATGAAAAGATATATAGAAAGAGAAAATTTAAATTTGGTACATCAAAGTAACAGTAATATACGAGTATAAATGAAAATAAAATTCATTATACCCGTATGAACTATGTTCAAGGGTATAATAAATTTGCCATTACGTTTGTGACACCTTAAAGGAGTCGAGCTAGATATAGTGTCAAAGGTATGGATCGTCTCAGAATCGAATCCTGAGTCGATTAAGCCATGTACGTCCGTCCGTCTGTCCGTCCGCACGATAACTCAAAAAATAAAGGAGCTAGGAGGCTGCAATTTTTTTTACGTCACTTTTGCAAAATTGTTAGTTTTGCTATTTAAATCCAACATTTTCGGTCGGCGGGTTCGAGTAGCTGCCATACAACTTCTATCTTTATATAGAAATAACTCAGTATCTATTCAAGCTAGGTTTCTGAAATTTTGCAAATGATGATCAAGTTTTAGGGCAACAACTTCTGTAAAATTTGGTTGTGCTGGTGCAGCGGGTTCGGGTAGCTGCCATACAACTTCTCCGTTTAAATGCAAATAACTCAGTGTTTATTGAAGCTAGGAATCTGAAATTTAGTAAAGAGGTGTCGAGTTACATGCCAACAACTTTTATAAAATTTGGTTGGTCTAGAGCAGCCGGTTCAGACTTCTTGCACCTCTTGGAACCTAATGAAGCTAGGCGTCTGAAATTTTGAAAATGATGATCAAGTTTTATGGCAACAACTTTTGTAAAATTTGGTTGTGGTGGTGCGGCGGGTTCGGGTAGCTGCCATACAACTTATCCGGTTAAATGAGAATAACTCAGTGTTTATTGAAGCTAGGAATCTGAAATTTAGTAAAGAAGTGTCGAGTTATATGCCAACAACTTTTGTAAAATTTGTTTGGCCTAGAACAGCCGGTTCAGGCTTCTTGCACCTCTTGGAAGTTAATAAAGCTAGGCGTCTGAAATCTTGCAAATGATGATCAAGTTTTATGGCAACAACTTCTACAAAATTTGGTTGTGGTGGTGCGACGGGTTCGGGTAGCTGCCATACAACTTCTCTTTTTAAATGAAAAGAACTCAGTGTCCGTCCGCACGATAACTCAAAAAATAGAGGAGCTAGGAGGCTGAAAATTTTTTTACGTTACTTTTGTAAAATTGTTAGTTTTGCTATTTAACTCCAGCATTTTCGGCCGCCGGGTTCGAGTAGCTGCCATACAACGTCTTTCTTTAAATGGAAATAACCCAGTGTCTGTTCAATCTAGGTATCTGCAATTTTGCGAATGATGATCAAGTTTTATGGCAACAACTTCTGCAAAATTTGGTTGTGGTGGTGCGACGGGTTCGGGTAGCTGCCATACAACTTCTCTTTTTAAATGAAAATAACTCAGTGTCCGTCCGCACGATAACTCAAAAAATAAAGGAGTTAGGAGGCTGAAATTTTTTTTACGTCACTTTTACAAAATTGTTAGTTTTGCTATTTAACTCCAGCATTTTCGGCCGCCGGGTTCGAGTAGCTGCCATACAACTTCTTTCTTTAAATGGAAATAACCCAGTGTCTATTCAATCTAGGTATCTGAAATTTTGCAAATGATGATCGAGTTTTATGACAACAACTTCTGTAAAATTTTGTTGTGATGATATGACAGGTTCGGATAGTTGCCATACAACTTCTCTTTTTAAATGAAAATAACTCAGTGTCTATTGAAGCTAGCTATCTGAAATTTAGTGAAAAAGTGTCGAGTTGCATGCCAAAAACTTTTGTAAAATTTGAATGGTCTAAAGCAGCCGGTTCAGGCTTTTTGCATTTCTTGGAACTTAATGAAGCTAGGCGCAATAGATTCGGGTAGCTATCATACAACTCCACAATTTACATAAATATATCTCTGTAGTTCGGTACTAAAACTCTGAATGTTTTTAAAAGATGATCAAGTTTTATAGAAACAGGATATATTACGTTCATACGGGTATCCCAGAGTTGACACAGTCTACTCTACTGCACTCTTCCTCGTTTTTTTATTCAAATTAATTTTTCCTTTTGTTTTTGTTTTTTTTTTTTTTTTATGTATATTCATTATATGTTCCATTTATATTGTGTTGAACGTCATTTTATTTTTCATCATTGGTTGGTTGGTTGCTTCAAAGTGAATCTGTGAATTTAATTTTCTCTCAACTTATCTTAAATCCTTCAGATGATGTATTTTAATTTCGTGTCTTTTTTGTTTTTTTTTTTGTTTTTGTTTACGTTTTGGTTGTTTTTGTGGTTTACCATGTATCTTAATTTAAAAACCGCCATTTTATACTTTTCAATTTCTCTTTGTGTATAAAAAAAAATTTGTTGTTTTTTATTTTTGTTTCTGTTCACATTTAGTTTTCTTTTGCCATTTTATTTTATTTGAGTTGGGAAAATTATTTCGTCTTCATTAAGCGCATTTAACCGCAGCTCACTTGAAATTATAAAATTTATTTTCTTTTGGGATAATATTCTTGAATTTTATTATTTTTTTTTGTCTATTTCGATAATAAAATATCAGAAATGTGTAGATACAAGCTGTAAATAATGTTTTAGAAAATATTAAGAATATATATATATATATATATATACTTAGTTTCTTTTTTAAGACAGTAATATGTTTGGTTTTTATATAGGTATACAAGGCTATAAATGATTAGTTGGTAAACTTAAAAAATAAGAAAAGGATTGGTTTATAAGCAAATTTATTTCTATACTTTAATTTTTTAAAAGTTGTAGAAAAAAATAGTGAATTACTGCGATATTTGGTTTTTAAAGTAAAAAAGCTAGGATACTATAGTATTCCATATGTTGTTAAAATAATTGGGAAGTTATAAATGTAATACATTATTTATTTTGTTGTACATATGTGTTTATATTCCTACTTGGCTGTGGTGCATACTAGATTTGAAGTGAACAGCATATCCACTGCTTGTTTGTTTATTATAAGTCAAAAAGTTGTGGCTCTGTTACTTTTTCTTCTAGAGGTTAAAACTGCATTTCAAAGAAAGCACTGAACTAGAAATCAAAGACCTGCAAAAGACCTGTAAGGAAGCCGAGAACCCGATGGCTTAATGCAGTCGAACTAAATGCTTTGTTAATGTTTCAACAGCAAAATTGGAAAACTACTGGTTAAGATTGAGTGAATTGGAAGAGGATGATTATAAGGAGACCAATAGATTTGACAGCGAACTGTAGCGCTATAGAAGAAAAAATATAAAATAAAGTATTTGAAAATATCTATGAAGAAAATAGTAGTATTTGAAAATATCTATGAAGATTAATAACTTAGCGTGCTTAATTATTTATAAGTTATTGAATTAATTTTTAAGCGCAAAAACAAAATTTATTAAAAATCAAATTAATTGCATTTGAACTATTATTTTCTTTGGCTATTAGCCAGTCCTACAGATACATTTCTTCAAGTTAGATAGAGGTATCAAATCACCTATTCAAATTATATGACATCACAAAGGCTTAAGGTACGGTAACAAAGTTTATTTCGATTTTGAGGTTAAATTATATTCTTTCAGATTTATAAATTTTCCGTTTTATTTCTTTTGCGTCCTAAAAACCCATTTTTATATCCATTTTTATAATAATGCAATACATTAGATTTTGTTTAACTAATGAGAAGTTACTTAGTAACAATGGAATTATATTATATTATTATTGCAAATAGAAAAATTCATAGATTTTTTTTTTTTTTATGTGTAATATTTATTGCACTCTTATTATTAGTTCTTATATATTACTATGTTATTCTTCATACTAATGCTTTGTTGACGTAAAAAAAATTAATGTGGAACCTCACGTTGTGGAGAGAAAATTCTTTGTTTAATACCCCATATATATACAATTTATAAAATAATATATTTTAAATCTGAGATTCTTTTTCACTTATTTATTTTACTTTAAGAAAAAAAACAAATAATTTTTGGGTCACATCTGTTACACTCTTAATATTTTCACACACAAATAAACACTTAAAATTCTTTTTGTTTTTTATTTTGTCTTCTTTGCGGCATACTTTAGCCCTGTGAAACGGAAGTCTACCTGTTTGGTTTTTTTCTTTTTAATTTTCTTTGATGTCATATTGTTGTTTTTGTTATTGTAAAAGTGTATGTTGAGATTGAGTGTATGTGAAGTCAATTTTCAGGGATGAGTAATACTTTGAAATACTTTTACTCATTAAAGTAAAATTTATAACAGTCAAAAATAACAAAAAAAAAGAAAAAAAAAAACAGAAGGAAAATAAGATTAAATTACATGAAATTTTTCTCTTTAATCTCTATTTTGTGGTTTAAAATTTGAAAAAAAAAAAAAAATTAAAGATAATTAAAGAAAATTGTTAAAAAAAGAATAGATACAAACATTTTTGCTTCTAATATCATTTTAGGAAAATTAGAAGTGAAACAAAGAGAATTATGAATTATATATGAGAACCAAACAAAAAAAATTTTATTTCAGATAAAAGATAATTTAATAAAATTTCAGATAGAATCTTCTGCAAACAACTTTAATTTAATTTTATTGTAAAATATTTATATTTTAATATTAGATTGAAATTTAATGTTATATTATTAAATTTTTAATTCAATTGCAAAAATTTTTGTATTCCAGTCACAGGATTTTTAAAGTTTCATAATATTAGACTACTTTTTGATTCTTGATACTTTTTGAAATTTGTGTCGGAAAACTTGTCAATTTATAAAAATGCTTTAGATTTTCGTTTGGTTGGAAAGAACAAGAAGTTTATATAACGTCCACTTCTACACGTGACAGTAAATACAAAATAAATAACGATCTTCTCTGAAAGCGAATATGAGATCACAATCAACGTGTTATTTCTTGTACTGACGCCGATTGTGGCAGATGCAAACAATTATTAATCAGTGATTATAAAATATTCTAAGAAAGCAGTTTCTTTCTGTATTCAGCAATGAAGTCTGACCTATATCAACAATAAAGCATATTGGGCTTAGGTACTCTGATTTATTGCTCTATTACTCTGTTATCCACCCATTAGTTTTGAAGGTCTCAAATCAAAAATTTTGGACTAAATTTTTTAATTGTTTTAATGTTAATTTGAACTTAGACTATATTCTTTTTCAATCTATCTTCTATTATATAAAATTTTTCCTATGTAGATTTTGATAACTTTTTAAGTTTTAAGTTTTTTTTGTTTTGTTAACTTTTGATAGTTTTTAGCACATTTCCAAAAAAATTTTGAAAAAATGTGCTTATTAGTTTCACTCTGTCCGTTCGTCTGTTTACAAAACTTCTACACCGTTAAAGATAGAGAAAAAAAATTTTAACCATGGGTAGGTCTCATAAAAAAAATAATTTAGTGGAACAACCTTTTCATGTACGCGCCTCCATTACGGAGCTACAGCCCCTCAAACTTTGAAAAAGCCCTACTTTTAAATGCATATATCTTATGTTCTGCTTAAGATTTTTTCAATCTGAAAACGTAATTCGACAGGTATTTTTTTTAACTTTGTAAATTAATATCAAAATTATACAATTTTTTTCAATTTAGTATTTAAATTTACCGTTATGTGAAAACCTAATTTTGCATGATTTTTCTACTTTCATAACTCCGGCACGCTTTTAGATAGAGGCTTGACATTTTGAGGCAAGAAAGAACTTTTAGAATTAGTATAAGTTTGCTCAGAAAATTTTTGGGTAGCACCCCTTTTTTAGAGTTATTACGCCTCAAAAATTGAAAATTTGCTATTTTTAGACAGCTGTAACTTAGGCACCTGTAAAAACTTTTCTTCGGCGAGGCATGAAAATTAAAGGTTCAACAATAAACTTTTATGTGTGTTAACGGCTTTTCTTAGTTATAAAGGATTCTGGACTTACGGTTCCTCAAAATTTTAAAAATGTCCTATTTTGACGTTTTTTCTTATTACATGAAATTTTCAAATTTTTGTGCAAGTCACACTTCTAAACAGTTTGTATTGAGTTTTGGAAATGTGCGCTTTTAAAAACCGTTGGTTTACATTCTACCTTGTTTAAATGTAAATTGTAAATTGTTGTTAAACTTAAAAGAAAAAATACAAATTAAATAATTTGCATATTCTTTGACTTTCAATTATAGAGTAATACAGAGTAATAAAATTAAAATATTTCTTTTGGCAATTGATTTGGCACCTAACAAAATAACTGCACTTGGACCTTAAATGTAAAAATTAAAGTATTTTAATGGTTATGCAATGAATTTTTCAGAAATTTAAATTCAGTTTCAATATAATTGAAAGTTAATAAATTTGAAAATTTTGATTCTTTTCTAAACATTTACGATATTGAATTTTAATTACAGGTCATTTTCTTTTTATTATCATACAGATAGCTAAAGTACTGATTAAGTTATTATTCAATAAAAAGTAAGATAGAAAATTGTCTTTGGTTATATTGTTATGTTGATTAAATTTACATTTAAAACCAATCACAAATTATTCATTTAAAAACTCATTACTTTGTAAATGAAAAAATAAAAAAAAAATTAATATTTTGCCATAATTTTCCAAAATTTAATTTTTTTTTATTATATAGAAGTACTCTTTCATTTTTCTTCATTTCAAATTATTTTGATAAAATTTATCGAACATGTATAATTTACATTAATTTAATTTTTGTTTTTTTGATATATGTATTTCATATGAATATGACACAATATACGTTTTTTATGAGCACTTCCTACTAATAACTTACTAAAAAAAAAAAAGGAGAGAAGTTTTTTAATTTCAATTCAGTTGTTCATTAATATCCTTTCATTTTCGGTTTTCTTTTATTATTCCTTTGCATAATCTCTTGATGCCTTTAAATCACAAGTGATGAACCACTCCTGATTTGATTCATTTTAAATTGAAAAATAATTGTAAAAAAAAAAAATAAAACCTTAAGGATATTTACAATTTTATTTTTTGAAAGGTTGATTCTTTTCAATTATACCTTTCTAATGTTTAGAAAATTGAAAAAAAAAAAAAAATCATATTCAGTTTTTTTTTTTTGTTCTTTTTATATATAAAAATATTAATAAAAATTGAAAAGCCGGAAGGTAATTTAAGATGAAGATCACTCATTCATTCTTTTATTTTAAAAATTAAAAATGATTTTTTAACCTCCACCCTCTACCTCCATCCCACCACATTATCAAGAAAAATATCAAGAATCCATCCATCCATACATACATTCATATTATCAAGGATCAGTTGTAGGTAGTGTAACAGTAAATTAAAAAAAAAATAAATAAAGCATAAAACACAAAAAAGACGAAAACAGTTTGTTGCTTTTTTTTTTCAATTTAATCTTAAACTTAACACATCCAATCCAGTGTCAGATAGTGATTCTGTAATCAAGATTTCTATAGCCTAATGTTAATTTTTGTAAAAGTCGGCATTATGAATAACTTATATTATTGTGCATCGTTGGAAAACGGAGAACTTTTTTCCGTTCTCAATTCATATACGAAAGTATACTGTGTTAACCGATAATACATTGGAACTAAATATGTTAAAGTAAAAGTAACAAAGATAAAAAAAAAAAATATTTATAATTATAAACTGGTTGAAAAATTTAAGAAGCTTTTCTTTTCATTTGTTCTCATCAAAATAAATTGTACATATTCTGTCAGTTAATACACAATAATACAAATCTATTTTTATATACATTATAAATATGTACAAAAAAAAAAAATCTTTCCTTAATTTATTATTTTTATTTATTTTTTTTTTTAACTTTTTTATCATTACAAATTACATTCTTATCAATTTCCTTAAAATCTTAATATATTTCTTTTACCAACATTCCAATTTAGTATTTTTTTTTTTTAAATATACGATTATATTCATTTTACCTTACAAAATACAAAATAAAAAAAAAAACCTATCTTTGCCTCAATTTACCATATATAGGTACCACACTTTATCCTCTCTATTCGACATTTTCAACATTATGTCACTTATTATCATTTATTTATTTTTATATTTTTATTCATATCCTTTTTTTTCTGTTGTATTGTGCTACTATTTTTTTCTTCCTTATCAGAATTACCAGCTTTTAATACTCTCATATACACACACACATATATAAATAAAATATTTCCCTTATACATTGTATTCTTCTTACGTCCCCCTCTATAACACATTTTCTATTAATCACTACTTATATAGTAAACATCACATATTAATACAGATAATATTACAGAATATATATTAGGACTAGTGATCCTTTTTGTTTTTTGTGTTTTTTTTTTATGTTTTCATCCCTTGTACATTGGAATATATATAGTAGTAGTTGGGTAGATTAAAATTATATCCCTTCAATTTTTTTTTTCCTTCTAGAAATAATATAAAGGAACCTAAAAAAAAAATTGTTATCCCTTAAATTTTTATTTTCTGACAATGTTTATTATTAAAAATCAATCAATCAATTGTGTGTTCTCTTTTCTCTTACCGCTCTATATATTTTAAAATTTTTTTTGTTTTTTTTCATATATATATGCATATGTTATGTATATGTATATTTTTTTTTATATAGCCTCTAGGAACAATTGCCTTTATTCCATGATTTGTTTGTGTTTGTATCTTTTTTTTTTTTTTGTATATCAGTGCCAGTAAGCCACTATTTTATTTTCTTTTCTATTTATTTAAAAATGTTCTTTTTCTTTTCTGTTTTTTTTTTCATACTGGGTATTAATATATCACTATCTTCTTCTATCTTCGTTCAACAATTCATTTTGAACTTTTCAGAAATTTGTAAACGTACGTAACGGTTCAACCGAGTGAAAATATTTCATCATCTGCATTAAATAAAAATTAAAAAGAGAAAATAAAGAATCATAACCTTTCCCGATATTTCATTTTTGGTTTTTTTTTTTATAAAAATTTCAAAAAATAGATAGGCAATATCAAGAAAAAGAGGAAGAAAAAAAGAAAAAATAAAATTAGAAGGAGAAAACAAAAATAACATAATAAATTTTTATTCATCCTTGTTGGTTTACCCAATCAATCTACTCAATAGAGAAAATTCCTCCTATATTCATGTTTTTGTTTTATTTTTTTTTCTTTTGAATACAACACATATTTTCATTATCCTTCATCTACAATAATGTTTAGAAGAGGAAAATAAAATAAAAAAACATATACATATACATATACTACTCGTCCTAAAATGTTGGGCTTGAATAAAAAAAAAAAAAAAACACAAAACAGCTTACAGAAAGTTATTTAGATATTCAAGGATGTTTTATATATCCCTATCGAATAATAAGAGAATTTCTAAACACATGTGAGATACCACGGTAAAGGGATTCTACATTTTTTTGTTTTTTGTTTTTTCTGGCTGTTATATTTTTTTCTATATTGTAAAAATTAATTTTTTTCTTTCGGTGAGCATCTCCTAAAATTTATATTCTCTATCATCGCAAATCTAAATAAGATATCTACGAATAAAACGTATACATGCTACATATTTTTTTTTTTTTTTTTTGGTTGTAAACTTATTAACCAGATATACATATTATGTGATTTAATATGTGTGAATGTTGATGTAATTTTGAGTTTCAAATAGAAAAAAAAAAAAAAAAAATGAAAAATCAAATACTACAAAAATTTCATCATAAATAGCCTCTAAAAATTTGATCTTTTTCAATCGAAAATTTTTTTTTTGTGTTTTGTTGTGTTTTTTTATTAAGCAAATGGTTTAAAAATAATATTTTAAAGAAATGGTTTTTGTTTTTTGCGTATTTGTCAGTCTTGTTAAAATTTAAAGTAATACAACAGTATCTATAAAACTTCTGTAAAATATATTCTAGAATCTAATATCGAACAATGGTACATTTTAATAGAATTAAATTACGAAATATTTAGTATCTTATTGTACTCATTAATTTTAATAAAACATTACTTATTTATTTATTTATAATTGCTTACCTGCCACATAGAGTATGACAGGAAAACTTCCCCAGTCTGACTATACTTTTTTTAAGAATTACAACTTCTATGTATAAATGTAGTTCGATAATGGGTTTTAAGTCAAAAGAATAAAATAATTTTATTGATTGGTTCTAATATTTAAAAATAAATATTTTTAGTTATTCTAAATATTCCAAGATATGTTATCTTTGTCATAAAATGATTTTAAAGTTTGATAAATGAACTTATATGGTTATGCTGAAAACCGTCGAAATATTTCGATGAACAAAAATTCCACATATGGTATGCTAAAATAAAAATATTTTATTCACAGGTGCAAAACGTGTTTTTTTTTTTTTTTTTTTAAGTTATAAATTTAAAATTTTTAAAGTCTTCAAGGCGTATTCAACGTAAAAAAATAATATTTTGAGTAATTTTCTTTCCAAACGCAAATCCTTTGAAATTTCCGTTCTTAATTTTCGAATTTCGCTAAAGCCGCTATAAAATTCATCATCGATTTATGAAAATTATTTTAAACTTATTTTACTTTTGAATGTTTGCTTTGTGCTGAACAACAATAAATACAAAAAAAAAAAAATCTACGAAAAAATACTAGGTATGTACAGGTATGTAAGGTATGTAAATTTTTAAAATGACCAACATTATAGATTTTTTTTAAGGTTTAGTTAATCTGATGATTGATCTAGTTTTATGACCATTCTATTTTAATAAAATCCCTCAAAACAATTCTATATTGTTTGTATGATTTACTGCGATGTTGTACAATCATAGGTATGAGTTGCGGATGAAATTTATACAATTTGAAAATTATTTTTAATGTTTGTACAAGTTCCGTCACTACAACGCGAAAATATGATAGTATAAATGATGCAACATATATTATAATTCTACTTCTTATTATTTTTGAAAACTTACTAAAATATAGAAACATTCGCTTTATATAAATAATTATTAGTAAAATAGTACCTTCATATGTATGGAAAACAAATAAGGTGTTAAAAGGTCAGGTCAGGTCACAAAGTTATTTGAATCTTCTAATTCCTTGGCATAAATATCTGCTCTTTTAAAGTATTTTAAAAAATATTATACGCCTAAAATTTAATTACAAAAAATTTACTGAGATTTGAGGAGAATACTAACATGAGACAGTCTTAAGTAAGTTAAGTTTTTTTTTTTTTTACTTTCATTTAATGTTTAAAATTTATAATTAATTTTTAATGTTAGCTTTATATAACAGCATTTCTATTTGTGTAATTATATTATAACACACTTAACAGACTAGTCGTCTTAAGGGTAGCAAAGTAATAATTAAAAAAATTAAATAAAAAATATTTAATTTAATATTTACAACCCATTTAAATTCACATTTAAAAATAATATCTTTTTTTATTTCCTTATATAAAATTTAATTTTCTTCATAGTTTTAGATGTAATGGTCTTAGATTCGGTCAATTATCTAAGCGACATTTCGATTTCAACAACTTTCATTTTATAAAGAAAAAAAAAAATGACCCAATCTTCTTTTTTGTTTTTTTTTTTTTTTTACAAAAAAATATGTAGGATTTTGTTAGATTTTCGATTTTGAATTTAACTTTGTCTCTCATTACATTCTATATCTACATATATATATATATATAGTTTTATAAATATATGTAATATAATATAAAAACATTTTTTTTTTAGTTTCTATGCTTTGAAATAAAAAAAAAAAAAAATCACTGAATTGAAAATCCTAATGAAAAAGTAATTTGTCAAATAAAAAGGGTCACATATCCCAACAGGATAAGAATGAAATAACAACAATAACAAATAAAAAAAAAAGGCTCCAATTTATTTTTTTTATACATTCTGATAAAAAAAAAAAAAAACAAAAAAAAAAATCGAAAAAATGTCAAGTCACATACGTCCAAAAATTTGAAATATGTTTTGAATAAAATTCACTCTTCGAATCCTTTGCCTTGTATTATATATGGGTATATTATATTATATACATTTGTATATGTACGTAAGAATATTTATAAAAAATTATACCATTTTTAAATAAAAATAAAACAAAATTGCGTAACTAATGTCCTTAAAAATGCAATCATATTTCAAGGATATTTCCATTTAAAAAAAAACAAGAAAACAAGAAAAAAAAAAAAAAACAAAAATAAAAATTATGAATTTTCAAATCAAATAATTTAAATCAGTGTTTACACATACATAAATATTTCACGTTATAATTTAAAGTTTTTTTTTTTGTTTTTTTTTGTTGTTTTTGTTTTATTTTTCTGCGGAAGGAGAAAAGTGTAAACAAAGAAATATTTTATTACATAAATTATTATTCATAATTTTTTTTTGTGAAAAATAAATAAAAAAAAAACAGAAAAAAAACATAAACTTAATGTGAATTTTATTTTTATCTGTTATGGACATCACAAGAATCTTTTTCCTAATTGAAATCGAATTCGCATTAATTTTAAATATAAAAAGAAAACATTTATTATTTTTTATTCGTATTATACAAAATTGATGAGAAGGCTTAAATTTCAAATTCCATGTATTTTTTATTTCAATTTAATGATTAAATGAGTTTTTTTTTTTTATCGAGATTTTCAAGGTTTCTGCAAGAGTATTTGTGAATTTGATAAGAATTTTTTTCAAAGTAATTTATTTTGGCAATAACTGATATATTTTTTTTTTTTATATTTAATATTTTAAATAAAAAACTTTATTTTCTCTTAATGATAAAATTAAGAGAAAATAAATCTTCTCATTTTATTAATGATAAAATTAATAAATTTATCATAAATTTAACATGAAAACATTTCGACAAAGCATTAAAAATCACAGAAAACGGTCGAATATCACACATATTATACTATCATAAAGAAGAATATATAGAAAAAACACTTCAAACGGGCTTTATAGCTTCGGAATATTTAATTTATTTGGATAGTAAGGGTTATATCTAAAATACGTGTCCACCATATCATTATAATAGGCGGGCTACATGCAAAAAAGATAGTATGATCCGACCAACTTATCAAGCATTAATTTGAAATATGATTTAAGTATACCATATAGAGATACTCTAATAAGTAAAATAATTTTGGTGGTTAGTACACACCATAGTACATTGTAACAATAAAATAAATAAAAATAAATAAATTATAAAAATTTTCTGTAGATTTAGTTAGGTTTAGTTTATCTTTTTGTAACAGGAATAAATTATGGTTTTATTTTAAAATTTTCCAACAATCAAAAAACTTATGTAGTTTCAGCAATACACTTATAAAACAAAATAACATTAAACAGTAACATAAAATGAAGAAAAAAATTAATATAACTATTAAATAGAAAAATATTTTTCTTAAAATGACTGTTTTTTTTTATAATACCAATTTTTATATTGGCTCTGTCCTCAGTGTGTTAAGTTAAAAAAAATTTTCTGTAATGATTTAAAACATTTCCTAGCAAAATTTCTGTGACGGCTTAAAACGTCTATTAGTAATTTTTGTTGGGGTCTAAAAAATTTTTTTTTGAAAATTAAACCAATTACGTTTTTGCAGTCAAATTTAATTTTTTTTCTTCACTATATTTGTAGATACATATATGGGAAACGGTAACTGCATTAAGGTCTATTTTTAAAAGATTATAAAATATTAATACATCCTTGAACAAATTTGAATAACAACGAAAAATGAAATAGGTCCTTGAATAAATTTTAATATAAAATTAAGTAGTTTTCTTAAATATTTCATGTTATTAGGAATAAACCTTTGAATAAATTGTTGTACAAACTTTTGAATCCAAATTGCATATCTTGAAAAATAATAGACCTTGTAGATTGCAAATTAAAAAGAAAAAGTAAAATACCAAAACAAAGACTTTTCATTATTTGCACCAGATGTCTAGATAGTTAGGTGTCTTGGTGTCATATATAATTTTTTAAATCCAGATTGTATATCTTGAATACTAATAGGCATAGGGGGCTGTAAATTAAAGAGTTAAAGAGTTAAAACGAGTAAAGAGTTAACTGGGTTAAAGTAGGTATTAGATTAAAAATTTTCACGAATTTTCAAATTAGTAGGAGTACATTTTCAGGTAGCTACGCTCGACCTTGGATGAAATTACAAAAAATCGATCTGTTTTCGCGTTATCTCATGAAACTTAATAAGATATTATTCATACTGAACTAAAAAATTGTAATTTTTTATTCTAAGTAACTTTTACAAGATTGTGGAAGTCCTCAACATTGTTTTTTATATTAACATCTGATACAATTTTTTCTTTTCAAATAAAAAAAAGAAACAAATATTTGTTAAGGAAATTGAAGTTAATAATCGACTTCTTGTCATGTCACAAAACAAAAATGTATATATATATATATATATATATATATATATATTTATAAATTTGTTTTTGAACTATTTTGTAGTTAATGTGAAGTATTTAGTAATAAGTTGATTAAATCAATGAATGTGTTATAACATATTAAACTTATTATTAACTTTATTTTTCATTATTAATTACAATATTTAAGTTATTTTTTTTTTTTTTTTTTTTGATAGAATTTGAATATAAAAGGAACAACTAATCGCGTGAATTAAATAATTAGTTTTAATTGAATATTCGTGCATGAAAACAGGTTTTATTTTTTTTTTTGGGAAGTACCTATTAAAATTTATGTAAACATTTTGGGTAGGTTTTTTTTTTCTATATTTTGGGTAGTTTTGGGTAGTGGATAATTTCTAAAACAAAATAGAAGTTTTTCCGATATTATAGTTAAAGGTTTCGTTTATTTCATTAGAAAAGAAAAAAAATAATATTGAACAGATTTTAAAAAAGTTTTATTTAACAGAAGGTTTTGACTGTAGTTTACATAGTCTGAAAAAACATTCAAATTGAGAAAAAAAAACAATTTTTAATTTTTAATTAAAAAATGAAATTTTATACAGACAGAGTGTTATAATTTAGAAAATCCATTTTAACTCACAAAAAAAAAAATATATATATAAATTTCAATTTTGCAGTTTGAATGGTCAAAATGGGCATGTGTCCATAAAAAGTACCGATTGTAATTGTACAAGAGTAAAATAATTGTACAAAACTAAAAAAATCACGTAACTAAGTTTTAATTAAATTAAAACAGAAATAAACAAGAATATTAAATTATTATTGTCTTAATAGCTTGTATAAGATAATAGATGGCATATAGAAATAAAAGAAACATCTCATAGTCTTATACATTAGCTACAGCCGAGTAAACAACGGCTTAGTGACATTAATGATTACCGAAACTGAAGCTTAGTCAAAAATGAATAATAAATAACTTTGTGGATGCCTTATGCTCCTTATAGGAAGGAAAAAAAAAAAAATTAAATTATTGAATTTTTAAGATTAAGGATATAGAATTTTTAAGATGACACTGATTCAAAATGTTAACGCAGCATAACCATATTCGCCAATTACATATACGGAAATACAATATTAAGTTTAATATTTAACGGTAAATGAAGCTAAAAAATAGATAGTATTTTAATTGCTTATATTTTTTATCAATTTACACAGAATCACCAGGTTCAATTGAATTTCTTTTATATTGGAGGAAAAAAACACTGACAATTTAAAAAAAATCCTTTTTTTTTGTTTTTATTTTCTTTATTTTTTATTTATTTATATTATACATAATATATTCCAAAGTATTTTCTACTTCCATTTTATTTAAAATTCTTAACAATTCAAAAAAAAAAAAAAAATGAAAGAATTATTTGGCACACTTATTTCTTTAAATAGAAATTTAAAATATATTATTAGAAGGATTTTTGGGTTTTCCTTCTTTTTTGCTACCCCGAGATCATTATACCATATTTAAATTTGAACATAATTTTCAAATAATCGACACAGAATAGATTTTAAAGGAATTTTTTTTTTTTTTGGTTATTTTTCCTTTTTCACTTTCTTTTTGGTTTTTTTTTTCAGTATTCTCTTACAATTTTTTTTAATTATTTTCATTCTCTTTCCTACCTCTTTGTAACATTATTTTTAATTTAATCGAATAATTAAAATTGGCACTTGAAAAATTCTCTTTTAATTTTTACATTTATTTCGTGCTTTTTTTTTTTTGGGTTTCATTTATTCAAAGAAATATTTACCGCTAGATGGTGTTGTATATTTTGTTGTATTTGGCAATTGTTATTTTTGAGAGGAATAAAAAAAAAAAACAAAAACAGGAATAAATGGAATTTGTTGGTTTTTATTTGTAATTTTTTTCTGTTTTTTAAATTACCTAATCTTTAATTATACTTGTAAGATGATTACTTTGATATTTTTTTTTATTTATTTTATAAATGGGAGCATGATTTTTTTTTTCTTTCTCTCGGAAATATTTTTATCCCTTTCACAAAAAAAAAATAAAAGAAAAAATTAATTGGTGTATTCTTGTCAAGTACCAGTAATAAAAAAAAAAAAAGGAATAAACAAAAAATTAAAAGAAATATACAAAATCGTAGATTGAATTGCTATTTGACAAATTATTTAGTAATTATGTAAGAGTGTGACAAGTGTTAGCATTAGTCGCACAAGTGACAAGTGCGACTAAGCATATTAAAGCAATTTCTCAGATATAACTGATTAGTTATTATCAGAATTTTTAAAAAAGAAGTTATTTTGCCAACGTTAAAGTGGAAATTCTTAATTTTATTAAATTTTCGGCGAAAAAGTCTGTAAATTAGAAGAAATTTGGTTTTAATATTATAAAAATCAGACAGAGAAACGGTAAATAATATAAAGATAATTTTGAACGTTCTAGCTAACACAATAAGATCTCAATTTGCTTTTTTTTTTTGAAGATTAATTAGAAAAAAGTATTGTGGAGAAAAAGCGAGAGAAATATAATAGAAAGTAATTGACAAAGAGAGGAAGAGAATAACACTTTTTTATTATTTTCCTTGAATTTTTTTTGTTTCTTTTCAGTTTTTTTTAAAGAAAGTTTGAAGTTTTTTTTTTTTTTTTGTGCAATTATTGTTGTATTTTTATTTAAATTCAAAAAAAAAAAAAAGTACTTTAATTAAATTATAAAAATCTACAAAAAAAAAAACAGAAAAGTTTTTTTTTCGCCATCGCATGTTTTTGATTAAATTACAATTACAAAAATTTCAATTAATTTATACCTTTTCTTATTTTTTAGTGATTCTCCGGTTTTCGTTTTTTTTTTATTTTGCTCCACTTTTTATTAATTTTTCGATGTCGAACTGTAGATGGCAGTCAGTGTTGGTTCATTTCAGTAATTTTTTTTTTATGCAGTTTTCTTTGTTTTTTTTTTGTCGCACGTCAAAAGATTTAAATTTTGCTCTAATTTTTTGTTTTTTTTTTTTTTTAAATTTTTTTTTTGGGGTTCATTACTTTTTCTTTAAAATAGGGCGGCTTTTTTCATTAAAAATATAATCGAAAAAAAAAAAAAAATGTAAACATGGTTTGAATAGAAGAGAGGAAGCAATAAAAATTGCACAAAAACAAAAAAGAGTGAAACGTTTGAAAGCATTTCGTTTTTATTTTCTTGTTATTTAAACCTAGTAAAACTGTTATGCGATAATATTATGAAAGGACTTGCAAATTTTTTAGTGAATGATTTAAAATGTTTTCTTTTTACTTAAAGCAGTATCTACCTTTGGTTCTTATTTTTGTAGTTAAAATAATTCGCAACATTAGAAAATGTATGGTGTTTTACTTACATACATGTTATTTGAGAGGGAAAGTCTTTTCCTACCACATAAAGTAGTCGGCGGCTTATGAAAAATTGTATGCAATAATAAAGCTCCTAAAATAAAGGCCTGCGTCAGATTTGAAAAAAAAAACCAAATGTCAGAAAGTTGCATAACATAAATACCAAAACTATGGTGATGCTTTAAAATATGTTATTGGAAATCAAAGGAAATACAAATTGAAAAGAGCTGAAGTGAAACAGAATTTTTAGTATGTGAAGAAGAATGTAAAAATTCTTAAAAATAATAAGAGAGAATTAAGCCCATGGCAAAGAAGAAGACACGATTATAATAAATAAATTAAATGATATTACATAACTTTTGATTCTGCGCCGCATAGTAATAAAGAAACATTTAATTTCTCCTCAATTTGTAATAAAGTATTAAATTTGAAAACAGTGTATTAGAAGTGTACATACAAAAAGTACCAAAAAAAAAAATAAAAGCGGGAAAAATATTTTAGTTCTTTAACTCTCTAAAAGACGGAACAAAAATTACAATGGTTTAATAATGAGTTTTTCTCTGTTGAAAAAAAAAAAAAAAAGAGTTTCTTTTTAATTCAATTTTGTTTTTGTTTAATTTTTTTTGTATTATACATATTTAAAATTGTAATGGGGTCACATCTAAATAATAATATAATTATCGACAGAAGAAAAAAAAAAAATTAGGGTTAAAGCAATTAAATTAACAGATTTTAGTTCCAGTCCTTCATTTTGAATAATTTTATTTCTGAATGTATTGAAAAGAGAGAATTTTCTTATTTTTATCAAAGGACTCATTACTTTTTTATTTTTTATTTTTAATTTTTTTTTTTTTAAAGCTATTTTAAGTGAAGAAAAACGTGGATAAACAAATTTATGATTATTTTAAAAAGAAATCAGAAAAAATAAAAAAGTATATTACTTGAGTTCTTTTAAAACGGGACAATTTCTAAGTAGAACGCGTACTTTTTTTTTTTTTAAATTTTCCTTAGGACACTTTATTAAATTAGCATAAATTATATTTTATTTAAAAATTGCTTCTATTTTTAATTGAAATTTTATTTTAGGCCAAAGAGTAATAGCTTTTAATTAGAAAAAATAAACAAAATCCTTGAATGTATCTTTAAAAAGTAACAAAAAAAAAAAAAAAAATTTCGAAGAAATGTATAAAAAGACCACTTGTCCATTCGTTCAAAAGCAATGGTCTTAGTGACCGAGTGGCTTGATTATGCATATGGGTTAAAATCCTGAACATAGGTCCTAATTTAATATTTGAAAAAAAAAATATTTAATTTGAAATCTTTGGGAGCGATATTAACTTAAGTAAGTTAAGTCTATAAGATTGTTAGAAATAACTAGGTTGATTTTTGCTCAAATAATGGTCATGTCTAGTATTAAAATATGTATTTATTCACCCATAATTTAGTGGATGTTCTGAGTAGATGAACTAAAATTATATTTAGATTTAACTATTTAGATAATGTTTTTTTGTTATCAATTTTTTGTTCTTGAAGAATACTTTAGAAATTCCCTTTTACTCAAAATATTTATGTATTTATATGTAATATATGCAGAAATTCAATATTTAATAAAAAAAAAAGGATTAATCATAATAAAATAGTTTTTGTATAAAAGAAAAAAATTTAGTTTTCTAGTATTATAAAGTATAGTGCTCGTATGAACAATATTTTTTTTTTGATATACATATAAATTTTTATTATTTATAATATTTATATTGATATTTATATGCATATAGCTA
The DNA here is from genome assembly GCA_947095535.1 of Poecilobothrus nobilitatus. NCBI lineage: Eukaryota > Metazoa > Arthropoda > Insecta > Diptera > Dolichopodidae > Poecilobothrus > Poecilobothrus nobilitatus. The sequence goes on from OX352774.1 coordinate 56,710,026, forward strand.
TATATGTTTAAGTAATAGATACACTCTTAATAAAAATATTCTCTAACTCTACTTGACATTTATCTGCATGAAAAAAAAAAAACATAAAAAAACAAAGTGTTATATGGTGGCAGTAACAACAGAACAAGACTAAAATGTAGAAGCAGTTTTTTATTTTATGTTATTTTATTTTCTTTTCTTACATTATATTCTTTAACTGAGATTAAATTTTTGAAATTCTACTTCATTTGTTTTTTTTTTTGGTTATTCTTCTATGGAATTCTCTATAAAAAGCCATTTTCATTGCAAGGATTTAAAAAAAAAAATAGTTTTTTTTTTTTTTTGCACTCTTATTTTTTGTTATTATTTTATTAACACATTTAAATGAATATATATATATATATATATATATTTAGATAATGTAATGATATATATATATATATATATATATTTATTATTTATATATATATATATATATATACAACTGTATATAATTATAGAATTTTTATCTGCTTGAATATATGCGTGTATATAAATAGTAAGAATAAGAATACAATATTGTTGATGATGATATGTTGCTGATTTTTGATTTTCATCATGTATTTTTCTTATTATTGTTATGTTTTTGATTTTCATTAAAATCCAAAATGATCTACATAATATTTTATAATATGTGCATCATATATTATATATTTATATATCTAAATAAATACACAATATTATATACAGAAACTAAAATACATATATTATAAAAAAAAATAAAAAGTTGTAGTAGCTAGAATATTTTTATTAAATATAACAGTAATTCTCAATTTTTTGAAATTTGTAGATTTAGAATATTTGACAGATTTGTTCAGATTTTACTGTTATTATCGCAATTTTTGAAAAATAATAGCTTTTATCTAGAAGATATATTATCAATAGTAGAGTCTAAGATAGGTGTATAGTCTAAGGTTTAAATTTCAAAATGTTAACAAACTTACTAAAAATGGTAAATTGATATTATATCTTAACAGAAAAGATTTCAGAAGATGTTAATTATGAAAATTTTTAGAAATAAGCATGGAATAGGACTCAAGACGAACAGAATGTTTAAAATTTCAGTTTTACTGAAGAAAAAATTTAGCATTGCGTTTGTGTTTGGGGCATTAAAAAATTTAATTTTTTTTAAAATAAATATTGGTTTAATGCTTACTAAAAAAGGAAATATTGAGATGTCTCTATTCAAAGTTTTCGACGAAGAACAAGAAAAGCAAATTTTGCCCGGTCCTATATCGTTTGAATTCCAAAATGGTATTATTCAGTCTATAAAAATTAGCTTGCGACGAAAGTCATAAATAATTTAATTACAAATATAACATTCAAATATATAAGTGGAAATAATAATATTATATTTGTTCATCTCATCCCAACAAAATATCTTAAATAATTTTTCACGTTCTCAACAGCTTTTATAGTATCAAAAACTTCTTAACCTATGTAGTGTTTTGTCAAATAAGAAGATGGAGTTTATCAATTCTACACATTTTCAGAGGAATGTTTTTTTTACTAGTTGTACAGTTTTATAATTTACTCTAAGATCATTTATAATCTAAACACTGAGATTTTATAATGTATCTAATTTTAAGAACGTGTTATACCTTTTCATTTAACAGTTGCAAAACCAATGTTTTATTGATACAAAAAAAAAAAACCAAAAAAAGTTTGTTTCATGGAATGTAACAATATTATATAAAAAAAAAATGTTATATGAGGTTATAAAATACTTTATATTTTTTAAGCTAAGCCATCTTTAGGGAATTTATTTTGAGTTGAAAATATTTAGGATATAATATATTATAAATTACATAGAAAAAAAAAAACAAATTGTTTTGCTTTTTTACTATACGACCTATTTTCTGCAATATCTATTTCTTTTTCTATACTCTACATCTACTCTTGAATTTTTCTCTTTTTCTTTTTTTTTGTCTATTTTGTTCTATTTCGATGTTTTGTTAAGTTCAATGAGTCCGGTAAGTTTGCTCTTGTTTCTTTAGCCCATTAACACTATTATCATACTTAAAATATTTTTTTTTTCTTTTGTTGTTCTTTATAAAAAAAAAGGTTATTGTGTTTTTGTATTCTGTTTTAAAACTTTAATTCTATTGTCTTTTCTGTAATTTTAACAAGAAAACTACATTTTATAATTTTATTTAATAAAATTCAAGATTAATAAAAGTGCTTGAGTTCTGCTAAATTAAAAACAAGCCATGTACTAAATACATAATTTGGGAATTATTAGAGAGAACGAGGAAGAAAGCCATTATATGATCTCCAGAATTCATTTCACTTTTTATTAATGTTAAAGTTTTTTATTAACTAAATTTTTGGTATAACTTTAGTATAATTTTTAAATTTACTGAAATATCTTATTTTTACTTTTTTCTCCGGGAAATTTTTTTAGTTTCTCCGGGAACATTTAGTTTCTAATATTTAATTTCATATTTCAATCAATCTTAATCCAATCTTTATTCTTTAACCTTATTGTACCATTTCGTTTAAACAAAATAATGGTTTCAGTAGTATTTAGTAAAGTTAAAGTTTAAAACACTAATAGAAGAATCGTCCTCATATTCTCTATTTATTTGAAATAGAATATCTAAAGAGAATTTTATAATAATTACAAACTCTAAATAAAATTGTTATTAGTACTCTATAGCATATTTTGATGATTGATTTTGATTCCCATTTTTGATTTTGATTCCCAACTACTGAAATTAAATAAAGAACTTCATTCATTTTGATAAATTCTAGGCACAGAAAAAATTAGAAATTCCTAACAACCATTTTTGAGTTATATTAGACCACGTTTTTGAAAGGAAAGCAAATTCTGTTACAAAAATGGCACTAAATTAATTTTTGAATCAAATATTCATTAAAGTGCTGTGCCTTTTGGTTTAATTTTCTTTTGGGTCTAACAGTATACCTGTATTGAATAGAGGAAATAAAAAAGTTTCCTACTCACTAAAATAATGTTAGTATATTTTTATAAGAAAAATAAATTGTATGCCTTAAATGAAGTACGTTTTTAATTTTAAAATAAACCTTGAAATATCACTAAGTTAAAATCTAAAATTAAAAAAAACTAAGAAATTACAAATATAACTGTAATAAAAAGATTGTCTGAACTCAGTATTATAACCTCAATTCAGTAATATAGCCATCTTTTGTTACTTATGTAGAATGATTAATTAAAGTTAGATAAATGAATGTGTGTCGGTTTTAAGTTTACAAACTTCAATATGACTTTCACAATTTATGTAAAATATGACAAGTAATTATAAAGAACCATTAAAAATAAAAGATGTCCCCAAAAAAAAAGAAAAACTAAAAAAAAAATAATATACTGAAAAATTATAGTGTCAAGAAAGAATGAAGAAAACAAATGGTATCAATAAGAAAATAATAAAAATTTTAAATATAATATCTGTTGTATAAATACATACATACTTATGTTATAGGTATATCCTTATGAAATATATCTATAGATATATATATTTATATTAGATAAAAAATTAAATTATATATTATAACCTTATTTTAATATAACACGAGAATTTTAGAAGTTTTTTTTTTTTTTTTTTTCTATTTTGTACATATTTTATCCTTATATCTTTTAACATTCTCTTGAAATTTTTAATATTATATATATATATATATATATATAATGTTATATATGGATGCAAGTACATATCTTAGTGTATATTAAATAATGTACTTATATATTATAAAATATATATATATATATATATTTATATAATATATATATACATATATGTTAAATATTATTGCCATAAGCATTTATATTGCATTATTTTAAGTAATCAGTTTTTCTGTCAGTTTTTAGCACATTTCTAAAAAAAATTTTGAAAAAATGTGCCTATTAGTTTCACTTTGTCCGTCCGTCCATCCATCCGTCCGTCCATCCATCCGTCCGTCCGTCCGTCCGTCCATCCGTCCGTCCATCCATCCGTCCGTCCATCCATCCGTCCGTCCATCCATCCGTTCGTCCATCCATCCGTCCGTCCATCCATCCGTCCGTTCATCCATCCGTCCGTCCGTCTGTCTGTCCGTCTGTTTACAAAACTTCTACACCGTTAAGGATAGAGAAAAATAAAATTTAAGCATGGGTAGGTCTCATAAAAAAATTAATTTTGTGGAACAATATTTTCATGTAGCCCCATCCATAAGGGAGCTACAGCCCCTCAAACTTTGAAAAAGCTCTATTTTTAAATGCGTATATCTCATATTCCGCTTGACATTTTTTCAATCTAAAAACGCCATTCGATTATATATATTTATTAAATTTAGTATTTAAATTTACCGTTATGTGAAAACCAAATTTTGCATTATTTTTCTACCTTTATAACTCCGGAACGCTTTTAAATAGGGACTTGCAATTTTGAGACAAGAAAAACCTTTTAGAATTAGTATAAGTTTCCTCAGAAATTTTTTTTGTACTACCCCCTGTTTAAGAACTATTAGAGCTCAAAAATTTAGAGTGTGCTATTTTTAGACACCTGTACATTTTTTCATCGGCAAAATATAAAAATTAAAGCTCCAATAATATAATTTGACGTGTATTAATGATTGATTTTCTTAGTTATATAGTGTTCCGGATTTACAGTCCATCAAAATTGCAAAAAAGTGTTATTTTCACATATGAAATTTTCAAATTTTAGTGTAAGTCACAATTCTAAACAGTTGGTACTATCTTTTGTAAATGTTGGCTTTTAAAAACCGTTGGTTTACATTCTGCCATGTTTTTCTTTTATGATCAGACTAGAAAGAATGTAATGTAAATGTTAATAAAATATATAATGTAATGTTAGAGGTTGTTTATAAAAAGGTTACTAACATAGAATATTATTATTATTATATTTGAGAATGAAAAATAAAAGGATTAAATATAATAGTACGTACATGAAGTATGTATATTGTAAGTATATAAGTAAATTGTATTTTATAAATTTTTCTTGAAATCCTTTACTATTAAATTTTTTTGTAAATTTTTTTTTTTTATTCTGTTTTTTCTGTTTGTTTCATGTTTGATATAATTTTTATATTGTATTATTCATACATCAGAGAAAAATTTATTGAAGTTTAAAATATTTTGATTTTGGATATTGAAAATATTTCCCGTGGTTACCATTTTAATATTTTATTTAATTGTACAATGTAAAATGTAAACAAATAAAATATTAAGGTGGTAAAATTGGACTACAAAATAAATAAGATTAGAATTTTTTTTAATATTGAATATAGCATATGGTTTTAGAAAAATATTGGCTGTTTAAATTTAATTTTGATTGGCATAATACTAGAATAATAATAGGGGTTGGTTCTTTCTTTAACACTGCTGAAATTTTTAATAGACATGTAGTGCTAAATTGGCTAAAGTAGGTTACATTTTAATATCAGCGGTTGTTTCATTCTTTTAGATCTACTTGTTATATATATACCTATCCAAAACATTTTGAAATTTCGGAGTTTTTTAGGCAATTTAACACTACATGCCTACTGAAGAGTTCAGTAATGTTAAAGAACGAAAAAATTCCGGTTATTATAAAGTAAATCACCAGGCATTTAATTTAAGACACAATTGTTGGGATATAATCATACATAATGTGTCCGTTTATTTAACAAATAAGTAAAATAACAATTCTATTAATTAATTTAAAAAAGTAAAACCATAATAGTGTAAAAATTTTCAATCAATTTTTTTTTTTTTAAATTATAGTTTAAGAATGTTCATTATTTAAACTCAATTATTACAGATTGTAATTTAGTTTTACATTTAATTTGCTTTTTTTTTACAGGATGTAATAATATTTCAAAGTACAAAAATGTATCGCTCTTCTTCTGTATAGCTATTATACAAAAATTAATACCCTGAACTTAAACATTGTAATGAAAAATTATGAAAGAAAGATCTTAACGTTTTATTGGACAGATTAGATTTAAAAAAATATTTAAAATTTTTAAGGTTTTGCATTATATTACCCATATTATTAGTTTTTTATTTTAACTGAAGACACTTTTTACTTTAAATTAAAATATTTTTACTTCAAATCAAGATTTTTTACTATAAGTGAAAATATTTGTAATAAAAGTTAAAGTAAAAAAAAAATATATAAATTTAGATATAAATATATAATATGTATTATGATGATTAAATATATGTAGGTATATTAAATATTTGAAACATAAAATTAATATAAATTACTAAAGTAAAGATTTTTAATTTAAAATAAAAATCTCTTTTCAAGTAAAAAATGTTCACATAAAGTAAAAATGCTAAAGTTAAAAAGTCTTCATTTAAAGTAAAAAAGGCTTAATAGTTTCGAAATAGTCGAATATAATTCAGCAATTTTGTTCTTTACCATATGATTTATTCTTAAAAGAAAACGGAGAGCGTTCTAGTACTTTTCTTTTTATAGGTGACGGACAGCTAGCTTACTGTAGCTTCAGAGCTTGAAAATAAAGTTTAATTTCTTTAAAAGCCTTAATGGAAAATCTGTGAAAAATACGATATTTTTTCATATTATTCGATTTTATTTTATACGATTGTGCTCAAATGTTGTACCTTACAGATTTATTAATCTCTTGAATATCTTATTATACTATGTTATATTTATGTATTCATGTATATAATTATGTTTAAATATTAAAATTTTCCCAGTAGAATGAAAATAATTGCGCGAAATTTATATTATTATAAGAATATTTAAAAAAAAAAAAATGAAAAAAAAATTTTTGCTAGTTATCTAGTTTTTCGTTTTGTTTTTATTTCGTCAGGAACTTTTCGAAACCGTCAAAAAATATAGTTAAGTTAAAAATATTATATTTATAGATTGTAATTCTATAATATAAATAAAAGTTAATGATTTTAAATATGTGTTGTTATGTAAAATAATAGAAAGTTTACAATAAATTTGTTATTCGAAATTAATGGGGCGATAAAGTGTCGGAAAAGTTATGAAATAAAAAAAAATATAAGAGATATATATGTATTTTAATTTTTAACTGATGTCTTAGAAAATATAAATATACCTATTAAAAAGAATAAAATTATTGTTTTGCATTAGTTAAAAATTATTATAATTGTAATAAAAAAAAAAAGTAAAAATAAAAAAAAAATTTTCTAATTTAGGTTAAGAAGTTTTTAGGTTTTAAAATTGAAATGCCTTTGAATTTTTAAACTTTTTTGATTGGTTGTTGAAAAGAAAAAAGAAAATTCTTATGTTTTAAAATAATTTATTTTGTGACACATTTTCTGTTTTAATTTAATCGCGTAAAATTTTCAGAATCTTTTCTTTTTTTTTTTTTTTTGTAGGTATATTTTATTGTGAAACTAAAATATTTTCATTAAAAAAGTTCTTATTTATTGAAATGTTTTAGATTTTAATACAACCCATAATACTGTACTTATATATAATGAAAATTTTATGCATAAATATACACGTAATACAGGGTGGGCCAACTTAAACTAATTGTTTTAAGATATGTATAGCTTTTATTAATTTTTTCTTTGTAGATATAAAAAATTTTAAAAAAATTCTATAATAAATACAAGAACGGGTAAAAATTAAGGAATTTTATTATATTCTCGATGATCTGTTGTTTCAACGTAAAGAAAATACTGTGAACTCCAACAGTTTCATTTAAATTAATATGTAAATAAACAAAACTATTAAATTTGGGGTACACAGAATCCTTGAAGCTTTATTTTATATCCTGTTAGATGTACTATTTGGTGTATAGCTATGGCCAATATAATCTTTCGGTGACAGAATTATTTAGAAAATTCATATTTAACTAGTTTTCATCATTTAAAGACTATACTTTTAAAGGGTTTGATTTACCTGCATTAACCACTAATGCTAAACCAACTTAAGGAAAATATTCGTGGAAAAATATCAAATTTGAGAGCAAAAACAGTTTTTATTTTTCACAACTTAGATCAAATCCAGTTATTATTTTCCACAACTTAGATCTTAGATCAAAGAAATTGGTATTATTTTCCACAACTTAGATCAAAAAAAAAAATTCAACAATTAAATTATACTTTAATTAAAAATGAAATAAAAAATTATATGTATTTTACATCAGTCAGTCCAATTTTGCCCACCCTGGATATTATACACATAATAATAATATATTATATTTTACAACGTGCATCCATGAAGTTTTAAAGTTATTTTTATTCAATAAAAAAATATTGCATAGTTTTAGGGGTTTTCAAAACTTTTTTGTTAATGAATATAAGTTTTCAAAATATTTTAATTAAGGTTGTGTTTTTTTTTTTTTGATATTTTGATATTATTTGATATTTTTTTTTAATAAAAATTGTTTCATTTGGATTCTAGTTTAATTATAATAACTTTGTTTAGAGAGTATTTGAAAGTATTAATTATTAAAATTTTTAAAAAATTTCTATTTTATAAATTTTAGTTTCGAGTAATATATAAAATTGATATTTGGAGATGAAAGTTCTACTTATTTTAATTCGTTATTTCGTTATTATGAGATATTTTGTGTTTTGATGTTTTAAACGCATGGTATATAATTTCATATATATATATTTATATATATATATTTATAAGTCATAATTTTTTTTAGCAAAATAATTATATATTCTCTCGAGACATTATATAAGAGAAAAATGGGTTTAAAGTAATTTTAAATTAGCTAAAATTCTCATTTTCGTTTTTATAAGGAGTATCGAGTATTCACAAAACCTCAAAGACATTGTATATAATTATATGAAACTCAAATACTTATCACATTATCTTATTAATTTATATTAGATCCGATATAGATGATTGCAACAAAAAATATTAAGATAGAAACTACCACTATTGGATATGATATCGATATTTGAGTTCAACATCCTCCAATTGATCGGTCAGTGGTTCCCTACACAATGGCGTATAATGGTGTAAACAATGGTATCAAACTCTGATTTCAAAAATTAATAAAAAGAATTGTAAAACAATAATGAATCGTTATACCATCATTTGACTATTATATATAACCTGAAACTGATATGTTTGTTTCACTTTATTTTATTAATAGTGTTTGACCGCAATACTGTAGATTTCAATATACTAAATGAACTATTCTAAGTACAAGACTACCAATTTGCTGCTGCAAAGGGAGGACTCTTGTTTAATTAAATTTTCGAAGTTATTTAATACGGTTGTAAACATTTTAAAAATAAATTTTTTGGTTAAAAACTTATTTTTGAATAATTATATAATTAATATTACAAAAATAACATAAAGTAAAATATTCTTCATATTATTAAAAAACAAAATATTAAAGAAAATATCAAAATCTTTACAAAAATAGTTATTATAGAAAGAGTTATTTTTTCAAGAAAATTAAAGATAATATTGTTTTACTTATAAAATTTCTATACAAAACTTCTTTTTGTTTCGTTTTATTTTTTCATCGCTAAGGAAATCAGTTTACATAATTTTTAATTTGTTTTGTAATTTTTTTTTTTTTTTTTTTTAATTTTACGAAAGAAAATTTATTTTCCCAGAATAGTTCTTGTAAAATTTATGAGATTCTGTGATTTTTTTTTTCGTTGTTTTTTATTGTTGTTATTGTTACAATTTTTAACACTAGCACAATATTTAAGAAAAAACTTTAACCCTCTTTAAATCAAAAAAGAAAAAAAAAAATTTATTTTTATTTTTATTAATATTGTTGTTGTTGTTGCTATTTTAACGCTATCAACAAAAGAAGATAAGAAAGTAATTTTCTTATAACATTAAATTGGAGGAAAAACAAAATTTTATATTTCTATTGTTTTATAATTTTCCACTTTCCTGCTCTCTTTTTTTCCTGTATTATTATAGTTATTCTTTTTTTTTTCTTGTATTTTCTGCCATTCTTTATTTAGTTAAATTTTCTATTTTAATGCCACTGTAATTTAATACACAAAAAAAAAGCAAAAAAAAAAAGAAATGAAAAACAGTGTAAGAATTTTTTTTTTATTGGATTTTCACTTATTTTCGCGGAAAAATATCAGCGCACAACTATAAAGAACTTTTACCCCATTTTACAAAAGGAAGAAATGAAAAAAGAAAAAAAAACACAAAAATAAATTAGATAGAAAATATATTAGAAAATGTCTTGTGGGTGGAGGAAAAAAAACAGAAAAATAGATGAGAAGAAAAAAAAAAATGAAGAAAAAAGAATATACATCTATGAAATATCTTATTAAAATATTTTATATTATTATTTTTGATTTTTTTTTTCTCTATCTGATTTCATCTCGAAAATTATTATAGTATTATATTTTGTTTTATAGTTTATACTCACGTAAATAGAAAAAAATAATAATGTCAGTTTGGATTCTAATTTTTTTTATGCTTTTTTGATAATTTTATTCTGAAAAAATTTTCAAAGGATAAAGCATGGTGATAATATAAGATGAATCGCATTCTCGTACTTGCATTGCATTTGACCTAACTAACATGATATTACTAAAATAATATTAATGGTTATAGGGACTCAATATGAACTAAAGGTCAGAGGGGCTCAATATATGAACTAAAACATCTTCAATATATATAAAAGCGAATGTTTTCCTGTTCGTCTGTTTCTGATTTTTACAATCCTAAAATGCTCAGCCGATCGTCATGAAAATTTTTATATAAAGGTTTTTGGGTAACGGGAATGTTTCTGAGCAAAACATTTTGCTTTAACGAGCCGCCAAGTTGAGGCTGACCCGTTTGACCGATTAATTTCAAATTTTGTATACGGGCTTATTGATAGTGGAGTTGACTCTATTAACAGATTTAGAATTTGTTAACTCATATCTTCAATTAAAAATCCATATATGTTCTTTATTGAGAGGCGTAGCAAAATCTTCACTGGGTATACCTAGTTTGATATAAAGAGCAAGCAAAAATAATTGGTATTCATTTCAACAATCTCCAATCAAAAATTGATAGGATGTAGGAAAGATTTTATTAATTTCAGAAGGTTTGGTTGTTTATATTTAAATTTTGTTTTAATAAAAATTGACTTTAAATATGTGCACATAAAAAGCTTTTAATTTATATAGGTAATACACTTAAATTAAAAAAATATCCTATCAATTTATTAAAGGTAAAATATTTTTTTATTAATTTTTTGTTTTTTTCTTTTAGTTTTAAATATTTGTTATTGTAAGATTGATTAATAGTTGTATACATAAAAGTATATCTTTCATTTTTTAATCTGAATTTACTTTGGAAGACTACAATTTAAGTTACACAGCATAGTTAACATTTTAACCTTCTGGTTTTTTTTTTCATCGGTATTGCAATTACAAAAAAAAAAATGTTAACAGATACAATAGATTTAATAAAGTAGAGAATCTGCATTCTATCGAAAACCAAATGTCTGAAAAATTTACACCTCAACAGAAGGATTTTTTATCCTTTACACACACACACACACATATTCAATATATATTATGAACACATTGCAGTAATGCAGTTTTACAATATAGACAACAAATTATAAAATTCGAGGTAAAAAATTCTACGAGAAAAACACAACAAAAATAAAAAAATTAAAACCTATAAGATTATCTCACATTGTTTAATTTATAACATAATCTAAATAAGTCTAAACTCAGTTAGATACATACAGTCACACAATAATATATTTTTTTTTTATTTGTAAGATACGAGAACATGTATATATACATAATAATATGTTTTATTCGAAATTTATCCTAAAGAGAATTTTACAAAATTTTTTTTTTTTGGTTTTTCCTGTTTTTTTTTTCCGGTTTGTCTTTTTCTTTTTAATTTTTAATGCTTAGCGTTGCGTTTTTTTGTTTTCTTGTTTTTGTTTTCCGGTATTAAAAGAAATTATTTTTTTTTTTCTCACTAAAAGTTTTTTCACGCAGAATGGAAACAACCACAAAATTTTTGTTTATGTTACCAAAATGATATTATTATAGAATTTATTTAGATTTTTTTTTGTGTCCTTGTTGTTATTTATATATTTTTTTTTTATTTTAACACTTTTATGTCTCATTTTGTTTTCTTCTTATTTGATTGTTTTTTTTTTTTTTGTTTTGTTTTAAGTTTATTTTTGAAAATAAAAATTTTATTTTGTGCTATCGTTCCTGGAAAAATTAAGAACTTTTTTTTTTGTCTATCACCTATATTTAGACTAAAAGTTTTCAGGTTTTCTGCACTTTTATTTTTAAAAAGTATTTTTCTTTATTGGGTAGAATTTCCTTTGAATATGTATAGGAACAATAATAATATGTATCTACATGGAAAAACTTTTGAGTATTATATGGGGGTAATAAGTGGGATATATTTTTTAACAGAGAGAAGATTATTTATGACTGAGAGATCGGCACGTCTCGAGATTGTGCTAAATAGTAATAAAGTAAAAAATTTCTATTCAGAAAGTTTTGTATAAGGATTTTTGTAACAAGGATTACTTGATTGTTAGATCGTTATATTTTATAGTGCAAACAAAATGGATAGTCATATCTATTAATGCGAAATAAAAATATAATATCTAATAAGTAAAAAAAAAAGATTGATGAACAACAGCAAGGATATAATGTAAAGTACAAAAACTGGTAACTAATATTAACCAGCTTCAGTGGCATCCATTTGGAAGAACAGGTTCTCCTGTTTACGATATTAAATTTTAAGAGAAGTTATTTCGAAAATACAATTTCTCAGAATATTCTTATGTTTTAATATGAATATTATTATAGGATATATAGTATGTTTCTTTAAATTTGAATGTAATGTTTGGTATTTATAATTAAATTTAATGTTGTTGAAAATCGTCCAATTAGTATGTAAATAGATAAGTATAACAAAAGGAAGACAATATAAACTAGCTTTTTTGTAATGATATTTATTTCTTTTCTATTTTTTTTTTTTTTTTTTTAATAGTTTGTTATATTGAGCTGTTTTTAGTAAAAATTCTGAATATTATTTTATATATAGGTATACATTTTTTACAAAGGATGAAAGTTTTAGTATTTTTTAATTTTTTTTTTTTTTTTTAATTTAGACATTTTATACCGTTCTATCTTAAATTTTATTTGAAATACTATATTACAACAAAAGAATTAAAGATATAAAAAATAAAAAGTTGTAAAAGAAAGAGATACATATAAGAAAGTTTTATAATAAAAATATTTCTTTTTGTTTTTCTCCTTTTGTTTATTTTTTCTTAACTGGTTTTTCGACTTTATTCTATTTGTTCTTGAAGATAAACTTTCTTTGTTTAAGTTTATTTTCCTTTTTCTTTCATTTGCTCACCAAAAATAATTTTCGAGTTTTTCCTTTTTTTTTTTTGTTTTTTGTTTTACAGTTCTCCATTTTTTCCATTATACTCTAATGATTTTTAGTGATTGCTGATGATTGTCAGTGCGTTTCATAATCAGTTTTTGTATGGATTCTTAATTTTTAACGACATAAAGTTGAAAAAATAAAAAAAAAATAACAAAATAAAAAAACAAAAAACTAATTTTATAAAAGTATATTCTCCAGTTGCGATGTAACAGATCGTTTCATCTCACCCAATAAAACAAAAACAAAATAAAATATTAAAGGACATTAAGAAATCATTTATGTGATAACAATTTCTGAGAATAAAATTCTGAACTAATTTGATTTTAGATAAAAATCTTCATTTTCATTTGAAAAGTTCTTTTCTATTGTACTTTTTTGTAATTTTTTTTTTTTTTTATTGTTTAGTATAGTTTTATGCTACTAAAACACTGAATATAGAGATTGATCTGAAGAATGAAAGTATAAGAGTATTATAATTTTTGGTTCATTGTTTAAAAGTCGATAAAGAAAAAGAGATTGAAAAGTTTTCAAAATTTGATTAACCAACATTATTCACTTTTTATTAGTTAAAAAAAAAAAAAAAGCAAAAAAAAAAAAAGAAGCGATATTTATTTATTAATAAAAAGAACTAAAAAACAAAATAAATGAAAATACATTTTTTCAAATGATAAAATGATATTTTTTTTTTATCTGAATTAATGTGATTTCCATCTTCCTGTCCATCTTGCTTTCTTCATAGATATATAGATTTTTATAATGGTAAATTCGCAGTAAAATTATTACTATAAAATATTGAATGATATCTAAAGAAAGATTAATTTAAAAATATTATATAGATTAAATTTCATATCATGTTAGACTTGAGATACGAATTATCAAAACTTGTCATTGAATAATTGTGGTTCGAATCATGGAGCTTTTATTTTTGTTTCGACATAAAAAAGTTAAATAAATATGTTAATGAATTTCTCTGCCATTTTCTAAATGCCAGAATGAAAAATTTTCTGGTTTAAGCTTTAATTTGGTGACAAATTTTGGTGATACGTAGCAGAAGTTTAATATGATATAGGTCATAGGACACATTAAATAAATAAGATGGAACAAAATAAATAAAGTTTATATTTTTCGTATCTAATCCATGAAGGCAGCTATTAAACTTCAAAGGAAAACAATAGATATCCGATAGGAAAACAAAATTTTGTTATGTCAAAGAAAATGAGCTCAGTTTTTTACTTTTGCATGATTCAGATGGAACAGATCTATGATGATGGATTTTAAATGGAACAGATCGATTATATATTTCCATAATTTTGTCAAAAAAGTGTATAATAAAATTATTCTTAGATAGTTTTTTTTTTTTAATTTTTCTATATTATTGAATATACTGTGTAAATTAAAAATGGAAATCAAAAGAAGTTAATAATTTTAATATGATAAAAATTAAAAATTTATTATTATTATTTTTTTTTTTAAATATAAATTGTCACCGTTCAAATGGTCTGTCTAAAATACAATTATCCATTTAAAGCATATCTAAATATCATACAATTATTTTACACAATTCTAAATTCCTTTCTTGAGATCAACTGTACTACTAATCATATGATCCCATTTGTCAAAAATATGCATTCTTTGGTTCCTTTAAAATTAATTTTAAGAGCTCAATCAAAATATTTTAATGTATTTCTCTGCCACATAAATGTGGACAGGAAATTACACAGCATTTCCTGTTCAGGCGTGGCTGTAAATGTTGTAAGGGGTAATAACTCTTACGAAGTGTGTGGGATTCGAATCCATACTACCTCGGTGTTTACTGCGTATTTTATATACGCTCTAACTTACTAGGTCACCGAGGCCTCCAAAAATTATAATTTAAAAAATATAAAAATTAAATATTTTTTAAATTACCAATGCCTTGAAATGAACAATTTAATTTATTTTGAGAAAGAAAAAGAAATTATGAATCTAATCATTAAAGAATGAATTTTAATAAAAATTCGATCAAACCCATAGAAATGTAGAAATACCATATACTTAAATGTAATCTACTATAATCTCATATACAAAAATCTTTTTTTTCATTTACTTTCACGTAACATTTTACTATTATAAAAAAAGTTTTTCAAAAAAAAAAAAAAAAAAAAAGAGAATAAATTTTTCTGCCTGCTTAAATGGACAAATAATTACCTAAAAGTTGTTCAAATGTAATTAATTTAATTTTTCTTTAGTTTCATATATTTTTTTTTTGTATGGATTTTTGTGTTTTAATTTTTGTTATAAACTCTTTTATGATTGTTGTTAAAGATAACTTTTAAAAAGGATTGGAATACATGTGTCACTAATTAAATTTAAAGTTTTTCTTCTCTATTAATTGGTTTTTTGGTATGGTATTTAAATTAAAGTTAAAAAAGAAAAATTAATTTTAAGTTATTAATCAAAAAATTTTTATATAAAAAAAAAAAGAAATAAAAATACATAAAATAATTTTAGAGAGAGAAAATGAAAAAAAAAAAAAAAAAAATTCTTTTAAAGTATTTATTCTTTTCTAAATTTTTTTTTTTTGTTATTATAAATTTATTCAATTTTCTTTAAATAATTCTCTGAATTGTTACTATGTACACAATATTTTAAATTGTAAGCTTAACTTATAACTTTTAAAGTGTTCAATTTATTTTTATGATTACAATCTGTACTAATTTCAGTACTTTGTACTAAAAAAAAAAAAATATGAGAAAAAAAAATGACAACAATAATAAAAGGAAATTCTGATAAGAAAATATTGTGTGAACATGCATGCAATTGTATGCATTTCTAATATATACTATGTATTTGATAAATAAAGTCTTTTTTATTATATACATTTTTATTCGATTTAAGTAATAAACACGACATAATAATGTAAGTACATATACGAACAGACCATATACACTATATTTAAGTATGTAAAGTAATAAAACAGAATGTTAAATAAAAGAAACTGAAAATAGAAATATAATAAAAATATCATGTTGCAATTTAAAGCTCATGTAAAAAAAACCTTTAAAATGTAAAAAAAAAAATATATAAAAAGTGGTCACAAATATTACAATGTTTAACAATAAAGTATTTTTATTTATACATCTGTGGCAAAACTAAGTGATTCAAGAAGATATTAAAAAGATAATATTAAGTGTTGCTGGAAAGTAAAAAATCTTAGTCCTATAGTCAGTTCCGAAGAGAAGCTAAAAATTTATAAACATTCCAAAAAATATATTTTTTTTCCTAAATTATGTTATAAATAGTACAATAATAAGCTTTCCTTCCTATATTAATGAATTGGTAGTTTTAGGGATTTTTTTTTTTTTTTTTTGGGTTTTGTTAAATCATACAACGTCTTTGGAAATTCTAATCTGGTTTTTATTTCTATAAAATTATTTAATAATATAAAAGTGACCATATAAACTTTATCTCATTAGTTAAATTGGTAAAATAAAAGTGAAAATTTATCAAAATCCTATATATTCGTTTATATTTTATCTTATAATCGTATAGGTAATTAAACATATTTGTATCTAATAGTTTGGCACTTAATTACAGGATATAATAGTGATTTTTTAATTAATAGTAATAAAACTACAATATTTAGTTATTGATTAAAGTTGAAATAAATAAACTTTTATTTTTTTTTCGACATTTTAAAGGTGGAGTCTTATAAAAAAATAGTCACACAAATGTGTCTTATTATAACCATATTGGAAATATGGCGTTATGTTTCATTCAATTAAAACTACTTTAAAAGAAAATCTATTAAATTTCCGTAAGCAACTCTAAAATTCTACCTATTTATTTTTTTATAAATTTAATATTGTGTAGGATATTATCCATAGGCACTCACTAAACGAATTATTGGAATCCTATGATTTTGTAACTAAATTCCGAATTAAAGCTCCCATTGTGAAAAGTATTTGGTAACCCTGGTTTTGTCACCAACTATAAAATCGCTTCTAATTACTTCTCTTACGTATATATTTTAACTACAAAACATTTAAATAAGCTACCGCCTTCAATCCATCACTAAACAAATTATTTAAACTAAAAATTCTTCCTAATTATTTTTTTACGTACATTTAAACAACAAGACACTGCTATGACCGTTTTTAAAATTTATTATGGCTTTATTACACAAATTGTTTTATAAAAATATGGCCTTTTTGTTTTTTTTTCTTTATTGAACATACTTTAATTAAGTATAAATTTTATTATAATATACAATT
This sequence comes from Poecilobothrus nobilitatus, assembly GCA_947095535.1. Classification (NCBI taxonomy): domain Eukaryota; kingdom Metazoa; phylum Arthropoda; class Insecta; order Diptera; family Dolichopodidae; genus Poecilobothrus; species Poecilobothrus nobilitatus. Next base: position 56,727,637 of record OX352774.1, read on the forward strand.
TTTGAGATCTTAGCTGAGTGATGTGGTCCCAATGAGTCAAATGAGGCATTCAAATGAGTCATAAAGTTATATTGGGAATATTCATGAAATATGGCTTTATTACCTATGTCTTTATGACTCCACACATATTTTTAAAGATCTGACACTGTACATACTTTTTTTGTAGTAAATTCTAGTAAAATGGGCATATATTATGTATTTTTAGCATTAAGAAAGGTTAAATTCTATTGACATCAACATAAATAATTTTATTTTTAAGTATTATGCTAAAATTCTGTTATACATTTTTGTTAAAAACTTCCATTTTATGTAGAAAATTGTGAACTCTATTTTGAAGAAAACAAAATGTTATTTAAAATGAAAAATAAAAAAAAATTTAAAATTTAACTAATAAAAAACTCTTAAATATTTACTCGCTCCAAATATTAAAAAGGACAACACAACTCTTATGGTATACCCAATTACGAAATTTCATTTCATTTCAACAAAATATAATATACAGTCAGATATTTGCTCGGATAAAGTAATATTATATTGCATAATACTCGTATATAAATATATAATGTAGCTTATAATAATGCATAATAATGTGTAGGTATATATAAAAATATCGCGTTTTTCGTTACTGAATTTATTTTGTTTGCGCTTCGCAATTTATGTTATGCAAGGTTCTTTTTCTTTTTTGTTTTATTTTTTTCTTGCGTGTCTTAAATTTCACTTGAAAAATATAAAAATATTTATATTATGTACTCATATAATGAAAAGTGCAACGGAAAGAAATGTGTAAAATTACAGTGATTTTCAAACAATGGCATTTTTAACATCGACATTGGCAAATCTCTCATTTTAATTAGAAAATAACTAAAGCCTGTCATATTTTAAAGGTGACCCTCCAAGTTTGATGTGCCGTTTAGAAGAGAAAATCATTGACCAAGGTGAATAGGAGAGGGGTAGAATTAACTTAAAAATAGTATTTTTCTTTTACTTCTTTCTTTTAAAATTTTTTTTTACTTCTGATGCAATTCTTTTTTGCTTCTGATGAATTTACCTTCTGATGCAATAAGTTTTAGAAAAACCATGGGAAATTAATGGGAATTTTTTCGATTAACGTTCGAAAAGTTTACAAACTTTTTTATAAAATAAATATAGTGTGAAGGATATCAATTTGAAATTTACTTATTTGACGAATCTTTGAAAGAGACTGGGCTTTAGTTCAAATCATTTTAATCCAGTTACATTCTTGGTTGAACTACTTCGTTTTGTTTTTAGCTTACATTTTCGTTAAAAAAAAATTAGATTGTAGCAAACAAAAATATATACTTTGAGAAACTCATTCATATCTGTTCCTACATACAAGCTTAGATATATATTTCAAAAATTATTATAATAAATGTATAAATGTATATTGTATTTTCTTTGTTTTTTTTTTCTTTTATTTTGTGTTCGTTCTTATTTTTAATCCTTTTTTAAATTTCAGATGTAGTTTTTGTTATTGTTTTCCTTTTTTGTTTGTTTTCTATATATATATACATTTAAATTGAAATCGCAATCATAGTTTTAAGATTCTTTTTTTTTTTTTTTGCTCTATTATTTTTTATTTTACTTAAAATATTTCTTTTTATTTTTAAAATGAAAAACTATGTAAGTAAGGTGTGGTATGCAGTTAGGCAGGGGTAACTGTTTTATGGAAGGATTAAAAAATAAAAAAATGAATGAAGAAAAAAAAAAACAAAGAAATAGAAGTAAAATGAATTCCTAAGAGGACATGGAACAAATAAGTGCTTCATCGACTATTGTTTCAACGAAAAAAAAAAACAAATATAAAACAAAAAATGCAAGCAAGTTGAAGTGAATTGAATACATATTTTTACAAAATTCTAAGGCCGGAACAAAGGTGAATTAAATACAATATATGTGAATGATACATTGAAACAAAAGAAATATGTCAAATTAATGCGTTTACTAATTAGAACTGTATTAAAAATTAAAAATTTAATATAATTATATAGTAGAATGAGTTAATTGAAAATCAAAATATTGATGTATTAAGAGTGGTTATGTCTTTTATTTTACGATGAGCTTTTGAAATATTTTCTAATATCATATTATAATTCCATAATACAAAATGTAAAAATAATTTTTGAAAATATTGAATAATAATTGCTAAAATTAATAAAAAGTGATAATAAAAATCAATACATTTGAAAATTATGAATATTTTGAAATAATTGTGAATTGCATACTTTTAGGTAAATAAAGTTGTAGAGTGAGGAACCATAATATTAATTGCTATTGTCACGTTTATTCATTATTATGTTATCAAGTTGTTTAAATATTGGAAAACTTTCTTTCCGTTTTAGCCCATTATAGTCCCGGTTTAAGATTTAAAAAAAATTTTTTTTCCCTTGGAATCATAAAACAATTTAAGATAAGTAATATGAAAAGTTTTCGATATCAATTTTATATTTTTTTTTTTTGTTTTATGTTATTATGTATTTATTTTCTTTTGTAATGGAAAACTAAAGTTTTGCCATAATTCGTAAGTGCATTTAACTTCCTTTTTTTTTAACTAAAGTTTTTTTTTCTGTCATTTCTGATTTTTTAGATTGAATGTCTAAAGTTTTAATAATGTCTGCTATTTTTATTATTTATTTATTTTTTTTCATAAATTATTTGTAGATGTGTTCTTTTACTTTTTTATTCGCTTTAATTCTTTAAAATATTTTTAACTTTAAGATTAAAATTATGATTTTATTAAAAATAAGTTTTCTGCACTTTAAAGCTGAGACGGTATTAAATTTTATATTTACTTTTTAATGGCTTACACGAATTAATAAAGCTGGGGAATCTCAGTTAGTTTATTTGACGTTATAAAATAAAATAATTTATTTTACTTATAAGAGTTTTGGGAAAAAACAAAAATGATATATTAGTATCTAACCGCATCTTATATAAAACGAGGAAGAATACAGTTGACTTTGTCAACTCTTAGATACCCGTACGAACCGTTAGTATGTTCACAGCCTGTCACTCTGCTTACAATATTATTTTTTTTATATTTTAGTATTTTAAAATAATTTGGGTGATTTCTATAATTTCTAGTACTATGGGTTGTACATATATGCAAACTATATGTTTATATGTACATTCTTCAAATGCAGATTCTAACCTTCCACATAACTATTGTCAATCCAAAACTTTTTCAAATATTCTATAGTACCATTTAATACTAAGCGGTAAATGTATATTAAATTAACTAAGTACAAAACAGTAAATATAATTTTAAATATTATATTATATTATATTTAAATATTTTATTGACAGAATAATTTCTTATAAGTACAATAAAATGCATATATGTATGTAAATACGGCACTATATAATATATATATATACTCTTATCATTCACTCACTAGTGGCATATACGATATGTAAATAAACATGATATTATATAAGTATGTATATCAATATCATATAAATAAAAATTCTTCAAGCAACCGTTATGTTGTTTATTTATTTACATTTTTTTGTACTACGCATTATATCCTCAACAATTTCAAATTATCGAGTAAAACACATGCAAAAAATTTGTTGAAGAAATTTGTTAGAAAATTTGAAAAAATCAAGTAACACTTTCGTCAATTATAAAGTAACCCTATATTATTAAAAAAAGTTGTTAACAGAAATAAGAATATAATGTTGAAGCTTTAATTTTTGTGTATTACTTCAAAAAATTTTAACAGGTGTTCAAGTTACAGGTGTTTAAAAATAGGAAATTTTCAGTTTTTGACCCCTTACAGCTCCTAAACGGGGGGTGATACGAAAAAAATTTCTGAAATGATTCATACTTATTTTCAAAGATCTAACTTCTGTCAAAATTTCAAGTTTCCAACTTAAACCGTTTAGAAGATAGAAGGGTTAAAGAATTTTGCAAAATTTGAGTTTCGCATAACGGTAAATTAAGACACCGTATGCCATAAATATATATTTATTGTATATATACTTTTAAAGCTAATAAAAGTAGTAATCGTTTGGCGTTTTCAAAATGAAAATATATCTTATACAACTTGTGCTATAACAATTTAAATATAGAGCTTTTTTGAACCTTTGGGGAGCTGTAGCTCCGTAACGGGTGGGGCTACAAAAAAAAGTTATTAAAAATAAAATTAATATTTTTGTGAGAGCTATCAGCAGTTAAAATTTCATAACTCTATTTCAAAAAAAATGTGGGGATCTAAAAGTTAGGTGTTCGAGAGCTACCCTAAGTTTTGGTCCAAACTCAATCAAAAAAAATAGGGAATCTACAAATTACTCCCAGAATTTTTTGTGTAAATTTCAAGATTCTAGCTTTCTTAGTTTTTGAGTTAGCGTGCTGACGGACGGACGGACGGACGGACAGACATGGCTCAAAAGTCTTAGAATTTTTTTCTGATCCGATTTATACCTTTGAAGGTATATCTAGCTTATTTCGAGGTGTTACAAAAGGAGGAGTAATTTTATTATACCCGATCCTATCGTACGGGTATAAACAGTATATAACAGTGTAATTTTTAATTTTAATTCTTTTAGAAGTTCTTCTTATCACATGAAGTTAAAACAATATATTTTAGTGAAAAAACAATTTTTTTCTTATTTTATAAAGCAAATACAAGTTAAATTTACTTTTGTTTCTTCTAAGAATCTCTTACTTATTTTTGTTTGACATTTCCTTTTCTTGTCAAATTTTTCCGATACAAGTTTTATGCTTTTTTTTTTTTTTTTGTTCACCGATCTAAATTTTTTTTTCATTCCAAACATTTATTTTTAATGTCAAATTATAGATGTTGCACAAAAAAAAAAAAAAAAAACAAAAATTAAAACCGTTTTTTGTTTTTTTTTACCTTCACATAACATGTTTTACGCTTCGTTAAATTTTTCTTCTAGAATTATTAAAAAAAAACACAAAAAAAAAAAAATCTAAAATAAATTGGGACAAACATTCGACAAGGAAAATCAAAGTCACGAAATAAGAAGAGTTAGAAAGAGAAAGAGAGAAGAAGAAAAAAAAATATTCAAAAATTAAAAAAAATAAATGATAATTTCGAGCTTTTCATGCATGACTACATTAAATTTTGTAAGTTTTTGTTTTCTTTCTCTAAAGATTTTCTACTCTTCATCTTTATTATTATCATCTGATCATTATTGGGAATATGTCACCGAGATATTTTTTTTTTTTATGTTATTTCAAGGTGGATATAGATGATAGGTGGGTGATAGTAGTTTGATAAGTAATCACCAAAGTCCCTAACCATTTTTTAATTCTTTATTTTTCTTCTTTTTAAGTTAAAGAAGAATAACAACAGAAAATGGAAATAATTTAAGTTTATTCAAGAAATTCAAATCAGTTTCTAAAATTTTTGGAGAATGAGAAAAAAACGAGAAGGTGTTTGATAAAAAGTGTAGCACATTCAGGAACAAAAAAAAAATTTAAATGGTTTGATAGATTTCTGAATGATAATATTATATAAAGGAAAATAGAAAACTATTAGCGATTTGCATAGAGAGATGGACAGCAAAAGATTACATTTTGTTAGATACTTGATCTTTTAATAGATTACATAGTCACCGAGTCTTCTAACAGAAATTTTGAATTTGGTTGAAATAATTTGATTAAAAAAATAGCATTAGACGCACCAAAAACAAAATGCATTAGTTATGTCTTATAAGGGTGCGCTAACAAACGATGCGCTAAGAATCTATTAGAATCTAAGAATCTATCTAGAAAATAACTCAGCCTTGAGATATAACCAATGATAAATACTTAGTTGTGAAAACTTTGAAGAAAATCACAAGTTTAGAAAATTTTTCAATTATCTAATAATTTATTATAAAGCAATTTCAAAAAAAGCATATAAATTATTTTCGTTTGAATTTTTCCGCTTTTATATCTAAAAAAAAATATTTGACAAAAATATAACTGAACTAAACAAAAAAATTTTAAAAGTATAGCACTGTGTTATCTAATACAAATTACTTGCATTCAATGCCATTCATATAAAAGATTCCATTTCACTTTAAGACAAAATAACTTTCAATTCGTCTGAAAATAAAAGGAAGCGTAAAAATAATTTTTTTTTGTCATCGAGTGTAGATGAAAATTAAATCGAAATTATACACACAGCCTCTGTTCAATAATTTTGTTAAAAGGTAGTAATGTCTTTTTTCCTATCCCTCTTTTTTTTTTTTTGTTTTGTTACTTAACAGTCAAAAATATTCGAAATTCGAATACAATTTTTTATTGAGTTTTGTGTTTTCTTTTTTGTTAAACTTTTTTAATGTTTGAGATATAGCGGAAAATAAAGGTTTGACGTATACACCTGTATACACCTGTTATTATTTTTTTATTATTTTGTTTTTTTCCTTTTTGGTTGTTTTTTTTTGTGTTGAACTGGAAAAATAGTTATAGGTACCATTCAAAATGACTGATATTTAAAAAGGTTAAAGGTGAGAATACAGTTATTTTAGCTTCAATGATCTTAAAGGTCGAAATGGAAATGAAAATAAATGATTCCCCTCCCCTTCAAATCTAAAATGATAATGTAAAAAGAATTGTCAAAATGTGAAAGATTGTGAATTGTGGAAAAACTGAACTGTTTAAAGCAGAACTGAATTATTTTTATTGAAGATTTTGTTTTTTGGTTTTAATTCTACTTAGTTCATACAAAAAATTATAATAAATAGTAATAGAGAGTTAAAATAATTCAAATGAATATTAAATTCTGTCATAAAATGAACCGTTTTAGGTACCATTTTTCTTGCTCTGCTCGTTCTGCCAATGATTTCGATCCAATAACATTAAATAACCAACAAAATTTAAGATTAATATAAGAAAAACCGGTAGGTGAAATGTATGTCTCGAGTTTTAAAATGAAATTGCTATGGAATTTGACTGATTTTTAATAAAATCAGCAAAGAGAAAGGTGTTAAAATAAATATAACCTATCGGTAAAGTAATTGACATAGCAGTTCAAACAAAAAGAACTGAATATATATCTCTAGAAAAATTATTTTTTTAGTTCGAACAGTGGGATCATTGTAAATTTGGTACAAAAAGCCTGCGGTAACCATTAATAAAAAAATGTTGATTAGAATATGAAAATTTTAATATTGGAACTTTGTTAGCACCCTGTGCCCTATTATATTTCTATTAATAAGTTATTTATTTATTTTTATAGGGCATAATAAGGTACAAAAAGAAAAAAGCAATATGAATCTGTGAGTTAAATTTAATTTAATTTGAGGTGTTAAAATATTGAAAATGTGATATTATACTTACTATCTTATTTTATATACATAGGTTTTGCTTTCATTTTCTTTTGAAAATATATTTGTGATATCGCATAATTTTAATGATTTTCTTAAGTGTTCTTTTTTTTTTTTTATTTATATTTATTTTTATTCTTTCACCGCAGATATAAAAAAAATCATTCATTATTTTTAAGTGGTTATAAATTTAATAATACTTTTATATATATTATATAAATATATAAATATATATATGTATATATTATTAAAGTGGTTTTGTTTATTTTTTTGCTTTAAATAAAACATTAAATTAATAATTTTTGATAACCAAGAAAAAAAAATATATTTTTTTTTACTTTTAAGAGAGATACTTTCTAAGGGTAAGGATATTTTTTTCCAAGTTAAATTAATTTTTTTATTTTAAGGAAACATTTCTAAAGAAATGGAAATTTTTCAAATTTTTAAGAATTCAATGGAAAGCTTATAAAAAAATTTTGTGTTTAAAGTTCCTGAATATTTTCAATGTTACAAAAAGATTATTCTAAATTCGAAGACTTTTTTTTTTTTTTAAAAAAGGCCTTAAGTTTATTCTATTTCAATCGAATGAAAAGAAGCGTATGGTATTGTTAATTTAAAAAATTTAAACTTTTTTTAAACAAATTTCGATATCTTATAAATTTTATTAATTTATTTTTTAATTTAGTATTTTACACCCCCGGTGCCACTTTTTTCACCAAATGTTAGCGTCGCTTTATGAAACAAATCAAATTGTGTATGTAAAAATTGTAAAAATTATGTTGCAAATGACAACCAACAGCCAATATATATAAAAAAAAAAATAAAATAAATTTTTTATCAACGCGACTAAAAGTTGCTATACTCTAGCGTCGTTTCGGTGGTACTCTTCTCGTGACGCTTTTCGGTCAAGTTGTATTTAAATTTATGTATTTTACTTAAACATCAAAGCGGCGTGAGAAGCGACGCAAGCATTGGGTCATCACCTTTAGAGTTACATAAAAATGACAATTTGACCGCAGTATAATTATAAGTAAACCCAAAAATGTTCTGTCAACTAGACAAATTAAGTCATTTCGCATTATTTGAAAATATTATTAAATAAAAAAAATAATAGATTGTTTTGACAATTTTAAAGAATAAACAAATCTATTGAATTTAATGAGCCTTTTATGTGCACTTTTATGTTCACTATTAATAAGTGAGAGAAAAATAAAGGAGCAATAGAAAAACTAAATATGTACATGTATTTAGGATGCCTTTTATTATACCTATACAAATTTTTCCTCATTTACCAATTCTATCAAATTGAGAAAATTTTTCCTCTTTTAATTTTTTCCAATCAAATCTGTTTCAGGCTCATATCTGAAAGAAAATGAGTTTTTATCTACAACATTGCAAATTTGCTGAATACATAAATAGATAAAATCCATTTATTTTTAGTACATTTCCAATAAAATTTTGAAAAAATGTGTCTATTAGTTTTATTCTGTCCGTCCGTACATCCGAATGTTTACAAAACTTCTACACCATTAAAGATAGAGAAAGAAAATGTTAACCATTGATAGGTATATCTCATGTTCTGCTTAACATTCTATCAATCTGAAAACGCCATTCGACAGGTATGTTTGTTACCTTTATAAATCAAAATAAAAATTATACAATCTTTTAAATTTAGTATTTAAATTTACCGTTATGTTAAAACCAAATTTTGCATGATTTATTCTACCTTCATAACTCCGGAACGCTTTTAGATAGGGACTTGAAATTCTGAGAATTAGTGCAAGTTTCATCAGAACATTTTTTTATAACACACATTGTTTAAGAGCTATTAGAGCTCAAAAATTGAAAATTTGCTTTTTTTAGACAGCTGTAACTAAGGCTGTATTAATTTTTTCTTAGTACATATTATATGAAATTTTCAAATTTTGATGCAGAGTCACAATACTAAAAAGTTTGTATAATCTTTTGGAAATATGCGCTTTTAAAAACCGTTGGTTTATATTCTGCCTTGTTTTTTTTAATTGTTACTGAGCTAAGACCGTCACGTAAAAATGACACTTAAAATTTAAGACTTTCTGCCATATTCGAAAGGAAAAGGAAGCCATATGTAATGTTCCTGTGTCAGAGAAATTTTCTTAAATAAATAAATAAATAAATAAAATTTTAACGAATTTAACGCAATTTAACTTATCCATTTATTGTGGTTAATGTTTACATATTGACGAATTTGTATGTCTAGTCGTTTCGCCTTTTATTTATTTTGGTTCCCATTTTCTACTTTAAATGGAAGAAAAACCTAAATATTTTATTAAATAGTAACATAAAAGTTTTTTTTTTACCAATTTTTGATTTATCCATTTTTCAAATTTTACAATAAATTTTTTTATTTTTAAATTTAAATAATATGTATTTGATATATTCTCAATTACTTATATTCTGATTTATAAATTTCTGAATTATTTTTAATTTTTTTGTTTTTCTTTTTAGTTTGTAATTTTTCACTTTTTAACAGAATTATTATATTTTTTAAAAATAAATTGTAATATGAATAAAATAAAGCTATTATAGAAAGAACATGCTAAATTATAATTTTTTTCTTTTACACTTACCGATTCAATAGCTTTTTCCAATCGAAAGATTTCTTCTTGTAACAGATGTAATGTACCAGTTTTACCACGATGTCGAGCAAATGCTGCTGCACAAGCACTATGAATACTATTTACCCAATTTTCCAATTCAACCTAAAAAAAAAAAAAATTAAAATTTATTTTTGTTTCTATTTTTTTTTTTTTTTTGAAGGAATGTTTTTCAGGATCATGTTTTGAAAAAAAAAAAATTCTTATATACATTTTTTTTTTTGTTATTTTGTAGAATTTAGTAAAGAATTGAACCAAAATTATTTCATAGTATATTATATAAATTCTTTATATTAGTATTATAATAAATTTTCCTTTTCTTTTAATCTTTTATTCTTCTTCCTGATATTCAAAGTTACCCTAAAAACTTTTTCAGTAAGAAAATTTGATTACGTAACCAAGAATAATTCTTTAATTAAGTTACATTTCCTTTAGTTTCTATTTTTGCTTTGTTTATTTTATGCTAAGAGTACAAGTTTTGTAAAAGTTCTCTTAAAATACCTTAAAAAAACTCTTATTTAAAACTTTTAAAAAAGTTTTATATTTCCTTAAAAGGAAACAAAAAATTCCGTTTTTATTATTGTTAAACTAGAAAATTTTTATAGGGAAAATTTAAACCACAAATAAATGAAAAACAATATACATGAGAAACTTTATAGTGAACTTAATTACTATAGGGTAAAAAAAAAAAATTATTTTTCATATAAATTATTTTCCAGTGATTGATCTTCTCCTTTAGTTTTTCATTTCATTGAAGGATTAAACTGAAACGCATCTATAGAAAGCCTTTTAAACAACTAAAACCACATTATTTTATTTTTTTAAATTTTACTTTAGTTAGTTTAGCCATAATTTTCGTCGTTCGCTTAGCCATAACTTACTTCTCTTAAGGTTTTCCTAACACCTTGGCGACCGCCGTTTTACACACATATGATAAATCCTTTAAATATTTTGAAGATGTTTAAGCTTTAATTAGATTTTCAAAATATTTACACTTTAATAGTATTTTCCAGCTATATTTTAGATGTTCTTTCAGATATATTTTAAATGTCGATTAAGATTGAAATACTGTTTTTCTAGTAAGTAGATACATGTTGAAAGAAGAAGAAAAGTATGTTAGGAGAAAGAAAATATTGGATGGATATATTAGAGATAATAGGTATATATTTGAATAATGGAAATATTTTCGAATTTAAGTTACAAAAATTAATCTTAAAAATTTGGGCAGTTATTAGTAGACTTTCTAAGATATACAATTTATTGATGTAAAATACAAGGTCTTAATCAAGACTATTAATTGTTAATATCGAAGAATTAAATGTTTTGAATAAAATTTGAAGTTAAAGCTACTCTCGATGCAATTCAATTAAAAGACCTTAAAAATGAAATTAACTCGTAGGTTTTGAGTAAGTTCTAAAAATAATAGAATTAATTTTGAATGTATAAAGGGATAATTCATTTTAAATTCTTTAAGGGCATATAAATGCGATATAATTAAAAAGGTTTAATAATTCTCAAAATATATTTGAATTTTCCCCTATTTCAGTTCTAATTAAATTCTATTGTGGATTGTATTTAATTCTATAAAATTTAATCTGTATTTTTCTTAGTTAAATGGATATGAAGTTAAGCAGAATTTGAAAAACAAAAACAAAAAAAAAATAAAAACTTTCTATGAAAAATATTAAATGTTATCATAAACGATTTTTTAATATTTTTACATGTAAAACAAATTATTATATTATACAAAATTTATTTATGGTTTTTTTTTTATAGTTTTGTATTCTATTATATCTATTATATTCTATGTTCAGAAAACATATTATAGATAAAAATATTGAATAAATGAAATAATTAAAAAAAAAAAATAAAGTTTTATCAAGAGTTTTTTTTTACTTGAACCTGGTGATATATTTCTGTTAAAATTTTTTATTTCCGAACATCTGATCAAATCTCCACTTCTTATCAACAATTAAAAAAATCTCCCTTTTTTTCATATCTTGAGATTTTTCGAAAAAATAAAAACTAAAATCTGTGTTATATATTTTAGCAACTCGTATCGACTAGTGTAATTTTTATTAAAAACAAAAAAAAAAAAGAAAAAGAAAAATTAAGTCAAGATACGAACCATAAAAATCATAAACAGAAACCTAACAAAAAAAAAAATTGTATATAAATCGTTAGTAAAAAAAGGAAAAAAAAAATTTAAATATGCATTTAACTACCGTTGTGACGATAAAAAAATCATATTTTCTTTTTTACCATCATCTTTCTTTTGTTGGTTTTTGTTTTTTTTTTATTTTATTCCACTAGAATTTGCATTAAACCTCAACAAATTCACTGAATACTGGCAAAAAAAAAAAAAAAACAACAACACAGAGAGCAGAACAGAAATGAAACGAACCGTTTGAGTGCTAGGAGCTATCAAGGATAATATATACATCTATATACATACATATTTTTATAGATTAAGCTTACACATTTTTCATATCTTCATGATTTGGTTTTTTGTTTTGGTACTGGCTTTTTCTTTTGCCTTTCTTTTAGTGAGTTATGTTTTTTTTTATACCCGTATGAACTATGTTCAAGGGTATAATAAATTTGCCATTACGTTTGTGACACCTTAAAGGAGTCGAGCTAGATATAGTGTCAAAGGTATGGATCGGCTCAGAATCGAATTCTGAGTCGATTAAGCCATGTACGTCCGTCCGTCCGTCCGTCCGTCCGTCCGTCCGTCCGTCCGTCCGTCCGTCCGTCCGCACGATAACTCAAAAAATAAAGGAGCTAGGGGGCTGAAATTTTTTTTACGTCACTTTTGCAAAATTGTTAGTTTTGCTATTTAAATCCAACATTTTCGGTCGGCGGGTTCGAGTAGCTGCCATACAACTTCTATCTTTATATAGAAATAACTCAGTATCTATTCAAGCTAGGTTTCTGAAATTTTGCAAATGATGATCAAGTTTTATGGCAACAACTTCTGTAAAATTTGGTTGTGCTGGTGCAGCGGGTTCGGGTAGCTGCCATACAACTTCTCCGTTTAAATGAGAATAACTCAGTGCTTAGTGAAGCTAGGAATCTGAAATTTAGTAAAGAGGTGTCGAGTTACATGCCAACAACTTTTGTAAAATTTGGTTGGTCTAGAACAGCCGGTTCAGGCTTCTTGCACCTCTTGGAAGTTAATAAAGCTAGGCGTCTGAAATTTTGCAAATGTTGATCAAGTTTTATGGCAACAACTTCTACAAAATTTGGTTGTGCTGGTGCGACGGGTTCAGGTAGCTGCCATACAAAATCTCTTTTTAAATGAAAAGAACTCAGTGTCCGTCCGCACGATAACTCAAAAAATAGAGGAGCTAGGAGGCTGAAAATTTTTTTACGTCTTTTTTGTAAAATTGTTAGTTTTGCTATTTAACTCCAGCATTTTCTGTCCGCGGGTTCGGGTAGCTGCCATACAACTTCTTTCTTTAAATAGAAATAACCCAGTGTCTGTTCAATCTAGGTATCTGAAATTTTGCGAATGATGATCAAGTTTTATGGCAACAACTTCGACAAAATTTGGTTATGGTGGTGCGACGGGTTCGGGTAGCTGCCATACAAAATCTCTTTTTAAATGAAAAGAACTCAGTGTCCGTCCGCACGATAACTCAAAAAATAGAGGAGCTAGGAGGCTGAAAATTTTTTTACGTCTTTTTTGTAAAATTGTTAGTTTTGCTATTTAACTCCAGCATTTTCTGTCCGCGGGTTCGGGTAGCTGCCATACAACTTCTTTCTTTAAATAGAAATAACCCAGTGTCTGTTCAATCTAGGTATCTGAAATTTTGCAAATGATGATCAAGTTTTATGGCAACAACTTCTACAAAATTTGGTTGTGCTGGTGCGACGGGTTCGGGTAGCTGCCATACAAAATCTCTTTTTAAATGAAAAGAACTCAGTGTCCGTCCGCACGATAACTCAAAAAATAAAGAAGCTAGGAGGCTGAAATTTTTTTTACGTCACTCTTGCAAAATTGTTAGTTTTGCTATTTAACTCCAGCATTTTCGGCCGCCGGGTTCGAGTAGCTGCCATACAACTTCTTTCTTTAAATAGAAATAACCCAGTGTCTGTTCAATCTAGGTATCTGAAATTTTGCGAATGATGATCAAGTTTTATGGCAACAACTTCTGCAAAATTTGGTTGTGGTGGTGTGACGGGTTCGGGTAGCTGCCATACAAAATCTCTTTTTAAATGAAAGAACTCAGTGTCCGTCCGCACGATAACTCAAAAAATAAAGGAGTTAGGAGGCTGCAATTTTTTTTACGTCACTTTTACAAAATTGTTAGTTTTGCTATTTAACTCCAGCATTTTCGGCCGCCGGGTTCGAGTAGCTGCCATACAACTTCTTTCTTTAAATGGAAATAACCCAGTGTCTATTCAATCTAGGTATCTGAAATTTTGCAAATGATGATCGAGTTTTATGGCAATAACTTCTGTAAAATTTTGTTGTGATGATATCACAGGTTCGGATAGTTGCCATACAACTTCTCTTTTTAAATGAAAATAACTCAGTGTCTATTGAAGCTAGCTATCTGAAATTTAGTGAAAAAGTGTCGAGTTGCATGCCAAAAACTTTTGTAAAATTTGAATGGTCTAAAGCAGCCGGTTCAGGCTTTTTGCATTTCTTGGAACTTAATGAAGCTAGGCGCAATAGATTCGGGTAGCTATCATACAACTCCACAATTTACATAAATATATCTCTGTAGTTCGGTACTAAAACTCTGAATGTTTTTAAAAGATGATCAAATTTTATAGAAACAGGATATATTACGTTCATACGGGTATCCGAGAGTTGACACAGTCTACTCTACTGCACTCTTCCTCGTTTTTTTATATTTTTACTTTTCACCAATATGGAATTTTTATTTTATTTTCTGATATGTCATATTATCCTTGAACTAAAAAAGGATAAGCCGTATGTAAAAACAAAAAACGAAAAAAAAAAAACAAAAATAAAAATATTAAAAAATGTTAAAAGAAAGAGATAGAAAATAAAAATTGAAATCATCCTTAGTTAGAAATTAAAAAAAAAAAACCGAAAAAAAATTTATTTTTTATAAATGTACAGTGTTGGCCAAATTATAGATACTTCAAATTTTTATTTAATAAAAAAATAAATTTAATAAAAATAATAATTTGAAAGCAGTTTTAACAAAAAGAAACTAAAGTGAATTATGTTATAAGTAATAGCAGTACATATTTAACCTGTAAAAGTAAAATAACCGAAAATAATGCTTATTTAAATAAACAATAAAATCCGAAAGTAAAATTGTGAAACGTATATTAAAAACTACCATATCAACAAAGATAAATTAAATAATTAATTATAACAAACATAATTTTATATATCTCGTCCTTCAGATAATCTATAATATACCTATCCTATACATACTTTAAAAATTAATTGTAAGGGTTGTTAATAAACTTGTAACTGTAATTTGTAGCTGTAGTGATAGGTAAATTATTAGTATACGAAAACTAAACTTAAAGAGAAAAATATTATGTAAATAAAAAACTTTTTGAATATTCTGATGGTACTTGTTAAAATGGTGAAGAAAAACAAAAAATGGTGAGAATCGAAACCCGCGATAATTTATTATTAAACTGTCGAGTCTTATTTAATTTAACCATACATTGTAAATGCTTTTTTAACATTAAATAAAAAAAAAAACATTTAATGCATTGCTTATCTTATATGTTTTCAAAATTCTAATAGATTGTTTTCAAATTGAGAAACGATTTAGAGATTAACAGTGTGGTATATAACTTATATATTGTTCATCTAAATGAAATTCTTGATTACTTTTTTATTCAACGAGCAGATGTTATAGAAACCTTCTTGTAATTGTCCCGCGGCCATCTATATAAGCCTATGTAATATTATAACTCTAATATTGTAAACTAAAATCCTTTAAATCACATATGAATAATATATAACCATGAAAATGATGTACATAAAAGAGATAACAAAGTTTAAAAGTTAATATTAGATACTGGAATAAAGGAGCTTCTATAGATAAAAGATCACAAAGCTTAAAAAAAAGGATTTGATTTTAAATTTGATAAATGATTTTAATATTCGAATAAAGCTTAAAGATGACAAAGAAGGATAATTTAAGTATATTAAATACAAAATTTTGAAGAAAAAAAGCTGTTAAACTGATTTTTATGAGCAAGATTTTAAAATTAGAATAAGATGTAATGACAAACAATGTACAAAACAAAACTTTTTTGGTCAGATTTAAAAGAAAAAAAACTAAAATTCATTAATTTGTTTGTAATCTTTTATAACAATTGTAAAAAAACATTTTCATTTTAAATAAAACTGTAAACATAAGTGTTACTTTTCTTTTTTTTTTGTATTATAGAATGTATTGTACTATTATGGATATAAAAGTGTATCATATTCTTGTATATGTTTACCTATGGACGATTGTAAATCCTAAATATTTCCATATGTCAATGTTATCTTTACACGTACATTTATATCCAAAAAACAAAAACAAAAACAAAAAAAAAAGAAAGAAAAACAAAAGAAAATCTCTTGTAATATTCAAATGTGAGAAAAATTTTGATTTTTTTTTTTTTTTTGTTTTTTAATATTTTTTGTAATACTACTGCTGTTTTGTGACTTGGTATGTGCCTTAAGCTTTAAATTTCTTTTCTTTTTTTTTTTTTAATTTTTTGTATGTTGTAGATGTAGAAGGAATTAAAGACTTTTCTAAGTGAGGCATATACATGTATATACATTTAAAACATGTTTTTCTTTTTTTACATGTTATGGATATGGTATTAAAACACCAACATATATTATCTCGTATCAAAATAGATATATACATATTATATATTATATTATATAGTATGCAATTGAAACTTTTAGTGTGTGAATATTACATCAGAAATATTCAAAAATGTTGAAATTGATAAACGAACCGTATATTGAATTGAACTGAAAAGCCTTGAGGTAAAATTTATTTAACTTCATCTTTCATTTTGTTACTTTTTTATTACTTGCCTTGAAAATCTTACAAAATGATATAAAAAAAAAAAAAAGAAATATTTGTTTTGTTGTCCTATTTAAAAAAAAATCAGTGCTTCTCAATTTGATTTATAGCAAAGAACAGAGAAAAAGAATAAAAAGATAATTTAAAAACATAATATAAAAAAAGAAATTATATTGTTGATTTGAAGAAATCAATTTTGATTTTTATTTAAAAATTAATTTTAAATTTCGAATTAAATCAATATAATATTTCATAAATAGTTTTAATTTTTTCTGATCTCAGTATAATTATTTATTAGAAGTTCAGCTTTAATAGAGAATATAATACTTCAATATTTTCGAAAATAAGAAGAAACCACTGAATAATTATAAATTATAAAACACATAACATGACAGAAAAAATGTGATCACAAACAGTCAGTTAGTTTCAATTTAAGAGTTAGTAAAAGATAAAGAAATAGTCACTTCCGGTATTCTTATTTTTGAATAAATTTTAATTTTGTTTCTTTTTTTTAATATAAAATAGTATTACCAACTTTTAAGATTTTATTAAAAAAAATAATATGTTGTTGTCGTTTCAAAATTAATATCCAAAAATTTTATGCGGACAAAAAGTGGAAGGCATTTAATTCCACTTTTTGTCAAATAAGTAGAAAAATAATAAAAAATTGACTTTCCAAAGTATTAATTTAAATTAAAAAACGAATCATAAAAATCATATTGGATAATAATAAATATTTTAAGGCCCTTTATATTTTCCTTTTTATTGTATTTAAAGTACGTTATTAATGTATTATTACAAACAATATATTTACAGTTTGAAAAGATATTTCAAATTAATTGACATCAATCAAAATAATATAAATTTATAACATTTGATGGATAAATTGTATTTTTGTGAAAGGATTTAAAATAAAATTGAATGTTATTTTATGTAAATTAAGATAATGAAAATTTCTGAAGACACTTAATGAATGGCTCAGATGAGTGAAACATTATAGATGAGCTTTTTGCATATGAAAATTATGAAGAAGAATGATAATTTTAATTATATATCTTCAAAATTCTACTCTTTTTAAATCTAATTAATTTACCATACAATATTTTTTTACAAAATTCGAAATAACGATAATAATTTTATGTATTTATAATTGTTATATTATTTAGTTTTCTTTTTCCTATTTTTTTTTTGTCTAAAGTCTATTTATTTATAATACTTAATTTTTACTAAAAAAATAAGCATTTTTATACCAAAAAAAAAAACAAAGTTTATAATGTAAATTTTCAGAATAAAGCAAAGGCGCCTAGAATTATGTTATATTACAAATTTTTTTTTTTTATAATATGTTTGTCTGATATGAAATGCATAAGTATATGAACATGTTAACAGTTAATACAATTTATGAGAGAAAGAGCGACAAGTATTAGAATAATAAGAGAAGAGAAAATAAAATCTAAAAAAAAAAACAGATACTATTTTATATCCTGATGGTTAAAAATGATAGAAATAAAAACAAAATTAAATAAAACGAAGATATTTTTATTAAATTTGTAATTTTGTTTTTTTATTTTATTTAAAAAACAAGCATAATATATTTATATATTTCTTAATATTTTTTTTTTCGTTTTTGGTTTTATTATTTTTGTTTTGTGTATATTGAATTAGAAATTTTTTTCTAAGAAAACAAAATTTTCATAATTGTGTGGATTTACTTCAAGGGAAAAGTTTTGTAAAAATTTTCATTTTATATGTTCTCTACTTTTTTGTCGTTTTTAGCACATTTCCAAAAAAATTTTGAAAAAATGTGCTTATTAGTTTCACTCTGTCCGTCCGTCCGTCCGTCTGTTTACAAAACTTCTACACCGTTAAAGATAGAGAAAAAATTTTTACCATAGGTAGGCCTCATAAAAAAAATAATTTTGTGGAACAACTTTTTCATGTAGCCCCCCGCATTACGGAGCTACAGCCCCTCAAACTTTGAAAAAGCCCTATTTTTAAATGCATATATCTTATGTTCTGCTTAAGATTTTTTCAATCTGAAAACGTCATTCGACAGGTACTTCTTTTATCTTTGTAAATTAATATCAAAATTATACAATTTTTTTAAAGTTAGTATTTAAATTTACCGTTATGTGAAAACCAAATTTTGCATGATTTTTCTACTTTCATAACTCCGGCACGCTTTCAAATAGAGGCTTGAAATTTTAAGGCAAGAAAGAACTTTTAGAATTAGTATAAGTTTGCTCAGAAAATTTTTTCGGACCACCCCCTGTTTATGAGTTATTAGGGCTTAAAAATTGAAAATTTGCTATTTTTAAACACCTGTAACTTAGGAACCTATACACATTTTACTTCTGCAAGATATAAAAATTAAATCTACAGTAATATATTTTACGTGTGTTAAAGGTTTATTTTAATTGTAAAGGGTTCCAAAGTTCCAGCTCTTCAAAATTGCGAAAAAGCCCCATTTGCAGATATATATATCTCGGGCTCTGCGTAATAATTTTGCAATCTAAAACCGCCAGAAGATCGAAAATTTTATTATCTATATAAAACAATATCAAAATTATGTAATATTTTGTAATTTACTATTTAAATTTACCGTTATGTGAAAACAACATTTTGCATGAAATTTATTTTTTCATAACTCCGGCACCCCTTTAGATAGGAACCTGCAATTTTGAGACAAGAAAGAACTTTTAGAATTAGTATAAGTTTCCTCAGAAAATTTTTTGGTAACACCCCCTCTTTAAGAGTTATTACGCCTCAAAAATTGAAAATTTGCTATTTTTAGACACCTGTAACTTAGGCACCTGTACAAATTTTTCTTCGGCAAGACATGAAAATTAAAGGTTCAATAATATCTTTTTACGTCTTTTACGGCTTTTCTTAGTTATATAGGATTCCGGACTTACGGCCCCTCAAAATTTCAAAAATGTCCTATTTTCACATTTTTTCTTATTACATGAAATTTTCAAATTTTTGTGTAAGTCACACTTCTAAACAGTTTGTACTGAGTTTTGGAAATGTGCGCTTTTAAAAACCGTTGGTTTACATTCTACCTTGTTTTTTTGTTGTTCTTCATGTGTACCTGTCAAATTTAATCTTTATTGCAGGGAGCTGGAAAAGGTTGAAATTGAAAAAAGGTAAAAAAATATATATATACAGTTATCCTTTTTTAAAACATTTTAAATCAAATTAGAATAAGTGCGAGAATAATTTAAAAATATTTCATATGAAATTTATACTGAATAGAATGTATAAAATTATTAATAATTTTTTTTTTCTTATATGTTTTTCTTTTCATTTTTTTTTTTGTGTTTTTTTTTTTTTTTCTTGTAGGTGGGTTTTAAATCAAATTGAAGAGTTAAATAAAAGAATAAAAGTTAACATTTCCTTGTTTGTTTTTTGTGCTACTTTAATGGTTTTTAAGTTAAATTTTTGATTTACATAAAAAAGAACATATTTTTATTTGTTTTTTACAAAAAAAAATTGAAATAAATCAGAATACGAATTTATTAATTCTTGCAAAAAAAAAAAAAGTTGAAATGACATGAGTTATAATAAAAAACGAAATCGATTTAAAAAGAAATGATTTTTGATTTAAAAACACGCTTATTTTTTTATTGGATGCAGTAATTTTGATAAAACAAATATGAAATTTTTGTATTAGTTTATTTCTTTTTTATTTTTATAAATTTCAATTTTTGATCTTGCCATTATATTGGCAACAGTTACAAAAAAATTTCTAAATTATTTTTGGATGGTTTTGATTTATGTTAAAATTTTTTGGTGTTTAATGGTTATTTGAAATATATAAAAATATATATATTGGACAATAGTGTTATTATTTTGATTTTGAAATAATTGTATTGCCAAAACTGATTATAATAATAATATGTTGTTTTATGATGCTATCGACAAAGAATTTTTTTTGTTTAGCATAATTCTTTTCATATTGTTTTCCTAGCTGCTTTTTTAGTGCAGCAGCATAAGTTAATTTTAGACTCAACAAATTGCAGGAACTTAGTTAAGTGACGAACTGGGATATTTGAATGCGAAAATTTCCTTTAGTGTAGTCTTAGATTTTACATACGTCTTATCATTACTATAGCAATATTTGTAATATTTTATCAATTAACCCTCTACTTTTTTGTTAATTAAAAATGCATTTGCCTTACATTTTTGGAAATTTGGTTCAATTTCTTTTTTTCCATACAATTTATAATGTTCGGATTATAAACATCAACTAAATGAGCACAATTTTAAAAAATATAAAATATTATGTGATCGTAAAATTAATTCAACTTGATTTAAATTTGGGAATGTTTAGCTGGCCAGACGGTTAAGCATTTGGCGTATCAGATGATAGAGTGCGCGATCAAATAATGTTTTTAAGAAATCCTTTTTGCGATCAAATATAATAATTTAATGTATTAGATAATGTCTTAGTACCCATTAACTTTTTAGTAATATTGTATATTCGTATATTACATATATATGTTATTAAATAAAACGAGGAAAAATACAGTTGCCCCTGTCAACTTTTAAATATCCGTACGATCCCTTTAACCCTATGCATATAATATAATTTTTTTAACTTTTCATTAATGTTAAATAAATTATAAATATAAAAATTGTGCATAGTTGCCATATCCTATCTCAAGCCTTGGTTCAATAAATGCAAGTTTTGTCTTATTTAATCTTATAAATTATATTATTTGATTGTAAAAGAACAATTAATGTATTGAAATTATTAATTTAAAAATCATAAAATATATTTTTATTTTTTTTAATAACTTTATTAAATATATTATTTAACATTTATCAAAAATAAAAGAAATATACATACATAACCAAACAAAAAGTTTCTCCCAACAAAAATTCGAAAATATAACCTCTATCCAAAACTCTACCAATACTTTCTACAAAACTATTTAATACTAAGCGGCAAACTTGCATTTTATACTTACTACAATTCACTAAATTTTAAATTAATTTGTATTAGTTATTCATACTTCATACTATTATTATAATATAATAAAAATTGTTATGTTACATATCGTCATACATCGCAATGTTTTTTAAAATATTTTATTCAATAATTTTAGAAACATATAGGCAACTATATTTATATCTACACTGCCAGTATATGCCATACAAATTACATACACAATATGATATAATAATATTTTTAGCTACGTCATAATACAATATGTATTAATAATATGCATATAAATCAATATCATATAATTAAGTTTTGTACGCAACCGTTATATTTTTTATTTAAGTACTTACATTTTTTTCTGTTACTCATCAAATCATCCTCAACAATTTTTATTATTGACAGATACAAAAGCACAAAAGAAAAAAACAAAACAAAAACAAAAAACAACAAAAAGCAAAAAAACTCATATAAATTCTCGTTGTTCAGAAATTTTGTATGAAAAATGTGGAGATGATCTAAAAGTTAGTTGTTCGAGAGCTACCCAAAAAAAACATAGGCAACCTACAAATTGATATTAAATTAACACAAAAATATTTCGTGTTAACTTCAAGACTCTAGATTTCTTAGTTTTTGAGTTATCTTGCTGACGGACAGACGGACAGACGGACGGACGGACAAAACTTAATCGACTCAGAATTTGATGCTGATCCAATCCGTACCTTTGAAGGTATATCTAGCTAGCTTATTTCGAGGTGTTATAAACGAAGGAGCAATTTTAATATATCCGATATTTATCGTACTGGTATAAAAATAATGTTAATTTAGAATAATTTTAATGGAATTATTTTAATGCAAAAATGCAACATTTTTTTTTATTTCATAATTTATTTAAAATAATACAAGATGATCAGTACAAATTCACACATTTGACATTAAAAAGGAATTTAATTAAATGTAATGATAATAATATTATACTTTTCATGATAAATGTCATTTTCATCCTTAAAACTTGTATAAAAAAAAAAAAAAATTAAAAACATAATTTAAAGTAATTTTTTTATCCATTTCTTTTATTATAAGAATATTTTTCTCTATATTTTTTTTCTTTTCATTTTAAATTGTTGTAATTTACAATCATTATGCTCCAGGTGTAGCACTTCCTTTAACAACTCTAATAACACTTTTTATTTTTATTTATTTTTTTTTTTATCAAATGTTGTACACAATGTATAATATTTAAATTTATGTGAAAAAAAAATATATTCTTTTGTATCCTTTTTATTTTAAAATTTTATAAATTTAGACACATATACAATTTTTGTGTTAAATAAAATTATAATCATAGGTATAAAAAAGAAAACAAAATAACAACAAACAAAAATAAACAAAAAAAAAATGACAATTTAATTAGATTTCAGTTTATGTGAATATCCTGAAATATTCTAACAGTATGTAAAAAAGGAGTATTTCTGTATTTTTTCTTTCATTTTCTTCTCTTAACAGGAAGTTTTAAAGGTAATGGTAACAAACAAAAAGAAAATCAAATATAATTTTATATAATTGTAAGTCCTCTGGTTTTGTATGCTTCTACGACCAAAGTAGGAAAATAATTTTTCTTTTTTTCTTCTTTCATATTTTTAGCACAATTTTTATATTATTTTTTTCTGTCCGTCCTGTTACTTGTAAACCTGTAGATAAAGGGGGAGGTGGGTTTAGTCAGTAAGAATCTGACACTAAGTAATTCTTGGTGTCTTTGGAAGATTCCCACCTCCCTAAGGAAAAAAAAAAATAAATGATCAAATTGAGGCTTCAACATTATATTTTGAAGAGATGCTGTATAAACGAGCGTTACAAGAAGTTTGGACTCATTGTGCAAATTGCAGGGTTTAGGTGTAAGGGGTAGCTTTTTATTTTCCGTACCAAACAATAACAACAACAATATATTTTGTGATGGCGGTTTATTTGAATTGTATCTAGTTTCCTTAAAATTGAAAAAAGCTCCTCAAGCTAAAATTAAAAAAAATTAGAAATTTTGGTTAAAAAATAGTTAAAACTGCTTTTATTTGTATTTTTGAAAATGTGTTTGTAAAACTTGTACTTTTACATACTGACTTGTTTTTTGATAGTTTCACATACAAAAAGCAAATAAAAAATAAAAAAGAAAATTTAATAGGAAACAAAACACGTAGTAATAGTTGTATGACAAATAAAGGTTTGTGACTTGAATAAATTAAAAAAAAAAAAAAAACAAGAACATGAGGTGAAACTATTATAAGTTGTAACTTGTAATGCACTGTGTGGAATCTTTATTTTGAAATTTAGAATTTTTTTTTTTTTTAATTATTTAAATCACGTTTTACATGTAGTTTTAAATTCTGCTTTTTTTTTTAAAGTAATTAGTAACATTTTAGATTGTGGGATCAAATCAAAGGTTTTTTAAAATGGACATTTTCAAAACGTCAACAGTCTAAAACTTCGAGTATTTTTTCATTAAAATTTTTGTTTTGAATTGTTTTCTTTATTTGAAAGAAAATTTCGAAACTTTTTGAAATTTTGAAAAATCAAGAAACATTACTAAGTGAAATTTTAAGTTATTACAATTAAAAATTTGTAAAGATGCCAAAATTACAAGTGAGTTAAAAATGTTTTTTTCAAATTCTTAAATTTCGACGAAGGGGAATAGGTTGTGTTTAGAAATTATAAATATTATTATTTTCAAGTTTAACATTTTTTTTTGTTTGTTTGACGTTTCTGCATTGCAAAATTGGTTCAGTAAGAACTTTAAACATATATATATAATAATTTGAATATATGGTTTTTTAATCAATTTTGCTTAACCCCTTAACTTATGAAGCTACCATATTGAAATTGTTACATAAAATAAATGATTAAACTATCGTTGCTTGATCTCATAAGATTTTACAGTTTTCAAGGCGAATAGACTAACAAAGTTAATCTAATAAGTTAATTTGTTTAATACTTTTTTTTTTTTAAATATAACAGAAAAGCATTAAATAATTTAATTTATAATATAGGAAGAAATGAATATTGATTGAAGATTGAGAAAAATATTTTAGAGGTGCCCTTGGTGGCCTAGTGGTTAAAGCATATAAAATAATCGCTGTAAACATCGAGGAAGTGTGGGCTTGAATTCCAAATATATCGTAAGAATATTTGAAAATAAAAGGTTGTATAATTTTCTTGTCAGCAGGGGAAAAAATAAAAAAAATGAAATAAAAATTAATCAATAAATTTATCTATTCTAGACAAATCCAGTGATTTAATTTATTTTATATAGTTTTTGCCTGAAGTTGGTGTTCTATATATTATTAAGAGCAAAAGGGATACGATATCGTACAAGAAAGTTTGGGGTAATTAATATAAATATATAAATAATTTTAAAAGGTCTATTGATGCTGCAATTTATCGTGTATTTTGTAACCAACAATAAAATGACTTCTAATTTATTTAATTATATTATAGGAAAAATCTATTTTTGTTTAATTAATCTATGCCCTGGAATTTATACCCAAGACCTTTCAAATAAAAGGCTGATGTCTTAACCACTACACCATTGGTTGGATATATAATATATATATTCTGCAAAAAGAGTTTTTATACTGATTTTGTAACCAACTAAAAAACCCCTCTTAATAACCAATAATGAGTGTAAAAATGCAACATTGACACGAATTCCACTATTAATAATACCATAATGATATTTTCGGTCTTTGGAATTTCAAATAAGTCCGCATCAAAATTATTGCATTAATAGATTAAAGTTCAATATAATATTATATGGTATTAATTCTTGTGAGAAAAAATCGTCCCACCAGATTTTAAGTATTTTGAAGTTTACCATCAGCAGCTTTCTTTTCGAAGATAATTTCTTTATCAAATATTTTTTTTCATAACAACTGTTATATTTATACACTTTTAGTATTTTTAATAATAAGGATAAAGTAATGTATTTTAAAATTTTTAGTGAAATTTTATGTTATGCTACAAGAATTATTAAAAATAAGAGAATAATGTCTGTTTTTAGCATGACAGCAATAATATTTGCGGTTCTTTTATTTATCTATATAATTTATAAGCCTGCCCCCCAGTCACTTCAAAATAATATATAAAAAAATAAAATAAGATAAACAAAATAAATAGGATAATTATAATTAAGTACTTCTACCGATATGGCCAACATCCTTTTGAAGTAAAAGGTTCTAAAGAATTCGTCAGACATTTATATCTGGACGGTAAGAAATAAAATAAAAAGGAAAAAACAAATTTTATGGGCCTAGCTTCTTAATCCCTATTTGATATCTTTTTAAATCAATAAATCATTCAATAGAAACCTACTTTAGGAATATATTATGTTTCTTTACATTAGTTATTTATTATGGAAAAACGATTCGGAATAAAATTTTTATAATATTAAAATTATTTATTTAAAAATTTTCCTTGTGAAAATCAATTAATATTATATAATAAACAATGGAATTTAACCAATTTTCATTAAAAATATATATTTAATTCCTTTTAAACATGATGTGACCTCATTTTATATGATATAATTAATAATTTATTTTTATTTAAATACATTTATACGAGTATATAATATAATAATATATAATATATATACAAGTATATATATATATATATAATAATATAATAAAATGTGGTAAATCCTATCATAAAACCTATGTTACATTTTTACTCAGCTGGATGTAAACTGTCATTTAAACAGCTGTTAAAAAAATGTTACAATATATAAAAAAAAAAAAAATCTTAAAATACAATGCAATTTGTTTTAAAAACACAACATAAAACAGGAGATGTTGATGCGGTAAATAACAATATGTTATGTGAATGTGCATATAATCTGAAATACTATATAATAGAGTGAGAAAAGGAAAATACCTAAATCTGTGATGATGACATAAATGATGATCGAGTTTATATTATCCTTTTTTACATTTATTTTATAATAATTTTGTAATAAAGTATTAAATCTAAAAGTATAATAAATATCCTGTTCCGTATAATATAAATAAATATTAATTTTTCACCTTTACTTTGAGCAAAATTTTACAAGTTTTTTGTAATCACAAAAAATATAAAATCAAACTTTAACATGGTTATTGTTTTAGGCTTTGATTGTGATTCTGACTCTGATACTGATCCTTCTGACTGCAGGCCATAACATCTACTGTCGAACACAAGATATAAAATACATTTTGATATTTTCTTTTCATTTAATTATCGTTTTATTTTTTTTTTTGGTTTATATAGTTACAATAATGTCCAATTGGTTTATAAGTGTAGATAATTTTGTTGGATAGGTTTTTATTAAAGTTTTCAATTTTAAAGGATTCCGAGAACTCGGTGGCCGTATTGTAAAGCGCACAACTACTGCACCGGTCGAACACTTTTTTAAATGAAAGGAAAATTACAGATAATGTTCTGAACAAATTCTTCTTGAAATTAAATATATAATAAAAGTCTTAAATCCTTAATGCCCTCAGTAATCGATGGTTTTAGTATATTTAATATTCTATAATTTTATGAGTAAAAGAGTTATAATGTTTTCTCTATATATGGTTAAATTATACATGAAGTTTACGATTTAAAATTTACTTCCTATATCATTTTTTTTTTTTTTACAAAAGACGTAAAATTTTCAAAATTTTTAAACCCTATATTTGAACAGTATAACGACTAAAACTTTATTTCAATTAATTACAAATTTTTTATTCTGAAATATTTTTTTTTTTATTTACCGATATCAATAAAAGCGTATATCAAAGGATTTCATATTGTTTTTTTTTTTTTCTTTTTTTGCTTTTGGTTTCTGCTAGAAATTTTTTTCCACTAGAAATTTTTCCTATTCGGCTTTTTTTCTCTCGGGT
This sequence comes from Poecilobothrus nobilitatus, assembly GCA_947095535.1. Lineage (NCBI taxonomy): Eukaryota > Metazoa > Arthropoda > Insecta > Diptera > Dolichopodidae > Poecilobothrus > Poecilobothrus nobilitatus. The sequence goes on from OX352774.1 coordinate 56,755,463, forward strand.
TTTTTTATGAATATTCTAATTTTTTTTTTTGTTTGTTTTTGTATAAGCAGATTGTAACCAGTAAGCAGAGCATATGCTTGATAGATTGGTATTTACTTTTTTCTCATACATATAAACCAATGCACAAAAAATTTTTCTTTTTTTTTGTTTTTCTCTTCCACTTTCAAAAAGGATGAAAAAATGGATAAAAGCAAAAAAAAAACAAAAAAAACAGAAATACCGCAGTTAAACTATAAATTTTCAACATTCATTGGTTTGGTTCTTAAATTTCAATAGTTCTGTTATTTTTTGTTTTTTCGTTTTAACTGAGATTAAAAATTATTATAGCGTGGTTTATACCAGTCAGATGTACTAGATTCTCCAAATAAGTGAAAGGAAAATATAAATAGGAATGAAAGGAGATAAAGTATAAAAAAAAAAAAAAGTATAGGAATTTTTACTAATTTGCTGTTATATTTAAAAGCAGTAACAAAACCAGTTCAATGGTACTAAAAGTTAAAAACAAAAAAAAAAAAAATTACAAAATAGAAAAAAAAAATTGAATATATATTTTTTTTTTTGTTTCATTTCAACATCATAAAGAAACGGTTACAAAAAAAGAATGATTTTTTTATTTGCAAAAGTATTACACACCAAATCTAGTGTGTATCTAATATCTACTACTGATAAATATATGATATCCAAACTTAAGGAAATATCGTTCAATGTTTATTTGCATGTGTATGTGTACATACCAGCAAGTAAAATGTGGTAAATATGTTTTTCATTTACAAATATTTATAAGTTTATAATTTTTTTCTATCATATTGGAGCAAACATTATGAGAAAAATTTGTGATTGTATTTGTGTCTGATAAAGATCATGAAGATCATAATTAATGTGAGACCCTGATAAGAAATTTTGTTTTACTATAATGGTGAAAGAATTTTTTTTTTCAAAAAAGTCATAACTATATTTTAAAGTTCAATACGAAAAAACAAAGAAGGAAAACACAGTATCAAATAATGTGTGTTGTTTATTACTTCCAATCATATCATTTCACATATTATATTACAAAAGTTAAGAATTCAAGAATAAAAAAAAAATTATTCAATGACTCATACCATACAAAGAATAACTCTAGATAGCTATGAATTCAACGATCTTAGCGAGCTAGCGATTAAACAAATTTCAAAAATCGCAAGAAATCGCACTGAAATGGATATAAAATTAAATCCAATATAACTTTAATATAAGCCTTATGGTCACGGAAGTGATAATAAAATGGTGCTAACGCACTAATTGAGATTGAAAGGACTGAAAGGACGCCAGCCAAATATATCAACCAACCAACCAACCATAACCTCGTACATTATTTTCTTAATTTACATATTTTATTTTATGTACTAAGTACATAACATTATTATAGTTCTGGACAAGATAATATATGGTGTCAACAATAATTTCAAACCGAAAATATATCAAGAAAATAAAATAAAATGAAAAAAGAAAATGATAACAAAAATGACCAAAAATAAACAAAACCTTGTAGGATGAGAGAAATAAAAGAAATATAATGTACTCGTATATAAAAAAAACATGTTATAATTTTTTTTTTCGTTTTTGTTTGTGTTAAAGCAACAAAAATAAAACAGAAAAATAATTTGTATCGCGATACAAAATTTAAATTCATGTAATAATTTTTTGCATTTGGCTGTTTTTTTTTTTTTTTATTTGACATCTTTTCGATCGTATTGTTCTGGAGGGCTTTGCTTTTTACTTTTTTTATTTATTTTCGTTTTTTATTTTATTTCGTTTTTATGTCCAAAGGGGATATAAGACATTTTACCCCCTTATACTCTCTATGTTTACTTTAAAAAACATATGCGGTAAGAAAAAATTTTTTATTTTTCTGTTTTGTTGTTGTTAGTGTATCCTGAAGGGCGAGGTTTATTTTACACGGTAAAAAAATATATGCTACCACTTTATAATGCACACGTTTACAATATGGAAAACAATAAAAAACAAAAATAAAAAAAAAAAACAAATAAAAATTCATAGAATACATTAAAAAATAACAGAACAAACAGTTATAATTGCCGCGGGCAATGTTCTACTTTTATTTTCTCATCTTCCAGTTTTTGCTAAGTAAGAAGGAGAAAAAAATAATATGGAAAAAAAAAATCAAAGAGTAGGTAGCTGGTATCGTCACTAATTTTTTGTTTTTTTTTTATTATAACATAAAGTTTTTTAAAATTTTTTATTGTAACATTTATAAGAAAAATGTGAAAAAAGGTTGTAAAAGAATGAAAGAGAAAGAAAATATTATATAATATTTATATGTAACTGGGTGAGTGGGTATCTCTACTAAATTGGTAAGTGTTCATTTATAAGAGAAGTTTCTTTTCTAGTTTTTTTTTTTTTTTTATATGCATCTCTGCATTAAATAATTAGCAGGAATAGAATAATTTGAATTAAAAAAAAGCCAAAAAATAAAACAAAACAAAAAACCCAAGGATATGTTTTCTAAAATATATGTAACTCTTGTGTTTTTATCTTTCTATTCTCTATTTTAGTTTTTGGTACAGTGAAATAAAAAAAAAAACACAAAAAAAACAAAATAAAACACATATTTTGCTTCTTTTTCTAAACTTGAAATATACTTTCTGTCTCTTTCCTTCTTAAATATGTGAGTTTTTGTTTTATTTTTTCTGATCTATAAATTTTTTTCGTTTATAACTGTGTGCGTGTATATGTCTCTGTGCTGATGTGTAAATGCATATAAAATAGTTATTAAATAGAAATAACTTAAGGCAAATATAAAGAATTATGCAATGTTATAATTTAGACTGTATTTAACAGAATAAAAAAAAAAAAAAATGTTTTTTTTTTCTTGTTTTATCCTTACTTTGAAGGCTATACGTAATAGATCGTATTGTATCCTGCTGCTATATAATATGTAGATATTTATCATATATAGTTTCATTTTGTTCGTGTGAATGCAAGTTTTAAAAAATAATTTTTGTTTTTTTTTTTCTGTTTTGAAGGATACATATATACATATATACATATGTATGAGCCTGATACAGGACATTTTTTTTTTTATTTTGTTTTTATTTTATATTTTTTTTTGCATAATGAAAATGAAAACATAGCCTTGATATTACATTTTTATATAAACAAACACAACTACAAAAAAAAAAAAACAAAAAAAAATAATAATAATAATATTTGGCATTGCTTTTGTTCTATCTATGTATGGTTGTATGTATGTATTACAGTGTAAAATATTCTTGGATGAATAAAAGAATGTTTTTTGTTTTGTTATTGTAATAAAAATAGTAATAATTAGTTCGACTTATCATTGTTAAAAAAAAAACATTTTTGAAGGATATGAATGACAATTGTTTTTGTTTATGGAATTAGTAGAATACAATATTTTTGTTTTAGAAAATATGTTATAAATTGGAAATTAGAATTTTTCAAAATTATTATGAATTATAATGATTAAACTTTTTTTTTTAAAGAAAACTGTAAATTTACAAAATCATAAAATCATCTCTTAATGAGAATAGGTATACTCTAATCGTTTTCCTAATTTTCCTAATTCAAAATGAAAAGAAAACTTTCTTTTATTTTTTATTTTTAGCACAATTTTAACAAGAGAGATATGGATATCAGTGGTCTTATATTTAAACTCTAAAATAGCCCCTAATTATTTTTCATACAATTTGCAAGATAAATAAGTCTTTGCAGTAGCGGAGGCTGCCGCCACCAAACCCTCGCTAAACAAATTATTGGAACGCTGCTTTTGAATCCAACTCTAAAATCCCTCCTATTATTATTAGATAAAAATTACAATTTCTTATTTTTTCTCTCTTTTCTAAACAAAAAAGATATTTACTAACAATTTTAAAGAAACGAGATTTTGATAAAACGAGATTTTGATAAAACCAGATTTTAAGAAACGAGATTTTAAAAAACGTGAATTTTCATATTTGTGTCCACCACAGAACCGATCGCAGGAACTGGAAATATTAGTATTTCTTTTTTTTTAATATTTTTTTTTATTATGCCATAGTATTTTGCTTAATTAGCATTTAGGTACTTGAATGAAATTACTATAAGAAATTACTAGAAAAAATTACTACAAAATATAAAGAACCTCAATTGTAAATAAAAATATGTTCAAACAAAAAATTGTAATTTGACACTTTAAAGAAAAACAATAAAAAAATATTTATTATTTTTAAAGGTTCTCATTATGATAATGTTTATGTGTTCTAAAAAGAGAGTTGGTTTTTATTTTTTAATAAGAATTTGTTATTAATAATTTTGTACGTTGTTTTGTAAATAAGCGAAATTTGTATTACAAATTTAAAGTAAAGTTTTGCTTGATGAAAATTCCGCTTATTAGTCAGAATAACATTTTTTTAGACCACCAAGGAAATAATGTAATATTCAATTTTAATAAAAAAATCTAGATTATCAGTTCTAGAAAATGTAATGGTAATCTAGATAAATCAATGTAATAATAATCTAAATTCTTAAGAAACACTAATCTAAATTTATATTGAAAAAACTGTACTTTTAACAAAAATTTTTATTATAAATAGTCTAAGAATAATTCAAAAATATTCATTATTAATTTGTTAATAAGCCAAGGACGATTATCTTCTATTAAATTGTAATATTTCGTTGTTTTTATTATCTATCACTTAAAATAGATTAACTTATATAGCTAAATTATCTGTATATGTGTATATTTGTATATTTGTACATTTTATATATTATATTATATGTATATTTCATGCAGAAAATTATAAAATTGAAAAAAGTTTTCACATAAAATACAATTGCTATTAGTGAAAATGACTTAGAAGAAAATCGTGTGAAAATGAGAACGAACCTAAAAGTGATCACTTTCCTTAATAATTTTTTTAATAAATTTTTTTTTTCTTTCAAAAATATTCGTAAAAAATGTAAATATTGCCCTATTAAAGTGGCTTTTCGGGCTGACGAATTTCTACCGAAAACTATTCAATTCGAGATATTTATGTCCAAATCTTAAATATGATATTTTTTCGAATTCCATTCAACCATTTGGACTGTACACGTGCCCACAAATAGATATTTACATAAACAAAGACACAGAGAGATTCAGAGACAGACAGACAGACACCCGTCATAGACACAAAAACATTTAATTCAGATTTAATTTACGTACCGGATAAATAGACATATACCATTCAGAAACCTGCTGCAATTTAGTGAACACTTTAACACTTTTCAAATAATTCTTTATTGTGTAAATTGTAAATTAATAAGAAAAAATAAATAGCTACTTTCTGGTGATAAAATTGATTAAAAAACTTTTTACAGTATCATTACAATTTCATGAGGTTTTTTGTAAATTACAAAAAAAAAAAAATTCAGGTTCTTTAAACTTTTTTAAAATATAATTATTTAATTAAAAGTTGGATATATTTTTATTTTGCTTTTTTTCATCTGGTTCAATTTTTTTACTCATAATTTTTAAAATATTAAATTTTTTTTTTTGAAATCAAAAGAAAAAAAAAAATGGAACAATTTTATAAAAAAAATATTTAATATTTTTAATTATACACTTACCTGACATGGTGCTTGAAATAGGTATGCATCACCAAATGCTGTACTTAAACAAAATATATAATCTCGTTTTGGATGTTCTGGTATTGGTTGCATAATAGCACCATCAACAATAATTAAATGTTTTGGTGCTGCTTCAACGGAACGTCCTTCACGTGAATCACAAGGATAAAATAATAATGTTGTACCCTTTAAACATACCCAATAACCTTTCCAGCCACGTTTTCTAGCTAATTCAATTTGATGTTTTTTACGTAATAGCCATTTTTTAACTGACAAAAATCTAAAAACGCAAAAAAAAAAAAAAAACAGAAAAATATTAGAAAAGTTTATTTTTTATTTAGTTTTTTTTTTTCAAAAAAAGAAAGGTAATGGTAAGGATTCAGTTTAAAAATTTTATTGGAAAAATAACAGGATTGGACATAAATATAGGTAACTTTATTTTTCTTAAGGGTAAAAAAAGTTTTTTTTTTTCTTTTCAGAAAAAGATCTGCGTTTTGTTAAATAAAAATTAACAAAAAAAGGATGATGGAAGGATATGAATAACGTAAGAATAGAGTGTTTAAAACAATAGAAAAAAGGGGTTAAAAAAGATCCTTTTGTTATTATTAAAATTGTATAATGGTAAGTATATGTTTTCTTTCTTTTAATTTTATGAAATTTATGTACTAAGATCATAAACAAAGAAAATATTATAAAAACTTTATTAAATAAAGATGAAAGTTTTGTTAATTATATAAAGTTTTATATTAAAATATATAATGAGTTTAATAATAAATAGAAGTTTTTTACAACCCTTAGTACTTTATTTTCATCTAAGATCTAATAATTGTATTGTATTTAAAATATAAATAATGACATTTTGGAAATTAAATTTGGAAACACTAAAAAGGTTTCTTCAAAAAGTACGTAGTTTTGATTTTATAAGACATTTTTTAAAGATACTTCAAAACCGAAAATGATCTAACAGAACAGAATAAAGAAAGCAAGAAGATGAAATTAAAAAAATGAGTGTCAACCACACTTAAAAACGGTTAAGGCAAAGAAAAAAATAATCTAATGCGAATTGATGGATAATCATTATCCTACTTTTAATTATCTATTCAAATTAAACACAAATTGATATTTTGATATAAATCATTAAATTTGGCAGTTTGATTAAAATCTTTTCAATAGTGTAAAAGAATACTATAAAAAATTCAAAAGAAAGAGTTAACTTTAAAAAATTTGTAAGAAAAAAAATTAATTCTAACCTATTGAAGACTATCTGCCCGAACACCTGTTTGTAATTATTCAACACTTCGTAAATTAAAATTATTGAGATAGAAACAAAAAAAAAAAGAATGAACTCTATGAATTTTTTGTAATAACCTTTAAAAGTCAACTTCATTCAACAACAACAACATTTAAAACCATAAAAAAAATTAATCTAAAATAAACCCCTTTGAAAAATACAACAAAAAAAAACACAAGAAAAAGAAGAAGAGAGGAAGAAGACGAAACAAAAAATAAAAGTCAAACGGTAACAAAAAACAAAAACAAAAAAGGATTCGAGGTGGAGGATACGGAAATTGTTTAGTTTATGTAAGCGTAAATTATTATCCTTTTTGTTTTTCTTTTTGGAATGAATGCTAAATAAAGTCCAAAAGTTAATTTTCAAAATAAGTCAGTAAAAATCCCGTTATGTTCATTAAAAACTAAGAGAGAGAATCATACAAAGAATTGAAAAAGAAAATATAAAACAAGGCACTAAAGAATTAAAGGCAATTAGTATAAAAAAAAAATTAAAGAAACAAAATAAAGTTTCCAATAAGAAGCGAAAGTTATGATTTTTGTTTTGTTTTTGTTTTATTTGAATAAACGATAGACATTATCAAAAAAAATTAAAACACAGTTGTTTGCTTAAATTTAACAGTATTTAATTCTGCAGATGAGACTCTTGTACACGTATTGAAAATCTTATGTAAATATTAATTTCTTATTTGCTATTAAAATTTGTTAATTACATAGCCAAGTCTAAAGTATGTAATCTATTTTATAAAGCAGAAGTGTGTTTGTTTCTTATTTATGAATTCTAACAGGGTGTACTTCATTTTAACCAAATTTTTTAATAATGCTTCTCTGAGCGCGGCAAAAGCAGTCCACTAATTTTTTTTCGATCCGATTACATGTTCCATCATCAGAGCCCATTAAGCGTTTTTTATTTTTGTGTTATCCTATCTTTCACCGATTCAGTTCAAACTTTCTAGAAATATAGTTTCCTACCAAAAGATATCGCTGGAATGATAAGATCAGCATTCTTTAACCCGTTCCGGCAAGCAGATGTGTCAAAAAAGAATTAGATTCGAATCGGGCCCAATTTAGCAAAGTAATTTAGTAGTTTTAAAAAACAAATTTAACAAATTTTTGGAAATTTTTGTTAACCCGTTCTGGTACTATGAATTTTTTCGGCCGATTGATTTGGAAATTTTGTTAAAACGTAATTCATTGCCAAAGTATGCCGCTGTATTAATTTGATAATATACAACCACAACAAAAACAACAATAAAATCATTACAATGCATTATTTGACCTTCAACAATTAATGTTAGTGTAACAGGTTCATAAAAATCAAAATAAGTAATTGAAATTAACATAAAAACAAAAGATAATTTCATAAAAACAATAAAATACTCCGGGCAACGTCAGCAATGAAGTAATAAAGTGATGTTTTCCAAAGTAAACTTAATGGGCATTTCGAATAAAAATACATAATATCTCGAATACTAATAACGAGTGAACATATTGCGGTTGAGACTGATCATTTTACTAAATCATTTTTAAGGGTGACCACTCATAAACTATAAACCACAAAGATGATAAGTTACGTTAACACCTAAACTAAAAAAGAAAATATAAATTTTTAAATGGACTTATTTAAGGCATGTAAGTACAAAAAAAAATAAAAAACAAAAATGAGTAATAAAAAGAAAAGCTTCTTATGTAGATTTGGTAAGAAATATAAAAATGTGGATGGTAACATAAAATTACAGTAAAGTTTAAGTGTAGGTAGGTGTAGTAATAGATAAATAAAATTCCAGGAATCATATTGAAGGTAAATCATATTTATTTATTTACACTTTTTATTTTTTGGGCTTATCAACACTTTAAAAGTTTTTCAAGCCCTTAACGGTAGTTATTATAGAAGATAAATCATATGTTCATGAACTTTTTACTAAAAATCATGGTTATATTTGATTATTTCATACAAAAAAAAATACTCTGTATAAAAAATTTTTAATGGTAATCATAAATTTATGTTCAACTTTGTCTTTTATTTAAATATAACTAACATAAGTAAGTTAATTTTGTATTATATGAAAAAAAAAAACAAGAAGATAACAAAAAATTTAAAGAAAAAGTGTTCGGATAAATTAATTCTGAAGAGCGAGCTTTATTTGGTAATTCAGAATCCTAAGATTTAAATATGCACACTAAAAAGCATAGAAAGTGGTAAATACACGAAAATACAAAAAGAAAAAAACAACAAAAACAAGAAACAAACACGCATTCGGTCCAGTATTATAAGAAAATTTTTGTTTTTATTCCTGTGTAAAAATATATTGTTTTTATTTTTTTTTTTGTAACGATACTCTTTTAGATATTTTAGATATTAAAAGACGCGTAAAAAGGATATTTATAAGGATTAAAAAAATAAAATATATTTTTTCTGTTTTTATTTTATTTTATGGGAATTGAAAATTTTTAATTAAACGAGAATGAAAATTTAAAAATAGAAATAAAAATCAAACAACTTGAACAAAAAAAGGAAATAAAATAAAAAATGTTTCTTTTCTGTTTTTTTTTTTTAGAAATTGTTAAGTAAATTTTTTTTTTTTAACTAAATTCTAAAGGAAACAAGTTTTTTTTTTTTTTTTTTTATATATCCCAATCTAATTGCTGGTACATTTCTTTGTTTGAAAAAAAAGCCTTTGGATAAGCAAATTTCTTGTAATAAGAGTTTTTTTTTTTTTTTGTTTAATATGAATTTGGAAAATACTATGAATTGACCTTCTTAAAAATTTTTAAATCCCTCCGGAGGAAATCGGAAATTCAAATTCTTTTCAATTTTCTGGTATATATAGTCTATTTTTGATTTAATTAATTTTCTTAAAGTTTGAATTAACCTTGACATTTTATGTTAAATAACAACAATATGAATAAATGCAATAAGCCTATAATTTAACGAAAATTAATTAAAGTTAATTATGACGAGGTATTTTGATTTGGAATTTTCTTTATATAAGTGAAAGAAGAAATTAAAAATTTTTTATGATTTAATAATAGTTTTAAATGTTAGTTTAAGTTTTCGTCTAAATATAAATACATATTGCAAATGAAAATATGATATAAAAAATTATTAAAAGATTCCATGTTACGTTTTTAGGCACAATTTTAAAAGATTATCGAACAACCGATTATCAAATAAATAAAAAATTAACTTTATTTAAAGAAATCTTATTATTCTTCCGCTACTCGATAATAAGAAATGTCTAACATTATATTTTTATATATACAATTGGTTGAGTAGATGATTAATGGAGGATCAGATAATGTGGTAGTAAAATATCGAATAATAAGCTTTCGCAATATTGTAGAAAGTTTCAATATTTGTACTTTGACTAGATTAAAAAAATTTTATTGAACTAAATATTAGAAATTGAATTCAACAACCTAATCAACCCAGTAAAAAGAACCCTTTGTTGTTTAATTATTTAATGGTTTTATTGAAATCTATTAACTTTGAGTGGAATTCAAATATCTTACTAAGCCTTAATGTAAATTTCAAAGATCAAAGAAGGCTATGTATTTATTATTATTTCTGATTGAAGAAAACCCATATTAATAAAGAGCAAAATTCCGCTTGCCCAACATCAATTTTCAATATTTTAAAACTTAGTTAGGTAATTTTATTCGAAGATTCTGCTAAGTTTTTTTTTTGAAAAATAAGAGAACGTACAAGCACAAAAAAAAATCTAATAAAAATCTTAGGCACATTTTTTTATTTCTCTGTTAAAATTTTCTGGGGTTATCGGGGCCTATTTGGTAAAATGCTGAGATAAGCTGTGTGAGCTTGAATCTCATTTATGTCATAAGAATACATCCTCCTTATGACATATACAGCCACACCTGGAAAGGAAAGGTAAAGCAGAGGAATAAACAAAAAAAAAGAAAAAGAAAAAAAATGTCTAAACTAAAAAAAAAACTATGTTCTTGAAGTTTTATAATTATTAGCATCATTTTAAATTAAAACTATTGATTGAGATCCCTTGTTTGCTATAATAATTTTCAACATAATAATCAAAAAAAATTTTACATTATAAACTTACCCAGCTTTTCGTACAGCGCCGGTACAATTAAATGATGATGCAGCTGTTCCGGTTGCTTTTGCTTTATATGGTGACGCCATGACACTTTCCCCGTCATCTTCGTCAGAGACGGCAGTCGTTAAACTCATACGATCATCATCAGATATCTAGAAAGTTATAAAAGAAAATTGAAAAAATTTATAATTTAGTTTGAGAAATTTAAATATCTTTAATTAATTCGAAATATATTTAAGTATATATAAATATATAATATATATTTGTATTTTTATTATTAAACTATTTATCATAAACTATCCGATAATTTCATTTAATATAAATTATGTCGACATGTATGTCGACAATATTAAACCATTAAAAGATTAAAAGATTTAAATGAATATCTTATTTAATTTTTTATTTCTGCTATTTAAAATCTTTAAATTAATGTTGAAGACATAATACAACAACATATTATTATTATAATATCTTTAAATACTGAAAATAATAGTTATTTTCTATCTATTATTTAAACCATAAAGTGTGTTTGTTTGTTTGTTATTTATGTATTTCTACACGGTGTATCCGATTGTAGCAAAATTTTTCTAAAATGTCCTTTTGAATTCTAAAGGTGTAGTACACTATTTTCTATCTAATCCGTTAATCGGTTTCGACAACACAAACTGTTAAAGGTTTTTTGTTTTTTGAACCGATTAAGTTCAAATTTTGTAGAAATTTGGTTCCTTTCCAAATAAGTTTTGCGTTATTTATTTCCGATCCTTTAACCTATTTTAGATTGCCATTCTGTCAAAAAAAAAAAAAAAACTTTAACAGAATAGTGTCCAATTGCTCAAAATTAAATTACAATATTTAAATTACAATCGCGACAATTTTTGTAACATGTTCCGCCATTACTAAAATTTGAAGAAACCTGTGTTTCATTGTCGGTTCGACCAATTGAGTTTAAACTTTGTAAAAACGTAGTTTCTTACCAAAAGAGTTCACTTGTTTTATTTTATTATGAATCGCTAATTCATTCCGATATTTTTCTTTGATTATTTGCTGGCAAGGACAGCTTTACAAAAACAACAATGTAAAATGATTACAATGCATTATTTGTACCGCAATGATGTTATTGCAATACGTTCACAAAATATTGAAAAAAAAAATTTATTTTAGATACACTACGAAAAAACTAGTTATCTGAAAGTTAAAAGTAAAATATGATTTTAAACTTTCCCATATATTTGCGAACATTTTGTGAAAATTCGTCTACACTCAATAGGTTACTGATTACTTAAAAAAAATTTGAAAATAAAACCAACCCAAAACAGTTTCGGGCAACAAGAATGATTAAATGGGAACTGTGTTATTGATTTTATTTATTTATTTATTTTTTTTTCTCGAAATATGTCAAATTTGTGAATATTTAGTTGATATACATTTTAAATAAACAATAAACAAAAGAATTAAACAAATTTCACTACATTTTAAAAAATACTTGCCCTTCTTTTTTTCTCTATGGATATGAATAATTTTTTTTTTTTTGTTTCTTTTAAATTTAAAACATCTCATATGTTACATTTTTTTTTTATGAAAAATTTATTTTACATATACATATTTTTATTATAATAATGGATATTATTTGATTTTTAAAATCCCACCAGATTTTATGACACATAAAAATATTTTATTTTTTTGGTGTTTTATATTTTCAATTTTTATAGAAATATTAAGTGAATGAGTTTCTAAATATATAGTTTAGATATTTTATGAGTCACGTCATTTTATTTACAATTTATGGTAAAGTAAAAGATTATTAAAAAATATGTTCCGGATATTATGAAAAATTACAATATATGTACGTACACACATAAATAATAATATAATCATTGATTTATGATTTATAAAGTATGCGTTGAATTATTTTTGAAAATTTTTTTTATTACTTTCAATGAATTTGTCAGTTTGGTCGTCTATTTACAACACTCTAATAAGTGCACTGATTAAGATGGATGGAACATTTACACTTTAACCATACATAAACCTCATAAAACAATTAATTTTGTGGAACAATATTATGAATTAGCATCTCCCCAAAGTTAGAGAAATTTTTTTTTTTTGCTTATATAATATCAAGTTCTGCATAAATACTTTTTTAATCCTGCAAAATATTTTTTCAATCCAGCTTTATCCTTGAAATTGTGAGAGAGAAAGATCTTTAAGAATAAGAAAATGAAAATAAAAAAAAAATTGTTTATGATCCTCTTATTAAATGTCAAAAATTTAAAGTTCATTATTTTTAAACATCTTGTAATTTGGACATCTGGTCAAACTTGAGCTGAAAAATAAAATTGCCTTTAAAATATTCAGTTGTTCGGTTATTTTTGTATTCATATAATTTTTTTTTTCAACTGTGGTTATGTTTAAAATTAATAAAAAACAAAACAGAATGTAAACCAACGGTTTTTAAAAGCACACATTTCCAAAAGATAATACAAACAGTTTTACAACGCATTATGACTTGCACGAAAATTTGAAAATTTCATATAAGAAAAAATGTGGAAATAGGACTTTTTTTTGCAATTTTGAGAGGTTGTAAATTCGCAACCCTATATAATTAAAAAAAATCATTCCCTGATGAATGGGGCTGCTTGACAACTTGTTCCACAAAATAAATTTTTTTATGAGACCTAGCCATGGTTAAAATTTTTTTTTCTAAATATCTTTAACGGATATATTAACAGATAAGTTTTGTAAACAGAAGGACAGACAACTAATAGGCACATTTTTTCAATTTTTTTTTGGAAATGTGCTTTTTTTTTTTTTTTTTTAACTTTATTTTACTCTTTTTAACATTCTTAAATTATCTTAGCCTATAAAAGTTTAGAAAAACAGCTTTTTTTTTTATATATAATTTAATTAACATTTAAACTTATCCTATCGTTTTTATTGTTAATTTTATTAATTATTTTATTTTTAGAAATCTAAGTAATATTGCAATTTAGCAATTTTTTTTTTTAATATTCAATTTTGGAGAAATTCAGAGTATTAAAACCAAATATCTATTTTTTTTTAATATAAAACCTTAACCTAACTTAGTCTAACTTAAAATACTTAACCTAGCTAAAAATAGTTTTGTATATAATACTTAATGCTAATTAATTAGAGTTATCTAACCACCAATAGTTTTTGTTTACTGATTTGTCTTTTTCTGGTATAGACATATCATATTTTAAATTTACTCCGTTAATATTGCCCGGGTGGAAATCTATAACCTTACATGTAGCCCTTCTATTATAGTGATATAATAGAGGGACATGGTTTTGGTTGGAAATGTGCTAAAAAATATATATATCTACCTTGAAAAATTAAAAAAATTGCATACTTTTAGGGTCTGATTTTCATTTCATTTAAATAAATTTTAAATAAATTGTTTTTGAGAAATGTATCATACATTTAAAAATTTGAAGCCTTTTGCTTTAAAAAAAACTTTTAAACAATTAGGTTACTATATTTGTGTAACTTAACTTATTAAGTTCACTAACATTTCCAAATTAAATAGTTCATTAAAAACTCAACAATGCTACTAATAAGTTTTAAGGTGCTAAAACTGAAATATGATAAGAACAATAAAAATAATAAAATTAAAAAGCGATCTAAAAACACAAATGGCTGTTGTTTATTTCATGTTGTTTCACCTCTTGTAATTTAATAAAGTCTAGAGGTCTGAAATCTTACAAATGATGATCAAATTTTATGGCAACAACTTCTATAAAATTTTGTTATGCTTATGCAATAGATTCGGGTAGTTGTCATACAACTCCACAATTTACATAAATATATCTCTGCAGTTAATGTCGGTACTAAAACATCTGAAAGTTTTTAAAAGATTGGTCAAATTTTATAGTTTCATACGGGTATCCCAGAGTTAGCACAGTTTACTCTACTGCACTCTTCCTCGTTTTTCTTAATTTGCCTAATTATTTTTTCTTGACATAATTGCTATGTAAACTCATATATTTCTTAAGAGGAGAATTAAATATGTTGTCAATATTTTAATTAGTTATATTAAAATAAATCATAAAGTTTAATTGCTTTAAAATTTATAATGGTATTAAATCTATCACATCTAATTAAATATGGAAAATATATATATTTTTTTTATTTATTTTTAAATAAAACAAAAAAGAAACGATAAAAACGTTATATTTTTACTAATTTTCTTAATTTTTTAAGGGTTTTCTCCTCTTAAAAAAAAAATAACAATATTTTTAATCATGAAAAATTGGTCATTTCCGCTTCCTTTCTACGATGAATCACGAATTATGAGATTCATTTTTAAAAATTTTTTTACATTTATTTTAAAATGTATATTCATAATAATAATTTATTTTATTTTCTTTTATTTTAGAACATTATATTTATTATATTTTCGCTGAATTTAGAATTTTTTTATTTTTTATTTTTTATAATCCAACTTCATAAAAAATATATTATGGTCGACGTCCACCATATTTTTCACATATCACGTTCAAATATTTTCTCTTTTATTATTATTTTTTTTTTCCGAAAAATATGAGAAAAAAAATTTAACAATATATTTATATTTATTAAAATTTATTGTTTCCAGATTATATACATATTATTATGTATTTATATTTATTATATATTCTTCACAAATATTTCATATATACGTAGATAGTACATATCGCTAGAAATGTGTTTGTACAGTGAGTTTTAAATTCATGTAATTAATAATATATGACTGTTATAAATAGTAGTTCAAACAGTTTTTTTTTTTTTAAATACAGGATGGTTAAAAGCGAATATGTTTATAATTTGATTAGCAATATAATGCGCGGGTAGTCATCAATCTAATTAAGTATCTTGCTAGAATGACATAGACTGTATCACTGTATTTTCTGATATCACTTGTACTTGTGATTTACTCAGGACTCTCGTGATACAAAAGTAATATAGTATTTATTCACTTTAGTTTGATTGGATTAAGTTGGCTCGTAATCACAAACTATATAATATTATGTCGCTTTGTTTGATGCTGAAATATGAAAGATTTATATATTAGCAAGTTTGTATTGTTTGGTTGTTTAATGATGTTTTAAAAAGAGAATGGTAACATATAATTAATTAAGTTCTTAAATAGTTACAATATAAGTCTAAGATATGATCTTTTTGAATAATTGGAATACCTATGTAGTAGGAAAAGAACAACTTGTTTAAAACTGTTGTAGCTAACTTAAGAAAATATTATCATGGATAACAAAAAAAAATTTGATGGTTATAAAATATGCTTAAGGCAATTATTTAAATTTTCACATCCAACAAATATAACTATAGCTATCAGGCAAATTATTTTCTTAAAAAAAATTTTTTTCTAAAAATTATATGTAAAAGAATTCTAAAGTTACGAGAAAGGTAGCTTCTAAGTCTGTATTTCTAAAAGAATTTTAATTTTCCAAGGTTCCATGAAAATCCAAGATTGGTTAGTTATTCTTTTATTTCCAATATTTTACTTATTTTTAAAAAAAATATATTATTAAATCATATTTATTCAACTTAAAATGCTATTCTGTTTTTTTTGCATTATTTTCAACTTTGCTTTCCATTTTTTTTTTTTACAGTGAAATATCACGTTTTCCCATGGAAATAAAAAGAATTATTGCTTCTTGCCTCTTAATAATACTAATAATAATTTAATATATTGCCATTTTTTATTTTTTTTTATTATTTTAAAAAAAATGAAATGAAAATATTAAAAAACAGTAAAAGAAAAAGTAAAAAATTAAACTTTCCCCACTTTTCAAAATAACTTTTCAACTGGACTTTTTTCGTTACCATAGAATTTATATATAAAATAAAATAGAATGCAACATAATACAATAGCAAAAAAAAAAAAAAAATACAAGAAAATTAGAACAATAAATGCCTTAGGAAAAACTGTAGTCAGGATGATAGCATCTAAGCAACATATCACCATTATTCTCCTTAAATTTAAAAAAAAAAAAAAATTTTTTTTTTTTTTAAATAATATTTCCTATTTATTGGATATATTATAAACAAAATGTCTAGGATCAACATTACACCATCAAAAAAACAAGAAAAAAAAAAATACAGTCAACTGTATGATAACTTCGTACGATAAATGAAAAAGAAAAGGATCTGGGATCTAATATATAATTTTTCAACATATTAATAAAAAAAATTTTTTTTTTTTGTTTTCTTATAATCGTCATACACACGTATTATAATTTATTGCTTATAAAATGCACATATTTAAAAAAAGAAAAAACAAACAAAATAATTTTTATAAATATATTTATTTTAGAAATAAATATTTATATTATAAAAAAGATATAAAATACATAATATAAATGTATGAAAAAATACATTTTGACATTTTATCTCAGTTTTTTTCAGATCTCTAACTAAACGGCACACAAGAAAATAATAGTAAAATAGAATTTATAAAGGACGTCTATAAATAGAATTTATAAAGGAAGTTTTGAAAATTTTAAAGATTTTAAATTTTGAAAATCCATACAAGATTGAATTTCATTCAAATTAGATTCAAATACTTTTAATTTATAGTTAACGAATTTGGGTTGGAAGACTTGAAAACTCATGAATTGTGTCTCATGTCTGTAGTGGTTCTCTCTTCAGTTTCTTCCGTCAGAGTGGCATCATCGTAGCATAAATCATGGGAAACCTAAAACAAACTCAGACCAAATAACTTCTACTACCTTTTGAAGATACACTACGGACCTAAAGTCTAGGGAATACTGAATATATTAGCTCAGCTCTCACCAATAAAAGACATATTATTAAATATTTTACAAACAGATTATTATACTTTAAATCACTTAGGTCGAGAAATGGGATATACTTCCGCAAAAGAGTTACGAGCTATTAAGATGACGTCCTGGACCATTTAGTGACCGAAAAATGCATTAAAAAATGTTCTTAACATTTTGTAATATTTTACTTAAACCCTTATATATACGACAGTATACAGGAGCCAATTTTCTATAATATTGTAGGGCATAATACTATCTTTAATACACATCTTGTTTCATTTTAATTCCGTTTTGAGATATTGCCGTTAAAAGTACATTTAACTGCAATATCTCAAAATACATTTCCATACTTTGCGGAAGTTTATCCGAAAAATGTTCAAATCATTTACCTAAACATAAGTTTCTTTATGTTATAAATGTGGGAAAATTAATCAGAAGAGGCAAAAAATATTAAACTGTTATTATCACTGGAGATATCTAGTAAACTATCCCCATTATATGAAACAACCCCTGTAAGATGTATTACAATTTACCGAAAGCTTTTCTTTATTTAAATCTTTTAAGCGCATGTTTCCTTGGTTACCTTTTTTTTTCTCTTCTTTGCACAGTAGCCATTAAACTCAGTTGAGAGAATTAAAAACGAAAATATTAAAAAAATACAAGCGAAAAGTATTAAATTATAAATTAAAGGGACAAAATACCCGAATTATAAAGCATAATCACATATTACTAAAGTGTAAAATAAATTAAGAAACCAATTATAGAAGTGTTTAATTAAATCAAAAGCTTATGTTATCTCATCGTATTTATAATATCTTATCAAATTTTATAATATTTAAAATTTTCTTACATGCATAATATATTAGTGATAACTGCAGATAATTAATAGATTTAGTCACATAGTATATAAAAAGATTAATAGTCTTTTTAACAAATGAGAATAAACCCTATGCCACAACATTTACATCCATAAAACATAAAATTTCGTATTTTTAAGATTTAAAATGAAAATCGATGAATGGTAGTATCATCGAAATTAAATCCTTTAAAGTCACAATAATTAATACAACTTACCTGTAATTAATTATAACTTTTTTTTGTTAGCCTTATAAATTTTAAAAATATTTTTCTATAGTTTTTTTTTATATTTATATTTAGATTATTTTATTTTTATAGTTTTATAAATTTTATTATATGTATGTTAAAAGAAATGACATCAAAATTCGATAGTTTTTTTTTTCTTTAAATTTTCCTTTTTAGATTATTTTGTTTTTTTCTTCCTTTTTTTTTTTTATATTGCAATTTACGAATTATTTCAGATCATAAAATCTTAAAAGTAAAAAGAAGTTAAGTTCTTTTAAATTCAAGATCTGTGGAATAATGATGATGATGATGATGATGCTGATGTTAAGGGCGACAATAAACCAAAAAAAAAAAAAAATAATGACAACAACACAAACTAAATAAATAAAATAAATAAAATATTAAAATACACATTTTATTTTTTATTTTTTCAATTCAATTTCCATGACTTTTTTTTATGTATGTATGCGTTTTTTTTATATTCTACAAAATTTAAAAGGAAATGTTTTCAAAAATAAAATGAGAAAGGATTGCTTCAAGTCTTTATCTAGAAACAGTTTAGAGTTACTCTGGCAAGAGAAGAAAAGAAGAAAATCATTATGTAAAAAATTCATTTGAAATCGTATCGATTGGAATACCAATAAAAAATAAAGGAAAAAAAAAACATAAGAAAGAAATTGGCAGATATTGGCTAATAGAATGGAAATGTTGTAAAATGATAAGAGGGCAGAAATTGGAAAATTTTTTTATGTATATATTATATATATGTAGAAAAAATAAAATAGGATACCCACTTGAAAATTAGGTTAAAAGTCGTAAATGCTTTTTGATAAAATATCAAAAAGTCATACAATATGTTATATTAAAGAAAGTATGGTTTATAGGATAGGAAAATGATTTTATTGGGTAGTGAAATTATTTGTTTTTTTTTTTGCTTTAGTAGAGTATCAGTAGTTTAATTTTGTTTTTGTTTCATTTTTGATGATGGTAATACTAATCATATTATGTGTGTGGTATACGTGCATTTAAGAGCTTTAAAAGAAATAAACTTCAATGTTTCAAGTCAATAAAATAAATTTTTAAGATTTTTTTTTTTCTTTTTTGTTTATTTTTATTTTATTTATTTTGAAGGTCCTTTAACTGATTGTCGTTATAATGTTTTGTTGTTGTTTTTTTTTTTTGTTTTTTGCAAGGACTTCTAAATTGAATAGAAAAGTTAATTTTATTTTATTTGTTTTTAGTGTTTTAGTTGCTTTTGATGTTTTTCATTTTGTTTGTTGAATTTTTTTCCCTTTTTTTTTTATTTCCAGGTTTTTTATTACCATGGAAATAAAAAAAAATTTGAGGGTTTATTATTTCGTTTTTTATTTAAATTTTGAATTAAAAAATGTAGAAAGTGTATTAAAAGTTAATGATTTAAATGATGTGGTGGAAGAATATATATATAAATGTAGATATATATAACTATATAATATGTAAATATACGTATAAAACTGTGTGTGCTTAAGTGTTTATATCAAAAAGAAACATATACAAATAAATATAGAACTAAAATTGAAATACTTCTTTAACCCTTTCGTGTATGAAACTTTTATAAATCTTGAAAGTTATATATAAACATATTGTGTCTTCAAATATAAGAAAATTGATGGAGATTTTTTCTTTGAGAAATATTCCTTTATCCTTTTCATTTATATTGAGAGTACTTTTTCTGTTATATATCCTGTTTTCTCCAGAAGGAGACATTTATTAGATAATTTATAGTTGTCTAATCTTAAAAGGTTGTTGAGATAATTAACTGACAAATTGAAATCACAAACAGAATAAGTTTCATCATCTCTAATGCAATCTGAATTATATTTTCTTTTTACTTATTTTCATCTACTTTTCATCACCTTAATGGTACATTCCAACTAATTTTGGACAACTATTATATTCGCAAAGGAGTTAATTTTTATCACTGTCATTCGATTGAAAATTAATTGAATCCTTTTATTTTATTTATTGATTAGGAGGAGATAAAGAAAATTAGAAAAAAAGGATACAAATGATTAGAATTTTGCGGTTAAAATAATTTCCATTTTAAAATGTCAAATAATGAAATTTTTCTTTAAAGAAAATATTCTAAATTTCTTAAATTTTTTTTTATTTTATCAGATTTATTTACTTGTGCAGAAAATGTAAAGAAACAAAGAAAGAAAAATCAAAAAAAAATAATGAAAGAAAATTAATTTTCGTTTGTGGTTTTAATAATAATTAATTGAATTAATTGAATTAAAAATGTCTTTTAATTTTATTAAAACGTTGATTGAAATTGTTTTAGAAAATGAGTAAATGTCTATTCTTAATTAAATTATATATAATATTAAAGTAAATAAAACTAAATATTTAGAAGAGTTAACTGAATATTTATAATTTTAATGAATAAAATTAAATAAAATTTTACTGTTATTTAAAACATATATAGACATAGTGAGTGAGATTTATTTTAACTTTTGTTTTCTATAACCGACAATTTTGTAAAAAAAATAGCTTTAATACTTTTGTTTTATTGGCATCAGTATAAGAATTTAGTGGTAATTAAAGAATCCTTTAATTTATTTTTTTAAATTACTTTAAAAAAGGGAAATATTAAAACTTTTTAAAGTGATATTTGAAAGATTACTATGAATTAATAAATTATATGATTTTCTCTATCAAAGTAACCCTTTTTCAAGTAATTCATTTTCTACAAATATTTGAAGGGTTTGGTAATTGACTTATCCTTTTAATATTAGGAGCCCCTTTTATATCATTCCAACGAATAAATAATATAAGATTTTGAATACTATACCGTCTTCTCTGATTTTACTTACATTTTGACTCACTCATACCATTTTTTGTACAAAAATAAAAATGCCTTCTACTGCATAGTTTAAAAATATATGGAGTTTTAAAGCAATCGATTATCATTTGAACTTTGTCAGACATTTTTTAAAGCTATAGCTATACAACTTCGGTAATCTTAAATAATTACTATAGAAAGATTAATATTATTTATTATTAACTTTGTCGCCTTGATATAATCGTTTGGTATAGCAATAAAATCGTTTCCGTTCCTGCACGACGATTCTTATTATTATGTTACAATTGTTGTTAAAAGATTATGTATAGAAATCTATAAAAAATCATTTTATACCAAATTAATATTCTTTTATTTTAATATAAACTGAATCTTAATATTATAACCTTTTAACTTTGTTATCTGTTTGTAGATTTGATTTCTTAATCTAATATTTCTTTCTATTTAAATTTTTCTTCATAAATTTTTATTTTAAATTCTAAATTTTTTTTTAACTTAACTAGTGCCATTTGTTTTTACTTATCTATAGCATTCAATAGATTAAAAAGTAACAACCTATTATAACTAACAAACCTTTCAAAATGAATATAACCTTTTAATTTATTTTCACTCAGAATTAAATAGTATAACAATTAACCTTTTAAAGTAACATTGTTTTGTTCATTAAGTCAAGAAGAAAATAAAAAAACTAATCCAAATTTAAAATTTTTTAACTTCAGTTTTTAAGTGCTTTGGTTCAACTCTTTTATATCCTTTTCTGTAAAAATAAAATTCCAAAAAGTCTTGACACAAAGATTTCATTTTTATTTTTTTTTTTATTATTAAAAAAATACAACTTTAAGTCAATAAAAATTATATAATTCAATTTAATTTTGTTTTTTTTTGCTTTAGTTAAATAAGAACCGAAACAGTTTTCATATGTTTAAATTATAAAAATTAAATATTTAAAAAATAATTTAAAGTATGAACATATTTTTTTTTTTTTTTTTTTTAGAATAAGAAATTTAAAAAGAAAATTAAAACAAAAAGTTTATGAACTTTAAGAACAAAATTAAATGAAAAACTAAAATAAAAAAAAAAAAAACTCTTTTTATTTCATATTTAATATGAAAAAAATAAAATTGCGGCAAACCAACATGCACACGTTTTATTTTGCTTTTTAGTCTCATTTCCTTTCTGTATTTTTTTTGGAACCAAATAAAATTTCTATAGTTTGAAATCGTTATTAGAAGAATGCTCAATTTTCTAAAAACTATATTTTTTTGTATATGTTATATGATATAATATGTATGTATATGCTTTTAGTTTCTAAATATGTATATCTACAGTTGCAGCAAACATTTTATTTTTATTTTCTCAAAATGTAATGAAATCTGTGGGTTTTCCCCCTTATTAACGAAAATTATTGAAGAGGTCCAAATAATAATGGGTGGCGTCCTGTGCAAGTTTTACCTACCTTCAGTTCTAACACTATAAGTTTAATCATTCGGCTCAATTTTAACCGAAGCTCAATTTTTATTTTTTATTGATTTATTTCAGAAGAAGTTACCCTCAGCTACATTAAATTACAATAACTTGAAATATTTATTTTACTTTACATCTATAGATTTTTAAATTAATTTTACAATGTTTTAAAATTTAGATTTACATATTTACATATTTACGTATTTACATTTTACTTATTTACATATTTATACCTTTGAATTAATAATTAATAACTAAAAAATATCAAGCAAAAACTAAATTTAGTTCCATGCTTTGAAAAGATTGCAAATTTTTATTATAGTGTTTGCATTTTCGAGTGTAGGTACTAAAATGTTTTTAAGGTAAATTGAGTTTGTATCTGCAAATGTTTTAGTTGTACTACAATTCTTGAAAAATATGTTTTACTGAAAGTATATTTTCGCAGTAAGGGCAGGTTGGTGGGCTGGTTTTTTCAAAGATGTGTTTTTTGGTGAAAAGAGTGTGGGCTAGTCTAATTCTACAAAATTTTCTTTCTAATATTCTTTTGTTTCCAATATTATATGATGGTGGATCAGCACTTGCCCAGTGGCTACCGAGAAAACTATTTAAGTTATCCGATTTTAGTTTTCTCTGTGCAAGTGAGATTTTTGTAATCTGTTTTAATTTTTCATTAAGAAAAAAACATTTGACAAGAGAAGGCTGGAGATTTAGTAGCAACTTTTGGCTTCTTTATCAGCTTTCTCGTTACCAACTATGCCTTGGTGACTAAGAATACATATCAGTTTAATATTTTTATTAGAAGTGATTAGGAGGTTTTTGATTTTTTTTGCAATCTGGAGTTTGTTATTTTTGTTTTTAATTGTATTGAGGGCTAGACTATCCGAAAATATGAGAATTGACTGTTGAGTGGATTGAATAGAGTAAAGAAGTGCTTCATATATGGCAACTATCTCAGCATTATATACTTCAAAATCATGTGGTAGTTGTTTTTTAATTAGTAATTTATAATTAGCAATCTTCTACCACCGCTCAATTTTTTCTAGTTGTTAATTATTCTCAATTTATATGTATATTGCATATTTTTAGGGGAATTTATAATTCCAATAACATTTTTGTGATTTTGAAATGGTTGCTTTATTCAAAATTTTGATTAAAACTGTGTACATTTATTATATATTAATACAATGTTTATAGAAAATGTTTGTACTACTGCAACATTGCATTTGAATATTAAATTATAGTGTGTATCATCATAAGGAAAAAAAAAAACATAAACGGAACTAAAATGCAAATTTTTCCTCTTTTCTTTTATTAAATTTTTTTAGTTTTTTAGTTTTTTATATTTAAAATTTTATTAGAACACATTTATATATATTATTATGTATAATATATATATATATGTTTTAAATAATTTTACATAAACTTAAAGTATATATTTATATAAAACGTTGTATAAAGCATTATGTTTCTCGAAAGAAAAACTTTTTTTTTATTTGCTTTATTCACGAATTCATCCGAAAATCTGAACTTATCAGAAGAAAATTAAAATAACAAAAAAAAAAAAAAAAAAACGAGAAGTTGATTTTCTTTTTTTTTTATTGCATCGTATGTTTTACGAATTCAAATTAGAAAAAAAATAACAGAATTATTCTTAATGTGGTATTTTAAACAAAAAAAAATAATTTATAGATAATGTAGTTAAAACTAAAGTGGAATATATATAATATATAACATCTTATTATATATGTTTATTATAATTATGTATATATTAAATCTATATAAATAAAGTATATTATATTGTATTAATACGAGTAGCTAATATGTCGTCAAAATAAATTATGATTTAAAGAGCATTTTAATAATTTGGAATTTTTTTATTTTATACCAAAATATACTAACTTTCAAAATATAATAGTATCTGTAATAGTTGCTGAAAATCGAAAATATCCCTGTAAAAAAGCCGAAAATTATATCTAGAACTTTTTATTAAATTTATTGTGAAAAATGCAATGTATTATAGAATGAAGTCAAAACAAAACCTCTCGAAAACAACAAAAATAATCGGACATATATTCCTTACTTTAATAACTTTCATACATTTTAATTAAGTAATACATAAGTTTCATACATCAGATGTTGTTTTTTAATCCAAATCCAAATGAAATCCAATTGAAAGATTTGTAAACCAATGTGATTATTAATTATAAATCATTTACAAATTTGATATATACATACAAATTAGTAAGTTTCATTATATGTATATATATATCTATCCCTTAAGTTATACTAAAATAAATTGATTCTAAAAGAAAATTAACAAATTCTTCTTGTTTTTAAAGTTTATTCACCTGCAAGATAAATGTGGCAAGGAAATTATATAGCCTGTACTTTACTGATGTGGCTGTAAATGCCATTTAAAGGAGAATTATTCTTACGACGTATGTGCGATATGATCCTACACTCCCTCAGCGTTTACCACTTATTCTCTTAAGAACGTGCATTCTTATCTACTAGGTCACCGAGGCCCTTTTATCATAATTAATTTAATAACAGATCACTAAAGTATAAAAAGTTTATAGTGTAACAACAAAATAACAAACAAAACTGCCAAAATTAACATTTTAGACTATAAAATGTTATAAGGATTAAAAAGCTATAAGAATTTGTTGATCCTTTCTATTACTATAAACTATATAATAATATAAATGAACAGTTTTCAGTAAGTATTACACAATATATAGATATGTGCTTTTCATTGGAGACATGAAACAGATGCTAAGAAAAAAAATCTTTATATCCACGGTTGACATATTTAATATAAGTTATTCTTATATCTTTTAAAAATGTATTCTTATATCTTTTTCTTTTTGTTTATCTTTATATCTGGTAGTTTAATAAATTTTATTCTATACGTACATACATACTACATATATTTTCTATAATATTCCGATCATTCGTATTGATTTATAAAGTTTTTATTTACTCATTTATATCCTAAAATAAAATTAGAATTAAAGATTCATATTTTTTATGAATGCATTAAGATAATAATATCCATTGGTGACCTGAATTAAGGCCCTGCGAAATAAAGCCTCCGGGGTGTTATTTCCCATTTAATGAGAAATAATGCCTTGGAGTTTTCATGGCATACATAAATTCATAAATACTCTGAAAAAAGGATCAACTTTGATTTTTTAACTAACTCAAATATCCTTCCCAATATAGAATATCTCATAGACAAATATATAAATATTAAATACATATTGTTTTACATTTAATATTTTACTTATATATAAGTTTATATTTTTAAATTTTTTTCGGGTTTGAATATTACAAAACTTGATTTTATTACATATTTGATGAGAAATAATTACTCGGGGCTTTATTTTTCAAGAAGTCGAAGAATTGAATCATAAACAACACCCCGGGGCTTTATTACTCATACAAGTCGTAGTTCAACTCAAAAGAAAAATAAAACCCAGGGGCTTTATGTCTCAATTACTATGAGAAATAAGACCCCACGGCGTTATTTCTCATTAAAAAGGAAATAATACACCGGGGGCTTTATTTTGCAGGGCCTTAATTCAGGACACAACATCCATTAGCTATTTCATTTGTTGCAATTGATATCCTGCACTCTTATTTCTCAACTAATCACATACAAATATATCTAAAGGGAATTAATATAAAAGAATGCCATTTCAAACATATACTTTTACATACAGATGCATAAAACAAAAAAAAAAAAAACAAAAATAACAAAAAAAATGTTGAAATAAATAAAAAACAAAACCTAAACCCACCGTTTTATAAACTGCGTTCATATATGAATGCTTTTATTCACCACAAAATTTATTTATTTTTTTTTCTGTTCATGTAATATATAATATTATATACTACATATACATAATGAAAAATTTTTTTTTATAATATAAGCATTAAAATGTTAAATTTAAAATAATTTTTTCATTATTATGAAAAACAACATATACATAGGTGTGTACGGTATATAATGTAACAGTATAAAGAAGACATGTTTATTTCATTTATTGTGACAGTTATTTTATAAAATATATAATCAATCTGGTTTTTAATATTGTCATTTTTTATTTTTTTGTTGACATTTGTTCTAATACATATTATACAAATTAAATTAGTTTTGAAAAATTTTAAATGAATTTTAATGAAATGAAACATAATTCGTTTTGTAGAACATATATAATACATTGTTCTCATACATATTAAGCATATTTTAATATTTTTATATACGTGTATATATAAATTTTATAGAATTTTATAGAATATAGAACTTGAATGTTTTTTAATTTCTCGTATACTTAAATTTCATGACATGTTGTTATATTGTGATATACATTATGTGTAGTTGTGATACTGTAAGTGCCATAACTCGTTAATACTTTGGTCTTTGTAAAATTGAATGATATTTAGCAGAATTGTTTTGTTTAAAGTAAAGTGAAAGTTTAAGTTGTTAGCTCTACACCTTTTCAGTTTCAAAATGAGAAAAATTAACCTCAATATGGGAATAGTAAATTGCTTGCGATGCAATTGGCACGTATTGTTGATGTAAATGTCTGCATACATTCTTCCATAAGACTTTCTATGGTTCTTACTCTATATTCTTTTCTGGTTAAATCGTTTCTGGTATTAAGCGTACTTGACAATTTTTCTGAGAGATCTCTTTTAACATAAGTTTTCAGCACAGACATAACATAAGTTTTCAGCCATACATTCATCATTGACACGGCAAGTTATTGGATTCGAAAGTGGGTGTTCTTTCCATATAAAAAACAAAAAATATAAAAAAAAATTTTTCTCAGCGCAGGCCCTAATTAGCCTAAAAAATTTAGTTTACCTTTATATTTAGATTGTAGTCCTTGAAATAGAAAATGATTATTTTAGTCTGAAAGGCGTATTTCTATAACGTGTAATAAAATTCAGAAAAACTTCCAAAACTCGAAAATCAAATTTTTTGGCTACCGGAAATAGCATGCTAAACAATTTCAATTATATAGGTACAATTTTTAGCACATTTCCAAAAAAATTTTTAGGGACTTGAAATTTTAAGGTAAGAAAGATCTTTTAGAATTAGTATAAGTTTTCTCATAAATTGTTTTTGGACCACCTCCTGTTTATGAGTTAGTAGGGCTCAAAAATTGAAAATTTGCTTTTTTCAAACACCTGTAACTTAGACACACATTTTTCTGTGGGAAGACAAAAATATTAAAGCTCTAGTAATATATTTTTATGTGTGTTACCGGTTTTTCTTAGTTATATTGGGTTCCGGACTTACACCCAGTCAAAATTGCAAAAAAATCCTATTTTCAAATTTTTTCTTATACGAAATTTTAAAATTTTGGTACTAGTCACAATTATAAACAGTTTTTTGGAAATGTGTGCTTTTAAAAATCGTTGATTTACATTCTGCCTTGTTTTGTTTTGATTGGATTTGAGATTAACTATTTAATAAATTTTCATTTAATTCATTTTTATTCAATTCATAAAAAATTTAAATTGAATTCGTATTTAATTAAATTATTATTTTATATGGTATTTAAAAATAAAATAAAAAATAAAATTTAAGTAGTACTAATTAAAAGTTTATATAACGGATACAAGATTTTAATAATATTTTTTAATTAAAATGTTAATTTTACAACATTTTTGTTTTCTTTTTTTTTTGATACACGAAATTTCCTGATAATTTAAAATTGAAAAATAAGACGTAATTTTTTCGACATCTATTCGTACATAAAAATTTTTTCAAAGACATAAGTTATTGTTTAAAAGAATTTAAAGATTAAAGTTTTCAAATCAAGCTGAATTTATTTATAACCTACTTTTTGCAGTGGAAAAACTTTAAAAGCAGAATATCAAAATATGATTAATTACAATCTATTTAGAATAGTCCAGCTTAATATAAAAAGAAAAGTATATCTCTTATAAAAATATAATTAATATCATATTGTAATATTTAATAAAATAATAATAAAACATAATGCTTGTATAAAATAATAGATGGCATAGAAATAAAAGAAACGTCTCATATAGTCTTGTACAATACCTACAGCCGAGTAATTAACCGCTTAGTCAAATAAATGGTTCCAGAAACTGAAACTTAGTCAAATATGAATAATAAATGACTTAATGGAGACCGTATGTTTATAGAAGTGGCAAGGACAAAAAATAAATTTAGAAGAATTAGTCCTAGCAATCGAACTAAATAATTTAATAAAAAAAAAAAAAAAATTCAACGCTATACCAATTATTTTATTAAACAAAAAATTGACTACCAAAAATCCTAATATTAATTATTTATATATATACTATTTCATATAATATATAATATTATGTATGCATATGCTACATATTAAAATATAAAAAAAAAATTTAAAAATTATAACAAAAAAATTGTGGTCCTTTAATATATCAAAGATATCTTATTATATTACTATTATTATTGTTATCATAATATATACTACATGTATTTACATATTTTTGTTTTTATGCTCTAAAACCACATTATTCACTATTATTGTAATAAGAGTAAAATATTAAATTATATATAGGTATATTGAAAGTATTAGTGTTAATGTTGACTGACAACAATATAGTAACATTAACCAAATAATTAGGGGAAAAAAAAAAGGAAACATTATATATACATATTTACTTTCTTTCGAAATAATGTTAAAAAAAAAAAAAAAAAAAAAAACAAAATATGATTGTGAATTTCATTAAATCCAATGTATAAAGCATATTACATTTATTTTGTATTTAGATGCTTTTTGGTTTTAAATTACAAATATTTTACATTTTTACAAAATATACAATCAAAATTATATACAGAAAATTTATCTGTTCATTTAATGCTAGAGTTTAAATATATACTATATATATACATAATATGCATATGCTATATATATATATATAGATTAAATTATGTATTGTATTTATAAATGTAAAATGTAAATATAATTATTTTGTAAATAATTTTTTTTTTTTTTTTTTTTTTAATTTTCTAACCTATAGGATATTATTTTGTATTTATATATATATATAAGTTCTATCTGTATATAAATATGTATATATAATATACGTATTAACCAAGACCTAAAAAGATTTGATAGGAAATGAAATTTTTGTTGTTTTTGCCATATAGTCAAAAAAAAAAAAAAACATAATAAAAAAGAAAAATGAAAAAATAATCATTTCAATAAAAACCAACACTTTTTGCTATTAGTGAAAAATATGTTGTTGAACACAACTACTAACTAAATACTAGGTATTGTAGAAAAACAAATGATGCAGGATAATTTTTTTGTTGTTTTTGTTTTTTTTTTTTTGTTTTACTGTTATTATTGTTGTTATTGCAGCTTTGCTTTAATTTTCTTCTCTTATTTTAATGACAAATTTTCATTTCAATTTGTAAATTTGTTCTTGTTTTTGTTTTTTTGTTTTTTGTTTTTTTTTTTTTAACTATAATTTGTTTCCAATGTTGTTATAGTGTTATAATAGTTGTTGTTTTTATTCTTCATTTTGTTTTATTAAACTTGCAATATACAATTTATATTACACAATGGAATGATAACGATTGTTATACCATGTCATTTGAGTGTTAGTTACGTTTGGTTTTTATATTAGTTTTTTTTTTTATTTGTTTTTCTGTTTTAGATAAGTATAAAGTCATCATGATAATTTTTATTTTTTTTTCTGTTTTCATCATCATCATCATAATAATCATCATTATTATGATCATCATCCATATAATTATCATAATCATAAAAATAATAATAATTTTATGTTAAAATGATGAGAATTACATAAGATACTTACATTTACATATACCTATATATAATAACATTTGAAGTAATAAATATGTTACTAAGCTTAAAAGTACGGGGCTTTGAAAGCAAATCATATTATATAGGATGGAAATTTTAGAATAATATAAAAGAAGTGGTAATAAAGATTAAAGAAAAATTTTTGTTTCTGCATTTTAAAAACGAAATATAAATTTTTTTACAAAAAAATAATTATATTGGGAAATAGAAAATGCAACAGTATCTAAAATAGTTAAAGAACGAAATGGAATGAAAATGAAAATTAATGAATCCTATAGGTTAGATTATTAAAAAAAAAAAAAAAAAATAAGAGAATTTATTTTTGTAAATGTATATACATAATATGTATATTATTGTGTTAGTTATATATATTATATATTTGTATCATTAAAAAAGGACATTCCTATTAAATTGAAAATTGAAATGAAATTTGTTGTTTGTTTTTATTATAATTATTATTATTTTTTTTTTTTTTTTTTGAATTGAAATTTTAATTTGATAAAAGAAAAATATTTTTTGTATGCAACTAATTTCAGAAAATTTTCAGAAATGATTTCTTAACCAAAAATAAAATCCTAATTAAACAATATTATTTTTTAATTATTTATTTAGTCTTTTGTCTTTTTTCTGTTTAGGTTTTTTTTTTTTTTTTGACAAGGAATTCATTCCAAAGAATATATATATAGTATGTAAAAAAAGGCAAATAATAGTATTTATTTATTTACAGTACGATGTGCTTTTTTTTTTTTTTTTTTGTTTTTGAACATTGGTATGTTATTTTATTTTCTGTAGAAATGAAAATTTATTTATAAAAAATGTACATACATAAAAACATACATATGTATATTGCATTATATAAATTTTTTCTTCAGAAATGGTATATATTAAAAAAAAAATATATATTAAATAAACGTATAGCTATATATATAACATACAACATATCATTATATTATAGGCTATGTTCTGTTGTTGATATATTGAAAAAGATTAAAATATATGTTAAAAAAATTTTAAATTTTAAGTATTTTTTTTGCGGTTAAAAATAATGATATTAAAATTTAATTAAATTTTTTATCACGATAATAATATTATTTTGTTTTCTTTGATTTTATTTTTGTTTTTGTAGTTATTTTGATTTTGTGTAAAAAAAGTTAGATAAATTTCAATATGAAAAATTAAATTAATATAAATTTATAAATAGTTTTTTTCTATGTTTTCAAAATTTTAATATTAACTAAAAACAAATTCTCTTTGGAATCATTCAAGAAATATAGGTGTTATAGAACAAAATAAGTTGATAATAAAAAATATTAAAGGTTAATTATTTTTTTTGATTTAGATTTTTTTTTTACTTTTACAGTGATTTACAAGTTGTAGTTCAAATTTATTTATTTATTTAAGTATTAAGTCTAACATTATACAATTAATTGATATAATATCAGTAGAACCTTCTGTTACTGACGCCATTTTGGGCTTGACAGTGCAATTTACAATTCAATGTTTTATATTTATTATATTATATTATATAATATAATTTCTTAAGTTAATTTTTTCTTTTATATTTACATTATTTTTGATTAATTCATTAATTTTGTTGGATTCATTAGGTTTGTTGTTTTGTGAATATAATTTGAATTTAAGGTTTATTTACATTTATTTACTTTATTTACAATATTTTACTTAATAACACATTAACATAGTAATTAAAACTTTACAGTTTATACAGAATTGAAGACCAAACTATTTTAGGAAAAAATTAAATATTGTCCCAGGATTTTAAATATTCTACAGATTTTATGGATTTTGTTTGCATTTTCTAATGTTGGAGCTAAGATATTTTTCAGATCTATTGAATTACTCTGGGCAAAATTTTTTGTAATATATATCATTCATGTAACATATGTTTGACTGTTAGTTGACTCTGGTAATAGGGGCATGTTGGCGCGTTACCATTTTACTACTACAAATATATGTTTTTTAGTAAAAATAGTGTGTCCTAAACGGATTCTGCAAATCTTTCTTCCTAGGGCTCTTTTATTACCCACACTATAAGTGAGAAGTACAACAAGTATTCCATTTCAGTTGCCTGGGAAGTAACAACTTTGTTTCTAATTCATTGGTATTTTCTTTTAAAAAGAAAGTTAGTTGGAAAGTAGATGGAGATTTTATGGCTCCTTTTTTTTCAAACTTAGCTTTAACCTCTTCCATTTCCGGCTATGCCTTAGTGACTTGGTACCCGTATTAATTTGATATGTTTTCTAGAGTTCGCTAATGCATTCCCGATAAACCTGACAATGGGTTGTTTATTATTAAGATTATTTATTTCATTCAAAGCGCTCAAGCTGTCAGAAAAGATTATTATGTTTTCTTGAGGGCTATTAATTGAGAATAATAGCGCTTCGTAGATAGTTACTCTGCCACCAAGGTCCCTCATAGTTATCTTAGATCTAAAATACATTTATTTATTTATTTATTCATATTAATATTACAAACCACATAGGATATTACAATATTACAAAACCATCGGCTACTAAAGGCCATTATAGGTCGAATACTATTATTAAATTATACCTAATATTATTAATTTTACTTTTATTATATATTATATATTTACACTATATTTGGTGGCAAGGGGGATTTGAACCTGCACTTCCTCGGTTAATAAGTCACGTGCTTGACCACTAGGCCACCGAGGCCCCTTCAAAATTATTTTTATACAAATTTATTTCTTTTAAAATTATTGCATAATTTTAGGCTTAACTAATATGTTTAATAATAAATATTATCATATTATAAATTGGATATATCGACTATACATATAGGATATATTGGCTTTATTGAATATATTAAATTTAGAGCTTAACAACCGATGGTCTTAGTTGTAATTCTCAAGTAGTTTTAGAATGAATTATAAGTTATATTAATTTTAAAGCTCACCAGCCTAAGATTTGAGTCCTATCTAACTGTCCTTGTAAAATTATTTTAAAGGACAGTTTATTAACTATAATGAGAAAATAATCATGGTTTTTTTATTGTATCCTAGATATAATTTTTCAAAAAAAAAAAATGTATAATTTTTTTTTTCTAATTATTTCTACTTTTTAGTTAACTTCAAGTTATGGTATAACACTTCTTAAGGTATTAAAAAAGTTTGTAGGCAAAAATTAAAACAAAAAAGAAAATGTAAATAATAGTGAAAAGTTTTTCTAGTGTCCTTTGATGTTCAAAAATTTCCAAAGTTAATTTTTAGGCCTCATGATTGTTATTATTTTTTGGTTTTTTTTTTTACTTAAAATATTGTTAAGAACACTCCAAGTATAAGTCCTGTGGCAGCTAATTAACTGTGTCCTGGCTAATGTTTTTGAATTGTTATTTAAACAACATTCATTTTGTTTTTGTTTTTTTAAGAAATTTGCAAATAAAAAGCACTTCTCACTAATAGGTTTTGTTGTCTTGGTATATTTCTTTTTTGTTTTTTTTTCTTGCTTTTGAAACTTAGTTAAAAATTAACTGCTTTTTGTATCAACTTTTTAAACTTCTTTTGTTTAGAAAAAAATACTGCTTTGTTCTTACGTTTTTTTTTGTAAAATAAATTATTTACAATTTTTTTTTTTGGACTTTAAATTAAGTAGCCAATGTTGTTATAAATTTTGTTTTTTTTTTTAGGTGAAACTGAAAACTTTTTTATTTATTCCTTTTACTGTGATTTGGTGTGTTTCTTACTCGTTTTTATTCAATTTTTATAAATTTTAATTTAAAAGTTCTTTATTTTATATTTATTTTTTGTTCTCGTTTTTTAAGACAATTTTTTATTGGGAATTTCGACTGTTTGGTATTTAAGAGTTTTAAAAGTTTGTTATAAGTTAAGTGAGAATTTTTATAAGTTTCCACTTGGAAGTGTTTTTGTTTTTTTCGAAAAATGTTTTTTTTTTTGTGAAAAAAATTTCGGCCTTTGAAATTTTGCTGAATGCAAGAAATTAAAAAATAAGGAAGGGTATAGATGTTACGAGATACAAATTATATTTTTAAAAGAAGTTGAAATTTATTTTAACAGAATTGAATGTTATGATGAAATAAAAAGCTATCAGTATATTATAATAGTATAACCTAAATAAAACTGATTTTTTTTTAATTTTTATTATTTGCATGATTTTAATATGTCATAAAAATTTATCACGTAAACTAATCTATTTGTAATATTAAAAGGATATCTTCGATCTATCAGATTTTATTAGAGAAGTAAAATAATTTGTAGCGATGATTGAATCACGTTTTAAGGATATAAAGTCTTTTTTTAAGTTGTAACTGAATTTTTTTGTTAAGATGTGCCTCAAACTATAAAAAAAAAAATATTTTTATCTATAAAAAAGGAAAAGTCCGCTAAAATAATCTTACAATTGATCAAAGAAGTGTATTTATATATTTATTTAAAACTTATATTAAATTTAAACATACGTAACAAAAAAAAAAATCTGATGGCCACAAAAATTTTTAAATAAAAAGGAAAAAATGTAGACTATATATCCAATGGTATAGAATTTTTTTATAGTTTGACGAGTGATTTAGAGTTTCTTTATAAGAATTAAGCGTAAAACAAAGTGTAAAAATACAAAATGAAAGTAATCAATCTTTTAAAAAATAATTGAAGATAAATTTAATCAAAAAATTTTATAATTTAAGAACATTTACAGGGAATTTTATTTTATTTAATTTTATTTTATTCCTTTTTTTTCTCATTTGTTTTTTTTTTATATATATATTCTAATATTCAAATATTATACTTCAATTTCCAAGAAATTTATGTAAGAAATTTCTAATATCCTATAATTTTCTCAAGGGTAACACACAGAATTTTTTTTTTTTATTTTGCTTTACCGTCTTTAATGAGAGAAACATAGAAAAACGATAAAAATGGAGATAGAAAATAAAACCAAAAGAAGTGGAAAAGAAAAAAACTTCTTCAATTTTTTTCAAATTAATTTAAAAAGTGCTTTTATCTCTTTTATAACATTTTCAAAAAAAAAAAAACAAAAATTACATTCTTTTTAAAAGTAATTTTCTTCACTTCTTACAATGTTTTTTGGCTTCCTTTTATTTTTTATTTTTTTTCAATTTTTCTTTATTTTTCTTCTAATTTTCTTTTTATACTTTTCGAAAATTTTCTGGGCGTCTTTTTATTTGTGATGTTCAACACAACCAACAAACATTTATCTGGCGAACCTGAAATAGCTTAACACATTAAAAATAGTAAAAAAAAAAAAAAATAAAGGTTAAAAATAACAAACAAATTTAAAAAGTAATGCCAAATATACATACTGGTATATAAATTGTACCTTGGAATTGTCTCGATTTCTATAAAGTAAAAGTTTTTATGAATTTTTGTTTGTTTTTTTTTTTTTAGTTTTATTTCCAATTCGGAATTGTTTTATAGCAAAATCGGAATTTGTTTTTCTGTAATGTTTTTATTGTATTTTCCCTTGAAATTTCCTCTTTTTAAAAATCGTAGAAGAATTTAAACTTTAATTGAAGTTGTTTAGCAAGCAACAGAGAAAATGTAAAATTTTAAATAAATGATGGTTTAGATGAAAAAAAAAAAAATAAGCGGCGAATCTTCACATTTTCTTTTATTTTTATATAGTTTCAACATTAATTCTTCTTCTTATAAATTTCCAACTTAGAGTGGAACTTAAATATTCTAACTATGGATTTTATATACATATATAGAAATAAAATTTATGTGAGTTCATGTTCACGTCGGTTTAAAAATTTTTTAAATTTATCTCCGATTTTTAGAAAAATTAATTCTCAAAGACTAATAATTAGGCTTTAATTAAAGAAAAATTTAAAATATATTTTTAATTAAAGTCATTTTAGAGGTCACTTTCATCGAGAAGGAGCTGAAAAAAAAAATACTGAACAATTTAGACTGATAAAGGGAAATCTAAAATTGACATAATGAAAAATTAGAGTTGAACAATATCAAAAGAGGTTCAACTATTAAAAATTTATATTGAAAGCAAAAAACTGTGATAAAGACTATGAACAGAAAGAAATGAATCATAAAGATATCGATTTTCAGATATTTCAATATTTTTGTGTCATCTGCCAGTAACATTAATGTCTTTATCCATAATTTTTAATGAATGACAATGCCTTACAACTATAATACTAATTTTAAAATTTTTGTCGTTTGCCACGAGATATCAAAAACTCTTTATAAACTATTTACATTTTTTTTATACTCTTCTTTTAAGTTAAAAAAATTGCAACAATGGACTAATCAGTATTCGCCGGATAATAAATAACCCATTGATATTTAATGCATTGGACCTGTAACTGCTTAGTTTTCTAATTCTATTTTGATTAAACAAGATTTTTAAATAGGAAGAATAAGCCAAATAAAAAAATGAGAATTACTTTTAAAAACTGTTTTTTACTGTTAAAACTTCGTAAAATTACTGAAATTGTTGTTTACTGTTTTATTTTGAACAATCGAATTTCACTTCTATGATATTTTTAGTTATTGGCCCTAGAATTTTACTCTCTCTTTTAAAATTTTGAAAACTATATATATATCTAAAGTAAAAAAAAAAAAGAATAAAAAATAAGAAACATAAAAAAAATTTAAAATTGCTGTTTATTTGTGAAAACTTTTTTCTTCTGTTTTCTCTTTCTTTTATATATATACACATTTTACTGTAACTCTGACCTTTTCTTTTTCTATTTGATTTCAATTTTCAGTTTTATAATTCTTTTCTTCTTTTCTTATTTTTTATTTTATAGTTTTTCTGTTTTCGTTATTGTATTTGTTCCTAACTCAACATGAGAACGGAACAAATAACATAATATCCTTCTGCGGAATAGACAAAAAAAAAAAATGAAACGAAATCGGGATTCGAAAAATTTGAACTTCGATGTTTAACAAATCAACAGCAAAAAACTAAATTAAAAATGAAAAATTTTGAAGAAAAAAAATTTTTTTTTTGGTATATATATATCGTATACGCATTGTAAAAATTATAAAAATCGATTACTAAAAGACTGACAAAACATTTTTAAGTTTTATAACTTTTTTTTTGAAGGAAGTTTTTTTTTATCATCGTTTAGTCTATTTTCATTATGTCGAAGTGGTTCCAAAAAAAAAATCTTATTTTTACTCCTTATTTTCTACCCTTTTGTTTTCTTTTTTGCAATCTTTTACATTTAAAGTATTTTGTTCGTTTGTCTACATGACTTTATTTATTAGTAACACTGTATTTATGCATTAGTTCCATGATATTTAGACAAAAAAAAAATTTAATTCTCCTTCAATTACAGATGAAAATTTGGAAAGACAGTAACAATTGGTTTGTGTCTTTGATTGCTTGTTATTTTGTCTTATTTTTTGTTTTTTATGAAATCAGCAAAAACTGATAATGACAAAAAAACCAAAAAAAAAAAAACAAAAAAAACATTAGTGACAGGAGAAAAAAAGGAAGAAAATAAGTATTGATGACAGGACTTTTAATCTTTTTCTATTTTATTTTGATAGTAATACAATGAATGAAAAATTAAGAAGTTATCGAGTGTAAAAAAATATTTCTTTTTATTGATTTAAATTTAGATGGTATAGATATTAATATATTCATCTATTATTTAGTTCATTTATTATTTACCGTAATATTGTAATTATTATAGATATATAAGGTGTAAAATACCTTTTTTTCGGGATCAGAACTTTATGTCAAAATTGTAGGTAGAAATTACTATAATTAAAACCTAGTTGACCAAAGGTTTACTTCAATTGGATAATTTTGTAGGAAGTTAACATTTAGGTTTTTTTTTTTCTGAAATTACTTGAATCTATTACTATATAAACTGGTATAGAAGCTATTGTACTTAAGTACCTTATCTATATAAGAATATTATAGAAACATCTGTTAAAAACATTACTAGGTTTTAGTCTACCAGGTCTATTCTATTAAAATCTAATATATCTAGCCATAGTTTTTAAAAATTGCAAGGTTTTAAAATCTTTCAATAAAGTCTTTTATGGTGTAACTGAGAAAAGAAAAAATTAGTCTCAAGAAAGAAAAAAAGCACATTGCATGTGTGGGGGAAAATTTTAAAAATTGCTGTTATTTTACTGAGTAAAAAAAAGGATATAAAACTATTGTTAAAAATTCATTCGTCCTTGTTTTATTTTTCTTCTTTTCTTTATATTTTTTCTTTCTTTTGTTTTCGTTTTGTGTTTTTTTTTTTTTGTTATCTTAGATTTGATCTCAATTTTTAATGTCTTTTTCCTGTAAAGTTTTATATTTTTTGCCTCTTAATTCTTTTTTTATTGTTGTTTTTATTTTTTCTTTTTATAAATAATATTTTGTTGATAGACAATTTAAGTTTTTCATTCTATTTTTTTTTTTTTTTTACAATTACTATATTGTTTTTTTGTTTTGTTTTTTTATATCTATATAGATATAAGGAATTTGTAAAAAAAAAAACTAAAAAACAAAAAAAAAAATAAAAACAATATTCTGTTTTAGAAATGAAGGTATGTTTTCTTAAAAAATAAAAAAAAAAAAAAACAGAAATAAATTTCAAATAATTATTGGAATTTATTATTTTATTTTGGAAAAATGTTTGTTTGTTGTAAGAAAAAGGACAAAAATTAAAAATTGAGGAAAACATTTTTTTTGTATTTTTTTTGTTGTTATTTTTTTTTGCAATTAGAAAAGTGGTTTTTATATAATTCATTGGATGTTATTTTGTATTTTCATGAATTATTGAAAGCAAAAACAAAATAAAAAGTAAAATAAAAAAATGTTAATTAATTTATTAAATATTAAATTGTTTGTTTCAATTAAATAAATAATTCAACATTTAATTAACATAAATTTATATATTAGAGATTTTCAATTCTTTATATTATGTATTTATGTATATATATATATATATATATATATTTCTTTCCAATTTAAAGAATATTTTTATTTACAAAAAAGATTTACTATCTACGTATTTTTTGATATCTTATATATACATTTATTTTCTATATAATATACTAATATACTAATATATGTAATATATCTCTATATTTTATCATATTTGATTTTAAAAAATTGAGGTTTTAAAAGACTGTTCAATTTTTGTTTGAAATTCGAACATTAATACTTTATTTTGTTGTAGCTATTACATATTATTTAACATTTTGATAAATGTTTTATGTAATAATTTATGTTATTCTGGTTGAAAATACTTTAAAACGACAATTTTAGATTGGTTTTATTAGTTCTTATACTCCTTTTAAGTAGTTACTTTTGAAATTTATGTAAGTTGAATTTTATAAAGTTTTTATTATTAATTTTCTTAGTTTAGAAAATATAATAGACAATACGGGCAATATACACAGACAGTACACATTAGAGAGACATAAATTATTCATTGATTGGTTTTATTATGAATTTGCTCTTTTAAGAAATTTTAATGTGGTTGAATATTTTGTACCAGAAAAATTAATCCTTATAACGAGTAATATAAAATATACTTTTATTTAGTTTCCGAGCTCGATTTTTTTCTAACTTTTCACACAGATACTTTAGCTCATTATATGAGTTTCTAATCAGAGTCCAGTTGGCGCGAACATCATTATAAAACTCTATATTACATCTCCTAATTTAGGAGAAATTTAGATGTAGGTCACTTACTGATGAAATACTATCAAAATACTGTTAGAATCCTTTAATGACGTTAGCGCCAACTGGGCCCTGATCAAAAATTGATAAAATAAGCCTAAGTATTTGTGTGCAAAATTAGAAAAAATTCGAGCACGGACTCTATACGTATACGTCGAGTAATTACTTAATGTAAAATTTTTTTGAGAATATTTGAAGGATTAGGTAATAATTATTATAAACATTTTTTTGCATTAATTTAAAAAAAAAATTAAAAAATTTCTATGTTTAAATCTTTAATTATATTCTATGTCTTTAATTTATAATATATAATTTTTTCATGAATTTGGAATTTATTTATCTATTTATTTAAAATTAATATTACAAAAAATATGTTGATTGTATTAGTGTATAATAGATATATTATTAATAGCCCTCTCTGCTACTTAAGCCATTACGCACACATATTTTTTTCATTTTTGCATATTTTTAGGATAAATTTTTGCAATAAGTTAAACATTTTTTTTTTTTTTTTTTTTTTTTTTTTTTTTTGCATCGGAAATTTGACAAATTAAAATGAAATATTTTTATTTAATAGAACAAAATTTTAAATTTTAAGTTTTTAAACATGTAAAAAATAAAAACATAACTATCATATGTATTGAAATCAATAAAGGTACATATTATTATTATGTACTTAAATTTTAATTATATGCTAAATTTTAAAATTAATTATTTAATATGTTATTATTTTAATTAAAATTATCATTATTGCTATTATTACAGTTATTATTATTCGTATAATTATTTTTATTTCTACCATAATTGTGTTTTGTGGTTAAATTGGTTTATTAGAGAATAGAAGAAATGACCACAAATTTTTAAAATATATCGTATATTTTTGTATTTTTTTTTATTGTTTTTTGTAATAGGGTTCGCAAATTTTTAAAATTGTTGTATTTTTTTTTTTGCATTATTTAGTTTCCCACAATATTAAAATTTTTTTTAAATTTTTTTAAAGTTATTGTTGGAAATTTGCTATTTTGTAATTATTTTAAGATATTAAAAAAAAGAAACAATATTTTTTTTTATTCTTTTTTGTTACTGTCATATGGCATTTTCAATATTAAATAATTTTTCATTTTAAAAAAAGGTTTTTGTTTTTTGAATGGGAAAATGTTGTACTTTATAAATTTGTGGTAAAGAAATTTTTTTTTATTTACCGCAATAAGAATAAATTATTTATAAGTAATATTTAATTAAAACAAAATTAAGAAAATAAATTGGATCATTGTTTTCTCTTTAAATGGTAATACAAATTATTTAGATTTATGCTTAAACTAAATTAAATTAAATTTATTTTTTAATAAATAGAAAAAAGTTTTTTTAGGAGGGTACTTTTGGAAATTATTGAAAAAGTTTATGACGCTGTTGGATTTTTTTTAGCTAAATACCTCTTCCATTTCTGACCAAATTTTGTTACGGAAAACTTTTTAAACAAAATATGTAGACATTTTAAATAAAGAACATGAAGATTAAAGCAAACATTTGAAAACTATATTTTAATTTTCAAATTTTTCGAAAATCTGAGTCTTAAAAGAAAATTATTTCAGAGTTAAATTTATTACAATGTACTGTAGATTTTAATTAAGGACAACTTATTAATATTCAGTTAATCTAAAACAAGAATTTAAGTAGACAGTGATTCTTTTCATAAATGGTTAATAAATTCATTATTCCAAAATTATCTGAATATAATTACTTTAATTTAATAACTGCAGTTTAATGATAATTTCATTTGATTTAATACAAGTTAATGTTAAGCCATACTGCAATTAATGACTGCCAAATAATGCATGTTGAAAAATGTAAATATCATTTTAAAAACAGTTTTAAAACTTTACATAAAAAAAGAAAGAACAATAGGATCCTTGTTTATTGTTTGGAAGTACAGTGACCTGAATTAACTTCTTAATTAACTTTTTCTTAACTTCTTAATTGTGTTCTAGAGTAATTATTAGGCTTTAATAAGAAAAGAGTCACAATAACTAATAACTAAATAATAAAACAGTCAAAATATTTAATCAAGAAATAAGTAACTCTCTATGCATTTCTTGTAATAACGTTTTATCTAGTTTGACTCATTTGAAAAGTGTATTTTGTTAAATGCTTAAGTTTTTTATAATGTAAAATTCTTGTCTAACTTTAATAAATATTTTATTTATTGCAAAAATGAGGATATCCTTTATTAATCTATTGCTGAAAACTATTGAATTAACCAAAAACTAAATTAGCATTATTATATTCTAATAAAATAATTGAAAAAAAAAGTTTGTTTTTTAAATTGCTTAAAACAAATTATTAATAGTTTTCTTTAATAGTTTAAAGAACCATATTATTTTATTTAATTTTATCGTGATTGAAAAAGATGTTTATTTTTCTTTTTTCATATTTTCTTTAAATTCTTATTAAATCAATATGAATTAAGGAAAAAATAAAGATTGACACAATCTGTCTAATAATATTTTTGTATACCTAATTTATTCTATATATAATTTTTTAGTTTTTTCTTTTTCATTTACTCCTTTAAAAATAATTTTAGAGGGAAATTTTTATTGTATTTGTCATTAATCATAACAAAAAAAAAAAAAAAAAAAATCTAAATTCAACCCTTTCATCAAAATTCATTGATTCACAGAATAAATTTAAGAAAATGCTGCATAAAATGAATATGTATTTGCAACAAAGAATAACAATAATTCCTCTTATGATAGAAGGGTACAACAAGAAAAAAAAAGTGAAAATAAAAAAAAAAAACCCCACGATTTTTATTTTCATTTGACAAATAAAGTCTCATTTTCTATTTTTCCACAATTATCTTATAACAGTTAATCTCTCTCTCTCTCTATATATATATATATATATATATATTATGTCGTCTAAAACTTTTTTATTTTTATTTTTAACTTTTATCTCCAATGTACCTTAAATCATTCGACTCTTTAATTAATTTATGTCAATATTTAGAGTCTGATAACTTTTTACAAAGCAAATTCCTTTTTTTATTATTATTTTTTTTTTTTTTTTTTGCATCAATACTTGAATATAATATACATATATGTATATATATACTAGTAAATATTTAAGTATACATATATATTTTGTAATCTAATACACTCAATTTTTTTTTCCTCCATTTTTGTAATTTTACAAAGTTAATAACCTCTCTTCAATAACATGAAAAAAAAAAAAACAAAAAACAGGAAGAAACAATAAAAAAAAAAATGGAGCAAATAAAAAAAAAAATTATATTAAAAACAAAATCTTTTTTTTTTTTTTTTTTATGGAGCTGTAATTTTTTAAATAGTTTTTCCATAAAGATTAAAAACAAAAAATACAGAATTGTAAACTATAAAGGATACAAAATAATTTTTTAAAATTGAGCTCTTCTGTTTTGGTATTTTGGGGGCAGCTCAAACAAAAGTGCGATGTAAATTTATATATTTTAAATTAAGAAAATTGATATGGTAGGTTTGACTGAAATTATCTTTACCCATTTTAATAGTATACTTAGAGCTTATCACTCGAAAAGGATAGCGGACTAATTTAAGATTGAATAAAAAATTCAATGCATTTTCCAGCTCAAAATAAATAA
This sequence comes from Poecilobothrus nobilitatus, assembly GCA_947095535.1. Classification (NCBI taxonomy): domain Eukaryota; kingdom Metazoa; phylum Arthropoda; class Insecta; order Diptera; family Dolichopodidae; genus Poecilobothrus; species Poecilobothrus nobilitatus. The sequence goes on from OX352774.1 coordinate 56,799,789, forward strand.
GAACTTCTTCTTAAAATTAACTTATTTGATTATTTCATATTTTTCCTTGTTTATTATATTCTTTTAGTCACTTTTAGTTTCCAAACTTTTCAAAATTTAATTAAATGTTTTGAAATTTATTTTCAATATCATCCTTTATCCTAAAAATGATCTTATTCGAGTTTTTTTTTCCCCGGTTCCATCGCTTCGGTAATCTTAGTTCTTAGTCAGTAGTAAAACCAGTTTTAGGTCTTATTTTTTCGATTTTTTGTTCAATACCTTTTTTAATTACGATTGCCCTTGTTGGTAGTATTTGTTAACCCAGTTTTGATGAAAACATTTTAAACTCAAAAACTATCAAATCATTTTTTTTAAGGTAAAATTAATTCAAAATAATAAATTTTGTTTATATCCCACAGTTTGATTGAAACATTAAATTTTCAACTCATTTTATATGTGAATGTTTTTTTAAACTGTATATGTAGTTCTTAAAAGTAAAACAAAAAAAAAAAAAACAAAACTTGAAATAATATTTAAAATACACAAGTAAAGAGAAAAACAAAACTTAAAAACGAAAAAAAAAAAAAAAAATTATGAAACAACAAAAAAATTGGAAAAGAAAACAAAACAAATAAGTTTACCTATTCGATTCGATCGCATACAGCAAAAAAAAAAAAAAAAATCCATCTGAATTTAATATTTTATATATTTGTGTAGAAACTTTGTATAGATATAAATCATAGATTTAATCATTTAAATAAAACGTAAATTTTTCAATGGCTTGTCTGTATGTTATATTTATGTAAGAACCCTTAAATATATTTTGCTGATGTTGAAAACAGAAAAATTGAACGGAAGAGAATAAAAAAAAAATTTTTAAAGTTATGCAATTGAAATCCCAAAAAAAATCTGAATTCTCAGTACGACACAGTTGCTTAGTTTTAAATTTTTACATGATTAAAAGGGAAATGAATTTAGTGCCTGTTCCTTTTTGTTTTGCCTGAAAAAAGTACCAATCTTATTATGAGCATCAAAAAATTTTGGTTTCTCGATTCCAATCGTAAAGTTTATTTTAAAAAGTAAAGGAAAAAAGTTTACTGGGAGTATAAAAAAAAAAAAAAAAAAAAAAAAAAGAAACAGAAGATAGAAATCTAGAAAAACTATTTAAAATAGCAGATGGAAAATAATAATTTTTTTTTTTTTTACATCAATTTTGTGTTTTTGTTTTTATTTTTTATTTTGGGTTGTTTTTAATTTTTTGTTTCTGAGATAAATTTTAAGATATCAAATATTGCTTGAAACATTGTTTGATTCTACATTGCTGGTAATAAAACTTATGACATTTTGATAATACATTAAATGTAATTAATCCGAAAAAAAGAATAATTTTAAATATTTGATGAAAAATTTTTTTTTTAATATAGATGAGCCTTTTAAGCACTTTTAAAAATTAATTTGAAAAAATAAGGAGATTAGGTGAATTTAAAGCACCTTAAATAAGTAATTAAATGCTAATTAAACTATAGTTGGAATATCAATATTATAACAATTTTAACAATTTGACAATCGAATCATTTTTCTTAGAATATCTAAAATGTGATTCTTAAAATATTGAAGTTTAATCAATTAATTGGAGTTTAACATTTTTTTTTGAAAGTTTTAAGCGTTCATTTTGAAATCTTTTACCAATGAAAGCAAACATTTAAAGTAAAAACCATTGTAAAAACCAAACCAATTAATGGTTATGAAGATGTCGTTTGAAGCTTTAAATCATTTTTCGAATTGGTAAGATTTGAATTGATATTTTTGAAGAGAATTTATTGTTGTAAGAATGACAAAATAAAAATTTAACGATGAAATACAAGTCGACATTGTATAAAACTTAAGAATATTATATCTACTTACGAAATTTAGTTTATACTCTATAAAGAGGTTAAATTTATAAAGGAGAACTCACCTGAAAGAGAAAAAAAAAATAATATTTTATAAAATATAACATATAATTTGTTTTAAGTATTTAATTTATTATAAAAATGGTTTTCTTTATTTATAAAAATAAATAATTTTAAATTTTTTTTTATATTCGAAATGTATTTGGTAGTTAAGTTAATTTAATATATTCTGACAGATTTGAAATCGACGTTATCTACCTAGGGGATTTGATAAAGTTTTGATATACAATTTGTGAAAATCTGAAAAGGATTTATATGAATAATAACCAAAAAAAATATTACGGCTTCTTAATACCTTATAGCGGATTACTAAAGTGAAAAAAAATTTTCATCTGACAGGATCATTTATCATGACAGAGTTTCAATAAAAATTTTCGAAAGAATTCTATTTACTTTCTTTTATTATTATTTTATTAAATAATTTTGTCAAGAATAAAACTATTTTTACATTTCCAAAAAAATTTTGAAAAAATGTGCTTATTAGTTTCACTCTGTCCTTCCGTCTGTTTACAAAACTTCTACACCGTTAAAGATAGAGAAAAAAAAAATTAACCATGGGTAGGTCTCATAAAAAAATTAATTTTGTGGAACAAGTTTTTTATGTAGCTTCAGTCATTACTGAGGTACAGCCCCTTAAACTTTGAAAAAGCCCCATTTTTAAATGTGTATATCTCATGTTCTGCTAAACAATTTTTCAATCTGAAAACGTCATTCAACAGTTATTTTTTTTAACTTTGTAAATTAAATTTCAAATTTGATTTCTTTGTAATCAAAATTATGCAATTTTTTTAAATTTAGTATTTAAATTTACTGTTATGTGAAAACTAAATTCCCGGATTTTTCTACCCTAATAACTCCGGAACGCTTTTAAATAGGAACTTGAAATTTTGAGAGCACAAAGAACTTTTAGAATTAGTATAAGTTTGCTATTTTTAAACACCTGTAACTTAGGAATCTGTACATATTTTACTTGGGAAAGATATAAAAATTAAAGCTACAGCATTGTATTTTAACGTGTGTTAAAGGTTTATTTTAGTTATATAGGACTCCAGAGTTACAGCTCTTCAAAATTGCGAAAAAGCCCAATTTTCAGATGTATATATCTCAGGCACTGCGTAATAGTTTTATAATCTAAAATCACCAGAAGACCGGAAATTTTATTATTTACATAAATATTATGCAAAATTTTGTAATTTATACTATTTAAATACCAAACCAAATACCAAATATACCAAATTATACCAAATTTTGCATTAAATTTCTTTTTTCATAACTCTGGCACACCTTTAGATAGGAATCTGAAATTTTGAGACAAGAAAGAACTTTTGAGAATAGTATTTAAATTTACTGTTATGTGAAAACCAAATTTTGCATGATTAGTTAGGGTAGAAACTCATTACTCCGGAACGCTTTTAAATAGGGACTTGAAATTTTGAGGGCACAAAGAACTTTTAGATTCTTTTTGTATCAAAACGATATAACCTTAATTAATTACCATTTTATATGCTTTTATATTAACTCGTCGCTGTCGGTTTATTTATCTATTTATTTATTTATTTGTCATTCTGTCACGCTTTTTATTATCTTCGTAATCTGTTAACAACATTTGTAAGTGTTGTATGGTGCAGAGGAAAGTGTACAGGTTTCAAAAGTGGGGGTCATGTTGTTCGAGTTCAGTTCACATGCAAATTTTTTTTTTTAACTATCTATTCATCAACATTTTTTGAATAAAATATGTATATATTTTGTATATATGAATTTGAAACTTAAATTTTTATCTCCTAAATTCATGCATACAATACACACGCAATATATTTTTGATCGTTTCTCCTATAATAGTATATTTTTATGTATGTTGCTAAATTATTTTGTTTACAACATTTGTTTAGTATTTAAATCAAAATATTTGCTGTCAACATTCTTTAATGCATATTGAATATGTATGGTTAAAAATTAAGATTTTATGTTCGTAATATGTTCATTAAATATTTAAGTGTTGTATAGTGCAGAGGAGAGTGTACAGTTTTTGAAAGTAAGAGTAATTTGGTTCGAATCCAATTCGTATACGTACATTTTTTTTTTTTTGTTAACTGTATTCATCAACATTTTTTTAATAAAATTTTATGTATAATATACACATATTATTTGATCTTTCCTCCTGTAATAATTTAGTTCAATCAATCTTGATGTGCACATGTATTTTGTATTAGGATTTAGCAAAACACAAAATATATAGGTATAATATTTTTATGTTGCTAAATTATTTTGTTTTAAAACATTTGTTTAGGGTTTAAATCAGAATATTTGTTGTCAACATTCTTTATTGCATATTGAATATGCATGGCGTTAAAAATTAATGTTTTATGTGTTTTATTTAGGAACATTTATTATGTCGATTGTGTATATAGATATACATATAAAATTAAAAATAATTCCAATTACCAAATTCAAACTACATACATTCATAATATATTTTTCTATGTATATAGTAAAGAATATAAAAAGTAAAGATCATTACAAAATTATGCTTTTGTGCATTACGCATTATGATTTACAAACAAAATTTTGTCAAACCAAAAAATTAAAACTACGTAAGTAAATATGTACGTACGTATGTAAATAATATTATGTTAAACTAATTTCCTAAATTATTTTGTTCCGCTCCATTTGTTTATAATTTAAATCAAGATATTTGTCAACAATTTTTACTTCATGATCTTATTAAGGGATTAGGTATGTAGGTAGGTGTTCAAGGTTAAATGTTTGTTTGGATATACGATATACTACTAATACTATACTATAGAAATATGCAGTAAAATACATTTATGTACCTATATAATTTTCATACGTGTTAGAAATATTGCTTCAACTAAAATTGCATTGTAATATTTATAATCACAGTATTTTGGTACATATTTAACCCTTCGAGGTACTTTCATTATTTATGAATTACTGGAATAAAAAATGTTTACTCTTGCTGTAATGGAATCGATTTAACGTCTCTTAATTTACTTAAATATTTGGTATAAAATTGTAAAACGTATTTTATATCAGAAACAATAATTAATGTATGTAAAAATATCCCATATTTTTTAAATTTAAATTATGTGTTTCATTTAAAACTAAAAAGTATAAAATAAAATAATAAGTAAAAAAAATAATATGCTTTTATCAAAACCGAATTCGCCCCCTAAAAAGTAGAAAATAAAATTGATTGCAAAACTTTAGCTTTTTGGACTGTTATAATATAAAAGTGAGTTGCTAGTGCAAGCATTTTGGACTGTTATAATATAAAAGTAAATTGCTGGAATAAAAAAGAAACACGAACATCAAATTTCGCAGATTTTTATTTAACCTTATTCCAGCAATTTACTTTTATATTATAACAGTCCAAAAAACTAAAGTTTTGCAATCAATTTTATTTTCTACTTTTTAGGGGGCGAATTCGGTTTTGATAAAAGCATATGTATTTTAAAAATTATTTTTTTTTACTTATTATTTTATTTAATAACTATTAATACATTATAATATTGCTAAAATTTCTAAATTAAAGCGGAAAATTTCTATTTTTAAATTAATTAATTAAAGATTTATTAGAAATAAAATAAACATTATCTATCTATACTTAAATTTTATTTTTATCATTTTTATTTATTTTTATACTGTGGAAATTTTTGTTATGGTATTTATTTAAGAAAGAAAATTTAATTATAATTCTGAATTTTAATTATGCATATCATCTAATTCTAAATGAAATAAATATAACACTAATAAAAGAAAACATCATTTGATTTGATTAAATCAGTTTTTGTTTTATTATTAATTCATTTTCATTTTCAAATACATTTTGTATTAATTTATTTTTATTTTCATTTTATTTATTTAAAGATTCCGCCTATAAGCATGCAATGCAGTTTTAGAAGTCAAGATTATCAAATATATCGTTTAATTTTAATGATAATATTATTAAATAAAATTATTTTTATTTACTCTTTAGTATATTTAAACAAAATATAAATAGATATGTTTGTTTGTAAATGTTTTACGAATAAATAAAGGACATGCATATTTATGAATTTTGTTATATTATATCTTATATAAGTATAAGTAAGTATTAGAATTTTATCACTTATCTTAATTATGGTAAAATAAAAAAAAAAATGAAAAAAAAGAAAAACTTTTAATAAAGTTAATGGTTTGCAGGACTTCTTTTTTTCTAGTTTTACTGTTATTTTTCTATATAATTTTGTTAGTTTTATTTTACATTCTCTTGATTTAATTACTGACTTTTTCTATTTATATTTTTTGTTTTCCCTCTATCATTTTTATCTGTTTTATAATATAATAATATACGTGTAAATATATTATTATTATATACCTACACTTTAGTATCATGTGTAATACATGTGTATTAGTACTCTTGAAATTTTACGCCTGTTTGATTTTTATTATATCTATATTTTCTCTATATACCTATATAAAAAAAAAAATCTATATTTTTTTTTCTATTTTTCATTTTCCTGAAGGAATATAACGGAAATGAAATGAAGAAAGGGTGGGAATTATTTGAGCTGTTTTAATTTAAAGCAGGAGGCTCTATAGAATGACATGTTAGTATTAAAATTGAAAAAGAAAACAGTTCATTTTCCTATAATTTTTTTAATTATGTACTTATATATACCTCATATACATATATATATATATATATATATTATAAATAAATATATAATATCATATTAGTTTTTGTTTGGACCAGATATCCTTGTAATTATACACTTGTTCTAATGCAAAGATACATATGTGTATACAAATGGTACAGAAATAAGATATTTTTGATTGATATGAGTGATTTATATTTTGTAGTGTATGTTTGTGTATTCTGGATAATAAGTAAGTAAGTAAGAGAAGATATAGACTCATATATTATATATAATTTCTTTAATATAAAAACAAGTCTATAACTGTTTTTAGTATACCATGAGCTAATGCTAGAATTGAAGTTTAATATGCTTTTTCTAGGACAAGGATTTTTTTTTTTTTTTTTTGTTTTGGTATCAGTATTGAGTTTCAATTACATATTAAATAAAACTCTAGAAAAAGTTGAAATGAAAATAACATATTATTACTGTTATTACTATTATGATTATTATTATTATTATGATTTTTATTTTTATTATTATTATTGATCAAATATGGTGTACAGTATTTAATATTTTATTATAAATTAATGTTTTATTGATAATGAGACTTCTAATATTTCTTGATTTTGTATATAATTTTTTGTTTAAAAAAACAAAAAAAACTTAAGAAAATATGAAGAAATTTTTTTTATGAGTAGATAGATTAAAAATATTCTTTTTTCTAAGATTATAGGAACAAAATTCAATAACAATAAAACATAATATAATATATGAAATTTTATGATGTAAACCATTAAAAGAAATTGATAGTTTTCTATTGTAAAAAATATAATAAAAATTAATGTATTAAAAAATTATACAATTTAATTAAATTAATAAATATAATGCTATAATTAAATTAAGTAATCGAATATAATATAATAGTATGTATAATCGAATTATACACAAATAAATTTATAAGGATTTTGTTGCCATTAAAATTAAATATAAAGTTTGTTTTAGAGCTAGGGACATGAATAATATATTATGGTTTTAATTTGACTGGATTACTTCAAAATATCTATTTCAAAATTTTCAAAAAAATTATTTTGGTAGATAGATTTGGTAGATATATTTAAATATATCAACTTTTGACAATTTCAAATTAATATCACAGAATCCTCAAGTGGTAATTCTTTGGTTCCTTAAAAAAGATTTTATTAGACATATATTGTTCGTTGATGTTCTCTACTACATTTCCTAAAAAAATCTTTATATCTTTTTCTTTCAATAATAAAAATACAAGAAATGTTTCTCGTTAGATTTTGATTAGAACGGGATAAATTTCTTTTATTTATTTTAATCATTATTATAGTTCTTTTGTATGGATTAGTGACTAAATCCACAAGCTAAAATCCACAAAAAAAAATTCATAAATTTAAAATCCATAAAAATGTTCAAAAATTAATCGTGGTGATCGTTTTAATTTCTGAAATTAAAACAACAAAGAAAAAATAGCCAATTATGAAATTCCTTCTAATTCAGAAACTCATACATACATAAGAATATATTATATAAATATTCTGTAAAAGGCCAATAACTTTGATTTTATAACCAACTCTAAAATATCTTCTAATTAAGAATTTCCCATATACTGTATACTCGTATATAAAATATTCTGTAAAAAGGTAATATGTTAGTTTTGTAACCAACTAAAAAATCCCTCCTAGTTATTTTTGTACATATATTATGACATATATTAATATGATGAACAAAGCATTTAAAATAGAAGGGTTTGCCGAAGCCCTATTAAACAAATTATTGAGACGGTAATTTCAATGAACTGATTTTTTTTATGATCATTTTCTGCATGTTTATTTTTGCGATTTTTGTATTTTTGGTTTTTTTATGGATTTTCCGTTTTTGTGGCAAAATAATGTTTTTTTTTGTGGATTTTTTTGGAACTCACCCTGTTTGTACAACAACTTTAAAGCAATATGTAAGATTTTGTTTTCTTTCTTTTAGAGAGAGTAAAGAATTCTTTTCCTATTCCCATAACTGAGAATAACTTTTTAGTTGTTAACCTTTGAATTCTTTATTATTTGAGGAGGAACTTGTAAATTTTATAATAAGATCGATTTATTCTCATTAAAATTTTTGTAAAGATTTAAGTAGACCTTTTTCTTTTTAGACCATATAAATAAAAGTTTAAATAAATTATTGTTAAAATGAGCTCATTAAAAAATGAAAATTTTTGGTAGAAAGTAAAAATTGTTCAATAATTAATATTTAGTAACAGCATCTAAATTAGTAGAAACTATTTCTAGAGCCAATTTTTAGGAGAAAGCTTCTTAATGACGCACTAGAAGATTTTACTTAAAAAATTAAATACGTATTTCAGGAATTTTTCAAAATACATAGCTAATATATATATGTATTTATATTTTAAAAAAAATTTTCTCATTATACAAAAATTTTTATTTTTAAATTACAAATAAATCATATTTTATTTTTAATATATTAGGTATATTTATTCTTTCATTATGCTTATTTATGCACAAAAAAAAAAAAAAAAAAAGCAAAAAAAAAATTTATTCATCTTTTTTCTTCCTTTTTTATTAAATAATTATTATTATATATACTACCTACTATATAATATATCATTTTTTTTTTCTTTTTTATATTAGAATTGTTATTTTTTTTTCTTTTTATTTATTTCAAATGTTTTTAACTTTCTCATAAATAATTTCTTTTATTGCATAAATAAATATACACCCAATGAGGTTCAAAATAAAAATGTGTTTTCTATTATTGTATAGATCAAATCAAGATTTATTTTTCATTTAAAAGTAAAAAAAAATAAAAAAAAAAAAAAAGGGAAAAAGAACGGAAGAAACTCCCATCACATTTCTTCACTAAAACTACTAATGACATATCCGGCCTAAAAGTATATCATTCACAATATTATATTTATTAGTAGATATATTGTGAATTATTTTCTCATTTTTATGTTTTTTTTTATGTTTTTTGTTTTTTTTCCATCTTTAATCAATTTTTATTTTATTTTATTTATTTTTTTTTGTTGAATCGTCCATCAGAAGGTATTGAATAAAAATCTAATTTCAATAATGTTTTAAAACAAAGTTGTGTAGCTCTATAATTTTATGGTTATAGTGTTTATTTACGTACAGGGTTTCGTAAAATTAATTTTTTAATTTGATAAAAATAATAATTAAAAAATAATTATTATTAAAAAGATGTCAGACAATTTTTTATTAATTTTATGTTTAAGAGGAATTATAATACCTTCTGTATTTTGGGTGCGAGATTTTAAGATATTTAATGGTTTAGTTAAGATATTAAAGGATATTCAATTATTTTTATAGGAGTTTTTGTAATAAATCGAGTAAAGTTGATTATTCGAAAAAAATTGTTAACATACTGTTTTGCAGTATAGGAAAAATTTAGATGGCTTAAGAAAAGTTTTCTTTTTTGACTAACATTATACTAATAAATGATAAATAAATAAATATAATATAATGTAAAGAATTATGTCAATACATTTGTATAAATTGGAATTTAAGAATTTTTTGTTTCAGAACTAAAAATTAAAATATTATATTTTCAACAGTAACTTAAATTTAAAATGTTATATAGATTATTATCTAGTATCTATAATATGAAGTAATTGAATTAATAATAACCCTCATTTTCACACAAAAAAAATTTAGAGGTTAAAATAAAGGTTAAATGAACCAAAAACGAAAGTTTAATACCATTTATTTTAAATTTTCCTCCTTAACTAACACCTGGTTTAAATGGAATTAAAGAATTCTAATTATAATTTAGTTTCAAGAATTAAACTATATTATATTTCATTTAAAGTCTTACATCTAAATGTATTATTATTCACTAATTATTAGAAGCTAAAAATTTTATTATTTAAAATATATAATTTACTTATCAAATTAAATTCTTTCAAAATAGAAATTATTCTATTAAATCTATATTAATTTGAAGAACAATTATACTTAAATAACATGAAATAATTTAAGAATTAAAGGTCCTATTTTATTCAATCTTTAATTGGTTTCAAATATTAATTCAAGAACATCAGATTTAATACTTAAATACATATTTAACAATTTTCTTTTAACTTTATTCGGGTTATCCCATTTTCGATTAGATATATCTCATACTTAACAAGTAAGTTCTATATTATATATAATAATACGTAATTGTTTTGATTTCTAACAACATTTCATAAAATCATTTGCCCGAAAATTGGGACTTTCAGTTGTGAAAATATTTTATTTTTTGCAAAATATTTTTTTTTTTTTAAATATTTCGATTAATACTAAACAAAAAAAAAAAGGGATCTTCATCCAAAGCTGATGCGTACCTAATTGAAAAAAAAAAAACAAAAAACTTCTCCCTGTACTTAGTTGATGAATACATATATATACATATTATATTATATGTATATAAATTACCTAACTAATTTTTATCTAAAATAAAAAAAAAAATGAAATAAATAAAAAAATAAAAATTGCCTTTTTTCTATTGTGAGTTATTTATGGGTTTTTTCTGTCTCTCTTTTGTATATTTCATTTTCAACTTATATATTTTATTATTCAATTCAAAAAAAAAAAAATTTATATATATATATAATAATAATAATAATAAAAAAAATATATATAAATAAATAAATTTCAAATCAAAAATACAAAACAAGTATTCAATAATATAAAAGAAGAAGGATCTCTCTAAGGACTTCCCATTTAACAAAAAAAAAAAAACAAAAAAAAAATAGAAAGGAATATGCCACAGTATAATTGAAAAAAAAAAATTCTAGTTTTTTGTTTTTTCCTCTTTATTTTTTAATTTTTATTTTCTTTTTATCGAAATTATTTTGTTTTTAATAAAATACAATAAAATATAAAAAAATTTGTTTATGAATACAAGGTGTACACTTGAAATGAGATTTAATATATTTTTATATATTTTTACGTGGTACTACGAAATAAGATCTTGTACTCTATTTAATCAGAGATCTTGTACTCTATTTAATTTGATCTTCCAATAAAATGGGTCACATGTTACTTCATTGCAGTAAGAGATCACAACATATTCGTGAAATAATTTCATCTCTTTATTAAAGATTCAAGAATTCCTTTAGATAATGTGTTTTTCTAGTATCATGAAATTTGGTTTTTGTCATATGGTTAACACGATAAACACCATTAACTTTACAAAATAGAGTAACTCATATCGGGGAGTTTTTCGTTTTATTTCTAGGTTTTATTATACTATAATATTAAATATTAAATTGAACTTTCAGACTTTGAATAGCAATTTCTAACAGTTATTAAGGATTTCGCTTAAATATACGATATGATAATACAACATATGCTGCTCCTTCCATAATTTTTCTTGTTAGGATAATAACGGTTGGAGTAAATTGTCATTGAAATATTTTTAAAGTCATAAAACATATTATGACAAAACATTTTTCAAAAACTTATGGCTGACTTTTGAAGACAAATAACTGAAGCAACGTGAATGACTCATAACTGAAGCGTGTAAAATTTACGGGGTCATTTTACTATTTTAAAATAATGGATAAATCTATGTATCTATGTAACATAATAAAAAAATTGTGGATGATAAAATAAGTTAACCATGTGGAAAATATAAGTCCACTGCCACTTGGAGTATTCCATCAAGTATTTATTATACTTCAACTGAGAATTTGTAGAAAACTGAATACATAAGAGCCATTTATTTAAGGCTGAATAATAAGTGTAATGATTATTAATGATCATTATCAATCAATTATCGCATTGATTCGAAAAAATATAAACAATTATCAAAAAAAAGATAAAGAGTTACGTTCTTATAACCAAAAAGTGTTAAGCCATCTCGAAAAATTGTTAAAATTAAATAACATCTTCTATTTTTAAATATTTCTTATCCATCTTATCAATATATCCCTGTACTATAAAGCATAAATTTATAATAAATAAAAATAATATAATTTAAAAAAATATACTAAATAATATTTATGATAAATAATACTAATAAAATAGTTCTAAATATACATTTATAAATTAAATTTTATATATATATATATATAATATGAATGCATAATATCAAATATTGTAACAAAACTTCTATTCTAATTTTTCAATATAAATTTTGACACACAATTAATTTTCAATAGTTTATATTTAATTTATTTATTTATTTATTATCAAAAGGACACTTCTCGCTTTACCAAAACACAAATACAATAATAAAAAAAAAAAAAAAAAAAAACAAATAAATAAATAAATATTTCTTGAGGGAGATTTTTTTTTTTCTTTTATAATCGAATTATTTCTAAATAGTTAAATAATTTGACCATGGTTGTATAAAGTATTTATTTATTTTATTTTTTTTGTTTCTTTTTTTTCGATTTTTTTTTTTTTTTTTTTTATTTAATGCTAAATGTAATAAATCTTATCTTGATTTTACTACTGTAAATTTGATAAATCTATTACTAAGATTCTAGGATTTTATGGTCTATTACTAAATAGGTATATATTAGATATATTTTGTGAAGAGTATAAAGTTAAGTATTTTTAAATTGTCACATGTTTTTTTGTTTTGTTTTTGTTTTTATTTTTGTTTTTAATGATATATTGTGTATTTAAAGAAAAAGTCATTTAGGAGCGATTACAAGTAAAGATAAAATCATTTAAATTTAGATAGAATTTAAAAAAAATTTCAGACTAGATTTTTATAAAAATATTGTATTCTATAAAAATAGTCGTAAGGAAGCATTTTTATAAAAAGGATAATAATATTAGATATGTATTTTTCACCTAAGATCAAATTTTTTTTTTAATCCAAGTTATATTTCATTTCTAGGAAATTGTATTAACATTTAATAACTCTTTGTTTTAAAAGGATATTAAAATAAGGATAACCGTTTTATAAGGCTGTCTAATAAATACCGATTATTTCATTTTTTTTTTTTACTTCTGAGATAATTTAAATACATAGGATTTTATAAACTTGGAATTTTATATTCACAAATTTCTTTTTGACTTATTTTTTTTTGATACATATATATTTTGGATAGATATGTTAGATATTTTCTGAAATTCTAAATACCTAACTAAAATTCTATTTTATTAAAATAGTTAAGTATGATTTGGTAAGAGTAATTTAGAAAATCTTTATATTTTTTTTCTACTGTCACTTCAATAAATTTCTTTTGATTCTGTGTAGCACAAACATCTGCGACACAAACTTGATCAAATATTTCTGATACAACATAGTTTAATTTTAAACTCATACCTTTCAAATTTTACTTTTTAACGAGAATTTTTAGAGTGAAATATGAAGTAGAATTTTAGTGAACACAAAAATATTGAAGCTCTCCGACAGGTCCTTGAACCGTTATTCTATTTACTTTACACATTTTATCTTCCACAAAATAATGCAACTGTAACTGCTACATTCTCAGATGATACTACAGTTATTATAGATGTTGGAAAAAGTGAAAAAGGAACATATTAATTTCACTAATAAAACATTTTTTAATCTATACCTATTACATAAATTCAATGGTCAGAATATTCCGTATTCCAATTGAAGCAACATATAAAAAACAAAAAAATATAGGGTAAAAATGAAATATAAGAGTCTATACTACCTTTTATGAAATAAATCTGAACTTTCAATCCAAATTGAACATATGTATTGCTTTACCAATATGGAAATAATGTATACAAATCTGAGGATGTGCTAAAACTAGCCAAATAAATAATGTAAAAAGGTTCTAGCATAAAGTATTAAAACAAGGTGTTTAACTACCTCATTTTATAAATGTAGCCTATAACCTCTACCTATAAATGTAGATTTTCATAGAGATTTAAAAATTGAAGCGATATCTGAGATAGCTAAAATATGTGCTCGCAAAAGCACAGTTGGATATATCTTATCATAAGAGAAGTTCCAGGAAATAAAACTTAGCTTGAAACATTAAAAAAAAATTATTATTTTTTAACCACTTAGTTAGAGTAGCTGTAATTGTAAATAAAAAAAAGTAAATAAATTTACTTTAGTAAATAAATTTAAATTATCGGGGGCCTCGATGGCCTAGTGGGTAAGAGCGTATAAAATACGCTGTAAAAACCGAGCGAGTGTGGGTTCGAATCCCACACATGTCGTAAGAGTTATTCCCCCTTACGACATTTACAGCCACGCCTGTAAAGGAAAGTCTGTGTAATTTCCTATTCACATTTATGTGGCAGAGAAATGCTCTACAAAAAAAAAAAAAAAATTTAAATTATCAGTTTTTTAAATTGGTCTTTGATTAACTAACAAAGCAATTTTTGGTTATTTAATTAAAAGATATTATTTTGGTCAAAATAACAACAGAAATTTTTCAATTTATTTTTAAATTTTAATTTTTTAATATAAATAGATTTAAAATTTATGCAATTTGGCTTATTAATTTTCTAAGTAAATATTTATCTAATCTGATGTTTTAAACAGTGTAATTATTTTTTTTTGTTTTCTTTTTTGTAGATTTATTTATTTAAATTTTTCTTTAAAATATTGTTATTTTATATATAATTTTTGTTTTTTATTTTGCTTGGTATTTAAAGTTTATTGCTTTCACCCTAAGCAATAAAATTTTAAAATACATTTAAATATTCTTCTATCAAAATAATTTTTTATTGTATCTTTTTCTTCTTTTTTTTTTGTAAATAATTTTAAAGAAGTAGGACTAAGTGATAAACCAAAACACAAATAAATTATTGAAACATCAGAAAGCACTTTTCAAGATTTCTTATCCTTCTTTTTTTAATGTTTTTGTGTTTTTTTTACTTTAAAAACACAACATTTTTAATAAATAACATTTTATAGTAAAAAATTTTAAAAATTGGTTTTTGATTTTAGTTTTGCTTTTTTTTTTGTTTTTTATATATATTTTATTGCGTATATTTTCTTAAAAGTTTACTTCGATAAACATTTTTGTTTTTTTTTTTTTTTAATAAACTTTTATTTGTAGTTGATGGTTTTTTGTATAGAACCAATACCTATTTTAGAATAAACAAAAAATTAAAAGAAATCAAGAGATATTGCAAACATATTTTTATTTATTTTTGTCATAATAATAATACTGCTGGAAGGTGAATAAACAACGAACATTTTTATGTGAAGTAGATACATGTCATACATTGAATTTAGTCCTATCTAACACACAAGATAAAAATGAAGGATCTCAGAATGCGTTAGCGTAACAGTAACTATTTTATTAAGTAAATAACTCGAGAAAGAGCCCAAACTCTTCGAAGGTTTTAATGGGAAACAGTAACTATTTAACGTCAATATTAATGATGTTATGGCAGAAGAAATCACCGCATCTTTAATGAAATGAAATTAATAAAATATAATTGACTGCCTGACTAATGACAAGTTAGTTAAGTCTAAAATCGACGGTCTTTTAATCGGAGGGTTTTGAACTCAAAGTTCGGTTATATCATATATTCAATATTAAAAATTTATATTGTAAAAGTTTGTAACGTAATATAAAATAAATAGAAAATAAGTAATTTTCGTATATCGATAATAGATGGCACACAAATATTATAATACGACTTGTATAACACCTACAGTCGAGTAATCAATAACATTAGTTGGCATTATAATTAAAAAAAAAAAAAATTGAAGTTTAATCAAATTTGAATAATAGCGTCCACTAAGAAGTCCTTATGATCGTTATAGAAATGGAAAAGAAAAATTGACGAAAACTACCAAATTGCATATATATAACATTTTTTAGTGTAAAAAATTAAATTTTCATTTTGAAAAAACATTTTTCTATTTTTAATTAAAAAAAAGAAAAACAAGATTTTAATTAAAAATTTTCATTTGCAAAAACATAAAAACTGTGTCAGTCAACACTAAAAATTAAATATTATATTAATATAAATCCTACATTTTTATTCTTTTATATATTTGCATTATAATAAAATCTTCTGAACTATCCTTAAAATCCTTTAAGTGTTTCCAATAAAATTATTTATTTAAATTTTAAAGTAATTTCAAGTAAAGTATAATATGTAATATGTAAATTTTCTCCTCAAAGTATGCAATAGCATTTTATTGTTCATTAAGAATACGGATATTGATTAGCAAAGGGGCTTCGGTAGCCTAGTGGGAAGGCGTGTGGCGTATTAACCGAAAGAGTGTGGGTTCGATTCCTGCACAGGTCGTATTTTTTTTTTACATACCCCCCTTATGAGCAAATATAATGTAAATATATAGTATATAATATAAACAAAATAAATAATATTAGTATATAATTTAATAATAGTATAAATACCTATAATGGCCTTAGTAGCCAATGGTTCAATAATATTGCATTACATTTATGTATGTTATTATGTAATATTAATATAAATAAATAAATAAATGATTAGAAAACAAATTATTTATGATATAACCGTACAAAAACGGTATGATTTCATAATGACCAGATAATTGAAAAATATATATATACGTAAAATATAAAATATAAACAGATATGTAACTAACTATAGCATATTATTATAGTTATACATTATAAGTATATAGTATAGAAATAGAAATAGTTATTGAAGAATGAACATTATCTGTTCAATTTGAATTTGAATTTGAAAAAAAAAATGATGTGCTTTCCATTTCTACGTTTTCTTAATGGTTTTTGAAAGTTTATTCATTTGTTATTTATTTCTTTTTTATTTATTTTTTTTTTTTTTGATAAATTTAGGTTAAAAATATTGATAAATAAATATTTCTTATTTAGTTATTATTTTGTTTTCTTTCCCTATATAAAATGGCTTTGCTGTATTACATATATAATATAGTCTGCTATCACATGTAATAATTTAAATTGATATCAAATTTGATATTTCACATCATTATACAATTTGTTTTTTTTTTTTTTTTCAATTTTGTTACTCTTTAGAATCTGAATCTTGTTCCATTTCTTTTTTTTTTCTTCAATTTTTAGTATTCTCATTGAAATGATAGAGATCAAATTTGATATAGGGATTGGTATTGAAAGCTGCATATGAATGATAGTGAAATAAAAATATTGACTTATTTATTGAGTTTTTGTAAAGTGTTGGTTTCTTTCATTTTTTCTTTTCTTTTACTTTTTTTATTTTGTTTTGTTTGTTTTTGTTTTTGTTTTTGTTTTTGTTTTTGTTTTTGTATATTGATACCATAATGATATGTGCAAGATGTTAAAGTATGTTTATTTTCATAATATTTTATAACTTGTTGGTTTTTAGTACTGATTTTCAAAGTTTATGTAATGAAATTTTATGTAATTATTTTATTAAGTAAGTTATAGATTTTTTTGATGTTATCATATAAAACTGATATTTTGTGATAGTAAAGTAATAAATGTCAGGATATGTAAGTTTCAGATTTTAACAATTATGAGAACTGATTGAAAAGCATTTTCGAAATAACAATCTCAGCTAATTTATTCTGTATTGATAAATTTCTAAAAATATATGTTTAAAACCGTCAGTTTTATATAATGCCAAAAATATAATGTGGAAACTTCAATTTTTACGTTTTACTTTTGAAAATATTTGTCAGCAACCTCAGTAATAAGAGCTTCAGTTATAAATTGAAAACTATTAATTTTTGATCTCTAACAGCTCCTAAAAAGGAGAAGGTAGAAAAAAATGTTCTCATGTTTTTTATATGCTAATGAATTCTGAAAAATCTTACGTGCACATTCAGAATTTTGTTTTCATATAACGGTAAATTTAAATACGTATTAAATATCAAAAAATTATATAATTTTTATATTGATTTATAAACCCAAAAAAAAAAAATTCTTGTCATTTAGTCTGTATTAAAAAAAGTTTTAGATATAGATACACATTTTTAAAAACATTGGCTTTTCCCAACTTTAAAGGAATACATATGAAAGTTGCTCCACAACATATGTACAGAAGAGTGGAGATTGTGAAACTTTGTAAGCAAATTTTTGGAAATTTTGACAAAAATGTGCTAAAAATGGTTACTGATCTTCATGTTGGGATTAAAAAACATTCTAATAATTAAAAATAAAAAGTTTTATTGATTTTTATTAGTTAGTTTTAGTATTAGTATTATTAATTTGTAAAATATAATATAAAAAGAAAGAGGTTTAAAAATCAATACGAGAAAACTAAAAATATAATTCCATTTAATTACTCGGTAGCATTATGATGTAGTATTAGAATCCATGAAGTGAAATAAAATAAAGGTTCTATAAAAATGTATTATGATAGCTTTATTCTCTCAAGATTCAAAATTAAGTAATCATAAATGATTGTATACCTATATCTTTTTAATAAATGGAAATTTTCCGTTATTTAATAAAATATTTTTTTTTTATAATTATGCTCCAATTAGAACAACAAGAACATAAATCAATTCTAGAATAAAAAATAAGCAATTTACTTTTCACAAATATATATGTATAATTATTGTTTATTCTATTTTTTTTTTTTTTTTTTTGTATTTACTTTTCTAATTTTCCACAAAAAGGAAAACAAAATTGTTTTTTCTTTTTATTTTCTTCATCATTTTATACATCTTACATCATTCAATTGTTATTGTGTAATGTATGTAGGTATATAAGTATATATATCTCATATCGCGTACATCAATTTAACAAAGCAAATAGTTACATTTTTTGTTGCAAACAATCATTTTATATATGTATCTTAGTATGTTGCATTCTGATAACAAACGATACTTTAAAATGTCGACTTTATTTTGAGAGTTTTTTTTTTTTTTATTTTTATTTTTTTTCTAATGAAAGCACAAAATGAGATTTAGGTTTTTTTCTTTGTTATTTCAGAGTTTTTCCTGATTTCAAAGAAAAACAAACGAAAAATATTTAGAACATATATAAGATAATGACGAAAAATTTCTGATTATACAAAAAAGAAAAAAAAAATCATTTTTTGAAAGTGAAAAAAAATAAAATTTTTTTTTATTCCAAATTTCTGGGTTTTTGTTTGCCAGAAACAAGGAAAGCAGTAGAATAATAAAAAAGAAAAGTTGGTTGTTTGTTTTTATTCATTGTTTGACAAACGTGCAGATGAATGTATATATTACACAAACTAATGTTTAGATTGTTTAAGAATTATAAAGTTTTTATATACATATGCATATAGATAGGTGTATAATATATGATATTACATATTATATATATTCCTATATGTGGTAGCGGTTTTTTTTTTTTTGTGATTTTTCTAATATATGGTTTGTATTCCGCAAAGAAATTCAGAATTTAAAAAAAAATAAAAAAAATTAGAGAATGAGCTTTCCTCGTTCAATTTTTAAATAATGTTTTGTCGATGATAGAGGTTACCTTTAAATATTCGTTTTAAGTAGTATAGATAACACTTTAGAAAATTTACATTTTGCAAAACAAAGAAAATAATTTTTAGGAATAAAGAATTCATATAACATAGAATAAAGAGATCTACTAAAATATCATATAGTATGCTAAGGAGATATTATTAATGTGCTTTCTTATTGGTTAGAAATATTTGCCTTATACTCATTTATAGTAATGACATTCGAAAGTTAAAATTATTTCTTTTCTGTTATACCGTAGTTGTTATTCTAGAGACACTGTATTATTATAGGGCATCGTATTATTTTACTTTGAATCTATAACTTCAATGTAGGATAAAAAAAAAAAAAAAGAAAAAATTTTGTATTTGCCTAAAAATATTTCTAGAGTTCTATAAATAAAAAAAGAATATCTTAAAAGCTTTTCGTAATTTACAATTTACACAATATGGTAATCTATAGTTTCTTTTGATAGTCGAAAAATTATTACACTTTAACAAACTATAAAGTATTACATAAAGATTTTAGTCGTAAAACTTGAAAGAAATCAAGGATGGAATCAGTATTTGAAATCTGTATTTAAATAGAATATGATGTACTTTCAAAAGAATGAAAAGCCTATTTTGGTTTTTTTTTTTTTTTGTTTTTTTTCTTCATTTTTTGAAAGGTGCATTAAGATAATTTAAGATTTTGTTTAAGTGTGTGAAATATTTTTTCGATTTATTTAAGTATTTTATGGTTTTTGCTGTATTTGAGTAATTTTTATGCGTTTCTTTTGATCATATTTAATTTTTCGGTATGAGTATAATGGTACTTTTCTTGAGTTTATTCTGTTTGTGTATTACATTTTATATTGATTAAAAATCTTTTAATCTTTGCGATCCTTTTACACTAAAATAGTAGTTGAGAGTAGTTGGAAGTAGTTGGTGAATGAAACGTTCATTTTTTATTGAAAAACTTTAATTAAAGATATAGTATTATGCAGGAAAATGTTTGCATATTTACTCCTATCATCTACTTTACATTTGAAATTAATTTTCACATTCCTGATTCCATATTTTACTTATTTATTTAAGAGTATATTTCAATTTAGGGCCGTTTCCGTCTAAACCCAAATTGCTTTTCATTGATCATATATATTTTTCTATATTTTTTTCATATAGTGGTAAGCTAACATATTAATTAACCTAATATTTTCTGTTGATTTGGTATACACTATTTTTTCTAAAAGGTATTAATTATGATAGCTATCTTCAACTTACTTGGAAATTTTCCTTCACTTAATGATTTATTTATTAATTCTGTTAAAACTTAGATATTATTTTCTCTTTACATTCCTTTACAAAATATATTACTGTTTAATCTATTCCTATTTCCAATCACTCTTTTGTGTTATACTTTTAATAACTTTCTCTATTTCATTAAGAGAATTTTAAAATTTTATGAAAATATAATTTTTAAAATCGGTATATATACAGCTAAAATATTTAGAAAAAAAATTTAAAGTTAATAGAATTCGTAATAAAAATTCTCTAAATCTTTTAATATTTTGATCCAAAAACTTCATTTTGTTAATTTTATTATACTAATTTGATTATAAGAGAGTGAAAATGACCACAAATAACGAATATTAAGTTACATTAAACCATTACATATTATACCCTTAATTGTGTAAAGTCTTACAAAAAAAAAAAATGCCCTAATATAATTTCCAAAATTATTCTTGAAAAGTAATACGAACATATGTTTAGATGAAAAAAAAAAAAAACATATTTAAAAATATCTTATGTCCGTTTACATAACAAAGAATATTATAAAAAAAAAAAGCAATCAAAATTTATTTTTTATTAAATGCTTTTAACATTATTACATACTATTTACAAATGGGAATTTAATTATAAGAACAGATTATGTAATTAAGAGAGAAATATTAACTGGAACAACTAATAAGAATTATTGTTTTTTTTTTTTTTTTTTTTCGTAATTGAAAAGATTGTAAATATTAAATCTGTAGTTATTAAGATAATTCACAACAAAAATTATGAAAGATTAACAAAAAAAAAAAAAAAATAATAATAAAAAACCTTAGCTAATAAATTTTTAATGTTTTTTTAAGAGAAGGTAAATACAATTTTAAATCCAGACTTAATAATATATTTTAAACATACCCTTTTCATTTAAGATAATAAATCTTTAGAACTTATGTTTCAAATATAAATTTTACTCCATGGATTATATACATATATGTATATAATATATATATGTATGTATATAAAATATATCAGCTCTAAATATAAAAAAAAAAAAAATAAAAAAAAAAAATGATTTATAAATCACTTTGGAATCATTATAATCATGATGATTTTTTATTACTTTTATTATTCAAAACGGATGATGATGAAAGAGATGAAAAACTTAAGAGAGTATTTATGGTATATTATGGCAATTTTCTTATATTATTTTTTATGGTTTTTTTTTTTTAATTTTTTTTTTTGTTGTTTTTTTTTTTTTTTTTATTTTTATTGCAAAAGAAAATATAAACCATTTAGTTTTTAATAGACGTGTATTTTGTATAGTACATAAATATTCTTAAATGTTTGTAATTTTTTCATCTTCTTTTATATAAGAAATTTTTTTATTTTTTTTTTTTTTTGTTTTTTTTTCTAAATTTTTAATTAAGTAAAATAAATGATTTATGAATAAGACTTAGAAAATAAATTTATATATGTATATGTAAGTTCTATTTAAGGTAGGTACTTAATTTAAATTGGACAGAATATTAAATTGCATTTAATTCAATACAAGTAAATTAATTCCTTTTTATTATATTTATATTATTTTCTTATTTTATTTTATTTTTTTTTGTATTGTGGTTAATGAGACTGGATTAAAGTATAATATATATTTTTTAATAAATATTTTATAGTTGAATTAATTTGCTTCAATATATCTATGTACATATATGATATAAAATGTAAGATGATGATTTTTTTACTCAATTTTATAAGTTCTATAGTTATTTTTTTTTTTTAACTCTTTGAAGTTTGGGTGCCCAAACTGTTTATATAAAGTCAAAACAGTGTTAAATTTAATTATTATCTTTCGAAAATTTTGGCAATTAAATAAAAATATCTTAAAATGTTAATATTATTAACAAACTGAAGTTAATTTTTATTTTCTAGACTTTAAGTCCGACTGAAATTAGTTTAAAATTTTAAAAACTTGATGATTGGAATTTTTAAAGAAAAGTTTTTTTTTTTCTATTCTTTAGTTATTAGCTGACTTTATGGCTCACTCTAACGTTAGGTAGGTCATTTTATGGCTGGGGTATACTTTCAGCGTGTGTTCATTACATGTGTTACATGTGTGCAAGCTAAAAAAATTGTGGTCGATGGAAAATATTAATGCGTTTAACACGCACGCTTAAATATTAACACGCTCAAGCTTTGCTCAGGTTTTACTTTTTAATTCTTTTTTAAAGACAAGACAAGAAGTTTTTAAAGACAAAAGATATTTAATATCAGTTTATCGCTAAGTGAAATATTAATTTTAAGTGAAAGCTCATATTATTTAAAACACATTTCTTTCCATCATTTCGTACAAGTTATTCTATTAGAATACTTGTGAACTTCTAAAATTAACTTATGGTGTGCCCATATTATTTTACTTTTTAAATTATACTTAGTAAAATAATTTATTCAAAAAAATAAACAGCATTTTATACATATACGCTCGTAAATGTAGGTTTGACTTCAACTTTTCACTAGATTTTCATTAGATGGAATTTTGTGTATAAGAAACTTATAAGCGCTTGTATGTATTTGTTTTTCTCTCTAATAGTATATCTGCAGCCTGATTACATTATATAGGGAAGTTTATTTTTTTGATCTAATACAAAATATAATCAAAAAATTTATAAAAATTTGTATCCTACCGATCATAAATAATTGTAGAAAAATTTTCAATTTTGCCCAATATAAAACTTAAAATTTCATTTTTTTGAAAACGAAAATTTCAATAAAGTTTCATATTCCAACTCTTAAGGAGGATTACAGAAGTAGTTTTAATTTGAAAGATTTTAAAGTATATAATATGTATATATATATAGTTTTTTATTTTAAACTTTTCCTGCAGTTATACAATAATATGTGGTTTTTTTTTTTTTATTTTTTTTTTTGTTTTTTGTTATTAATCGATGAATAGAAGGAATAGAAGGGATAAATTTATTAAAAACTTTTAAAAAATATTTTTAATTTACTCTTTCAAAATACAAAAAAAAAAAAAAATTTATAAAAGGAAAATTGTTAATGCTTTTCTGTTTTTCTTTTAAGAAACCGATCATAAATCTTATGAAAAACTTATGAAAATAAAACAAAACAAAAAATTGTTTATCTTTATTTCGTTTCTTTTTTTACTTTATCTTTTTTATAAAAATAGGAACAATTCAGATAGGGGGTTGAATAATATTGTATATCTGTATTTTCAATACTTCTATTTGTAAAATAACAAAAAAAAAAATAAAAAAAACAATAGGGAATAAAATTATTCTCCTCATTTTTACTACCATATGGATTCTTATTAATTTCGTTTTTGTTTTTTTATAAGTAGGTACTCTTCTGCTTAAAATGAATAAAGGTATCCTGTAGGAGTTCACTTGTTGTAAAATACTTTTTTATTATCTTTTCTACAACACAGAAACAAAAATTACTTATTTTGTTAAAATAGATATAAGAGAAAAAAAAGAGACCTAAAAAAAAATACATAGGTACATATATTCTTAATTTTTAAAAAATAAACATAAACGCATATACATAAAATATTTCGATTGAAATATGCTCGTAGCTCCTGATAAAAAAATAAAGAAAAAAATATAAAACGAAATTTAAAAGGAAAAGCAGAAAAAAAAAACAAAAATGTTTCATAAATCTTTCATGCAATCATTTTTTTTTTTTTTTGTATAATGAACATCATATATGAAAACAAAAATGATATGTTATACTATTAGGATTGCCAGATTTTCACATATTTTTAATGCACTGACGAAAACTGCAATATATGTATTATCTAACCATTTTTGTTTAAAGGAAAATTTTTGTATAACATTGCTCCAAAAGAGGTTTAAGTAAGTACCCAGAATAACACCTTTTCAAGTTAAAAAAAAAAAGTTTTTAAACAGAGAACATAGGATATGTTATAAACAAAAGTTAATGGAAGGAGGAATATATCTTTGTAGATCGGTAAAAAACTTAGTTAGGAAAATCATTGATCATATAAAATTAACTGTTTGAAACTACGATACCATATTATTTAATAGAAAAACTAAAATCTGAAGCTTCATAGCCTTAGCAACGATCAAAGTTCTAAAGATTAAAAGATACACATTCACTGTTCTGGAATCCTTATTATAGAAGTTAAAGAATCTTTTCTAATTAGTTGTAGCGCAAAATGCATGTATGATAATATAATGGTATTTAAGATTGGTTATCGTATTCACAATTATTATTAGCAGTTCACATTTTAAATGTTAAAAGTATTTTATAAAACTTATTAATTTTTAATCCAAAAAACGAAATTCCAATAAATAAATAATTGTTAAATGGTATTTTTCTTTTTTTTCGAAATAACTTTTCAACAATGAAATATAATAAATATATTGAATTGAAAATTTTTTTTTTTTTATTTTGCCACAATTATATGAAATACTAAATAATGGTAGAATCATCGTTTATTGTATATATCTAATTTAAATTTATTGTTAAAGTCTCAGTTGTTTAGAAGTTCTCACGTTTTATGTACTCATTTTATTTTATTTTTATTTTTAAATAAAAAATCTACAGCCTCTAAATTTTTATGATATTTTTATCGTTTACATTTTCTTTTTTTTTTCTTTTTTTTTTAATATCCTTTAATACCATTTTCTTGTAATAGATTACATATCTTTCTTTTTATTTCTCTATTTATCTTTAAAAATGGTAAAGATGGTGGGTATTTAGCTAAGTTTTAAGTAATTTATTTTTTGTAAGTGTAATAAATATTTAAAAAAAAAAAATTAAACAAAAAATTGTTTAATGGATTTTTTCTTTTATTTTCCAAAAAAAAAAAAAAAAAAACCAAACAAAAAAGGATATTCAATATAGGTAATTTTTAGATATATTTTATACTAAAGTTACTTGTAGAAAACTTGTATTTATAAAATAGGTACATATTTTGAATTTTACTTTCATCAGATATTAAAATTATATCTATAACATAATTTTTCTTTAGCCTTTTTTTTTACGACTAAGTTGCTTAAATTTTAAATATTGATCATTCTTAGAAAACAAAAAATCCAAAAATGAACATTAGAAATTGTTTGAAAGATGTTTTAATTTTTTGATTATTGCAAATAACTGCTGACAGCCATTAATAGATTGCCGATGATTAGATTATTTCTAATTAACTAAGAACTGAGAGCATTAATTTTTATTTCATAAAAAAATATTTAAAAAAGCTGATAAATAATTGAGAATTAAAAGAATTCTCTTAAAAGAATTTTTGAATTATCTTATAATCAAACTTGACTTAATGGGCTTTATTTTGTATTATTATGGGCTTTAATTTTATTAGTATATGAAAAAAAAATTTTTATTATTAAAAAATTTTATTTTTTTGATCTTGAAAATAATAATAAGGATTAAATTATTGCAAAGAATAAGAAAAAAAAGATATAATTTATATATTTTGTGTTAATAAATTAGATTGCAGGACAATAATCACAAATATATTTGATATTTTTCTTTTTTTTTAATTAGGTTTAAAATTCAATAATGAATATAGAAAACATATTCAAGAAGATTATTATAATATATAGTTTGCTGAAATTATTAATTCCTTTTTTATAATATATAAAAACCTATTTTACATTTTTCTTTTAAGATTTTGTTTAATCTTCTATAATTTTCATGTTTTTTTTTGTTTATTTAATTAATTATTTATCGGATTATTTATAATTTAATTTTAAATTCTTATTGTTATATTCTTTTCAAATTTTTTATATTGTACTTTTAAATGCTATTTATATCTATAAACAACTTTTAATCTATTTATATAAGTTTAACATCTTAAAAATTATTATATTAGTTAAATTTCATATTGATTTTAAAGTATAGTTGAGGTAAATTCTGAGGTTTTAAAAGACAATCAAAAGCAACAATTTGTAAAGAAACTTAGTATAAAGAAGAAAAGTATAAAAATTAAAAGATATTTTCCGCAATTTTAAGCATGTTATATTATGTAAGAAAAGACATTTACACATATACAAATGGAATGTTTAAGTTTACATTTTTACACATAAATTTTGAAACAGATGTCCAACTTGCAAGTGGTTACATTTAGTAAATTCAAATTTTGGCACTGAATAAGACTCTTAAATGGAGAAAATATAAAAATATGAGCTCAACTAAACTTGTATTTATTCAAGAACATCTTACACACGTCAAAATTTAAATTCTAAGCAAAAAAATTTAGAATAGGTATGGTAGGTAAGCGGTCCAAAATTTTACCAAATATAAATGATTACATAAAAAATCGGTTTTATAAAGACTACATTTTTTAGCACATTTCCAAAAAAATTTTGAAAAAATGTGCTTATTAGTTTCACTCTGTCCGTCCGTCCGTCCGTCCGTCCGTCCGTCTGTTTACAAAACTTCTACACCGTTAAAGATAGAGAAAAAAAATTTTAACCATAGGTAGGTCTCATAAAAAAAATAATTTTGTGGAACAACTTTTTCATGTAGCCCCCCTCATTACGGAGCTACACCCCCTCAAACTTTGAAAAAGCCCTATTTTTAAATGCATATATCTTATGTTCTGCTTAAGATTTTTTCAATCTGAAAACGTCATTCGACAGGTATTTCTTTTATCTTTGTAAATTAATATCAAAATTATACAATTTTTTTAAATTTAGTATTTAAATTTACCGTTATGTGAAAACCAAATTTTGCATGATTTTTCTACTTTCATAACTCCGGCACGCTTCTAGATACAAGCTTGAAATTTTGAGGCAAGAAAGAACTTTTAGAATTAGTATAAGTTTGCTCAAAAAATTTTTTCGGACCACCCCCTGTTTATGAGCTATTAGGGCTTAAAAATTGAAAATTTGCTATTTTTAAACACCTGTAACTTAGGAACCTGCACACATTTTACTTCTGCAAGATGTAAAAATTAAAGCTACAATAATATATTTTTACGTGTGTGAAAGGTTTATTTTAATTGTAAAGGGTTCCAAAGTTGCAGCTCTTCAAAGTTGTAAAAAAGCCCCATTTTCAGATGTATATATCTCGGGCTCTGCGTAATAGTTTTGCAATCTAAAACCGGCAGAAGATCGAAAATTTTATTATCTATATAAAACAATATCAAAATTATGTAATATTTTGTAATTTACTATTTAAATTTACCGTTATGTGAAAACCACATTTTGCATGAAATTTCTTTTTTCATAACTCCGGCACCCCTTTAGATAGGAACCTGAAATTTTGGGACAAGAAAGAACTTTTTAATTAATATAAGTTTCCTCAGATTTCAAATTCAAATTTTTTGATAACACCCCCTCTTTAAGAGTTATTACGCCTCAAAAATTGAAAATTTGCTATTTTTAGACACCTGTAACTTAGGCACCTGTAAAAATTTTTCTTCGGCAAGACATGAAAATGAAAGCTACAATAATATATTTTTACGTGTGTGAAAGGTTTATTTTAGTTGTAAAGGGTTCCAAAGCTGCAGCTCTTCAAAATTGTAAAAAAGCTCCATTTTCAGATGTATATATCTCGAGCTTTGCGTAATAGTTTTGCAATCTAAAACCGGTAGAAGATCGAAAATTTTATTATCTATATAAAACAATATCAAAATTATGTAATATTTTGTAATTTACGATTTAAATTTACCGTTATGTGAAAACCACATTTTGCATGAAATTTCTTTTTTCATAACTCCGGCACCCCTTTAGATAGGAATCTGAAATTTTGAGACAAGAAAGAACTTTTAGAATTAGTATAAGTTTCCTCAGAAAATTTTTTGGTAACGCCCCCTCTTTAAGAGTTATTACGCCTCAAAAATTGAAAATTTGCTATTTTTAGACACCTGTAACTTAGGCACCTGTAAAAACTTTTCTTCGGCAAGACATAAAAATTAAAGCTTCAATAATATATTTTTACGTGTGTTAACAGCTTTTCTTAGTTATATAGGATTCCGGACTTACGGCCCCTCAAAATCTCAAAAATGTCCTATTTTCAAGTTTTTTCTTATTACATGAAATTTTCAAATTTTTGTGTAAGCCACACTTCTAAACAATTTGTATTGAGTTTTGGAAATGTGCGCTTTTAAAAACCGTTGGTTTACATTCTACCTTGTTTTTATTAACTCTTTATCTCTAAAAGTTCATTTATTTTTAAATGGTATAGTAGTTTCGGAAACGAAAAGAAGGATGAACGGTCAGAGAGAGTCTAATAAGGAAATTTTTTTAAGGATGTACTAAAAAGAAAGTAATAACAAGAAATACTGAATTAATTAACTAATTGAAATCAATAATTTTCTCCATTAAAATTCTTTAATCTTTATTAAATAAATCTTAATTACAATATTTTTTTTTTCTGTTTATGACTTTATTAGAATTTTAACTCTTTAGATTATTTAAATATATAAGTGATAGTTTATCTTTTTATAGATCTATAAAAGGTATCCAACAAATTTAAATGTTTTTTTATGGTTAAATTTTTCTTCTCTCACTTTAATTAATATGAAAATTTTCCTTTAATGATTGTTTACATGTTATAACAAAACTCACTAATATAGTTTTTTATTTTCATTTAAATCCCTCAATATACATAAAGTTTTTCAATGTTCTTTACAAGTATCTATATACCTAATTAAATTTATAAAATAAAATATTTTAAATATTTTCTTTTCTTTTGTATCATCAGTTTATTATATCGTAAGTACAAAAAAACGAAAAAAAAAAAAAAAATTTCAATCTCTTTGATCCTTTTT
Source organism: Poecilobothrus nobilitatus (assembly GCA_947095535.1). Classification (NCBI taxonomy): domain Eukaryota; kingdom Metazoa; phylum Arthropoda; class Insecta; order Diptera; family Dolichopodidae; genus Poecilobothrus; species Poecilobothrus nobilitatus. The sequence continues at coordinate 56,829,775 of OX352774.1, forward strand.
TATTCAACTATTTCATAAAATTTATTCATTCTAATTAGACACATATATATATTTTGTATGGAAAATATAAATTTTAATCTGATATGTTAACGTTAAAACGAAGCAATTAAACTTAATAAAAAAAAAAAAAAAATAATTAAGCAAAAAAGAAAATAAAAAATAAAATAATAATAATTTTACTCACAATCTTATCCTTCAGTAAATTCACGTCCTTTACATCAGAATAACAAGAGCAGAAATATTTTTCTTTCTTTTTTTTTTTTTTTACTATCTTATAGATATTTATTATTGCTTTTTTATTTGTCCTGTTTTTCAAAAATAATAAAACAAACAAACAAAAGTAAAGAACATCCAAATAAAAAAAGAAGAGAAAAACAAAAACAAAAGAAGCAACAACAAAAAAAAAAGAAAAACAAAAAATTAAAACAATTTAGAAATTATTATTCAAGAACTGACCCAACTACCTAAACAACAATAATTCTTAACTTACTTAAATGGGTAAATTAATTTGTTTTTATTTCATTTTTATTTTTTATTTTTTTATTGTTTTTATGTTTGTGTACTTTATGTTTGTTTTTTTATTATATGTTTTTTTTTTTTTTTTTTGTTTCTCCTAAAATAAACAAGTCGCGTCCTATATATATTTAACAATATTCCAATAATTTCAACACATTTTCCACATCCCATCATATTTAACTAACTTTCTATTAGGTATCTCCTTTTTTTTTTTTTTTTTCGTACCTATACTACTATCTAACCTCCTTTTAATATCATCATAAATTTTCCTGACACATACATATTGATATATATACATATCTATATAATTTCATATAAACATTCATATTAATTTAATAAAAAATAATATACATACACATATACCTACGTATATGTTTAAGTTAAGTTATTAGATAGAGTGACCAGTCAGCCATAATTTTAAAAATTATTTATATGAGTGTTATTTTTTTTTTACATTATTTTTATATTTTATTTTGTTTTTTATTTTTGTGTACCTCTTATAACTGAAAGTATATTTTTATGTTATTTATTAACTTTCTAACTTTAAAATACCATATATATATTATACATATATTTTAGGTATATAAAAATACCTATGTCTAAAATATTTATTATCCTTTTAAATATTTAAAGACACAAAAACTTTACAAGTACTATTATGAAACAACTGAACAACATCAACTAATTCCACTAACAATTGATCAAATAAAAAAAAAAAAAACAAAATAAAATAAAAAGAAAATTCAAGTCGAAAATTAGGAACAATTTTTGGTGAAAAAGAGCAGTGGCAGAAGTTTGACAGAAAACGGAAGAAAGAATAAATATCGAGAAATTGTTAAATTATTACAGATATAAAAATAACAGTCTTGTAAGATGAAAATAATAAACACAGTACCTACTTTAATATTTTATATACATATATATACATTTTATTATTATATATAGGTACATAATGCTATTTTTTTTATTTTGTGTATTTCGGTTTTTTTTTTTGTTTTTTTTTGTCAAATCAACGCAATTACGGTTGCCATAATAAATATTTTCACTTAATATTAAATTTATAATAATAATAATAAAAAAAATTTATTTTAGATATAATATATATATATATATATATATATACATATATATAAATAAATATATAATGTTTAAATAAAAAAATATTTTATTAACAGGATATAAAAGAAATAAAAAGACACAAAATAATGAAATGACCTCTTAAGATTCTCTAAATAATTTTCTTATAAAACATATTACAATTTTTAATTTATTTGCTCTATGATCTGGTCTTTAACCTTATTCTTAACCCTCTTCTGATATTATTCTATTTAAAATTGATGTGGTTGAAAAGGACTCAAATAAAAAACCATAAAATATGATTATTAAATTAAAAAATAAATAATAATAATATGCGTTCTTTATATAATACATATATAGATATCGAAATGTATGTATGTTTTCATATATTGTCTTAGGTAAAAATTATTTATGATTTAGTGAATGAGAGTGAGTTTTTGTATCTTCTTTAATAGATAGTTAAAAAAAAATAAATTGTTTTTATTTTTATTTTATACTTAAAATTTTTTTAGTTGAATTTAATGAGGGGAAAATAAGAAATTATTTTTGATTTGAGTTTTTTGTGATTAAAATTTATTGCATGCAATAAGAAGACAATTTATTTTTTAATAAAGTTTTCTTGAAAAAAATTAAACATTACCGAAAATAATATCGTTCTTTGAACTTCAAATTCTATAAAAATATTTTAATAAAAAATATTATCATCCTAAATCAAATACTTAGTGTAAACGATGAAATAAAAAAAAAAATGCATTAATATATAAAATCCGCGTTTAGAAGGGCATATAATTAATGTAAAAGTTTTAAAACTTTTACATTTTGAAAACGTCAATTAGAAGGCTTAAAAAAACTAGGCCAATAGATTTAGTGATGAACGCAGATCAACTTGATGGAGGTCTGTAATTGCAGTAGATCTATAAAAGTTAAAACAAAACTAAAGTTAATTCTTAAATCTATAGTTTTAACATTTTAAGACGGGACTGATATGTTTAGTTATAGTTAAAGTTTCACATAACTGTGTTGCATTCAGTAGTTTCGATAATTTTCACCATACTTATCCAAAGAAAAAAAATAGAAAAAATCTTATATCATAACTCATGACAGAAGGTAAGTAATTTTCTTCTTGTAAAAGTGAAAATGAAGGAAAATTTCCTTTTTTTTTTTTTTGTCATAAAAATTGTAATTATTTTAAAATTGCTTCATTTTTTTGTTATATCAAAAACTTGGCTTTGTGGTTTATGTAATATCGTTGGATAAATAGAATATGGTTGGTGTATAGACTAAACATTGATTTGTTGTTGTATAGTTTAATCGTGTAACAAAAAAATAGTTTCGAGTTTTTTCATTAATTTTCGAATTTAATTGAACTATTAGGGCATTTTAATAAATATTCTTGTAATTTCCAATAGTAGTTTTATAAGTAAAAAAATTACGCAATTTATTAAAAATTTATTGATAATTCTGGTATAATTTTGAAAAAAATGCGTTTTCTTCATGCGAATGAAATAATACAATACAAATGAATTCATTTTTTTTGACAAGTCGTGCCAATTAATAGCTTCTAATACTAGAAAAATGAATAAAATTAGAAAAATTAGTTTAAAGTTTAAATAAAGATAAAGAAGTTAAATGTTGGTTTTGTTTTAAGTGCTTTGTTTTAAGTGTTGGTTTCTGAATAAAAAATTATTACCTAACTGAACATTAATAATTTTTTAAAGTAATATTGATTTCTTTGATTAAAACACTAATGACTTTAAAATAATTTTTTTGTAAAATACCTTGCATCAAATCTTACATTAATTGCTGTTTGCTGTTATTCATAATGAGCCATTTTCAAACCAAAAATTTAAAACAAGGAAGCTATTTACAATGAGTTAAAATCTTTTCATGTTATAAAAAAAATATTCTTTAAATTGACATCTATTAGAAAATTTAAAATAAATTATGTAATGACATCATCGGCTAAAGTGCTAGTTTATAAAAATAAAAAGCTACAATCTAAAAAGATGCATAGTGTCACCAAATGAGGTTAAGTTTATGAGCTACACTTAATTATGTAAAAAATAATCATAATATTATGAAAATTTTATGAGCCTCAAATATCTTTAAAAATCTTGAAATATTTAAACAATAAACAATTTCTAGATCATTTTCTTCTAATTTGAACTAACTATTAGAAAATGATGATCTAGAATCCCGGTAACTATATATTTACTTTATTTTTTTTTTCTAACACGTTTAAAAAAAAGCTTAATTAGTACGATACCTACCTCTTATATAAAATTTTCTAAATAATTTTCTTTTTCAAAATAAATGTAAACTTTTTTTTTCTATCTAAAACAAATTATGTACTTAATTTGTTAATTTAGTTTTACTTGTATTTATAAATTTCCTCATTTTTGTTTTTTGATTTATTTATTTTTTTTTTATCACCTTTAAATAAATCCTGTTAATTAAAAGGACAAATAAATATATTTTTTTTTTTTTGTGTTGCTTATAATTTATATTTCGTTATAATTTTATTTTTCTTCATTTGTAAATAATAATTTTAAACCTCAATTTATTTTTGTTATGTACAATAATTATATTTAATATAATATAATATTCAACTTCAAATTAAAAACAAGAAAACCAAATAAATAAATAAAATATCTAATGAAAAGGAGGAAAATTAAAACAAATTTGCTCATAAAAATTACAATTTACAAGTTTATTCAATGCCCATAACTTATTTTAGTTTATTAACAGTTGTGGCAAAAAAATTAGTTGTAATGGAACTATATAAAATCTTTAAAAAATAAAAGCGAATATTACATTTAATGGTAATTAATTAGATGTCAATAATTGGTTGACCAGAATGTCATCAAGTCACTAGTTTTTAATTATTTAACTAGTAGATCTAGAGAACTAGGGATCAATTTGATTTACAAGCGGATGATTGCTGAGATAATTTAAAGAACGTTAAAGTAATTTGATATTAAAGTAAATTGAGAAATACACTTATAACTCAACTATATTGAGTTAGGTAGTTTTAAAAATTGAAATAAATTATTTAAATCGACTTATATTATAGATGTTATGTGATGATTGGAGTCCTAAAGAGGCAGGGTGCAATAAAGAGACTTTATAGGCTTCTAATTTTGAAGCCAACTCTAAAATCTCTACTAATTTATCTCATTTCTTTTTAAACTTATTTCATTTTTAATTCTCGACCCTATTCATAGTGAAATTTAGACATTTTTATGAAAAAAATTAGTTTTAAAGGAATGACGGCTGCGAGCGAAAAGAGGCGCGAAGACCGCTGGGCTGACCAAAATGTGGGAAATTGGTTGAAACTTGTTGAAAATATTTTGATTTTACATTCGGCTATATAAAATCAAGGTTATACACCTTCCTAATTCATAATCACACATATGCATATACAACTCTCCTAAATTTCCAGAATAAAAGTTTTGGAATTGGAACTAAAGTATATAGGCTTTATTTCCAATAAAATTAGAATGAGAAATAAGACCTAGCGTGGAATTTCACAAATTTGGTCTTACTTCTCAATTCATTTTCATATTAAGTTTATTGCTATAAATTTTATTGCACCTGCCTCCAAGAAAAGATAGCATTCAAATTAGGTTCAAAACTCCTGAACAGTCCAAAAATAGAGAAATTAATGGTAATTAATGGTAATTGAATATAACAAAGTGGCTCATTAATAAAACTAAAGCAATATCTTTATATTTTTTAAAAATATAGAAATAGTTGCCGATGAAATTTTACTAATTAAAGAAGAAAAAGTGTCTTAGATATATTAACATAAACTAGATAGTACTCTATAGTAAGTTTAGCAATCAAATTTTGTTGTTGTGCTAAAAAAAAAAAAAAATAAAATACAATTTTCATTTTCTAATATTCTTTTAATTTAACCACGTTAATCGGATTAATTTTCTATAACTGTAGACGTGAAATTTTTATACAATACATTGTCTATATAAGAAAATATATTTATATTAAATATAATATTTTCCAATTAATTGAAACAAAATGGATTAAATTTTCCAGAAACAAGAAATTGTCCTAATTACTTGAAAGAAAGTTTTTTTGTTTTTTGTTTTTTATTGTTTATGTTACTATCCTTTTTTTCCCTTTTTTGTTTTATTTTTTTGTCAGATATTAAAAGTTTTTGGTCATTTTGGACAGACAACTTTGTTACGGGTTTTTTTTTTCTTTGTTTTTTTTTTATTTCCATTCCTTTTAAAATTTACCTATTTAAGACTTTTTTGTAGTCACTTTAATACGATGAGAATAAATCGAAAAGGAGAAAAAAAAAAAAAGGATACCCACGTAGACGTGGATAAGAAATATTTTTCGAAGAAAAAAATAGGACGACAAAAAAAAAACATAAAAATTGTGTATAATAAAAGAAAAAATAATTAAAAACGAAAGGATATTGGTAGAAGTGCGGTTGTTATTCGAAGAAAAAAGTGATGGCGGTGGTGAACATAAAAATCTGATTTAAAAAAATTTTGTATTTAGAAAGACTTGGTAATAATTTATATTTCTTGGAAAGATGGTCAAATAATTTAAAAAAAAAATTTTGAATAATAATAAAGTTTTGCATGGAAAATTATTAATTTTGAGAACGAAATAATACAGAATCATTTGAATATACTGGATAATATTTTAAATTTTAACTTAATTTTTAACTTGGAAGTTTTATATTTTTATTAAAATAACAAAGAAGATTTCTATGAATAAATTTTTGAAAAACTGATTACAATTTGACAATTATTTTGATTTTGAAACTTTTTCAATTCAAGATTTTTTATGCTTATATATGCTTAAATCGTTTAACAAATGATAAAATCTATTGAATTCATCATTTCATAAAATTTAATGAACAATTTTGAATTAATTGCAAAAAATGTTTTTTTTTTTGAAAATTCTTTTAAGCAAAACTTCCAATAAATAACTATTACTTTATGTAATGTAATATATCTAAAATACATTTGTATATTCTGCCCAATTTACTTCTTTATGGTTGCGGTATATACAAGACTCTATTTATAATAATTTAAACTGTTGTTAACTAAATCTATTTTCCTTGATAACTGGATTTATGAACAAAAAGCTTATCAGGCACGCATTTCTTTAAGTAATTTGTGCGACATCTATTATTTAGTACAAAAATTAGTATTATGTATGATTTTGCGATTCTTTGATTAAATGTTGACTAGACAGCGATTTCTATACTGTTCCAGCATAAAGAAGTTTTTCTAAAAAGAATAATTACACAAAATTTTTGTTTGAATGATTGATGAAAGTTATAAGAGAAAATTTTTTTATATATAGTTGTAGAATATTATCGTTTATCAAAAATTTTCTAAACGGTAAAATAATTCTTTCTAAATATATTAAAGAAAATTTTTAAGAATTACCCTAATAAACTAATCTTATCAATTGATATTCTAATTAAAGAAAAATCTTTCTTTAAATCCGGTTTAGACTATATCATATCTACGTATTGATATGAAATATTTACATTAAAAATAAAAGTAAGTAGATATTTATTTAATAATTGAAGTAACAGTAAATTTTGTTTTAAATAAGTCCATGTTGATAAAATATTGAATTTAGCTTTAACTAATATAATTTAAAGTCATTTTAATTTAAATTATTATATTTCTTTTTTGTTTTTAAAGAACTTAAAGTTACTAAAATAAACATTTCCTTTAAACAATCATATCTTTAGAATTAAAAAAAAAAAATTTATAAACCTTAACAAAACACAAAAAAAAAAACCTGATATTCTATAGCATTTTTTTTGTTTTTTAAATATAACATATTATTTAAAATAAAATAAAAATCACATCTCAAGATAGAAACATTGAAACAATCAAAGGAAAAAGAACAAAAGAAAAAGAAAAAAGAAAAGAAAAAAAAATATAAAAAAAATTAAAACCTAGAAAAGTTTCTATTTAATTTTTATTTTCGTGTAAAAATATTGCTAATTAGGGTTTGTTCCAAAAATAACGGAGAATATTTTCCTTTGGGAATACTTTTTCTATTTTTTCTCTTCATTTACTTTTCTTCTCTTTCTCTACAAATAATATATTATATTACAATTTATTTGTATGTTTGTTTGTATGTTACCTACTGTGTATTGTTGTATTTCCCATGATTTTATTTTTAACATTTATATTAAATTTTTTTTTTTATTTTATCTTTTGTTCCAAATGATGTCTGAAATTATAACTTCCTTGTTATCTCTTGTGTTTTTTTTTTTTTGTGTAAAAATGTATGTATGTATTTAATGTGAAAAATATAATGTATAATATTTATAATATAATATACATATATATATATACATATAATAAATTTTAATATATAAATATTCCTCTCTAGAAAACACTTTATGGTTAATTAACAAAATGAAGAACGTGCACTAATAAAACGGGACGAAATTATTATTCTTTTTTTACTGTTATTTATTTTTTTTTTTTTTTTTGTCAGTTATAGCAAAGATTTTGTTTTTTTTTTTTTTTAGTTTGGCAAAATTGTAGTATAAAGTGTTTGTTTTTTTTTTTTGGGAAAATTTTTGCTGAAAAATTATAATATTTTTACTTCAATAAAGTAATAAAAGAGAAAAAACAAACAAGAAAAAATTTAAGTTAAAAAGAGTCAGAAATAGAAAGATGTATAATAGTGTGAACGAAATAAAATTAGAAGGAATGAAAGTAAAAAAAAAAATATGGAAATAATAAAAAAAAATACATTTTATTTTTTTGGAAATAAAAAAAAAAAAGACGGAAAAATAAAAACTTTCTTCTTTTTTTATATATATTGTTATATTTCCTTTTTTTTCCTTTCATTCTAACAAAATATCCTGTATCTATGATATTTTTGTTGAACAATGTTACCATTTACAATCTCTTGTTGTTAATTTGTGGGTTTTGGGGTAACAAATTATAACCAATAAAAGTTCTGTCACCATTTGACCCATGAGAATTTTTCCGGTTTTGTGAAATTTTATGTTATTGTTTTTTTTTTTTTTTTTTTTGTTTTGTGTGTGAATATTTTTAAAAGTTTGATTTTCATTGTTCTTGTTGGTTGGCTGGTATATATTATTTGTTATGAAAAAAGATTAAATATAATTGCAGTTAGTTATTATTACAGTTGTTATTTATATAAAAAAATAAAAAATAAAAACAAAAATAAAAAGCAGAGAAAAGTAAAAAGATATGGAAAAAAAGAGACAGAAAACGATTAAAATCCCAAAGAAAATTTACTGAAATGATAAATTAGAATTTTTTTTTTTCTTTAAATTTTTTGTTTTTAATTTTTTTTTTTTTTGTTTTTGTGTCATGGGAAATGTGCTATATTTTAGAAGGTTAAAAATTTTTTTTTTTTGGATATTAACGGATGAACAAAAGAAATGATAATTATAATAAGAACAACATTAAAAACAATAGTAATAGTAATTTTTCTTAATATTTATTATATAATAGCTCAAAAGTATATAGTAGTGAATATTAAAAAAAAATGAAAAAGAATCAAGTTATGATTTTTAAAAAAATACATTTTTCTTTTTGTCTTTTCTTTTGTTTAAGAAAAATATGAAATTTTAATTAAATCCTTTTTTTTATTTAGTCCTTTTATTTATTCCTTTTCATTTTATTTAATCTTTTTATTTATTTTAAATAAAGAAATAGAGGACGAAAACATTTTTTTGGTAGTTTTTATTTAAAAGTATTACCTATTTAAATTTTAAGTTTAAAAAATTATCAAAGTGCAAATTATAATTCATGAATATTATATGTTACACTAATTTAAAATTTAAATATTATAAAAAAAAAAGTATATAAAATGTGTCCCTATAATGAAGAAACGATTAAAAAGAACACCATTAAACGAATAAAAATGATAAACTTTAAATGATTTGAATCCTTTTTTAATAATACAAAAAAAAGGAATTCAATGAAACATAATGAAAGTAAATTTTTTTTTCGTAAGTACTTAACTGAAATAATACAATTTATTTGGTATAAATAAAGTTTCATTAATTTAAAAATTGAAACGTTTTTGTAAAAAAAAGTGTTTAAAAAAAAAAATAAATTCGATTAATAACTATATTTTTTGGAACATTTTTTATTACACACTCTATTTTTAATAATTAACTATACGCAATTTTCTTTTCAAAGCTTAAATGTGAAAAGGGAAAACCAATAATATCAGACTTGTATATATAGGAATTCCTACGAGGAAAAATTAATTTGATAATAAATTGGTTTTGGGAATTTTTTCTAAATGGAAAATATTACTTTTAAATGAAATTTTTGAAACGTTTATAAAAAATTAAATAAATTTTTTTTAATAACAAACAACAAGTTGTAATTAATGTCTTGTAACTAAAATCTGCTTGAAAAAATATTTGAAATAATAATTATTACTATTAAATTGAAAATAATAGTAATATGTTAAATTTATAGCTATAAAATCTGGTAATACAAGAATTGTTTAGCAATATTTAAGCATTTTTTTTCTAATTAGACCATAAAAATGAGTAGGTTCCGATTAATTTTTAAAAAAGCAGAGCATAAACAGAGTGCACTCAGATCGCTTAAATTTAATAAAAAAAAAATTATTTAACTTTATTTTTTAAGAAAACAACAAAATGTACAGTCATATTCGAAATATTTCTTTTGAGTAGGTATGTAAAATGTGATCTTAGTATGCTCTGTTTTAATGAAAAAAAAAACACGAATTACAAGATCTGAGCGGTCAGATCTAGTAAAAAAACAATTCAAATAAACTTTTATAAGATAATAGACCTGATTTCGATAGTCATTTCATAAAAATGAAAAATTTCATTTAATTTTAATAATTTTTTGCGATTTCGATAGTCGGGCAAAATGAAATGGAATTTAAAATTAAAATGATTTATATTTTTTTTTTAAACCGGCAATACTTTCTTATTTTGAGGTTTTGACTATACAAAGAAAAGCTATAAGTAAAAAATTAAGATTTAAAACACGTACTTAGTTCCCAATACTGTAATAGAAAAATAGCAAAAAATTAAAAAAAGTTCCGAAAGGTGGTTCCTCAGTTTTTGGGTTCTGTTTTTTGGGGCGGGCTTAAAAGTTGAACTTTTTATTTTTTTTTTATGATATTTAAATTTTACTACAAAATCGGTGAGTACTGAGTATCTTTTTTTTAATCATGTCGGAACGACTTCTAATTTACAAATTAATGGGCTTACTTGCAACCTATGCTATCACATAGTCATAGGTTACTTATAAAAATGCCTATATTCACATAAATATAAATAAAATATTTCATATTTTTTTCCTAAATCCATTTAGGAAATCCATTTAGGAAAACATTTAACAATTTCAAAATGAGAAAATTTGACGTTTTAAATGAGTATATTCATAAAATATGACTATCAAAATAAGTTTTTCATAAAGCACATTTCATATTTTTACAAGCACTCATTTAACAATTTCAAAATGAGAAAATTTGACGTTTTAAATGAGTATATTCATAAAATATGACTATCAAAATAAGTTTCTGTTCATTTTTTATGATTTTTTTCATTTATTATGACTATCGAAATCAAAAATTTTGTTTTTCATAAAAAATGAAAGTGATATGACTATCGAAATCAGGGCCTATATGTTTGAATATTTTATGAAGTGTTTATACCCGTATGAACTATGTTCAAGGGTATAATAAATTTGCCATTACGTTTGTGACACCTTAAAGGAGTCGAGCTAGATATAGTGTCAAATGTATGGATCGGCTCAGAATCGAATTCTGAGTCGATTAAGCCATGTACGTCCGTCCGTCCGTCCGTCCGTCCGTCCGCACGATAACTCAAAAAATAAAGGAGCTAGGGGGCTGAAATTTTTTTTACGTCACTTTTGCAAAATTGTTAGTTTTGCTATTTAAATCCAACATTTTCGGTCGGCGGGTTCGAGTAGCTGCCATACAACTTCTATCTTTATATAGAAATAACTCAGTATCTATTCAAGCTAGGTTTCTGAAATTTTGCAAATGATGATCAAGTTTTATGGCAACAACTTCTGTAAAATTTGGTTGTGCTCGTGCATCGGGTTCGGGTAGCTGCCATACAACTTCTCCGTTTAAATGAGAATAACTCAGTGTTTATTGAAGCTACGAATCTGAAATTTAGTAAAGAGGTGTCGAGTTACATGCCAACAACTTTTGTAAAATTTGGTTGGTCTAGAGCAGCCGGTTCAGACTTCTTGCACCTCTTGGAACCTAATGAAGCTAGGCGTCTGAAATTTTGCAAATGATGATCAAGTTTTATGGCAACAACTTTTGTAAAATTTGGTTGTGGTGGTGCGGCGGGTTCGGGTAGCTGCCATACAACTTATCCGGTTAAATGAGAATAACTCAGTGTTTATTGAAGCTAGGAATCTGAAATTTAGTAAAGAAGTGTCAAGTTACATGCCAACAACTTTTGTAAAATTTGTTTGGCCTAGAACAGCCGGTTCAGGCTTCTTGCACCTCTTGGAAGTTAATAAAGCTAGGCGTCTGAAATCTTGCAAATGATGATCAAGTTTTATGGCAACAACTTCTACAAAATTTGGTTGTGCTGGTGCGACGGGTTCGGGTAGCTGCCATACAAAATCTCTTTTTAAATGAAAAGAACTCAGTGTCCGTCCGCACGATAACTCAAAAGATAGAGGAGCTAGGAGGCTGAAAATTTTTTTACGTCACTTTTGTAAAATTGTTAGTTTTGCTATTTAACTCCAGCATTTTCTGTCCCCGGGTTCGGGTAGCTGCCATACAACGTCTTTCTTTAAATAGAAATAACCCAGTGTCTGTTCAATCTAGGTATCTGCAATTTTGCGAATGATGATCAAGTTTTATGGCAACAACTTCTGCAAAATTTGGTTGTGGTGGTGTGACGGGTTCGGGTAGCTGCCATACAAAATCTTTTTTTAAATTAAAAGAACTCAGTGTCCGTCCGCACGATAACTCAAAAAATAGAGGAGCTAGGAGGCTGAAAATTTTTTTACGTCACTTTTGTAAAATTGTTAGTTTTGCTATTTAACTCCAGCATTTTCTGTCCCCGGGTTCGGGTAGCTGCCATACAACGTCTTTCTTTAAATAGAAATAACCCAGTGTCTGTTCAATCTAGGTATCTGAAATTTTGCGAATGATGATCAAGTTTTATGGCAACAACTTCTGCAAAATTTGGTTGTGGTGGTGCGACGGGTTCGGGTAGCTGCCATACAAAATCTCTTTTTAAATGAAAGAACTCAGTGTCCGTCCGCACTATAACTCAAAAAATAGAGGAGCTAGGAGGCTGAAAATTTTTTTACGTTACTTTTGTAAAATTGTTAGTTTTGCTATTTAACTCCAGCATTTTCGGCCGCCGGGTTCGAGTAGCTGCCATACAACGTCTTTCTTTAAATGGGAATAACCCAGTGTCTGTTCAATCTAGGTATCTGCAATTTTGCGAATGATGATCAAGTTTTATGGCAACAACTTCTGCAAAATTTGGTTGTGGTGGTGCGACGGGTTCGGGTAGCTGCCATACAACTTCTCTTTTTAAATGAAAATAACTCAGTGTCCGTCCGCACGATAACTCAAAAAATAAAGGAGTTAGGAGGCTGAAATTTTTTTTACGTCACTTTTACAAAATTGTTAGTTTTGCTATTTAACTCCAGCATTTTCGGCCGCCGGGTTCGAGTAGCTGCCATACAACTTCTTTCTTTAAATGGAAATAACCCAGTGTCTATTCAATCTAGGTATCTGAAATTTTGCAAATGATGATCGAGTTTTATGGCAACAACTTCTGTAAAATTTTGTTGTGATGATATGACAGGTTCGGATAGTTGCCATACAACTTCTCTTTTTAAATGAAAATAACTCAGTGTCTATTGAAGCTAGCTATCTGAAATTTAGTGAAAAAGTGTCGAGTTGCATGCCAAAAACTTTTGTAAAATTTGAATGGTCTAAAGCAGCCGGTTCCGGCTTTTTGCATTTCTTGGAACTTAATGAAGCTAGGCGCAATAGATTCGGGTAGCTATAATACAACTCCACAATTTACATAAATATATCTCTGTAGTTCGGTACTAAAACTCTGAATGTTTTTAAAAGATGATCAAGTTTTATAGAAACAGGATATATTACGTTCATACGGGTATCCCAGAGTTGACACAGTCTACTCTACTGCACTCTTCCTCGTTTTTAATTAATTGTATTTTTGAATTTTTTATTATTTTGAGTTAAGTCAATTTTTAAATTCTAAATTAAGCGGTACTCATTTTTCGCATACTTAAAAAATTAACTACATGGAATTCAAAATATGATTTTCAACCTTAAAGAATGTAAAAGTAGTTTCAAATAAAACAGCAGTTTAAATAACAAAAATCCAATAACTGTTTTTTTTTTCTATAAAAAAAAAAAAGATTTCCCGTAATAACATAGTTGTAGGCGCAATTAAGGGGACGCGATAGATATGGTAAAATATCTTGTCAGAATTGAATCCTTAATCAATTTAGCTATGAGAATTCATTCGGCCGTATGCACGATGATTCAAAAAATAATGGAGCTAAAATTTAATTATTTATTTTTTATATAATTCCTATTGAACTTCAACAAATTTGATAGCAAGTATTCAAAAGTTGAAACAGTCAACTAGGTATATTATTAGTCTTTCTCGTTTATTTTAAAATTTCTCATAAACTTATGAAAAAAAAAAAAAAATTAATTTTTCGAATAATTAACTTACATTATAAACAAATCAAATATTTTTCATCTATTGTTCGTGACACTCTTCCTTTATTTGAACAATTACTTTATTTAAACTGCCTTGTAATAAATCTTTTTAACTTTTTATTTAATATTCCTATCAAATACTAAATACCAAACGATTAAAAATAATGAAAAATATAATTCGTTTATTTTAAAATTTTTTTTTTTAAGTTTTTCAGTACTGAATTGCTGATTTATTACCGTTATTGCACAGAAAAATCGATATTATCATACTGAAAGGGGTCGTATTTCATTTATTTTTTATTTTTTTTATCTTTTAGATTTTTTATTTTGTAATTTTTTTTTAAATAGGCGAAATTTCACAAAAACTACAATATTATGATAAGATAAATTTGATGAATTGTTAGGAATTATTAATGTTATTTGACAGATTTTTTTAAGATAGATTAAAGTAATTTAATTTAATTGAAAGTGATATTAATGATTGTTGGTATATAATTTATTATAAATTAAATTTAAAATGGTTAATGTAAAATTTGCCCTTTTAAGTTTTGGAAATCAAATTCTATAATCGAAGAATATGAGATTATGTTCTATTATAATTTTAAATAGTAGATATAAAATGATTCTAGGTTTGTTTAATTATAATTTTGAAAAAAAATTTTATTTAGATAACTTTATGTTGATATGGTGTAAAGAAGAGAAATGACCAAAAGGAAAAATTTAATAAAAAGATAAAATCTTGAATGCTTCATTGTAAAATTTTTAAATAATGAACGTGAAAATAATGAAATAGTATTAATTATAATAAAAAGATGTAGCAAATCTAATTAAAACTCCAAATAAATAGAAAAATGTGCTTCTTTAATGTATCCAATTAGAATGAATCTTTACTCTTTACTTTATTACATATATCTAAATTCTAAACAAAATTAATATATGCAAACAAAAGTACTTCTTAAACAAAAATACATTTGACAATTTTGTTTAAATAAAATATAAAGTGGTACCCATAATTGACTATTAAAGGAGACTATTTAAAAAGTAGTTTAATGTTTTATTATACCCGTATGAACTATGTTCAAGGGTATAATAAATTTGCCATTACGTTTGTGACACCTTAAAGGAGTCGAGCTAGATATAGTGTCAAAGGTATGGATCGGCTCAGAATCGAATTCTGAGTCGATTAAGCCAAGTACGTCCGTCCGTCTGCACGATAACTCAAAAAATAAAGGAGCTAGGAGGCTGAAATTTCTTTTACGTCACTTTTGAAAAATTGTTAGTTTTGCTATTTAAATCCAACATTTTCGGTCGGCGGGATCAAGTAGCTGCCATACAACTTCTATCTTTATATAGAAATAACTCAGTATCTATTCAAGCTACGTTTCTGAAATTTTGCAAATAATGATCAAGTTTTATGGCAACAACTTCTGTAAAATTTGGTTGTGGTGGTGCGACGGATTTGGGTAGCTGCCATACAACTTCTCCGTTTAAATGAGAATAACTCAGTGTCTGTTGAAGCTAGGAATCTGAAATTTTGTGAATAATGATCAAATTTTATGGCAACAACTTCTGCAAAATTTGGTTGTGCTGGTGTGACGGGTTCGAGTAGCTGCCATACAACTTATCCGTTTAAATGAGAATAACTCAGTGTTTATTGAAGCAAGGAACCTGACATTTTGCGAATGATGATCCAGTTTTATGGCAACAACTTCAGTAAAATTTGGTTATGATGATATGGCAGGTTCGGAAAGTTGCCATACAATTTCTCTTTTTAAATGAAAATAACTCAGTGTCTATTGAAGCTAGCTATCTTAAATTTAGTGAAAAAGTGTCGAGTTGCATGCTAAAAACTTTTGTAAAATTCGATTGGTCTAAAGCAGCCGGTTCAGGTTTCTTGCATTTCTTGGAACTTAATGAAGCTAGGCGCAATAGATTCGGGTAGCTGTCATACAACTCCACAATTTACATAAATATATCTCTGTAGTTCGGTACTAAAACATCTGAATGTTTTTAAAAGATGATCAAGTTTTATAGAAACAGGATATATTACGTTCATACGGGTATCCCAGAGTTGACACAGTCTACTCTACTGCACTCTTCCTCGTTTTTTATTACAAGATAAAAATTAGTTTCTATCACCATAAAAATTTAATAACAAAAAAATGTTTCTGGTCAGTTTTTAATCAGTTCTTTAATTTAAATTTTAATTTCGACTAAAAATTTTCAAATTATAAAAATAAAATTTAAAAATTATAACTTTTACTAGCTTACGATGCCGTTATTTTCGTGGAATTTGTTTATAACAAAACCATAATATCATAATAGTATGTCAAGGATAAAAAATTTGATCAATCTAACGATTACAGGGATTAAACACCAAATACGTACGAAAATCAAATCACATAAAAATATTCTGATTATTTTATTTATAAACTTTACAAAAATAAACGATAAACTGAATAAATTTACAAAGGATTCTTTCAGGATGATTCCATTAACTTTAAAATCAGAATTTGCTGATCTTATTTAAAAATAAAACATATCAAAGTATTTTGACAACAATTTGAACAATTTAAAAAAGATATTATTTCATTGTTTTTTGGATTTTTTTTTTTTTTTTGCAAATGATTGTGTCAAGTTTCTTTAGTTAGTGATGGACTTTAAGCAAACAAAAACCACCTCCTATTCAAACAAACTTTAGTATAGTCTTTTAGTATAAAATATACAGTTTAGTTTTTGCGATAATGATGTAGGAAATATTTTATAGATGTGTTTTTGTGCCAGTGACTGCAGAAAATATCAAAAGTCACCCAGAGAAGCTGCACAAAATTTCTTTAGTTAGTGATGCGGATTATTATATCCAAATAAAAAACCACATCCTTTTCAATGAAAATTTATTACAAAATGTACAATATGATTTTTTTGGTCTAATGATGTAGGAAGGATATTAGGGCAAATCTAGTTTGGGAAAATTTAGGTACTATGGAGGTTAGAGTGCAAAATTTGGGGAGTTTAAAAATGAAACCTAAAATTTCCTTAAATTTTTTTTTAATATCTTTTATTGATAATCTTTCCAATTTTCTTGATCAGGATATTTTACTTATGTTTGTTAGCTTTTAAATTCTAAGAAAACACTATTTCATAATTTCATCTTTTCAACGGCTGTATGTTTCCGATTGAGCGATTTCGTTTTTATTTCTTTAATATGAGTTAATAAATGTCAAAAGTTGTTCTTTTCTACCATTACTGAGATTTAGGTAGGTATTTTAAAAATTTTTGTTACCATATTGATTTATTTATTGCGTAAAGTTGATAAAATGGCCCAATTAATATTTCATAGCTTTTCCATATATCAATGTTTCTTTTTTAGATATCAAAGTATAATATATTGAATTTTATTTCTAAGTATAAATATTTAAATTTAATATAGAATGAAACCAATTATTTTGATTAAATATTATTCAATTGTTTTCACATTAAAAGAAATTACATATAATTATTTAAAAAAAAAAAAAAAAATGTTTGACTAAAATATTGATATATTTTTTTTTTTACTATTTTCAAAAGTAAATAAATGTATAGATAGTTATTTTCCATGGGGTTTCTTTAAATATTAATATTATGGACATTTTATGAATAAAAATAAAATAAAAAATAAAATACAATATGCAACCAATTATCTATAGATACCTTTTATGTTTTTTTTTTTAATAATTGATTAAAATAACTTACAAATAAAATTTATGTTATATTTTCTTTATTGAAAAATAATTGGAACATACCTGAAAATAGAAAAAAAAAAAAAAAACAAAATTAATATTTATTTAATTTAGAAAAAAAAATTTTTAAGTATAAAAAAAATTATTTATTCTTATTTATTTAAATATTTTTTTTTTTTTTTTAAATTTCTATTAAATTATTATTTGCATATAAATAGATACATATATTTATTTTCTTGTTTATTAAGAATATTTTATATACAAATTAATTTTTTTTTTTTATATTTTTTGATTTTTAAATATTTTTAAATTTTGTTTAAAATAAAAATTGGACAATTGATTGTTAGAATAATTTGTATACCCATATAAATTTAAAAATTAAATTTTCATTATAAGATAAGTGCCTACATTATCACGGCCACTGATCAAATTAAAGCTTGAAGTCTTGAGCTTTTAATCTATTTTGAAACATTTGTGTTATTTAAACATGATTATATTCAGCTTTTTGTATTTTAACAAAATTAAATTTAAAGTTCCATGTTTCGAATTCAATGCCAAAATTTTGGTGATACTTATCACAAGTTTAATATGATAAGGGTGGTCGTGATAATATAAAAACTTGTCTAATAATGAGAGCTTGATTTTAAAAGTTCGGGTGCACACGTACATCAAATAATATTAAAGATTGCACTTCTTATTGGAGTTATTAGAAGAACATATATGGCACTAGATAGCAAAACTAGCAAAATGATTCTGAATGCGCAAGTTCTTTAGCATCTCAAATACAATATAGCAAACTGGTCGTCATGTTCATCTTCATTCATAAATTCGACGACATCCTAAGCTGTTATTAAAATATTGACAGACTGCAAGTCAATGTAGCGCAGGAGAAAGTCATATTCATGCACAAAATCAAGAATGACAACATGAAACACAATATTGAAATAGAAGTAAGAAGAATGGTCTCTAACAAGAATACGCGCTCGGCACATCTACTGTATTCACCTAAAAGCCGAACTCAAAAACTTCTAAATAGTTTAATTCCTTAGGCTACTATAGATTATTTAATAAACTACCACCAAACATCCAAAATATTAAAAACTTCTAAAAAATATTAAAAAATTCAAAAATAGATCAAAAAAATACATTTGCAACAACTGGGGTTTCTTTAGACAACTCCTTTTGGAAGTTATTTAGCGGCAATATTTAGCTAGTAATTTCCAATAGCTACATTTGGAAATTATTCAACGGCAACATTTTAACTTGGAGTTAACAATATTGTCATAAAACACATTGAGTACATCATTGAAAATTCTCAGATTGAATTTTTTCCGGTACCAGCTGAGCTGTGATGAATGCGAACACATAAGAGTGATACAATATAATAACATTTTATTTATCGTTGTTAATATTACCTTTTTATTAAATAGTTGTGCTTTATAAATAATTCTTGTATAATATAATAGATAGCGCCCAAAGTACTGCCGTGTAATCAGTAATCAACAGCTTAGTAAAAAATAATGATTCAAGAAACTGAATCTCAGTATAATATGAATATCGATTTAATGGATGCTCTATTCTTCTTATAGAATTAAAAGGACAAGAGATTATGTACTAAATAATTTTTTTATACTTTATACTTTTATACTATATTTTGTCTCATAAATTATGTAGCTGAAACGGATAAAATCATTTGAAAGAGTTTTTGGCTTTTATACAAGTCTTTGGCTTTTATACAAGTAATTTATGACACATTTTCATAATTCAAGATTTTTTCAAACTCTCAGTTTTTTTTACTCATGAAATCAAATATTTAAGATTTCTATAATTTTTCTATAGAAAATACTTTCGAAACTACAATATATATATATCGCTCACATCTGGAAGAAAAAAAGCAGAAAATATTTGTGGATGTTATATTCATATTAATAAAATTTGAGTAATAAAGATTTTAAAAGATTCTTGTACTGCGTTTGTATATAGACAAAGTAAGACAGCAAATTATAATCATGGCTGAAGTTAGATTTAATCATTTTTAATTTGACTTTTTCCTTTTTACTCTTATATAGAGATCAACTTGTTTAATTATTTTCATTAGGCGGTTTATTGCTCATCTTATGCTAGAGTATAACATTATGAAAAACAAATATTATAAGTATTTGTGCGCCACCTATAATTTTAAAAAAGAATAATTTATTTATTTATTTTATATTATTTCGGTACGATATCAATATTCATAATATCGTAATATTCTCTGCGATATAAATTAATGCTATTCTATATATGGGCGGGGGGTTTGAACCTGAATACTTTTGAATTAACCACTATAAGTTGTTGGCCAGATGTGAATGACTTAAGTTAAAAGAATTAGTAGTTTTTAAATAGATACCTAATAGGTACCTATGTAGGTAATTGTATAGGTTAAATAGATACCAAATAGGTAATTTATTACGATCTTATATTTTAGTGAATTGCATCAATATTTCAATTATTATGAACAGATAGTTTTTTTTTCTTAAACATGCAGAAACTCTATAAATATTAGAAATGTAGAAAATATGAGATGAAAAACTCTTTGAACTAGGTACTAAACAGTAATTATTAAATTAAATATGTATTTTATAGTATTGTATTATAGTTATTTTTTTTTTTTTTTTTAAACTAATCAATTAAACTTTAAAAAAAAATTAAAGTTCTGATATCCCTATATACAATATATATATTATATATTCATTTTTTTTTGTACATTATTGAAAAAAGAAGAATTTAATATAGAATAAAATTATATTTTATTATATTATTAAAAAACAAATCAATATTGTATTTTTTATCTAGTAGCTTTTATTTTATTGAAACTTAATACTTTTGGTTTTTTTTTTTTTGTTGTCGAATAATAAATTTAATTAAAAATTTCTGATTATTTATTAATATTAGATCAAAAAAAAAAAGCAAAACTTCAATAAAAAGTTTAAATTTTTTTTTATTTAAAAAATTTTTATCATCATATAAATAAATATTTTTATAATTATTATTAAAAAAAATAAGTAATAAAAAAAATATTTTGTATTATTAAAAAAAAATGTAATAAATAAATAATTTTAATAAAAAACAATATATATTATGATTATTGTTATGCAATTCAATTTTGTTATAAAAGATTTTAAATTTAATACCCGTAATGCCCATATTTAATACCCGAACCCTTATTACATTATTTAAATCTAATAATTAAAAAAACTTTTTTTTTAATAAGTGAGAGTCAATTTTACTAATCAAAACTTTATTGAATTATTACTAAACTAGCTGTTGGCCCCGTCATAGAATGACAGAGTAAATTATGGTAAATTTTTTTTTTATATACATATGTATTTGTTTTTGCAATTTTGGAATAGTGTATAATTTGTACTTTGTCAAATAATGCAGCAAATAAAAAGATAAAAAGTTATTATTTGTAATTTATATAGATACAAAAAAAAAAAATTATGTTTCCATCCGGAATCGTACCAGAATCAGGCACACTAAATATGTATAGGTACTAATAAAAAGAAATGAAAAAACAGTATAAAAATGTTTTGTAATTAAATTAGCTAACTTAATGTAAAAAGTGGATGATAATAAAAAATTATCATGAACGAAAAAGACAGAATAAAAAAGAAACGATTTGAAATTGAAACCAAAAAGAATAAAATACTCATTTGGGTACCCATTACCCGTATATATACACACAATTTGAATTTCAGTTATCCCTGTGCTAATACATTATACTCGCACACCAAAAAATTCATTTGAGTAGGTTAAAAAAATTACCATCTAAAAATATATAGTGTTATTTGTTTTTTTATATGTTTCCACTATATGCAGTGGATGCTAAATATAGAAAAATATATTGCACCTACTCTTGAAAATAGACTTTTTTGTTGTATGAAAAATGTATTTGGTTTAGTAAAAAGTAAAACTACTTCCTGTAACTATACTTTGATATTGGTACGTGTCAGAAGTTCTATTTTTACTTTTGACTCACTTTAATTTCCCTCATAATTCAGATTCTCAGAGATATACATATATATAATATACATATTCTGAAAGAATTAAAGAATATAAATTATGTGGGTAAAATCTGATTTCGCAAGCGACTATTAAATTTCTCCCAATAGATAATATATATATCCTGACTGGCCGGATTTTGGAAAATAACTGTATCTGATTTTGTAGTTGGCTGGGGATTAAATTGAAGTTTAGTCTAGAACGTTTAGTCTAAACGATATTACTACATTATTAATTATTATCATTAAAAAAGGAAAATTGGGACTTTTGAATCACTTCAAAGAGGTAGAAGTCCCATGGGATATATATAGAAGTCCACGGAATATATATAGAAGATTATAATAAAATTTAGAAAAAAATTTAGAAAAAAAACAAAAAAATCGAAACAACTACATAGGTAGATGTATTCAAAATATTTGTTTGGTTTTCTTTATTAAAATCTATAAAATGACATTTTAAAATTATTTAAAAATATTTTGTTTGTTATATGCATATATGGGTATGTACATATGTCAAATAAAATTAATTTAAAACAAAATCAATTCGAAGAAAATTAATGAATGAAAAATTTTTTTTATGTTTTTTTATGATTTTTTTCTTTTCCTTCACCGTCGCCCGTACGTAATGTATCATAGTTTGAAAAAATAAAAATATTTCCAATTAGAAATTATATCTATACTGTATACATTATAGCTATGTATATTTTATATTTTTTTCTATAATAGAACACATCCAACACAACATTTTAAAATGAATGCGTTTGTTACACATCATTTTTCTGGAAAAATATAATATAAAATAATAAAATAATATGATTTTCCTTCAACAAAAACTTGAAATCTGATTATTTGTTTATTGATAAGTGGTTGGTGCAATAGATCCCATGTCAAAATTTGTTATGTGTAATATTTAGTTAAGAAGAGTGACTTCAATGGCTAAGTGCATATAAGTACTCTAACGGACTCTAATCCTAAATTGGTTCGTTGAATCTAACTGATCGAACCCTTAACTAGTCGAATGGTTTTAATTGATAAATCAATTTTAGTTTCGATAATGTTCAGTTATTGTAGCTATACCTAAATATTTGCAGTCTTATAAAACTTTGATGAATGAAATTTAGAGATTCTTAAGTAAAAATGTAAAATAAAAATTATTTAATATTTTCTTAGTTATACAAAAATTTTGTACTCTAAATATACTTATTAAATTACATAACTAATAATATTTCTAATAATATTGCATTAATGCACTGAAAAAGGAAACAAATTGATATAATAAGTAATAGTTTTTTATTGAAAGCTTATATTTTTTGAATTAAAATTCAATTTTCTTTTCTATGAAATATGTCAAAAATTAAAAATTATCATTTATTTATAATAAAGGATTTCCATTTTAAATGCCATAAAATAAATGATATTATTTTCCTTTTTAGTTTCTGTGGCAATCTTTAAAAAGTGCACTTCTATTATCATTTTAAAGTGCACTATTTCAATGAGTTTCAAAATTTCTATTTTAAAAAATTTATTTTTGAAGAGAAAATTAATAAATTTTACTTTTTTTTTTTGTGAAACAATAAAACAGTTTTTTTTGTTTAAAAGGTTTTATTTCTTTTTTACTTTTGGAAACAGAAATTTTCAACTATAAAATATCATATTATGTATGTTGATGTTGCATGGCAACAAAATTTATTATTAAATTTTAGTACATACTTTTATTGGGAAAACAGCAATAATAACATAGTTGAAAAGTTAAAAGGAATTGCATTTGTTTGATTTTTTATGTAATATAAAATAATATATTTTATTAGTTTTTTAGGGGGTTAAAAAGTTGAAATTTTATTATCATAATAATGATAAATACATATATATTATATTATATAATTGAAATATTATTTTTATATTACGAATTTACTTTAAATTTTAATGGGAAAAAATATAAAGTTTTTTTTTTTTTAGACATCACATTTTAATTTACATTTTAAAAAATAATGTAGGATTTTGAATAACTAACCATAACAGTTATCTAAAATGTTACATTAACTCTTTTAATAGTGTAACCTTTTCATTAAGTTCTTGCAAAAAAATTTTTTATTTTAAGCCATTCATTTCTTTTAAGTAAGGTAACTACAATTAGAGACCCGAAACTTACAAATTGTTTGATTATTTATTTTTCAATTTTCTTCCTTTTAGATTCTACATAATGCATTGTCGAGAGATGTCGAGAGATTCATATAAGTTGCACGATTTTTTTTATTTTATAAAGAATTAAAAAAAAAAAGAACACACCCCTACTAACTAATATGTGTGACTATCCTGATAGTCTTTTTTTACAACATTTTCAAAATACAACATAGAATATAAAGAAATTAAAATTTCCACCATGTGAGTGACTTTTTTAACATTTTTTTTTTTTTTGGGAGGAAAATACTCGGATGAATGCTAAACAAAATAAAATCAAGCCAAAGAAAAATCTTATTTAAGGAATTTCAAAAAACTTTATTCCATATTTCAAATAAAAGTGACTATATTTAGTAATTGTCAAAAAAAAAAAAAAAATTTTTAAAAAGTTAAAAAAAAAATATTAAAAGCAAATAACCTAACATTTTTATATTAAACATATTATTTTAGTTTTTGTAATTATTTTGTTTAAACTACTTAAAATCTTTTATTTTTTCAACATTACAATATAAATGAGCTCATCAACTATACAGTCCTAAGTGGCCATTTTAATTTATTTCATTGTTTAAAATTTTTTTTCTTTTGTATTAAAAAAAAAAAATATTTAACTGCTCGTATTATCTTAATATTTTTTTTTCTTCAAATAAAATTTCTTAAAATAAAATCTATTTTTTTTTTTTTTTGTCCTTTTTTTAAATAAAACCTTAAAAATTGCAGTACTGTGCTAAGCGATGACGAAAGAAAAAAAAAAACAAAATTACTTACTTTCTTTTGTTTTTCATTTGCAAGGGAAAATAAAACAAAAAAAAAAAAAACAAAACAAAACTACAACTTGAAGAAAAGTTAGTGAAAAATATAGAAAATTTATTTTCAACTTTTATAGCCATTTTAATCTTCTTGTTTTTGTTATATTTTTTGTATTTAATGGTTGATTGCATTAAATACAACATAAATTTGGCCAACTTTTCATAGTCAGTGTTTTTTGGGTTTTTTTTTTGTTTTTTTGAAATCGTTGAAGTATAAAACAAAAAAAAAAAAAAAAATTTGTGACTATTAGTTGGAATAGTTAACAAGTAAGTAAGTGTAGAAAAATTAGTACACTTTGTTAATATACAATATAATATAAAAAAGAAACTTTATAATCGTCATTCATTTTGTTTAATTTTCTTTTTTTTTTTTTGGTTACTTTATTATTTTCTTTTTTTAAGGTAAAAGCAAAAACTAGAAAGATGTTATCTGGTTCTTTTTCTAATGATTTTAGCTTTAATTACTTAAGTGTTACGTTTAAATATAACAATATTGAATTTCGTTTGCTATTTCACAGGTCTCTTAAAATTTATATTAAATTACATATTATTTTTTCCTTATAAATTCTTAAAGCATATAGATTTAACCCTATCATACTAATTTTATTTTTGAAATGTTCATACTAAACATTAGTCGAATCTATTTATACAAAACTGCAAACCCAAAAAATCATTGTTTGACCGAGTAAATTTGTTTATTTTCTTTAAAATTTTAATAAGGTATTATTAAGAGAACAAAAACAAAAAAAAATTAAGTTATTAAACATTCTTCTTATAAATTTTAATTCTTTATTAAAACTTCTTTACTAAAAAATTAAAAAGTAACAAAAATAAGAAAAACTTCATTTACAGACTTGGTTTTCAGTCTTATTTATCACTAAAAACAAGTTGTTTCGATTAACATGCTGTTTATAATACGAACATCGGAACACTTACATAATAAACATTTTTATACTCAAAAAGATACTAACAGATAAATACTGAACTTACAAAAAAAAAAAAAAATTAAAACGATTTATTTGAGAATCAGTGAGGATGAGCAAAAAATTTGTTATATTGTCTTAGTCGAATCGATTAATATTATAGTATTTTAGGGTTAATAATGATAAAAATTTATATCAAAACTAAATATAATTAATAAAAGTAAACATTCAGTGAAGGACATTCCATTGATTTCATAAAAAAATGTGAAAGTAATTTATGCAAGATTGAAAAATATCTGACCTATTATCGCATCTAAAGTAAAACTTTTTGAGTTGAAAACATATTTTTATTTAAAATAACACAAACGTTAAAATTAAATCATAGCACAGAAGATGCTTAAAATTCGTCCTTTTAAAACTATCATTTACAATGTAACCTTCTAATGATTGATAATATCAAAAAGTATTCAAGGCTTGAGAAAATTTAAAAAATACGGTAAATCTATTTATGAACAAATTATTTTTTATTGTTTTTTTTTTTTCAAATCTAAAATTTAAATTTTCGTTTTCTAGTTTTTTTTTTTACTTATTTGTTTTTTATTTCTTTCTTGTTATTTTATATGAATAAAAAAGAAAATTTTTTTTTATTATTTTGTCATTTCATAGTTTTTTCTATTTTGTTTTTTTTTCACAAATTTTCTTTCTGTTTTTTTTTTGTTTTTTTTATAGTTTTTTCGTTACTGTTACACAATTATTAATTTTTTTTTTCTTCTATTGTTTCTTCTATTCTTCTTTTCTTTACAATTGTTCTCTTCCCTAATTTCAATTGTTCTCACTTAAAAAAAAAATTTCAAAAAAACAAAAAAATTTGCAAGAACAAAAAAAAAAGAAAATTATCGTAAGTGTTGCATTAAAATGCAACCATGAAAAACTAGAAAAGAAAAAAAAAAAAAAAACTTAGTTAAAATCTGAGAGAAAATTGCTAACAGTATATAGTCCTAAAAAAAAGAAATACAAAAAAAAAAAAGATATAAAAAGTTGTTTAAAAATTGTTCAAAAAAAAAAAAAAAAAAATAAAACAAGAAGAACTCAAGAATAGAAAACAAGGAAATTATTATTTTTTTTTTTTATTTAAAAGGATTCCTTTTTTTTTACATTTTGTTTTATTTTATTTTCTTTTTATTGTTCTTCTTATTATTATTTAGTCAAGGTTATAAAATGAATGATGTTTCTACTGTTTTGTGTAGGTTATGTTAAAAGGTTGTTTTTAAAAAACTGTATAGTTAAGTTAGGTTGGTGTAATTTTACAATCTGAAAAAGTAGAACAAAAAGAAGAAGAATTAAAAACAGACTTTTAAAATTTACGCTATCATAATTTTTGAGCTGGATTTTGTTTTTTTTCTTTTTTTTTTATTATCATTAAAATGAAATATTGCAGTTATATTATATTTTTGCAATACAATACAATACGATCATATACAAATACAATATGATCTTATAAATCTAGTAGAAAATATGGCATAATATGAAATCAGAGCAAAAATAAAAGTTATAGGTGAAAATTCAAGGTGTATTTAAATTTAAACAAGGTCTGAATAAAAAAAAAACAAAATAATTTGCATTCATTTTTAGCCTATATTTTATATTTAAAACCCAAAAATTTGTTAATTCAGTTTAACTTGAATATAATAATTGAAATGTTCGATGAAATCTTGAAATTTGTTCATTGATTGATGTCAATTTGCCTGACATTTGGTTAATGTTGAATTTTTAATGTCGATTAAAAATGATCAAAATTTAAAATATTAAAAAAAAAATTTTATTTTATTAATTTTATTTTATAACCCGCCTATTTGTATTGCATCGAATGAAATAAAAATTTATTTTTGGAGTTTTGAAGACAAGTTTTTAAAACTGTTTCCATCCAGACACACAGCAATATTTCCTTTATATAATTTATTCTACATCCATACAAAAAATTTATTTGTGTCAAATTGTGTCAAAAAATTTCATTCTAAGTATAATTAGGATCTGTAGATTATTATCTGTCGATACAAGATAGTTTTTTTTTTTCGAATTATTAAGTTTAAAAAGGACATATTGCCAAATTCGTTTCATTTTAACAAAATCTGTTTTGTTCCATTCCAAATTTTCATTATGTTTAGGGAATAGATACATTGCAACAGTTTAATACACCAAAAAAATTTCAAAAGTACATTAATTTAAAACAAGACAATATGTTATTTGAACATTTTGAAAAAGTCCATTAAACATTTAAAAATTGTATCTACTTTTACGTTTTCTACTTTATTGTAATTAAATTACGAAAATTTGTAATTTTTTTATAATATTTTTATTTCAGAAAAAATTATGAAAAATGAAAGATACTTTTAAACGCTAGAAGGTTAAGAACATCTATTTGTTTTTATCTAAATTAGGTAATTTATACTTTTCTAAGATCATTATCTCTTTATATTTTCAAGGGTCTGACAAAAAATGTAACAAGATACAGTAGAGGAGCCAACATTTTATAAAAATTTGCTTTACAACTTTAATTTTTTATAAGATATAGCTTTTGTTAAAATTTCATTGGTTTATCTCAGGCAATGATCACGTTTCGTTATCATACGGTCGGACAGAGTGGAACTATAAATAAAATTTTCCAAAATGTTTTTGAAAATAACTATGTTGCAAATGTCCTTAAAATTTTTTTTACATATTTCATCATTATGTTGCAACTAAAATAATCGTTTTATTAAAAAAAAAAAAAACATTTAATACAAGCTGTACGTAACATTTAATACAAGCTGTAAAAAACATTTAATACAAGCTGTACAAGACGGCGTTAAACAAATTGGAGGCGTTTGAATATACGATATACGTTTACTTTGATAATACGAGGTCCTAAATATGAACTACTCCAGCTAATAATACAAGGTAAAATAGAAGATAAGAGAAACATAGGTAGAAAACAAATGTCGTGGCTTAGAAACATCCGAAACTGGACATCAGGTATTAACGCAATAGGAGAATTAGTACATAGTGCGAAATGCAGAGAAGAGTATGCCAACATCATTGCAAATCTATAATAACATGTGATCGCTTATCATCCAATAGTGGATTAGCAGCTGAAGAAGAAGAAGTACGTAAATATTTTATGATTCCTTAGAATATGATTTGATCAAATCACTTGAAATTTTTTTTTACAAATGTCGTGGCTTAGAAACATCCGAAACTGGACATCAGGTATTAACGCAATAGGAGAATTAGTACATAGTGCGAAATGCAGAGAAGAGTATGCCAACATCATTGCAAATCTACAATAACATGTGATCGCTTATCATCCAATAGTGGATTAGCAGCTGAAGAAGAAGAAGTACGTAAATATTTTATGATTCCTTAGAATATGATTTGATCAAATCACTTGAAATTTTTTTTTATAAAAAGTTGAGTTTAATATCCAAAAAAAACTTTTTATATTATACTTGACATAACAAACATTTTTGAGGTTTATGTTTTTTTTTTTTTGATTGGCTGTAACATCTTAAAGATAAAATAATTTTTAGTAAAAATTGTACCTATATATTTTCATTTTAAATTTATATCAAAAAAACACAAAACAAAAAAATTTCATTTTTTTCAACCTTTTTCACATAGAAAAAAACTTTTGATAGAGAATTTTTTTTAAAAATGTGATTTTCACTGTATTTTACCTTTTAATTAAAATAAATTGGGAAAATTTTCCAGGAAAAAAATTATTATATTTTTGCTTTTTAAATGTGTAGGTATATCTTTAATTTTTTTTGTTTTTTTGTTTTTTTTTTTTGTAATTTGTTATGTTTATCAACTTATGCAACATTTTGAAAACCATCATTACTTACCACACCCAGCATGAATTATATTTTTATCGCTGTATATACTATACAGCTTTCATCATTTTTATTGAAATGCACAAAAAAAAAAAAAAAATTAACATTAGAGAAAAGGTGAAAAAAAAGAGATCATTTAGGTGTTACCAGACTGCCACGTGTGGGTGAATAAAAACAAAAAAAAAAAAAAACAAACAAATTAATAGGAAAAAAACCATTTTCTCATATTTTTTTTTCTACATTTTTAATGACGTGAATTTTCAAAATTTATTACTATATATGTATATTATTATAGCCGAGTCTATTGTATCCTTTTGTTTTTTTTTTTTTGTTTTTATTGTAGTTACCGTATAATTGTAAAGTTGTATAAGTGTGGTCTATTTAACTAAAATATAAAAAAAAAATAAATAAAAAGGACCTTAAAATGATTTCATGCATTAAAATCTTTTTTTTTTTTTTGTTTTTATTTGTTTTTGTTTTTAATTTCTGAATACAGAAAATGTTGTTCTATTTTTGTTTCACAGCATATATATTTGCATAATATTTGTTATATTTTTGCATGTCAGCATATATATTTGTTATATTTTTGTATAAATATTTTTCGTATGTATGTGTGTATATGTATACTATAATATAATTGTGTAGGTATACAATTTAATGCAATTTATTTTTATTTCTCTTCTACGTCATAATCAAAATCATCATAATAATCAATATTATCGTTATCAGCATTTATAATGAAAATGAATACATATACATAATATATATATATATATATAATTTTTATTTATTGTAGTTGTGCGTCATAGAAGACAATTTAATAAATATTTGGACGGTTTAAGAATATGTAGTGCAGATTACTATGAAACTAAAACAAAAAAAAATATTGTAATTATATGATGGTAATTATTTAAAGAAGATAAAATAACACAAAAGAAAAACAAAAAGATGAAATAGAAAACAAAATAAGATGAAAATTTAGAAAAATTTTTAGAATTTTACAAAACATTAAAAAATTTTTTTTATAAAGATATTTTTTAAAACCAAAAATATTTTTAATATATTAATTTGTATAGTTGTATGTGATATTCTAAAATATTATTAAGAGCTACTTTTTAATATAATAATATTTATGGTATAAAAATTTAAGGAAAAAAAAAATGAATTTATTCTGAAGGTTATGTCCTAGTTAAGGTAATAACGAAAATTATTAGTGCATTAAATATTTCTTAGAAATGATACAAAGAATAAAATTTATAAATAAATAATTTAATATCATTAAAAAACTTAAACAAATAAATGATTGTATAGACAGAGATGGAAAGAGAGAGAGAGAAAGAAAGATTAAAAATATATCATATGTATATAATTTATTTTTGTGTTTAAATTTAAAAATCGTCAATGTTATTTACTTTTCATTTATTCTTCAAGAACACTCCTAATGTTTTTCATTGATTATTCCGTAAATATTGTGTTTTAAGATAATTAATACAAATATTTGATCACCATTTTATATGATAGCTTTCTCAACTCATGGAATTTCATCATGAAACCAAATATCAAATTCTTAGAGCTTCTTAATCATGTTATAACAATTATGTTCGCGAAAGTTGGTAACTCATATGAGTACAATTTAGATTGCAGTTTAAGAAGTACATTAATATCTTTCTTCAAAATTTTCCTCAAAATTTTCTTACCCATCCTTTATAATCTTAAATTTTTTCTTAATTCCCTTTTTCCTAAGAATCTCTCCCATATTTCTTTATCGTAAACCAAACTGTACATTTGTATAAAAAGTCCCAAACTAAAGTTTGATTTACAAAAGAGGCTGCTTTTAGTTGGTTAACATTATCAACACTATCCGGAAGAATCACATGCATATCAATTCTGCGAGAATTTTGAAGTTTTCCATCGACTTTTGTAAAAAGAAAAAAACCAAATATTATACTAGTTATAATGTTTAATAAATAAGATATAAGATTATTATATCAACAATGAGCTGCATTAAATTATTTTAGAAATAAATTGATATCAAAAAGATTATGCAATAAAAACAGATAATATACAGTATTTATTTCGTTAAAATTTTTGGGGCTAAAATGGAGCCAAAAATACAAATTAAATCATATCAAAAACAAAAAAACATAATATATCATTTCAATCAAATGATCAAAAGATTGAATTTTAATTAAAGTTAAATCGGTCTTTATTTATGAAAATTTGTTTCATATTATTCAAAGGAATAATATAAAAACCTGATATATAAGAGGATCAATGGATTAAAAAAATATATATATAACATATTTTTAAAATATAATTATAACTTAAAAATAGTAATGGAAAGCAGTAAATTACTGGATAAGAGTAGTATAGTTTTAAGAATATAAATGAACATACAAACATTACTGATACTGATATTAATATTTTCTTTTCTGAAGTCCTATTTTTATTATCTCATTGCAATTTAATATGAAATTATTATTTACCGGGAAAAATATGTATATAACACAAAAAAAATCCATTGAAAATAATTTTTTTTTTTGTCCTGAACTTTATAATATAAATTCGTTTTAAAAGAAACAAAATTAAAAAGAAGAAAATACGAAAAAAAGTTTAATTTTTTATTAAAATAAAAATTATCAACTTTTATAACTAATTTTTTATTATAAAAATGATCAAATAAGAGAAATTAAATATTATTATTTTTATACATTTTGTCCTTTATTAACTTATTCTTTTATATTACTTATGTAAAATGAAGAAGAGTGTAGAATTGATTTTATCAACTCTAGGATATTCGGACGTACTTTAATATATAGTGCTTCCATAAAATTTAATGATGTTTTCGAATTCTTAGTTTATCATAGTTACTGGAACCTATTGAGTTCGACTAATAAAGTTTTAAAGAAGTCGTTATCATAAAACTTAACAACTTTTAACAAAATTTTGAATACCCGTTTTATATAAAAACAGAATTATTAAGGTATAAAAAAAATATATATAAAAAAAAAAATTGTATGACAATTATCCGACGTTGACTTCTTGTCAAAGACAAACGAAATTCTTTTTACAAAAATTCATATACATATCTAGCTTCATTAGACACTTATAAGTTAACCTCATATAAAATAAGAAGTTATATGGAAGCTACTCCAATTTATCGGTTGAACTTGTTGAAATCAGGACTTGAAAAACATCAGGATAGCCTACTTTCAATATTTTTTGAGTTATCGTGCCTACGGACGAAAATACATAACTAAATCGCCT
This sequence comes from Poecilobothrus nobilitatus, assembly GCA_947095535.1. Taxonomy (NCBI): domain Eukaryota; kingdom Metazoa; phylum Arthropoda; class Insecta; order Diptera; family Dolichopodidae; genus Poecilobothrus; species Poecilobothrus nobilitatus. The sequence continues at coordinate 56,862,920 of OX352774.1, forward strand.
CAGAATTCAAGAGCAATAATATATATATCATAATTTACTTTTCCTTCATACATATCATATATATATAATATAATAATCTTTTCGTATCCTTTGTCAGTATCACAAACGCAATTTTAAAATTATTATAGATAATCTGAGCTCTGCATTTATTCGGTTATAAAAAAAAACCAATTATTTAATCATCGACGTAACAGTTTTATAATTAAAGTAAAAAAAAAAAAAAAATTATGAAAATGTTTTCTGCTTATTTGGTTCGAAACTCAGAAAATTGGATAAAAAGTTCAATTAAAAATTAAAGTTTATGTCCTTACGATTGGTCACAAAAGTACCGTTAAGATAATTACAATTAAAAATACCAATTTGTGATTTTTGTATAAGTATTGGTTGTTGCTTTGGTTATATGATGAAATATATAGATACAATTGCAGTGTCCTTTTAAGAGAAGCGGGAAAACAATTTTATTGTGGTATTTTTTTTACTTATGCATGAATTTTGATTTTGCTTTTTTTTTCATATTATTTTTTTTTTGTTTTTAATTTTTAGTGTTAAAAAAATGATTCATTTTAAAGACATAACTTAAATATATAACAATATAACAAAATAAATACAGAAACAAACTGATTCGAAATCTGTTTTTACATATACCTGTTGTCATATTTTTTTTTTTTTGTAAATAGAAATAATATTTTTGTTTAATTTTTGCTACGTATTCGCTCTTTTTTTAATTTCTTGAAACTATTTATAAAAAACGAAATTATCAAGAGTCAAGAGTGATGAAAAATATTGTAACAGGATGTTACTTAAGATACCTTTACCAGGGACAATTGATCTTATAATATACAAAATACATATTATATATATATATATATATTTTTATTTTAATTTTTTATATCTTTATTACAAAATAACGGTTGTTGTTGTTTTATTATGTTGTAATAAAAATTTGGTTCGTTCGTCCCTTTAGGGAATTTTCAAAATTTTTATTTTTTTTTTTTTTTTTGTAATGTTTATAAGAACAGGAACATAAAATAAAATATGAATGGACAAATGTAAAAAATTTATAATAGAACAAAAAATAAAATTTAACAAAAGTACCTAAATATAATATGATGATAATAAAAGTATAGCGAACAATATAAAATTTACCATGTTTAAATAAATTTCTGATGTATATATAAAACATTAAAAATGTAGTTTTTATTAAACATTAAACTATCAACAACAAATATATTTCTAGGTAGTTGTATTATTTTTTTTTTGATTATATCGTCTGCTGAGCTTTCAAAACTGAAACCAAAAAAAATTCAACTATACGTTAATTACCGTAGTTTCGAAATGAAAATTTTCTAATCCTATTGGTTTTTTACTGACTGTTAGTAGTATTTCAATACACTTATATTTAACAAAGAATTTTAATTTATTAAATTTAAATAAAATATTTTGAAAAAAAAAAAAAAAACATAAAATAGCGAATCAAATTCATCAAATTAAATTATTTTGAAACTGTTCTGAAAGTGTAGGTTTTTAAATCAATTTTAAATAATTTACTAGATTCTTCTAATTTCCTAAATTTTTTTGGGGTTATATTATGTGTAAATTATATCTATCTTTTTATTTTTTTTAGTTAGTATAAATAAGTAAGTTCCTATTTTAACAAGATTTTTAACAAGAGTTGTTACCATTTTATTTATTACTCCATATATTTATTTTCATTTATTAAATTCGTACCATCTAAATGAAAAAAATATCTTAATTAACTTGTGTTTTATTAAAATTTTAGTATTTTCAGCAAATTTATATTATTTTTATTATTTTAAATATACCTACCTACTATAACTATAACCTACCAAAAAAATACCAAAAATAAAAATCTTTATATACCTAATAAATAAATAAGAAAAAAAAAAATAATAATTCTACATAAAAATATAATTCTAATTTTATTGCATACTGTAAGGCAAATTCATATTTAATTGCCAATTAAGAGAAAAAAAAATTTTTTTTTTTTTTTCAAATTCCACTAAATAAAAAGAAAAAACTGACAAATCGTCACTGATTTATATTCATTTAAAAATATACTTCTTAAGGCCAAAAAAAAAAAAAAAAAGAAACAACAAAAACAGTCCTTTCATTTTACTTGTTCATTCTTTTATTGGTATATAATTGCGTACAAGGATTCTACTTTTCTTTTATTGTATTAAAATAAGAAAAAAAGATTACAAGAATTTATTTATTTTTTGTCTCGTTGCTGTGTAAAATATGAAAATGTCCTGTATTAGCTTTTATTCTATTTTCATCATTATTATTATATTATTTCACTTATATAACTACTATATTTTCTTTTTAGTTTTTTTTTATTTTTTAATTTTTTTTTTTTTTTTCATTTTTTTTTTTTTTTCATTTTTCAACTTCCACTCTTAATTAAAATTAAAAGAAGAGCAGACAACAACAAAAAAAAAAAAAGAAAATAAAAAGAAATTTATAAAATATCTATATATATATTTTTTTTTTAAGATATCAAACAATTAAAAAAGTGTTGTTTCGCTGTATGTTGCAGGATAAACGATTTAAAAGAGACATATTAAAATATTATATACTTCTATCTTAAAATATATGTCTTATAATATTATAAAAAGGAAAAAGAAAATAAGAAGTTGTGAATAAAAATTTTCTATTTCTGTTATCTTCTTCTATTTTCTACGGTTATCTTCTATGTTGACATCAAATTTTTACTACTTATTCTTTATAATGTTTTTTTTTTGTTTTATTTTAACACCTTCAGTCTTGTGTATTAATGGCTAAAAAAACAAAATGTACAAATACACATGTATTTGTGCATGACGACAAGTAATACAAGGGAGTGTAAGAAAAATTTGAATTTTTCTTCATGAACTATAGATAGACTGTTAAAAAGAACTTCATCTGTTCACCGATAATAATATTATGTACTTGGACTGAATGTATTAACGCTATATTATTTACATTATAATATATTATAACAACAACAATTAATTATCTTAAAATATTTCTGTTTTATTTTTATTTTGTTATTATATAGATATAAATTTTTAATAAAGATGTTTGGAATTGAGATATTATAGAATTTAAAATTATTAATCTGAAGAAATCAATAATACAAGTATTATATACTTTATAGGTACATTCAATGAATACTTTCAATAAATTTTTATAAAGTTGAATGTTTAATAGTAAATTGTTGATTGTAAAATGTGGATTGAGATCAGCTTCATTAAACGTATAAATTTATAATTGAAATTGTGCAATACCTTATCCCGAGACCTGGTATATATTTGAGCCATATAATATGCCCATATAATTATAAGTTAAATAATATGTCCTAATCTTGATCTTTATGTAATAATTGAAACAATATTTAGACATTATATAAAATATCTAAACAATAATTAAAACATAATTTTTTTAATTACTTTAGGTGATATTTTAAATTTTTAAGACGTGATATGAAGAAATTTTTAATACATTCCAATGAGCACAAGAAATGAACTTCTAAATTTTTGAAAAAAAACTTTTTGAAAATGAACATAATATAGCTATAGTTCGAATTGCAGAACTCATATCGAAAAATCTATCGTACTAAATTAATTTATTGTTCTTCAAATTGAACCTTTAATTTTTAATAAAAAAAATATTTTATAGAATTTCAATTAAAATTAATTACTTATCTTTAAGATAGATTAATTTTAATTAAAAAATTTCCAAATCAATTATTTATTTTTTTTTTAAATTTTGCAAAAAAAATTTCCAAAAAAAATAGAAAAATTAGACATTTTTTATTAATAATAATATACCAGCATTTTAATTTTATTTATTTAATTAGCTTTCAATAGGATTACATTGTTCTCATTCTGTTCTATTAAATTGGATTTTTAACAAAGCGAAAACCACAAAATGATGATGGGAACTAAAATCCCAAGATCTAATCCATCGTAATATTTAGTAGGAATAATAAAAGTAGTAAAAAAAGATAATAATAATAATAATAATCAAAATAAAAAATAAAAATTCCTATCTGACAAACAGTGTTTTATCAAAAAGAACAAAAGCAATACAAATGAATAAAAAAAAAAAAAAAAATGTCCTTTATTTCGAAGTTGAATTGTTTGTTCTTATGTTTATTTTTTTTTTTTTTAATATTTCTTTTTCTTGGTACTTAAATCTTAGTTTATTTCTTCCTATTTTTATTATTTTGATGAAGCTTTATTTTTTATTGTTGCCAATATTCATAGGCTATACCACTACCACTATTTTTTATTAAGCGCCCAATCTAAACTGATGATAATAATAATGATGTAAAAAAAAACAAAAAAAAAGTATAAAACAGACTATTTCTTAAAAAATAAGGGTGTATAAAACATGTAGGGAAAATAATAATTCTAATCAAGATAGAGATGCGAGCTTATGTGAGTAAATTTGGATGGTGGGATTGAATAGAATGAATCAAAAGAAAAAGGATAATTTGTTTGTTTTTTTTTTTATTTTACAACTACACAATCCGCCATAGACCACTTGTCGTTATAGAGTTATACAGTATTTTATTATTTTTTCAATGTATACAATTTGTTTCTTGTTATTGTCAGAGGGCTTTGATTATTATTAAATCCGCAGGATCTTTTGTATTTCAAATAATTTTCTTTCATTTTCTTGGTTAAGTTTTTTTTTTTTCATAAGGATGTAGGATAGGGGGTTAAAAGAATAAACAAGAAATGAATTCAAATAGAAAAATGTTCGTTCTATTTTTAAAAAGAAAAAAAAAAAAAATTGTTTAGAATTTGTATGAATGTATTTCATATATATATGTATATAGTTTTGTTGAAAATGGTGTTATGGTCCAGGACATTTGAACTGTTTATTTTGTGCTTTTTGTTTATTTTTATTGTTGTTGATTTTATATTTTGATTTAGAAAAAAATAGAACAAAAAATTTAAAAAAGAAAAAATTAAAAATAGAAAATATTATAATACGTAAATGAAAGAAAATAAAGAAAATCTGCAATCAGAGTGAAATGGCGTTAATATCAAATTGAGGATAAACTATTAAGCAAAAGCTTAAATTTCATTTTCTTCTATATATATAATTTTTTTCTTTTTTTTTGTACTTTAAGTAATAATTGGGGATTATGGTTTGGGATTTTCTATTTTTCATTTCATTGTACGTATTCTTTTTTTTTTTATTTTGATTTTTTCCGCTATTTTTTTTTTTTTTGTTTTTTTTTTTATTTTCGAGGACAAAATAATAAAATCAGGATCAAAACAGTGTGTGGTGAACAATTATAATGTTAGAAAATGAAATTAGGTTAAATATTATAAAATTTTTTATAATATTATTGTTGTTATATAGTAAAGTATAGTATTTATTAAAAATAAGATAGGGGTTACTTATAGTGATTATAATCTTTTACATAAAAAAAAAAAAGAAAGAAGAAATTTAATGGAATCTGAAAGAGAATAAAATGAAAAAAATTATAACTTAAAGATTTTATGATTATTTGTTATAATAAGTAAAGGATTTTAGAGTATATGTTGTCTTAAGTTAATTTTAATATTAAATTGACTTGAAAATTGGATTATAAGAAATATAAAATAAATATTTTTTATAATTTTTCTTTTCTTAAAATCTTAAATATTGTTTAGTTTTTTTTACTCTTTGTTATTTGATATCTTAATGAAATTGTTCACAAATTTTTAAGTTAATTTTAAAGTTTTAATATTCTTATAAAGTTACTTTAAAGTTTTTAAAACAAAATTTAAATCTTTATATATAATATAAAATTTATAATGAAAACTTTTAATTTTTTTTGCATTGTAATTTTAGTTTGGATGTGAATGAATTTTAATTAAATAATGTTTCTGTTAATATAGAGTAGAAATAATAGTTGTTCTGCTGAGTGGTTTACACAAATATTATTTGAATCTATATAGTAAATATAAATTTTAGAAAGTTTTAACACGAGTCATTTTTGAAGGTTTTCTAATGTTATATCAGAATAGTTATATCAATACCGCAGAATAGTTATATCATTTTTTTAAAATCATATTATCATAATTTATAATGGAAAAAATATCGAAAGTGATCCAGGCATTTTTGTCTTCTAAAGTTAATTTATATAACATGAAATCATTTTATACTGTCTCATTTTTAATTTTTATTTCGTTGGGTTTTTTTTTGATGTGACTTTCTAGTATAGATATTTTTAATTGTAGTTAATGGTAAATTTAAATAACCAATTGATTTAGAATGTTTTTTTAATATCACATATGACATTATCACATACATTTTTTTTTCCTTGCCACTCCTTATAAGGATCCTAGAGCATCCATTAATTCATTTATTATTCATTCTTAATTGACTAAGCTTCAGTTTCTCGAATAATTAATTTTAACAAGCCGTTAATTACTCGCCTGGAGCTATTATGCAAGAGTATGAAACTTTAAATATTTCCTTTATTTCAACGTCATCTATTATTTTATACAAGAATTATTTTTTTTTATATACATATTTCAATATGACATTAATTATAGACGGAATTTTAAAAACCGATTTTGATAAAACGAGATTTAAGTATAACGAGATTTTAAGATATGAGGATAAGATATATATACTTATTTTTATTTAATTATATTTTACTAATTGTATTTTTATAAGACAAATCTATATTGTTTTTTTTTCTAATCTATATGACCCAGCCGGGGTTTGAATTGGAGACCAATTATTCAAACATAGCTTTTTGCTTTAAATTAGATTTTTAGGTTCATAAAATTTTTAACCAGGTGTTTTTTTTTTTGGTATATTTGCCGCGAATCTGGCTTCACAACTAAATTATTTAGGTTTTCTTAAAGAAATTTTCAATTGCGTCTTAAAAATTTTGCAGGGTGCTTAAAACAAAAAATTTTTTTTGTTCTAAGCACTCTGTACTCAAATGAGACAACCTGTAATAATTCTAAGTACATCATCTTAAGGGTTGTTTGCAGACCTATGTTTTGGGACTAAAACCTTTTATGGATCTAACAGTTTTTGCGATATTTTTCATTATTTAATCATGTAAAGTATAAAATTGCATTTTTATTAAAATTGTTGTTTCAATTTCGAATTTCTAACCTCTGGTCGGACTATTTACAAAGCCGTACCATAATTATTACACACCGTTGGAAAGAATGTGAGAGAGCGTTCTAACAGTTTAAAAATATATAAGGTGTTTTTGAAAATTTATAAAGGATAGTGGTTTCTAGAAATTCGAGAAAAACATTTTTTTTTATACCAAAAATATAACAGTTTAAGTAAAACACTACAAAATATTAGGAAAATTTCAAAATAATCAATTTGATCTTTAACCTAAAGTAAAGTATACTCGAAGATTTTCTTCTTTTCTCTCTGAATTTGTTTTTCATTTTCTATTTGGAGTCCTTCTGACTACATTTGATGTAATTATTAAAAATTTCAAATTTTGTAAAAATTTGAATATTTGCAATTGTTCTAAAATTTAACTTAAAAGCATTTTATATTTAAATTTTCAACTTAGAAAAAAGGATATTAAACAAAAACAGGGCCAAAGTAAAATTAAATAAATTTTTCTTTTTAATATCAGCTTATTTTCTATGAATAAAAAATAATGTTACATGCAACCTATACCCTATTATTACATCATAAATTTAAGCACAATAAATATTGAATGAACTCAAAAAAAACACTTAATTTTTTCATTAGATATGACATACATAGATACTGGTTCTATATACTGGTATACACCTACTTTAAAGTATTTTTCAGTTTGTTTTTATTTAAGGTTAAGAAACCGATGTAAAAATAGTGGAAGATATGAGTGCAGTAAAACATTATCATTATAATATAATCAAAAAAAAAAAAATTAAAAAAAAAGAGAAGCAACATGTATATACAATATATAATGTATACAATATGCAACATGTAGCAAAATGCATTATTAATAGGCTCAATAAAATAAAGAATTTTTATTTTTCATATACCATGTAAATATTCGTGTACAATACCATATTTATGTATAAATAAATTTTCTATTGCAGTGAAGCAAAAATAAAAGAAAACAAAACAGAAAAAGTTTTAAATAAGAAAATTAAACTTGGCATAAAATAAATGAATTTTATTAAAGACATTAATAACTATATATATATATTTATTATATAGTAATGATACATATTACATTACATGTTGCATTAATTTTATATAAATTTTTATTACAGTTATAATATGTGTATTAGATTATTTACAACATAAGTATATATTAATAGCAATAATATGTTTTGTAAGTAACAGGTAATTAATGTGTTTCTAATTTTATGAAAATAATAAGTAAAATTATGGTATTTTTCAATTAAGTGTAAAAAGGTAAAACATCAATATATTATTAAACTATAGAATATGATAATTATTCTGTTTTTATACCTCGTATGAACATTATTTAAAGGTATAATAAATTTGGCATTATGTTTGTGACACCTTAAAGGAGACGAGCTAGATATTATGGCAAGGTATAATAAATTATTTTCTTGCTCATAATCGAATTTATTTATGTAATGTATGTACGTGTATCCAGTCAATGGTGTAGTTGTTAAGGGGCCGGCCTTTTCTACTAAAGGTCTCCGATTCTAACCCCGGTTGGATCATATAAATTATATAATAATATAAATTCTTTTTATAATATATAATTAGTAGAATATAATTAAATTAAAAATTAGTGTATGTATATATGTCATATAAATTATAATAAAACATCATATTGTAATACCTATATAATGAAATAATAATAAACCATAATTCTTGTACCTATAAGATAATAGATGGCATAGAAATTATAGAAACGTCTTAGTCTTGTACAATAGCTACAGTCTAGTAATCAACGGCTTAGTGAAATTGATGATTTCGAAAACTGAAGCTAGGAAATACATTTCTGAAATTTTTACCATTCTATCTTTGCAAAATTATTAATTTCACCAATTAAATTGAACAAGTTTGGGCGACGCGTTCGAGTATCTATCATATAAATTCCAGGTTTAAATGAAACTCTATTATGTCTATCAAAGTTAGGGAAATTAAGTTTAATCCCAACAACTTCTTCAAATTTCGATTGCTTTAGGGCAACAGGTTCGGGTAGCTGCAATACGAGTAATTCTTCTCAGTGTCGTAACTCAGTGAATATAACTAAGTGAATATAACTCTAGTTTGACCTCAACATCTTTTGGAAAATTTGGTTGCTCTAATACAGCGGGCTTGATCACAGCTTAACATTTGAAATGTCATAAAAGATGATCAAATTTAATGGTAATAAATTTTAGGAAGTTTGGTAACATATAAGGTAACTTCTGAAATTTTTAAAAATTGTAATAGCATATTATTTTCGTACGGTGAGGCTAGAGTTGACACTCTATATACTTTTCCTAGTTGTTTTTTTTTAAATTAACTTGATAAGGATCCTTTCAAAATATTTTGTTTTAAGTTTAAAGTATTTTTTTTATTATATTTTATAAATTCTGTTATATTTATTACATAAATAATAAACATAAAATATATATATATATATATGTAAAATATACATTGAATATAATATTATATTGTTATTAATTTTAATGAAATTTTAATTCTTCTGAGAATATGTTATAATAATATTATAATGTTTGTATTAAATTTAAAAACAAATATTTTATTACCTTTATTGTAATAATATATAACTAATGCAGAACAAAATCTAAAATGTGAGTCAATAAAATATTGTTTTTATTATATCTACTTATATTAGAATTACATAAGATTTTAATTTTAATTGGAAATTTATTAATTGATTTTAAAAATAATTTAAAGTAATAAAGTAGATATCAAATATCATTTTGTAGGTGTTAGAAAAATTGTTGTAAATACATATTAAAAATGAAAATAAAATGTTCAGTATATTCTTTATTTTTTTTTTCTTTATATTTTGATTCTATAATATGATTCTATAATTTTTCTTATATTTACTTTCGAAAGTTTTTTTATCCAAGATGAAGTATATAGTATTGTTATATATTTAAAATCAAAAGTTTTGTCAAGTTTTCCTTTAAGATAGACTTTTATAATTTTCTTCTAAAATTTCTTTCAAAATGTGGATTAAGGATTAAAGTTTTGATAATTATAGAATTCTAGTTTTTTTTGCCCTGAAATATTAATTGATTGGGTCTCTGTTATTTGTCAAATTAGTGAAATACAATATGCTATTTTGACGGTGTACGGTCAAAAATCTCATCGAGTTTCTAACTTATTGATGTGTGTCAAAAACCCCAATTATAATATTAGTTCATTTACAAATATCAAAATATATAATTTATATGCAATTATGACAAAAACAAAAAACAACACAAATCCAGAAATCTTTCAAAAAATCTTACTGAAATCTACTACTCAAATCTACTCTACTCAAGCTAAAACATTCTTTTTGCTGAAATATCCATAAAACACCACGCTGCTACCATCAACAATATCCAAAAAAGAAATAAAACCTTAGAATCAAATACATCAAACTCCCATACTAAAATATATTTATAAAAAAAAGGAGGTGTAGATACCACCATTACGTTTATAAAAAAAGGGGGTGTAAGTAGATATGCAACAAATACCACAATAGATCATTTACAATAATCCACATATTATTTAACTACCAAACAATAATCACCTCACCATAAGAACAAACTAAAACTAATCAAATGAGAAAAACTAAAAAGTTACAGCCGAAATTATATTAACAAATTAAATTAATATTAATATAATAGAAATATTGTAGTTTCCTTCTCTGCGACATATTAAATCAAATGGATCTCTGTTTTGTGTAAACATATAAATACAATATATTCTCAAGCAGATTAAAGTACAAATTTAAATAAAGGCTAAGAAATATTCAATGTTATAGCAGTTGTAAAAAAAATTGCCAATTTGTAAACTTTGAAAACTTACCTACTTCTACTACAGTCTACAAAATTTTTTTCAAGATATACATAAGATAGGTATATCTATTTTATTAGACAATAATAATTCTTAATTAGTTAAACGATTTTATTTATTTATTTATTGAGACTGTAATTTCAACTATATATTATACATATATAAATAAATATATATGTATAATATATACTTGATAATTTCAAGTATACATATATAAAAAAAAAAAAAAACCGTCAACTTTAGAAAGATTTTCCTTGGAGTTTTTTAAATTTTACATAAGAAAAAAATAATGAAATTAAAATTCAAATCATGTTTTATTTCTTCAAGGAAATAATTTTCACCAACAAATGTTAAATAAAGAGATACAACCAAATATAATAAAATCTTTCTTATATAAGTATTGATAAATAAAAATAAAAAACAAAAATAAAAAGTGAACAGGAATATTAGAAACTTTTAAGTAAAAGGAAAAAAATTGTACACTTTTTTTTTATATAATAAACTCATTCGATCATTTGATTAAAACATTTTGTCATATCCTTAACACCTATTAAAAAACACACCTTTTATTCCATTTAGACATATATATACTTAATTTTAAGCATCTTACTAATAAAATACCACCTGATGTACGTAAATACGCAAAACAAAAAAATAATCAAAATATTGCTACATATATATTATATATATAAAATATATTTTACACAACATTTTCATTCTTAATTTCCTAAAATATAAAACGTTCCTTTCAAGGATTTAAAAAATAAAAATAAAGAATAATACCTAAAATTATATATTAAAAATTATTTCAGTTAAACTTAAATATAAGCTGAATTTGTGAGATTTTAATAAAAATTAATTTTTTGAATTAAAAATGGACAATGAAAGTTATGAAGTCAAAATTTTCGAATGCTAACTAAATTCGGTTTAGAAGATGCTTAAAAAATTTAAAGTTCTATGATTTTATCCAAGATCTTTTTTTTTGGTCCTTGAAAATTCATATTTAAATGTTATTGAAAAATAACCGTTTGAAGCTTTTGTGTCTTATCTAAATGTATTTTAAGTTTCGATGAGCGTAGAGCTTCTATAAGAGTTGTCGATTTTAAAATTTTTCAGAAAAAAGCTCAGAAAACTTTTCTTTTGTTAAATTTTTTTAGTTATTAATTGGTATATTATATGTGAAATAAATGACAACCCTGATTCTATTTTAATACTAATGTAAAAATATATAACTTTACTTATTTTCACATTATTTTTTTGAAAGAAATATAATCAAAAATAAAAAAAAAAAACTGGAAAAATATCATTAATTTTAATCAAAGAGAAAATAACACAACAAAACAATAAATAAAAATAAGGAAGTAAAAAATCCTTACTAGAATTTCTTTGCTTTCTTACTATAGTATTTTATTTTTTTGTTTTCGTTTTGCTTTTCTTGTTGGATTTGTACCATATTGTGGACGACCTAAAGTTGACAGTATTGTAAGGAAATTGGACGGAAAAAAAAGCAAAAATTTTTGTGATAACTTGATACTCGCCTTCATGTTTATGTTGCTTAAATGTTTTTTTTTTGTTGTTGTTGTTGTATATAGTTTTGGTTTATTTAATTTATTTTTATATTTTTTATCATAAGACATTCACAAATCAGAAAATCACAACATACACTGCGGGTTGTTATACGTTTGAACATAGTTAGGTTCAGATTACTCATTGTTATTTTTTTTTTTTATTTTCTGAGAGGTGAAAAATGTCACAAGAACTTTTCTAAAAAAAAAAGTGTAATATTCGTTTTTGTTTGGTTTGTTTTTGCAAAGTTCTACATATTTTTAAAAGAAGAACATTTTTAGTTCTTTTTTTTTTATAAAAGTTCGAAAAATATTTAAAAAAAAAACAGAACAATTCATTAAAAAATTTATATATAAATAAATCAGTTAATAAGTAATAAGGGTGATATTTTAACCAAAATTAAAAAGATATAGCTTTGATTTATTATAATTATTATTTTTATTGTAAAAACGGTTGGCTGGTATAGTGGTTGGAGAGCTAACCTTTAAATCGAGGGCCAAGAAAAAAAGTAATTTTTTATCTGATTTACGACCTTATTCAGCTGCATATCGTCATTGCGTTCAAAATAATTAGTATTTTAAATCGTAGTTAAACAAACAAATATTCCAACAAATAAAAATTGAACAAAATTGAAAACTAATAGAATTTAATACGGATATCCAAAATATAAAAATAAAAATTTCATTTTAATTGCCTTATAAGTCAAATACAAAATTATAAAAAAACATATAAATAAATAAATGCATCGATACTTGATAATGATTTAATCACCTACTTTTATATGTCATTGAGCATAAACATACTTGCTCACATATAATTTGAGTGCGAAATATTTGCAATCAAATTCTAATAATAAGAACATATTATTTGCAGAATATATACCTACTTCCCAATGTATATACCACCTATTCCATTTCCCCAACATATTTTCAGATATTATTAATCATATCACAATTTTACTAGTACTCGTTCTTTCTTCCTTTAAAATATATACCGGTGGCGCAGCTAATGCCTAATGCTTACAGCCTAACATTCGAAAAATTAGCCCCAGAAAAAAACGTTATGCCCATGTAATAGCATTAATAGTTGAATATATTAATTGCTAGTAAGATAATTTAATAGAAAATTGAAGAATATAATACCATATATTGAAAAAAAATATGACGTCATCATTAGGTAATTGAAATAATAGAAAAGATAGAAAAAAAATATATTTTTACTCTCAATTTAAAAATGTTTATGTAATACTTTCGAAAATAAAAAATCTTCTTTATAAAATTTACTTAAATAAAAAATAGAATAGCTCCTTTCTTTTTTTTTATTTTTATTTCTTAAGTCCACAAAATTAATAATATTTTCTTTTGTCTAACCAAAACATCTAACCAAAACATAACCTGCTATTTTACACAATTTAAAATAAATTTGAAGTATAAAAAATATGTAATAAAAAAATATTTTCCACACCATTTTTATTTTTTTTTTTCAACCATTTACAAAAATATTATAAAATTTTTAACCAAATGTATTTTGACATAATACTCATAAAAAATATACATAATAAAATAACATACCTACATTATTATGGACAAAATCCTTGATAATTTGAATAACATTTTTATTTTACTTCCAAAGACAAAGATGTTCTCACATCACAAAAACACAAATGTTAAGGAAAAATAAAAGAAATAGAAATAAATTTTTTAACTCGATAATTTTATACAAATTATATTTCTATCCTTTTCTATAATGCTAGTACCTATATATATATATATATATGAATAATTATGGATATATTTATTTTTTGTTTACATATTTATTATAGTAATATATCCTGATGTTGTTATCATCAGTATACGCAAAAAAAAAAGGAAAAACTCTTTTACTAAAAACCGTTTTTCTCTCTTTCAGTATATTTTCACGAAGGAAGGAAATAAAAGGAAGAAAACTTAGTCCTTTTCATATCTAAATTTTGTTGAAACCACTTAAATTAAACTTTTAGCAAGAAGTTGTACTTTTGCAAAGCAAAACTATTTAAAAACAAATTGAAAAGAAAGAATTAGTTTGAAATATGTATTTGTATTATTTATTTTGCATACTTTTAGGCTGCATTAAATTATTAATTGATTTTAATGAGCAAACAATTTACGTTATTTATAGGATCTAGTTGATAGTCCTGACAGCCGGTGCAAAAAAAAAAACTAATTTTACTTTTATAAAAATATGTATGATCAATAATAATAATGTTTCTGCAGATGAAGAGACTAAGTATTATTATTTAAAAAAAAAAAAAACATAAAAGAAAATTCTCTAGTTTTTGTCGTATTATCACAAAATAAAAAAAAAACTTTCAACGTCTAAAAACGTCTAATAACTAAATCAAAAAGAAGAAAAAATAAAATTATTTTTAAATACAAAAAAAAAGCCAAACAGAACAATGCTATTGTATTAATTAAGTTTGCTAAACCAAATAAGATATTTTAACATATTCCAGCTTTTTAAGATCAGGTTTTACTTCTTTCAGAAAACCTTTTTAATTTTAACTTAAAAGGATGATATTATTATAAAAATTAAAATAAAACTAAAATATTATGTACTCACTTAGGATATGATAACTATTCTATATATAAATATATAATTAAACCTATGTACGAGTGTTTGCTTTTATGTGGTATTTAGGTTACCTAGATTTTATTATATTTTTTCTTTTGTTATTTTATTATAATTATTCGTATATGTATGTAACAATGTTTCCGATATATATATATACATATATATATATAAATATTTTGATATATAATACATCAGAGTATACACACATATAAGTGCACTTAAATACATACATTCATACATATTATTTCCTATTCTGTTTTTTATTAACACTTTTGTTTTTCTCAATTTCTTTTATCCTTTTTTTTTTGTTGAGTTGTGTGTGAATGGATATGTGTGTGTTTGAATTTTTATTGTTTTGCTACAAAATAAATATAATAATGATGATAATAACTGTGTGTAAATGTATATCAATTTGTAACAATTTTTGTTTTTCTTTATATATGTAATAGAGAAAAAAAAAGAAAAACAGAAAAGAAGCAAGAGAGAGAGAGAGATAGATTAACAAAATACAAAACAAACTAAATGAGCTAGATGACATCAGTAAAAAAAAAGTTTCTGGTATTGTTTTTGGTAGTTTTTGTAATAAGAAAGTTGAAATAAGTGAAGAAAATAAGTGGTATTGTAATATAGCTATACAAGAGCAAAAATATCAACTTGGCAACATCAGGTTAAAAATATTTTCTGCTCTGTTTTTTTTTTTCCTTTTTTTTTATTTAAGATAAAAAATATTTTTACTAAAAATAATATTTGTTTTCCTATTTCTATCCTTTTCTAATGTTTGTTCTTTCCTTTTTTTATTTTTTGGAGCGTTTTACATTAGCAATGTAAAAATAAAAATAGGTTATGAACAACTCGAAAATAACAATTCGAAAAATTTTTTTATTTTCCAAAATACTAAATGCAAAAAAAAAAGTATATCTATATAATATATATAATATATTATAATAAATTATATAAATATTTATAATAATATGTATGTTGTGGATCTTGTGCATTGTATTGAATTTTCTATATCAAAGTATGTATGTAAAAAAAAAAAAAATGTAAATTTCAAATAAAAAATTATTCTATTAAAAATAAGCAAGAATTTATAGAAAAACAAAAAAACAAAAAACATGAAAAAAAAAGAAAAAATATTGTTAAAAAGTAAAAGTACAAGAAAATTATAAAGTAGGTATCTACACAACTACAAGAAAAGTATAAAGAAAATTTGTATCCAATCCAATCCAATTCTCTATTTTATTATTTTTATGTTAAAAATACCACATGGAATTAATAAATATGACACAGGAACAAAAAAAAAGGATACTATGAGACTTAGGGAATCCTGATTTTTTTTGCTGTTTTTATTTTTGTAATTTCGTTACCATAGGACTCTGTTGACTAGTTATATTTATAATATTTTTGAAATAATTGGATTAAAAATATACAAAATATATATGAATATAAGTACATTACATATATATATATAATATGAAGTTTCGATCATGATTCAATATTAAATTGAATCAATTTGGAAAATTTTACTTTGGAGAAAACTATAGATTATATATTTTTCTTCGTGCATTTGATTATTATAAAAGTGTAGTAAAAATCTGTATAAATAACAAAAAAAAAAAAAACAATAAAAGAAAACTGAATTAAAAATTTTAATTAAAAGAATTATATCTAATTTTATTTTTCTATTACTTTATTTTCGTTTAAATATCTCCCAATTTACTTAGTAAATATTTAATGTTAGTTAAGTATTTTATTATTTGTTTATTTTATTGCGATTGCTTTAAAAGCGGGATGTAAAAAAAATGCTTTGTGATGCTTATTATATTCTTACATTCAATACTATTAGATTAAGCACTTTTAGTAAACAATTTCTAACTTGAAATCTTGAAAAACTTATTTTAATTTTATTTTTTCTTTTGATGAAGACTGAGATAAAGAGTCAGTACCTAATCACTAAACTCTAGGACCATGGTACACTTTTAATACGTAGGTGGATAACCTATTCGACAGTTGGCTTTAAGTTTCTTTGAATTTATGACATGATGATACCTCTCTCACAAAAGAAGGTTTGAAAAATTCTTTCAATTTTTCGAAAAAGAAAACTTTTAGAAAACTAGATCCTAGAAACGAAAAGGTCTGTAATACACTTTTAATACGTTGGAGAACCTAATGTTGCTTTTAAGTTGTACCTTAAATTTATGCCACGATGACACTACTCTGACGGAAAACACTTTGAAAACTTCTCACATCCATGTCAGAGAGTTCACCTAAATCTTGGAAAAAAACGCTACCGCGATTTTTCTCCATTTTTCTTGACAGACTATAGGTGTTAAAGGGCTGAAGAAAACTAGATACTAGAAATGAAAAGGCTCAATCATGACAAATTTAAACATACATAAAAGGTTTGTTAAATTAATAAAATTATGGAAATCAAGAAAACATATCCACCAAATCTTTTACAAAAACATATATATGTCGTTGACTGACATGAGATATGATATCTTTTATATTAAAGAATCAATGGTTTAAATAGAAATTCCAAAGATTTGATTATATTAGATATATATTTATTATAGTATAGTATATATATATATATATATTATATAATATAGTACTATATAAATTATATAATATAGTACTATAATATATCAACATTTGCATATATTAACACATTTTGTTTAATTTTACGCCTTTTTAAAATAAATTCTTATTTTGTTTTCTTATTTTTAGAATATCTGGATAAAATGTTTTCTTATTTTTAATTTTAGCTTAAGATTTCTTTAGAAACTACAAAAATAGAAAAAATTATAATTATATCAATGATTTGGATAAAGCCATATTTTCTAAGAACTTTATTATTGTTACGATTTTCTTTTTTTTACTTTTAAAATGAAACCATTAAAAAAGAATAATTAAATGAGTTAGGTGCTGACATAAAATATAAATATATATACTATAGAAAAAAAAACTGATAACTAAATAAAGATATTTCTATAATTTTTCATTTTAAATTCAAATTTTTTGAACATTTGAACTCTACTTTGGCCTATATAATTATGGCATATGATAAATTACCGTATTTCGTATCAGTGAATTTTTGAAACGCTTAAAGCTAGCAAATTATAATTTTAGGAGGAGTAGCATCTTTAAAAATATACTAAGAATACTTAAGAAAAATCCGTTTTTGCAGGATATCCAAAATTTATACTAAATTTATACTTAAAAATAAATTTATAAGAATATTTATATCTTTAAGGTAGCATAATTATCTTTTCCTAAAAAACTTTTTTTGTATCTTTTGTACCTTTTTGTACAGAAACTCATATAGCTAATATGTTTTTTTTTTCTACCATTGTATTTTTTTGTACTATATAAAATAATATTTAAACCTTCTATACATTAAGTAACAATAATTGTTGTCACTTATATTGTCAATTAATTGGCATGTAATTTGAGTTAATATGTAATTTGATTAAAATTGACATAGACTGGCAGAAGTACACACAATAAAATATTGACAAAGATTGATAATATTGTGGCCAATATGTGTGTATATGTGTATAAGGAATAAAAAAAAAAAAATATGGAATAAAAAATTTTTAAAACCTTAATTTTTGTTTTAATTAAAAAATATTGTAAAAATTTTTAATACCTAATATTATTATTTTATTTTTTATTTTTGATAGATATGTAATTTTAATTTCTTTGTGGTTTTTTTACGAATAAAATCTAATAGTTTCCTTTACATGTTCAAAATATAATTTATCTTTTTCATTTTGTGTATATTTTATTATAAAACCATAAATATTTTTAATTTGTTTTTTTTTTTTTTTTTTGTATGGTTTTTGTTTTTAGTTTTACTTTCTTTTTTGTTTTTAAAATAACGAAAAACCTTGACCAAATTTCTAATATTTTATATTATTATACTCAAATATAAACTTTATTTTATTTTATTTTTTTTTTTTTGGTTTTTGGTTTGTTTGAAATATGTATCTT
The DNA here is from genome assembly GCA_947095535.1 of Poecilobothrus nobilitatus. NCBI lineage: Eukaryota > Metazoa > Arthropoda > Insecta > Diptera > Dolichopodidae > Poecilobothrus > Poecilobothrus nobilitatus. Next base: position 56,882,075 of record OX352774.1, read on the forward strand.
AAATGCGTAAAGTTTTTAAAATAGAATTTAGATAGTAAAAATTTCTAACCAAAGACTATTATAATTTTTTTTTTCGAAATTATCTTATTTTTAGAAAAGAAATGGTAAACCTCAAATTAAAAATCCGGTTCAAACTGAATATTATATGGTTATAAATTAGTTTTGATTTTTATTAAATAAAACTTCAAAGGATACCCTCTAAAATAAAAAGTTAAAAAAAAAAAAAAATATGTAAAACAAGAAAAAATTATATAATAGTAATCAGGAAAATATTATCTAAATGTAAACAATAGTTGAAAATCTGAATCAATAAAAATTTATTTTTTTCTGTTTCAAAATTAGTATTGTGTATAAAAAATGAAGGCATTAGAAAAAAATTGATTGTAAAGTAGTTTTAATTATTTGAGACATTATTCCTAAGCCTTTGATATTTTCATTATTTTAAAAAATGAACTGAATAATATTTTAGAGTGAATGACTGATTACTATTATATAATTCGAACCAACTGAGATTATATATTGGTTACAGACGTTTATCATCAGTCAGAAGAGATATTCTAAAGTTGGTATTTTTAAAATGTGTGTGTATGAATGTGTATTTTTAAAAAAGAAAATGGAATGAAATTTCTTTTCTACTTAATTTGTATAGAACAGTAATTTTTGTTCACAACTGGGACATTGTTATAAATATGTAGATCTTTGTGAGTTAATAGAATAGAATAATTTACAATACGTTACAGAATTATACTATTCTTTTAGTAATGGTTATTTCTTAATATTATACGGCTTGAAATTTTGTTTTGTTTTTTTGCATTAAAGAGATTATTTTTATCTCAATATTCGCAAGTTTTATTAAAATATTATTAAGATCTTTTAAAAATTTTCTATAATTTATTCGTGATTGGCTTTCATATCTGTTTTTTGTTTTAACATTAGTAAAATATAATAAATCTTTAATAGTGATAATCTTGTGTACTATATAAAAAAACAGAGATATGGTTGAATCTATATTTGAATAATCTGATAATATTATATACATAATATTAGTTCTGTTCGTTCTAAATAAAATTTTATTTCTATTTTATTCGCTCATTATTCTTGACACCTAAAAATTTTGTAGAATATCGGAAACATTCCCTTGAGGGATATAATAATTAATGAACAGAAAATGGTATAACATTTTATTCATGACTGTTGAAATTTTAAAATATATTTTTAGTTGTTAAATTTTTTAACGAAAAAACTTAATCTGTAACTTTTATAAAAATTTATTAAAAAGAAAATAAAGATGTGTCTAAGAATATTTTAAAATTGTCGAAATTACTATCATCCATAGAAACTTGTGCAAAATTATAGCAAAGGTTTCTAAGGAATATTCTACAGTTTTTTATTTGTTCTTACGAGGAACGATGGAAAACTTGAAAAGTTACCCAAAAGAAATGCATGTGCTTCTTCCGGATAGTGTTGGACCTTAAACCAACCAAAACTACCCCCTTTTTAATCCTTTGAATCAAAATAATGCACAGTTTGGTTTACAAGATAGTGATGTGGGAGGGATTCTTGGGAAAAAGGGAAGGATTTAGGAAAAAAATTAGGATTATGAAGGATGAATATGAAAATTTGAAGGAGCACTTTGAAGAAAGATGTTAATATTCTTCTTAAACATTACTAAATCGTAAACATATGTGTCACCAACCTTAGGGAACACATGTGATGGCATGTGATTCTACAAACGTGACATGCGCATAACAAACAAATTTGCATAAGCCATGTTGCGCTATCCTAAAAGGTCTACAGTATAGTGGTGAGTAACTGTCACACTCCTTGTTTCGTGTAGAAAACGTTTGATTGAAGGTATTAACTATTTAATTTATCTGCAACAGGTGTTTATCCCTACAAGATATCTATAAAATATATAGTCAATGCTCCAACCGTAAAGTGATGATTTAATGAAGTAAGCTTCGTTAATTTTTGGATATTTTTGTTTTAGCTTAGTTTAAAACATCTTTTCTAGCTGAATTATTTATTTCAAATGTTTTACAACAAAGAAAACTCAAGTTACGTAAAATATATAATTTTTACCCGAACAAATTTTACTGGTAAAAATTTTATTAGAATTTAAATGCTTTGGATCATATTTACATTTTTATAAAATTTTTTAAATTATGTCGCATAAACTTTAGAAGAACAAAAATAATCCTGATTTTGCACAAAAAAAAAAAAAAAAAACAAACATTTATTTAAATTCGACAAAATTAATTTGAATATCCTGATAAAATTGATTTATTATATTGTTATTTTTTGTATAACATAAATATAAATATATAACACTATCATTTATTCTTGTATAATAGTTTTAGTTTAACTTTACAATCCATTAATTCCAGTTATTATGCAGTTTTTTCAATGGAAAATGTAAAATTGCTGAGGTAAAAAAAAAAAAAGAAGAAGGATAACAAAATTAAAAATATAGTAAAAATAAATAAAATATTAACAAAATAAATAAATTAAAATATTATTTTTTTTTTTTGATAAATTCGAATTTCAACTTTGTTTGAAATACCAATAATTTTTTTTTTGTTTCTTCCGTGTTTATTATTGTAGAAATTCAATTTAATTATCTTTATGTTTAATTAAATTTTTAAAGGCTTTTTTGAAATGTTGAATATTGTAGAAAATAACAAAATAAACCAGATCAAATAAAATTAAAATTGATAATGAATGAATGTGATAATCTATTTTAAAATTAGTTTTTCAAATATTTAATTTGCATTAAATTACGCAACTAAAAGTGAAAAAAACTGAAAATCTAATATAAATTGTCGTGTTATTTTGATGACTGATTTTCAAAAAAAAAAAAAAAAAAAAATACCTGTACCGATAAAAAAAAAAAAAATTAGTGTTATTTGTGGAAAATATCAAATAAAATTAGTGAACCTAAATAATATTAACCTATCAAAACTTTTTAAAAATATTTTTCAGATGACAAAGCAAATTAAATTATAATACAGATTTATATACCCGGAAAACCTGGAAAAAATTCCATTCATTCTCAATTCAGTGTGAAATTAGAAAAACATTTTAAAACTATACAAGCCGAATATAAATCAACGGTTTTTAAAGGCGCACATTTTCCAAAATACAATACAAACTTTTTAGAATTGTGACTTGAACCAAATTTTGAAAATTTTCTTAGAATTTTATATAATAAGAAAAAAATGTGAAAAATAAAGAGAAATTTTCTTCAAATTTAAGGGATCTCTAGATAATTAAGAAAACTAATTAACACATGCAAAATTATAAAGTTGAAGCTTTATTTTTTGGATTTTATTTTGAAAATATTTGTAAAGTTGCGTAAGTTACAAATAAGTCTAAAAATAGCAAATTTTCCCTAATAACTCTTAAACAGAGGTTGATACAAAAAAATATATTCTTTTACTAATTCTTAAAGTTCTTGTCTCGCTCAAAATATTAAGTTCCTACTTAAAAGCGTGCCGAAAATTATGAAGGAAAAAATATCATTCAACATTTGGTATTCACATAACGATAAATGGCGTTTTTAAAGTGAAAAACTGTTAAACAGAACTTGAAATATTATATACATTCAAAAATTGAGATTTTCCAAACTTTGAGGGTCTCCGTAATGGATGAGACTAAATAAAAAAGCTGTTCGACATCACATTAATTTGTTTATGAGATCTACATATGGTTAAAGTGTTGTTACTCTATCTTTAACGGTGTAGAAGCTTTATAAACAGAAGGACGGACAGAGGGAATTTAAAAAAAAAAAAATGTTTTTACAAATGTGCTAAAAAACAAATTTAATTTAAATATGGAATTACTTTTAAAATTTCTCAATATACTTGTGTATTTTAAAAGTGATGAAAATCATATTATTGAATGATTGAATTAACTATATAGTGATCTAAAAAACTCATTAAAAATTATCCCCATGCAAAGAATTGCATTTGTATGGAAATTAATGATTTTCAAGTCATATGAATTTTATGAATGAACATTTTTTTAACAGATATCTGTGGTATAAAATAAGGTTCAAGTGGCTAGAATTAGGTAAAATTATTTAAGAAAAATAATTCAATTGTTTCGTTAAGACCAAAAATAATAAGAACTTAAAAAATTTAGTATATTTTTATCCTAATTGCTCACGAATAATGTAATTTAAAGAAAAACCAAATACAAAAACATAAAAGTAATCTACTGAGATTTTAATTTAAAGGAACATCGTAAGATTATTTCATATTTTACGGTTAAGATTTTTGAAGATTTACTACTATACCTATTTATTTACTATAAATACCTATTATTTACTACTACGTATTCATAGTACTATTTCCCTATTATATGTACGCACATGTCCTTCGGAATATCTAATTAAAAAATTTTTAATTTATTTCTCAAATAAAAAACTTTCTTTGAACCTTGAATATTTTTTTTTGATATTAGGTAAAATCATTTTTAATAATTTTTATTTTTTAATCAATTGGTTAATTTTTTTTTTTTCCGAAAATAGAAATTCACTTAATATTATCAAAATACTCATTATATTCACATATAATATTATATACGTATTAAAAAAATAAAAAAAAAACAAAAATCAATCAAAATCAAGTAAAGTTTTTAACTAAAAAAGTAAAAAAAAGGAAACCGAGGGAAAAAATAATTGGACAAAATTATGTCCTTCCTATTTTATTATTAGGATTACTTTATATTTTCATTTCTACTACATTTTTCTTATTTTTGATGTCCTTGAATAGAAAAAAATGACAACAAAAGAGTATCCTAATCTGATAGGGAAATTATAATCTTTATTCTCTTTCTTTTAGATTTTTCTGTTTTTGCTTTTGCCTCTGTTTTTCTTAAAATTTGTATTTTACTTTTATTTCTTTGTTAAAAAACATTTTATTTTCTATACTTTTAAACATTATTTTATGTTTTTATTATTTAGTTTTTATTTCTGTTTTTTTTTTTTTTTTTGTTACTGTAAACCAAGTAATTCTGTATTTAAATACAGAAACAATCCAATTTAATATCCTTTCCGGAAGGATCATTTTTAACTATGTAGAAAAAATTAACAAAAAAAAAAAAACAAAAACAAATAAAATTTTCAATAAAGGTATTAACTTTCGACCTTCTTTAATTTTTTTTTTTATTATGGGATAAAACTGCCTATTATTGATTTTCTCTAATCTTAGGTGGTACTATACAGTAGGTGGCACTATATATTGTACTGAATTGAAAAGAAGCTATGTAAAATTTGCTTAAAAAATTGAAATAATACGACATATTATCATGATGTCCTTTAGCAAAAATAAATATAAATACGTGTTAATATCGATATATGCTGGAAAACTTTGAATTAAAAGTATTAAATAAAAGAAGAAGAATATTTTTCCTAATTATAAATATCCTATTGTTGTGATTGCCATCCAATAAGTTTATTTGCTACGATTACAAAATAGATATAAAGTTTATAATCTAGGACAATAAGTTTTTAATTTATTTTACTAAACATATCTAACAATTTTCCGACATCGCTTTGATCCGTTAATAACATTCTTTACTATATGTATATTTTAGAATGATAAAAATGAAAAAAAAAAAGTCTAAATGATAAGAAAATGACAAGAGTGAATAGACAGACATTATCAGGTCACTATTTAATATAATTTTAAAATATTAAACAATATTATTTTGGCTACTCTATTTATATCTAATATTACCAATTATTTTGTATCATGTTTTATTTAATAGTTGAAAATGTACTAAAATTAAGTATCCTTTTCCTGTGTCTTAATGCAAAATGAAGATTAAAATTAAAAATAATTTCTTTGAATTTTCGAAAAATCGAAGCGGAAAAGAAAAAGTAACTCATACATTTTTGTTTTTAACATCCGATTCAATCCTCTTCTCTTAAAAAAAAAAAAACCAGAGTTTTTTTACCTGAATCCTTTTTCATTATATTTTATGTATTTTAAAACTTTGCCATCCCAATCAAAAATATGATTGTGTGTATTATTATAATATTAAATCGCAATAATAAAATTTTATTTTAAAACTTTTTTTTTTTTAGAAAATAAAAATATCCTTAAAATTTAGAAATTAGAAAATAATAATAATATTATTACTATATATTATAATATATTATACAAAATACATATACTATACAAAAAAATGGGAAAAATCCAACCGAATACATACAAGAGAAACAATATTAGTACTTCTTAATACTTGTCATATAATTTATTTTTTTTTTTAATAAAAAAATTTTGTTCTGTTATTTTTTTTTATTAGAAAAGAATATTCATAATTTATCCTTTCAGGCAAATAAGATAATCTTTAAATTTTCCTTTTGAATTTTTCTTTTTTAAATTTTTACTGTTATCTATATTTGTTGTGCTTACGCACTAAGAAAAATAATATGGAATGGAGAGAAAATCACGGACTGCACAAAATAGAAAAAAAATAAAAAATTAAAAACAAATTGTAATTTTTTACCGTTATCATGTTAGTTATCTCATTAAATTTTATTTTTCCCTATTCTTTTTTTAATAATTTTTATTTTGTCCTTTACGAAGTGGCCTAGTCGTTTTATACTCTTTCTAATATTTTTTTCTTTTTACTTATACTGCGTATAACATACCTAGATCTGTTTTATTATAATTTTGACAAACACAAAAACGAATGTAAAAAACGAAATATAAAAATTTAACCAGATTAAGGATTTTAACAGGATAACAGGATGTTACAACAAATATGAAAAACAAGAAAAATATGTACCAAAAGAAAAAAAGGATAATAATATGAAAAACAAAATATTATATGAGAAAATAAACATGAATGTTAAAGAACAACAAGAAGAAAATTAAATCGCCATTATTTTTTTTTAAATTTTTGTATTCACTCCATCTTCTGTCGTTTTCCTTCTTTTTTTTTTTAATTTGATCTTCATATTTACAATGTCCTATGTCCTTTTAACAATTTTTTTTCTGTTTTTCTTTGTTTAGTGCTTAGGTAAAGATCCTACAGAAATTAAGTGGACCGTTAGGACATTATAACATTGGTATATATGTTATTTTATTATATTTTGTTTGCCATTGCTGTACTTGTTGTTGTTGTTGTTCTTATTATTATTTGAATTTGTTCATTTATATATTTACTTATTGTATGAAGACAAACACAACAAAAAACAAAAAATATTTGTGTTTTTTTTTTTTTGATGACCCTGGAAATGTTAAAATGTCAAATTATAACGGTGCATTAGTGAACATAATAAAGAAAAAGAAAAAAAAGGAAAGCAAGAACAATGATAAAACTAAAGAGAATTGAAAAGAAAATAAAATATTATAATAATAGAAAATTAAAAAAAAAAATAAAAGATAGGTTAAGTGAAAATAAAGAGAAAGAGGCAAAAATGTCACGTAATTGTTAACGGTTTGATTTTTGTTGTTCTTTTTTTTTTTTTTTTTTGTTGTATATTATATATACTGTACGCATAATTTTCTTTGTTTTTTTTTTATTAATGTTTGTTTTACATTCTGTTTCAAATTATATTGTTATATCTTTATAAAATACATTTTTATTTTTAAATAATATCTATTCTTTGTTCTTTTTTTTTTATTGTCATATGTGACCTTAAAATTTATATTTAAAATGTTTTTTTTTCTTTTTTGCTAAATAATTAAGAATGAAACAAAAAACTTTACTTTTAAATAAATTTAAATAACAAAAATTTTTGAAGAAATTTGCATTTATAGCGTAGGACACACTATAATACCTACCTATGTGTTACTAAAAAAAAACAGCAGAAACACAAACAAAAGAAGGTAGAATGTAAACGAACGATTTTTAAAAGCGCACATTTCCAAATGGCAATACAGACTGTTTAGAATTGTGACTTGCACAAAAATTTGAAAATTGCATATAATAACAAAAAACGTGAAAATAAACTTTTCTGGAATTTTGAGGGGCTGTAAGTACAGAACCACGGAACCTAATGTGTATAACTATGAAAAACCGTTAACACATGTAAAAATATAATACTGGAGCTTTAATTGTTATGTCTTGCCGAAGAAAAATTTGTACAGGTGCTTAAGTTACAGGTGCCTAAAAATAGCAATTTTCATTTTTGAGCCATAATAGCTCTTAAGCAGGGGCCGGTACGAAAAATTTTCTAAGGAAACTTATATTAATTCTAAAAGTTATTTCTTGTCTCAAAATTTCAGGTTCCTATCTCAAAGCGTACCGGATTTATGAAAAAATAAATATCATTCAAAATTTGGTTTTTACATAACGGTAAATTTAAATAATAAATCACATAATATTGTATAATTTTGATATTGTTTGATAGAGGTAAGAAAATTTCCGGTCTTTTAGTGTTTTTAGATTGTAAAACTACTACACATGGCCTGAGATATGTACATCTGAAAATAGACTTTTTTGCAATTTTGGGGAGCTGTAACTTTGGAGCTCTATACAATTAAAAAAACCATTAATACACATAAAAATATATTACTGTAACTTTAATTTTTTTGTCTTGCCGAAGAAAACTGTGTACACGTGGCTAAGTTACAGGTGTTTAAAAATAGCAAATTTTCAAATTTTGAGCCCTAATAGCTCATAAACAGGGGGTGGTACAAAAACAATTTTCTGAGCAAACTTATACTAATTCTAAAAGTTCTTTCTTGTCTCAAAATTTTAAGCCCTTATCTAAAAGCGTGCCGGAGGTATGAAGGTAGAAAAATCATGCAAAATTTGGTTTTCACATAACGGTAAATTTAAATAATAAATTTAAAAAATATATATAATTTTGGTATTGACTTATAAAGATAAAGAAAATTTCTGTCGAATGGCGTTGTCAGATTCAAGATATGTTAATCGGAACATGAAATATAAGCGTTTAAAAATAGGCCTTTTTCAAAGTTTGAGGGGCTGTAGTTCCCTGATGCCTAATTTGTTCCCTAATTTTTTTTATTAGACCTACCCATAATTAAAATTTTTTTTCTCTATCTTTAACGGTGTAGTAGTTTTGTAAACAGACGGACGGACGGACAGAGTGAAACTAATAGGCACATTTTTTCAAAAATTTTTTGAAATGTGCTAAAAAGTAATTTTTATACCCGTACGATAGGATCGGGTATAATAAAATTACTCCTCCGTTTGTAACACCTCGAAATAAGCGAGCTAGATATACCTTCAAAGGTATGGATCGGATCAGAAAAAAATTCTAAGACGATTGAGCCATGTCCGTCCGTCCGTCCGTCAGCACGCTAACTCAAAAACTAAGAAAGCTAGAATCTTGAAATTTACATAAATATTCTGGGAATAATTTGTAGGTTCCCTATTTTTTTTGGTTGAGTTTGGACCAACCTAACTTTTAGATCTCCACATTTTTTTTGATGTAGAGCTATAAAATTTTAACCGCTGATAGAACAAAAATATTAATTTTATTTTTAAAAATTTTGCTTTGTAGCCCCACCCGTTACGGAGCTACAGCTCCCCAAAAATTCAAAAACGCTCTATATTTAAATTGTTATAGCACAAGTTGTATAAGTTATATCTTCATTTTGAAAACTCCAAACGATTACTACTTTTATTAGCTTTAAAAGTATATATACAATAAATATATATTTGTGGCATACGGTGTCTTAATTTACCGTTATGCGAAACTAAAATTTTGCAAAATCCTTCAACCCTTCTATCTTCTAAACGGTTTAAGTTGAAAACCTGAAATTTTCACAGAAGTTAGATCTTTGAAAATAAGTATGAGTCATTTCAGAAATTTTTTTTGTATCATCCCCCGTTTAGGAGCTGTAAGGGGTCAAAAACTGAAAATTTCCTATTTTTAAACACCTGTAACTTGAACACGTATATACTCTTATTTCTGTTAACAACTTTTTTTAATAATTAAGGGTTATAATTATAATTGACGAAAGTGTACTTGATTTTTTCAAATTTTCTAACAAATTTCTTTAACGAATTTTTTGCATTTTATTTTACTCGATAATTTGAAATTGTTGAGGATATAATGCAATATTTATATGATATTGATATATATACATACTTATATAATATCATGTTTATTTACATATCGCATATGTCACTAGTGAATGAATGATAAGAGTATAGATGTATATTATATAGCGCCGTATTTACATACATATATGTATTTTATTGTACTTATAAGAAATTATTCTGTCAATGGAATATTTAAATATAATATAATATAATATTTAAAATTATATTTACTATTTTGTACTAAGTAAATTTAATATACATTTACCGCTTAGTATTAAATGGTACTATAGAATATTTGAAAAAGTTTTGGATTGATAATCGTTATGTAGAAGGTTAGAATCTGCTTTTGAAGAATGTACATATAAACATATAGTTTGAATATATGTACAACCCATAGTTCTAGAAATTATAAAATTCACCCAAATTATTTTAAAATACTAAAATATTAAAAAAATAATATTGTAAGCAGAGTGACAGTCTGTGAACATACTAACGGTTCGTACGGGTATCTAAGAGTTGACAAGGGCAACTGTATTCTTTCTAGTTTTAAAATAAAATCTACGAGGCACGAGGACTATTATGAAAATAACATTCTTTTAATTAAAGTAAAGAAAATTGAATTGCTTATATGGTTAAAAATATTTTTAATGCTATATATTTTATTATTTTACATAATATTAAAATATTTCCTAAGTTAGGATGTTATATATTTTTTAAAAATAGTTTAATAGTACAATTTTTCATTTGTTTCTTAATGTAAATTGTTTCATTTAAAAAAAAATATTTAATTAAATACTAACATTTTCGTTATTTTCTTTCCTTTAAAGATATTAGCAGATACGTAGAAAATTTGAATAAAGAATAAATGAAAACAAAAAGTTTTATTTAAAAAAAAAATTAATTTATCGGAAAACTTAAATATGGTATTTTAAAAAAGTCTCAAAATTAATAATAAAGAATTTTTTTTTTTGTTTTTTTTTTAAATTTAAATATTAAACCTTTAACAATACTTTTTTTTTATCATTCAAAAAAATATCAGATCTTATATTAATCAAAACAAAAGAAAATCTTATTTAAAATATTATAAAAATTATAAAAGTTTTTCGTTTTGTTTTTGTTATTTTTTTTTTTTTTACTAAAGAATGTAGATATTTCTTTACTTGAAATCCAATTAAACTTTTAATTCAGGCTTCTCAAAAAAAGAAAAAAAAAAAAAAGAAAATAATAATAATAAAAAGGAAAACCATTATAATATATTGTTTTTTGTTTTTGTTTTTGTTGTTTTTTTTTTAAATTCCTTTGGTTTACATAATTTTCATTCAGAAGCGACTCATTCCCATCATTATATTTATTTTTCTTTTGCTAATATTATTCTCTTAATATTATTTAATTCATTCTTTCTAATCCTTGTCAACTTTTAACATTAATCTGTCCTCCTATTATCATTAATTTTATATACAAAATGTTTATATTTTCTTTTCACTTTCTGTTTTGTATTTTTAAGTTTTTCCATTTTCATTTTACCAGAGAGTTTGTTATACATTTTGTTTTTTTTTTTTTTGCTTTCTACCTTATCATAACATAATCACATACTAACACAACCACAAAGAATAACCATATTTAGCAAGGATGAAAAAAGGGGGTAAAAAATTAAAAAAAAAAAAAAACTTATAACGAACATCTTGTAAAAATTTAACATTTTTATTTACATTTTATTTTTTTTTTATGTTTTCATTTTAATGTTTTTTTTTTTATTTTTTTTTTGTGTCTTGTAAAGATTACAAAACTGTCAAAAAATTAATTTTTCTGAAATTTATTTCTTATAATTTTTATTTTTTTAGTTTTTTTATTTTTTCTTAAGAACCATTATTTTTCTTATAATAAATATCTTTTTTTTTATATTTTTCATTTTTTTTTTTTTTTCCAGTCTCATTCATTTTCTCACCTTGTCTCTGTCTAACTTTTTCTCATCTATGTATGTTGTTGTAATATTGTTATGAAATATAAAGAAAATATATTGTTGTAATGTTGTTAAGGGGAAATTGCAATCAATTCAATGTAATATTTCAATTTTAAATTTTTTTTTTTTTTTTATAAATGACTGATTGTAAAATTTAAGTACTTCAAAAATAAAATAAAAATAAAAAAAAAAACAAAATTTATCCAATCATTTTGAATTCACAAAGTAAAGGCTATCATATTGAACCCGAATGATTTGAATTTTTCCAAAAGTATAGAAACTAAACTAATGTATTAATTTTTAAATTGTTTAAAAACACTTTAAATTTTATTTGTTTTTCTTTCATTTTGGTTTAAAATATTTTTACACTTGCGTACGAAAGTATACAGTCATTGTAAAGGTGTTTATAGGAATACTATTCAACAATGAACTAAATAAATATTTATATGATTATTCTAAAGTTCGTCCAAATTTTTCGATGAATAAAAATTTCACATATGGTATGCTAAAATAAGAATTTAAATCATGGCTGCAAAACGTCACTTTTATTTCGAAATGTTTTTTTTTTTGCGTATCCTGTTGTCCCCCGAAATGGAAAATGAATGAGAAATTCCTTTCGATACAATTAATCATTCGACAGCAAGCAATTAAGAAGGAAGGTTATTTAGTGCAAAATAATTTTTAATCTTTAAAAGAAAAACACTTAAGGTAATTTTTGATTTGATAAGTTTTTTTTTTTAAGTCATAAATTTAAAAACACTATTTATAAAATCGGTTCATTGTTCAGCGTAAAAAATAATATTCTCAGAAATTTCCTTTCAAACGGAAATCTTTTGAAATTTCCGTTTCCTCCTTTTTCAATTATTCATTCACTAAAGCCGCTATAAAATTCATTCATCGATTTAGAAAAATTATTTTAAACGTATTTTACTTTTGAAGTTTTTCTTTATACTGAACGAACACAAAAAAAATATCTATACCAAAAAATACTAGATACAAAATATATTTTACGAAACATATTATGACTTTGACATCTGCAAAAAGTGTTTGCAGCTGAACGGAACGGACTTTTTCATTCGAACGATTTTTTCAGTGGACTTCCGCATAATTTTATTACATAATTTTCGAATTATTATTTTTTTCTTTTTCTCTTTGTTTCGTTTTACAAAAAAAAAGGCTTTTTGTAAGTACACTTAATTATCTGATAGTATTTTTTAGTATTTTTCAGCTTTTAGAGAACATTACATAAAATGAAAATAAAATTTAAAAGAGAAGTTGATATGTATATATATATATATAAATCTTCATGCTGGATTCATTGCTTTCGCAAATAATTTCTGTATCTACTATTTTTTTTAAAAGAAAATTTCTCTGACGGACAATTGATTGCTTCAAAAAAAATTCTGCCGCATTTTTTTGAAATTCTTCTTTACAGAAAAAAAAAAAAATTATTCACACAGCTGCAATAAAATTATTTTGAATGACATATTAATAATGAAAGAATTCAGAAAAACTAAATTTCTTGCACTGAATTTGAAAAATTATAGAGTAAATACGGGTATTGTGGTATAGGAGGGTATACCTATTTATTTGCTATAACGCATCAATCAATAAATTTTTTTTGTTCTATAACTTTTAGTTTACAAGTCGACTAAAATAACTCATAACTAAACAATATGGTCTATTTCGTTGTAATTTTGCAGTAGCAATTTATTATTATTTTGTTGTTGTTGATCAAATTTTACAGCAAAGTCTAAAATTGTTATCGGAAGAGGGTGGTTATTTCTGCATTTATTTTAAATTGGTAAAGTGAGTATCAAAGATTTGGTTTCAATTGTTTTTTTTTTGTTTATGTTTTAATAGAAAAGTGCCCTTGTGTGGTAATGTGGTATACCGCAATTCGGGTATTGTGGTATACTATTCATCATTAAAAACATATAACTTACTTCAAATTTAAATTTTAGATTATTCTTAAAAATGCAAAAAGAAAGAAGTAAAATTAGAAATTGGGACAAACTCCAGATGGAAAAAGCAATAATTGCAGTTCGCAATAATGAAATGGGAATTTTATGGTATATAGTATAGTATACGACATTGCCCTCTACAGTATACCACATTACCCTGACATTTTTAAAATGAACAATAAAATTCTGGATTATTTTATTATTTTTAAATATTTTTCTAACTTGGTCAAATTTAATAAATTTAGCAATTTAATCTTAAAAATAACATTTCAATAAATGCTAATTAATTTTTCTTATAAAAACAAATAATTAGTTTTCGAGAAATTACTCAAAACAAAAAGGGTATAACACATCACCCACACTTAGTCTATTATAAAAAATATGAGAGCGGAACTAATTTATTCAATCAATGAATCCATCATCACACTACGAATCTTCCCGAGGATTATCATTTAACATATATTAATTGTAACCTGCAAGTGCCGAAAAAAAGACAAAGTAAAAAGATGAAAATAGCTAACTAAGTCTTTCTTCCAGTACCAGTTTAAGAGTTTATTTAAGTTTTTCTTTCCAGAAGTTTTCCAGAATTATGGGTATATTTTTCAAACACGTAAGAAAAAGAAACTCAGTGGGAGTATATAGATTCATATATATGACTATCTTTATAGAGTAATTATTTAGATTCTAAATTATCTATAAATCTAGTTTTGCAGAAACTTGGATATTTTCAGAGATTAGCACTTAAAACCGGTGATAATGGGATGAATATAAAAAAGTTAATAAATATAAAATAAATAATCAATATAATTGTTGATTTTAAATGCTTAAATTTTGACAAATTGTACAGATCTTCTGAGCTTTCGCAGAAATAAAGATTTCTATAATACTGAAGCTTTGAAACCTGTCATTTATTTAACATATACATATCTTTTTTTAAATATTTTAACCTAAACCTTTCTTAAATTCAATTTAAATTTTCTATTTGAGACATAAAATAGTGTGTTTATATTTTTTTCTCTTCGTTAAATTTTTCTTTTATTTTTCCCAAAAAGTATTTTTTTTTTTGTGTTTTCCCACAGGATAATATATCATCCACGTGCATTCTTTTTTTCTTTAAATAACAGTAATATTCCTTTTTCTTTTTGCTATTTTGTCCGTTTAAATTTTTTTCTACAGTTATTCTGACAGAAGCAGATTTAGAAAAAAAAAAAAATATGGAAAAAAAGATGGGAAAAAAATATTACAACTTTTTCCATTCCTTTATTTTCCAATATTCATATTATATACAAAGTTTTTATGATATTTTCTTTTTTCACTCGGTTTTTTTTTTCTTTTTGTTGAACTCTAAATTCTACAAAAACGATTCAACTTAGTTTTATTTTAATGGCAAGAATAAGAAAGAGCTTCAAAAAAAAGAAAAACAAAAAAAATATATAAAAAATATAACGAAGAGGGAACTTTTTAGAAAAGTTATCAAAATCACACCTTCATATCTGCGAGACAACTAACATGAGAAAACTTTAATGGCAGTCGAGGTGAGTTAAATAAAAAACAATTTACTGTTATAAAAAAATACAAATCAAAACCATTATTTTATATATTATGTAATATTATGTATAAATCAAAAAAATATTGCTATAGGTAAGTATAATAATAATAATAGTAATAATAATAAAAACGAATTTAATAAAGTGGATTTTATACTACAAGACTTTTATAAAAATTAAATTGCTGATGGTATCTTTTGATTATTTACTAACGTTATTTTGCTTTTGAATTGTTTGTCTATAGTTTGGTGGTTTTTTTTTTTTTTTTGGTGCAAGTATTATTTATTTTCAAAAAAAAACTTTGAATTATAATGTACCTTTATTGGACAACAAAAGCATATTTTCTAAAAACAGAAAATAAAGAAAAAAAAGAACTTGTCAGAAAAAAGCAAAAAGGAAAACTAAAGAAGTTTTCGACATAATTTTGAAACAAAGAAAAAAACTAAAATAAATTCTTATTAGTTTTTAGTTTTTTTTTAATAAAAAGTAATTTTTTGACAAGATCGATTTTATTTTATATTTTAATATTTTGTAAAAAATAATAACAAATAGCGGGTGTTTAATAAAAAATAAAACATAAATTTTGATTTCTAAATAAAAAAAAAATTACGTTATTCGTAAATGGAAATTCGAACGAAAACAATACAGAAAATTATTAACAATAAATTAGCAAAATACAAATTCCAAGACACGAACCATCAAAAATGATGACATTTAAAAATAAATTTAAAATATATTAATTATTAGGTAAATGTACTATTGAGGCGTATATTGCAATATATATTGCAGAACTTCTTTGAAAAGCAACATAGAAATTTTTCTATTTTCGTCATGTTGGTCCAAATAAATGATCTTGTGGCTATTCAGAAAAATAATTCGATGAGATACAGTTTAACTTTAATAATTTTTCAGTGGGTACCTAACACTTTCACTCTTCCTCCCTCAAACAACATATTTCTGTTAAAGTTCTTTTGACTTATTTTGTTTGGTAAAAAGGGAAGGTGGTGTTTAGTTGGTTAACAGAGAAAGGAAATAGAATTTTATCACTTTTATCAATAATGCATTCGCATTTATCACAACAAAGCAAAAAAAAAACCAAATCAACCTACTCAAAAATTCGAAGTTAACATAAATGGACAATGGAACAGCAAAAAATTGTATTAAATAAAATGTT
Organism: Poecilobothrus nobilitatus; assembly: GCA_947095535.1. NCBI lineage: Eukaryota > Metazoa > Arthropoda > Insecta > Diptera > Dolichopodidae > Poecilobothrus > Poecilobothrus nobilitatus. The sequence continues at coordinate 56,898,755 of OX352774.1, forward strand.
GTTAAAAGAATATTACACATCTAGTGTTAAAAAGTATATATTGAAAGAATTACAGTTAATTTCTTAAAAGAAAAATAATCAAGTTTTAAAATATTTTGGCGGGCATTTTTTTTTTTTTCAAATATTACACTTTAATTTAAAATTTAAAATAGATTTATGTTTTACTTTTTTTGTTTTTGAACTAAAAAAAAAAGTTTTTACTTTCTATTCTGAAAAGAAATTGTCAAAAATGTATTAAATTATTTCAAAAAGTTTCTGATATTTAATTTTAAGTTTATTTAATATTATTGCATTTTATAACTGTTGATGGCGTCGTCAGTAAAAGCAAAGTAGTAATAATAATATTTGAGATCATTGTTCCCTGAAATTCTCATTCCCCAATTCAAAGTTTCGCCATAAATTCCCTATCTCATTCTTTCCCTACTTCCTGGCTAATATACTGCGTTAGTATTTAGGGGTTTCATCCAAATATGTTAGTCGAAAAGAGATATGATTTAGTCAGTTAGAATCTGACTTTACTAACGGGAGGATCTTGGTGTTTTGTCTCACCTGTACTAGGAAAGGTTTCTAAAAATAATAATTTGAGAACATTTTTTAAAAAAAATTTTCATTTAATTCACTAATTTTATTTTACCTTTATGGCTATTTTTTTTTTTTTTTTTGTTGATTCTGAAAAGATTTGACCGTACTTTTTCGTTTTAAAATATATATTATAGCATATATTAATTAATTAAAATATTTAAAAAATAAATGAAATAAAACTGCAATATTCTTTTATAATTAACCAACATAACCTTTGTTTTCTTGAGATATTAAAAAAAAAAAAAAAGAATTAAACTAACAAATAAATGAGTAGACATAATACATATTATATTAATTAGAGGATGACCTGGGGTGTATATCTAGCATTTATTGTATATTGCAATAGACTAAAAATAACTCAAAATCTTAAAATATAATATTATTTAGAAGAAGAAGAAGGTGAAAATATTTTTTCTTTTAAAACTAATTAATTTTTGGAAATTTAGTTCATTAATTTATTGAGTCATTTTTTACTTGAAAATACATATTCTTATTTAGTAATTTTTTTAAAAATAGTTTTGAAAAAAACAAAAAAATTTTTATTATTGCAGATTCTTTTCACAATTGATTAACTTAAATTTTTGTTAAATATCTTAATATTTTTAAAATAGATTTTTTCACTTAACTGACTATATTAGGTATTAATTAGTATATAAATACCTGAGATATTTTAGTATATGTAAGGGAGAAAATAACACATAACATTAAATATAGTAGATAGAACACAATCTTCAATGAAATGTAAAATTATTTAATCCTTAGATTATGTTATTTTTATATTACTAATTATTTTAGATATATAGAAACTATTTTTAATAGTTTTGGTATTAGAAATATATTATATCTTACATATGTTTATTATTGGGTAAAGTTACATATTTCATAGTTTCATAATATTTACTTACAATAAAATTAAAAAAAATTATTTTTATTCCTAACGTATCTAAATCTTACAAATTGTAATATTTTTCATTACATTAGAAAATTTTTACAAAATCTTTTCATTTTTCAATATTTAAATGTAATAAATAAATGGATATTTTTATATTTAAATTTTTTAAATAATTAGTTATAATCAAATCTATCTATTTTATTAGATTAAGTCAAATTAAAAGAAAATAAATTTTATTAGGTATATAATACGATCAGATCAATTTTAGTAATAATGATCTATTCATTGCAAGTTTTTATTATGTTAAGAATTTTTATAGATATTCGTTATAAGATGTCATATGATAGGTATATATCTTTTAAGAAATAATAATATTTTATGAAAAGTAAATTTTAATAAATTTAATCTGGGAAGTGTTTTCAAATCCTACACACACAATATAATATTATTTCAGTTACCATATCATTAAAGGATAATATGTGTAAGCTATTTATCATCGCCTTAAGATAACGACTTTTCATTCTCATAGGATCGAACCCCGACTGGGGGCTAGACAAGCCAAAAAAAAAAATGATTTAAAAGCAGATAAAGAATTGTATAGTTTTTGAAATAATGTTAAAATTAGTTTCTATTTTTTCACGTTTCGGTATTACAAAGCTTCACATTAAAAAAATTTGAATTTTTACATTTAATATTTATATTTTTGAAAACCTTAATTTTTTAAATTACGTAACATTGCAGCTTTTTTTAATGAGAACTTTTGAAATCTCATATATTTTAAAAACTGTTGATCAGGGAACATAATCTTCATAGGAATATTTTAACTACTTATTAAGGCGTACCGAACGGCATATAGCAGTGCCCTTATCTGGGAAACCCCTTGTATAATAAATAAAAATAAAAATATTTATGTCTTGTACAATAACTGCAGTCGAGTAATCAAAGGCTTGGCAAAATTAATTATTTCAGAAAGGTGAAGCTTAGTCAAATATGAATAATGAATGACTTTAGTAGATGTTCCATGCTTTTTATAGGAGTAGGAAAGCAAAAACTGTATAAGCAATCTATCTTATGTACAAACTTTATTTTCTCACCTTTAATACTATTCACTGTTTATTAATAATATTAAAATGTTAATCTAAAGTGTATAACTATGTATTTATCGTAGAAAAACTATAGTTGACTGTTTAAAAACAACTACACATTTTAATACTTTAAGATTTAGTTTTTATTGTAACTAAATTGTTCTTTTTTTTTAATTTAAATTTTTCTTTCCTATTATTAACAAAGAAAGATTTTAATTAAAAATACAAAAAAAAAAACACACAAAATTACTCTTAAAAGGGTCTATAAAGCTTCCGTAAATAATACAAGAAAAAAAAAAGGGAATCTCATAAAAAAAAAATTTCCAAATAAATCTGTAAATTCTTCCCTATATCTAACACAACTAGAAAAACAAAATACGAATAAAATAAATCCTGTTTATATCGCGTACGAAAGAACTATAAACAAAATACATATTAATTTTCATTCAATAGAACAAGTAAATAAACAACAAAACAAAAACAAATTTTCCAAAAAAAATATTCAATATTAAAAGTATCAAAAATTTTCAATTTTCCAAACAATTTTCTTTTAATTTTCTTTATGTGTCTTACGATTAATCTAGGATCTTAAAATTTTACACAAATATTTGGTATTCAATCGAACAAGCAAACACATACACATTTAAAAACAGAAAACTTTTATTATCCCTTTGACTATATATGTATATACAATTTGTTATTAAGTATATTATGCCAAAAGGGATATTCTTCGAACATATTTTGCAATTTCAAACTTTGTTTATTTTTTGATATTTTTTGTTTTTATTTTGCTTTTATGTTCAAATGGATTTTTTTATTATTTATGTTTTACCCTGTATCTGAGATGATGAATTTCCAATAAAGCAAAAAAAAAAAAAAAAACTTTCCCTGATCTTTATTAAAAATCTCTCTATTGCAAAACTTAACTTTAACGAAAAAAGAAACAAACAAAGTAAATTACTTTTGTAGAAAGGATAAAAGAGAGAGTTGTAAAAGGAGTGTTTCAACAGAAACAGAAAAAAAAAAAACAAACAAAGAAAAACAATATTAATTTTTTTTTTAAAAATCATAAAACGTTTATGTTGTTTATGTTTTTTTTTTGATAGGCAGAAGGTTATTGCCTTTAATAACTGCAACGATTACGATTCATTGAATAAATTACAAAATTTTTTGAATAATAAATCATGGTTTACCTTAATATCTTCATTAAATTATAAATATAGTTTGATTTTTGTTGTTTGGGAGCAATAATTGTTATATTATAGTGAATATATTAGAAGAACTATTGAATTTTTGTCAGAAGTATTTTGCGAATCCATTAATTCAACAGTTAAAACAGTTAAACCCCAAGAAATCAATAAGAATTGATAAAATTGAACGGATTTTTGATTGAAGGGTTGAAGAGATTTTTGAAAGTTGTCTAGATAAGATTCAGTTCTATATCTACTGAATAGAACTGAACAAGGACGAAACAACTTTTAAAAAACTTTTGGTATTTTATTTTAATTTTACGAAACTATTTCATGAACTATAAATATAAGAAAAAATATCATTAAGCATTTAAATTTTTTTTTTAATGTGGAAAATTTAAAGCTAACGTATAGCTAATTTACCAATTTAAAGTTGAAATTAATTTTATTCTTTTAATTTTTTTATGATAAAAATTATTTTATTTTTTTCTTATTTTACCCTTCGTATATGCCCCTATTTGATCCTTTTTATAATACATAATGTTAATAACCTAGGTATATTACTAGATAATTTTTAAATTTTAAAACTAGAATTTAATATAAAGTTATTAAGTTCTATTCAATAGGAAAACAAAAAACCATCCATTTATTTTTTTTTTACTTTTTAAACTCATCCTATTACTCAACCTTTTAGCATAAATTTTACCTATTAATAAACCTATAAATCTTTTAAAAATATTTACACATATTTTTTTTATTTTTTGTAACTCAAATACTCAAATAATAAGTAACTATAGAACCTTCCTGAAACCTTTTATTTATTTTTTGGTCGTAGAAAAACTGTAATGTTTTTTTGCTTTTCTAAAAACCAATATGCCTCCTTCATATATTCTGATTTCAGAACTTTAAAGGGTAGGACATAAAAAAAAGTTTTGTTTTGTTTTTTTTTCCCTTTTTTTTCATCCTTTTGTTTGCCTTTCAGCTTTTTTGAACCGTTTTTCTAATTAGTAAAAAAGACAGTATCAATTTCATTTTTGAAAACTTTCCACAAGAAAAAACTTTTGTAATATTAAAAAGGAAAAACAAAATTTCTGAACAAAAATAAAAATTAAAAATGATGATGATAGTTTGTTTATTTAAAGATATGGAAACTTTACTAAAAAAGTATCACATCATATTAAAAAAAAAAAAAAATCATTGTATTTTAAAGATTTTAAATGGAATAAAACTTACGAAGAAAGATTGAGCTTTTCTGAAAAAATAATTTTGTTAGAAATCTTTTTTTTAAAAGATAAGTGAAATTAAAAGTCATTGCACATTATGTGAAATATCTAAAAAAATATAATATAAATATATATATATATATATATATATTTAAATAAATCGATTAATGGTCATTTACAGCACTATGATTTATAAAAAAATCACTTGAAGCTCTGAATAAATGATAAAAAAACCATCAAAAACCATCCAAAAACAGATAATAGTTAACTTAAATCTGCTTATCATAATTCTATTTATTTTTTTATTCCACAACAAAAAACACTTTATAAAACCATAGGGTTGCCACTATTAGAATGTCTAATATTTGTTCTTATTTTTGCAAAAATTGTAAAATTTTAAAGAATTTACAGTTACAGCATTTTTAGACAAAATCACATATTACATGTTATAATTCTACCATGCATAAATAAAGTGCTTTTTGTAGGTTTATTAAAGTAAAGTGCTAATGATTTGAGATCCTTTAATTTTTGTAAAAATAATGTGATAACTGTTAAGTTTATTGACTGAAAATATTATGTATTGATGTATCTAATAAATTTAATTGCTACTTTTGGTTGTAAAATTAAGCCAAATGCAACATAAGACAGGAAATTAAATGATACTTGAAAAGAAAGAAAAAAAATCTACTTGTGCAGTTTATCATCCATAAGAGACATATAGTAAACCAAATTTAGTAAACAGTTTGAGTTGATGTTGGTAATTTTCCTCGCGAGAATTAATACAATATGGTATTATGACCTTTCGAAATATCTTTAGTGGATCACACTTAAAATTTAATAAAAAAAATCTAAAAACATCAAAATCCAAGTTTCTTCAAAAGCCAAATTTGTAAAATGCAAAAGCATGAATAGCCAAATTTGCAAAATTCAAATGCATAACAATGCAGTACTTTTTTGTTTAAATGTATATTATTTAGAACAAAATAGTATTTCAATGTAATATCAGTGTTCGAATCCTTGTTTAGCGGAGGTTTGGGAGTGGTAGTCTATACTATTCTGATAACATTGTTATAGAAATATACATAATATAATAAAAATGATTAGGAGCGATTTTATAGTTGGTTACAAAATCAGAATTATATGCTTTTTTCAGAATATATATATTATATGAATTAGGATAGATTTAAGAGTTGATTACAAAATCAGGACTTCAATAATTTATTTAGCGGGGGTTTAGATGCGGTAGCACTATTTTAAAAATTTTGTAGCAAAAATATTGAGAATTATATAGTATATATATATATATATATAAGATTTATATTCTAAGAGATAAATAATATAAGATAATTATATATATATAAATATTGATATTATAGTTGGTTTCAAAATCAGAATTATACGGTTTTTCCAGAGTATGCATGTATGAATTTCATATTTATTTTGTCTATTATTTTAATTTTTATACATATTATATATATACGTATGTTTTGATTTTGAAAGTATTATGTATTTAAGTACGTATGTAAGTATCTATTTTGATGTATTTGGATTTTGAAAGTTTGGAATTTAAAATTTGGATTTTGTAACAGAATAGTCTTTAATGTCACAAGTCTTAAAACATCAACTACAATAATATTTTAATTCATTATGAATAAATCAGACAAATTTAATATTTCTACTTTTTCAAAAAAATGCAAATTCCAGTAAGACCTAAAAAACTATCATTTATGCACATACGGCAGCTCAAATGTCTGCTAAATGAATAAAATGAATGATTAAAATGAATCAATGGGACCATAATAATTTCTTTTATTTTTCAAAGAGTAGATAAGTAATAATACCATATGGTATTATCTGGCTCTGCAATGTTTTATAAATCCAAATTTTTATTATTGCTTTAACAGATATTTCGAAACACCTATATAAAACCATATTATGGTAGTAATTCCTGTGGGGAAATTATAAACCCTTTGATTTAATGTCACTATAAAATGATAACAATAAAACCCCTTTGGCAAATAGGTGTTTTTTTCTTAGCTAAATATACAACATTTTATAATGCATTTTCATTTAATATCATTTTTACATTAACATAATATATAGTTTTTTTTTGGATTAGCAATTCTTGTTCAGTTTTATAGAATAAAAAAAAAATTTTTTTTCCTTTCTCGTTTCATTTTTCCAAATTTTTTTTTTTTTTCTTTTTTAAACAAAAGTTTTTCTATTCTTTTAAAATTTTAACACTTTATGAGTAAAATAAGAAGATTAAATAAAAAAAAAAAAAAAATATTTGCTTTTAAAATTTTGTAAGAATTTGTTTTTTTTTTTTTTAATTGTAAAGGTTTAATTTTTTATTTTAATACAATATTCTTAATAATTATAAGAAAATTTTACCTTTAATAAAAATAAATTATTTTTTTTTTCATTCTTTTTGAAATGTACATACCTGTAAAGAGAAAACAAACAGAAAATTATGTTAATTAAGATTATTACAGACTTAAGCAATTTTTTTTATATTATTAAAAAAAAAAATTAAAATTTCTTAGAAATTTCTTAGGTCTTTATATTTTTTAAAATTTGAGAAATTTCTTTATTTGTTTCATTTTGTCCGTTTATCCGTTCGTCTGTTTGCAAACTTCTACACCGTTTAACATGGTGCATGGAAACCATGTGCATAAAACAATGTTGTAGAACAGCTTTTATATTAACAACAACCGGTTACTATAAAACCTCGAATTTTGCAGGTTATGAGGAAATCAAGCAAAAACCCGATTTTTAAATGTGTATAAGTGAATCGACAGCATTTTTATACCTTTATAAATCAACATCAAAATCGTTCAAGTTTTTAAAATATTTAGTATTTAAATTTACCGTTATCAGAAAACAAAATTTTGCAAGGTTTATTTTTTATACTAGCACTTTTAGATATAGTCTTCAAAATTAGGGATGAAAGAACTTTCACAATTAGCATAAATTGCCTCAGAAAATTTATTTATACCACTCTCTGTTTAAGAGCTATTGCGGTTAAAAAATTTTAAATTTACTATTTTTAGACATCGACAACTTAGATAACTGTAGAAAATTAAATACAACAATTGAAGCTTCAACATTATAATTTTAAATGATGTATTAATGGTTTGATTTTACCATAATGATAATTGTGTAGGGTTTATTTCAAAAAAGTATCTCTTTATTTTTCACATAATATAAAATTGTAAACATTTGGTATTATCTTTTGAAAAATGTGCACCTTTAAAAACTGTTGGTTTCATTCTGCCTTGTTTATTTAAATTTTAACAGTACATTTTTCGGTATAAAAATATTTTAAAAGAATATTATGTTAGCCAAACCAACTAACGGATTAAATAGTAGTTTTATAACCAACTTTATAATCAAATCCGAATTAATTTTAATTCTTTTTTTAACTTCTATAAAGGATTATATTTTCTTCTGGTTTTTCAAAAGATTCTTTAAAGTACATAAAATAATGAAAATAATTATTTCATTTTAATAATTAGTTTAACTTTAATTTTTATTTACTTTAATTAACTTTAGGTTTTACTCCTAACTCTGATTTTGTTTAATATTTGATGACATAGATAAATATAATATGTATTAAAATTGTAATCATTGCACATAAAATTCATGGGAAAACTTTCTCAATATTCTATAATAGTTGTTGTCTAGACACCAATAATTTAAATAATATCGGTTCCAGGTTTTCTTTTTCAACTCCCTAAACCTAAATAAAATATATTCTGATACTGACAATTAACTTTAGTAACAAAAAAAAAAACGGTTTCGTTAACTTTAATAAACACGAAATTGATGTGCCGCCTTAAAGTTACCACAAAAAATAACAAAAAAAACTCGTAAAAAACTACATATTTCTTTTTTTTTTTTCATTTTTAGTCGAATGATTAATTGGTTATATTTTTCTCAATTTTTTGCGATATCCTTCTAATGCTTTATGTAAATATATACATACATACTTTTCTATGTGACACGCAAAAAAAATCCTAAACAACCAAAGTATTTTGAAATAAAAAAGGAACAAAAAAAAAAAAAACATATTTTAACGATTTCCTTTGAACAAAACAAAAAATATGAACCACAGAAAGTATTTTACCACCCTCTTTTGTCCTTATAAAATAACGAAAAAAAAAAGAAATTGAAAATACAAGAAAACACCATTCATAAGTAACATACATGAAAGAGAATACAAATTATAAAACAAAAATCAACAATGAATTGTTGTTTTTTTTTTGTTTTGTTTTATATGTTATCCTCGTTTGGTCAACGCAAATGTCCTTGTTTTTTATTTTATGGTCCAATACATATGGAAAACAAAATAATCAAGACAAAAAAAATATTAAAATTATTATCCTTTCAAAATAAAATTTTAAATTATTTTCACAGTAGGTTTATGTAGAACTGTGTGTATTTGTGTAAAATATATTCTACATATGTGAAAAATATAATATATTTAAGAATATTGTTATTGTTAGTTTTTTTTTTTGTTTTCTTTTTTTTTTTTGTGGGATTATAATGTAGAGAATCGTATAAATCATTTTTGGCGGCTATGAAATAAGGCTTAACTTTAACTTTGATCTAAATTGACTTTTATTTTGCATATTTTGTTCGTTTTTTATTTTTTGTTGGTTTTTAGTTTAGATTTTAGGATTTTAGGCTTGCCATTTTATAATTTGTTATATGATTTTAAAGTGTTGAATTTTCTTTTGTTTAAAATTTACATATAATATTTAAAAAAAAAAAAACAATACAAAACTTAATGAAAATCACGAAAAATATGACAGAATAACGACACAAACTTATAATTCTTTTCTTCTATTTGTCTGAAATAAAAGTCATATAACCATCCTTATTTTTGCTCTTAAACACTATAGTTAATCATAATATATATTATGTATCTTTGTAATATTAAAATTTTTCATTTATTAGTGCTTGAAAATTACTCTTTATAAAATAACAATAAAAATTTAACTCTAAAAAGATCTGTAAGGAGTTTTTTTTTTTAATTTTACATCAAGACAAAAAGATTAATCAAAATCAAATACTTTTGTGTCGATTGATCAAATCCTTACAAAGAACTGGCAGACAAAATCAAAAATAAAGGTTAATTCTTTATAGAATTAGAAAATAAAAAGATTTTTTTACAAAAAACGTTTTTTTGGACTTATCTTAAAGATTATATCAAGAAAATTACTATAACATATTATTATAGCAAAACCTCCAAAAAGAAAAAATAAAAGAAAAAAATACTCTAAAAGAGAAAAAACAAAAGAAAAATCAAAAATAAATCATTTTTAATTCAAACCATATTTTTGGAAACTAAAAAAAATTTGAAAAATCATTCAAAAAAAAAACACTACATATTAAATAAATGTTTTCCATTTCTATAACTCTTTTTCTTTTCTCTAATTTTATTTCTTTTGCGTAATCTTTTTCTTTTTAAATAAATTTAACTACAATAAAAACATAGAAAAAAATCAAATTACTATATAAAATAATAAAATATTTATAATTTTTTTTTTTTCATTCATTTTTTTCAAGTCCATACAAATTAAGGACAGTTATAGTAACTAAACAGTTATAGTAATTTTCATCAATTTTTTTTCACGGTATTTTCTTAAAATTTTCCAATTTCTTAATATTTAAAACACCCAAACACACATATTATATATACCCGTATGTATACATATTATTATGTATATACTTATTTTATAGTTCAGTATGTGTATAGGCCATTAGATGATGAAGATTTTATTTCATTCGTTTTATCACTCAAATCCTAATTCTCAACATTCGGAAAATTTTTAAGAATTAAATTTATTTTCATATTCCGAAATCGAATAAACCCAACATTTATTTTGATTTTGTTTCGCTATTTTTTTTTTCTTTTTTTGTTTTTTTTTCGTTTTATTTATTTTAATGAATAATTCATTTTGCTAACGCTTTAATGGTATGTCAGTTGTGTCGTCATTTGATTTTTTCTTTAACTAACAACATCCTTCTTCTGTAGAAGAATTTTTCTTTATATAGGAGAATAAAAAAAAAAAAAGTCATGTTTTATTTGCAAAAATAAAACAAAAAAAAAAAAAAATTTAGAAAAAAAATTTTAAAAAATAAAACAAGATTTTTCCCCTTATGTAGTAGTTTTTTGTCTCTTTCTATTTTTTTTTTTTTTTTACAAAATGTTTCCATTCCTCAGTGTTATTCTTGTTCAACTGTAAATTTAACTTGTCGTTGTCCTGTTGAAAAAAAGTTGAAACGGATCATTTTTTATCTCTTTCTTTTTCTATCCTTTTTTTTTGTTGTGTTTTTTTCTCATTTAACGTTTGTTATGTTTTTTGCTCGTAATAAGATGAGTAGTGAGGAACATATTTATCAAGAGTTGTGTTACTAAATGTTGGTAAGGGGATAACTTAAAGGAAGTATTCATAATATAATATATCTATTTATATATATTATTATATTTTATGTGTATATATTTATGCATGTCACATACATATATATATTATATATATATAAGAACTATAAGACATATATAAATTATAAATATAATTAAAAAAAGAAACATAACAAAAAAAAAATAGTTAAAAATAGAACGAAAATAAAAATAAGTTACTGTTATTATGATTAAATTTATTGTATACATATGTTTATAAACAATAACAGTTAGCGTCATAAAAATGATAGTTCGAATAACAGTTTTTTTTAGCCATGAAGATTTCTTTGTTCTTTCTAAATTTCTGATTTCTTTGCGTCTTAATTATATTTTTTATTCATGTCTTCACCTAGAATTGATTAAAATTTAATTTTGTTTTTTATGTTTCATACCTAAATAGGTACATTTTCTAAAGCTTTAATATCCATTCTAACAAATTTAGTCCTAGTGGTTTTGTTTCATTTAAGATTAATGTTAAATTCTTCTATTTTCGTTATCACATTTAAATTAATTTTGAAAGTCAAAGAGAAAAGTTGTACAGGAAGCATTTCCTAACCATATTAATAATGAAAAGAAAAGTTTAAAAAAAGGAAACTAAAGATATCAATATTGTCTTTCTAAATCTTAAATACATTTAAATATACCTACACATAATGATTATAAATATACGCATAAATATTTGTGAAATTTTTTGTAAAAAATATTGTAGAAGATCTAAACTATGAAGCATAAGATTTATTATTTAACATTAATTACGATATTAAATGATATCGCAAGTTAAGACTAAAATTATTAGATGCAGTCTTAATTAAATGTGTGTTGAATGTAAAACTTTAGATGAAACCGATTATGTATGATTATGTAAAATAGAAAATATTAAAGTGTTATTATTGTAAGTGTATTTTGATTAGTTGATGAAGGATATAGTAAAAATATTTGAGAAAAGTGAAGGTTTACTACAGAAGCTTGATTCATATTCTTCTCTTTGTTTGACATTGTAAGCCTTTATAATGGGGCATTTATTTTATCATTTTAAAAACAGTTGAAAGCTTTAAAATTATTACCGATAAATTAGTTAGGGATTAAGGGCGTGTTGCGACAACAAGTTTCTAGCTAAGGGAAAATTATATTTTTTTAGCATTGGATTATATACAAGTTACAAAAATTTTTAACTTTTATTTTATTTGTCCGTAGTATTAAGTAATTTTCGCACAAAAAACTTACAACAATATAATGATAAAATTAAATAGTTAAAAAAATTTTATTGCTTTAGTTACATATCATTATTTTTATGGCTCTTACTATGTTTATACACATTGTTTATGTATATATACATATCTATAATATGTAAATTTTTAAAAAATAAAATGTTTAATTTTATTTCATGTATTTGTTTTTTTTTTTTAATTTCGTTATTTTTTAACTAAGTGGTGTGTCCTGTCGTCTGCTGACATAATTATTTCTCATTATAAATATATGTATATAATATATTTATTTATGTTATTAATATATTTTCCATATTATGTATTTTCCATACATTTTCCATATTCCATATTATGTTAAGGATTATATAAGGATTCTATTTATGTTATGAAAAAATTAAAATAAATGAATATGGGGGGGGAAAAACTAAAATTTAAATTAAAATATTCTTATTTATTTATTTTTTTTTTTTAGGAGAGTAAAACGTATATTCAAATTATATAAGTAGATACAAAATGTGTAGATAAATAATATTATGTATGAATTAATTGCAAAATTTTTATTTATTCATTAAATTTTTTTATTTTGTTTTATTATTTTATGTATATATGTATGCATGCAATGGACCTGAAATATATTTTTGTACATGGAAAAAAAATCAGCTATCTCCACTACAGGACCGACCGCTTTATTATATGAAAAGTATAAAGCCAAATTCATAAATTTTTTACATAATATAATTTATACCTTCCAAAGCAAAATAACTTCTAATGATTTAACATAATTTTTTTTTATTCAATAATAATAATTAACAATGAAATCGTACGTACATTCATTCATACATCCATTTACATATAATGAATATATATTTGTATGTAGAAGATTTTTTTTTCATTCAAAAATATTAGAATTAAAAAATAATAAAAACTATAAACAAATATAAAACAAACATAAGATTAATATTGAATCTGCTAACAAAAATTTTACAATTTGAATTTTGCGTAATCAACAAGAGAATAATATGCATGATATAAATATATAAATTTTGAGAGATATATAAAAAAAAAAAAAATTTGTTTATATAAATTCATATGGCGTGTTATAATATATATTATGTATGAAATTTGGACTTAGCAAAAAAAATAAATAAAAGTTAAAGTTAGTCGAATCAAAAAATGTTCTATGGCAAAGTTGTTGCTCTTTACTTGTGTAACAATTTTTCTTATAATATTTTTCTGTTACGAAATATTCGTAAAAAACTTAAAAATGACACTAGCAAACTACTCCTTCCAGTTGTCCGATTTGCTCCTTATTAATCCGAGATATTTACATCAAAACCTTAAATATGAAATTTCAAAAAATTCAGCTCAGTCGTCTAGGCTGTACACGTGCCCACAGACATACACACACTCACACCCACACATACACAACAGACCGACATCACACTAAAAAAAAATTTACAGCTTTCTCCGGACCGCAGTAGTCCATATTTGCCAAAATCTCGGGTACAAATTTTTAGTATGAAAACAATACCTACCTTACACATAATTGTATGCGGTCGGTAAAAAGATAAAATGTTAAGAAAACGTTAAAATAACGACAAGAAATTTTTTTTATTTTTAAATTATTAGGTTATGAGAACATATTTTTATTTTTTTTTTTTGGAAAATGAATTTGTAATAATTTACATTTTGCTTCTTTTATTTTATTTCAACCTAATTACATTAACAATAATATTCTAAAAGAATTGTATTGGTAAAAAATGTGGTGGAACAAAAAAATAAAAAGGAATGGTGTGTATAGATAATTGTGTCAAATTTGGGACAATTTGTGGGATTCCGGCACGAACATCATAATATACATATTATATACTATTTCCATAAAATTTAATCATCTTTTGCAAAATATCAGATGTTTAACTTAAAAAAAAGTATCCCAATTATTAATATCACGATCAAAATTCCCAATTATTGTATGATAAATATCGCTGATTTTTTTGTGTTAGACCACCTAAATGTTACAAATGTCGTTGGCATAACACTTAACATTTTTTAACAAAATTTCAAATACCCAACTTATTCTGACACCGAGTTGTGTTCATATAAAAAAAAGTGGTATATGGTAGCTACATGAAACTGACCATTGTATTTAGTCATTTTCAATAACAACCAATAAAACAATTAAACTGAAATGGTATAAATCCCATAATTTTAGCTCCATTAGTTTTTGAGTTACAAAAATTGACAAAAAATTCAATCCCAAGCAAGAATATAGTATAACTTTCCCATATCTATTTGGTGTCCTTTAAAGTGTCACAAACGTATTTGCTTAGAACTATGTACGTACACGAGTATAGTAAAAAGTTAGCATGACGTTATTATGTTTTTATTTAAAAATCAATTTTAGATAATAGTGATAATGCAATATTAATATGTAAATATCAATTTTTTATTTTAAAATTCATTAAGATATGACGTATATTATGTCACACGTCATCACTATGCAAAACTTAATCGAACCAGTTGGAGTTAGAAAGTACCAAGATTCAATTGAAATAAATACAAGAGAAATAAATTAATTGAAGATCATAAAAACATTCATTTTCATCTGTGAGTTGTTAAAGATAATAATTTTTGATGTATTCATTTTGTAAGTGTTTTTTTTAGCACATTTTCAAAAAAAATTTGAAAAAATGTGCTTATTAGTTTCATTCTCTCCCTCCGTCTGTTTACAAAACTTCTACACCGTTAAAGATAGAAAAATTTTAACCACGGGTAGGTCTCATAAAAAAATTAATTTTGTGTAACAACTTTTTCATGTCGCTCCATCCATTACGGAGCTACAGCCTCTCAAACTTTGAAAAAGCCCTATGTTTAAATGCGTATATCTCATGTTTTGCTTAACATTTTTTCAATCTGAAAACCTCATTCGAGAGGTATTTTTCTTACCTTTGTAAATTAATATGAAAATTATACATTTTTTTTAAATTTAGTATTTAATTTTACCGTTATGTGAAAATCAAATTTTGCATAATTTTTCTACCCTTATAACTCCGGAACGCTTTTAGCTAGGGACTTGAAGTTTAGGCCAGAAAGAACTTTTAGAATTAATATAAGTTTGCTCAGAACATTTTTTTGGACCCCCCCCCCTTTTATGAGCTATATGGGCTCAAAAACTGAAAATTCGCTATTTTTAAACACCTGTAACTTAGACACCTGTACACATTTTACTTCGGCAAGATTTTAAAAATAAAGCTTCAGTTATAAATTTTTAAGGGTGTTTCCTCAAGTTGTATAGGGCTCCAGAGTTACAGCCCCTCAAATTTGCGAAAAAGCCCCATTTTCAGATGTATATATCAGGCTTTGCGTAATAGTATTCCAATCTAAAACCGCTAGAAGATCCAATATTTTGTTGTCTCTATAAAACAATGTCAAAATTATGCAATATTTTTTAATTTATTTACTATTTAAATTTACTGTTATGTAGAAACCACATTTTGTATGAAATTTCTTTTTTCATAACTCCGGCACGCCTTTAGATAGGAACCTGAAATTTTATGAAAAGAAACAACTTTTAGAATTAGTATAAGTTTTCTTAGAAAATTTTTTTGTACCAACCCCTGTTTAAGAGCTATTAGGGCTCAAAAATTAAAATTTGCTATTTTTAGGCATCTGTAACTTAGGGACCTGCACACATTTTTTTTTGAAACAATATAAAAATTAAAGCTCCAGTAATATATTTTTACGTGTGTTAGATTTTTCTTAGTTATATAGAGTTCCGAACTTACAGCTGCTCAACATTGCAGAAAAGTCCTATTTTCACATTTTTTCTTATTACATGAAATTTTCAAATTTTTCTACCTTGTTTAATTTTTTTCTTTTGATACATTTCACTTTTAACGGATATTTATACTAAAAATGTATTATACTATATATTATAATATATTTATTATAATATATGTATTATAAATTTTTTTTGGATGCTTATTTTTTATTGCTTTCTTTCATTCTACTTTAATTTTTCAACTCTTTCAAATTTATTCGTATGTTACATTTTAATGAGATATGATCCAGTTAGTATCAGTTTTGTGTTGTTAAAGTCAAAGTGAGATGATCTTTTAAATACAAACTAAAAAATTCTTTTATATAAATTATCATGGAGTTTCAATATTTAAATAATTATTGCTACAATTTTTTTCGGTTTCCGTATTCCGGTTTCCGTAAGATATTATTTCATGTTACCTATTATTACCGTTATTCACCATCCGTTATTCATTGTTCAAATTCAATTCACAAAAGAAAGAGTAAAAGGGGTAGTGGGTAATTTCAGGTTCAGGTTTAAGTTGATAAACTTAAAAGTTTCAATTAATTTTATCATTAAATTAAATAAAATCAAGCAAAAAAAAAAAAAATTTCAGTAGATTGCATTACTATTAAAATATAAAGTTATAAATTTTATTTTTTATCTTCTTAATGAATTCTAATATGCATAGTATTCAATAACCTGAACAACTTTTGAGATTTGAAATTTATAAAACTAACATAACTTAAGAACATAATTTTTAAAGAAATATTTAAAAAAAATTTTTCTGTAACTTCTTTAAGCAGTTCAAAATTATTAATAAAAACAAAAATTTAAAATTGAAATTCAAAAATATTTTAAAAATTAATTACAAAGTGTCATCAAAAATATTATAATTATATCTCTATTATAAATATATTCAATTTATTTTCGTTCAGTTATTTTTTTCGTTTTGAGTCTGGTGTTTGATAAACTTGGACATTTAACAATAAAACAAATTAAAGTTTTTTAATTTGATATTTTTCTTTCTTACTTTTGCAGTTATTATTAAAATAGCACATCAAAAAATTAAAAATTAAATGATTTTATGTTGGTGAATAGTTATGAAAATAAAATAGAAAATTATTTCTTTTTCTTATTTCTTATCCGAGTGACTCTAATTTTTATTACAGTCATATTCATTAAAATTGAATTGTAATTTCTTTGAAAAGAATATAAGGTTGATAAAAAAAAATAAAAGTTTTAATTTTTACATTTTTTTTTATGTTTTTTAGGGAATGAACAGCTATTAAAATTTTGAAGAAATGTTTAACTATTTGTCTGACTGATTGGAATTTATATTAACAAATGATAACGGGATTTTTAAAAAATGGGTTAAAGTTAAAAATTATAAGCTTGAAAATAATTTTTATTATAATTATTTTTTCAGTGCCTATCTATCAAATTAAAAATGCTTGCGACTCGCTCTCCCTCAAGCCAAATAAAGAAATGTCAAAGCCAATTGCATAATTTTAGGCGACAAGTATTCTTGATATGTTGACTGTTAAGTATTATGTATTTTAGACTTTTCGTGGTCGTATGAGTAAATAGAGCGCATCTTAAATCATTCGTTTTTTAAAGCGCAAGGAAAATTATTTAAAATTACAAATTACCATGTGCATCCTGTAAATTCTTTTATTTTTTATTTATATTATTATTACAAATCACGTAAGTATAGATTATGTCTAAGTCTAATAACTACATATACATATTAATATTTGCTTTGTTTATATTATTATATAAAAGATATTTCATATTTTCACAATTTGAGAGGAAAGGGACTTTTCTTTTCAATTAATAAAACTTGCAGGGTTTGAACCCACTCCTTCGGTATATAAGCGACGTGGTTAAAAACTAAAGTACCGTTGCCTCTTCCTGTAAATTAATAACAATATTTTGCAAATCATGGTTTTAGCAGCAGAAGGTTTTGCGAATATTACTCAATTCTATGTGATGGCTATGTAATAATAAATAAACAAATAAAAAAGTAAATATACTTATTATATTAGTAATCATATTTTGCACTACTGAACTACTGCTCATTGAAAAACGATAAAAAATGAACAGAAGTACAAAAAAAAATTGAATAAGAGAAAAGGAAAAATATATTTTTCTGTTAATTTTTTTTTTAAATTTTTAACTCTTATAAAATTAAAGAATCTAACAGTGGCATTTGCTATTACTTTGGTACCAATATGGTAGTTTACAAAAAATAAAAAATTATTTTAATTTTTTATTTTATAACATTTTTCTATTTAGAAAAAAAAAGTAAAATGTAAAAAAAAATAAAAATAGATCCTAGAAAAATCAAAAAATTAAATTAAAGTTAAGAAAAAAAAAAAATTTAAGAGCTGAAAACTTGGAGCCGATAAAGACACATCCTATGAAGAGCGATAGAAAATCAACACAGAAATAACAAAAAAAATTAAAGAAAAAGAAAAATATTATAAATTTATCTCTGTCACTACCATGTTTTCTCATTTATATTTGTATATGTATATGTATTTATATAAAATATATACAATTTATATAATATACATTTCTATAAATAAAATGTTTTCACATCCTGCTTAAATATTTGCTTTAATGTTTTTTAAAGAGATTTTTTGAGGTTATACATATTATTTAAGAATTGTCTTTTAAATATTATATTATATATTATAATACTATGTATATAATATATTTTAATATATATATATAATATGTATATATATATATATATATTATATATGTGTATATTATCAATATACAAATAAGAATAAACCAATATTAATTTATATAGATTTTATATTATATAAGCATACATACGTATATAAAAGGAATCAAGAATTAAAATATCCTTGAGCAGTATCAGAAAAAGACAGAAAATAATAATAAAAAAAGAAGAAAAACTAAAAAAGATGAACAATTTTTTTTTTTTATGATGGTGGTTTGTCGGTTAAAAAAATTGAAAATTTAAATTACAAAAGAATTCTTTATTTGCTATGTAATTTAGTAACAAGAAAAACCAAAAAAAAAAAAAAAATAACAAAAAAAAAAATTAATAACAAAAAAAAAAATTATATAAAAATTAAATGTCCTTTTTATATCACTTTTGTTTGGGAATTTCTTTAATTTTTCTGTTTTTGTCATACCCTGAGCTTTTGCGAAAAAAAAATTATTTGTTTTTTTATATATGAAATGATTATTGGTAGTATGGTGGTATATTTGGTGGAAATGGAGATTGAAAACCTGACAAGTTTTTCCGGATGCGGTTTGCTCTAATTTTAATTTTTGTTTTCTGTTTTTTTTTTTTTGTGTTTTTTATTCTTTATATGGTGTTATTATATGTAATCATTCAAGTCAATCTCAGAATTTTCCATTAATCACCAATTCTTGTCGTTATATTAATGTTTTATTGTTTATTTTCTTGGGGTTTTTTTTTAACATTGACACAAAAAAAAGGGAATTAAAGTTTTTCTTTTGTAATTTCAACGAATAATCTTTATTTGATTTACAACTGTACTTTCTACTTAAACATGTTAAATATATATTAGATATATGACGTTATATACGGTTTATTTTTATTATTATTGTCTTTTCTTTCTAATCTTGATGTGAATTATTTTCATGATGGGATGTTACTATTTCGAAATTGTTTAAAATCAATTAAATTTTTCTAAATTAGATTAAGTAATAATTAAAAATATTTAATTAAAATTTACTATCTTTTATTTAATTATAATTTATTGTAACTATCTAGAAAATTTCTATTACAAAATTGCAAAAAGGGTTTAATTTATTGTAACATAACTTAAGGTAGAAAATTATAATGAATATAATGTACCTATGTATTAGTTGATTGAATAATATAATTCCACATTTTTATTTCAATTAACCAACAATATTGGTAGATATTATATAACCTTTATAGACTTTATAAAGAGTTATATAAGCATAATTTATTTCTCGTAAAATATTCGAATTTGATACAACAATTGCCTTTGAATTTTTTGATTTTCTTCGATCTCTTTTACTATAGATAACAACATTATTTCCAATCTTGTTGTTCGTTTTACCTGCTCTTGTTTTTGCAAGTTTTAAATCTTTGCATTAATAATACCTACATTACAGTAGGAAACAACGGACTCCCCTAATAACATAATATGCATTTAAACTGAACCTCAAAATATCAAATAATATTACAATATGGATAAAGATATTTTCTTAGATTTTTTTTAGTTCTAAATTAGAATCATTAAAGACTCACGTGATGGCCTTGCCAAATGAAACATAGACTAATGACCGATGTTGTTTGTAGTAGCTAGTATCTCAAGCAAATATATTAACTGTCAAATATCATTAAGGAATAAATTCAATAAAAGAATTATAATTAAGGCAAAAAAAAAAAACATAATTATCAACTATGATTCAGGATTACATAAAAAGGAATTATCATATGAATTAAAAAACAAAAAATACCAAAACATAACAAACAAAAAAATGGTAAGAAAAGGTCGATACGCACATATTGTAATATTATATATATATTCAAATACTTGTAACGACATGGGTAAAACTATTATGTATATTCTTGTATATACTAGAAGAATGAATAGATTAACATTTAAAATTAGACATTAAAAGGTCCAAGGACATTTTTTACTATAATACTAAAAAAAAAGATAATAAGTACGAATATTTTTCTTACATGCGTATATTACGCATATATATATAGTTATATGTTATATTTTCTAAGGATTTATTAGATTATTTACCACATTTGGATACCAGATGTCGCCATGTTTTTTTGGGTTTCTTTTGTATACTTTTAATTTAAACAAATTATAAAAATGAAAAAGGTATTCACGTTTTCATATTTTACTGTTTTTTTTTTCCTTTTAATTTCAAAATAGATTTATCATTTGTAAAAAATACATAATATTATGAATTATTTTTAAATAAATATCTCAAAATTTAGGTATTTACTTTTTAAAAATTAATAGGAAAAATTTAAAGAAAAATAAAACATTTTCCAGTTCTAATATCGCATTTTCTCAGTTACAATTTGCAATAAATAACAAAATAGTAGCGTAATCTATAGAAAATCTTAATTAATATAAAATATTCATTATTACTATTGCATTTTCTTTCTACTTCTTTTGGATTTAGATTTTGTTTTTATTTTTCAATTTGTCAAAATATATTCAATGATTTTCTCCTGGTTGACGTATGACGTACTACACAACTCCTTACAGAAATATAGAAAATTCATGAAATTATAAAGATTAGGCAAAACTTGAGTTTCTTCAATCAGTATTTTTACAAAGCCGTTGATAATTCGACTGTGAAACCATATAATATTTTATAAAATGATAGACTATTGCGATCAAAACTATTCTATTAGATATGATGACCTGATTGGGGTTTGCATCTAAGATCGGTGATTTATGCCATTGATCAGTTTGATATTTAATATTAAATTTAAAACAATCGAAGAAAACTGCAAAACGTGAATATTCTTTAGTTTTTCAGAAAGGATTTTTTTTTATATTTTCCACTTTTCATAATAGTACTATAGTATCGGATATATGAAAATTGCTGCTCGTTATTAAACCGTATTTATTTAATAAATACCTAATTAATGTGACTTTAGTTCCCAAAAATGTGATTTTATATACAAAAAAAAAAAAATTTTTAAATCAAAATAAAATAAAATAATTTAGTTATTAAATCTTACTCTTTTAGTGTTTAAAACTTTTCATTTTTCTTATTAAAACTGATATAATATTTCAACACATTTCATAATTTTTCACTATACAATTTCCTGTTAAATCTCATAAAGCAACTTCCGTTTTCCACTGGCTAACATAAGATGTACTGGCAAACATAAGAACGAAATAAAATACAACATATACCTACAACATTGAAAAAGTTAACTTTAATTTTAACTTTTAATGTCCTTTCTATTATTCTCCGCAAAACAGAAAAGTCATACGGGATTTTTTAAATTCTTTTTTGATTTGCACCTTGAAATATGCAAAAAAAAAAAAAAAAAAATTAAGAAAAGAATGAATTTTTTGTTTTATTTTGTTTTGTTGTAAAACAACCATTTTTTTTCACTTAACCTAACAACAGCTACAATAAAAATAGAAAAATATAAATAGGAAAAAAAAATATTTAAAAAAAAACAATCAACAACAATATAAATGGAAAAAAAGGAGAATACATCAAGAAGAATTCAAAACTGCCAAAAGTTTTTTGTTTTTTTTTTATTGTTTTACTTCTTACTCACAAACAATAGTCTGTTTAAGAATTACTCTCCAATTCAACTCTCAACTTCCAAAACTTAAAAAAAAAAGTAAAAAACAAAATCTACAAAAAAAGGTATTATGGAGGGCTTTTTAAAAATAAAAACATCTTAAACCAAGGACTACATCTCTCTTCGAGAACAATTATTTTTTTTTTCTTATGTTTATCATATTAACTACACTATGAGTGATAAAAGAGTATTATATAATTCATTATTTGTTTTTAATATAATACTTTCTGGATTTATTATAATATTTTGAAGAAAGAAAACTCCGAAATTCTGATTAATTAATGTTGCAGACATCATTACATCTTATGTAATAATTTGTGTCGTGAAAAATTTTGTCGATTTGATTTGATTCCATTTTCCAAAAACACTTAAATAATCATCGAAGCTTATTGCTACAGTCCATTTGTTGATTTTATATTGTTGATCTTAGTGCTTAGAGAGCTGATATAAAATAAAACTTTTATAGATGAGATTAGCTATTTATAATTTTAAAAAAAATTGAATTTTTTCAACAATGAAAAATTGAACTTGCAATAATTTTATAAGTGGTCAATTGAAATTTGGACAATTATTTTTCGGGGAATCATAATTTTCTCTTAAACAATATTAAAGTGATTTTAAATTTGATTTAGTTCTGTATTCAAAAACAATAATAAGAAATATCAAAAACAAATATCTAAATATCCACATTTTTATTGCATAAACTTAAAATATGCAGAATCAATGTCGCGCATGAAAGAAACTGAACAACAGTTTCTTTAATTTAAAAATAAGACCATTAAATGAGTTAAAGTGATTTTCAAACTTATAAAATTTTACACTATACTTCTTAGAGATGAAAACTCAAATAAATCCAAACATATAACACTTCATTTTAGAATATTTTTTACTTATTTTTTGACAGATTTTGGCACCACAGAACATTTTGTCTATCTCTTTGGTTTTTGATAAGAAAATCATGTAACCAATCAAACCGAAATATCTGGAAAATCATTTGGGAAATTCTTTTCGTTTTTTTTTTTTGTTTATTTTTTGTTTTGTTATTATTTGTTCATAGAACTGATTTAGTATCCTAGGGTTAAGACAAACCTCCAATAGAAAATTTTCCATTCATTTTTTTTTCATTTTTCTTATTGTTAATTTTTTGTTTTTAGAAAATTTTCACTCTTACTAAAAAAAGGAGGCAACAAAAAAAAAAAAGTTTAAGTAATAGAAAAGTTTTGTTAATTTTTTTTTTTTGTTTTTTATTCTATTCAATTCAACAACCAGCCTAAGAACTTCTAGCCTCATTCAATAGAAAATATTCAAATTTTCAAAAAAAAATAAAAGAAACAACAAAAATAAAACAATAAGAAAAAAACAATAAGAAAATTTTTCAATTTTTCTAAGTGAAAAATACAGAACAATAACTAAAAATAAAAGTTTTGATGACGTGTTCATGTATGCATGCATATGTAAATCTGTAATATCACTTCAAATGGATATTAATATATATGTCGTATATAATATCTCTTATGTATATATACCTATATATATATATTATATATATATATTATGGATATATGTACGTTTATGTATATGTAAAGAAAGGAATATTTAATAACACATGAAACAGAGTTAAAAAAAAAGCATAAGCAAGAATTATTTTTTTATGTTCTTAAATGTATAGAGACTTTTAAAATAATTTTACATAAATTATGCATAAATTTTATGCTAAAATATGTTAAATGTTAAAAAACTGGTAATGGTGTGTAATACTATACAATACACTGTACAATAAAAAATAGAAAGCGTAGCAATTTAAAAAAAATTAAAATTTCATTGATTTAATTTTCTAAGAAAAATTAAAATTACTTACGATTGAGAATAAGTAACAAGAAGAGAACCTTCAAAAAAAGATTTGGTTCGTTTATCTAATACATTTATAATATCAAATTAAACATTGCTAAAAAAAAATGTGTACAAAATAAGAATCAATTATTACAAAAAAAAATACATCAGAATTGACTAAATATTTTTTGATAGGATTTAAAAATAGAGCTACTCAGACAGGAAAATAATATTGGTGACTTCAATTCAGCAAAACTTCTTGTAAATAGAAAAGAAACAGAGCTAAAAAAAAAAAAAAAATTAAATTAATTTAGTCTCGGAAAAACAGAAAGTGAATTGTTTTAATGTAGTTTCCATCTTTTTAAAGTGTCTTTAGGTTTAAAATAATAAGAAAAATGAATATATCTAATGTTGTCAATTATAAAGTAAATGAAGATTTCATGTAGATTTAGAAAATTAAGGGAGCTGTAGAAAAGTGTTGAAAACATAAAACTAATTTAGAAATTTAAATTAAAAGCATTCTAAAATTTGTCATTTATTTTCTCATAAAAAAAATCAGAAAATTAAAAAAATTTAAATTGTCTAAAAAACTGTGTAATTTTCGTTAACTTTAAGCAGAGTATTTTTATTTTATCATATTAAAATATAATGAGTCAAATGGATAAAATTGAACTTGCATTCAAACTCCGTTTAAAAACAAAAAAAAAAAAACCAAAACAAGTGAATTTTGAGTTCAAGTTCAGTTTTATGCATTCAATGCAATATTTGAGTTTTTTTTTATTTTTATGAATAAAAATAGTATAAAAGAAAATAAAAATACTACAGACTAAAGAATAAAATTACAACATCCAAGTAATATTTACACATAGTTATAATTAAAAAAAAAAAATTCTTTTTTAGTATTGGAAATAATTTAAATAGTACAAAATAAAACCTACTAACTCTTAATGGCACAATCTTCTTTAATTTTTTCATTGAATTTAATTATTCATGGGATTATTTTTAAGTTCATCACTGTGTTACATTAAAAAACCTAGAATATATTCTTTGGTTTAAACAAAATTCTGTTGTGGGGCTAAACTGTTTTAAAGAGTACATATGTAAAAATTGCGCATAATGTAATTCTGAATTGATAAAACAGGAAAATAATTTTCCTTTTATGGAAATTTTTTTTTTCTTTTTTTAGATTTTTCTCTAGGTGAAATGTTAAAAATATGGGAAAATATTTAAGAACAAAAAAATCGAAAAAGAAAAATTAAATCAATTTTATGTTCATGACTATATGATAATGATGTTGATATAGTTTCATTATACCTAAATAAAAATCTAAGTGAAAAGAAAAAGAAAAATATAAATATATATAGAATTGTAACACATTTATTTTTCAAATGACTTGTATTGACCCAGAGAACATGTAAAGTATTACAAAAACAAAAAAAAAACAAAATAAAAAAAATCTTGTCACTATTGATGAAAATAAAATAACTTATAGATTACCTACCATCTAAGAAATACAAAATTGAACATTTTCTAGAAAAATGTTGTTTTTTTCAATTTATTTTTTTATTTTTGTTTTTTTTTTTTTGAGGAAATGAACAAGTGATATTCAAAATAAAAATAATAATAGTTGTGTGTATGATGTGGAAAAATTGTAACACATATGTAACAAGAAATTGAATATGAATAATTTTTAAAATGATAAGTGAAAAAATTTTTAAATATCATCATCATCTACATCATCATGAAAATAAGGTAAAATATGGAATATTTTCTATAAATAGGCTATGGATACTAATATTTTTTAAAAACCTATAACAAATCAATACTTTAATTTCTGAAATAAACAGATGTTTCATATGGAGCTTTATATAAGTACTTATAAAACGTAAAAAATGATAAACATGTTTTCTTAAGGATTATTTTGATCAAAAATTACATGGAAATAATAAATTATCACCTGTAAGTGAATTAAAAAAATAATATTTGTTTCTATTATCTTCCTTTTTTTTATAAATAAGACTCTTATGTAGGAAAGGCTGCAAACATAAGGATCTATGAAAAGGATAACTTATCTCTAAAAGTTTCCGAGATATGTATTGGATCTTTCATTAAAAGATAATTTGTATAAAATATTCTTTAATACGTGTGTTGTTATTCTAAAACTTCTTTGAATACTTGCTAAATTGACTATTTTGGCACTTGTTGCCTATTAAAAAATTAACGAAAGTAACCTTTAATTAAAACAATAAAGTATACATAAAATGTTGAGAACCAATTACCTTGAGAAATATTATAAAGATAGTAATAACAAAAATAAAAATTTTTTTTTATCTTGAGAATATATTAAATACAAAAAAATGAGATAATGAAACATTAAACAAAAATCCATTTAAATGCATATTTAAACATATTTAATAAAATTAGTTTGCTTTCATTTTCGAAGTTTTGCTCTTATGATCATCACTTTCAAATTAAAATATTTTTTTTTTTTGGTAACTCTCTTTTTTAAATTGTTGTTTTTATATCCACCAAAGCAAAACAAAAAAAAAAAAACATAATTTAATAATTTATTAAAAGATTTTATTCTTAACCTTCATATTATTTAAAAATATTAAAAATTAGAATTTAATATTCAATTTCAAAACAGCAAAGAAATAACAAAATGAAAGAAAACTATTAATTTTTCGATATTTTCCTTCTCATTTGTTGAAAACAGTTTATGTGTTTCATTTTGCTTTCAACCTCAAAATTATTTCAAATATCAATAATTCAAATATTGCAATCCTAATGGAAAATCATTTTATTATTATTATTATAAATACCATTATACACATCCTATATACCAACCTATATACTATATAATATTCCCTATTGAATATTATAATAGATACCTATGTACATACATAGAAAAACAAACCAAAAAATAAAAGACAAGAGCGAAAAGGCAGTAAAAAAAAAAGAAACATAAATAAAAGTCTTGTAAAAAATATTTTGCAAAAATTTTAACCATACAAAAATCAAAAGAAGAATAAAAACCCTTTATAATACTGACTACTACATAGTACATAAATGTATCTATCGCTCACTATAATAATATTACATCTCCATATTAAAAATTTGTTACTATGTCAGAGCATTCCTCTTTAAAATAAAAGAAAGCACGGATTTATTTCCACTTAGAATCAGTGGTAACAAAGCTTTGTAAAATAAAAAAATTTTTACTCTATCCAATAATTTTAAGAACCAGGTTTTTTGGTTTAAAACCTTCTAAAAACCGAATATAATAATGTTAAGAGTAACAAAACTTTTATAACGAATATCCTAGTCACATCCTTTAACATCAACTCCTCCATTTTTCCAATTTAGCGAAACAGTACCATAAAATCTAAAAAAAAATTCTACACAAAGCAAATAACCACTACCTAACCTGATAAATGTTTAATATATTAAGTCGACGGTTGTAGTTATTTAAAATGTAAATGTAATTTTGTAAAAAGAATCTACAGAGTAAAACAGAATGGTGGAATAATTGCTGAAAACTAAAAAAAAAGGTAAGTAAAACTATAAAATTTTTAAAAATTCCTTTTTTCATTTCATTTTATTTTCTTAGCTATTCATTGCAAAGTAATTTTTGTGTTCATGTTTTTGTATTTGTGAAAGAAATTTTTTTTTTTTTTTCGTCAGACACCTGATTGTTATCTTTACTGTGATATTTTTCTTATTTCACTTTCATTTGATTTGGTTTCTTTGTCGGCAGTAATTTTTTCAAAAATTCATTTTTTTTCCTACTCTTTTGTTTAATTTTTTTTTTTGGTTATTGTGTCCTATATATATTAAAATTATAATATGGATGAAAAAGGATATATTTTGTATACTTATACATAATATTTTCATCATATATAAAGTAAAAAGCAAGTTACCAAGAAAAGATCCGTTTTTTTTTTTTTTTGTTTACTTTGCAAAAGTGTTGAAAAAGTTAACTATCTCATTTTACTGTAGACACCACCTACGTTCACCACTTAAGCAAAACACTTACTTCAAACACATAAAAACTTCAGAAATAAAATTTTTCACTTTAATATTCACATGATGTAAATTCTATATTTTTATGTATTTCTGTATAGATTTGTCAAAAAGTTTAACGGTTATATGAAAGAAAATCATTTCAAAATAGAAAGACTTTCTAAAATTTAAAGAAAAAAAAAAAACACAAACAACAAAATATACAAAAAAAAAACAAAAAATAAAAATTTTAAAACAACAATTTTAAAATCTTATAAGAGAATTCATGAGTGTGTGGCGTAATTGTGAAAAAAAGGATCTTAGCATAAAATTTCTTCGATAGATTTTTAAAAAAAAAGAAAAAAAATCAAAATATAAAAAAAATTGTTATTCATTTAAACCGTAAAATTTTCAAATTTGAACATAATATGGATAGGAAAAAATTAAAAAAAATAAAAAAAAAAAAAAATTTATATTTAAGTAGGTACCAAAAATATATTTGAAATCTTAAAGTTGTCACTTAAAGTCACATTGAGTAAGGATGAAATAATTAAATATTAGGATGAAATATTAAAATAAAAGTGAAATTTTTAAACAATTTGTTCATTGCAAACATTTTGTATTGAAATATTATATTTTATTTAATTAACATTTAAAATTCTGAAAACCATAAAGTTTTAAAATTTCAGAGTAAAAATTTTTATTTCAATCAAGAATTTTAAAATGGAATGCAACAAAACTTAAAAAGAATTATGAAAATTCAATAGAATATTCTTAAAATTTTCCAATGAATAAATATTAAATTGGTCAAAGAAAAAAGAAAGAAAATTTTTTTTATTAATTAAATTTGATTTCAATAAGATTATTAAATATATAAATCCGTTATTTATTTTTAGAAAATACTTTGCACTCCCGTTCTTTAATTAAAACAAGCTCGACTTTAAAAAAGATGAAAAGGAGAAGAAATTTTCTGCCAATATATTTTTTTATAAAAAAAATTTCCTTTATTTTTTACAAGAACATAATAATATATTAAATTATTCTAAAAATTTCTTAATTAAAATTTAAAATACAGTTGAAGGACTATACCATTTTAAAAGAACTTTGATGTTTTCTTAAATTTCGAAATTATTTGCATATAAAAGGATTAATATGATGAAAGTATAAAATTTTCTATATAATATAAAATTTTCTATATAATATAAAATTTTCAGTAATTTAAAAAAACAAAAAACAAAAAAAATTTTGTAAGCTTTTAAGGTAATTCATTTTTGAGTTAAAATTTACTTCTGCAAATAAATAATAAATATATATTTTGATTTATTTTTTTTTTCTGTCTATTCATACAAAAATTAATTTTTCCACGTGTATTTATTAAAAATAATTACAGTCTAAGCAAAAAAAAAGGAAAAATCCTTGAACTCTTTAAAAAAAATTTTCTGAGCAAGGATTTTATAATTTTTTTTTTTCAGTGGAAATCGAATATGACTTTGCTGAAAAAAGAATGAAAATAAAAAAAAAAAAAAAAAAAAATTAAAAGAATTTGCTCTATAGATACGGTCAGAAAAAAATCATTTTCAACACGAACATGAAACTGAAAGTAAATTTTTATATTCTCTCGCCTCTGTCTTTGCTTTTTAACGGAAAATATTTTCAAGGAAAATCAATTGTCTGAAGGATATATTCAATATCGAATAAAATGAGAAAATTTATTTTTCATTTTCTTTGTTATAATTGATGATCGGATCAAAAAATTGTTTTATTTTTTTTTTTAAGAAAATTTTCAAGAAGATCAAATCAGAAAAAAAAAATATTTATTTTTTGCTTATTTGTTTGTTTATTGATTATCAAAGAAGAGAAAAAAATGATTATAGAAAAAAATTTCATTTTCTACTTTTAATTTAAGGACCTTTTTTTCTTTTTTGCCTTAAATAAAATTTTTTAAGAAACATTTTTTTTTTTATTTTAAAAATTTATGGAATATTGAGCAAGTGTTTGTGACATATTTATGATATTTTTTGTTAATTTTATTAGTAAAATTTGCAAACCAATTTTAGTTAAAATGTGTTAGTTTTGTAACTAAAGGTTCAGTCTTTACTTATATTTTAAAATATGTTTTATAATTTAAAATTTAGAATTCCTGTTATTTTCATTTTTAATTTATTACTATTTTGACAAAAAAAAAAAAAATACTAAGAAGCTATGAAAAAGTTCCTTTTGAAAGTAATTTGACACAGAAAAATTAACAGCTGAGTTGTTTTAAAAGCATGCTTTATGCTTTTAATAAAAATATATGATATTTATATTAAAATTTATTAAGAAATTATGTTAATAATTCCATAAAATTAATATAAACTTTGCCAAAAATTGTCACCAAGTCATTTAAGTAAAGTGTAATATAAATTTTTAAAACATTTAGGTATTTAAACACAATGTAATGAACAATAAATAAGGATTACAAATAAATTTTGTGGGGATAAAAAAAAAAATGACATGTGCCGAATTTTCATCAACCTAGAATTAAATTCTTTTAGTAAAGAACATTTCAAATTAAATTGATTTTAAATGGTTTCAGATTGATTTCTAATTAAATTCTTGAAAGATTTCCCATGAGGATAAAAAAAAAAGCAATATACAACAAAAATAAAAAAAACAATTTCTTTATCAAAGTCATTTAATAAAAAAGAAAACAAGATTAAAATAAAGAAAAAACTAACCTTCATAGATAAAAATTCCTGAAAAGACAAAATGTATTTATTCCATAAAAATTCGATTTTTTCTCATCTGTATTTAGAATTTGAATTTATCTACTTTATTCCTTGAAAAATTTTGTACAGTTTCATATAATATCTAAATAACTTTGATTGTAAAATGGTTTATAAAAATCTTTAAATTAAAATATTAAAGTGGCTTGGGTAACATATTTCTTATAAGTCAGCTGGTTTATGATCCAGCTCAGATACCAAATTTTATTTTTAAGGCGAAAAACACGCTACTGAATAAATAAATCTATAAAAGATTGGATCCAATTACAGTAACTGTAAATATTTGCAAAAAAATAATAAACTAATATAAACAGGAATATAATTTGATAATATTCTCGGAAATTCAAAAAAAAAAAAAATGATTCTGTGCTTTTAAAAAGTGCTTTAATTTACGTTTAATATTATTTTCTTAGAATATAGGATACAAAAGAAAAAAGGTTTTTTATATTATTATTATTTATACGCTTCAGCATTTAAATATTTCGACATTTTTCACAAGTTCAAAGATATGACAGCCGGTGCCTAAACTAATTGTTGTATTAGAGCAACGAAACTTCAAGTTATTGAGATAAAACTTGATAATTTTTTGAAAGATTTCAGATATTTCACTATTTAAATACCAAAATATTAGAATATAAATTATGCTTATATAAAACAGGAGATTGTATCGCGGACACATTGAACACGCCTGTCGTACTTCTTCTATTTAAATAGCGAAATTAACAATTTTACAAAACTGAAATGGGAAAAATTTCAAAATTCTCGATTTTAAAATTGAAGGTTTAAAGTTATCGTATACGTACGGATGGATGGATAGAAGTACATGGCTAAATCGATTCAAAATTCGATTTGGAGCAAGAATATATTATATACTTTGTCACATCTAGTTCGTTTCCTTTAAGGTGTCACAAAAGTAATATGTCACAAATTTTTTATACCATTACAGTCATGTTTAAATAAATTTTCATAAAATCCTATTTAGAAATCATTACTGAATTTTTATCCCATAATAGTAAAATAACATGACAGTATAAGTTTATATAATTTTTTAACAAAATGGTTTCAAATTTTAAGGCATTATTATTAAAAGTATAAACACGGAATTCAATTTTGTTTTCCTTTATAAAAAAAAAAACAATGTAATGTTTTTTTTTTTTAATAAAAAAAAACTGTTTAACTGTAACTGTAATAATTATAGTTTGAAAAACATTTAAAATATACTTAGAAAGCAAACTTTTGTTTTAAAAGCTTGTTACGAACTCTATTTCATAATATCCTTTATAAGGAAAATGTATAGTAACTTTTGTTTAAAAACAATTAAAAAAAAAAAAAAAATTCTAAAATAGCAAAACTAAATTTAAGAACTGTGTTTTTATTTTTTTTTTTTTTTTAATAAAAAAATTTAAAAAACAATAAAAAAAAGCATCAGGGGTAAGTAAACTCTCTATTTAAAATGGGAACAGAAAAAAAGAAATGAATGCAATAAAAAAAAAAAATTAAAATGAATTACTTATAAAAAAATCAGGACACTTTTAATGATGTTCACTAGTTTTTTTTTTCATTTTCCTTTCTTTTTTATTGTTTTGTTTTATTATTGCACTAGTATGACAATTCAATTGCATTTTTCTCTTTTTTTTTTTTTTTCACTTAGCTGATTTTCTTATTTTTTTACTCAGCCATTTTGTTACCATTTCGTTTTAAAAAAAATATTTTGTTTATTATTTTCTTATATGCATAATATATTATGTATCAGTATATGAATAGCTATTTGTTTTAAAGAGTTTTGCGTTAAGATTTTAATTACAATTAATTTAAAAAAAAAATATTTTTTTCAGAAACGCTGCCATCTCTGTAAATTTTTCGATCTACTTATAAAGATCAATTTCTTTTTTTATCGAGATATTTATATTGCGGGAGTAGATTTAATAATATAGTTTATTTTATGTATTAATAGAATAAGATTTAATCCAATTAAATAAAATTTCACTATCTTGCTGATATTTCGGCAGTGGGAACGGATATACTATAATGTATAATGTATAACCTAAAAGAGTTAAAAAAAATTTTTATAAAATTAAAATACAGTGTAAGTATTTTAGTTCACGTTCCTATTTTTTCCATCCAATTGACATTTTTCACCTTAATTTTTTTAGATAAGGCGCGTAAATTTAAAAAAAATGCTATAATTTTTGTAATTTTGTTAGATTTTTTAATAACTTTTGCTTTTTAACCGACTAAAAAATAATTAAAAATTATTTTTCGTTCTAACAAATAACAATACACAAACAATCCATCACAAGGATAATATTCAAATATGAATTAATGATTAAGTTTATATCTAGACGATCCGATTATTTTCCGTTTCTTAATCATACAAAGTAGAGCTTAGAGCCAAAATTTGATTAGAAATTTCATAAATTTAAACTCAATTCAAAATATTAATAGGGGTCTCGGTGGCCTAATGGATAAGAGCGTATAAAGTACGCTGCAAATACCGAGGAAGCGTGGGTTCGAATTCCACACACGTCATAAGAGTTATTCCCCCTTACGACATTTACAGCCACGCCTGAAAAGGAAAGGCTGTGTAATTTCCTGTTCACATTTATGTGGCAGAGAAATGCACTATAAAAAAAATATTGATGTTATACAATTTACTCGTATTAAACTATTTTCTTTTCCTTTTCAATAGCGTTCAACATTAGGTACTTTATTTTATATCATTTAAATAACATTTAATTGAAATGTTAGCTACCTAACTAAAATGTTGCACAAATTCATATTTTTATTGTAACATACATAACAAGTTGTAATTTATACATTTATTAGTTGGAACATACTTTTAGAGTCAAATCTTTGTTATTATTTTCATTTTTATTGTGTTTAAATATATCATACATACAATGTGACCAACAAGTAAAATATGTCGAAGTTTTCAAAAAAATTATAAATGAAACCAATACTGCATAAATTTAAAATAGATTTTCTAGTACTTTTTAGTAGTTCTATTCTAGTAGTCTTTGCCGGGATCAATTTTTTAAAGGTAATAGAAATTTTTTAATTGGTAATAGAAGAAGTTATTTCAATGTCAACCAAAGATCAAGTTGGTTTCGATACGCAGTTAAAATCTGATCGTAGTAAATGTTAAATCCTTGCTTGAGAAGTAAAATAGGAGTTACTTTTATTTTGTTAACTATTGCGTAGCTTAACCTTTCTAAATCAATCCTCACATTCTAGTCCTTTTTTGATAGAACAATCTGTATTACAAGCATTTATATATTGTATTTTTGTTTATTATATAATAATAACATACATATTATATTATTATAAAAAAATCAACAAAAACCTATTAATCATAACCTTAACCAACCTATATCTCGTTTTTATTTTATTTTATTTTTTTTCCTGTTTTGTATTATTGTTGTTTTATTTTATTCTCTTTTATCATTTTATTTCTGTTTTTTCGTTCTCATACATTAACTGTGGCTATGTGTGAATTCTTTTTACAATTTTTGCTTTATTTTAGTTTTTTTTCTTACAGAAGTATCTGAGAGTTTTTTTTTATTCAATTCTATACAGTTTACGTTATGTGCATTTTCCAGTCTAATTACATTGAAGAAATGGAAAAAAAAATGAGTGAAAAAAAAAGAAGAAAATATAAAAAAAAAGAAAAAAAGTAGGCTACAGGAAAGTATAAAATTGAAATTTTCCAAGAAAGTAGAAATTAAATGGCTTCACTAAAAGTTTAACAAAAAAAAAAAAAGTGAAAATAAAATAAAATAAAACAAGAACAAAAATAAAAAATTAAAAACTAAAATTGAGTAGTACCTATTTTGTCTGATTGTGTATTAAAATCCATATTTTAATGTAAAATCATTTCAAATATAACATATAAGAAACTCCCTGTCCCAAACCATTTTATATAATTTTTTTCTTTTCCAGAAATTTTCATTTGGACGCCATTTTTTTTTTGTTAATTATTGTTTTTATTATTTTTGGTTTTTCATTCATTTTTACTATAGTCATATTAATATACGATCACAGGTAAATATACGAACTTTATAGTAAATATATATAGTACCAGAAGTAACAACAGTCAGATAGAGAATCCTTACGATTCGAATTCATTATAATATTATCATTAATAATTATTATTACTTCATTTTAAATATGCAACTCCTATATAGAATTAATTAAATCAGGACCTATACTTATACCGTTAAAAAGTTAAAATATATATAAAATATAATGAGTGTAGGTTAGTATATAAGAATAAAATTTGTTATGCTGAATGTTTTTTTACTATAAATTATTTTATAACAGTATTGTAATTTTTATTTTTTACTGCCATTATGCTATGGATAATTTAAAAAGAATTGAGTGAAGTGGTTAAAATACTTCAACCTACATAAAAATTTTATTGTATCATCAGTTGAAGACGCATAAGAATAATATTGTAAAGATTTTTTTAAAAGTTATAATTCGGTGTATAATTAAAAAAAGAAAATTTTTCTTTAATAATGGTTGAGTAACGATAGATAAGACGTAATGATAAAAATTTAATTTGATTTTATAAGAAGAGATTTAAAATTAAAAAAAGAAAAAAAGAATGTCTTTAGATGAAAAAATTTTTAATAGAATAGGTAATTAAATCGATTAAATTATTACGATCAATTATCGATCATTTTAAATAATACTTTTAATTTTCCTTT
Organism: Poecilobothrus nobilitatus; assembly: GCA_947095535.1. NCBI lineage: Eukaryota > Metazoa > Arthropoda > Insecta > Diptera > Dolichopodidae > Poecilobothrus > Poecilobothrus nobilitatus. Next base: position 56,934,846 of record OX352774.1, read on the forward strand.
TTTTTTCTGTTTAATAAAAATTTTTTATCAAATAATGAATATGAATAGAAAACAGTTTTATTTTTTTTTTTTGGGTTGACTACGAAATCTAGCGTTACAAAATCCCGCGTATCAAAATCTCGTGTTTTAAAACCAAATAATATTTTTCACTAATTAAATAAGTTTGGTGGGTATAAAAATCTAAAAAATAAAACTTTCAAAACAATTTTTTAATTTAAATTAATGTTGTATTTATAACTATATAAAACATAACTCTGAAATCTCTCCTAATTGAGAATCTTGCATATAATATAAATACTTTGAAAAAGCGAATACCCTGATTTTGAATACAACTCTAAAAATCTCCCCAATTATATTTTTCACATACCTACACATTTAAAAAAAAAAGAAACTTTTAAAATAATGGGGCTGGTAACTCCCTAAATCCCCGCTAAGCAAATTATTGGAACCCTGATTTTGTAATTAACTCTAAACTTTTGTTTTAAAGTTTTCAATAAATTTATTTTTCAAAAAAACACGATGTTTATATGGTTAGTTATAAAGTTTAACTCATAATATTTTTTTTCATTTTTCACATTGTATGATTTCACTTCTTTCGTTATCCTTTAAAACTTCTAAATAAAAAGAAAATTTGTGATAATATAATTAAAAATTTATGATAAAAAATCTTATCTTTTTTTATAACACATCATAACTGTTATATATTTTTTTTCTCTGTTCAACAAAAACAAAAAAAAAGAAGTTTTAATTATATATATTTTTGTTTAAAAAGAAATCCGTAACCATTCATTTTGAACATAAACGTTTTTTTTTTTGTATTTAATTGTAAATTTTTGTTGCTCTTAATGATTATTTTAATTGCTAGAAATTCTAGAATTTCCAAGTTTCACTTTAAAAATTATGAAAGGATAGATTGAGAGAGAAAAAGGACATAAAGTGATTATTTTCTATTTTTTTTGTTTTTTTTTTTATTTTTATTTTCCAAATAAGTCCCACAAAAAAAATATAAAATTATTACGGAAATAGTAAACATATAAGTCAAACGGAAACGGAACCGGATACTGACATATATATATATATATATATATATATATTTATTTTGATTGTAGGTACATAATATTATGCAATTTTTCAAAATTTTAACATTTAATATTTAAAAAGCGCAATAATACAGAAAATATTTAAAAAAAATTTTTTTTCTGATTTCTTTTTATTTTGTTGTTGTTTTTTGTTATTTAGATTTTCATTATAACCTAGGGTAGAAATAATTTCTTTTTTTTTTTTTGTTTTTGTATGTTTTGTTATCTTTTGTCTAATATGCTTTTATTTTCTTAAAAATGATTATTATAAGAAAAGTATTGAAATCGTTATTATACAAAGTTGATAATTTCTCTACATTTAAAAATCTTCATTGAATTCAAGATACATTAGAAAAAATAAAAATGTTTGTATGGTAGTTTAGTTGACCAGCCGTGTATGAATATAGAAACTATAAAACGCCTTGACGCATTGGTTGAATGCAATATGATTGTTTTTCACTTCCAGAAGAAAATTCTTATTCTGTACAAAAAGATGGAAAAGTCATGGAAAGAAAATTTTATATTGTGATAAAAATATCAAACGTATTGAAATTAGTTAGACATTGTAATTTTTGTGGAATGAAAATTAAAATACTAAAATATAAGGTTCTAATGTTGCGACTCAATAAATTATTAAATGAAAACTGGATTTATCAAATTTTTCAAATATATTTTTAAAATTGTTTACGTTTTAAAAATTAAGGTAAATAAAATACATATATCAAATAATATGCTATTTTTTAAATACCAGGAAAACCAATTACATATAAAAGGATGTTTTCTTGGTTGGTAAATGTATCAAATGAGGAAATATTAAGGACAACAATTTGCTAAACATAAGTAAAAATGTAAACAATCATTAGAGTTACTGAAAGTAAAAACTTAAAACTATATATTTTATACGAAATTTGGCTTAAAATTATTTAATGACAGCTAATGGAACATATATGTAAGTCCTTATAGCGTGGAAAGAGTTATTTATACAAATTGTATATATTATTATAAATACAAATATATTAATGCAACATGAAACGTCGTGAAGTAATCCTATATAATCAGTTATATTATAATAAGAATCTAGGTCACACAATAACAAAACCTAAAAAAACAAAAAAAAATACATCTATAGATTATTTTAGCTCATTTTACAAGGAATATGGGACAATATTAATATGTATTTTTTTTTTTTTTTTTTAAATTTATTTACACATTTCTATCTTGAAGTTGACTGATTGAAATTACTTTTACTATTTTATTATTTTCAACATTATTATTATTATTGGTATTACTTTTCTTTAAATCTGTGAACGTGTACATAACATTATAATAATATATGCTTGTTCATAACATATATTTTTCTCTTAAAGAAATTTAAAACATTTTATGACCGTTACAAAAATAATAAAGAAGAAAAAAAAATTTTTTTTTGTTTTTTGTTATTTTGATAGTATATTGTTTTGAAAAAGTTTACTGGCTCACTGCACTTATGATTTATTGACTTATATATATGTATATTATTTCCATATATATATATATATATATATATATTATGTACATATATATAAACATATGGGTATAATATAATATACATATGAAAAACAACTTTTTTGGAATAAAAAACAAAATTTCTTTTTTTTTTTTATTAAATGTATATCTACAAACACACACACACGTACATTAAATTATGTTGGTATACATAGGAAAAAATAATATTTTTATTATTACTATACCATATTTTTCTTCTTCTTTATTTGTGTTTGTCTTACTTATTTTTTTTTTTTGTTTTAAGCAAACACATTTATATAAAAAAAAAAAAAACAAAAAAACAAAGACAAAATAATAATAATTCTTCAAGGATCTTTTTATAACAATAATAAAATGTTAATGTAATGTAATCCTTGAACAACATAATTTTTTTTTTTTGTGTTTCTCTTGAATATTTTTTTTATATAATATATTTTATATAATATGTGTGTGTTTGTGTGTGTGTGTGTGTGTGTGTGTGTGTAAATAGCGTATAAATGGGAAAAGAAAATGTAAATTAATTTTCTCTTGATTTTGTTGTATTAAAAAAAAATAATTTAAAACTGGGTAAAATAAATTTTTATTCGCAGTTCTCCTTATAACTATACTGTCGTTAAGTATTGCTGCTAACTGTTTTAAAATATTTCTTTTATAATTTAAGTAAAAGTTTAACATTAGTATTTATTGTTATTTTTTAGAAAAATTTCTTAAAAATTAAAACCCTTTTGACTTTTTGTGGTAAAGCAATACAATAAATATTGTATTTTTTTTCTTTATGAAAAGCAGTTATTAGTTTTTTTTTTGACTGAGGTTTGTAGGCTAAGGTACCAATAGTTTGATTACAAAACTAAAATTAACATGAAAATTTTTGAAATTTTTCCTGATTTGAATCGATAATTGGAACATACTATATATGTAATACCTAATACTTGTTATTAAACGAAATCATGCAGCAATTCAAATGGTTAAAATAAAATTTGGACTAAATTATATTTCTTCAATTATACCATATTTTGAAGATAACTTAATTTCAAGTGTATTTTTCAACAAAATTTTTTTTTTACAAATTCAAAGAAAGCGATAAAAGTTTAATACTTACTTGTTTTATTTAGAAAAATAATAAGTAGACATACCTGAAAAGATTTAAAAAAAAAATTAAATTAGATAATAATAATAATTAATTTATTTTAAAGTAAATTCAGATTTATTAATAAATAGATATTAGATAATATAGTTTTTAAGAAAATTAAAAATATTAAATATAATTTTATAAAACTTGTGATTAAACCTAAAAGTCATTAATTTATCTAATAGAAAATTGTCAACATATTTTAAATCCGTTAGTATTTAAAGACAGTCTTCCGTGTTTATCAGTCAGTATTTAAATCAAATTTTTGTTTTTTTTTTTTCAAAAAATGTTCATATAACATATAAGATTTTGTTATTTTATTTTTATTTTTTAATAACAAGTTTTTAATATAAGAAAATCTTTAATTACTTAGTATAGTATCTTTTTTAATTAATAAACTGTCCCGCGATATATTTGGCATAGCAGTAGGTGGTAGGTGTATTATGTCGAAAAAAAAAAAAAAAATTCTATTGAAGGGGAGTATCTATTTCTAATGGTTATCCATGTACCTAACAATGAGATAACCTATTATGAAACTTAACCTAATATTAAAATATGACAAAATTTTTTAAAATTATTAGCTTTCTTAAAAATATCTAAAACATTTTCTGTTTATCTTTCTTCGAAAATTATAAATTTTTTAAACTGAAAACTTGTGATAATTTTTTTTAACCGTTATAGGTATATATACGTATACATACATGTATACATTTCCTAAGATCTTTCTCAATTTATGTCATATACCATATTCTTTTATTGTTTTCGAAATAATTCAGTAGAAATTTGCTTTTCACCATCTCTATCCTTATTTGAAAGAAAAAGTAAAGAAAAACGGTAAGGAGTAGGAAAATGTTCAAAACAAAAAAAAAAAATGTTTATAATGGGAGCTTCATAATGAAGAATAGGAAAAACTGTTTGTTTTTCCAGAAATAAAAGAAAATAGATAGTATAATTGAAGATTTATTTTTTCAAAGATCTTTATTTAATACCAGTTATTTATTTTTTAAAGCCTATTATAAAAGATATTAAACATTAACAATTAAATTTAAAAATCCATTTAACAAAAAAATTAAAAAAAAAAAAATGCTTATTACCAAAACTGTAATAAAATTATTTCTTTTTATAAAACGCATATATTTTAATCTGAAACATTTAATTAAGATTATAATTATAATTGACAGGAAATTTATTTTAATTTAATAGTTTATGCTAGGTTTTCAATGTTAATTAAATTGTAGAAAATGAAATCAGTTTTGCCGAAGCAATTACATTTTAATTTAAAAATAATTAAATTTAAAATTTTTAAAAATATTATATTGGTTGCAAAATTTAATTTTTCTTTAAATATCACTCACTCAAACAATATATCATAACATGTTAATTAATTTGATTTATTTTTGTATGTTTTATAATGTTAACACATAATATTATAAAATCCTTTTCAAATTTAAAAAAAAAAGAACAAAAACAACCAAAGATTTAAACTTATAAAAAAATAATTATGTGTACAAATAGCCTTTGAGGTTGCCTGGTTGTATTCGCGTCAAAAAAAACACAACCAAGCGAAGGACATTACCAAACAAAACATTAAAAATAAAAAAAAAACTTTTCTGTTTTGCGTTTAAACTTTTGAAAGGATAAACATAAGGACACTGGTTTATACAAAGAAAAAACTGGTGACAAAGTTAATGTAGAAAAATTATTTCGCTTATTTACATTTCGTTTTTTTTCTTCCTTTTTATTTTGTTCTTATCTTTTTCTCTTTTAAACCAACTAACTTTATCTTAACTTTTGTTTAGTTATATAATAAATTCGTAAAATACACTGCGCCCTTATTTAAAAATTAAAAAAGTGTTAAGCCAAAAAAAAAAAAAAAAGTTGAAAGTTAAAATCAAAAAAAAGGACATGTATTTTAAATAAGTTAAAGAAACAAAAAAAAAAAAGAAATGTTTTTGTTTGAAATGAAAAGAAATTTTTTTTTACAAAAAAAAGAAAACGCAGAATTTTTTTAAAAGTTTAATTTAAAAATTGAAATTAAAAAATGGGTTGGTGTCAAAATTAAATTAAAAAAAAATTATCTAAAAAAGTGTTTTTGTTTTGTTTTTACTGAATGTTTGTGAACGGTTTTTATCACTTGTCATAGAAAAAGTACACTAACTTTGTGGAATTACAAAATAAATAACAAAACTTTTCGTTTATATATTTTTTTAGATGTTTATTTTATCTTTAATTTAATTTTATTTTGGAATAATATTTCAGCATTGACCTGCTAATTTAAATTCTACATTTAAACATTGCAATAATTTGTTTTTCAATTTTTGTTCCGATAAATGGCTGTGGAAAACATTAAAAGTCACCCAGGACAGTTGCACGAAGTTAATTTAAATAGTATTGGGTAGTAACTAACTAAAATCATCCCTTTTTCGATCAAAATTTAGGATGAACTTTTAATACAAATGTACAGTTTCTTTTTCGGGATAACAAATTGGGTTTAAGAAAATTTTGTTGATAATCACACAATTTACTGATTTAGAAAATTAATAGCATTTATGGCAATATTATTTTAATACCTATTTAAACTTCCAAAAAAATCTTTTTAACCAAAATTTTAAAAGATATTACATATTTTAAAGATCTTAAAGAAATATTATACTAAGTATCTATTTTATGCAACGTAATAATAGGTACTTAAAAAGACAAATTATTGAGTTTAGATTTTATTTAGCAAAACTTTAACGGGAGAAAAAAGAAAACAAAAACGAGGAAGAATACAGTTGACTTTGTCAACTCTTAGATACCCGTACGAACCGTTAGTATGTTCACAGCCACTCTGCTTACAATATTATTTTTTTAATATTTTAGTATTTTAAAATAATTTGGGTGAATTTTATAATTTCTAGAACTATGGGTTGTACATATATTCAAACTATATGTTTATATGACCATTCTTCAAAAGCAGATTCTAACCTTCCACATAACGATTATCAATCCAAAACTTTTTCAAATATTCTATAGTACCATTTAATACTAAGCGGTAAATGTATATTAAATTTACTAAGTACAAAACAGTAAATATAATTTTAAATATTATATTATATTATATTTAAATATTCCATTGACAGAATAATTTCTTATAAGTACAATAAAATACATATGTGTATGTAAATACGGCGCTATATAATATACATCTATACTCTTATCATTCATTCACTAGTGACATATACGATATGTAAATAAACATGATATTATATAAGTATGTATATATATCAATATCATATAAATAAAAATTCTTCAAGCAACCGTTATGTTGTTTATTTAATTACATTTTTTTGTACTACGCATTATATCCTCAACAATTTCAAAATATCGAGTAAAACAAAATGGAAAAAATTCTTTAAAGAAATTTGTTAGAAAATTTGAAAAAATCAAGTAACACTTTCGTCAATTATAAAGTAACCCTATATTATTAAAAAAAGTTGTTAACAGAAATAAAAATATAATGTTGGAGCTTTAATTTTTGTGTATTACTTCAAAAAAATTTTAACAGGTGTTCAAGTTACAGGTGTTTAAAAATAGGAAATTTTCAGTTTTTGACCCCTTACAGCTCCTAAACGGCGGGTGATACAAAAAAAATTTCTGAAATAACTCATACTAATTTTCAAAGATCTAACATCTGTCAAAATTCAAGTTTCCAACTTTAACCGTTTAGAAGATGGAGGGGTTAAAGAATTTTGCAAAATTTGAGTTTCGCATAACGGTAAATTAAGACACCGTATGCCAAAAATATATATTTATTGTATATATACTTTTAAAGCTAATGAAAGTAGTAATCGTTTGGCGTTTTCAAAATGAAGATATACCTTATACAACTTGTGCTATAACAATTTAAATATAGAGCTTTTTTGAACCTTTGGGGAGCTGTAGCTCCGTAACGGGTGGGGCTACAAAAAAAAGTTATTAAAAATAAAATTAATATTTTTGTGAGATCTATCAGTAGTTAAAATTTCATAGCTCTATTGCAAAAAAAATGTGGAGATCTAAAAGTTAGGTGTTCGAGAGCTACCCTAAGGCTTGGTCCAAACTCAACCAAAAAAAATAGGGAACCTACAAATTACTCCCAAAATATTTTGTGTAAATTTCAAGATTCTAGCTTTCTTAGTTTTTGAGTTAGCGTGCTGACGGACGGACGGACGGACGGACGGACATGGCTCAAAAGTCTTAGAATTTTTTTCTGATCCGATCCATACCTTTGAAGGTATATCTAGCTCGCTTATTTCGAGGTGTTACAAACGGAGGAGTAATTTTATTATACCCGATCCTATCGTACGGGTATAATGAGAAGAAATGTTTCAGAATAAGGAAATACACATTTTGCATGAGAGAAAATGATTTCTTTTAGGTATATATCTATATGCATATACCAAAAAAAAAATAATAGAATAACAAAAGATACAAAATCAACATTTAAAAAAAAACCTGATAACATTTTATATGCCTTATAGGTATATGATATCACTATAAAAAATTTAATAATATCTATTTAGATGAACATAATAATATTAATTGGGCCTATTGTTTACGTTAATGTTTTTTTAAATAAAATAATACAAATTATATTCCAGAAATGAGTGAAAATTAAAGTAAAATATAGACACATAGCAAGAAATTAATAAAAATTGCCTTTAGAACGGCCTTAGAAATATATATTTTAAGTTATTGTACTATCTATAATACCCATTATCTGTCATTTTAATAAATCAGCAAAATTATTATTTTCTTAATAAATTATAAACAAGAAGTCCAATAAAAATAATAGAATTAACAAGAGTTACAACAAAAAAAAAACAAAAACCAAAAAGTAATTAGTAATTTTAATCCATAATTGCATTAAATCATGAAAAAAAAATTCAACTTTTTTAATTGAAATAAATTTTTCTTTTTTCTTAATTCTCATTCTTTAATACTTTTTTTTTTACAAAATTTTCATTTTGCTTTTTTAATAAAAGTAATCATTATTATCACCATCATGATTATTATTATCAATTCAATCCTTCTACCACAACATTTTCTCATTTTCGTTTTTGTTTTCTTCACTTTTTTTTTTTATTGAGAGGTATATTAAATTGCTTGAAAAACGAATATTCTTAGAGTCACTTAGAATTAGCTATAAATATATATATATATATATATATATATATATATATATATAAAATACATAAATATATATATATTAAACATGTGAGTGTGTGCATTAAAATTCTTACGGCAAACCAAAAAGACAACAGCAACGAAAAAACTCACTGTATATGCAATAGTATATACTCAGCTACATATGTAATAAAATATCTTTAATAATTGTTTTCAATATATTCTTCAAAATCGATTTATTTAGTTTAGTTTTATACTCATTCATATATACAAACATACACACACACAAGTATTAATAACCATATTCTGTATAACTGTAAAAAACAAAAAAAGAATAAAAATAAAAAACAAAGAAAACTAAAATTATAACATACTTAAAAAGAAAGTAAAAAAAAAATCAATATAATGAATCAGTAATAACCTTAGAGATTATCCTTGTTACCTTAATAATGTCGTTATTATTATAAATTTTTTCTTTAAATTTTTTTTTTAAATTTTTTTTTTTTTATTAGTCATCATCATCACTTTAGTTAGAGTGATATTAATGGGTGGAATATAAAGGTACAACAACGCAAGATACTTATTTTTTACTTTTTTTTTTTCGTTTTTTTCTTTGATTTTTTTTTTTTTTTTACAGTATTTCATAACCTTAAAATGGTATATATTTTCTTAAGAATTCCGTTGTTTTTATTTTACTTTCAGTTTATTATTATTATATATTTTTTTTTAATTTCAAAGATAGTGGGTGTAAACGAGTAACATTTTCTGTTTTCTACTTTTCATTTATTTACGGTATTCACTCTTATTCTATGTCTGTATAATGGTAAAATTTAATAGTAGAAATTTTTATTTTTCTTTGATTTGTTGTAAATTTTTTTTTTTTTGCTTTTCAATCAATTTTTTTTTTTATCGTTATTTTGTTTTTTTGTTTTTTTTTTTACCATTAATTTTTTTTTTTTTCTTTATACTTTACTCAATAAATCTCTTGTGTATTTATTTCACTCTATGTTGTCATTCTGTAGTAACAGTATCTATCAATCTAAAAATTATATTGAAGAAGGAGAAGAAAACCTACTGAAAAAAGCAAAAAAAAAAAAAAAAAAATTCAAAACGATGAAAGGATATGGAAGAAGCTTTTCATAATTTAGATTGTTTTCATTTATTTTTTTTTTTATGATTTTGTGATTTTATGCTGACCGTCCCTAAAGGGCAATATGTCTTAACCCCATTTTTCATTTAATTTTCTTGAAGATGTATTACTGTTTTGTGTTTGAGTGCTTTTTTTTTTTTTTTGCGTTTTTGTTATTATTATTATAGGTAGGTACTGTCGTTGTTACTGTTGTGTTGATGTTTTTTGTTGAAATTTATATAAAAGAAAATTTTGTAATAAATTCAGAGAACATAAGAAAGGTAGATACGTATGGATATGGTATTATAGAAAATGATATCGATGAAAGTTACAATGATCCTATAACAAGGTGCGTTATTTGTTTATAATATAGATATATATAAAATATATTAAATAAAATAATGTGTATTTTATATTAAATGTATATTATATCAATAATTCTAAAATTAGATACAATACTTTTTTTTTCTATTAAACTGAATATTATAGTGTTGAGTTTTCTCTAGCGTTTTTTTTTTTTTTTCATGTTACAAATTGTGTTTGATAATACATTGGAAAACTACTTTTCAACAGACATTTTATATAATATATAAAATATTCCTAATTTGTAATAATTGAGATAGAAATTTCTAAAAATAAAAATCTATTTTAATATTCATTATACTTATTTGAAATTTATCTATTTGCAAAACTCTATTAATAAGTTTTTTTTTGATAAAATTGCATGCTTTTAGGATGAATAAATAACTATTTTAGTGTTTTTTTTTTTGTTTTTGCTTTTTATTCTATATTTTTTAATTTTTATATCAATTTTAAAAATTCTTTTAATGCAAGTTTCTTAAAATAAATAAAATATGTTTACTGATTTCATAAAATCACTTTTTTGCAAAACATTACTAAACATTACCAATGGATTCCTTTATATTAATGTAGGTTTATCTGAATGGAAAAGAGTTTTAAGAGAGATAAATGGAAAATAAAAGAAGAGTCGAAGTGTAAATTAGAAATAAAAATAAAAATATTCTTTTTTAATTGCTGCAAATTATATAATGGAACATTAATATCATAGGGGAACGAATTTGATGAAAGGATATTCCACATTCTAACAGTTTTTAGGCCTAATTTCCATTATGTAAGCACTCTTTTATTACATTTTTGATATTGTAGTTATTAGTATTTATTTAATTATGATTTTAAATATTACTACAATTTGAAAATATGTTGTTTATATAACATAAACAAAATTCCATTTATATGTCATAAAGGCATAATAGTATAAAATGTCTTCTCTGTTTATTTAAACAGAAGATCACAGTTTAGAACCAGTGCAAAACATAAGTGTACAATTTTGATAAGATTCAAAATATTGGGAAAATTTAGATCATTAAACAATTAACAGCCTTCATAAAAATTTATAATAATTATAATTATTAAAAAAAAAAATGAAAGATGAAGGAACTTATGAAAATCTATTAAAACATTTGGGAACGGAAACAAATAAAGACAAATAAAAAAGTAGCTAAGAGAGAACTGCACATTTTTCACCTACATACAGTTAACTTTCTGAATAACCTTTCATTAATGTATAATGATTTTTTTTTCGATACCTTAATGAATTTTTTAATTGCTACAAAAGCCCAGAAAATGTTAATTGGTACATGTATTATAAATAGTGTAACCCCAATGTAAGTGTTCTTTAATGTCATAATTAATATTATTCAAAAAGAAAAAAAAACTTTCCAATAACAGAAAATTAAATTTTAAAATAATTTTCATTATTAAATTTATAATCCAAATTTCAAATCACACATAAACAACATTTAAAATCATTTATTATCATGTTATTCTTAGTTTTTGAAATGTCATGACATTCTTCTGCCATAACAGTACTCCGGTTTTTATTAATTTAAAAATTTTCTAAAATTATTGGAAATAAAATTTAATAGATTTTCATTATATTATTTTCCATTTTATTTTTTTTTTAATTATTTATGACTTTTGTTTGATTGATGAGTTTTCAATTGGAAAATTCCTTTAAGGCCGAATATTTAATAAAGAATAATATATATACATATATATATATATATATATATATATATATATGTATAATTTACATAAAGGATAATTATTTTATCTATATTCTTGTAAAAATTTGTACATATATACATATATAAGAATATGTACATTATTTTATATGTTTATATAATAAAATAATTTTGTAATATTTACAATAAAAATGACTGAAGGATATCCTTCATCATATCCTTTCTATAATTCAAATGTTTTTGTTATGTTTGTGTGTACTTATGTAGATAATATAAATCATTTATGTACTATATAATATACAATGATAAACAATTTATTTATTTTTTCTTTTTTTATTTAATTTTATTTCAATGTTATAACAGTAAAAAATGATCAAAATCAGAATTTCAGTTAGAAAGAGAACCACAAAATAATAAAAAGTAAAAAATTTCGGACAAAATATTCTGAAAATGATTTTTTTTTTTTTGTTGTTTTTTTTTCAAAGTCAAAATATGTTTTAATAAAATAATATAAACTTGTATGAGTGTAATACTAAATATAAAATTTATATAATTTTTGTTATAAAATATTATAAAAGTGATATTTATTGAATTTTAAATCGAATGTTATCGGAAGGATATTATAATATGATATATTAGGTATATTATATTAGGTATTATATTATTATACAGATGAATTGAGTAAAATTTAAACTGAAAATTTTTGATTTGGCTGTTATGGTTGATTTCAAAAGATGATTTATTATTAATGAAAATAAAGGGTTTAATTTTAAATTAATTTTGAAGTTAATATTTTATGAAAAGGGGATATATATATATTATATATTTCAATAAATTTTATATACATATATAAGATGATTTGTCAAATAAAATTTAAACAACATAAATTTGATTGTAAAATTAAATTATTATATTGTGCAGTATAAGAGATTTAAGTTTTACTATAGGATTATAATTATATCTTATTGGGTCTATAATAATCAATTATATTAAACTCTTAAACAGTAGAGTAAAAATAAAATGTATACTCATATGTTATATTGATTTACTGTTAGATTTACTTTTATATGTCAATTAATCGATCAACTAAATGATCAATTAAAATACACGAAAATGATGAGGTTTTTTTTTGAGCTTTCCTTTTGGAAGGATTCAATAAGAATAAGGAAAATCTGCACATTTCCAGATAAAAAGACTTTAAGAATTAATATAGTTTATTTAAAAGTATAACTTACTTATTATCAAAGTGAAACGTAATACATAACGAATACCTCATTACTGAAAATGTTAGCATCCGTTACCGATAATATGTTTTATAAAAAATTAAAACGATGAATATTTGAAGCAACAGGATTAGGTAATAAGTTTGAATACTTTTAACAAAAATATTTTTAAATAATTTTAATATTTTAGTTAGTCTAAGTTTGCTCTGTAAAACTTTATTAAACATGTCATTTAAATATAAGTGAATTGCAAAATCTAAATTTGACCGAGCAAAAAGAAATGAACAATAAAGTTGCATTCGCTCATGATCTTATATGAAGTTAATTTGAACTTTTGTTTCTGATTTAAGCAAAAAGCTATAATACTGGACATAACAGAAAAAAAGTATAAAAAAATTTGATAATTTATAGTAATACGGAAAATCCAAATCCCAAATTTAAAATCTCGAAAATTTAAATCGTGAAATTACAAAACTCTGAAAATCAAAATCCCGAAATTTCAAAATCTAGCATAGACTTATCTGGATATAAATATTCCGGAAAAGTGCTCTGATTCACCTATTCTACCATAATCTAACTATTAATACTTACAGCATGCCCACTCGTATATACCAATCTCATTCAAAAAACTTAAATTTTCACATTTCCATATGGAAAATAATTAATTTTGAAAACTTCGCATGCAAAGTATTCAATTTTGACATTTCACTTAAAAGATAGTGAATTTTATACGAATTTAGACATTTTTATGAAAAAAAAAGATTACTTTTGAAGGAACGGGGATTGTTGCGCCTAAACCGCCATTACAAAATTTTCTTTAGTTTTCTTAGTGTTGCTACAAGTTTTTACGTTTATTTAAATTTATTTTTTATTATTATTGTAAAAAGTTAAGTATTCTTACAAATAAGGGGAAAAAACGTTTTTAAGATAAATAAAAACTATATTATAACAGAAAGATATTTTTATATTACGTTTTTATTTCATTAAAAATTTATGTGACAAAAAACCAATATTATTTCTAGATTGCTAAAATACCAGTATTATTAACCTATATTATATTTCTTGATTACCAGACTGGCGTATGCTAAGCCGGGTTTATTTAGTTGATGTTTAATTCAGAATCTGCATTCCCATAAAAGAAACGTAACTAAAGGTTTAATTTAAAATTCAGATAATTCTTGGGAGGAAACTTCATCCTAAATATGATTTTTTTTTTTTTGAGGATTTTAAATTCGACAAAAAAGAACTAAATATTGAAAAATTAAAGCATTATTAATGATATAGAAAATTTATGTTAAAATATTATTTTTAAAGTATACAGCAACGTTTAAATTATGTTAAATTTTAAAGTATTTAAAATTCTTAAAATATTAACAAGCTTCATTATTTGTTCTCTCATCTGGTGAAGTTTTAAAATATTTTTTTTGAAATTAAAAATTTTAAGCAATTGAAAATGTTTTAATAATGTATATATATATATTAAAACAAAAAAAAAATGCAAAAACACTTAATACTGCATACTTTAATAAAAATATGGGTCACCTAAAATATTATGAAGAGTACTGCGTTGCGGATTTTTATTTTTGCTTATGAATTTTTTACATTATTATTTTTTTTTTTTTAATTTTACTTTAATTTCGCTTTAAAACTTCGAAAAAAAAAAAACAAAATAAACAAAAAACCCTTTTTTGTATTACACTATCTGAAAAAATCAAAAAAAAAAGAAAGGAAAAATTAATAATATCAAATACGAAAAAGATGAATTTTCATTAAAGCTAAACGATGTTGTAATTATAATAAAATTAACACAAAAATAAATAAGATTAATTCTTTTTAAAAACTGAAAAAGAAATTAATTTAATTAGCTCCTTTTAATTTATCTTTATTTACGTTAAAAACAATTAAAAACATAAAGTGACAATTTAATTATAATTAAAATTATTTAAAGGGATTTAAGGATCTATATATAGAGATTTTCAGAGGGGAAATTAAAAAAAAAAAAAAAAGGTGTGTATGTGTATGTTAACGAAAACTAAATTAAGTATTTTTAAATTGGAATACCTGTATTATTTAATTCTAAATTCATATACTCAGTTTTTTTCCATAAGAAACCTCACGTTCTTTTTCTTTTAATCCTTATACCTAGTCAGTTATTTTTATGCGTATAGAAACGAAGATATTCTGTTTTGAATTGTGTATAGTTTTACATAAACATTTTTATACGTTTAACTTCATTTTATAGAAACATTTTGTATGTCAAGTTTTAACGGCAGTCTATCTGAATTTCTCTTAATTATTATTTTCTTTAGGTAGGTACTCTATCTTGAACAATTTTATTTTTGGTCAAGGAATTCTCAATTTACTTAATATGGAAACAAATTTTTAAATCCTCTGAAAAGAATCAAAAATCTGTTTTTTAGATTTAAGAATCTAAGAATTTGTCATACGTATACTATTTTTGAATGTATATCATTATTGGTTAATAGTATAACACTTTTATCCCTTCCTCATAAATTTAATTGTCATACAACTAACAAGTTTTGTATAATTCAATGGTTTTAACACATTTCCAAAAAAAAATTTAAAAAAAATTAATTTTTTTTCAATTTAAAAACTCCATTTGACAGAATTGTTTTTTACCTTTACAAATCAATATGAAAATTATACATTTTTTTAAAATTTTGTATTTAAATTTTCCGTTATATGAAAATCAAATTTAGCATGATTTTTCTTCCTTCATAACTTCAGAAAGCTGTTAGATAGGAACTTGAAATTTTGAGAAAAAAAAGAATTTTCAGAATTAGTTTAAGTTTTAAGATTTTGTTTGTACCACTACTCCTTGTTTAAGAACTATTACGGCTCAAAAATTGAGAATTTGCTATTTTTAGACTGCCTGTAACTTAGGCATCTGTACACATTTTTCTTCCTGCATTCTCGGTAAGACATAAAAATTAAAGCTTCAGTAATATATTTTTACATGTGTTAACGGTTTCTCTTAGTTGTATAGGGTTACGTAGTTATAGACCCTCAAAATAGCAAAAAGCTCTATTTTCTTAATGTATACATATATCTTAGGTTTTGCGTAGTAGTTTTACAATCTAAAAACGATAGAAGACTGGAATTTTTCTTATCTTTATACAATATCAAAATTATATAATGTTTTGCATTTTACTATTTAAATTTACCGTTATGTGAAGACACAATTTTGCAAAATTTTCTTCCTTCATAACTCTGGCACGCTTTTTATTAGAACCTTACAATTTTAAGAGAACAAAGATCTTTTAGATTTAATGAAAGTTGTCTAAGAAAATTTTTTGTACAACCCCCTGTTTAAGAGTTATTAGAGCTAAAAAATTTAAATTTTGCTATTCATACTTGTAAAACTGTTTTCAAAATAAAAGGCAAAAATTAAAGCATTATAAATTTAAACTTTATAATTGTACATGTGTTAATGGTTTTTCTTGATTATGTAGAAATTCGCCTTAAAATTTATGAAAATATTTATTTATTATTTACCTACATTTTTTCTTAGCATATGGAATTCTAAGAAAATTTTCAAATTTCAAGCTACAATTCTAAACAGATTGTATTGTCTTTTGAAAATGTGCACCTTTAAAAACCATTGGTTTACATTTAGCCTTATTTTGTTAAAAAAAAATCAAAAAAAAATACTGTTTTTTACTATTAAGATCTAAAAGAAAATTTTATTTTCATTTAACTTGTATAGTTTTAGCTAGGTATCTCTATTTTGTTTCAATATTATTAAATCTCTTCTATACTGACATGTAGATAATAATCAATAAAGTTGTTTATATATTAATTGGTCACAAATATATACATATCTCATACATTCAGAATAGAAAATTAAATTTCAGTTCAAAGAAAGGGATTGATGAAATAACAACAAAAAAACAAATTCAGGAATGACATAACCCCTGGCTTTTTTTTTATTACATAAAAACAGGTACATTATGTAGATATATATATTATAATATATAGCTACATCATAGACACAAATATATATATTAAATAAATATATATATCGAAAAGTACCATATAGATGAAGGGAAAATTATTTACTTAATTTCCTATATTCAACAACAGTAAATATTTTCTCTCCTATACTACATTTAATACAGCATCCATCGTTTGTTTGATATTTTGATGATTTTTATTGAGTTTGATAATTCTGTTTTTCGGTTGAATAAAACATTTGATATTGTAACGTATAGAACTAATAGGTAAAGTTTAAAAAAAAAAAAAAAATTAAAAACCTATTTTTTAAAAAGCTGTTTTGTTTAAATTTTTTAAATTTTGTGTTAAAGTTAAAAAAAAAATTAAAAGAAGGTTATATTTCTATATACTATAATTTACATTCGTAGACTCTTCAAATTTTTCGGTTTTCGCAATTTTTTTTTTAATTATTGTGGCTGTTATTATGTATAGGTAGTGGATTATGGCTTACAAAAATGATTGGCTACGCTTAAAGAATTAAATTTTAAAGTTAGTGAATTATTATGAATTAACAGAGATACCATGAATTAACACACAGTCAACTGAATGAATATTTTTTTAAAAGTCTTTTTCACATTTTAAAACTTAAACAGAATTTTGAATTTAAAGAAAAAATTTCGAAAATATCAATAAAATTCAAATTTTTAAATAGACCATATTTATTATTTCAACTTAATAATAATATAATGAATTTAAAATTCAATGGTAAATCTATTTCAGAAAATGTAATTATAGATAATCGTTGAACCTGGTAACAATCACAATAAAAACGAACTAAATAAACTCTTACTACATTATTATACATACTTCATCATAATTTAAAAATTTAGAACCAAAAAATCTAAAAATTTAGAGGCAAAATATAAAAAAAAAAAAGAAGATAAAGTATTTTAAGTTTTAAAATAAATTATATTTGGAATATTAAGTAGTCTTTTAAAAAGGATTATCACATCATAAAAATTTCAAAGGAATCCTTTAAAAATTCATAGTAAATTAATTTATTAAAGATTTTTTTTTCTATTATTTTGTCTTTAAATTTTGCTATGCTATGATTTCAATACATATTTTTTTAGGAAAACTCATTTTTCCAATCTTATGTTTTTATTTTAACGAATTAAAATAAAAAAAAATATATAAAATATACTAATCTATATTTATATTAGGTTTTGTTTAATAAAAATATATAGATAGCCAATTATAAAAAAAAAATTAGAAATTTAAAGCAATGTGCTTATTAATTTAAGTCCAATTAAAAGGATTTCAATTAAAATTTAAGTTGAACTAAATATTTTTTTAACTGAAATTCTACAATTTTGAATTATCAGGAATCAAAAAAGAAAAAAAAAAAAAATTTTGTTTTTTTAAATTCACTTTTAATAGGTACACCGTATAACCCAAACTCTTACACATGAAAATTTCTTATTTTTAAAGAATAATAATTTTCTTTTTTTTCCTTTCCTATATAACCTTTCCTACCTACCCTTAAGGGGTAGAAAATTAAAAAATTAGAATTAATATAAATGTGAAAACGTTAAGAGTTCTGATCAAAATGTAAAACTTAGAAACGATATATTAGTCATCATATTGGGTAAACTATATGTTCATAATATAAAAATGTTTTCTCAGAATAGGTGATTTTTGCAAAAACTTGAAAGATAAATTTAGAACTTTGTTTATTTTTCCACAACTCTATTTTACCTAATGAACTTAGGATTATATCAATGTTTTAGTAATTTAGCTTTTGAGAACTAAATATTTTATAATAATACCTTCTTTTTATATTTTATTTATAGCAATTGATAAAATGTAAGTCCTTTATTTTTTTAAGAAATAAATTTATTATTTTTCATTTTCATAAAAAAAAAAAAAAAAAAAAAACACAATATATTTTTTTTTTGTAAATGATTTGGAAAAATTAGATTTGTGAATTTTTGCTTAATTTTTCGTTTTATTGGTTGCTGGCAGTTGTAAATTCAGTGAAAGAAAATTTTGCGGTTCATTTAAAAGTTTTGGGAAAAGAAAAACAATAAGAAAATAATAACAAGAAAATTAAAAATTGATTTAAACGAAGAGAACAGAAAAGAAGAACTTGGCTACAATACTATAGCTACATTTTTTTTTTTTTTTTTTGTCAACCTCTTTGTCTGACATTAAAAAAAAAAAAAATCCCAGAGATGGTGCGGAGAAAATAATGATGAGAAAATTTAAATTAATTTAAAATAAATAAAGAGAAAATAGGAGAAAAAAAGATCAGAGAAAAAAAAAAAATTAAAGAGGCTAATAAAAATTTTAATTTAATCTAATTTATTAAATACAAAAAGTTATTTTCATTTCAATTGATTATTTTGAAGCTTAAAATTTTTTCTAAATGTTTTTATTGACTTTTTTTTTTTCATTTCCAATTGAATAGAAAAGGAATTAATATAAAATGATTTAAAAGGGGAGTCTTTTTTAAACAATGATTTTTTCCAATTAGATTTTAGAAAAAACAATATTAGTAAAAAGAAATTGATAAAAAATAATGTTTGGAAATTTATATTTTAATGAAGAAACATTTTTAAAGAATATAAATGATCTGTATATTTTTATCAACTATAAATTATGCGAAGAAATTTAATTTTCCGTAATGAAAATGAGATATAACACAAATATAAAATTATAATTTAAGTACCATTATTTATTAAATTGTTGCATATCAAAAAACTAAGTTTCAAGAAAACCTAAGATCTAAAAAATCAACAAGCAATCTATTGAAAAATTTTATTTTCAGAATAAATTGAATATTGAATAGAATATATTATGTGTGTCTATAGAGCTACCCAATTAATCCAAAATACAGAGGAAAATTTATAATAGGTAATATTAATAATAATAAAAGTACAATGAAAAGTAAATAATATGATCAAACTATAATATAGGTGTAAGAAATTGAAAGCAACCATGCAATTCAAGGTAATCTGAAGAAAAAATTGTAGGTTGAAATTCACACCAGACTGCTTTACCAAGAAAAATTAATAGAAAACTAATTTTTTCGAAAATATTTACATAAACATATCATTAATCTGTTAAAATTTCCAAATCAACATAACTATATATTTTCTAAAATTTACCATCTCATTGATTCTAAAAATCTTTACTTTAAATTAAAAATAATTAATTATGATGAAAATTTTAATTCATTGCAGAATAAAATTTCTATTCTTAAAAAAAAAAATTACAATTTCTAACAGTAAATAATTTCTTTGGAAAAACAAAAAATTTGAGAAGAAAATAATGATATTTAGCATTCTGAAAGTCAAAACAAAATTTTCGAAGTACTTTTACGAAAATTTTCCATTTCTATGAAATATAATATTATTAATATACAATTTTTATAAATATATAAGTACGTATACATAATAATAATAATATATTGAATTTATTTATTTTCAATTTCTTAGTAAAATTAACAATCTAAAATTTCCATTAAATTTTCTTAACTAATAACTATTTTCGTACAATTACTATAGATAGTTACTGTGTTCTGTAAAGGATATGTATATATATATTATATAACATATATGTGTATAATATACTTATATATCTGAATAAGTATAATATACCTTCAAATATATAGATACATATCTCTACGAATACTTATAAAATTTCACGTACAAAATAAAATTTTTGAAATTAACCATAATTTTAGTATGGTTTAATTTATAGAAAAAGTTAAAACTTTTATCGTTATTACAATTGTCAATCCACTGCTAAAATTTTATTTAGGTTTGCAAGTTTGATAGACATCATTAGACTTCAAAAGCATTCTGATATTGTCTGTTCTATTAAATTCTTCTTCTGGAATAAGTATCTAGAATAGGACTCATCAAAACTAAGGTCTAGGACGATCAAAACTAAGGTCTAGATACATTATATTATAACACAATATATAAAAAATATAGTCTACATCATATACAGAAAAATGTAAAGTTATAATGTAAAACGAAAATAAGAAAATACACTTTGGTTCCCATTTAAACTCTTACTTTTCTTGAATAGATTAGATAGAAGAAACAAAATTATAAAATTATATTGAAATCATAATGAGATATTAACTATAAATTTATTTTAAACAGTATGCTGAAATAATATGAAAAAATAAAATAACATTTATATTCATATTAGTCATTTGCTCTTTGAAATTCGATATTCGATATTTTTACAAAAATTAAATTCAAGTTTAATTATATTATCAAGTTTTATTACAAAATAAAAACTCAAAACACGTAAAACTGGCAAATATAATACGATATTAGAAATTTTAATTTAATTTTTGTACTTTCTTAAATTTCGATATCCTTCTAAATATTTCTAATAAAATATCATACCCTTTTTTATTTTATTTATTACCATTTTCCTCCCAAACTAATATAATAAATTCTTACATTATAACTACTTAAAGTGTCCTGGTATTGTTTATAACTTTAAAATGTCCGGGTATTGTACAAAGATTTTCGCAGCTGAATATAGTAAAACACTAAAAATCAAAAGTTAACCTTAAGGTGAATTTAAAATTAAACAAATATTTTACAACTTTAAACTAATTTTTTATATCCTATTATATATTTAGATTTTAGACTATATCAAACGGATTTCCTACAAAATCCCAAATCTCAAAATCTAAAAGCCACAAAATTCAAATACTTTTAATTTTCAGAAATTCATAAAATCTAAAAACTACATAATCCAAATATCATATAAGCCAAATACCACATAATCCAAACACTAGTTATTCTAACATCACATAATCCAAACGTGACAAAATCTTAACTCACATAGATCCAAATGTGAGACTAGCTTTTTATATATTATATATGTATATGTGAGGTTCTGAATTAGACGGGATTTTATAGTTGAATTCTAAATCAGGGTTATACCCACGTTTTTTCCAGAATATTTATATATATGTGTATGTGAGATTCAGAATTAGGAGGAATTGTAAAGTTGTATTCAAAATCAGAGTTATACGCTTTTTCCAGAATATTTTTATATATAAGTATATGTGAGATTTTCAATTAGGAGAGATAGTTGGTTTCAAAATCAGGGTTTAATAATATTTTTGGCTAGATTTGGGGGCAGCAATCTCCACTATTTTAAATATCATGTTGTTGTAATACATAATATTATGTAAAATAAATATTATTTAATTTTATTTATTTAATTAATTCATTATGTAATGTGAAATAATGTAGAAAAAACGCAGCTATGAAAAACAGCCGGAAATTGTGATTTGGATTGGATTTTGTCGTGTTTGGATTTTTTTGTATTTGGATTTTGTGTAGTTTTGTTTTTATGGTATTTGGATTTTGTTTTTTGGATTTTAAGTTTTTGGATTTTGTGATTTAGGATTTTGTAGCGGAACCTGTCAAATAGTTATACAGACCACAACAGTTATACAGTCAGTTATAATTTTCAAAGTAAAAATTTTAATATACAAATACAAAAAATATAAAAATATCATAATAAAACAACAAAAATATATTAATGTTGCAAGTATATACACCTATACATATTATATAGATATATCTATATATGTATGTATAATAATAAATTAATTTTCTATATAATAATGAACCATAAAATAAATATAATAGGTACATGTATAAAATCACAATTAACCATAATTATATTTAATTAACAATTTCACTTAATTAGCGTTTCCCAATTAAAAATTTAAAAAAAAAAAAAAAGAAAATTGTTTTTTTTTTGTTTTTACTTTTAACATAATATTATCTTGTTATCAAAATTTTTACCTTTATTGGAAAAAATAAAAATAACATGAAATAAAACCTGTATACATATAAAAATTATACTATATATCCCTACATATTAATATTATAATATGTATATACATATAAATAGGAATATATAATTATAATACATTAAATCTGTTAACTTCTAAATATTTAATTTATAATGTAAATTTTTTGTTAATATTTAATTATAAAATTTTATACACATATATAATACGCTAAACTATATAATATATACATATATAGGTATCTACAAACAGGCACATAAATTAAATTAAAATTATATTTAAAATATTTTGAAATTGATTTTAAAAACTATAATAGAAATTAATTTATTAGAACTGCTGCTACCATTTTAATAATTTAATTATACAATGTAAATTTTAATATAATTTGAAAAAAAAAATTAAAATAAAAATAGAAAATTATTTTGATTATTCAAAAAAGGAAAGAAGAATTTGTAAAATTTAGGATTTTTAAAGACGTACATATTTTCTAAAAATTACACTTTCTTTAATTTTACGAAAAGTCTTTATAGTTAAGAAAAGCTGTTAACACCACATGTAAAAATGTAATGTTAGGACTTTAATATTATTGTGTTTTACTTTGAAATTTTATGAACAGATGCCGAAGTTACAGGTGTTTAAAATAGGAAATTTTTATTATTTGAGCCTTAATAGCTCTAAAACAGGAAGTGTTACAAAAAATTTTCTCGTTGTAAGACTATAACCAACCAAACACCATCTCTCTTTTAAACCAAATATTAGGTTAGAATTAGAACCTATTAGTTTAATTAATGGGCTTTGGGTTCCAGAGGTATAAAGAAATCAAAATTTTTGCAAAATAACGGCAAATTTAAATACTAAATTGCTAAATTTTATACTTTTGATATTGACTTATAAAATTAAAAAAATATTTTGAGGTACTTGTAAAATTTATTTAGATTGGCAAAATGTTAATTTGAAGATAGGGCATTTTCAATATTTCGGAGTTTCTAGCTCCGCAACGATGTGGATCTATATGAAAAAGATATATTCTATAACATTCGATATTTTAAGTAACCGCCATAATCATATTGTTAAAATTTCTATTATAAATAGTGTAGAGTTTCGGAAAAAGATGGACGAACGGAAGGATAAATTAAAACTAATAAATAAATTTATCAAAGTTTTTTTTTTTGGAAAATATGCTAAAAAAGGTTTGGCTTGGTTTATATTTTGTCAACAAAAGTGTAATATCTGTCTTCGAGTAACAATAATTCGAATTTATAGTTCTTTACATTTCAAAGTTCAAAGTTTTAGTTCTGTGCTTTATAAAATTTCTATATAAAACTTTTTATAAATTTTTTTAGTTGTTTATTTTACAAAAATTGCAATTAGTTTTCTAATTTTTAACATTTATATAAAATGTTTGTGTAAATTTGTAATACTTTGTTTTATTTTGGAATCAATTAAAAAGATTTAAACTCATTTAAATTTGTATCTAAAGATCAATAAATGAATTTATTAAATATTTTTTTCAGAAATTATTTCAGATTAATATGTTTCGTAATTTAATATTTTAAATACCTTAGGTCATATAAATTATAATCAAAATTTAATATTATAATGCATAATTAAAAATTTAAATATATATTATGGAAAATGTTTAATTCATTTTAATTGAAATAGATACCTTGTAAATATTAATTGAAATTTGAATATTTTCTCAAAAATAATGTTAGTGTGCCTCCAATATTGTATGTTCATATTATAATATATGTAGCTGGAAGTTATATTATATTAGGCCGAATTATATTTAGCCGAATCCTAAATTGAAAAATCACATTTTGCCTAATATCTTTTGGCAAAAAGAATATTTTCCAACTTTCTATTTGACATAATTGTTCATTTTGCAAATGGTTGTTTGGAATAATACGACAGTCCATAAAAAGATATTTAACAAAGGGAGTTATAATTACGAAATCCTGTTTTTGTTTTAATTTTATTTGAATTTTTAATTTATTTGCAGCCAATCAACTTTAAGATATTTCCTAATTATTTTTTACATACATATTTCAACATGGAAGAATTTGCTCTCAAAGTCCAAACCCTCGTGCTGAACAAATTATTAAAACTACTGATTTTTTAACCAAAAACCTTTTAAAGTCTTTTCTAATTATTGTTTAGTCCTTTCTATAATGCTTTGCTTTCTTTTTTTGTTATAATGAAGAACGAATTGGAACAATTAGGTGTTTTTTGTTAAGTAGTTTATTGTGAAAAGTAATAATTGCGAAGTGTCTTGTTTGATAGAACGCTCAATTATGTACTATATGATCATTATAAATTTGTGAAATAAAAAATTAACCAAATTAGATTAGGCTAAATGGGGGTTTGATCCAGCAAATAGTGTAGTGGTTAAGACACCGGCTTTTCATACGAAAGGTCTCGGGTTCAAACCCCGGCTGGTTCATGTAGATTAATAAAATAATATAGATTTTTCTTATAATATATAATTAGTAGAATATAATTAAATTAAAAATAAGAGTATATATGTCCTATAAATAATAACTAATATCATATTGTAATAGCTATATAATAATAAACCATAATTCTTGTATAAGATAATAGATGGCGTAAAAATAAAAAAAATAAAAAGAAATGTCTTAGTCTTGTACAATAGCTACAGCCGAGTAATCAACGGCTTAGTGAAATTAAGGATTCACGAAACTGAACCTTAGTCAAATATGAATAATAAATGACTTAGTGGATGCTCTATGTTCCTCAAAGGAGTGGCAAGGAAAAAAAAAATGGAGCTTTGACATATAGATTTTGTGAAGAGTATATCCGCTCTCATCATATTATTATAATATATGTATTTAAAAAATATTAATAAAATTGTTTTTGTTTTTTTATTTATGTTTTGATCTAAGACTATTTGGTATAACAATAAAAGAATAACATTACTCTAATATGAGCTTAAGGTTAAATTAAATATCACTATACCACGAATATTTCATTTATACTTATTTTGTAATTTACATTAAGAACAAAGTCTTAATTTAAAAAACTTAAGGGCATATTAAGACAATGGTAAAAATATTACGTAATAATTAATTCGATGAAAAACAATACTGACTATATACAGATGATTGACAGTGCTGACTGATAGATATAATAAATGAAAAACAGAAAAACAAACAAAAAAAAATATGTTATTAAAATTCAATCGAAGTTTAAGTTTTAATTTCCTTCATATTATGGTAACAAAAGATTATCATAATTTATGTTTTTAAAAACAATTGATAATATAGACTGATATAATGTTGTTTTCTTAATTCATTCCTTCCTTAATATCTTAGGAATGTATTCTTTGTATTCTTAAATGTTACTAAACTAAAAAACTTTTGCGGCTATATATTCCCCATAATTCAACTCTTTGCCAAACATTTGATTGATTTGTGATCTGAGGTTTTAATTAATTGCAGTATTTTGGACTTCAGTTTTTGTGTCAATAATCATTTTTTAAGCTTAAGCAAAGATCTGATATTGATTTCTTTATTCTAGTACTAAATAAAATAACAAACTAACAGTGTGTACCTAACATAATATGTAATTCAAAACTTGTTTGACGTTTGCGTTACGTTTGCATTTACGTTCCGTTTGCTATGCCTTTTTACTTAATTTAGAAAAATTAAAAAAAAAAAAGAAAATTTTTAGAAAATAAGTTTTAAGTTTTAAGAAAAGAAAATTTATACAAATGAGATTCTAGTAGAATAATTTTTGTGACCCATTTTTTTTTCCACACCAAACCCCTATCTACTTTTTATATATACCATTTCTCGTAAACATACAGAGAATTCATAGACCATAAATTAACACAAATTTTCAAAATGATTTTAAATTAAATTTTTCAATTAAAGTTCAATAAAATTCTCTTTAATAATATTGGAAAAATAAACATATTTATTAAGTAGAATAATAATATGCTAATTTTGGTTGTCCTTCTACTGTAATAAAATGAAGTTATAATGGCAGAATTAATTAAATATTTACCTCCTACAATTTTGTTTTTAAAATTCGATCAAATTTTATTTTATTTAATTTTTTTTTTTTTTTTAATGTTTAAAAGTTAAAATTAAAGGACTTTTTATATGTAAATGTTCATTTAAACATGTGTTTAACATAGGTACCTACATGAATTAGTATTCCTATAACAATGTATAACTAAACTATATTAACTATTATTCATAGAATATAAAAAAAAATACAAAAAAATAAAAATTTAAAAATTTAATAAAAATATATGTGTTATTTTAATCAAATATGTAAATTTTGAACTAAAATTAAAATGTTAAATACAGGATAAAATCAAGCAAAACTAAAATAGGAATATTGTACAAATTAATTTACATATTATGTACATATATTAATATAATAAAAAAAAAAAAAATTTCTATTCAAGCATATTTTTAAATACTAATGAAAAATCATAGTTTTTGTTTTTATTTTTTTCCAATTATTTTTCCCGCTCAACTAATTTTTAGAGGAAAAAAAAATTTTCCAAATTATAGATTAACAAAATAATGTCGAGAATAAAAAATAAATAAAACATTTTGTATATATATTATATTTAATAAAAAAAAAAATAAAATAAAATAAAAAGTGTTTTAATTAAATATTTAAATGTTTCAATAGAAAATTTAATAGTAAAATCACGTTATAACAATGCTTTATTTTTTTTTATATATGTTTTTTTGTTTTACGCTCTGGTAATTTTTTTTGACAATTTTATTTAAAATTTTATGGTGTTTTGATTCGAACAAATTAAGTAAATTTTATTTTATTTTATTTATTTTTTGTTTTTGTTTTGATTTTGATATGTTAAAAAAAAAAAAAAATATTTCGTATTTAATAAGAATATATACAATTAATATTATTTAAATATTTTTCATTTAATTAACGATTCTACATAGTTTACCATCAATTAAAAGTTACCAATTAAAAGTTTTCAAAAATATTTTATACATGTACTTATACGTGTATTATAATACGTGTATTTATGTGAGTAAAGATATATTAATTGGATTTTTTTTTATATAAAGTGAGATTCGTTTGTTCTGTAGGACGTCTATTTCTCTAGGAGTAGGAGTCTATTTCTCTAAATAATTGTGCTTAAAGGTTTTTTAAAGTTTTAATTTAATTTGCTTATATCTCCAAAACTACACAACTAATAAATAATGTATACTGCACTTATTAAAGCTTCTTCGGGACCTCGGCGGTAAGAGCTTATAAAATACGCTGTAAACAACGAGGGAGTGTGGATTCAAATCCCACACACGTCGTAAGAGTTATTTTGCGACATTTACATTCACGCCTGAAAAGGAAAGGCTGTGTAATTTCCTGTTCACTTAATGTGGCACTAAAAAAAAAAACAAATAAAGCTTCTTACACTTTACACTTCGTCTTTCCATATTTTAGATACCTACCGATCATTCAAAAATGATCAAATAAATGAAACTAAGTCATATTAAAAACATTAAAAAAAATAAAGCCAATTTTTAAGAATTTTTTTTATTCGTTTTAAAATTTCTCTCAAAATTTTTTTTTTTTTTCAAATGATATAAGAGACAATTAGACCGTTTACATAAAATAAGAGAAATAAGAGATAAAACCGTTTTACATAAAATTAAAGAGTTTTTTTTTTTAAATAATTGAAAAATGGCAAAATAACAATAGTATATTTAAGAGACAAACGAATCGAATAAAAATAATCTTAAAAATTGCCTATTTTTACAATTCTTTTTGTTTAAATGGTTGTCACTTTTGAATGAAAAATATCTGAAATATGGAAATATATTGCATAGTTTTTGAAATATAAGTAAATTAAGTTAAAACTTAATAAAAAAAAATTTTAAGCCCGATTATCTCAAAAAAAAAAACTAGGTAAATAGAATTTTCGATCTTCAGAATAATTTTTTGTACGTTTTCTTTCAAATATATCCTGCAAATATTCAAGACCGAAAAAGAGTCTCACGTATAAAATTCCTTCAAAAATTTTACTCATATTTTAAATTTACACGTAGGTGCTTATAATAAATTAATATTTTTTTTATGAGCTATAGGTAAATTAATGAAATTTACACATAGGTGCTTTTAATTGAATTTTAAACTTTTAAAAAATTTTATTTAACTATGTATTTCAAAAACTTTTCGAATGGTAGTGGAAAAAAGAACTGTTTTAAATTTCGCTATATTTTAACATATTTGGTAACACTAAAATATGTTATATGGTATAGATTATTAAGAGTCACAAGCTAAAACAAACACAAGCGTAACAGTGACAGAGATTTTTTTTAAACTTAAATAAATACTAGTATTCGCCCGCCCCTCGAAATTCGAGGTGTTTTAATTAGCAATTACAATACAATATATACAGTATAGTTTCTTTATGATTTTATTTAAAATGTAAAAATACAATTTTCAATAATTAAAGCCTTTATGAATTTAAAATTTCTTTGTAAATGATATTTTTTGTAAAAACACGATTATTATTATCTTTTAGAAGTTGCCCTTGGTTTATTGAGTATTGGAAACTCAATATATACCTATTATATATGTATATATTATAAGAAGCCTAAGATGGTAAATCATTGAGTAAAAGGGTTTTAAATATCTATTAATACAGGTTAAATATTATGATGATATTATGATATGTAAGAATTTATTTCGTTCAAAATATAAAAAAAAAAAAACAAAAAAAAAAAAAACAGAACTGAATCGAACTTGCAAAATCAAAAAGCAAATATTAATAACCCCACACTCTACCGCTGTACTAAATACTAAACTGAAATTTTAATCTTTATATTCAGTTATATTGTGAAATTCCTCCTCCTACCATACAACCAATATTTTAAAATTTTTAATCGAAAAGAAAAATAAAACAAAAATTTAACGGAATCAAAGAGCTTCTTTTTTGAAAATGTATAATATAGGTATAGATTATACATATTATATGATACATATGTATATACTTTACATGGGTTTTTTATAAAAATGGAAAATTATTAATGAAAATCAGAAAATTTTGGAAAAATATTAATTTTGTAAGATGGCTATACTGAATATTTATCATTTAAAAAGAAAAAAATGAAAGTTGGTTGGCAAATTATTGAGTAAAATGGTTTTAAATGTCTGTCATTTACAGATTAAATATTATGATAATATAAATAATAGGTAGTTACAAATAAAAACTCAATTAGCTTAAAATGAAATAGAAATCAAAGTTCTAAGAAATGGGATAAAATATAAAGGATTTGAACCATCACCTACAATAAAGTTATATTTACATCAAAATTTACTCATTTTAAGGGTTTTCTTTTTTAATTTTTCTTCATTATTTTCGTTTTTGTCACAGCTGTTCAATATTTTTTAAAAGTGATACAAATTTGAAATTATTAATTTTAAAAATAATGGAGACATAATAAAGTATGGAAACATATAATGAGTATAAGAACTTCCGAACGAAGTAAATATGATATGACGTGATTAATTAGACTTTCAGTAGATATATAGTTTTTCTTTTAGTTTTTTAATTGATTAAAAAATTCATACATTGTCATCTTTTAATTCTAAACTTTTAACAATTTCTATTGTATTATAATACGATTTCATCAACATCTTTACTTAAAAAAAAAAAGAAATATTTTAAACTTCTTTAAATTTCTATTAATCAACTTAGAATTTCTATTAATCAACTTTTCTATTAATTACTTAAGTAAACTTCTACATTATATTATATGAATACTTAAAAAATAGATGAGAGCATATTGCAGCAAAATTTTTTTATGAAATTCGATATAAAAGTTTAAATTAATTATTAAATACAGTAAAGCAAGCAATATTTTCACTTCTAACATACTCTAACATTCACTTCAATTTTAGAAAAAAAAAAAAAAAAAAACATGCAGTATTTTATTTTTCTTAATGATATTAAAGAAAACTTAAATAAAACTTTTTTTTTTTTTATAAAAACACGTCTTAAATAAAAAGCAAATATTTTTTTTTAAGAGAAAAAACAAAACTAGTTAGAAACTTTATTTTGTTGATTTACAGAAACAAAAAAAAAAATTAGAACACTTACATAATATATACATAAGTACTAAATTTGAACCCCCAAAACAAAATTTTACTTGCATTATAAAAAAATATTAGAATTTTCGTAACTTAACCTTGTAAATTCTAGACTTTTTTAAGATTTTTTGCAAAATTTTTTTCTTTTCAAGTATATTTTTTATAATAACAGAAATATAATATACACGTAAATTTTTTACCGTTATTACTATAGCAAATTCACTATTCATAGTGATAATAAACAGGATAATTCAGTATATTTTATCTTATACATGTATTAATAAAAGAAGGCGAGAGAGTATAATATAAAAAGAACATCGTTTGAGATATTATTATAATCTCTAGTAAAAAGTTCTTCTAACAGTAAAAACTAATAGCTAGAAGATGAATGTAAAAAATCTAATAGTAATCTAGAAATAAAATTTATGCGAAATATTCATATCTTAAAACCAAAATTATAGGTACATTTAGTACGTCGCTATTGGTTGGTTTAATTGGTTTTAACGAGTGGAATAGAAAAGCTTCTATGTGGTAATTTACCAAATACGGTCTAAGTGTGCCTTTTTGGCAGCCATCTTAACCTAACCTAATACGTCACTAATATAACAATTAAGTCATTAAGTAAATATAACCTTTTTATTACCTACAAAAATAAAATTTTTCCCTTCAACATACTCTACTATATTCTATTCACCCTATTAAAAATTAAAATGAGTATAAAATAATAAAATAAAAATAAAAAAAAAAAATGGGGATTATCAAACGGACGAATGGATAAAATAATTTTTCATTATGTTAAGAAAATTAAATTGATGGAAAAAAAAATTCAAGAAAATGAATCAAAAAAAAAAAACAAATTATTAAAAGAGGAGTATTTTCTGCTCTACTTGTTTTTTGAGTTGGCATAATTTTTTAATTTTAAATTAATGTTACCTATATTTTTTTTTTTATAATATATGTTATCATAACATCAACTATCTTTAGATAAATAAAATTTTTTCAACATTTTATGAAAAAAGAAAAAGGAGTGGAAGAAAATCTAAGAAAATTTTTTTTTTTTGTTTAATATGTATTAGAAAATAATAAAGTTAAAGAAAATTTAAAATAAAAAGATTAATAAAAAAGTTTTCTCCTTTTTTTGCTAAGAAAAATGAATTTTTAAAATAAAAAAAACAAAATTAGATTTTAAAAATTTTAATTTAAAATTGAGTTTTATTTGTTTTACACATTCTATAATCTTACGATTTAGTACATACATTATAATATATACTTTATTGTTTGACTCTGTTTTCTTATTATATCTATTTAAAACAGATTTTCCTTTTATTTTTAATATTGTTATTAATAATACGTTAAGATTATGTATCGATTTTTAGATATAAGTACACTTTAATTCTAAGCTCTATATCAAAGTTTTTTATACGTTTGTCTTATATAACTGCTTTGAGTTTTTACAATAACAATCACAACCAGCGAAAGCAGTTTAAGAATATAACTTTTAGAGAAATAGGTAGATACGTAAATTTTCATACAAAGCTAAAACTCTCTGGTTTAGTTTTAATTTTGTCAGCTAAAAGTGCTTTAAATTCCTACAGGTAATAAATGCCTCGATGGTCTAGTGTTCATAAAATATGTTGTAAAATACCGGGGGTGTGTGAGTTCGAATCCTACGAATGTCTTAAGAATAATACCACCTTATGACATTTACAACCACACCTCGAAAGGAAAGGCTATGTAATTCCCTTATCACATTTATGTCGGAGGAGAATAAGCTAAAAAAGAAGAAAATTAGGTAATATTATTAATAAATTATGATACGTAAGAGGAATGCGGGGAGATTTCAAAATTATATACTTTTAAGCAAAATTAATTAAAAAAAAAAATTTGTTTCGATAAAAAAACATCTTTGTTTTCTTGTTTTGTTAAATTAAAATATTTTGGACCATGACCATTCCAGAGTTTAAAAATTATTTTTATTTTACTATTTATTGTAACTTTTAAATGTAGTGAGTATCACTACGGAAAATTAAAAAAAAATATTTTCCTACTGTTGTAAACTGTGGTATATCAAAAACTCTGACTGAAATTATTACTCAAAAATCGGAACTTATTAGTTATCAACTATTAAAACAATTTTTGACATTGAAAATTTCAACTTAAATTAATGTGAATTTCTAACGAAACTGTCAAGGAAAAATTGTATTATGTTGGCAGTTTTTTTTTTTTTTATATAATAAACAATTTTTTTTATAGAGAAGAGAAAAATATTCTTTTTCTACGCAACCATGCTACCTCCCATCAATAAACTTCCGGCAATTTTTCTCTTCATATAATTTCATTTTTATGTGAAATGTTCCATATTTAATATAAAAAAAAATTCTATTTCAGAAATAAAATGAAAATTTTTTTCCAAGTACTACTTCAGGAAGTAATTATGAGCTCATTCATAACAAAAAGTATGAGAAAAATCGCGCAAAAAAAAAAAACAAAAATCATTAAAAAAAGAAAACTTTTTCTTTTGTTAATTGAACAATAACAAATAAATTTTTTCTTTAAAACCAATGGTAGAACATATAGCTAGCAAATGAATATGAAATGATTTCTTTATTTTTTTTTTTATAATTTTGAATTAATTTAAAATAATAAAAACAACATCTACCGTTTTAAAATGAATGTTCGGCGAGTAATCATAATTTTCATACATTTAATCAAAAGTTATATAAATGTTAATATGTGTATACCGTTTAATTTTTTTTCAAGGATTTCTCTTGTTTTTCTTGCTTTTTCCCAATTAATTTTTTTGTTTGTGATTTGTATTAAAAATATGCAAAGCCACTTTCACAATTGAAATTACGAAAGCATGAATATTCGGACACTACTAATTTTTATCATAAATATTTATAATAAATATAACAGGCCCTGAATATCTTGACGAAAGATCTGTAATAAATCTTTAAGGACAAATTAATTGGTATTTATTTTTAATAGAATAATAATTTTTTGACTAAATTAAAATCAAGATGAAATAAATTAAGATAAAATGTGTTCATTTACATCCTATTTGCTTTTTCATACTTAATTCACTTTTTAATTGCAAAATTAAACGAATAACTTAGCAAAATTATCTTTTAAGGAATTAATGGTATCAAAAGGATAAAGCAGATAATGATATTTTTTCCAAGACAGAAATTTTTGGCGAAGATAATATTATGCATTTAACAAGCAAATTTTTAACATTGATAACCCCTTTAATGTAAAAAATAAATAATAGCGCTTACAGATATTTTATATCTATAACATATAAAAATTTAGAAAAATCATATTTCAGACGATACTTAACCGTATGAATATGGCTACTTTAAAAGTAAAGTTGATCAATTTAAATAAAGTTGAAATGAGGAAATTCCCAATACATTTTTATTAGCATATTTCCAAAAAGATTTTGAAAAAATGCGCCTATTAGTTTCATTCTGTCCGTTCGTCTTTTTACGATATTTAAAGATACACCGTTAAAGATAGTGCAACGAAATTTTAACCATTGGTAGATCTCATAAAAAATTAATGTTATAGATACCTATCTTTTCATGTAACACCATCTATTACGAAGCTAAAGTCCTATTGTTAAATGTGTATATCTTAATCTTCTTAACACTCTTTCAATTTAAAAACATCATTCGACAGGAATTTTTTTCTACTTTTAAAAATCAATATCAAAATTATACAATTCTTTTAAATTTACCGTTATATGAAAATTAAATCTTACAAAATTTTTCTTAATTAACAAATGCGGTATACTTTCAGTTAAAACCTTAAAACTTTAAAAGCAGAAAGATTTTTTAGAATTAATGTAAGTTGTTAAGTTTTTTTTTCTAGCACCTCCCGTTTAAGGGCTATTAGTGCTCAAAAATTGAAATATTGGAATTTTTAAACACCTGTAACTGAGACACGTGTACAAATTTTTTCAAAATTAGAAGCAAAAATTAAATCTTCAATTTTATATTTTTACATGTGTTAATGTGTTAATTATGTGGAGTACCCTTAAAATTGAAGAAAGTGTCTCTTTATTTTTCACATTTTTTCATTTTATATAAAATTCTAAGAAAACTTTTAAATTTTGATGCAGAGTCACAATTCTAAAGAGTTTATATTGTCTTTTGGAAATATACGCCTGTAAAATATTGGTTTACATTCTGTCTTGTTTATATTATAAACGTCTATGATACTTTAATATCAACATCTTAATATTTTTTCACATTATTTAAACGTACCTATATGATGAACATTTAAAAAATCATTGAAGCAACCTAGTGAACATGTTTATTTGTTGCATCAAATAATATTTAGATGTACAGATATGTAAACATAGCATAATATGTATCTATATTATATAAAATAAATTAATTTCATGAGCAAAAAAAAACAAGACTAATAAAAATTATAATAAATAAAACTGTAATGAAAAGTATGGAATAATAAAAAAAGTGGTACTTAAAAATTTTTTTTTTTTTTTGGAGTAGGAAAAATATATGATTTTTTTTTATTAATAATTACTAAAAAAAGAACATTTAAGAAAATACGACTACATCAATATGTGAATGGTGTATGTGATGTATTATATACATATATATATATATAATATACAAGAAATTATTTAAATACATAAAAAATTATGAATAAAAATATTCATTTAAACGGCATATAAGTAAATGTATTTATAAAGAAGAGTATATTATTTACAGAAAACAGAATATAATATTAGGGTAGATTGGAAAATATAATTTAGATATTATTTAAAACTTATTAATTTTCTGTAATATATATCTTATTTTATTTTTCGTACAAGTACTAGTATATTGTAACAGGATTTAAGTATATTTTTTGGGGCAAATTATTTTCAGTTTCACAAAATTTTTTTTTCCCCGAGAATGTGTGTTTCTTTTTTTAATACTAGAGGTTTAAATTGATCAATATTATTAATGATTGATAATTGAACAGTATTTTCAATATTAAAATATTATAGTCATTTGCAAAAAATATTTTCAGCCTCTATATTTAGTCATATTGCATCGAAATAATATACGTCATGTAAAACGTCATTCTTATGTAAAACTTTCGATAATAACATTTAAAATTGAATACTTTAGAGTCAGCTTTGAATCCAAAATGATAAAAATTTATTTAAAATTGAGGATAAAAATTGTTTTTAACAATCCTTAATAAAATCATATTGCTGTAAACTCTTTTTTGTACACAACTCATTTCTTATTATAAATATTACTATATCTTTATTTTTTCGGGTTATGTTATTAACTGTAGAAAATGTTGAGACTTTGTACCGCTACGATATGGTTATAATAACAATTGAAGTTAATTTTATATAGTTATATTTTTCTGAGCATGACTTGAATGGCATTTTATTTCGTGATCTTTCTGCCAGCTACTTAAGCAAAATGCTATTAAAGAGATTTCTTTTATTTCATTTTCATTTCTTTTA
Organism: Poecilobothrus nobilitatus; assembly: GCA_947095535.1. Classification (NCBI taxonomy): domain Eukaryota; kingdom Metazoa; phylum Arthropoda; class Insecta; order Diptera; family Dolichopodidae; genus Poecilobothrus; species Poecilobothrus nobilitatus. Next base: position 56,971,534 of record OX352774.1, read on the forward strand.
CAGAATTTTTAAATTTACTTTATAATATTTACATCTAAAGCAAATTTCTATACTCTGAATAGCCTCGATACAACTCTCTTAAATTTTTTAGAGTCCTTCATTCTTTTTAAAAATAATTCAAATACTTATTTATTGTATTCTAATATTGTATTCATATACTTTTTGAAAACATTACAAAAAAAAAAAAATTAAATTGCTTTACTATTCGTTTAAATATAAATAAAATTATTAGAGTTTAATAAATTTATTAAAAAATTTTCCTGAAAAAATACAGTTTTAGAAAAGCTTAGAATTAACAAAGGTATTGATAATGACAATTAGGATGTGTCAGAGAGCTAGTATTTATATTATCTAGAAAAAAAATTCAGTAAAATACGTTATACGTTTGGAAACTCACTCTTATGTGACAGTGAACTTCTCACATGTCTCAAATATGTGATTGATCGCCTATGAGATATTTTATAAAAATTAAAAAACATTTATTAAGTTTTGAATATCCATGTATTTTTTCAGTTAAATTTAAAAATTTAAAAATTTATTATTATTTAAAATCGACATTCTAATCAAATTGTTATAATATTGTGTTTCATTATTTTTTTATATAAGGCCAGCCTTTTTCCATAATAAGTATATTCTTATAATAAAGTTTTACAACTTAAGAAAAACATTACCAAATAATATGTGTATTAAATGGGTAGGGACCTTATCTTAATATTTCAACATATTATTTAAAATAGTGTCATCACCTTTTCTCTTTAACGACTATTTAACAATACGAGTAGTACATAATATATAATTTATTTATACATAATTATATTTATTGATTCCACACTGTGTGTGAAAGGGTAATTTTTTCATTTTAAATGTTTCCAATTTCAATTTTGATTTTTCATTTTTTTTTTTTATTATTTTCTAAAATTAGTTTAGTTATAAATTTTTTTTTTTTATTTTCTTTTCATTTTAACTTTTAAAAGAAAATATAAAGTACAAAAAAAAATATGGTAAGTATTGTAACTTTAAATATAACAAAAATATAAAATAAAACGTAGGTAAGTATCATATAAACCAAAATATTCTAAAACACCTGTCATAATGTTTAGATTTTTTTTTTTTATTTTCTGTAACAAATAACAATGACTTCTTTTTGTTTGTTTGTTTACTTTTACTTATTTTTTTTTTTTTATTTGTTCTTTATGAACTTTTTTTATATTTACCTGTTTACAATTATTTTTTTTTTTTATTCACTCTCCCCTTTTTTTTTTGATTTTTTTATATTTTATTTTTAATTTTTATTATTGTTAAATATTATTATTCTTTACAGGTTAACTTTTTGTGCAAGAAAAACTTTTAAAAGAAAATTTCTTTTTTATTTTGTATTTAGAAAACTCTTATATAAAAAAAAAAACAATAGAAATGAAAAAACAGAAAAGAAATAAACAGAAAATTAATGCTAAAAAAGAAAACAATAACATTAAAAATAAAAATTAAAAATAAACTTTTTATATTTTTATAATTTTCTTTTTATTAAACGCATGCAGATGGCATCCCTTTTTTTGTTGTTTCATTTCAATTATATAAAAAATAACTGTTCATGCACATACATGGATATATTTTTTTATACAAAAGAGGCACATACTTTGTGCAGACGTGAAATCAATTCTCACCTTCTTTTGAATTCTTTTCGCAGCTGTTGTTTTGCAAAGTGACTAAAATTTTTTTTTTTTTTTTGGTTTCACGTTCTTTTGCCCAATTTTGTTTTCATTTTTATCGTTGACATTTTTCTTGCCTACCATAAGATTTTCAGGAACTGTCAAAACAATACTATTGAGAGAAAGAGGGTTTGGGTTGGGATATCACTTTAATTCTGTCTTTTTTTTTTTTCTTAAAATGATTATTTCAAAATAAAAATGAATTGTACGAAATATTTCTTTTATTGTTGTTATACTCTTTGAACAAAGTTTTAAAAAAAATAAAAACACAACTTGTATAATGTTAAAAATTGTCCTGTTTGTTTTTGTTTTTTTCTACTTTTATTCTTTTGTAACCCATATAAACACATACTTAATGTACTTAATGTTTTTATTTTTATATTTTTTGGTTTTTTAAATTATTTATATATATATTAAAATATATATAAATATATATGTAGTGAATATATGTCTATATATTTACAAATGTATAAGTATATAAATATGTATATGTATGAAACAGCTTATAAATTCATGTGAACAACAACTAAATAGTTATATTTGTTTTCTCACTTTATATTCACTTTTTACTTTTATCGTTATTCTTCCTTTTATTTTTATTACTGTTTTTCTTTTTACTCAACGATTTTTGATTGTACAAAGAAAGCAACATATTGATAAAGGAGACCGAAAAAATAACAGTTTCATTTTTGTAAGTTGAAAAATAAAAATGTGTAAGCGGTAAAAAGAAAAAAAAAAAACTTAATAAAAACTTAAAATGTTAAAATTATGAGAACACAATTCAAAGCAGTAATAAACCAATATGAGACTACACCGCAAAAAGGAAACAATGTGAAAAATGAAAATTTTAGACAGTTTTGTATAAAATATTGTATCATTTTAAAATATAACTTTTTAACTTAACACATTTTTATTCAACATAATATGGCAAATTTAAAAGGACAATTTTATTCCAAGCTTGCAAAATAATTGCGTAATCCTGATTTAGTATCCATTTTTAGTGTATTATTTATATTAATTTTCTAATTTCCACTATATAGCCAATAAATATGTTAAATATCATAAATTTATTAAAGGATCTATTTTTTACCCTTTTTTCCAAATAAAACATGGGAAGCGGTAATAAGAATCTCTTAATATAAATGGAGGTCAATTGGTTCATATTTTATACCAAATAAATTTTTTGATCAGGAAATTCTTAAGTTTGGGAGATAAAAAGCGTTTCCAAATGAGGAGTTATTATTTAGTAACTAAGTGGAAATCATCTCTTTAACCACACACTACAAGAAAAAAAAAGGAAAATGCATCAGTAAAAGAGAAAAATTAAATCATATACAGATATAATACGTACTATTTTTTTTAACACTAATTTTATGATATAAAAAATCATTATAGCAAAAAACCAACCCTAAAATTCAGTTAACTAAATCTAAAGAAAAAAACCAAATGTGTTAAAAAAGAGTTAAATAAATTGAATGAAATATTTTCACCACTATCATGGTGAAATTAATTTTAGCTTTTAACTGATTTAAAAGTTAATTAAAAAAAACTTATTCTTAAAAAAGTTGTAAACAAAAATACGGGCTGTTAATATTTATTTAAGAAATATTTTCTTTTTTAATTCTTAGATTGAGTTTAGAATTTTGAGTTTAGTTGTGTGTTTTTGATGAATCATTTTTCAAAGAAAGCAATCAAAAAAACAAAAAAAAAAAATAGAACAAAATTTTACTTATTAATTTGTAAATCCAAAAACATTTTAGATGAACAGTCATTTTAAATTATTAAATTGAATAAAAAGATATAATCTGAAGAATTCAAAATATGATATTAAAAAATTAATTTATTATAATATACTTTTCTTTTATACCAGTATTAAACTAAACTAATTAACTAACTTTTTAGTAAAATTCTGCTAAATAAAAAGTTGGCTATAATGTAAAATCAATAATGATGAAAGAAAACTTTTAATTCAGAAACCTAAAATTTTAAGTTATTTTAACGGTAACTAAGAATATTAATTCTCGGTTTAAAGGTAAAACTGATTAAGTACCTACGCATAATAAGTAGATTAAAATTTGTTAAATTATCATTCACAAAATTAATATAAAGTTACTAAAAACTCCCCTATGTAATTGAATAATTACTATAGATGCAAAAACATTTATGTTATCGTACTGAATCGCTAAATAAACTCCCCAAAAGTTTGATTTTTACATTAGTACCAGTAAAAAAACGTTAATAGTGAGAAAGAAATCATTTGGAAAATTATTATTTGAAACGGACACAATATAACATATTTTGCCATTATGGAAGCAATTAAAACCAGTCACTTTCTTATATTTTAATATCTTACAATATCTACATTTCTTAAAAAAAAATGGTTTCCCCGGCTTTAAAAATTGTAATTCTGGCTTTGAAAAAAATTTGTTCTTAAAAATTAGGTAAGCCGGTATGGGTAAAATGTTATTTTCCATTTAATTGATCTAGATAATATTCATAATTAAAAAATAACTTATTTCAATTCGGACTCATTTACTTGATCTAATAGAAAAAAAATATAAAACAAATTCAAATACAGAGTAAAAAACAGAAAAAAGGCAGGTACCACTTTTCTTAGGTTTATTAGTTTTTACTTTATTGGATTCCTCATGAGCCGTTTTTTTGTGGTGGTCATTTTTGACAGTTTTTCAATTAATAAAAAAAAATCGTTCAACCTTTTTCGTTTACGGCGCAAAGTTAACCAACTCTATCCGTGAATAAATTTAAAAGCAAATTAAACAATTGCTAACAAAATCAATTTTTGTAATTAGTTTTCGTTATGAAATATTTACCAAAATATTATGCCGAATTTTACCTATATTAAAATAAAATTTTCAATTTTTTGATGTCATATCAAAAATTCAGCTTATAAATCAAAATATAAGAAAGAGTTTTATTTTACCCATTAAGGGTTGACAATTAAACAGAGAATATTTTTATTAATTTTATTGATAAAAGTCTTCCGCCTAAAGATATGTATTTCTTTTTAACTTCCTGAGATATTTTATTTTTTTTTAAATTTGTTTGGGGGGCTTCGGTAGCCTAGTTAGTGGGTAAGCGTGTGGCGTATTAACCGAAGGAGTGTGGGTTCGACCCCTTACGACCAAATATAATGTAAATATATAGTATATAATATAAACAAAATAAATAATATTAGTATATAATTTAATAACAGTATAAGAAACCTATAATGGCCTTGCTAGCTGATGGTTAATAATATTGCATTACATTTATGTATGTAATATTAATATAAATAAATAAATAAATTTGTTTGCTTGCCTTTTTTTTTTTTTTGTAACATTAGAATTTAAATAAATAAATAAATAAATAAATAAAGTTTATTTAATATAAAAAGTAATTTTTGAAAGTGTTTTCTTTTCTTTAAAATTAATTAAAATTTTAAGTAAAAATTAATATCTAACTTATAACCGTTTCTATTTTTTGTTCAATTGAATCATAGTGAATAAAATAATATTTTCATAATCATAGTTTCATATTTTTTAATTTTTATTTTAAAATTTCAACCAAAGCTTTTCTGAGACGCTACAATCAAATTTTTTTTAAGGTCATTTACGTTGATTTTCGCAGTTTAGAAAAATTGCTGTTACAATAGAAACGGAAAAATGGTATTTATTTTTCTGTTGAAATTATTTTCTTTCATTTATCAGGTTTGCATATTCTGGAAAATAATAAGTGTGAATATTTTGCTTATTAATGTGACTAACGACAACCCAATACATTTGACATTTTAAAGAGTATTTAAAACGTAAAAGTTAGGTGAATAAAAAAGGCTTATGACTTCATTAATTATAGCATTTTCCATATAACTTAATAAATTTTAACTTTTTTGAGCAGCTCTTAGTTTCATATGTCTATACAAAATTGCGTTTGATTGTAGCAGGACTTTTATAATATGTGCATACTTCAATATTTTTCATATGCAAATTAATTACAAAAGTAATTATCAAGTAATAATGAAAATTCTAAGATATAAATTAATATATTTGTCTATAATAATATGATTTTCCATTGAAAATTATTATATAATTTGGACAGTATTGTTATTTTCACAATAATTAACAATGTATTTATTATTTTGTTTGAATTTGAATTGACTAATTTGCTAATAATTAACTTTTTCTACAAAATACCAATAATTAAAATTAATTATTAACGGTAACTAAAAAGTGTTACAATATCTCCTATTATAGAAAATTACGTGCCTTTAAATACAATAATTAAAATGAATTCAAATAATAAAAAAAATCTTGTCACACAAAATTAATATTCTATAGATAACAGATACGTATACAAAGTTTCAATATACCAACAATTAAATTTTTTTTTTTTTTTTTTTGCACATCACAGATCTTCATAAGTGTGAAAAATCTTTCTTTTTTATTTTCTCTATTCTTCTGAATATTATATTCAAAAATAGAAAAAATTGATCATTCATTTCACAAATTTGAATTAAAACAAAAAAAAAAAAAAAGGAATTAATTAAAAGATATTTTGTTCTAATTTTGGTAGCTTCATTCAAAATACTAAACATTTTTTTTATACTTTTCTATTGGCTATCAAAAAATGTGAATCAAATTAAAAAAAAAAAAAAACCAAAAAAATAACGTAGCTTGAGATATTTTGACATACTCATTAGTTCTATATAAAAAATGTCCAAAATTGAGAACAATAAAAAAAACCAAAACAAAATTAAATTGACTTTTTCGAAATTGAACGTGCTCCATGAAAAAAATTTCATTTTCAATTCAAACTTATTTAAAAATACAAAACAGAAAATTGCATAATAAATTTTGGAAAATGATACTCTGTATTTTGATAAAATTATTTAAATTGAAATATAGATTTATATACACGTCTTGTTCTTAATAAAGGATAATAGGATATAAAAGTGGGTGTATTATTGTTTCTTTTTTACCGACCGCATACATTAATGTATAAGGTAGGTATTGTTTTCATACTAAAAATTTTAACCCGAGATTTTCGCAAAAATGCACTGTGTGGAGAAAACTGTAAAAAAATGTTCAGCATGATGTCCGTCTGTGTGTGTGTGTGTGGGTGCGTGTGTGTGTCTGTGGGCACGTGTACAGCTTAAACGACTGAGCGGAATTTTTTGAAATTTCATATTTAAGGTTTTAACGTAAATATCTCGGATTGATAAGCTTTTGGAGCAAATCGAATAACCGAAAGTGGTAGTTTACTAGTGTACTTTTTAAGTTTTTTACGAATATTTCGTAACAGAAAAATTTTGTGAGAAAAATTATTAAGAAAAAGTTGTTACACAAGTAAAGAGGAACAACTTTGCCATAGAACATTTTTTGATCCGACTAACTTTAACTTTTATTTAATTTTTAAGTCCAAATTTCATACGTAACACTCCATATGAATTTATATGAACAATTTTTTTTTGTTTTTTTTTATATCTCTAAAAATTTTTATACATACATATGTATGTACTTATATCTATGCCAATGCATATTATTCATTTGTTGACGACATAAAATTAAAACGGTAAAATTTTTGTTAGCAGATTTAATATTAATCTTATGTTTGTTTTGTATTTGTTTACAGTTTTTATTATTTTTTACTTTTAATACTATTTTTTGAATGAAAAAAAATCATGTATCTACATTACAATAATAATAATAATAAATGGATGTATGAATGAATGTACATACATTTTTACGATTTCATTGCATATAATTATTTTTATTGAATAAAACAAAATGTTATTAAATTATTAGAAGTTATTTTGCTTTGATATAAATTATTATGTAAAAAATCTATAAATTTTGGCATTGTACTTTTTGTGTAGTGGCAGTCGGTCCTGTGGTGGAGTTAGCTGATTTTGTTTTTCATTTGATGTACTATAACTTCTCTTTATTTTAATTAATGCATCAAAATGGTTGAATAAGAGCTCTTCCATTTATTTTAGATACATATTATCAAAAGACTCACACTTTTTTAAAACTTTTATTAAATAAATTCGTCCTTCAAAAATTATCTTTATACAATTTCATTAATTAAATTCGATAAATATAATCCTATCCTATAAAAAAATATTACTAAGCATAAGGAGAAATAATAGCGACACAGAAATTTCCAGCCTACTAGCAATTAAATCGAAATAGGAAAATTTTCTGTTTGCTGTACTAATAAAACTGATGTATTTTAAAGACATAGGGCTGATAAACATCAGGCTGATAGACATCATTCTAGTATATTTCTTCTTATATATTTCAGTATAATATCCGGACATTTTCAATATTTTATGTGTCAGATTATATTTAGTGAGAGTAAAACAATAAAAAACTATTTTAGATTGTTATTAAAGAAAAAAAATTTTTTGAAATTTCTATAATAACAAAATATATTGCTTCATTGAATTAGACGCCATATTATATAACATCCGTAACACCCGCTCAACAAAATAAAAAAAACTTTTAAATTATACAAAAACATTTTGTTGGGTATTTTTTTGTTTTTTTTTTTTTTATTTTTGTTAGTTTTAGTTAAAATTTTGTTAATTTGGTTCAAACAACTAAAACAAAAATTAGTTTTTCCCTACTATGTTCTTTTTATTTATTTATTTATTTTTTCTTTTTAATTTTCATTGCTATTGTTGTAGTTGTGAAAATTGTGAAGTTTTTTTTAAATGAGCCTTTTTTCTCTCCTGGATTTTAATATTTTTTTCTTTATTTTTTAAATCCTGATTTGAATGTTTTATTTCAAAAATGTAAAAAAAAAACTAGAAAAAAGGATATACGAAAATGAATGAATTTGAAACGAACATGAACTGAATTAGGAACACGAATATAAAACTTTAAATAAAATTTTCATATATAGATGTTTATGTCTATATATATATGTGTTTTTTGGACCAAATAGAAGCAATATAGAAGAATTTTTTGACATAAAACCACTGTGAAAATTAAATAAAAAAATAAAAGTTTTCCGGTCCTGTATTTTTTTTTTCTTTGTATGTAAATTTTTTACAGCGAAAGTATTGTGGATTTTGTGTATTTTTGTAGATGTCCTATGTATATAAATATCATTCGTACTTTAAAAATTAGCTGTGAGATGATAAAAAAAAAAATAAGAAATATACAAAAAAAGTTAAGATTGTTGTTAGTTTATCCAATCTTAAAAAAGATGCCAAAATTAATTTTATTTTTGCTTTCAACAGATTTTAAATTAAATTAAATTAGTTGTCCTTGAATACAGTATTGATCGTTGATTTATTATTTTATTATTCAGTAGGTATACTTTTTCTTATTATACCGAAATTCTTTGTATTTTCAGATTGATCTAATACTTTAATCAAGTTTAAGCGGCTGTAAAATGGCTGTATGATTTTTTTTTTTAATTTTTAGTTAACCCTCATACTGTGTTAAAGGTTAAATAATTACTCAGAAAAGATTCATTTGATTTAGATAAAATTTTAAACATAATTAGCAAAAAACCAATCAATATTTTTAGGCAATACGATTAATGTTTAACCTGTATTTGGGTATTATAAAAGAAATGTTGACATTTACAATGTCCTGAAAATTTTTTTTATCTACAAAAAAAAAAGAAAAATTTTGACAAACCAAAAATATCTCAAAAAAAAAAAAAAGGTAAATAAAATGAGGAAAGCCCTTTTATTTACCAACCTAACTTTCGTGCCAAATTTCATGTCAACAAAGCTTTCCTCAATTTTTGTCTTTTCCTTTGTTAATTTAAATATTGCCTTTCTTTCTTTCTCTTTTTTTTTTGAGTCGAAATAAAGAAAAAGTATGCTTCTGTGAACTTTTGGCAGGATATTTTCTATTAAATTTATCTTTGTTTTTTATTATCCTTTTTTTTTTTGTTAAGAATATTTTTGTCTTTTATTTGCATTTCAATTTTAGTTTTTGTAATTTTGAATATAACGTATAAAAGAAAAAAAACTAAATATTAGAGAAAAGAAAAAAAAAATTATTATTTCCATAGTTTTTGGTCTGAATATTTCAACCCAAATTAATTTCGAATAATGTTAACTATATATAATAAAACGATTCCTCTTATCTAAGGCTGCCATCATATGTGAATTATTTGTAACATATTGCTATTAATAATTTTTAAGTGGGGCCTCGGTGACCTAGTGATTAAGTATATGGCTTTACTAACCGAGGCAGTGCAGGTTCGAATCCAAGTGATAAAATGTTTATAATTTTAAGGAAAATTACTGAAAAAATAGTTTTTCTTAACAAATTCCTCCTTGCTATCAATAATGATGTAAATAATAATTTTAATATATAAATAATATTCGAACTAAAATGGCTTTTAGTAGCTGATGGTTTTTATTACCTAATATTGAATTTTTCTATGTAATTTGAAATATTAATATGAATAAATAAATAAATAATAATTTTTAAGTTAAAAATCTTTGCTTTTAACTTGTAATTGGAGATGGGAATAAAGTTTGAAGAAAGTAAAAAATTATTTTAAGGATTAAGTTTGAGAAGTAATTGGTATTGGGAAGTAAATATATTTAAATGTTCATGTAGTTCTTTAAACTAAAAGGGGTGGGGAATATAAAACATAATTTAAAGTAACATGAAAAGCTCATAATTTCTTGTTTTCTTTCAAGTTTGTCTACAACTTTAAATTACTTGTCATGATAACAAAAGTATAATCTATTATAAATTTTAAAAAATTGCATTTTCAATTTCTTTTGCAACCCTAACAGTAATATCCTTGAAAATATTTTACTACATATACAATTATCTTAAAGCTACATATCTTATAGATTCATTGTTTTATTTGATTTGTTTAATTTTTAAGTTTTTTTTTTTCATTTTTATTAATTTTACCGTTTTTTTAACAAACTTAAATGGTGGTACTGATGGATTTATATTTTATTCATCGCTTTTTGTTTTTGGTTTTAAAAATAAAAAGCAAATCAGAAGTAAAATAAATTTACAGAAAAAAAATTAAAAATTTTTTTTATTTTAATTTAAAAAAAAAATACAAAAAAAAAAAGAAACAAAAGGAAAAATTTTTTGAGTGAAATTTTAAGCGGTTTGCCAAAAAAAAAATATAAATAAAAATTTGGAATTTTCTAGAGTAAAATATGCTATGATTATATGATTTTATTGCCATGATGGTTAGCTTAAAATAGTAAAACAGTACTAAAAGTGGTAGTAGTATTTTCATTTTGATATTTACTGGCGAAGATACAAAAACCCATTGGATGGTAAAAACAATTTTCTAAAAGTTAAAAGAAAAGTTGAAAATATTTTCTACGTTCGTTTTTTTTTTCCCCCCCCCCATCTCCTTTTAGATGATTTTAATCATTGCTGATTTAAAACAAAAATTGGTAGTCAGTTACTATTGTGGTTATAATACTAGTGTAATTTTCTTTTTTAAGGATAACTGTAGTAGTTGTATAAAAAATACTGGTAAATCATAGAAACATGAAAATATTAAAAATTTTTTTTTTTTCCATTTAAAGAGAAACTTTTCTATTTTTAATTAAAACTAAAACGACAAAAACAAAAAAACTAAAATAGTTAATTGAGGTTTTAAATAAAATAGTTTTAAAGTAGTAATAGAAAAAATTAAAAAATAGTTTTAAAGTTTTACTTTTTATAATATTTATGATTCAATATTAGAATAAATTATTTTAACAGATTGTTAATAATTTGTCTTAAAATCAGCACATCATTGCTTTAATATTGTCTCAATTAAAGTTTGGGTCTTTTGATTAGCACTGTAGCTTTTTCCCAAAAAAAAAAATACAATATAAGACACAATCTGATTAAGTAGTAGATGTATTAATACTTAGTGTTTACTTTATTCAATACCATCATTAGAGTCTAAAATATGAATTTATTTTTCAGACTTTTTGAACAATTAGATATGATATAGATAGAAATACGAGTATTCTTCTATATTTTTTTTGGGAGTAATTTAAAGTATAAAACAAGTAAATATAACAGTAAGTCGATGCAACCGACTTATTAATACCCTACACCTGAATAATTCAAATTAAATTAAAAATTCATAAGTTTTTTTGGCAGCTGCTTGAACTTCTTCCTTTTTCTGTCTTATTCAAGTCGAGTTTCAGGAACGTAAAAGAGGCATCCTCTTGGGATATGCTTGACACCCTTGTAAAAAATTTCCAGTTTCCAGATTGTTAGTCCTTAGGAGGCGTGTGTCAGGTACCCGAATTGCCACTCCAATTCATCGAATCCATCTCAGGAACATAAAGAAAACATGCCAGAACACCATTGTACTAAATTTAAAGGTTCAACTTTTGTTGGTTTTGGAGATATGCTCGTTTGCTCTTGTGCTCGTCCTGAAGTTTCAAAATACGAACCCATGGTTCAAATTCTTTCAAATGTCAGTTTCCAATTTTACAGAAAAGGAAACATAACAGAACACCCTTGTACTAAAAAGAAAAGTTCTATCTTTGTTGGTTGTGGAGATATACTCGTTTGCTCTGGGACTGGGGCTGAAGCTTCCAAAATCCGAACCCAAGGACGAAATCCTCTCAAATTTCAGAGACCTAAATCAAACATGAAAGAACAAAATTCTGCCAAATTTAAAGGTTCTATCTTTGTTGGTTTTGGAGATCATCTCGTTTGCTCTGGGGCTCGTTCGGAAGCTTCCAAAATACGAACCCATGGTTCAAATTCTTTCTAATGTCAGTTTCGAATTTTATAGAAAAGGAAACATAACAGCACACTCTTGTACTAAAAATAAAGGTTCTATCTTTGTTGGTTGTGGAGATATACTCGTTTGCTCTGGGGCCCTACACTTTAGGTGTAGGATATAATAATATACTGTGCAACACTTTAATTTGCATAATTACAAAAAACAAGCAAATTTCCTTCCTTTTTAAAAAAAATAATAATTAAAAATTTCAAAAATTTTCATTCATTATTATAAGTTTTTACTTAAGTCATATTCTATGATATGAAATTTAAATTTGTTGCAGAGATTTTTTCCTGGAATTTTGAAAGAAAAACCTAAGAAAACTAAGAAACTTTAAATTTTTATTTTTAAATTTTAAATTATACAACAATTAATTTTTAAAATAATACTTCTTAGGAGCATTTTAAATTTTCTCTTAATAATTCAACTTTATAATAAATACATTTTATTTAATTAATCAGTACACAAGGGAAGCACTTTACATTTTTAAAATTTTAGATGCGAATTTTTAAAATTTTTGTTTAAAAAATCCATAATTTTTTTTATATCATTTTTGTGAATCAGATAGTAATAAATTTTAAAGGATTTTTTTAATTTTAAGAAAACCCAATTAAGTTAATACATGCTATAATATTACATTTGCGCTTAAAATTTCTATTCTAACTTTTGCAACTGCTGTGTTAAATTTTCAGAACTTGGGAAATTATGCAGTTTTAATTTCTGGCTCTCTTATGCGATGGAATACGAACATTTTTTAACAATTTTAACTGCATTAAGACAGTGAAAGATTGAAAAGACTTAATTTCAGAGTTTGCGGGCTGCAGATCAAGTACATAAACTATTTATTTGTCGTATAATATCTACAAGTTCTCAAAAATAAATCATAAAAACTCAAAATATTTAAAACAAAATTATTTTTTGTATCTATAGTTTTTAATAATGGGGCCTCGGTGGCCTAGTGAGTAAGAGCGTATAAAATACGCTGTAAACATCAAGAGAGTGTGCACACACGTCGTAAGAGTTATTCTCCCTTACGGCATTTACAGTCATGTCTAAAAAGGAAAGGTTGTGTAATTTTCTGTTCACATTTATGTTACAGAGAAACGCACTAAAAAAAAAAGAAAAATTTTGTATAATAAATTGCTCGTATATTTGTATACCCAATATGTTACTTGCCTGAAAACCAGTCTAAGATTATTCGCTGTACTCAGATAACCTATAAAAATTAAATCTTAAGTTATGGGTTTTCAAAATTTTTGCCTACCTTCATCTGTTTCCTATTTGTTACCGATTTTCATCGACTAACTTTGTTTTTTCTAAGAACTTAATCCTTATTTTATTTTTTGTTTTTTATAATTCTTTACGTTGCAAATAAATTATTAATTATATAGAAACAAAAAAAGTAAAATTATTGTGAAATATAAAAAATTAAGATAAGAAATTTCCAGAGTAAAATTAAAGAAAATTTTTAAATAAAAAATAAGACTATAGAACAAAGAAATATAATTTCCAAGAATCCATCTAACAACAAAATAATATCCAGTTTCAATCGGAAACAAGAATCAATACATCTTTCTCTTTTTTTTTTTTAATTAAAGCAAAAAATTCCTTTTTATTCTTTTCATTAGTTGCAAAAAAAAACAAAAAATATAATATGCATCTATCACAAAAGGATATATACCTATTAACATTGATCCCAATCAAAAAGAATTAAATCAAGTACAAGCAAAAAAAAATTATAATTAGAGAAAATTTGCATAACAATTTATACTTTAATCAAAATGATGAATTTATAATTATATTTAAATCAAAAAAAAAAAAGAAAAAAAAAAAAAACAAAGAAAAAACCACAACTATCTCTTCTATTCATTGTGACATACATTATTTTATCATCCACATTGTCTACTTTTCATTAAAACTATTAAAAAACAGCAGTTTATAACCATGTCCTTATTCTTTTTAATACATAATAAAGTTTGAAATTAAACTATTGACTAACAAATTATACCTAGATTATATTCGTTCATAATAGGTACATAATAATAATGTGAATCTGAAACAAAACCATACACGCATACACTCTTATCCACATTCATTAAATGTATACTCATTAAACAAATTAAAATTAATGTAATGTCGTAATACAGAAAATAATTATAATAATAAAAAAAAAAATTATTCTAATTAATTAATATTTTAATATCTAATAATAATAAAAATCAAAACATCCTACTTTTGTGATTGAAAATCATAAGAAAAAACTACAAAAACTGTAGATACAAACTTTTGTAAGTAACCGAGAAACGCATAATTTTTTTTTTTTTTGGTAAAGGACCAACAAAAACCACATTTTAAAATAAATTACATGAAACAAAGAAAAAAAATGTTTGATTTTCCAAAAGGATACTTTTATCATAATTGTAATACCAATCAGGACACAATATCATATTACATAAAATTTAGAGTATACACTCTAAATTCGATTTAAAATGTTAATATGTTGTCAAGTTATTTTAAAAATACCTTATAAGACTGTAAATAAAACGATTTCTGGTAAATAAAACTTTAATATCAAAATGGTGCATCGGTGGCTCGGTGGGTAAGAGGGTAAAAATACGTTGTATCTAAACACCGAGGGAGTAGGGTTTCGAATCTCACACATGTTGTAGGAATAATTCCCCCGTACGACATTTACAGCCACACTTGAAAAGCATAGACTGTGTAATTTCCTTGTTACTAATTCGATTAACATATTTTTGTTGAAATAATTATTGTCCTGATATTATATCATATATTCCTATCATGGAATAATTGTTGTAGTTTTGGTCAGTAGAAAGTCACAGTGTATAAAAAATAAATTTTCTTTTTATAAATTAAACACCAAATAATTTTTTTGATTTCGCCCTGTTGCACAAATTTAATTATTTATAATTTTTTTTATATAAAACTAAATTAAATTTATTTTATGCTTGTATGCATTTCAAGAGGTCTATCTCTCAACTTCAGCAACACACAATGTGTTAAATAATTTTAAATACTAAGATTTCACGTTTTAGAAGTTCAATAAAAAATTTTTTTTAAATTAAAATTTATATAGTCACAGGGTATTTTGTTATAATTTTCGTGTCAATATTTAATAAATTGTTTTCAATAATTGTATTTCAAATTAAATTGGAAGATAGACTATGATGTAAAAGTAAAAAGAGGATCTCCATTTGTATTTGCTTTTTGAAGAAAATAAGTTAGATATTAAATAAGTACAAAATAATTTCAAATAAGGTACAATGTAAACCAACGGTTTTTAAAAGCGCACATTTCCAAAATACAATACAAATTGTTTAGAATTGTGATTTGCACAAAAATTTGAAAATTTAAAAAATTAAATTTAAGAAATTTTTTGTAATAAGAAAATATGTGAAAATAGGACTTTTTTCGAATTTTGAGGGGCTGCAAGTCCGGAACCCTATATAACTAAAAAAAACCGTTAACACACGTAAAAATATATTACTGGAGCTTTAATTTGTATGTCTTGCTGAAGATTGATTACAGTAAATTTTCAATTTTTCAGCCCTAATACATTTTAAACAGGAGGTGGTGCAAAAAAATTTTCTAAGAAAACTTATACTAATTCTAAAAGTTTATTCTTGTTTCAAAATTTTAGGTTCTTATTTAAAGGCGCGCCGGAGTTATGAAAAAAGAAATTTCATATCGTAAAAAATTTTAATATCTTTTATTTTATGATATTTTAATATCATAAAATATCGTTTTTACATTACAATTTACAACGGTAAATTTAAATAGTAAATTACAAAATATTGCGTAATTTTGATGTTGTTTCATGTAGATTATAAAATTTTCGGTCATCTGGCGGTTTTGATTGCAAAACTATTACGTAAAGTCTGCGATATATACATCTGAAAATGGGGTTTTTCCGCAATTTTCAAATGCTGTAACTCTGGAACCCTATACGACTAAAATATACCTTTAATACACGTAAAGGTATATTGCTGTAACTTTAATTGTTATATTTTGCCAAAGTAAAATGTGTACAGGTTCCCAAGTTACTGGTGTTTAAAAATAGCAAATTTTAAATTTTTGAGCCTTAATAGCTCATAAACAGGGGGTGGTCCGAAAAAATTTTCTGAGCAAATTTATAATTATAAAAGTTCTTCCTTACCTCAAAATTGCAAGCCTCTATCTAAAAGCGTGCCGAAATTATGAAAGTGGAAAAATCATGCAAAATTTGGTTTTCACATAAAGGTAAATTTAAATACTAAATTTTAAAAAAATGTATAATTTTGATTACAAAGTTAAAAAAAATAACTATCGAATGACGTTTTCAGATTGCAAAAATCTTACAGAACATAAGATATATGCATTTAAAAATAGGGATTTTTCAAAGTTTGAGGGCCTGTAGCCCCGTAATGGATGGGGCTACATGAAAAAGTTGTTCCACAAAATAATTTTTTTATGAGACCTACCCATGGTTAAAATATTTTTTTTTACCCATGGTTAAAATCTTTAACAGTGTAGAAGTTTGGAGAAAATCTTTAACAGTGTAGAACAGACGGACGGACGGGAAATTTTTTAAAATTTTTTTGGAAATGTGCTAAAAATATTACTGTATATAAAATATCTGTAACTGTAACATCTGTAACATATCTATACGTACTATAAAAAATTTTTTTTGGTGTTAATCATATTGTGCATATCAATCAATTCCATATTAATTTATTTATGTTTCAGTTCCAGAAAAGCAGTTAAGTAATTCATTAATTTTTGTATAGTTAATGGTTAACACTAAAATAATGGCATGTTTTGGTTTTTTTTTTTTTTTATATTAATATATTTTCAGAGTGATGACAATAACACGGATTCGATAAAGAAAAGAGAAAAATTAAGCATGTAACAGAAGTAATGGTATACAAAATCATGAAAATGAAAAATTAAAGGAAAAAAAAAAGTTCAAATTAACAGTGATGACATTAGATTTGAAACACGCAATGCTTCTATAACTACTTCTTTTTTTTTGTCTTGAAACCTAACCGTATCTAAATATGGGGTTGTTTATCAATTAATCAATCACAGTACATATACTTGTATGTTAGATATTATGTTAGTATATATAGTTATGTATTTTTATGTAGTAATAATATGGAAGTAACATATTACAGACATTATTTTATAATTATTTACATTATAAGATAAAATTTAAGGATATACTATGTTTTACTGTTTGATTTAAATTTTTTTGATATTGATTAAATTTAATGTAATTTATAAAATATTATTAAACTATAAAAAAAACAGTAATGTTAATTATTACCTTTCTTATGAAACGTTCATTACATTCTTTAGCTGTTCCACGCCAATGACGATGACGATATCTTGAATTACCTAATTTTAAACTACCACGTAACTGAGCTGCTTCCGTAACAATACGACGTATCGTTTGATAACGTACCCGATTACACCGATGTATTGGTTTTAACGACATAACACCACGTTCTGGTTCTGATTCAGCACCAGATTTATGTTCATCATCATCATCAACCCATGCACTTAATACACCTTCAACAAAATTATATAACATTTGTATATTATGTTGCATTGGTGCTGAACCGGACGGAGTTTCTGGTTTAATTAAACGACGATTTTGACATACTTCACGTAATAAATTTTCACCAAAATGTACAGTTTTATGTCGCCGACGACGTGAATTTAATGATGCAGCCGATGCTGATTTCATTAATTTACCATTTTTATGATGTTGTATATGATTTGTAGCACCGTTTGTTTTTGATTTAATAGCACGTGGTATTGATGCACGTGAATCATTACGTTGTAATGTATTTGGCTGTGAATTAGAACGATAATAATTTAAACTATTTGTGGAACCATTTATTTTAGAACGATGCGTATGCATAATAGGTTGTTGTTGTTGTTGTTGTTGCTGTAATGTTGTTATAGCTGCTGTTGTTTGTGTTGTAAATACTTGATTATCACTAACACCAGGACCACTACCACCACTACCACTATGCATCATCATCAATGATCGACTAACGTCAGCAGCACATCTTGGCAGTGAATTACATTTGATTGCATTAACACATTTTGAACTTTGGCAACGTGGAAGTGAATTTGTACAACGACAATCATGACAGTATGGATCATAACATGGTTCCGTATAACAACAATGTGGATCCGTACATATAGGTAAAAGAGGACATAAGGGATCTGTACATGGGGATGGTGAACGAGGTGCACGTTCAGCTGATGATGATTTACGTTTATGATGATTTGTATGAGAACGTGAATGTGCAGTACCATTGGACATATCAGTAACAGTTGCAGAACGTTGCGTATGATACCGACGTGATCGTTCACGTTTTGATTCACGCTCACGACCATTACTGATTGTTGTCGATTGTTGTATTTGTTGTTGCACTGATGAAATTTGATCTTTGGGCACATAATGGTATTTTTGTTCAATTTTACGTGGAACAGCATATAATGCTCTTTCAATAGACGGCGATACTACTTCACTAGATGAATGTCTTAATTTACGATCTCTACTTCTATCTGATTGTTGTTGTTGCAATTGTAATTCAGGTGGTGGCTGTTTTTCTTTTGGTGTTCTAGGTAACTCAACTAAACTACCGAGCATATTTAAATTTTTCCCAGATGGTGCTTTACTAATCGGATATTGGATCCAATCTGTTGTATAATCTTCTTTTTCGATTTCACGATCACTATGACCTAAAGAATGACGTTTCTTTGGTTTTTGTTCTTGTTGTTCTTGTGAATAACTACGATTCGTTAAAACACCACCACTACTACCATTTCTTTTATGTTCACCAGAGCGAGATTGTTTAGGCACTGCACCTTCATCTTTTTGTTTTGACGAAGTTGTTTGAAGTTTTGTTAACCATTCGACAATGTCATTTTTAAAAAATGACATTTCACCAGAACTACCTGGCCCAGATAATTGCCTTTGTAAAGGCTTTTTAAGTAACTCAGAAAGTTCTTCTTTCAAAGATTTAGCATACGAAGTACTAATTTGTTTTTGTTGTTGTTGATATTGATTTTGATTTTGCTGGGCATGCTGTTGTTGATGATATCTTTGTTGATCTAAGGACATTTTACGTTCGATTTTATCTCGCTTTGCTGGCAAATATTCTAACATCCAATCTGGAATTTCATCTTTTAAAATTGAAATTTCACTTGGTCCGGACGAGGTCCTTTGAGGAATTTGTTGTCCTCTAAGCCACTCCATTGTTTCATCTCGGACAGGACCAGCCTCAGCCGAACGTGCTGAATGCCTTTGCTGTGCATCTCTATTAAACCATTCAATATCAGAGTCACGCCTAGCTTGTTCAGCTTCAGCACTTTTTTGACGTGATGATACTCGAGGTGGGGGTTTTGGTTTTTCTCTACGGTGATGATGTAGGATACCACCACCAGTTATACCACCTGTATCACTTGCGTTACCACTAGTGGTGCAAATTAAATGATGTTTATGATGATGCTGTCCTTGATGACGAAATGAACCACGTCTTTGAATAATTTTTTGTTCCATAGTATCCTCATCTTTAGCACGTACCCGTCTTGTTATTTCAAAAATATCACCATTTATCTGATGGTAGAATTTTTCTACTTCAACACCTTTGTCAAATTCCTCTTTAACAGTTTTACCAGGTTGTTCAGGCATATTTTTAAGTTGTTGTTGATGAAGTTGTTGTTTAAGTTGCTGCTGTTGTAGCTGTTGTTGTTGCTGTTGTTGTTGTTGTGAGCTTGTTATTGTTGAATCTTGTTGTTGTTGTTGTAATGGGGGTGGTGTAGCTAATAATGCTTTACCAGAGCCTGGACCAGAAACTAATGTTGGTACAGAATCTTTTTTTGTTAATTGTAAAAATTCTCTAGCTACTTCATGTTTTATCGTATCATCTTGTTGTAACAAACGATCTAATGAACCATGATGTGTTTTTATTGTTGGTCCTAATGGTCCTTTACCTAATGGTTGTAAACGACACTGTGCATTACATATACAAACACCACGTTTTTGATTTGCACCAAAACGAAATAAACTACTTGCAAATTGTGTTAAACCACCACCACCGCTTCCACTTCCAGTATCCGAGGCTGCGCTACTACCACCAGCAGCTACATCTTTTCCACCTGATGTTATTTGACCAGTTCTAGGCCCACAATGTGCTACCGGGGTAATATCAACTATCATGCAACAGCAATGAAATGAGAATGTTTTTTTATCACTATTATTTGAATTATTTGAATTATTACTGAATTCACCGTTATCGCTTTGTGACAGTGCCAGAATGTTATTAAAAGACTGCGACTATTATTATGATTAGTAACAATTAATAATAATATTAACAATAATAATAGATCGATGCCAACAATGTCACAATATATTAATAATAATATTTTACTAATTAGATATATTATTAATATTTTATTAATAATTTTCTTATACTGATAATTTAATTTAAGTTTTTTTGTTATTATATTATTATAATTGTTAATATTTTTTTTTATGAGATTTATTTTATTCTTATTAATAATTTGTAAAATATTAGTTTTACGAACTAGTATTTGTGCAAAATGTTTTATTAGCTTTTTATTAATATTTCGTGGCGTTATAAATAATTTTTGTGTTTTAACTGTATTAATGATCGTTGATTTTCTTAATGAATATTTTACAAAATTATGATAATAGTTAGAGTAATTATTATTTATTTTCTTAATTAATTTAAATAATAACTTATAATAAAAACTATTAAGAATGTTATAGTAATAGAGGAAATTTTTGCTAAATGCTTTTATAAAGCTGCTTTGGGTAGTATTTAATTTACAATAAACAATTAATATCGTTTTATTACAACTACACATTCCAATTTTTATTACCTTTTTATTTGAATTTTTTTTATTTTTATTTTAGTTAGTATTATTTTGTATTTCATTAAAAAATTATATTGTCTATGACAAATTAAATAAAAAATTATTAATTTATAATATTCTATATTCTACCTATACTTTGTATTATATTAATAATATTTTAATTTTATCAATAAATGAATATATTAATTTTTACTTCAAAACTATTAAGAGTTTTATTTTTTTTTTTTTGTTAACTTTTTATAAAAGTTTTTTTTACATTAATTTTGAATAAATTTTTTTCTTTTACTTTTTATTAAATAATATTATTAAAAGTTCCTAAATACTTTATTACTAGTTATACTATTTATTTATCAAATAAAATCTATTTTAATATTTTTTTTCCCAATTTTTTATTTACATTTATCATAAAATTAGAACGTTATAAATTATAGATTAAATATTAATAAAAACGTTTTATTTTATTAATAATATTTAATAAATTGTTATGTCTTTTGACTGTGCTTTTTCCTTTTTTTGTATAATAATCAATTTAATATATGCAATTTTTAATTTTTATTTAATAATTTAATTATTTTACTAGCAAATTAATTACTTATGTATTAATTAATTACATTAATATAAATATTTATATTTATTTTTATTATTTTTGTTTTTAAATATTAAATTAACATAAATACTAATTTATCTTTTAAATAATTTTTCTATTAAGTTTCTTTTCATTTATAGTATTTATAATAATTAATAATTATTTTATTTTATAGTTTTAGTTTAAGGTTTATATTTTTTTTTATATACAATCAAATCACAAGTGCTCAATTCATTTTGATTTTTCAATCCGATTATATACAGCTTATTTACTAAATTTATTTATCAGTTTATTTTTGGTTAATAATAAATTAGAAGCTATCCTATTTATTATTTTAACTATTTTTTTAATATATTATAATAAATAATATCAATATTATTATACTTAATTATAACTATAAATAAATTTTTCTAAATTTTGTTTTTAATGGTTTATTATTTTTATGGTATTAGTTTGTTTTTATTAGTTTCTTTGAACAGAAATTTTATATTAATAATAGTTGTCCTTTTTTTAGTTCTTCTTTCATTATCTGTTATTATTTTAACTAATTTATTTGTATTAATAATATTATATATATATATTTTTTAAATTTAATTTCTTTATTATAATGTCGCGTTTAAGTTGTTAATAAATTAGATATACTTGTTTTATATATATACATAAATAATTTAATAATTAACAACTATTTAAAGAACTCAATTTTGTACAAATAAATTAATTTTAATATATCTGACAACTATTAATAACTATGTTTAAATATGACTTTTATAATTTTTTTTTTGTTTTTTTATTAAGTTTAATTATTTTTTATAATTAAATAAATTATATAGCACCAATTAATTCCAATGAACACAATGTCATTGATTTTTTATATCTAATTGAATTTTTCTATAATTTCAATTAATATAAATTATTTACAATTATTAATATCTTATTAATTTTTAAACAATTAACTAATTAAACTAATATTGTTTTTTTTTTTTTTTATTGAATTTTTTCTTTTAATTTTTATATTTTTATAAATTAAATTTTTGTATTTTGGAATTATTTTTAATTATTTATATCTAATATTGTGACATTGACAGCGTTCATAAAATTTAAAACTTAATGTTGTTATTAATATAACAAAAATGAAAAACCCACAATCTTCGAGTTTAATAAGATAAGTAATTACTATACCATAAGTAAATTGCAATCAAATTTAAAAATAAAATCGTGTTAAAATTTTGAATCCAGAATATTACAGAGTTTTATTTTTTTTTTGTTTATTTTTTGTATTAATATATAGAGTTTTTTTACAATTAATGTTTTATTTATTAATAATTTATTATTTTAAATTAAAAAGAAAAATATTAAAATTGTTATTCATTTGTATATTTTGATGATAGCAGACATTTTATTAATATAATATTATTAATTATAGTAGGTAATAGTTAAATTATATCTAAAGTTAAGATGAGAATCATAGATAATATAATAAAAATCATAAAATCATTGAATTTTTGAAAATTTTGTTGCAGCGTTTTTGTATTTCAGGAATAATATTATCTATATTAATTTATTTTTTCAAATATAATTTTGAATTTAAATTGTTCTATTCTTTATTTATATATTTTATTATATCTTTTTTAATTTTTATTTTTTAAAAGTATTAAAATTTATATTATATTTAATGTAATATTTTTCTTTTCTTTTGAATTTCGTTTATTGAACAGTAAAATTATAATTAAAAATTATTTAACAAACTTTTTTTTTGTATTTTTTTTATTATTTTCTTTGTTTATATATTTTTTATTTTAGTGCTATTGAAATTAAGATATGAGGAAATAAACCAGTTTCTGTTTTGTTTTCTATTTCTTTTGTTTTACAAAATTTTAAAAAAAAAATTTTTATTATAGTTTAAATTAATTGTAAATGTATATATTTATATATATGTATATATATTTATTATAACGAACGAACGTACGAACACTAAAACCAAAGTAAAATACCAAATTAAACCAACAACAAATACGATACACGACAAGGACGTAAGCTACGACAACGATAACGACGACAAAATAGCAGCAATGACGTTAACACAGCACAGGAAAAAAAAATATTTATATATATATATATATATACATATATATGAACCGAATCGTCAAAATAAAAGGAATGGAATTTTTTTTTTTTTTTTTGATTTAATTTTTATTTTTTATATATAATAATATATTTTTTTTGTTTTTTAGTAGCACAAAAAAAAAAAAAAAAAAAAAAAAAGGACTCAAAACAACAACAACAAATTGGAAACAAAAAAAAAAAAATTGAATATAAAAAATTGCTTCTGTTTCTTATTCCCTATTATTTTTATATATTATTATTATTATAATAATTTTATCCTTCTTCTTATTATTATATCTACATATATTTATTTTCACAATTTATTTATATACATACATATAAATATTTTTATGTAAATATAACGATGTATTATGTATTTCGGTTAATGTTTTGTATTTCTTTTTTTTGTTTTTTTTTCGTTTTGATTTTAAGAACAGTTCTAGGCTATTTTGCAAAATTTTTTATGTAAATATATATATATATATATAATATGTGTTTTTTCTGTAATATATTTATTAGTAGGTATGTAGTATTATTATTATTATTCAGAAATTAAAGCTATACACAGAAAAACACAAAAAAAAAAAAAATGATGAAGAAAATAATTCTTTGCCTCAAATTCTAAAAAAAATATTTTTTGTTTTTGGTTTGTGTCTCCGTTAATATTAAATATTAGTAGAAAAGGACAAAACCAAATTTGAATAGAATAAATAACAAACAAGAAAAAAAAACGATTTTCACACAATTATTATCCTTTTTCTGTTTATTTTTTTTTTGTTTTTATTTTTGAAAGCCTCTGTTCACTTGTATTTTTACTGCTTATTTTTATATTTAGTATACAAAATCTTTATAATATATATGAAGATTCTTTATTTATTTTATTTATATGTTATTTAATTTATTTATTTACAGCTTTAAAAGAAAGAAAAACAAAAATCAACAAAAGGAAAATCAGACAGTAAATATCAGCAGTGAAAATTTTCTAAAGAATTTTTTAAATTTAAATACGTTTTTTCTTTTTCAATTAAATTTATTTTATTTAAATTGTAATATTTGAGATATTGT
Source organism: Poecilobothrus nobilitatus (assembly GCA_947095535.1). Lineage (NCBI taxonomy): Eukaryota > Metazoa > Arthropoda > Insecta > Diptera > Dolichopodidae > Poecilobothrus > Poecilobothrus nobilitatus. Next base: position 56,996,656 of record OX352774.1, read on the forward strand.
TGTTGTTGTTGTTGTTGTTGTTGTTTTATTAAATAAATAAACGTTATATTATTTATAATAATTATTAAAATAATTATTTTTTCTAATTTATTATTATAATATTTATAATCAATAATAATTATTTTAATCACATTAAAATATATTTTCGTTTTAAAATAATTAACTTTAATAATATTATTATTATTATTATTATTTTTACAATTATATTTTAAATTTAATGTTATTAATTTTTTATTTAAAAAATTATACTGTTTTTGTAACAGTTCAAATAGAATTATTTTAATTGTAATTGATATTATTGAATATAAAATTTTATATTTTTGTTGTTTTTTATAAAATTGCGGTTGTTGTTTTTGTTTTTGTAGTTGTTGTTGTTGTTTATATTGCATTAATTCATTATAATTCTTTGTTTTTATAATAATCTTAATATTATTTTTTGAATTACTAATTGCCATTTCCTGTTTCGATCGAAAAAAATTTCTGCACTGCATTCATTCGTTTTTTGTGGTAATTTTTTATTAAACATTTAAGAGTTCGTTTATATTTTAAAAGTCTTGAAAAATAAAACATTTAAATAACCATTTAGTATATAGGAAACGATACCACAAACGAAGAAATTAATTATAAATTTAATATAATACGTATATTAAAAATATTTATAGATAGAAGATAGAAATTTAGAAACAAATATTGTTTCGTGTTGTACCGTTTTTATGAGTTTGATTTTATTTTGGTTTTTTGTTTTTTTTTTTTTTGTTATTGAAAATCCAAACAGGAAATATTTTAAATGTTTTTTAAGTTTTAATATTTTTTATTTTTTTTATTTTATATGTTGTATATTTTTGAATTTATTTTACTTTATTATTTTCTCATATAAAACGAATCTCTTTTATAATTTGCTTTTTTATCCAAACTATCTTTTAATTTAAAATTTTTTTCTTCTCTTCATTCCTTTTAGTTTACTAATTTATTTTTTTTTTTCAATTATATTATTTTTTAATTTTATTTACATTATTTTCATAATATTAATTTTATACCTATTCACTAATTTTTTTTATATATTGATCTTACTTTATCTCTTTTTTCTTCATTTTTTCCTCCTTATTTAATTATTTTCAAATAAATTTTAAATAAAATAAAAATTTTTTTAAATTGATATTTATATGAGAAATGAAAAATAATATATAATATTATTTTCTTTAATTATTTTTCGGTTAAATTTTTTGTTATCTTTTAATGAAATTGTGGCGGAAAACCAGATAAGATTAATTCGTATAAGAAAAAACGGAATAAAGGAAAATCCATCTCATTTCCATTTATATAGGCTTAAAAAATTCAGAATTCAGAAAATAAAATTTTCTTACACAATCTTTACTGTTTTGTAATTCGCCCGTAATTATAGCGTACAACGAGTACAAGTTTATTTTTAATTTACATTTATAAATTTTTTTTTGTTATTTAGCAACTTTTTAAATAATTTTTTTTTTGATAGTAATAAATACTAATATTTTGCATTTAAAAATTCGCTAAGCCAAATAATTTATATTTTCCCACTTTAATTTTCTAATATTTATTTTTTTTTTCATAATAGAAAATTTATTTTTAATATTTTGCATTCATTTTTCATATATTTATTTATTTTTATATCTTATATATAAAATTAATTTTTAATTTTATTTATTTGCTTTTTTTTTTTAGATTTCATCAATATTTTTTTTTTAGATTCTTTTATTTTTATAATTTTATAATTTATATTACTTTTTATTTTGTATTTTTTCTCAAATTTTAAACCAATAAATAACTTTATTATTTTTTTTTAATTTTTCTATAACTTTCCTTTATTCTTTGAATTTTAAACACAAAAGTAGAACTTATTTTTTTTTTATTTCTTTTCTTTTTCTTTTATATTTATTATTTAAAATTTAAAATAGATAAAATAAAAATATATTTATTTATAATAATAATAAAAATATACAAAAAAAAAAAAAAAAACAAAACTTATTTTAATAATAATAATAAGGAATTGCACAAAGAATAATGATGGCGCGTACACATAGATTTTAGTTAGGACGCACACATTTATACCCGACGACGTACTCGTTACAACTAAATTTAGAAAAGAATTTTTTTTTTTAAGGACAAAAATTTTTATTTTTTCGCATGATTTTAATTTATTGTGTTGTCAATATCGAAGAAAAGAAAAAAAAAAATTTTTACAGAAAATATTTCGCAAATCCGAATATAATTATTAAGAAAAAAAAAGAAAAAATTCAAATGGGAGAGACAGAATTCAAATATAGATTGAGTGTAAAATATAAGAAAAAAAGAGAATTCAAATTTTCGAAAATTTTTAAAAACTTTCGAAAATATTTCAACTTGAAAAAATATGTTTGCTTCTACTCAAAATATAAAAATATAGAACAAGCTAAATACTGTTAACTCAATATAATATATATATTTATAATAAATATATCTACCTGCACTTATATAATATTACATCGATATACATGATATAAAACACACTTCTATTTAATAAAATTTAGAAGGTAACTATATATTGTAAAAAACGAAAAGCTATAAATAAAAGTACTTGAGCACAAGCATTTACTACCCAAGAAAATACAAATACACATACATGCATACAAATTCTTTCGAAAAATTTATCCGGTAAGAACGAAAGGCACCGAACATTTTCTACTTTGCTCTCTGAAAATTTTTTAAAAGAAGGATATTCTATTTAAAACATATTGTTAATTCTGTATTTACGTTACAAAACTTTCTTTTATTTTTCTCTTTCGAAATTATTTAATTTTGAAACTGAGTTGCTGAATATAAGTTCTAAGTTCTCATAATGCTTGCAATTACTATGTTATATTATAGTAACTCAAAAACTGAAGATTCCAACAAAAATAAATTTTCGTTATTTAATTACAACCCCACACCCGTCGCCACAGCATCACTTCTGATATAGAGTCATTTACAACTGAAGTTATTCGGGTAACTGTTCATTATAAACAGATGCCAGAAAGCAAAGTGAATAAATTTTTCGAAATTTTTAGAATTTCGATTTGATTCTGTATTTTGATTCGAGCACCAAAATTTCGAGTTAAAAAAAAGCTTAAATGTTGCTTGCTACCTTAAATTCACGGTGGAATAGAGAAATTAGGTACATAGTTAACAGAGAAGTTAACAGATATTACTGTTATAGACAAGAATAGATGTACCTTACCTAGGCATAAAACATCGGAATTCATCATTGTTACAACTGTCGATTCTCGGATAAAATTTAAAATAACAGTATTCTTAATTGAGATAGAAAAACAAATGAAAAATATAAGAGAAAGAGCTAGAGAAATTTTTATTTATTGTTTTTTTGTTTTTTAACTTTAAAAGCTTTAAATACAATATTTTCTTTATATTTTTTTATCTGCAAACATCTATATTTAAAACTGCAAATTGTTTACAAAAGGAGAGAAAAGGACGGAAAATATTACATTTTTTATCTAGATCCTTTCAATAAATTTCAACATAGTTTTTTGTTTTTTTTTGTTTGGTATTCGATGTCCTTAAAAAAGTTATAAGTTTGAGTACAAGGATAATATAAAATAACAAAAGCTGAAAAAAGAAAAAAATGATGAAATTAATTAAAAATTTATATACCTTCTATAGGATGTTTTAAAATAGAAGAAAAAAAAAGCAACCTTAAGATAACGCAACTTTAGATAGGTCTGATGATTATATCAGGATTTATGTATTTTCGTTATTTTTTTTTTTGTTATTGTTTTTGTTAAATATTTTTTTCTTCTGCATTTTTGATGCAACATATGCAATTTTGTTATTATTATTATTTTATTTTTGTAGTTTTATATGTATGTGTTGCATGAATATACGTTAGGATTTATGTATATACGTAAATGATTATGTATATTTTATATGCTTATAATATATTATTAATATAGATTATAATAAAATGAATAAATATAATATATAATACTATAATTAAATAACATTTCATTGACGTAATAGATTTTGGTATTTTATTTTTATGATGAAGCTGTAATCGTATTAAAAAAAAAAAAGGTCACCCAGAAAAGAGAAAAATATGAATTGGTACGTTAATGTCAAAATTTATGAGAACCACTAATGAACGAATAAAAAGAAAAAATAACAGGAAGTAGAAAAAAAAAAGGACAAAATAAATTTTTTTTTTTTTTTTTTTTGTAAGGGTCTACAGGCTATAACTAATTTATCCTTCTTATAAGGAAGAAAACCTTGATTTTATGATAGAACGAAGGAAAAAAAATATGAAAAATAACAGTTTTAGATGTGCATTCTTTTTGTAATTTTTTGAATGCAGAATTTAGTGAGGTAATGGTTCGAACAATAGATTATACTCATTTATTTAAATTGAATTTTGACAAAAAAAAAAATTCCTGAATACATTAATTAATGATGTATTGATATATATAATATTCATATTCAAAAATATAAATTTAAGTTTTTTTTTGTTTATTGTATCAAAAATTTAATAATTAGAAATTTTGAATATTAAAGAAAATTATAAGAAGATCTTGAACAGCGCAATTTTATTAATATTGATAACTCTTAAGGAAGTGTTTTAACAACAAATACAGATTTTAATAGCCATTTAAATATTAGTTTAATAATAATAAAAAAAATATTCATTTTCCTTAATTTTTGTAAAATTATCAATTAAATTGACACAATAAAAAAAGTAAGTTCACAATTAACGTTAATAAATAAAAAAGTTAAGCCGACAATTAAAATTAAATAATTTTTTTTACATAACAAATAATACTTTGAATTAAAATTATTAAATATAAAAGCAAAATAAATTTTAAATTATTAACGATTTTAATAAAATCCTTTCTTAGTTAATTTGTTTTTCTATTTTTTTTTTGTTTCCTTTTTAAATGTTAAACAAAATTGAACACATTGAACAAACATAAAAATTGAAACATTGAACAAAAAATACTTTATTTGACTTTTGATCATAATTAATATTTGATCAAACTAAAATTTATTTTTTTTAATGCAATAAATTTATGTTATATTTTAAATACTTTTAAAATATTAAAGGTCCGATTAAATTTAACAACAAAAAAAAAAAAAAAATAAATAAATTTAATTTTTATTTTCCGTGTTTGAACTTAATTTAATCCTAAAAAGAAAACAAAAAAAAACTGTACAAAAACCCTTAAAAGAAACAAAATATCAGTAACAAAGTAATAATATAAAAATAATTGTATTAGATTTTAATTCCATGCAATAATATTAATTTTGTACTAAAATACATGACATAAGAAAAAACATACATAATAAAGACATACAAAGAGAAAGAATTGAAATCAAGGTTTTCTTTTTTTTTGCTTTTTTTTTAATATAAAACTTTGTTATCCTGATTATTGTTATTTTTATTATTTTAGTTTTTATAATATTAGCTTTATAATTGCCTTTATTAGGCACTAACAACAATATAATAGCCTATTAAAACAATAATAAAATCAATATGAGAAAAAAAAAATAAAATAAAATAAAATTTAAAACTTCCTATTATTGTATATAATATTACGAATTACAAGTTTTAATAAAGACACTTGCTTTTATTATATTAAATAAATATAAAATATATTTTATTAGGTATAGAGACAAGGTGTTTCAGACAAGGGAAGCCTATACTTATATTATTTTGATTTATACTTTTCAGAAAAATAAAATTAAAAAATTGGTAATTCTTGCATACTTCTAGGTACAATATCTTTATATTTATTCAAAAATCTTATAATTATAATAAGCATTCGTATCTTTTAACTCTTATAATCTAAAAATGAAATCATATGTAATATTCACAAAATATCATTAACAATTAAATACCAAATTTAAATATCAAGATTTTAGATTTTAATCATGTGTTTCAGTTGATTATACATCATCTTATTATTTTTTTTGTTAAAAATTAATACATATAATAAATAATTTTAATTAAAACAATAAAAGGATATTTAAAGGACTTTTTAATTTTGAAAAAAAAACAAAAAAAAAAAAAATAAATATAATATAATCTTCAATTATATCCTGTTTTATAAACACAATATATTATTATTATGTCTTTTGTGGCACCATGTGTTATATGATATATGTATGGCTTTAATTTACTTTACATGTGTGTATATATTTAACAAAATTTTCTAAAATATTTTATACCAAATTAACACCCAAAGCATTATTTTTTAACATTTTAACATTATTATTATGATTATTTTACTTTTTTTTTAATTCTTTTTTTTTTATATTGTTGTTATGATTATTATATACCAAGGATAAAATAATCTTTCTTTATATTTGATAATAGTATAATTATATAAATATAAATATATATAAAATGTATATGTGTAATAAAAGTATATATTAATATCTATATATATATATATATATATATATAAATTGCATATAAAAGTATGTTTTAAACATAAAATTTACACCTTTAAGGCTTTACTTTAATTCGAAACAAAAGTAAAAAATACATAAATGAAGAAAAAAAAAAATTTAAATATATAAGATAATATACGTACCTACATATAATATAATATGTATAGGTATATATTATGTGTCTATACAATAGTATTTAGCCTAATAATAATAATATAATATAGACAAACTTTTTAAAGTTACGGCAATATAAATAGAAGCAATTTTTAATTAAACAATGTGTATTAGAGTTTATTTTTTCCCCCTTTTACTATAAATTTTTTATGCAAAGTTTTTCTCTGAATTTTAAGATATTATATTTAAAATAATAATATTTTTTAGTTTCGAATTTCAATAAATAAATAGTTTCTAAAATAATGATGCACAGTAAAGAATCAGATTAAGTTTAAAGAATCATCTTAATTTTTATGTTTCCTCAACTGTACGACAGTATATAGTACTTAGATATACATCTTCAAATGTGTGTTGTAAAATAAAAGGTAAAAAAAAAAACAAGGCATTTTATAAAACAATAAAAGAATAAAATAAACAAAATTCAAATAATAAGACATAATAATACAAAGAAATAAAAAAAAAAATAAAAATCTGACAAAATGAAGTTAAAATTAAAAGAATCATTTTTTTTTTTTGTTTTGTTTTGTACCTTTACATATTTCTTTTTTTTTATTTCATTTTTCGTGCTTGTTAAGACAATCATATTATTATATTATCCTTTTTTTAAACGGATATTAAATATATTCTTATAATATTTCAAAAAAAAAAAAACAAAAAAAATTAAAATTATTATTTTTTTTTTTTTTAATAATATGGTTATTTAAATGTCAGAAAATTTTCCTTCTAATAATTTTCTTTTCAATTGAAGATGTCAACAAAAGTATATTTTTCTTTGTTTTTGTTGGTTTCTTGGAAAAATATCAATTGTAAAGACATGTAAACATTATCCTTTTAATAGCAAAACTATATAAATTAATTACAATTTTTATCTTTAAAACAAAATTATAGCTAATTTTTTTTAGTTTCTTAATTTAACGACATTTTTATTTAACTATTTTAATTTTAAATTTAATAAGTTTATGAAATAATAATATTGATTGGACTAATAAATTGAATGAAGTTTACATTTATTTCGAACTAAATTGTAGTTTTAATTTCAAATTATAGGTGAATAATTTTAAACTCTTACATATTCGCTGTATTTCTTTTATTTTCTGATTCCTTTTTTTTTCATTGATCCTTATTAAATGAATTTTTTTCCGTAAAAATAGATTATTAAAACGAAGTCTGTTGGTTTCAGTTTTTCGCATTTTCTCTGTGACTTTTTTAACCAATTGTAGGGAAAATTATTTCAGGATGCAGCATTAATAGCTGGACTTGATTTTATGAACTTTACTATTATATTTTCTCAGGTATTTAAACTTTTACCACATTGTTCTAACTAATAACAATTAATACACGACAAAAACAAAAGAAACAAAAATTTTTATAATAAAAATTGTATAGATTTCAAACAAATTAATTTTTAATTATTATCTTCTATTTAAGTTTTAAAAATTAATCAAAAACGTCTTTAAACGTCCTTGTTCATTTATTTGTAAAACAAGAATAAAATAACAAATTAATTATGTATATATTATGTACATTATATTAAGTTAAAAGTTCGTTACTCTTCTCGTTCCCATAAATTTACATTTGTGAACGATAACTCATGGCCATACACAACTATAACATGTATTTATTTATTTAAATATAAAGAAATTATATACAATTCATCTTAAAATAAATAACTAAATAAAAACAAAAAAATTTATATATATTCGACAAAAAAAAAAAAGTCCTTGCTCAATCATTACTTCTTGTTTTGTCTTTTATTTTCCTGTTTTATAAAAAATCATGTCCTGTACATTCCCGAAGCGGGTCATCAAATAACATTTAGCTCCACACAAAAAAAAAACAAACTAATAATAAAAAAAGAAACAAAATTGGTAACAATCATATAGAGTTGGGTATGCAAAAGTAGGACTAGTATAAAATTGTATAAGTTAACTGTTAAATTTTTTATCTATAGCTTTTTTATTTTGTTTCTCTTTTTAACTATATTTTTCTTAATTTGTTTTTTTTGTGTATATACAGTGAAAGTGAAAATATACGAATAACAAAAATGATTACAGTAGAATCTTAAAAAGTAGGTAAATAATTGAACGATCTCGTTCTTCAGCCACCCCTTTTTCGTCATAACTTTATGTTTCTATCATTGTATTTTATGTTCTCTTTTTTGTTGTAATTTTTTTCTTTCTCATTTTATAAAATAAAATTTAAATATTTACGTTTTATATTATATGTACAGATATATGTATATTTATATTGGCCTTTTCTTTCATTTACAGTTTTTTTCCTGCTTAATATTATTTCTTTTTTCGTATTTAGAGCAAAAAATAAAACAAAATTTTTGTAGGTTCTATCATTGTTATCTCATTTTTCATTTTCTATCTTTTTCTATCTTTGCCACAAAATAATTTTTTATTTTTTTTTTCTATATTGTATGTTATAATATTTTGATATTTTGATAATCAAAATATAGAGATATATCACGAAATCTGCTAATGCTACCTGAACAATAGCATATTATAAAAGTTTATCGGAAAAACTTTTTTAACTTGAATAAAAAATCCGTTGTTTTCTCGAAATAGGAAAATAATTATATAAACAAAAAAAAAAAAACAAAAATCAGCAAAAATGTAACTGAAATAAAAACACCATCAATAACACAAGGATATCCAACTAGGATTAAAATATAAAGTAACATTTTACAGAAAAGAAATTTTCGAACATTTTATAAGAGATTATTTTTACATTGAAAAGCATTTTCGATATCAAGCATCTAAAAAATTTCTCTTCTATTAAAATTTGAGAAAGTAAAAATAAATTTAAGAGAAAAAAAATATACACTTTTTATTACTTACAGAGAAATTTGATTATGAAATTTATTATTTATTCTAGTTTTGAAATATTTTCAAACTTCTGTTCGTACTCTTTTGGATTCCGAAGAGTCCAAGGCAAGCAGGCACATTTTGAAGAGTTACATGGTTTTTATTGAATGTAGATGTAATATGTATATAAGTAAATATATGTAGTACGTTATTATGTTAAAAAAAAATCTTCAAGAAAGAAAATTATAAAGATTTAATTCGGATAGAACATAATTTTTAGAAATATAAGGTAAAAAAGAGACAGAGCGAAAAGAAGCGAAATGATACTCATGAAATCTTAAAATTGAAGGATGAAAAAAAATTTTTTTTTTTTAAGGATATTACATTTTTTTAATACCTTTCAAAAATTATTTCTTAAGTACTATACCACATAAATTTAATTATAAAACCACAGTATGACAGGATTTATTGGTTTTTTTTTTCTCACATATAAAAAAAAAACCTCAGAAAAATTTAACTACACTGAGGATAATAATTATACGAACATTAAAAAGTAATTAAAACATACAAAAATAAAACTTTAAGTTTACCTTATCTAGATATAATATGTAAGATGTGTACCAATAAAATATTTAAAATATTTGATCGAATAAGTTTTATTTAATTTTGCTATTTTGTCAGTTTTGCAACACTATTATGGAATAAGAAATCTCAAACTTGAAGCTTTTTCAACAAAAAAAAAAAATTATAAAATGAAAAACAAAACAAAAATAATATTAAAAAAATATAAAATTTGAAGAATCTAAAACAGCTAGTGTTTTTGTTTTTTTTTTTTTTCTAGTCCTTTTTATTTGTTACTCAGTGAATATTTATGTATGTTTACTATACTAGTATTAACATTGATGATAAGGCACAACAATTTAATTTTCGACAGAATGGCGTAAATCACTGCTCATGCTCTAAATATACAATTATATATAAATAATTTTTTGTATGTACATTTGTTGTCGTTCTACAGTTTTTTGATTGTATTTTATTTTTTTTTTATTTTGTTAGTTGAATAAAATGTAAAATAAAATAAAAAAAAAACAAAACGTTAGCGAAAAAATAGTTTTGTTATTGTTATTTAGCATACTTTTAGGCAAAAAAGTTATATTTTCTTGGCATTTTCATAATAATTGTCAAAGCGTAATAGTTTGTAATCATAAATCGAAATTGATATAATTAAAAATGATAATAATCATCAAATAAAGATATTCAAAAGGAGTAAAACAAACAAGGAAAAAAAAACATAAATAAACTATTGTGTTGTATTATTTATCTTATTTTGTTTTTGTTCTTGTTTTTTATTTACATACTTACTTTTCTACGTGTATTTTTTGATTTTCATCACATACAAGATACAAAAAATGTAAAATTGATTCATATGTATCTTGGTAATTGGACAAATGTATAAATTTTGAATTTATTTAAAAGGAAATATATGTTTACTTTTATATATATTTATTATATAGATATACAAAGTTATAATACCTAGATATGTATTATGAATATGATCTTAGTAAAATAGCAAAACTGGTGTTAAAATATAGTAATAAAATCCAATTTATTTTTTAACTTTTAAATATAAATGAAAAAAGACAAGATTGTAAACAAAAAAGAGCAGAAAATGGAATTAAAAAATTCAATTAAAAAAAAAAAAAACAAAACAAAATGGAATTTTTTTAAAGAGCAATTAGTGAATTGGTATTTTAAAATATTATATAAGAATGTAACAATACAATAATAATAAATTTAATTATTCTTTTGTTATTCTTTATTGAATAATAAAATACATATTATTATACTTATAATAATATAACGTATTGAATAAAATATTAAATGTAGATACAACAACTATAATTCATTTGTACAAAAAAAAAAAATCTTAACATTAAATTTAAACAAATTATTATGTTGAAGCATTAAAAACAATATCTTTATTTTTTACTTTTTTTTTGTTACTTTTGTCACGTGCAACTCCATAAGTTTAAATAAAATATTAAAGTTAATAAGAAGTATGGTCAAAACCTTCTAATTAACATTACTTCGACAATTAGTAAAATAAGGCGATATACAGCCTTGATCTATTTAAATTTTGCACAAAAATAATTTATAAAAACCATTATCGGCTTAATACCGACTTTTCAAAATATTGAAACAAAATTCAGATTACTGTATATATAAATTTCTAGAAATACTGAAATTTTAATTTCAGTCAGCTTTAGATAAATATTTATAAATAAATATCAAAATGTTAGTGTTTTTTGTTTTCTAAATTTAAGTATGGATCTTAGAGTTGGATTCAAAATTAGGACTGGTTTAGTAAAGGTTTTTGGAGGCAGTAACACCAGTTTTTTTAAAACAAACCAAATTAAAATTTTATAAAATCAACAGATTAGTTTCTTTAAAACTTGTTTAATTTAATAAATTTACAAAAATTATTCGCCTTTTTGGTTTTTTTTTTTTTTACAAAATACACGCTTCTTTATTATAATAATAATCTGAATTTCAGGTTAGTTTTTTTTTTTAAATTTCGGAAAAAGCATAGATTTTTATTTTTTAATCAACATTTTTTAATTAGAGCGTATTTTTCAAACAAAACCTAATAGAAACAAATAAATTTCAAAAAAAAAAAAAAGTAAAATAAAGCAAAAAAAAAAAAAGAAACAATTCTTCAAAATCACACTGTACGCAAACTAACGATAATATTCTCAAGTTTGATACATCATTTGAAACAAGATATCAAGATTTTCCTTTTACGCCATCAACTGATATTTTACTATTTATTATTTCAAAGGATATTTACAATATTCTAAATTTTGTAACAATAATATTATCATCAGCCGATATTAACCGCAATTAATTAATACCTTCCTCTTCAATCCGAACCTTTAGCAGATGTTCATTATTTCAACTATATTTTCTTAAATTTGAAAAAGTTCGGTTCTAGGCAGCAATTTTTGAACTAAACCTTTCAAATAGTGTACCTAACAATCAATTTTAAAATTGAAGCAAAAAAAAAAAATAAAAATAATTTTTAAAATTGAATATTTTTTATCAAAAAAACAAAACTCTGAAAGAACTTAAAACAATCATACATGTAAACTATTATAAAATAAGAATAAAATATTACAAAAGGATTTTACATTTTTTTTTTTTTTATAATCATTGAAAATCAATTGTTAAAAATTTTATTATTTTTAAAATTTTTGAAATCTGTTTTGTAAGTAAATTATTGCGGCAAATTACAAACCAATTAGGAAATAATTAAAAAAACAAAAATGTATGTAGATAATATATATACATTTACATATATACATAATATATGTATGTATATGTATGTTTATATTTTATATTAAGAGCAATTACAGAAAATAACAATAATTGCATTCTTCAATTTTATATTTCAGTTAATTTTGTTGTTATCATTTGACCGTTATTTACTTTTTTTTTTTTTTTTGTTTTTTATTATTATTGTTGAACAAAACAAAAAAAAAAAGGAAAAAAATAAAGAAATAATATATTATAATATATAACAAAAGAATTGTAATAACATGACATTTTCAATTGACCCTATTATTTATTTCCTTTTTCTATATGATGATACTATATAATATATTATCTATTATATATTGTTACTTTATATTTTTCATCATCATCATCATCATAATTCTTTTTCTGTAGATACATATTTGTATCTATAAAATGTATTTAATTTTATTTATATAAAATGTATTCTTTTCGCTTCATAAAATACAAAAGTTTTTAAATTATTAATTAAGTTGCATAATATCCTTTTTTTTTGTTTGTTTTTTATTTTTATTTTATTTTTTTTTTTAAATAGGATATAATAAGAAATTATAATTACTAGTAGGAAAAGCTAAAATAATTGCACTGATATGATCCTATATTTAAAAATTAAATTTTGACTAACTAACTAGCTATGATGGAACAAAAAATATTTACTTGGCAATTCCAATGGTTTTCTGAGATACCTCTACCATAACGGTTTTGAAAAATGGTAACAATTCTTCCTTGACATCCTTTTTCCCAAAACCAAACTATACAATATTACATTATGTCTTAAAGGACCCATCCTAAAGTTTGGTTTTAAAAGGAGTAGATTTGGTTGGTTAAGGTCCAACACTACCCAACATTTGGAAATTCATCGTAATAATTATAAATATTTTTTAATAGATGTTTTCATGGGATCATCTTGACAGGCGGCTAGCATATTACTGAACTTTTGATAACTGTCTTTGATAAAAACTTTGGTAACTCAAAAAAAAAAAACAATTGAGTTAATGAATTCGTACGATAAAGTAAACAGTCTGAATCTGATGACCGACAAAACAATGAAAAGACATTTTCTAGCATTAAATAATCACGAATGATAATATTATAAGATATTGTGGTGAATATGTCTAAATTGACAAACAGACAAACTTTTTTTTAATATATTAATAAACTTAATGGTATAATAAAGATCTGAAGATAAAGAAAGAGATATAAAAAAAAAAACTGGATTTTAATATAAAATAAAAGAAGAAATAACGATTAAAAAATTTAAAATAAAAAATTAAATGAGTTGAATATTAAGCACTCAATTGAATTGAATTTAAATCCATTTAAGTTCGAAAAGCCACTTGAAAATCTCGCAATGCAATAAATTTAATATTAAAAAAAAAAAAAAAAAGATACAAAATACAAATTTAAAAAGAAAATGCATTTATTATGTATTCTTGCATCAATTGATGAATTCCTCGAATTCGAATATAATCAAAAGCAAAACAACAACAATTTTTTAAATATATATATGACTATTAAAACTCAATAGTCTAACTATATAGAGATTTAATAAACTCATAGAAAAACTATATAGAGATTTAATAAACTCATTTAATATCATGTAGATACGATAAAATTTCAGTTAAAAAATAAAAGCTAAAGATTTATAACATTTTTATAAAATTAATAATAATTTAACATATTTTCATAAAATTTTTATAATCTTTTTTATCACAACAATATTAATGAAATCCTAGATATTATATTTAATTCTATGGAAGTTTATCTTTCTTTCCAAAGAAAATAAATTCGTCTGGGTGCCAATTTGAACATTTTTTGATTTAAAACTAAAAATTAATATTAAATCTGTTAAAAGAAAATTATTTAAATGAATTAATTTCAGATCTCATATTGCACAATTTTATTCAATAATATATAATATCATACATTATCAATTACCTACTTAAAATATTTTAGATCCTTTTCATTAAAATTTTTAAAAAATGATTTTAAAATATTGCTATAATATCTTTAAAGTTAATAGTTTTAATTGCAAAATCTTAATAGTTAATATCCTTTATAGTAACGCTTCAATTCATATTAAATTACTTTTCTAAGAAATGGTAAGAGTTTTCTTTTACAATATCATTCATTAATTATTTTATTTCGAAGAAAATATTTTAATTTCAGTTTTATTCAAAAATAATAATAGAATATTTCTTTTAACTGAATAAAAGAAAATTCTTTGCATCTAACCAAAAAATTTAATTAATATACCACCACTTAGAATAATTATAAAAGAATTCTTTTAAGTATATAATATTTGTAATTTTCATACGTAAATTTTTTACAGTACATGCTTGCACTTTTCATACATTTATTATTTACAAATAATATGCATATCGTATTAATATTTATTAAATTGTATGAATGTTAATAAAATTGGTGAGGGGCATCTTTGCAGATAATATATCTTAATTAAATTAAATTGAACTTTTTTTTTTTTTTACGAGGGACGGTGGAAAACATCAAAAGTCACTCAAAGGAACTGCACCAGGTTCCTCTGAGTAGTGTTGGACTCGAACCAACCAAAACCACCCACTTTAAAACCAAACTATAGGATTGGTCCTTTAATACATAATAATATAATGTACAGCTTGGTTTTGGGGAAAAGGATGGGGGAAGGATTATTTGGGTGTTTGAATATAGGAAAATTGGGATTATGGAGGTTGAAGGGAAAAATTTGGATAGTTATTTTGAAGAAAGATGTTAGTGTTCTTCTTGAATTTCGAGATATCGTACACAAATGAATTACCAACTTTTGGGAACACATTTGCGGGCATAGAATGCAATGCAATGCAAAAATGTAAAAAAATGTAAAATAAAAATAATGAAAAAATAAAATTTTATTTTTGCCCGATTATAGAAAAAAATACAGTAAGGAATACTTATTGAAAGATTTAAAAGCAAATCCATGAATATGCCTAAAAAGTTGACGAAACTTAAAACTGTTGACAAAAACTTGGAAGACAAATCTCACAGGAAGATTAACGAAAATTCTGTTTAATATCATTTTAAATGCTACTAACTTGTTAAAAAAAAATTACTTAAGTAACGTCTAAGATAAAAAAGAAAAACAAAATTTTCATTATGCTCAAGAATCAGGTATAAATAATTACATTTTAGAACAATAATTGCTATATTGAGAGTTGCGAAAAAAAATCATCTATAAGAGCGGACAATTAAAACCAAATTTGTATAAAATAGAGAAAATTTTAAAGATAATATGTTTTAAAATAAAGCGGAGCTTTGTATGAACTTGCATATTGTTGAAGAACACAATATCATAATAAAAGTTTTAAAATAATTTTCATTCATTCAAAATTTATGTATTTAAAAACTTAATAATAGAAATATAATAATACGTTATTAAAGTATTTGTAGTTTTAATTTATTCCCGTAATATCATTTATTAAATCTAAAATAACCGTCTCTACTTCCAAAAATTTTTTTTTATGAAGTGAAATAAATCAGAAAATAAGGCATTTTGAATGTATTTTAATTATTATTAAGATTTCATTTTAATAACTTAGAAATTATTCTATTAATATTTTAATGTTCTTTTTTTTTTTAGCGAATTTTTTTTTTAACAGGATATTTTGACAGGATAATTAAAATATTAAAATTAAAAAAAAAAAAAAACAACAAAAAAAAAAAAAATAAAATTTTGTTTTATAAATATTATTGAAAACAGAAAAAAAGTACAAAAATTTCCTTAAAATTAAACATTCAAAAAAGTTTTGTCTAAAAGTATGCAATTATTTTTTTGTTGCAATAATTTTCAAAGATCTTAATGCAATTTTTTTGTTTTTATTTTATTTTTAATTAAAAAGCAACCATTTCTTAAAAAATAGTGTTGCCAAATAGAATAGAAAATCTAAAGTTAAGAAGAATAATATTATATAAATAAAATATTGTTCTAAAAAATAGGTCAGTAAATTTCAATATATGAAATTATTATGACACGGTTTATCCTTTTGTTATTTTTTTTTTTTTTTTGTTTTGTTTTGTATTTTTATTCTTTGTAAAAGAAACCTTTTAACCGGGTTAACCGAAGGTTAACTATACTTGTCTTATAAAGAAAAAAAATATAAATAAATCACCATTTTCATAAAAACCAAAAAAGCGAGAAAAAACTAGCAAGGTAGTCTAAGTTTTTAAATAGAGCGAAAAATCCTTCCTTTTTTTCTTTTCTTGCTTGTCATTTTTTAATTTTCTGTTTTGTTCTTTTCTCATTGAAAGTTGTTCTGTTTTTTATTCTTTATATAAGAATTTATAAATTTTGTCACTGTATTGTCAATTTTTTTTTTTCTTTTTTATTTATATTTTCTATATTTATTTATTTATTTTTGTTTTTCATTGGATTTTTTGATCTTGTTGTTGTAATCGGAATTTGTATGTCTTTACTGATGCTTTTGTATTTTGAATTACTGAACCAATTAATTTTCAATTTATTACTTGTCTCGTTTTTTATTTTTATTGTTTTTTTTTTTGTTTTTTCTTTTATTTTATGTTATTTTTCTATTGATACAACAAAATATATTCTATTGTGCCGTTAATGAAGTATAACAACTGATTTGGGGATATTTTGCGCAAAAAGAAATAAAATATCAGAGAGAATAATTTTCTTTTTTTTTTTTGTATCTCTAATAGTCGATATTATTATATTTATATAAATATACATTTTTTTTTACAATATCTGACCTCAAAAAAGTAATACTATGCAAATTAATTTTATAATTGATTTATAATACTGTAATGGGTAGAAAAAAAAAATAAGTAAGAAAAAAAAAAAACAGTTTACGTTTGTATTTATTTATAATTTATGAACTTTTAAAAATAATTGCAAATACATATTTAATTGGAAGTAGATAGATATTTAATTATCTTAAATAATAGTTAGTTATTTAAATAAAAAATACGTTAAAAATTATAATAATAAAATTGATTAATTTATTTTTTAGAAATATATTTTTTTTGTTTTTTTTTTTTTTGTATAAAACAGGGGTTAATAATCTAAATTTGAATATTAATCTACTCAGAGATAGCGTTAGTTAGTTGGTTATAAGATGATTTATTTCAAGAAAATGAAGCTTTAAGAACGATAGCAATTTGCTCAAAAAGAATACAATATATAAATTAAAATTCTAGATTTAATTATAGTACAAACAAACTACATTTCCATTTCTAAATTGAGGTTCTACGTGTTTTATCTATTTAGATGTAGATTTCTAATTTAATATGATACACAGCAGGTGATTGCCAAAATTTATCCATCTCCTTTATTCAAGTCAAACACTATTAACTAATTAAATAAAATTTTTGTAATCGTTATAAATTTCCAAAAAGATTCAAAATGGGAATCAAAAAAAAATTTTTTTTCTTATAAAGTATAAATTTATTTTTCAAGTAATTATTTAATATTAATGTTATTAATGTTTATCAGTTTTATAAAAACAATGTTAAAGTATTATTCTATAATATCTAACAGAAGTTGATCTAATGAAAACAAAAGATTAATAAGAAAGAAAAAGTTTATGACCTTCATAATAATTATAAAAATTCATGAAAGATGAAATAATACTCTTACTAACATTTAGAAACTCAAACTGAATGTTAAAATAAATCGTAAACTTGTTCTTCTGTTATCAGAAGATTATACTATCCTTAAATAGATCTAATTTTTATTTTTCATTTTATTTTTAAATTTGATTTCATTTACATCAAAAATATTTACGTTTCAAAAATTTTTTTTTTTCTCAAATTTTTATTTCTATTTATTTCTTTGACATTTTATTTACTTTTTTTTTTTTTATAATATATATATGCATATATAATGCCTGTTGTCTGACAACGGATTACATTTAAAATAAATAATAAAATAAATATACAAAAAAAAAAAAAGAAATAAAGTAAATAAATGTTTACTTATAAACAAAGGATATGTGTATATATTATATGAATGTACAATCAATAGATATGAATACATACTAAATATGGGACAAAAATATTCATCACGTAAAATAACGTAATTTTTTTTTAAAGCAAGCTACAAAAAAAAAAAATAATATACGAATATAATTTCACAGGATGCTACAATATTTTCTATATTAGGGCAGTTGTTAAAGTAAAAACAACAATAATAAATACTAGAAGAAGAAAAATTGAAGCGCAAAAATTCTTAACATCAACTAACTTTATTTTATTATTCCCTAAAATGTTTTCATATAAAAAACAAAAAAAAAAAAAACAAATTCGAAATTGCAAATTCATTATTGTTTTTCTTTTTTTATTTTTTTATTTTACAGCAAGTGTAAATTACATACATATATAACAAAACATTCTTTTATCCTTCATACATTTTAAATTCTAAATAAAATATTATAAAATTTGAGTTATAATTTTTTATTTTTTCCCTCTCTCTGCTCGCGTTTTTTTTTCACAATTTCTTTAATTTAATTTATTTTCGAAATTTATTATCTCATTTTTTAGATACCTACTCTAAAAGTTTTTTTTTTTTTTGATATTCGAAAATCGATTTCTTATTTCTTGTAGTTTCCAAATCAAGTAAAAACAAAAAATTTTATTTCAAAAATAATTTAAAATGACATCTTCAAAATTGTGACGTCAGCAATAAAATAAAATTCACAGAATTTTGAAGGAAAAAAAAAAAAATTGTTTGTTTAATCTTTTATCCCTACAGACTGAGATGAAAATATTATAATACATACATAATTAAACACAAATATATCTATATATACAGAAAGGTCAGAGAAACAAGAAGAAATGAGAATGAAAAGAGAAAACAAATGAATTAATTATTTTTCAAAGAGAAAAATTTTTTCGAGCATAGAGAAAGTTCTCTTTCTTAAAATATGCATAGGTACCTATATATTCGTAAATATCGAAAACTACACGAAAAAAGATACATAAAAAAGATAAATTCGTAATAAACTTTTCATTTATTATATAACACAAAAGACAAATTTTATTTTTCGGAATTTAAATGTCAAAATATGAATTTTTATTTTTTATTTTTTTGTAAATTCCTTTTGAATTAATGTCAATGTGTTTGTTTGACATACATTTCATATGATTTAAATTCATTAATTTTTATGAATACATATCTGTATATATTTATGTATATATACATTATTATGTTAGATTTTACACGTATACAATGTTCTATGAAAATATAGCTGGCTATATTATAATATATATTTTATTATAAAAATATATTATGTAGGTATTATGGAATTTTTTATATTTATGTTATGTGTTGATAAATATTTATACATATACATACTTCTACACATATACACGAAATAATATGAAATAAATTTTATTAAAAAGGATAAAAAAATTGTTATTGTTGAACAAAATTTAGAAAAAAAAAAAAAAAAAAAACCGCGCGAGAATAGAAAGAAAAAAATAAAGAATGTACAATTATTATAATATATGTATGTATGCATACATTTAAAAGTAATATAATTATGGTTTAATTAAGTTTTTCTTTTGAAATTTCGAATTTCCAATAATCTCTGTTTTCTCTGTCCCTTTTTTTTTTTTTTTTGGTGTCCTATATTTTCTATCGTATACTGCCCAAAGTAAAAACTCGAAAAGTGTGAAAAATAGCTAGGTGAGCTTTTTTTAACCGTTCATTTAAACATAAAACAAATTTGATGAAAACAGATAAAATATCTGATTTGTTATTTTTTACCATACATATCATAATATTATGTATACCCATACATATGTCAGTGAAAATCAGTTTTTTTCTGTTTGTGTGTCGATTTTTTGCTTATTTTTGAAATTTTTTTTTAAGGTTTTTCGATTTTAAAAGAAGTATAACAAATACAAAAAAAAAACCAAATATCATCAACAAAAGCACATCACAAAATTATGAAAAAAATATAAAATGCTTTTAATTCTCAAGGGATATGAAAATTATAAATTTTAATAACGTAAAAATACAAGTGAATAGTTTAGTTTCGGATTAGATTGGAATTTGGTAGGATTGAAATCAAGCAAAAAAGATTAAAAAAAAAGAAAATATAAATCAAAACAGTGGACGATCTCGCATGTAATGATATTTTTATTAAAAATTATAAATTGATATATTTTAAATTTAATTGAAATTTCCATCGAATTAAAATTAGATACTATTAAATGATCGTATGAAATAATTTTTTACAGAATGATTAGTTTAAAAAAGATTTTTGTAATAAAGATAGACAAGGAAAAGAGTAATTGATTTAAGGATATACATTATTAAATATTAAGATAAAGTAAATTAAATTAAGTATTAAGATAATCTCAGATTTCGATTTATGTCGTCGAAATACATAGTCTTAACGTGACAAAATGAGGTTTATTTCTAAATATTAAAATTTAAACTATGGATTATATGACTCATGGCGCAGTAGTTAAGTCGCCAACCTTTTAATCGAAGGGTCTTGGGTTCAAACCCCGGTCAGATCATAAATAAAAAAATATGTAGTACTTTTATATCGTAATAATGTATATCGTATAATTAATAGTAGTAATAATAACAATAATAATATTAATAATAATAATAGTAATAGTAATAATAACAATAATTATAATAATAATAATAGTAATAATAATAATAGCTGCTACAGTGGAGCCATCATTGGTTATATCATGCAAGTAAGGTGTTATATACTGCTGCACGTTGTAATCCACTGGTGGCGCTGACTCTGTAGTAAAATAATAAAATATTAATAAGAATACTAATACCAATAATAGTAGCCGCTACAGTGACAGTGGGGATTGCCTTCAATAATTACCTCATATAGTACTATATACTACTACTACATGTTGTAACTGCTGTGACGGCTTTAACCACTGTTAGCCAAATACTAATAATAATAGGCGGATTCATTGTTTCCGTATCCTTTCGTATCCCTACTCCCTAGCCAATATACTGCGTTCGCAGGTAAAGGTTTCATCCCATTATATTGGCTAAAGGGGGAGATGGGTTTAGTCAGTAAAAATCTGACACTATCAAGGGGGAAATTCTTGGTGTCTTAGGAAGATTCCCACCTTCCTTAGGAAAAAAAAAAATCTTTATATTATGGACATCGTACCAAATTGTTATTAGGATTCTATTCGAGTATTTAAAGATTTTAATTGATAACCTCCAATGTTTAAACAAGCTAACTGCTTTAGCGGTGCAAACTTATGCAAGATATAGTTTTGATCCTGTTGCTATGCATACAAAAAATTATATGTCTTTTAATTCCATAAAAAAATTTTTTTAATTAAATTTCAATTATTCGAATGATTATTTTAATTAAAGGAACAAATTAATTTTACAATTTCTCTTTTAGAATATTTTTTCTACAATAATTTTGTTTAGTATTTTCACCAATACCAGCCAATCATCCATACCAATTTAATTCTTAACATTTTTAACCAAAAATGAGTGGTATTTTTTCCCAAGTTGGGTATTTTATGGGTATTTGGCAAGCAATTTTATTGAAATGCTGACTTTCCAAATGAAATAATTGACGTACTTTTAATATTTTCACTGTTTTAGAAGAAAAAACATACAAAAATCTCCACATTCATTTATTTTTATGTTTTTTAAGACTTTTAATTATAGTTGAAAGTAAAATTAAACATAAAGTACAGAAAAAACCTTAGAATAATTAAGAGTTTTTACTTTTCTTTTTCTTTCTGATTATCAAATCTAAAAAGTTAATTATTTTAGTTTTGTAATAACAGATTTCCCTATGAAATTTTTCAAAATATTTTGCATACAAAATAACCGTAAACTGTGGATTTGGCAATATAAGATATGTTAATATTTCTGGATCACAGACACTTTAAAAAAACTTCTGTGAACAATTTTTATAAAGATTAAAATTTTTCATAATATTTACTTCTCTTTTTTTTTTTTTTTTTTTCATTATTATTTATTTAATATAAATTTAATTCCATTTAACAAGAATAAAGATTATATAAAGTCATCAACCTTAGCGCTAAACGCTGTCCGGTCTTATAATTTGTGCAAACAAGCATTGAATTAGCTTTAATATTTAAAAAGTTAACAATAAAATATGTATGTAGAATTAATTAAAATAACAAAAATTAAAATTATGTGTAAAATATGATAATTTTTTTGATTTTTAAAGTTTTTTATTTTTTATTTATTTTTTCTCTAGTTTTTGTTTAGTATGTTAGTGTAAATTATATTAGTAAAATTAAATCTAGTTTAAGCTTTAGGTTAATACTACTTCTAAATAACAAATTAATTATTATTTTATGATAAAAAACCTTAAAAACCTTCACTTTCCTTTTAAAAATTACTTATTATTAATTTATTTTTTAATTTTTTAGTTATTAATTTCTTTTATCGAGGGTGATAGCTCATTGTAAAGCTTTAAGCAATTATATAAGCAACTGTTTTGAAAAGTGATAAATAAAAGTTGGATTTATTCCTTGTGTTATAAGTGTGTATGTTTATTGTTATATTTCTATTTAGAAAAAAGTTGTGCTTGATTAAGTTATTAATAATTTTGAAAGAAATTATGTAGAGTTCTTTTTTCCAATGTTTACTAGACTGAGATATTTATCACTATAGAGTAAATCAGAAGGATGCGTTGTAGGAAGATTGTTTATTATTTTAATGGCCTTTTTGTTAAGTATATCTAATCTTGTTAGGTATATAGCAGGCGATCTATTCCAAATAGGATTTACATAGACTAAGTTTGAAACGATAAACGAAGAATAAATACAGAATAGAGATTTCTTATTTTGCATACTTTCTCAACCTCTTTAAAACAAAAATGATCACGCCATTTGAGTTTACTATCTATAACAAGCCCCATATAGTTAAAAGATTTAGCAATTTCAATTTTTTGGTTGTTAAAAATAATTTCACTGTTACTAAAAGTTTTATTTTCAAAGAACATAATTTTGGATTTGCTTGCGTTAAGAAATAGACGATGTTTAGTAAGCCACACGTTAACAATTCCTAGATCGTAGACTATTGCATTTCTTATCTCTGCTTCACTGTCGCATGTATATTTTATTACAGTATCATATGCCTACAGTTGAACTATTACTTTAAGATGTAATGACGCCATATCGTTTAAATATATTTTAAATAAGTCTGGCCCTAAAATAGATCACTGGGGAACTCCTTTACTTATTTCTTTTTTACTACTTAAAAATGTTTCAATAGACATCCTCTGATTACGATCAACTAAGTAAGACTTAAAATAGGCTAATTGCTGATCATTTAATTTTAACAGAAATAATTTATATAGTAGAATATCATGATCGACACAATCGAACGCTTTTTTGAAGTCTAGAAAGACACAAGCAGTGTACTTTTTTCATCCATACTTTTAGTGAGAAACTCATTTAACTCAAGGTAAGCAGCTACAGTATATGAGTTCTGTTCAAAACCAAATTGAGACTCAGAAAGGACTCCATTCGTAATAAGAAAATGTGTTAATCGAATTTTAATTGTATTTTCAAAAATTTTTGAAAGAGTAGTTAAAACAGGAATAGGTCGATAATTATTTGGATCTAATTTGCAGCCATTTTTATAAATCGGTGTGACTATAGTCAATTTTAACGAGCTTGGAGAGACACCCGATTCAAACGATTTGTTAACAAATTTAGATATTATTGGTACAAGACGATCCGAAAATTTAGATACTATTTTAGCTGATATACAACCAAATCCATTGGCCGCGGAAGGATTTAAAGATTTTATTATGCTCATTACTGCCTCATTGTTTGTAGGACTAAGTTCAAAATGCGAACTTATACTATGACTAAATGAGTTAAGATATGATCTATCAATCCGGTCGAGAGGATATTCAGTTGGCTTACAATTTTAGTGAAAAAACCATTCATTGTTTCTGCAATATCACCCTAATCTGAAATTAATTTATTATCATATTCAAGCAGATTTATTGTTTCCGAGTTTCCAGTATCCCTATTCAAATTGACCTGTTTGTATACATACCACAGGTTTCTCCCGCTAGTAGGATTTCTATCTATTAAACCTGAATAAAAATTTTTTTTTCCTTATCAATTTCGCTCCTAACTTTTTTTTTAAACTCTTTGAATAAATTTTGCACGCGGCTATCATTTTGGTAGTTTTTCGGACTAATTAAAAAATGAGTCCCGAATTTTTATAAGTTTTAAAATATCCCTCGTTATCCATTTGTGTTTTTTCTTTACCCTCAATGAAATAGTTTTTGCATACTTTGTTATCAATAAGTTTAAATTTAATAACAAATCATCTAAATTTACAAAATCTTCCAGGCTATTCCAGAAGGGATCATTGCCTAACGCATCGTAATCAAGAATTGTTTTCGTAGCTTTGGCCGATCGTTCTGGAGTAGGAATATGATTAAAATTTAGAAGCAACATTCTATGATCTGACAATGCTACATCTGATACATTTAAATTGTAGGTAAAATTAACCATATCTGTAATACAATGATCTATTGTAGTTTTTGAAGTATTCCCTATTCTTGTGGCATAATCTAATGATATTTTATTACATATTATAAACCTGTTCGATAAGAGCATTTCGGTATACTTTACTGTGACAGTCATTTAAGATATTTATATTGAAGTCACCCAAAATTACAGAATTTTTAAACTGAGCTGTAATATTATCGATTTTTTCTATGAAATTATTAAATACAACTTACTGGGATTTACATACCGCTACGATATGCATATTTAACTTTGGCAGTTTTACAACCAAAAACTACTATTATGAAATTCTTTAAAAATGCTATATGCATCATGTGGATTAAAATTTATTATAGTTACATATTTTATTGTACGATTAAGATATAAAATTTTCAGAATCAGAATATCAATATTTTAATATTCGTTTTAAATTAGAGCAAAAAAAAAACAAAATATTTGTTAAAGGCATAGACAAAATAAAGAAATTTTCACACTTTAGCATTTCATTCTTTCAAACAAACCATTGACATTCATGATAAAGGTTATAGCAAGCAAGTTTACAAATATACTACAGTAAAATCCGTATATTAAAACTTATACATTTAAAGGCATTTAATATATTAGAAAACGACTATTTTTTTACAAAACTTATGCTGTGCCCTATACAATATAAATTTCTGAATAAAACATAAAATTTCTTTTATGAGTAATTGAAAGTTTTAGTTTTTTAGCTTTTATCTTAGTTATCGATTACCATAACTTTTTTCTAAACATTTTCACATTACATTATCATGTTATAAAATATAGTTTGATCGATAAATTATAATTTATTAAATTCTAATAACACTTATTTTGGGATCGCTAAAATATTGAAATAAGATCGAAAAATTAGAAACTTATATTGAGATTTGACAATGAAAAAAAAATCTATCTAGAATCTTAAGACTAAGACTAAGACTAAGAATCTCAAAAATGTTACTAAGTTCAATTCAATCATATCAACCCATAATTTAAAGTTGGGTTTAAAATTTGACAATATAAAATTTCTAAACTAATCTTATCATTAAAACTGGACAGAGTTGGGGTTACAATAATATGTTTGGCCATTCATATAGTCTGATATGTTTTTCATCATATATGTGATATTTCATACCTAAACAATTATATACAATGTCCATTAAAAATTTAATCTACTTACTTGATTTTTTGCGAGAATAGGTAAAAATCATCAAAAAACTCCAATGGCATAGTGGTCCACCGGCCTTTCAATTGGAGGATCTTAGATTTAGAGTCCGGTCAAGTCATTTAAAATAAGTAATAATTTGATAGTAGTAATGTATATCGTAAAATAATAATAATAATAATAATAATAGCTACTATAGTAAAGTTGCCTTGGTACCTCATACAGGAAGATAGTTTATACTACTGCATGATGTAACTGACTGATGGCTTTTGACTCTGCAGTAAATAGTAATAATAATAAGCTGCTACAGAATCGTTCAATTATTACCTCATTGCCAAAGGGTCTTATATACTATACTATATTGATAGTTTCGTCACTAATAGCAAACTAATAATAATAATAATGCGGATTCATTGTTCCCTTACGATTTACAGTCCAATTCTCCAATTTAAAATTTCCATTTTCCTGTCTTATCGAATATACTGCTTCGAAAATTAAAGTGGTTTTATTATATAAGCTAAAAGTTCCCATTATATTAGCTAAAAATAGAGGTATAGGTTTAGTCAATAAGAATCTGACACTACTAAGAGGGTATTCTTGATATCTTTAGAAGATTTCTACATATCTAAGAAAAAAAGACGTCTGAGTTTACACTTTTATAAATGAAATCTATAATACAGTTTGCACTAACTATAATGGACTTGATGTTTAATTCAAGAACAGCTTTTCAGGAATACTTCTACCACGTTTGGGATCAAACAAGTTTTAATATAATTTGAAAAAATAATAGGTACATGCGAAGAAAAATTGTAATAATATGCCAAAAGAAAGTATAAAAATAAAATTGTTTAAAAAACTTTAATTTTGAAATAAATAATCAAAATTTAATTTTTTTTGATTGTTTATTAAAGAATTTATAAAATAGTAATTAACGAAATAAATTTATATAAAGAATGTTATATGATTGTTATTTGAAAATTTCTCTATTTTAAAAAAAAAAAAAGCCAGGGTAAATATTTAATATAATTTTCTGTTATATTTGTCTGTTATTTTCTATTCATCCCCAAAACTAGTGAATATACTAATTGTGTTAAAATTGTATAATTTAATTATGTTTAAGAACTCTTTCATAAAATTTAAATAGCAACATACGTTTTATTAAAATATAAGATAAATAAAAACAAGAAGCGAGAACAAAAATAATAATCTTATTATTTCCACTAAAATTTTCCAACTTTCTTCGACTTTTCTTCAACAATTAATTATCAGCACTTGTCCCGTCATCCGTTAAAATTGTACATACCTACTTTTGTAGGTACAATTTCTTGACCTAAAAAGTATTTTTCCGTATATTTTAGGATATTAAATTATGAAAAACAATATTATTGTTATACAAAAATAAAGAGGCTTATGGAAAATTCATACAATTTTTAAATAATACTATTTCGTATTAAAAATTTACGGTTCTTATAAAACTGATGTGTTTAATCAGATTGAAATACGAAGTGGATTTTCATATTATTTTGCTAAATAACAGGTTCACAGAACAATAGTTTTAAAAAAAACAGTTCCGAAATAAATAAATTTAAAATTTGTTTAAATAAAGATTGTTTTGAAATAAAGATTGAAGATTTAAATAAGGATTGTTGTTAAGATAGGAAAAATCAACTTGAAAGATTTCACTATTAAAGTCTACGATAGATTTAACTTCAAAAAAATTTATCTTAAAAATTTCCTCAACTACAATTATATAGAAAATAGAACCTTCATGGAGCAAAAATAAGTCAAGTTGTATACAGCCGAAGATTATGATGATTTATAGTAGTACATTAAGTAAGTAAACATCGTAAATATGGAATCATCTCCAATTTCATGTGTTTTCTAGAATTGGCGAAAATTATATATTATATACAATGTCCATTAAAAATTTAATCTATTTACTTAATTTTTTACGAGAGTAGGTGGAAATCATCAAAAAACACTATAGTGGAATTAAGGTGAATATAACCAATTTTGTTCACAATAATGTCTGTAAATTTGCAATCAATCTTCATTCCGTAAACTTAGCTTCCCTTGACTAAGCAGTACATGAGTACACTAAAGATCATATTATAGCCAATTGTTTGGTCAACAAATAGCGATAGTGTTTAAATGCAAGTTAAAGTCCCACAAACTCATAGACAAGAGGACTTGTGCGTGTTCCACTTAATTCCACTATAGTGTTTTTCGATGTTTTCCACCTACTCTCGCAAAAAAAAGTAAGTAGATTAAATTTTTAAAACATTCCGGGAGAAAAATTTTACTACATTATTACATTGGAATTTATGTTATGCGTTTATTTGAATATTTCGTTTTGAATATGCGTTTATTAAATATAATTTAATTTATGGTTAGATATATCTATATTATTTTCTCAGTGTATAAATAACTATAGCAATTATAATAATTGTAACAAATACACAAATATTGACTGCATCACCTGCTGCTTTCAATTTAAATACAAACCTATACTTTTATTAAACAAGTATTTATTTAACAAACTATATTCTCTTTCGTATACGTTTTAGTAGATGTTTTTTTTTTTTTGTTTTTATGAAAACACTATAACAAATAAATCCTGGAAGAAAATATTTAAATTGATGAATGTTTTTTTTTACAGTAATTTAAAATGGTTAAAAGGATCTTTAAATAAAAATATGCCTTGTTAACACATTTCGTAATGTAAAAATATATTTTTGTAAGTAAAAATAATTTTGAATTAAGGTAGAATCAAAAATATGTAATATAGTGGAATAAAAACGAAAGGGTGTTAAAGGTATACATTTTCCAAAAGCTAATAAAAAACAACTTAAAAATTAATTGTGTCTTTCACCAAAATTATATGTAAGAAATAATTGTGAAAAATCAAGAAGCACTTTCTTTAATTTTAAGGAAAGCGTACAATATAGTTAAGGAAAGATGTTGACACAATATGCAAAATGATAATGTTGAAGCTTTAATTTATCCATTTTATTTTGAAAGAAGTTGTGCAATTATTGCAGATGACTAGAATAGATAAATAGAAAATTTTTAATTTTTAGCCCCCTTTAGTTCATAAACAGGACAAATTACATAAAAATTTTCTGAGGTAACTTTAAGGTAAAAGTTTTTATCTAGAAGCGTTGCGGATATATCTTAACTTAAATACTACATTGTAAAAAACAATTGTAGTATATTGATATTAAATTATAAAGTTAAAGAAATATACTGTCGTTTTTATATTCAAAAAATGTAAAGGTAAACCTGATAATTACACATTTTAAAATAAGCCTTTTCGAAATTTCAAAAGCTGTTAGCTTCGTAATGGATAGGGCTACATAAAACGTTAATTTTTGAAAAGACCTATCTTTGGATAAAATTATAGTATTCTTGTTACAGACAGACGGATAGATGGACTTACCCAATGAAAATAAACAAATTAAAAAAAAAAAATTTAGAAGCAACAATTTAAAAAAAAGTTAGACTTTTAAGTAAAGTTAATTTCAACATTGTAATTACAGCCCAATTATAAGTTTTTTTTTTTTTTTAATTAATAAAACATGGGAATTTTTTACATACTATTTTAAGGTGTCTGGTATTTGGCCGGAAACAAATTCTATTGCAAAGAAGGAAATAAATTAATTCAGTTTTAGATAAAATATAAAAATAGGTTAAACATATTTAAAAAACTATTACATATTCCACATGATTAATATAATATTTCAATTTTGAAATAAAAAGAATTTAAATAAAAGTTTTAAAGTTTCTTTTGAAAATAAATTTAAATTTTATATTGTATCTATTGCATAAAAAAGTGGAAAATGACGTCTGTGGCAAATATTTTCTTGAAAATTTGGAAAGGCTCAAAAATGCTTAGTAATTAAAATTAGTCAAAGTACTAGAAACAAGTTACAACATATATAACTTATCTAAACTTAACTTAATACATTTTCCTAAAAAAAAAAAATTTTTAAAAATTAGTAATTTTAAGAAATACTCATAGATAAACGTAATGTAATTACGCTGTATTTTTAAATGAGGACAAGATTTTGATATTATAATATTATTTCTTGTAGACCCTTAAATAATTAATTAAATAAAGAGTATCTTTCACAACTTAAGTACAGCTCCAACAAAAATAAGGAAGATAATACCCGAATAATGATAAGATTCTTAAAAATCTCCACAAACTGAAGTAATTTACAAATATGTTAAGTTTTATAATAGTAAATGGAAATAAATTTATATAATATTTGTAAGTAAAAAATAAATTACTCAAACAACTACAAAAAATCCTGACAAATACAATAAATAACAATGTGATTGTAATATTAACTTTGTAAAGAAGTACATTATAAGGATTCTTTAAGTGTCATCTTATAATGAGCTAAATAATAAATTACTACTTTGTTTATAGCAAATAAATTATTAGAGACATTTAGATCTAGCTTATTATTTAAATAAAAATTTACTAAGATTTGTCAAAAGAAAAAAAAAATATTAAGGCCCATCAACATAAAAAATTTGTAATTTATTCTAGTATTTAGTCCACCAAGGAGTTTCTTCGAAACATGACATCAATATCATAAAATTAATTTACATTATTCTATTTTAATTAAAATAGTTTTAATTACGATTAAAAAGATATTTACTTTTAAATAAAATAACATACAATATTACAAGATAATATACAGAAGTAAAAAAATTTTATAAAATAAAGCTTAAATGTTAAATCATGGACCCTATCCCTAAAAAATGATAAAAATCTTCATTATTTTGATGAAAAAAAAAAAATATTTAAGTAAAGAGGTGAAAATAATTAAGATTGTTATTTCTTATCTATAGATAAAAAATTAAATTAATAATAAAAACATTTTAACCACCAGCTCTCATATTATCTATCTTTTTTTTTCCCTCATCAGCTCTTTCTTATGAATTTTTTAATTCAAAATCAGTTTGAAGTATTTATTTTTCTGTCTGTACTGCAACCTATTTACTTTACCCTTAAACCATAAGTTTAAACTAATTCTTTTCTTAAAATTAAAAAAAAAAAAAAAAAAAAAAAGGAGAGAATAATAAAAAAAAAAAAAATTTATTTGAATAAATATTATTAGAAAATTCACTTAAGAACTAAATTAAAAAAACAAAAAAAAAAAAAATTATTAGCCATAATAATAAGTACTAAAAGGTACGAGATTATTTTTTATCCATCATTTATTGAAATAGTATATAGAAAGTTTTTTTTATAATATCATATCTTTTTGTATAAAAAGGCATAAAGGATCAAAAAATCTTGAACATCCTTTTGTTAACCACTTTATTGAAACAAAATAATAACAACTAAAAGAAAAATTTAACCTCTGCTTTAGTTTTTTTTTATGTATTCTTATGATTCAATTTCAGACATCACCCACACAACAAAATAAAAAAAAGAAAAAGAAAAGCCAAAACCTACTTTGAATAATTTTTATTAGAAATTGTTGTTGGTTTATAAAATTTTTTTGTTACTTATTTAAATATTTAATTGAAAAATTAAAATGACAAAAGTCTGAACTTTTAGTTTGTTTTTTTTTTTTTAACTCTTGACATTTTTTTTTTTAAGGACAATACGTATAAGATTGTTATTATTTTTATAAAGAAGCACAAAGAAAAAAAAAAAAAAGAAAAATAATAAAAGTATATTTTAGTAATAATATATGTAATATAATATAAAGATATAATATACACCTTATTATATTATGCATGTTGTATTATTTTAAATTAGTTTTCGTGACTGTTAATAGTAAATCATCTTCTTATACCTCATAGTATGCATATACACCTATGATAATAATAACTATCTAAAATTTAATTAACATATAATTAATATAATTATCCTATTGGGAAATATTAAAACAAGTGTAAATAGAAATATGATGAGTTCCTTTGTTTCATATTGCAATATTTGTCCCATATTAGATACAATTAAAAAAAAAAAACTTGATTGTTTTCAACTAAAAACAGTCTTTAATAGTTTGATAATTGTTTGGGATGGATTTTATATCTATCTAGTATCTATATTAAATAAAAATGTATGGAATCTATATTATGGAATGTATGAAAAATGGAAAATGTATTTTCATTTTTCTTTTTCTTCATTTATAGAATTATTTTTTTTATTTTAAAAATAAATATGCAACTTTATATCCGTAGTAAATCGCAAATTATTATCAAACAAAATACTTAACATTTCTTTCAAAATTTTATTATTGTATCTTTTCCTTAAATGCTTTTTTTTTTTGGAGTCTTATATCGCTGGTAATAGTTTCTCTCTATAATTTTTTTGACGATAATTTGAAGCAGCAGTATTTAATTCTAGTATAAATCTTCGTGACTGTTATATTCAATTTCAGAGTTTTGTTTTTCCTTTAACATCTGATACATTTTAAGGATTTTTATGTTACGTCATTAGTTTAATTATCAACTGATTATAACATAATATAATTTAATGGAAAATAGATACCATATGGATTATATTTATGTTGGCGGAGATGACATATTTTTAAACTAAAATAAGATCATCAACTTTAACTTGTTATCAAGTTCCAACCTCTAAATAAAATTATTTTTTCACAAGACTATGAAAATAGGATATCATTTTCTATTAAATTTATTAAAGTAATTTCTAAATAACTTATAAAATAATTATGTGAGTTGTAGACCTACAATAGAACAGTGTGTTATAACCACAAATTTTTTTTTAAAGCATAATGTTATGGCGGCTTAATTTTTAGTTTAAAGAAACTTTATATATATAATTATAAGAAATATTGAGCTTTTTATAATAAAATAATATATCGGGGCATTGACAAATTTGTTATTAACCTTAATGAATATTTTAAAACAAGTCAGTGAATAACTTACAGTTAATAATTACTAAAAAAAAAAAAATTTCTAAATAAATAAATAAATAATTAAATAGAGAAAACTTTTTTTATATAAATTTTTTTTTTTCCTTATAGACACAAACATTAAATAAAAGAAGAATCTTTTTGCCCGTATAACAGGTAATTTTGTAGAAAGTCAAATAAATTATGGTTTGATGGAAACTATTTTTTTTTTTTTTTTTGCCCTTTCAGAATAAACGATTATAAATAAAAGTAAAAAATAAAAAGTAAATAAAAGAAAATTTTTTTATTTTTTTATTTTAATTTCTTTTTTTTGTTTTTTATTTTGTATAAAAGAAAATAAAATATTTAAAACTGGAAATGAAAGGAAATAAAATTTCTACTCACAGAATAAAAAAAAAAAAAAATTTTAATAAAAATAAATTTGTCTTCTGTTATTCTTTTGAAAACTGTTTTCTCTGAAATACGATCAGTAGGTATAAATAAAAATCAGTTGATTGTATGGAGAAACGTAAAGTCAATTAAAAAATAAAATTTGCATAATTTGTCAAAATTAACAATTTAAATTTTTTTAAAAACTTTTTTAAAATCCTAATGCCTCTTAATAAAGTCGAGATAATTATAATTTATATTTTAATCTTTCGGTATTGTTAAGTTTATCAATAAGAAGAACTAAAAAAAATTAAATTGAATTACACACAATATGGTGCAACTAAACGTGTAAGCGTAGACGTCAATAAAAGTTGAGAAAATTTAAAATAATTTGGTTTTTAACCTTGGGTTTAAGAAAGTGTTAGAAAGGAAATGGAAAACCATTTAGTCGTCTAAAAGTCTTTTGGAAAAGAATTATCATGAGTGAAAAGTACGATAAGCCGTAAACAGTTGGGTTGAAATAACTGGGTATAATGCTACTCAATGAGAAATTTTTATAATAGCTCAGCTGTATTTCATAATCAGTTAAAAATTTAAGTATTTTAGATCAATATAATTTTGATCATTTGAGATTTTTATTCAATTTTATTTAGTATCGTAGTAGCAGTGTTATACTACATTTTATTAGCAAGAAAAATTGTTACCATAGTTTAGTTAAACTTAAGGTAATATAATTCAATATCCAGGTGATTTGTGTTTAAGTTTATGTTTTTGGTAATATTTCTTTTTTTCAGCGTTGGTAAAAATTTTATTTTAATCAATTCTGTAACAGAAACATATATTTTTAAAATTATGTTTTATTTCCTTATACATAAATATCTTTAATATTTAAATTTAATTAAATTCGGTAAATTATGTGGGAAAATAATATATATTCAATTTTTGTACACAAGATTTTCATAGAAAACTTTTATTTTTAGAATTGAGATAGAAAATATGAGAATTTAAAGGATTTTACAAAATATCATTTATTGTACAAAAAGTAAAAAAAAGAAAATTCAACAAAATGATATAGATAGTAGTCCTACACATAATATATATAATATGTATTACAAGTCTTTTTTAATTGGAATTAGAAAATATCACGAAAAATCATAAAAAATAACTGTAGCTCTTTTCCTAAACTGTTTTTCCTTTTTTTTTTTTTTGTTGTTTTTATTATCACATTCTCGTTGCGAATACTAAAAATTTAAGAGACCAGTTGTATTGTATTTCGTAAAAGTAAATAGTAAGTACATATTATGTACATATTTACTTACCTGTCTTGTTTTATCTTTATTTTTTCGTGGAAAATGCTGTGTTGTGTAATTTTTACAAATATAAAATAAGGTATACTTCGAAGTAAGATATCAAAAATATTGATAAAATAGCAAGAGTTGCAAGTTGCAAATTAATATTCTATTTCATTTGAATTTCATGACAGGTACTTCTTCTTTAAGAAGTGATCCAATGATCACTTTATTTAAAAAGAAAGAAAAATTATTTTAGAGCAAGAAAAATAAAAGAAAAATCTCTACAACCAACTAAAGACTTCCTGCCTATAAAAAGAAACTTAATAAAAAAAAAAACGAAAAAAAAGAAAAAAACAATAAAAATGTATACAAAATATTTTTAAGTAGGTCATAATTTCCGTTTTTAATAATTTTTCTTTTATTATTTTTTTTTTTATATTATGTAAGTCATAAGTTTTGATGTTGACAAACAATTTCCCTTTGACATATTTTAATATGAATCTAAAGATACTTTTGCATAAAAATAAGATGACATAAAATAATAAACAAAAAATTATTGTAAATTGCGTGCTTTTTTTTATAACATTTTCCCTTTTAAGGACTTTTAAGGATCCGTCAATAGGCAACTTTTTTTTTTTTTCTACATATTATATTGTTCTTTTTTTTTCTAATCTTTTATATTGAGGATTGGCGCTGATTTGATTTCGGTGTATTTTAATTCATAGGAAAAATAATGCTGAATTTTTGTTCTAGACATTTAATTTTTTTTTTTGTTTTGTAGCAATAGAACATAATTTTTGATAAATGAAAAAAATTTAATTTAAATAATATTTGAAATATAATGAAATTTATTTTTATTAAAAAGGATATTTTTCATTTAATCATAAAGTAAATTTTTTTTTTAAAGGGAAATAATTGTGTTCAAGATTTCAATAAAAGAAATAAGACAGTTTTGATGCAAATTTTTTTCAAAGTTTTTAAAAAAAAAAAACTCAAATCAGAGAAAATTACGACTACATCTTTAAAAAATTTTTTTTTGTAATAATATAATATATGATGTATGACATTTCTAAAGCGGTAATTGTTTAGCTTTGTTCACGAGACTTGTTAAAAATATGCGAATAGTTTTCCACAATAGAACTAAGTTACTTAATATACGTTCCTATATATATATATATTATTGATGTTTTGTAAGAAGTATTGTATGTTTTTTATATTTGATTAATCTTTTTATACGAAAACTGTTAAAAAGAAGTTTATTTTAGATATTTACAAGAAATATAATGAAATATATAATTAAAAAATTTAAAAAATATTCCCAAGGAAAAATAAAACAGAAATCAAAATTTTTAAAGTTTACAAAAGTAATTTTAAAAAATTTCACTACTTGAATCAGTTTTTGTTTCAGTTTACAATCTGGATCGAACAATTATTAGAAGATATTAAAGGATTTCAAATTTAGACCTCTTAAATTTTTTAAAAACTTTAAATTTAACTTTGAAATTAAAACATAAAAATCTTGCAACAAATCTTGCAAAATTGCTTATTCTGTCTATAAATTAAATTTTAGTAATTAAATTTAAGAAAGTAGTAAAAAAAAAAAATTATTCTATTTCAGACTTATCTTTTAATAGAATAAAAAATTGAAAAGTGAAGCAGATTATATTCTATCAAATACCTTTAAGTTTCTCACAAAAATAACAGCCAAATGTTTATAAATTGAAATATATTACTATTCTAAAATCTAAATTAAGACAACATATTATCTTCTTATGCATTTTTATTTTTTAGTTTTTCAGTTTTTTATTTTTTTTAACGAAAGCAACCATACAGAACGTTCTCAATCTTTAATATATTGATAATACCCATCTGCACCTGTACTATATTATCTATAGATGCATAAGTTGCATATGAAAAATTTGAAGAAATTAATCTGAAATTGAATTTTCCACTTCTAGATATCATTTAATTTTTTTTTTTTATAATTTTTTTTCATTTTAAATTCATTTCTGTAAATTGAACTTTTAAAATCGATTTCTATTTTAAGAGAAAGAATAAGTAAGAAAAAATAAAGAAACCTACTAGGTACAAAGTTATCGAAACTTAAATCTAAAGAATCTCTATTAAAAAAAAAACTTCTAAAAAATTCTTATATAGGTATCCCACTATTACAGAATTTTTATTCTATGAAGACAACAATTTATAAGGAAAAATTTTAGAAAAACAATTTCGGAAAATAAAAAAAATAAATTATCGGTTTTCCTAAAGAATCCAACAAGCAAAATAACAAAAAAAAAAGGAGTTGCATTAACAAGAAAAAGGATATTATACTTTCTCACTTCGATTCGGAATTTATATAAATAAAGTATTCTACTGTTATGGGATATGAACCAAAATCGATTTTTGTTTTTTTTTTTTTCATGATTTAAAAATCTTCAAAAAACTTCAATGATAAAGTATAAGTACGAATGACGAATATATATATGTATAGATATATAATTATAGTCATTTGAGTTCAATATATTGTATAAATTATTTTAATTTTTTTTTTTTTTTTTTTAGTGAATAAAAATTTATTCTAATATTGAATTTATAACGTCTAGACATTGTATTCGTTTCATGAAGAATGAAAAATTGTGAGAAAATAAAAACAAACAAAAAAAAAAAGATGAAAAATAAATTACAAAAAGAAAACAAAAACCAAACATCCTGTCAAGCCTGTTTCCAACTGTTAAATGATTAAACACGATATTATATTACTTTTTCTACGCACACACATGTTTTAGATCTCATATTTGTTTTTCAACTTTATATGAACAAACTCATTCCTTTTAGTGACAAAAGTATAAAATTACGTTAGATTAGAAGCGACTAAAACAAAATGCAGCATGTGTATAAAAAAAAAGGAGAAATTCAATTAAATTTTTAACTTGAAAAACAGATATAGGTAAATGAAATCATATAAATTAAGTACCGTGTAAATATCAAGGTTTATAGATATTTTTACTATGTGATTAGATTATATTGTATTGTATGATTTGTAATACATAACTTATACATCAATTCAATTTTTATATCGCTGTATATACTATATGACAATATACTCTTTGAAACATCTCAAGGATATTTAATCATGAATTTACTTACAACAACAACAAGTAAATAAAAATAAAAAGATATTTTATTCTGTGTGTTTCGATTAGCATAATTTAATATGTCAAAAACTTTCATAAACAACCTTTCAATCTTTTTTCTTTGTACCAAAATCTTTTTTCTTTTATAGATTTTCATGTACACTCATAATATTTTACTTAAAATTAATTTTTTATATAGGTAACTATTATTATATTTTTATTATTATTATTTAATTTTCACACAAAAAAAATTGTGTGTTTTTTACCTTTCACTCATTTAAATTCCAAGACTTTATGGTTTTTTTTTTCTTTTAAAATATAAATTTCGCAACTTTATTTAAAAAGGATATAACTCGTAAAATATAATTTTTTAAATAAAATATTTAGGATTTTCAATGATGCTAAAATAAAATATTAAGTGTATATTACGATAAAAACAAGATTCGCCAGAAATTATGCAATTTTTTTTTAAAAAATGTTTTCAAAAGTAAAATAAAATTTAAATCGGGGGGCCTCGGTGGCCTAGTGGTCAAGAACGTGGCTTATTAACCGAGGGAGTTCGGGTTCAAATCCTGCAAAGAGTGCAAGTTTTATTAATTAAAAACAAATCTCCTTTGCTACCAAATATAATGTAAATATATATCTAATATGATCCAGCCAATGGTGTAATTGTTAACACACCGCCCTTTCATACGAAAGGTCTCGGGTTCAAAAACCCCGGCTAGATAATATAGATTAATAAAAAACATCATATTGTACCAGCTATATAATAAAATAATAATAATAAATAATAATTCTTGTATAAGATAATATATGACGTAGAAATAAAAAAAAGAAACGTCTTAGTCTTGTACAATAGCTACAGCCGAGTAATCAACGGCTTAGTGAAATTAATGATTCACGAAACTGAAGCTTAGTCAAATATGAATAATAAATGACTTAGTGGATGCCCTATACACCTTATTGGAGTGGCAAGGAAAAAAAAAATGTATCTAATATAAACAAAATAATTAATTATTGTTTAATTAAAAAGCAGCATTCAATCTATAATGGTCTAAGCAGCTGATGATTTTGTAATATTACAATATCCTATGTGAATTGTAATATCAATAATATAAATAAAATAAAATATTTAAAATATAATTTTGTTAAAAATTTTCAAGCAACAGTTAGATATTTTTCTCAAAATTTTATTTTTTTGGGTTAGAACACATTTATATTCATCACTGCTAGAAAATTAAAAATAAATACAAAGAATACTAAACGAGAATAAGCACTATATATATTTTCAAAAGTAACAAGCAACATTCTTGCTTTGTATTGCTAAAAACTCATTAAGTAGCAAAAAAAATATTTAAGAATAAAAATCAAATGAAAAAAATCAGCTATCTCCACCACAGGACCGACAACTAAATTACACAAAAAGTATAAAGCCAAAATTCATAGATTTTTTACATAATAATTTATATCAAAGCAAAATAACTACTAATAATGTAACATCATTTTGTTTTTATTCAATAACAATTTATAATAAGCAATGAATTTAATGTACATATATAAATTTTTTCTCATAATATTTTTCGGTTACGAAATATTCGTAAAAAACTTAAAAATGACACTAGTAAACTACTACTTCCGGTTGTCCAATTTGCTCTAAAAGCTTATCAATCCGAGATATTTACATCAAAACCTTAAATATGAAATTTCAAAAAATTCCGTTCGGTCGTTTAGGCTGTACACGTCCCCACAGACATTCATATATACAGACACTCACACACATACACACACACAAATTTTTAGTATGAAAACAATTTCTACCTTAAACATAATTGTATATGCAGTCGTTCAAAATGACCAAGATGTAATAACGAAAGTAAAATGAAAACCGGTTTTATATTTTTATTTTTGAACTCTTTTTCTACTCTTTTCTTCATTTTTCTTCTTCGGCTTTGTTAAAGGCTTTGTCTGTTTTGTAAAACCAAAATAGAAAAATACAAACCGGAAATTTTACAAAAAACAACAAAAATTGACTAAAAGGGGAGTTTTGGTTATCGTTAATATTATTATCATTTTTTATGAATAGAAAATTATTACTTTTATCTTATCTAACATAAAAAAAATGATTATGGATGTGAATTGAAAACATTTTCAGTCTACAATTTTCAGAATATTATATAGTGATACTTTTAAAAAATTTTC
Organism: Poecilobothrus nobilitatus; assembly: GCA_947095535.1. Taxonomy (NCBI): domain Eukaryota; kingdom Metazoa; phylum Arthropoda; class Insecta; order Diptera; family Dolichopodidae; genus Poecilobothrus; species Poecilobothrus nobilitatus. Next base: position 57,037,036 of record OX352774.1, read on the forward strand.
AAAACTTTTCAAATTTAGAAATTATGCCTTTAAGCGCAACAACCGGGATCTAATCAGCTAAAAAACTACCATTTTTAAGAGAAGGATTGTACTTTGCTAGAAATCTTTATTTTTTAAATTTCCATATGACTCATCATAAATAATATTAACTTTTAATTTTCTTTGTATGAATTCTGAAAAATTTTGCATTGTAAAAAATTAATCTTTTTTTTTATTTCTACGCATTTACTCTTACAATGCACATAAACCAAGCGAAACCATATGCACCACCATGAATTCTCAAAGTAAATAAAAGTTTGATTCGTATTCTTTTCATTTTTATTTGAAATTTACGATAATGGTGTTACTGCTATGATCGTAATTTTACCAAAAATAAACAAAAATATGATGAAATAAAGAGAGTTAAAAAAAAAAATTAAAAATGTCAAATAAAATTGTCATAAAATACAAGAAAGAGTTTTTTTTTTTTGTAAAAACAAAAAAAAAACCAACCAAATTTCTTTGTAATTCTTTTTTAACTTAAAAATTGATTTTAACGACTATAAAAAAAATATATATATATATTAAATATTATTATATTTTCTTTTTTTTTTTGTTTTTTTTTTTTTGATTCTGTTTTTTTGTTGTTAATAAATGTGAATCATATAGAATTTATGCACTAACTTTTATTGCACTTTTCATGCTCTTTAAACATAAAATACAAAAAGAAAAAAGAGACTGAAGAGTTCTGTTAAAATTTTTATTAAAAAGAAAAGAATTTTTGCTAAAGGAAAATTTTTATTTTTAAAATGAATGTAAAAAAAAAATAAAAAGTTATTCTTGTTTACGATAGGATGGCAATATTTTATGATTTAACATTTTAATTTTTGTTTTTGAGTAAAAAAAAAATATTTTAGATTAACTTGATGTTTTAACTGTAGATAAAGTTCAAACAAATTTGTAACTTCTTTCCAAGATAAAATATGTGATTACAGTATTAAGAGTCAAAGTCACAATTCTTGAATAAGCAAATAAATTGCAAATGATATCCTTAGATATAGTCCTTACATTAAATTTCAAAAATTATTTGTGACTAAGTTGATTTAAAAAATAAAAAATTATAGTGAACATTTTGAGGGAAAGATATTTTCCGGAAAAATAATAGACAAAATTAATGATTGCGTTGATATACGCTGTCAATAAAGTAGTGACACACATCTTGTTACAAAACTTTAAATAAGTGTTATGTTGTATAGAATATGTCAATATGTCAAGCATATGTAGTTAAAAAAAAAAAATAGTTAGTGAATAGTAAAAAAGAAATTAAAAAACCACTAAGGAAAGTCAAAAAAATCAATGAGTTGAAGTAATCAATTAATATTTTGATATGATGATTATGTGGACCTAAAATAGAATTAGATAGACGACATATACATTTTTGTTCAATGTATGACTTTCGAAGCACATCTGGATCAGAAAAATAAGTATTGAAAATAATATTATCGTATCGGAATTACGATCAAAATAATATTGGTACAGAAATCAAGATCAAATTTCAATTACAACAGATCTTTTGGAATTATTTAACTAAAGTTGAATATTGAAGAAATTATTATTAACTTTTACTATATTTTTTTTATATATATAAATTTAATGTAATAAAAATACCCGCTTTATAATTGCGTAATATATATGATAACTTGCACAAAATACTGTAAACTTCACTTTTTATTGTTCACAAAACCACCACCGTTTTTTTGAGATATTAACAAAAAAATTTCTCTTCCTTCTTTCGATACTTTTTCGGGTTTCACAAACAAAAAAAAAAAATTACGTTTTTATTATAAAAAGAAAAAAAAAAAAAAAAAATTTTCCAAACAAAAAAAAAAGTTGATTTTAAAAAGAAAATGGCGCCATATGTGCAAGAATGGTATTTGTTTGCACAAAATCATAAAATTTATGAAGTGGTTACAATCAAAAAAAAAAAAAAAACAATAAAATGTGAATTAAAATATTATATGAAGTATGAAAATTACTTGGTACCAAAACTTTTGAAATTACTTTATATTTTTAAAAAATAATCACTATATTATATCAGTAATAATCACATAATAAAGAAAAAAATTTTTAATTTATTATCCTTGAATTATATTTCAAAGAGATTTTTTTTTAATATTAATATAAATTTTTAAGTAATTTAAAAATTAGACTACCCGATATTAAATAATTTTTGTGGTTTTTTTGAAAGTTCTTAAATTTTAATCACTTTTTGAAGTTTAGTTGTTGTTAGTTCAAAAATATATTTTGTTAAAAGACATAGCTAATAAATATATATGTATTTTATATAAAGTTAAAATATTATAAGTTTTACAGCATATTGAGATTCTGGTTTAATCTTTGTTTAATGTGGTTCTGATTATTATTTTCTATCATTCAAAATTTCAATATTTTTAATTCTTATTCTTTCAAAAATTCAATTCTTGTCCTTTTTTTTTTTTTTGTTCGTAACAAATTTAATTATATAAATTCAAAAAAAAGTTTCATTTTTCTCCTATCTCTTCAAATATTTATTTTCACGCTTTACTATTCCAAACTAAATAGCCCATTTTTTTTAAGGATTTTATTTTAGTGGATGACTAGCAGTAAGGTTCGCATTATTATATTCTTACAAACATCCATTATAATTGTACTCTAATATTTTAAAATCTTTTCCTTTCTAAACTGTTAAACAATAAGCATCAATAAGCATATTATCTTAGCTTGAATTAAAATAAATGAGGTTTAGTTGTGAACAACTGAAATATCAAGTAAGTTTAGAATTTTTTAATACTCTTTAACAAATTACTGGTAATATTTATACTGTATATGAGATAATCCGAACAGTATTTTCTTTTAAAGTGCATTTAATAACATTTAATTCCGAAAAAAAACGATTTTCTTTAAAAATTTCATCTTTAAATCCACACATCCTTAAAATGTTATTGTTTAAAATACTTCTCAATAAATTGTAAAACATATAATAATTTATTTAAAATATATAATTTGTACTTACCTTTGAATAATTTTTGTGTAGTAAAAAAGAAATAAATTTAATTGAATTAAAAACATAATAAAAAATAAATTAAAAAGAATTTGAACCAAAACAAAAACAAAAAAAAAAATTATTAATTTTTTTTTTTTTTGTTTTTTAAATTTTAATTAATATTAAAACTTTCTCTTTCAATTAAATTTATTTCTTTTTAGTTCTTTTTTTTTTTTTTTTACTTTTTATACATTTTCTTTTGCAAAAAATCTTGTAGATACAGTAAATATTGTAGGTACTAGCTAATCTGTTGTTGTAAATATAATTTATTCCAAAAAAAATTACGTACCTGAAAGAAAAACAAAAGAAAATTAAAATTAATTTATATTGGTTTTTTTTTTTTAAAGAAAATTTATTTTTTTTTTAGAAACGAAGATAAAAGATCATATTGTATTAGAGTTTTTAAGGAATACGAATAAAATGCATTAATTAAATATTATACCTACTTATTTTATTTGAAAGCCAACTTATTCATAAGGTATAACAATTATAGCCAAACAATCATCATCGTCATCATTTTTTATAACACAAAAAAAGTCGGTGGAGAGTCAAAAGTCTCATAGTGCTTCTAAAATATCTCAATGAAAAAAAAAAATCAAAAAACAAAAGGGCAAAATTTCGATGGAAAATCTGACTCATTAATGAGAGTCAAAAGTTCCAATGGTAATATTTATTCTTTTACAAAATGTCAAAATACAATATACATTGTTCTCTATTATAAGCGGACTGTCATAAGTCCATAATGGGATGATGACAAACTTAGGTATAGAGTTATAAGTACAAAATTTCATTATGATATTTTGATCTCATATTCGTGAGAGAAACAATAATTTTTATTGTTTTTATTCAAAACCAAAAAAATAGCTGAATAAAAAATGTTTTTAAAATATCCGAAAGAAGCAGTAAATTCCGAATATGTACCACAGTTTATTTATATTCTAAATATAGTTGTTCCATTTATTTGATAATAGAAATTTTTTTGAATATAAAATATTAAGATGCAAGAAAATTTACCAATTTTCATTTGAATGCAACTTTTTACTTAATGAGGGCAGAAAACTCATTGTATTAATCCTAAGATAAAAGTCCCATGTAAGTTTTCTCTCATCATATTATGTAGGTAGATCAAAACTACCAAATTGATCTTATACAATAAAAAACTCATATACCTTTCAACTTAAAAAATTCAGTTTTCTGATTTGTAATTAGTTGAACAATCAGTAAAAAATGCTGAAAATGTATTCACCACTTTAAACAATTGAATTTAAAATAACGAAATATAAATCTAACAATAACTAAAAAATTCTCTCAAACAGCTGGTGTTTTTTTTTCTTCCCACTGCACGAAGGAGTATTATAGGGCATCCACTAAGTTATTTATTATTCATATTTGACTAAGTTTCAGATTCTCAAATCATTAATTTCACTAATCCGTTGATTATTTGGTTGTAGCTATTGTACAAGACTATATAGAGACATTTCATTTTTTTTTCTACGCCATCTATTATCTTATACAAGAATTATGGTTTATTATTATTTCATTATATACCTTTTACAATATTATGATATATTAATTATAATTTATAAGACATTATATACTTATTTTTTTTTAATTCAATTATATTCTACTAATTATATATTATAAAAAAAATCTATATTATTTTTTATTAATCTATAATCTATATGATCCAACCGGGGTTTGAAACCGACACCTTTCGTATGAAAGACCGGTGTCTTAACAACTACACCATTGACTTGATAAAAACTGGAAACAGCTGGTGTAAGTTGGTTTAAAATTGGTTTTATTTATTAAATATTATTAAAAATTTACTGTTCTATTAATTTCCATTGAAATAGTTCAATTTGCTTCCGAACAATATCATTATTTAATTTAGCACTTCTTGACACTTTAATTAATCCATTGTAAGAGTATAAAATTATTTAAAGAATAATAAAGAATATAAAAATACTGAATGACGAATTTATGAAGAACTTTTAGTATATAACTTAGTACCACATTTAGCCTGGAGGCTAGTATAAAGACTATTAGAAAACATTATTTTGTGCTAGAATCCTAAATGTTTTAAATGTCTTAACCATCAACAAAAAAAAAAATTTTTAACTTAATAAATTAAAATATATTTTAGAACATAACATTTAGAACAGAAAAACTATTCTTCATAAAATTTTGATTTATAAAATTAACCTAAAAAAAATTTATTCAAATATAAAATAAAATAATGAATTCAGAATAAAAAGGACACTAATTGACAGAAATCATATCAATTTTATATTATTATTATTTAAATAATTATTCATTGAATGAATTATCATCAATCTATCAATAAATATAATAAAACACAGTAATCATTTATTAAAATATAATTTTGAAGAAAATAGAAATTTATTCCCTGAAGCCTATTTCAACTTAAAGATTAAATATATATAAAAATCAAAAGGAGATAAAAACCTAATAAAATCGAATTATAAAATTTTGAATGGCATTTTAATATTTTAATTAATTTTTCTTTTTTTTTTTGTTATATAATAGAACTGCCCATCAAAATATTCTAGATCATTTCAAATAAAGAAAATAAATCCGTTACATTACAAAATAATAATTTTCTATTTGGAAAATCTTACAGTATTTCATTTTGTTCAATATTCATTTTTGTTCAATCATTTCATTCATTCATAAATTTTACACGAAATTAAAAAAAAAATAAAAGAAAAGCCTCGGTGGGCTAGTGAGTAAGAGCGAATAAAATATGCTGTAAACACCGAGGGAGTGTGGTTTCGAATCCCACACACATCGTAAGAGTTATTCCCCCTTACGACATTTACAGCCAAGTCTGAACAGTAAAGGCTGTGTAATTTTCTGACCACATTTACGTGGGAGAGAAATGCATTAACAAAAAAAAAATTCTAAGATACATTCTAAAACATACAAATAATACGAGTAATAATATAATATCTTCAATAATTTTATTTGATTGACATTAAAAATTAATTTTTTTTTTTTTTTTTGCTTTTCTAACCACTGTTGCATTCATTTGATATTCTTTAGTCATATATTCAATTTACAATCAATAGATATTATCTTTCTGTTTTTTTTTTTTGAAAATCCCTTAAAGGAACTTTTGATTTTATTTCACTTTCGTCAGTTCTCTCTATTTCTTGTAAATAATCAAATGACAGTAACTGATATAAGAATAATTTATAAAAAAAATAAAATAAAAATAAAAAAAACTGATTTTATGAACTTATGAAGAATATTTTTTTCAATAAAATAAAAATTTGTAGGTTACTAGTCAAAAAACAAATCAGTAAGAAGATATATTATGTTTTTTTTTTTCATTTAGTCTATTTCCTTTTTTTTATCACAAAATAAATTAAAAAATGACAATGATGGGAGTTTTCATTACTTTTCACCATCTACCATTTTTTGTTTACCAATTCCATAAACTGTTTTTTTTTTTCTTTTTTTTAGTGATTTCATTTTTATTATAGAAAGACTTATTCTATTTTTTTATTCATTTTATCTGTAGTATAATGCACTTGAAAGTATATATTGTATATAGTACACTGGTATGTAAAATAATAAACACAGTGATTTGAATTTTTTTTTACTATTTTTGAAAATCTACTTTCCAAATGCCAAAAAAAAAAAAAACGAACCTAAAATATATTACGGAGGATTACGTACAAAAACGGACTCTTATAATGAATTGAAAGCTCAGAAACAAGAAAATTATAAAAAAAATTTAACAAAAAATAACCATTTATTGATTTAGTTATTATGTTAAATTATTAATGCGGTCCTTCAAAAATATTCCATTCAGTTTAAAACTATACGGTTACTATGAATATAATGCAGGTTTAAAGAATATAAGTTACAAGGATAAACAAGAAACATAATATATAATGTTTGACTTCTATTTTCCGGTATCTTCAAATTCAATTTAGTTCTATAGTATAGAAGAAAATAACTTGAAAACTTAACAAAATCTAATATAAATCATTCAAAACCAACATTTCCATTTACGTACCCTAACTATATTTTATTTGATTATTGTAAAATAAACTTAAAGTGGAACAATTGGATACATATTTTTGTACACCGAAGTAAAGTGTTAAAAATATATACTCCAGTACTAGTGTATAAACTTAATACAAAAAAATCATGCAGTTGTTATTTAAGCGAGAAAAGAAAACAATGAATTTTTTCTCCGGAAAAAAAAAAACCAAGTAAAGGAAATGAATCCAAAGATCATAGCATAAACACATACCAATTTCATTTAAGCTCCTTTTTATATTCATAAAAAAAAAAAAAAAAATTTTCCATCATTTATAAAATTGTTTGCTTTTCTATTCTTTAGAATTTTGTTTTATAAAATGCATATATATTTATTTTAATTTTGCTCAAATTTTAGTTGTGCTCTAAAATGCACACGAATTTAATAAAAAGATAATTTTTTTCAATTACTGTAACTAAATGTGTGTATTTAAATTTTTTTCATATTTTCTCTCTTAAGTAATCATAGAGAAACACTTAAGAACATTCTTAATTTTTCACGTCTTTACAAACATGTTCTCGTTATTTCTGTTAAATGGTGAAGCCATTAAAATTCAGTGGTGGTAAATGATAGAAATAGGTGGAAGCAAAAAACATTGTAGCATAAAAATCAAGATTCTTGCATATAAAGTTAAAAAATCTATCGAAATTTTGAAGTATCTGATTAAAGTTAATTGTTCCCTTATATGCGAAAAATACGAAAAAAAAAAACATAAATAAATAGAAACATGTTATCTATTTTTCATTAGAAGTGAAGATACAAAGTAATAAATGATAAACATTAAATGTAACAGTGATAGCTATAAGAGAAACAGAAAAAAAAACGAGGAAGAGTGCAGTAGAGTAGACTGTGTCAACTCTGGGATACCCGTATGAACGTAATATATCCTGTTTCTATAAAACTTGATCATCTTTTAAAAACATTCAGAGTTTTAGTACCGAACTACAGAGATATATTTATGTAAATTGTGGAGTTGTATGATAGCTACCCGAATCTATTGCGCCTAGCTTCATTAAGTTCCAAGAAATGCAAAAAGCCTGAACCGGCTGCTTTAGACCATTCAAATTTTACAAAAGTTTTTGGCATGCAACTCGACACTTTTTCACTAAATTTCAGACAGCTAGCTTCAATAGACACTGAGTTATTTTCATTTAAAAAGAGAAGTTGTATGGCAACTATCCGAACCTGTCATATCATCACAACAAAATTTTACAGAAGTTGTTGCCATAAAACTCGATCATCATTTGCAAAATTTCAGATACCTAGATTGAATAGACACTGGGTTATTTCCATTTAAAGAAAGAAGTTGTATGGCAGCTACTCGAACCCGGCGGCCGAAAATGCTGGAGTTAAATAGCAAAACTAACAATTTTGTAAAAGTGACGTAAAAAAAATTGCAGCCTCCTAACTCCTTTATTTTTTGAGTTATCGTGCGGACGGACACTGAGTTCTTTTCATTTGAAAAGAGATTTTGTATGGCAGCTACCCGAACCCGTCGCACCACCACAACCAAATTTTGTAGAAGTTGTTGCCATAAAACTTGATCATCATTCGCAAAATTTCAGATACCTAGATTGAACAGACACTGGGTTATTTCTATTTAAAGAAAGACGTTGTATGGCAGCTACCCGAACCCGGGGACAGAAAATGCTGGAGTTAAATAGCAAAACTAACAATTTTACAAAAGTGACGTAAAAAAATTTTCAGCCTCCTAGCTCCTCTATTTTTTGAGTTATCGTGCGGACGGACACTGAGTTCTTTTCATTTAAAAAGAGAGTTTGTATGGCAGCTACCCGAACCCGTCGCACCAGCACAACCAAATTTTGTAGAAGTTGTTGCCATAAAACTTGATCATCATTTGCAAGATTTCAGACGCCTAGCTTTATTAACTTCCAAGAGGTGCAAGAAGCCTGAACCGGCTGTTCTAGGCCAAACAAATTTTACAAAAGTTGTTGGCATATAACTCGACACTTCTTTACTAAATTTCAGATTCCTAGCTTCAATAAACACTGAGTTATTCTCATTTAACCGGATAAGTTGTATGGCAGCTACCCGAACCCGCCGCACCACCACAACCAAATTTTACAAAAGTTGTTGCCATAAAACTTGATTATCATTTGCAAAATTTCAGACGCCTAGCTTCATTAGGTTCCAAGAGGTGCAAGAAGTCTGAACCGGCTGCTCTAGACCAACCAAATTTTACAAAAGTTGTTGGCATGTAACTCGACACCTCTTTACTAAATTTCAGATTCCTAGCTTCAATAAACACTGAGTTATTCTCATTTAAACGGAGAAGTTGTATGGCAGCTACCCGAACCCGCTGCACCAGCACAACCAAATTTTACAGAAGTTGTTGCCATAAAACTTGATCATCATTTGCAAAATTTCAGAAACCTAGCTGGAATAGATACTGAGTTATTTCTATATAAAGATAGAAGTTGTATGGCAGCTACTCGAACCCGCCGACCGAAAATGTTGGATTTAAATAGCAAAACTAACAATTTTGCAAAAGTGACGTAAAAAAAATTTCAGCCCCCTAGCTCCTTTATTTTTTGAGTTATCGTGCGGACGGACGGACGGACGGACGGACGGACGGACGGACGGACGGACGGACGTACATGGCTTAATCGACTCAGAATTCGATTCTGAGCCGATCCATACCTTTGACACTATATCTAGCTCGACTCCTTTAAGGTGTCACAAACGTAATGGCAAATTTATTATACCCTTGAACATAGTTCATACGGGTATAATAACAATGTATATTCACTTCAATCACCTTGAAAATCATAGTATCCAACCAACGGCGTATTGGTTAAGTCACCGACCTTTTAAACGAAAAGTTTTGCCTTCAAATTCGGTCAGATAATTTTTTTTTTTTTTGTATTGCATTTCTCTGCCACATAAATGTGAATAGGAAATTACAAAGCCTTTTCTGTTCAGACATTTGTAATATAAAAATAATACGGTAAAATAATTTTTCTATAATTATTGTTATCTTATGGCGTACAAATATAACATTTTTGTATAATAATTTTGTATAACAGCAATAGACAAAATGATAAACCGCGGCTTAATGAAAATAATAAATCAAGAAACTGACTGACAGTGGAATCTCTGCTCCTCAATATGTATTAGGAAATTGCATACCATTCGAAAAATATTTTGTGTAACTTTAGTTGACTTCAAACCAAATCAATATTGAAAAAACATGGCGTCGGTACATATTATTTTTCTCTTCGTTTTATTTTCAATAAAATTTTTTATATTTTTCGTCACTTTACACAAATATTTACTTGATAGATTTAATTTCCAAACTGAATATTCAAAATGATATTAAATATCTGTTAACTGCATTGATTCTTCTTAAATTATTTTACAATATTTTCTACATATTTTCATTCAATTTTGTTCGAGGCCAATATTTTCGAATTTTGATTTTGGAGAGAAAAAAAATTTGTTTTTATTTTTCAATTTTCTAATTTTAATTTTTTTTTGTTTTTTTTTTTTCTGTAAATTAATAACGGAAATTGAATAAATTGACATTTTAATAGGAGGAAGAATAAGGCGAGGTTAAAATCTGACATTGAAAGAAATAAATACAAAAAGAATAAAGTTTCGGTTTCATTTGTATTCAATTTTTTTAAATTTATAAATGAAAAATTGAATGGAAAATTCAGAATAATTGAAAATTGAAAGAATACAATAAAAAAAAAAATATGGTCATGGCCAACAATATTATTAAGGAGGTCACTGGAAAAAAAAAATTGATGGGGAATTCAAAAAAAAAAAAAAAACAAAAAAGGAATAAATAATTAAAATGTTATTAAATTTCATTATGCATTTCAATTCATTCATGATTTTTTTTTTGTTCTTTTTTTGTTTTTTGTTATTGAAGGATTCGTCCTATTAAAACTCATGATGAAACCATTTTTAATTGAGGTAATTGCAATTGAAAAAAATAAATTTTAGAAAAAATATTGATGAGTGAAAAACAGAAAAGCAGAAAATTACTTTTAACCTTTTCTTGTTTTTTTTTTTTTTGTTTTTGTTTTTGTTTTGTTTTATAATTTGAATTTTTCAAATTAAAAGTGTTTGTTAATTAAATTACAAAATTTGATATTTTCCTGATAAAAAAATAAAAATTTTCCTAGGGGGTGTTATTTGTATAACACTTTAAAGTTAAATTATTTCAATTTTTCTTTCAATTAAATTTCTTTAAGGTTTATTCATTTAAAATCTATTTTATATTTTACAACAATGTTAGAATAAATATAATTCAATAAATGAAAAGTTTAACTTTAAATTTAATTAAGCGTTATTTTATTTTTAATAACTAAACTGTTTTATAATTTAAGTATTTCAAGACCAATAACATATTAAGATTTATTGTGGATAGTATCTGATTTTCTGCAAACTACTTACTAATACTTCTACGATTTAAGACTAATCCTTTTAAAGTTTACAGATTGTTATTGTATATTTTGAAAATCAATAACATCATTAAATAGAGCTAAATATAGTGTAAGATTTTCTTGAAATTTAAAATTATGCGTTACTTATCCTTTAGTATTATTAATATTAGGTGAACAAAACTACTTGAGAAAATATTAAAAAGCCTTTGACAAATAAAAAAAAATTTTTTTAAATTAAATTACATTTTTTTACAGCTAAAGGAATCTTTAACCGAGATATTATACAGGCATTTAAAAACATATCTTCTGAAACTGATGGAATCAAAATTGAATAAAATAAACGAAATCTATAGTCTTGTGTCAGATTACATAAGATAAGTCAGATCATTTGAAAATCCAGATAACATAATGATTAAAAAATGTTCATCCTGGCAAAAAAAAAAAAAAATGCCGAATCTAACAATATTGTTAGCAAAGATTAAACGTAAAATAATTAAAAAAACAATAAAAATAAAATTTAAAAGAAAAAAATAAAAATTTTCTTCTTAAACAGAATTATAAATAAATTTATTTTTTATGTCCTTAAGATATTTTAATATTACTTTTTTAATTTTTTTCAATTTAGAAAACTGCAACATAAATTTATCAAAATTTAAAAAAAAAAATTTTCAAAAACTTCTATATAAGTAATTTTTGTTTTCTTTTATGATTTTTTTTCATCTTTTCTTTTTTTTTTGCAAGAAACCAAAAAAAAATTTTTGGTAATTTTTTTTTAATTTTAGACAAAAAAAAAAGTTTTTCAATTTAAACCTAATATTCCAAATTTTTTCAAAAAAAAAAACAAAAAAAACATTAAAATAATTAATAAAAAAATGTTTTTAAAGTATAACAAATTAGAAACAATAATAATAATCATAAGAAATAATATAAAATGTCCTTAGATACTTAAAAATATTTAAAAAAGAAAAAACGTTCTGCTGTGTTGCAGTTGTAAAATTTTTAACTTAACCTGCAACCAAGAAAAATCCAACATAACAAAACCACTAATAAATTTTTATTTATTTTTTTTTTTTTTTTTTTTTACCAAAAAAATATAAAAATTTTAGAGACTTTTGGTTTTATTTAAGGATAACTTCTCATCTCTCTAACTTTTAATATTTGATTGTATTTTTTGATGATTTCCGAACATGTTTGTGGTAAACTTCTTTTACTAATGATATTTTCTACACATAATTTTTTTTTTTTTTTCTTATTTTGGTTTTGTTTTATTATAGTTAAGAAAAAAAAAAGTATTACAAATTACAATCTGCTGCATCCCATCTCAACAATAAGAAAAAATACAACAAAAAAAAAAAATTAAACTTTACAAATTTATTTTTGAGGACAGGAAAAATAAAAATATCTACAAACATACAGAAACTAAACCTAATTTTCCCAATAAAATGTAATCAATGTTCTTAAGTTTCTCAAAAGAAGAAAAAAAAAAAAAAAAACAAAGCAGAATAATAAAACTTTAATATTAAATTGCAAATAATAATAAAACTAATAATAAGAAAAAAAAAAACTATAGATACCTAATTTATAAAAACAAGATTTATTGGTATTGGATAAGAATATATTATAAATCTATGTATAGATTGTAGGTATGAGTATAATAGTTGCAGGACAAAGAAAAGGAACAAGATTTTTTATTTTGGGTTTTTTTAAAATAATTGAAAATAAGAAAGTTTTTTTTTTTGTTTTTTTTTTACCCAAAAAATACTTGTACTAAGTAGAATTTTAGGTCTTGGTATTGACCAAATTTTTAGAACATTAACAAAAAAAAAAAAAGAAAATGAGAAGAAAAGATAAGTTGAGAGAAAATTTCTAAAATTGTACTATAATAATTGTTTTTGTTTCTTTTTGTTTTCACCATTTGTTAATTTTGAAGAAGATTATTCTAAATTTTTTTAAAATGAATGGCAATTACGATAATTCTAAAGATTTATAGAATCTTAGTATGTTTCGGGAGCCATATTATGGCCAATTCATCTGTGGCAAGAAGTACTATGACTGAAGATAAAATCTTCTTCTTCGTGCTGCTTCGCAGTGACAGAGTAGATACTCCGTTATCTCTGCTGTATTTTGACAAAGACGGCTTATGTCATCTTTAGCTAGTCTTCAGGTAGTTTAAGGGCTGTAATGAGACCTACAAAGGTTCTGATGTCCTGCGTACCATATGTTAGAATTCCCTTCTAGTTCAGAAGACTTGGATTGCCAGTCCTTGCTCTCTCTGATTATAACTTTAAATGGAAATTCAAAGTTATATGCCGTCGGTATTTTGTCCGATATGATTGAGGCAATCGCCTCTATTTTGGAAATTTTCAGCATGGAAATATTCTGCTACATAGCTGTGTCCTTTTAATTTTATATTTTATTCAATTTATATTAAATTTTTTAATTAGTTTTGAAAGGTATCATTGTTATAAACCTAACATTTAGTTCTATCGACTTGTTCTAGGCGTAGTATTTAAATGAATAAAAAAAAAGAAGATTTATTTCGATTGTAACAAATATTTAACTTTATTTGCTTTCGAAATAGAATATTTCACGATTCAACAATTGATTCCCTTAGTAATATATTATAATTTCAACACTAGACATTCGCCTACCATTTATTTTAATTATTGGGTACATTAAGTTCAACATAATTAAAAATGAAGTATTGGAAAATCTTTAAGTTATTAAAAAAAAAAAATTTTGTTTTTTTCTTTAAATAATAATATATAAAATGTTTCAATAACCATTGATTTGTATTCAATTTTATTTTCAGGATCATTTACAGTTCATTCAGTTTTTAGTTATCTTTTCATATAAAAATGAACTTTTTCTTAAAAAAAAAAGAAAATCTTTTAACACACTTAACACTGATATGTAGTCTTAAATATTTCTAAACAATTATCCATGCCCTGTCATATAAAAAAGGACAATTTAAAAAAAAAAATAAAATAAAACCAAAGAATAAAATTTAATATTGGAACTTACGGATAATAATAAATAACTCTCTTTTTTTAACTAACGTTTTTTTGTTTTTTTTTGTATAAAACGTTATAAAAAAAAAAATGTATGTGTAAATGTGTTATAACCCAATGTATATAGGAGCTATATTTGAATAGTATAATGTGTTGTAAACGATGTGATGTATTGAAAAAGTTTTTGTAATATTTTATATAAAAAAAAAAACAAAAATTTCACTTGTCGTCATAGTTGTCGTAAATTCTTATCGTTGTTACTCTTATGTCAAATTGTGTTTTGTAGTATTACAAAAGACAAGTGCCGCACCATTAAGTTCTTTTTAAGATTTATTGAATAGTTTTCTTTTTTTGTATTTAATTTTTTGTATTAGTATCCATCCGTTATCCTTTTCTTTAGTTACTCTTTTCAATAGTTTTGGAAACGAGTGAAAATGCCAAAAATGTGATATGAATACATTAATTCAATTTTTTTTTTCTTTGTTTCAAATTATTGTTACTTTTTCTTTTTAAAATGTTTCTTTAAAATTAATTTTAAAATTTAAGAATAAAAATGCCCTTTAAAAATTAAAGAAAGAAGAATTTAAATGAAAATTTAAAGTTGGTTTTTAAATAATTATTCGGTAATTAAGGAATAAGGATGAAATTTCTAACGGATTTTCTTAATGGAATATGCTAGGATCTCAAAATATATTATAATGTTTTCGTTAATTGAAAAAAGGATGATAGGTAAATAAAAGAAAAATATTTTTGAATAAAATTATTTTTTGAATGAAAATATTTTATATCGTTTAATCCAAACAACACTTTAAAGAAAGGTTACCTAAAAAATCCAAAAAAATTTTAAAATTATGTAACTTTTATCATTTATTAGAATTTGTGCATAAATATTACGTTTGAAATCCTACAGGGTAATATCAGATTTTAAAAGAAGAAAAAACAAAGAGATTAAAGGAAAATAAAAAAAAACCAAGGATGAATGTATAGTAAGCTGTGTTAACTCTAGAATAGCCACAAGAATAATATAATATTATGGTGTTTCAACTAAATTTCTAAATTTAATCATCTTTCACAAAATTTAAGTTCACGTCTAGTTTAATTAAATACTAAGATATACTAATATATAACGTGCAGTAGTTTAAAAAAATAGTGATTAAGTTGCCCGCCTTGTAAAAAAGTAAAGTATAAAAAAAAAGTAGTAATTAGGCTTTAAACTCAAATTATATTGAATAAAAGGGGAAATGTCTTTAGTCAGTAAAAATTTGACATTATCAAAAGTGTACTCTTAGTGTCTTTGGATGATTCCAACTTCTTTAAAAAAAAAAAAAAATTAAATTTTAAAATTTATATATTATAATTTGTGTGCATAAATTTAAAATGACAGTTAACTGAAAGTTCCCCTCAGTTGTTCAGGATGTTAATTAAATTGAAATTTTCCTTTTACAGCAAGCATAAGATTACAATTTATGATTCAATTATAATATTTGATCAAACAATTTAAGATAAATCGAAAAAATTTGGGAAAATACTGAAAGAAATAAATTATTGATAAAAAAATTGTACCTATTATGTTTTTTTTTTTTTGAAATAAATGATTAGCGCCCAAATATATTTCTAATATATTATTAAATTCTTAATATTTTATTGATTCTTTTTTCAAATTCAGTGTTCAACTTATTATTTGGTTATAAATCAATGACTTTTTGTATAAGTGCAAATCAAAGAGTTTATATAACTCTTGAGCGTTACAAAATAAAGTACATAATATTTTCAATTTAATAGTTGGATGGTATTCTGTCTAAGTGCATTCACATAAAAGAATTACAAGTCATTTTATTATTCAATTATTGAATTCTATAGAAAAAAACAATAATATATCGTTCAAATTCTTATCTTCTACAGGTTGTTCACCTTTAAACGCTTTATTTCACTTTTAAACGCTATATATAATTAGTATTCCTTAGCTTGTGCATGTTAGGATTAAGCGACACAAAAGTAAACCTTGAAGTAAAAAGGGGTAATAAATTTATATTTTCCTAATTTTTGGTTTTTATATGGGAATATCTAAAAAAAAATTTTCTTATTCATACTTTAACATAAGAAAACTTTAAAGTATTTGTATTTCCCTTTTTCGTTAATTTTTGGATAATTTGCTTAGAATTTTCACTCTGTCCCTCCGTGTGCCTTTTTACAAAACTTCTACACCCTTGAATGAAAATTTACCATTCTTTGAAAACTTTTTTAAATTTACTGTTCTTTAAAAACAATATTTTGTATAAATAATATTGGTTCCTCCATATCAAACGGAAAACTTTTAGTGAGAACTTTGAAATTTTTACAGGAAGAAGATGTTGAAGAATTAATATTAGCTTCCGCAGTAAAAGTTTTTGTTCTTTTCCCTATTTAAGATCAATTATGGATCAAAAACAAAATATTCGCTGTTTTAGAGCCCTGTAACTTTAATACCTATTCAAATAGCAAATAGAAGTAAAACATAAAAAATTAAGCTCCAATTTTATATAAATTTTTATGTAAAATTTTAAGTAGTCACAAATTCTAAAATTATTTTTAGTGTATTTTTAAAAATGTCCGCTTTTTAAAACTTTTTGTTTTACATACTGCCTTAATTCATTATATTTTTCTAGATAAAAATTAATTATATCTAAAAAATAAATAATTTTTTTCAAGATCACTATACATACACTTTAGGGTTTAAAAATTAAATATCCCATATTTGGCAAAATTTTCAAAAGATTTCCAGTACATTAAATAAAACAGACGTTCTTTCTATTTTTTATAATGATTGATTTTTTTTTAAAATTGGTTAAAAAATTTAGTTTAAACTTTACTATTATTAAAACAGAATGAAAGCAATATAGGCAATAGTGAACACAGTAAAAACACATAAAAATAATATCTAAGAATGATAAAGGAATAATAGTGAACAAAGCAACAGAGGAAAAATTAATTTATTTATAACAAAACTCTTCAATTCTTTTGTTATCTAACTAATATTTGAATTAATTTTTGGAAAATTTTAAATCATTTACTCTAAATAAATTTATAACTTATTTTTAAATTTTGTTTTAAACAAATTCGTTTTTATTTTTATAAAATTTACATAACAATGTTGTGGACTTTGCCTCAACTCGCAATACTTCTGTCAACGCTACTATCTCTAAGAAACTAAAGATCTTTGGAAGATTTATTGATGACAGATCGACTGCAACACAGGCATATACTCCAAAGTACTCATAGATTCCTCGGAGTAAAATTAGAGTAAAGTTTTACAGTATTTGTTCTGAAGACACTTATTTTTTTTTTGACAGAATGTACATGCACATTTCCAATACCAATTTTCATTAAGTGTCCCTGTAGTTAGCAGTGTCCTGACAGGATTTCCATTATGATGCGGTAATGCAATAACATTTAGTCATTTTGACTTTATATAAAATGTATAATACGTAAACACTTTAATAAAAATTACTACACTTCAATTTAAATTCTAATACATAGTTTTAACGTTATTGATTCTACATAATATGTACATAAATACGTACAATTTATTCTATTAATAGTAGCTATAAATTCTTACGTATCATTGATATTCAATAATGTTTAACTTTTCAATAACAGTCTATTTTTGTAACAATAATACTGTTTTATTGAATATCTATTAATACAATACAATACACAGTAAATGATAAACTATCAATAATAAATCAATCGATCATTCAATAACATAAAATATCTAATCAAATACTATCAATTAAATGAAAACTGTTTTTCATTTTCATTTTGTCTCAATTTCTTTTAAAGACATTTTAAAAAATTTATACCAGATAAAAAAGAAATAACTGTAAATATTGACACCAACACTTCATTGCGGTATTGGTAAAAATATACCATACCTGTTTGCATAACTCGAAGACTAAAACTTAATTTGTTATATATTATGTTTTGATAGTTTTGTCGAGAAAAAATTAAAAAGAATTTTAAATTTCGTTACCAAAGGTATTATTTTGTTCAAAATATTCTAAGACATTTGAATGACAATTGTATTTGAGGACAATTAATATCGTTCTATCTTTCCATAAATCCATTCTAAACGATGAATGAAAAACTATATGATAATATCACGATTTTAGAAAAAAAAACAAAACCTACGGATATATTAACTCAGTGATTTTAAATCTATTAGAATATGAACGTTTTCATTTAATTTATGAACTTTTTTTTTATTCATTTACGGTTCTGAAAGCTATGATAATTTTTCTAAGGACTTGAATTTGGATAAGAATTTTTACCGATTATATATATTGAATTGTCTTTTTGGTTTTGTTTATGAAAAGGGAAATATTTTTTACGATTAAGATGATCTTCAAAAGATACATTAACTACAATCAATGACAATTATTAACAATTCACTAACATCTTAAACTTCATAAACTTGATATTATTTTAAAAATTTATTGTTAAAAATTAAAAATAGCATTTCACATTCACCTAAAATAATTAACACTTAAAACAATATTGTCTGAATAACATGATTTTATTTTACTTCTTTCAAACGAAAATGCTGTAGATCTAATAGTTATCATTAAATAATTTATAGATATTTTCTTTTCTTTTTCAACAAAAATGAAAATTTTAAATATATTTTTTTTATCAATTGCTTGAGCTTTTTAAATACATTCCATACGATTGATTGATTAAAAATCTGTTTAAATCACTCCAAAACTATTAACCATGAAAAAAATATTTCAAAATCGCATTCTCACCAATGAACATTAAAATTAACTTGCGTTAAATCCTACATACACGTATCATCGATGAAAATTGCTGAATGTTCTCAAAAGCTTGAATCAATTTAATATACGGTTTTTATTTTTAAAAATGTTCACTGATTCATAGATATTTTCTTTTCTTTTTCAACAAAAATGAAAATTTTAAATATTTTTTTCTTATCAATTGCTTGAGCTTTTTAAATACATTTCATACAATGATTGATTAAAAATATGTTTAAATCACTCCTAAACTATTAACCATGAAAAAAACTTGTCATTTCAATAGAACTTTTATATGGATTAACACCATTAAAGTGAACTACTGACTGTATTAAAAATGACTCTTGAAGTAGTAATAACATTCCACCACAATCTTAAAATGAATAAATCTGAATGAAATATATAGTACCTACATTTTGTTCGTTACACAAAACAATAATCAAAAATGATTCTACGTTTTTTTTTTACTTTATTGACAAGTTAACATTGATTGACATAATATAGCTAAAGGGATAACTTCTGTTTGAATATACAAAAATTAATTTTTCATTTTGATTTTAATAAAAAAAAAGGATATTTTTTCGAAAAACAAAGAATAAAATTTTATGAGATTTGTCTTTTTATTTAACTTTTCTGATCTAAGAACTATAATTAAAAGCATAGTAATGAGCTTTTAAGTCAACATTTTCTGGAGCCAAAAAAATATTCTAAAGAGAAAACCAAATAAAAAATTTACTGCAAAAATGTTAGAAAACGTTTTGGTTTATTCGTTTATTTTTTTTCTTAATTCTTATTATAGGCTAATTTTAATTATTTAGAAGTTAGAAAATTTATTTATCTAAGGATTTATTTAGTTGGATCACGATTATGGTAAGTAATAATTTTGTAAATGTTTTAACATTAGATCAGATCTTTACGTATACGATAAACATAAAACAAAAGTCCTTTTAATTAATAAAAATTAAAAAAAAAAAAAACATTTATTTATAATTTTCAAAATAACTTCAATAATCTCAAATTTTATGCATATTCATAAGAGGATATCTAAGCTGAATGAAAAAAAAAAGGTAACTAGGTAAATCCTTTAAAAAAAAATCTATAAAATTGTTGATTCTTGTACATGATGTAGAAATTATATAATCGCTACAGCAGGCTATTGCTTTATTTCGAATTGTATATTTTAATTTTAAATTATAAGTTTTTTTTTTTTTTATAAATTTGTTTTTAATACACACAAATAATTTAGAATAGTATAATTGTTTCATTGACCAGAATTAATTTTAAATAGAATATAATAGCAAAATGTAAGGTCCTTTGAAAAACTATGCAATTATTTTTCTCTACTTCTATCTTTAAATATAAATATACAAATTTCATCTAATTTTTTTTTTCATTTAATGCGTTAACTATAAGATAAACATCAGTATCCACCGATAAAAAAAAAAGTTATCCACTTTCTTATTTTACCAGGATATATGCTATAAAAAAGGTTAATCTTGATATAAAGCGATATACTTTTAAAAATAGTCATGGAAAAACTATACTTACATACTAGTATAAATATTGGATATAATAATTGTACAATATTTTAGATAATACTTATTCACAAAGTTCACGTTTGATTTTCTTAAGTTTTTTTCTTTTTTGTTTACCTGACATAAAATTAAAGTTTCCATAATCATTTACGTGATGATATTAAATTCAAAACAAAACAAAAAAAAATATTTGTACAAATTGTACAAATATATAAAATCCAAAATAACCCTAAATGTTTGTAGTCGTATAAAGAAAATCATAATATAATAAAAGTTGATAACGAAAAAAAACACAATACTATAGATAGATATTATCTTCAATTAAAGTATTATAATAAGATGACATTGAAACTTTTTGTTTTTTTTTTCAGCTCTCGTATTTATACACACATAAACATACATATTGTATAGCGGAAAATTTTCCTTTAAGATACTGTCTCAATATCAAAATAAAAAATTTTTGTCAACCACTATCACAGTATCTGCATTATTATATGCAAATTGCAATGGTAATGATGGTTGTCTGCATGCCAAATTATCAAACCGAAAACAAAAAACAAAAACAAGAAAATAACAAAATTACAATTTTATGAGAAAAAAATAAAATTGTATTTTTCGTATATGGAGTATATAAGTTAACAATAGAGTATTAGTAAGTCTTGTATTTTACATATAATCTGGAAAAATGTTTTGTCTCTTTACTTTTTTTCTTTTTTTCAACATTTTAGAAGAATAATGTACAGCCAATATTCAGAACCTGAAAAAAAAATTTGAGCCATATATGCAATTACTGTCACATATAACTTTCACATTATGTGTATACAAGGATATAAGGATATAAGTAAGGACAACAAAAACATATATGTATTCATATGAAATAAGGAAAAAAAATGTTTTGAATTTTTTTATAATTTTATTGTTTTTTTTTTTAACATGCATTTGCCAGATTTGTTGTTGTTTATTTTGCTTATATCTTATAAAATCTGTGACAAAGATGCAGTACTATAAAATGTCAGCTTGTTTCACCTGATCTTATAAGGTCGGTATATTCAATTCAAAGATTCCATATTATTATAATAATTTCAGGTGAACAAATTTTAGTGTTGCTATAGTTATTTTATTTTTCTTGTAATATTAAAAAAAAAAGGTAAAAATGTAACATATTATATATATATATATATCTACACAAACTTATAGTCATAATATTATATTATCAATATTATGTTTATAGTGTATTATAATATACAAACATGCAATTTTTGTGGTATTAAAAGGAGATTTATGAATACATTAGTCAACCACACAACTGTACATTTATACATATTGTAAGGAAATAAATAATAGGGTCTATAGGGTAAAAGGTAATAGGAGGGTCTAATAGGTAATATAGGTAGTATAGGTCTAATAGGTAATATAGGTTTTATAGGGTCAGGTTACAGACAAGTTTTGTGAGAAAAGGATGGGATAAATTTATTTTTCAATATTACTTTTGGAAACCTTAAAAATTAGGGAGAAAGTAATACTTAAATATTTGCTTGTATGATTAAATATCTCAATTTAAAAAATTTTAATTTTTTGAAATTTTTAATTATTTTAGAACGGAAAGAGTAATTTGTTTTTAGTTAGAGATAATGTTCTTACTATATAAATTATTTTTAATCTGACTTATACCAAAATGACAGGTAATTGTTTGCTAAATATTAAGAAGTTGAAAGTGGAGTTTATAATTTAATACAATAAATAAGACTCTCACATACCTAATGGTCTAATAAATTTTAATAAAATCAACTATACACTGCTATTTAGAGTATTACTAATTTGATCCGGGAAAAATAAGACTTCATAGAAAAGCTAGATAGATAGAGATAATGATTTTAAGAAATGATTTCCTGTTTTATAAAAAAACAGAACAAATTCCATACTATATAGTTATTTTAACTTTTATTATTATAATAATTAGATCTTAAAATATATTTTAACCATGTTCACCAGTGAACATTAAAATTAACTTGCGTTCACCGGTGAATATTGCTGAATGTTCTCAAAAGTTCTCAAAGTACAAGTTTGCTTTTACGTTCACGGGTGGGCGCGGAATTTTGTAATATTTGAGTGTTCACTGCAGATATATGTGCGACTTAACGCAGTATTTTTTTATGTTCGCTGGTGGGCATGGGACTCAACGTGTTAAAATTACTCGTATGGTAGGAAATGAATCTCCACAATAATTTAATCAACTTAAGGCACAGAAAACAACACAAATTATAGTATGAAATATATGAATTAAATTTTTTCGTATAAAAAATTATTTCAATTTTGAAACTTTGATAAAAAAAAATTGTAATTTACAATAATACTATATCATTTATTTACATAAAAAAAGTTATTTATAACTATAAAATCAAATAAAACAGGGTGTTATAGAAAAACACTGAGTCGCTATTGAAAATAAAATAATATAAAATGTACATAAGGAGAGATTTTTATTGTAGTAAATTATGAGTGAAAAATGGCGCCATGAAATAAAGCCATAATAACCTTATTTCGCTTTTGAATAAGAAATGGTTTTGTTTCACTGGTCTTAATAAACAATTACTTTGATTTTTTTTTGTAAGTATTTTTTTTATATCTGAAATATACAAAAAATTATACATATGAATAAAAAAGTTACCAATTAAAAATCTATTCAATCATTTGATGAATAATAATTATTTTAATGCAATTTTTTTTTTGTAATGTTTTGTCCTCTACAAAAAGGATAACGTACATACATTATAATACAAACATTCTGTTATAAAGTATTCAATTTTTTTTATATTGTATATGGAATTATTTTCATGGTGCAATTTAAAAAAAAAATAAATAAATAATTATTATTGTATTATGCTTATTGTTTATGGTATTATATGAAAAGCTTATTTTGTATTAGAAAGTATTCATATTTAATATTTTATATTAGATATTTTATTACTTTATATCAATAACCTTTATAAATAATTGAATATTACTTGGCATACTGTTGTTACATTTATAAGGGTACAATATAATTTCCACTTTTTCGAAATTTTTTACTAATACAATTTTTGACTTATTTAATTTTACACCTGTAAAATATATTATAGGTACTATAAAAAAAAAAATGATTTTCTTAGGAAAATATTTTCCATAGAATATAAAGCAAACAACCAAAAACAAAAAAAAAAACAACCAATATCATTAAATTAACAAAACTAAATTTAAAAACTCAACCATGAAAAGGACATTCAAATGTCCTTAAAAAAAACTTATTATAAAATAACAAAAAAAAAAAAAAGAATAAGAAAAAAATTTAAGTTCTTATAAAAAATTTATTAAATAATAAATTTAGATTTTATATCCTTGGCAAAATACACATTTTTTCCGTAAAATCTGTAATAAATTTTACATATTATTTGTTTTTTTTTTTTATCTGGTATACTATCTTACCATTCAATTTTAACTTTTATTTACATTTTCTTTTTTTTTTATTTGAATATAACGGAAATTCATCGTTTTTTTTTTAAAACAGAAAAAAGAAAAACTTTATTAGTTTTCCTGCTGTACTAAGTAGTAATATTTTTTTTTTTTACTTCAAATAATATTTTAAATGCAATTTTCTAAACAAGAATAATTGAATTTTTTTTTGGAAAGGAAATTTAAAAAAAAAAAACAAAAAATTTTTTTTATTTAAAAGAAGATAAATTCAATAAAATTATTGCATCTTTTTAAAATTGTATTTTAAATAATAAAATTTCCTTAAAAATGATTCAATGAAATAAATTTAGGTTTCCTCGAAATCTTAACCCAGATTTTTACTTTTTATTTATGTATAAAATAAAAGATTTCATTTTGAAAATAACAAAATAATAAGGATGTAACATCAAGGATGTGGTATAAATTTAATAACAAAGAAATATTTTTTGTTCTATAGTTTTCAATACCATTAAACCGAAATTAAACGGAATTTACATCAAACATATAGTTTCTAAATAGTTTGACTACAAGATTATATAGGAAATTAGTTGTGCACTTTTAGCTCACAAGACACGATATTGCGTTTGAATCATTTGTGTTACGGATTTCGTTAAAATCTTAAAAGAAAACACTTAAACATATCTTGAATTAGGCAAAATTGGGCAGGCAAAAAAAACTCAAACGGGAATTTAAAAAAAGAAAACAATACAAAAATTTAAAGCAGTATATGATTTATGAGTTATGAGTTAATAAGGTAACTAACGTTTATTAGACATTATTTATTAATATTTTTTCTCAATTCTTAAACATAAAAAAAAAAAACTATTTTCAATATTATAGCTACTACAAAAAATTAAATATAATATTCTATCGTATACATTTTAAGAATTAATATAATATATCATTTTCCAAAGATTCGAAGGAATGGTAAAAACATTAGCATTGCCGAAAAGTATGATTTAAATATGCTTCATATAAAAATATGTAGCAGAGGAAGATTCTTGTAAATGCTGTATTTTATCTTTTTTTTTATTCCTAAGGGAAATGAGAATCTTCCAAAGACACCAAAAATTTCATCTTGGAAGTGTCAAATTTTTTTTAGTGACTAAACTGACTTCCCTCTTTTTTCTTCCCTCTTTGCACTAGTATATTAACACCTCCAGCATGATGTGCTCCACCAAATGTAGCTTATCATTAGTATTAGTATTATTATTTTTATTATTATACAATATAGAATATTACGATATAAAATTACTACTTATTTTTTGTATGTGGTCTGACCAGAGTTTGAGCCCACACTACTTCAATTGTAAAGCTAATTACTTATCCACTTTTTTTTTTGTTATAAATCTTACATACTAAACTAAACCTAAGTTACTTAATACTATTACAGACTACTTATTACTTAATTAGATTAATATAGTTACCTAATCATTAATAAAACAAAATATTTAATTCTTGATGGCTTCAAGATTAATTTCCTTCTGCTATTATTCGAAATTCTACTTCTATTACTAATCAACTTAATTTTAAAATTATGATATAAAAGCTTTGTGATACAACTTTTTTATATTAAATATGGTTATCGTAATCCATAATATAATAATCATTATAGCAAACTTTGTAATATTATTACCTTGAAAATTATATTACTGTACTTCACTTCTAATAATTATATTCAAAAAATTCTGTATTTTTTTTTCTTTAAATTAACTTTTCTTTTTTCTTGAAATTTCATTTTATTTTTATTTTTTCTCTTCATTAATTATGTTTTCATGTTTAAACAACCAAATAAAAGTCTCATCTATCACACTTTAACTAAAAAGTAATAAGACTTAAAGTTTTGACATTAAGAATATTGTTAACTTAGAAATAAACAAACCAAAAATAGAAATAAAAACAAAAAATAAAGTAGACGGACGGGAGCCTCATCATTAACCCAACAATCAAAATTAAACACTAGTTACAAAAAAAAGGACATAAAAAAATGTTTTTTTTTATTTTTTTGTTACTTTTTGAAAACTTCAAAGCAAATCCCAAGACTAGACTAGACTGCAACCTAATTGGATGGCAACAAAAAAAAAAAAAAACTCCAGCACAATATGAAAAAATAAAGTGTTCATTCTGGTTAAATTTAATTTGTTATTTGTTTAACCTTGAAAAGAAAAACTTCAGGTAAGAGTGAATACAATTTGTTTGTTTTTTTTTTTCTTTTACCATTAAAGGACTATGTACTTTTGTACTCATCATGATTTGTCGTTTTTTATTTTTTTTTTTTTTGTGTTTTAGTTAATTTTTTTTTTGTGTCTAACATAAAACCAAATTAATTTCAGAAATTTTTATACATCTAAACAACTTGAAAATAATCTTATTTACATTTTCTTTATTTTTGTGTATTTAGTCTTCATAAATCTGTATTTAGGTGAGTGAAGACTTGAATTATTATTTTGTTACAATTAAATATATACGTCGTACATCTTGTACCATAATAATATGCTGTGAAATAGTTTTTTTAGTATTTATTTAAAAATATAATTTATAAATGCAAAATGTTGGTTTAGTTTTTTTCTTTTTTGAGTTCAAATGAAAAACAAATTATTTTCTAATTTTTATCGTTAATCAGGTAACTGAAGGTGATTAGCAAAATTTTCCACATTTATACTTTTTTAGCTTTCAAACGGTGTAAAATATATATTTTTATACCCGTACAGGATCGGGTATAATAAAATTACTCCTCCGTTTGTAACTCCAAATAAGCGAGCTATATATACCTTCAAAGGTATGGATCGGATCAGAAAAAAATTCTAAGACTTTTGAGCCATGTCCGTCCATCCGTCCGTCCGTCCGTCAGCACGCTAACTCAAAAACTAAGAAAGCTATCTAGAATCTTGAAATTTACACAAAATATTCTGGGAATAATTTGTAGGTTCCCTATTTTTTTGGTTGAGTTTGGACCAAAACTTAGGGTAGCTCTCGAACACCTAACTTTTAGATCCCCACATTTTTTTTGAAATGGAGCTATGAAATTTTAACCGCTGATAGATCTTACAAAAATATTCATTTTATTTTTAATAACTTATTTTTGTAGCCCCACCCGTTACGGAGCTACAGTTCCCCAAAGGTTCAAAAAAGCTCTATATTTAAATTGTTATAGCACAAGTTGTATAAGGTATATCTTCATTCTGAAAACGCCAAACGATTACTACTTTTATTAGCTTTAAAAGTATATATACAATAAATATAAATATATAATTGTGGCATACGGTGTCTTAATTTACCGTTATGCAAAACTCAAATTTGGCAAAATCCTTTAACCCTTCTATCTTCTAAACGGTTTAAGTTAATTTTGACAGAAGTTAGATCTTTTAAAATAAGTATGAATCATTTCAGAAATTTTTTTTGTATCACTCCCCGTTTAGGAGCTGTAAGGGGTCAAAAACTGAAAATTTCCTATTTTTAAACACCTGTAACTTGAACACCTGTTAACATTTTTTTGAAGTAATACACAAAAATTAAAGCTTGAACATTATACTCTTATTTCTGTTAACAACTTTTTTTAATAATTAAGGGTTATAATTATAATTGACGAAAGTGTTTCTTGATTTTTTCAAATTTTCTAACAAATTTCTTTAACGAATTTTTTGCATTTTGTTTTACTCGAGAATTTGAAATTGTTGGGGATATAATGCGTAGTACAAAAAAATGTAATTAAATAAACAACATAACGGTTGCTTGAAGAATTTTTATTTATATGATATTGATATATATACATACTTATATAATATCATGTTTATTTACATATCGTATATGTCACTAGTGAATGAATGATAAGAGTATAGGATGTATATTATATAGCACCGTATTTACATACATATATGTATTTTATTGTACTTATAAGAAATTATTCTGTCAATGGCATATTTAAATATAATATAATATAATATTTAAAATTATATTTACTATTTTGTACTAAGTAAATTTAATATACATTTACCGCTTAGTATTAAATGGTACTATAGAATATTTGAAAAAGTTTTGGATTGATAATCGTTATGTGGAAGGTTAGAATCTGCTTTTGAAGAATGTACATTAGTTTGAATATATGTACAACCCATAGTTCTAGAAATTATAAAATTCACCCAAATTATTTTAAAATACTAAAATATTAAAAAAATAATATTGTAAGCAGAGTGACAGTCTGTGAACATACTAACGGTTCGTACGGGTATCTAAGAGTTGACAAAGGCAACTGTATTCTTCCTAGTTTCTTTTTAACTTTGTATTAATAAATTTTTTTTTATAGATCTTATACACCTTTAAATTTCAAGTTTTTAGCATTAACCGTTTATACAATACGGGGACTTAATAAATTTTCATAAAATTAACAATCATCATTAAAGGTTTTATTTACTGATGATAAATTAAAATGACAAATTGCAATAAATAATGCAGTTTTCTCTTTTAAAAGCGTAAAAAAACGTCTCGAATTATAAATTCCTTAATTCCTGTTGTTTTTGGCAATTTCAGGAAACCACTTGAATATAGAGCTTTTTTCAACTTAAAAGGCTGTAAATCTATAACAGATGGTACTAAGTATAAAAATTATTCTACAAAATTCTTATTTTATGTTTTTTACCTTCTATCTGTAACTATTTCTTTATCTCAAACATTGTAGAAATTTTTGTAAACAGCCAGACAAACAAACAGACGGATGGACAACATTTACAGACGCAAAAACAAGTAAGAAAATTTTTAAAAACTTTTTTAAAAATGTACTAAAAATGAGCAGTGTATCTATTGACAAATAGTAAAACACATAGGAATGCTCATCTGGAATCTGGTAGTACCTTTCAAGTCATTTAAAATATCTAAAATTTGGTTTTCCAGAGCTACAACAGTTGATAAGTCAATGCAAATATATGTAAGCACATATAATCACAATAACAACTTAACTTAGAACTCTTAACTCTGTTAATGGTAGTTCATATGAAGTTTAGTTTTTATATTCGGCCCTATATGAAAAATTTTATTAACCATAATTTACTCAAAAATAGGACCTGTACTAATATGGACATTCAACAATATTAAAATATCAAAATTTTATACAACTTTTATTCTTTCATAGCCAACCATTATCAAAAAAAAAAACTTAGCAAAATAGCAGCTACCAGATTTTTTATGACAAATATCTTCAATGACAAAGTTGCGCAATTTACAACAAAAAAAAATATATTTTTTGAACAACTTATTATTATATTTAATTAGATAAAAAAGAGAAGATAATTAAAATTAAATTATAGTAAACTTTAGCATTCTTTGTGAAACCTCAGTGCGATTATCAAAATTAAAACTTTAAACTAAATATACTTTTGGGAAAATATTGAATGAACATCTAAACATAACTGGAAATATAGAATGTATCTTAATATAATATTAGAAATTAATTCCAGATCAATACTTGTTTTTAGCACATTTCCAAAAAAAATATGCCTATGAAAAAATGTGCTTATTAGTTTCACTTTGTTCGTCCGTCCATACGTCCGTCTGTATACAAAACTTCTACACTATTAAAGGCTGAGAAAAAAATTTTAACTATGGGTAGGTCTTATAAAAAATTAATGTTGTAGAACAACTTTTTCATGTTTTTCAACTGCATCTATTATGGAGTTACAGTCCCTCAAACTGTGAAAAGCTCTATTTTTAAATGGTATATGTCACAGTCTCTGCTTAACATTTTTTCAATCTGAAAACGCCACGCCATTCGACAGGATTATTTTACCTTTGTAAATCAATATCAAAACAATACAGTTTTTTTAAATTTAGTATTTAAATTCACCGTTATATGAAAACTAAATTTTACATGATTTTTCTACCTTCATAACTCTGGTACACTTTTATATAGAGATTTGAAATTTTGAGGTAAGAAAGAACTTTTAGTATTAGTATAAGTTTATATTTTAGACCCTGTTTATGAGGTTTATATTCACACTCTGTTTATGAGGTATTAGGGCTTAAAAATTGAAAATTTGCTATTTTTAAACACCTGTAAACTTAGGCACAAATGTACCTGTAAACTGTACAAATTTTCTTCGGTAAGACGGTAAGTAAAAATTAAAGCTTTACGTGTGTATGTTTTCTTAGTTATAAAGAAACCCAGTTCCGACCTTACATTTTTTCTTATTATATGAAATTTTCAAATTTTGGTGCAAGTCACAATTTTAAACAGTTTGTATTACATTTTGGAAATGTGCCCTTTTAAAAACCGTTGGTTTACATTCTGTCTTGTGTTTTTTATTTTTATTTTGGTGTAGTGGTTATACTAACAATAAACAAAAATTATAATAATAATCATTACAATTTTTTTTTATATTCTCTTTTATTTTACAGAATTGTTCGTTTTTTACTCATTCTCCTATGGTCCATAATATTTATTTATTCATTTACTGATACATTCATTCTATATTCATTATTCTATTCATTCATATTAAATATTTTTTGTTTTTTTTTTGTTTTTTTTTTCTCTTTATACTACTCTGTGATCTGGGATCATTAGTAAAACAAGAACATATTGTAAGCCTATGCATATTCCCAGAATTCTATTTAGCCACCAATTGGGAACTAATTAATTTTTTTTTTTGTTTTTTTTTCTTAGTTTATTTTTGTTTGTGTATTCGAATCTTTTCAAGTTATGTTAAAACAAAAAAAAGAGTGTTTAGAGTTTTTTTTGTTTTTCTTTTTGTTTTAAGGACTAAGAGCAAATGGAAACATCAAGTCAAGGATTGAATGGTTTTTAAAACGAAAAACAAAAAAAATTATAAAACAACCAATATGCAGAATTTAATCATTTTACTTCTTTTTTTTTGCTTTTCTTTGTATGTATGTTTGTGTTAAAGATAGCAGAAGAATAAAAAGCAAGAAAAAAAAACAAAAACCAAAGTGGAGCAACAGGAAAATATAGAACATGAAATAATAATAGTACAAAAATTTAATGTAGATTCATATAACAAATTTGAATTAAAAAAAAAATAAAAACAAGGTAGAATGTAAACCAACGGTTTTTAAAAGCGCACATTTCCAAAACTCAATACAAATTGTTTAGAAGTGTGACTTACACAAAAATTTGAAAATTTCATGTAATAAGAAAAAACTTGAAAATAAGACATTTTTGAGATTTTGAGGGGCCGTAAGTCCGGAATCCTATATAACTAAGAAAAGCTGTTAACACACGTAAAAATATATTATTGAAGCTTTAATTTTTATGTCTTGCCGAAGAAAAGTTTTTACA
Source organism: Poecilobothrus nobilitatus (assembly GCA_947095535.1). Taxonomy (NCBI): domain Eukaryota; kingdom Metazoa; phylum Arthropoda; class Insecta; order Diptera; family Dolichopodidae; genus Poecilobothrus; species Poecilobothrus nobilitatus. Next base: position 57,068,694 of record OX352774.1, read on the forward strand.
GGTGCCTAAGTTACAGGTGTCTAAAAATAGCAAATTTTCAATTTTTGAGGCGTAATAACTCTTAAAGAGGGGGCGTTACCAAAAAATTTTCTGAGGAAACTTATACTAATTCTAAACGTTCTTTCTTGTCTCAAAATTTCAGGTTCCTATCTAAAGGGGTGCCGGAGTTATGAAAAAAGAAATTTCATGCAAAATGTGGTTTTCACATAACGGTAAATTTAAATCGTAAATTACATAATATTACATAATTTTGATATTGTTTTATATAGATAATAAAATTTTCGATCTTCTGACGGTTTTAGATTGCAAAACTATTACGCAAAGCCCGAGATATATACATCTGAAAATGGAGCTTTTTTACAATTTTGAAGAGCTGCAGCTTTGGAACCCTTTACAACTAAAATAAACCTTTCACACACGTAAAAATTTATTATTGTAGCTTTCATTTTCATGTCTTGCCGAAGAAAAATTTTTACAGGTGCCTAAGTTACAGGTGTCTAAAAATAGCAAATTTTCAATTTTTGAGGCGTAATAACTCTTAAAGAGGGGGCGTTACCAAAAAATTTTCTGAGGAAACTTATACTAATTCTAAACGTTCTTTCTTGTCTCAAAATTTCAGGTTCCTATCTAAAGGGGTGCCGGAGTTATGAAAAAAGAAATTTCATGCAAAATGTGGTTTTCACATAACGGTAAATTTAAATCGTAAATTACATAATATTACATAATTTTGATATTGTTTTATATAGATAATAAAATTTTCGATCTTCTGCCGGTTTTAGATTGCAAAACTATTACGGAGAGCCCGAGATATATACATCTGAAAATGGGGCTTTTTTACAATTTTGAAGAGCTGCAACTTTGGAACCCTTTACAATTAAAATAAACCTTTCACACACGTAAAAATATATTATTGTAGCTTTAATTTTTACATCTTGCAGAAGTAAAATGTGTGCAGGTTCCTAAGTTACAGGTGTTTAAAAATAGCAAATTTTCAATTTTTAAGCCCTAATAGCTCATAAACAGGGGGTGGTCCGAAAAAATTTTCTGAGGAAACTTATACTAATTCTAAAAGTTCTTTCTTGCCTCAAAATTTCAAGCTTGTATCTAGAAGCGTGCCGGAGTTATGAAAGTAGAAAAATCATGCAAAATTTGGTTTTCACATAACGGTAAATTTAAATACTAAATTTAAAAAAATTGTATAATTTTGATATTAATTTACAAAGATAAAAGAAATACCTGTCGAATGACGTTTTCAGATTGAAAAAATCTTAAGCAGAACATGAGATATATGCATTTAAAAATAGGGCTTTTTCAAAGTTTGAGGGGGTGTAGCTCCGTAATGGGGGGGGCTACATGAAAAAGTTGTTCCACAAAATTATTTTTTTTATAAGACCTACCTATGGTTAAAATTTTTTTTCTCTATCTTTAACGGTGTAGAAGTTTTGTAAACAGACGGACGGACGGACGGACGGACGGACGGACGGACGGACAGAGTGAAACTAATAAGCACATTTTTTCAAAATTTTTTTGGAAATGTGCTAAAAACTAAAAAATCATAAAAAAAAAAACAACATTCCATAAGGAATTCTATTTGGTCTCATATCCATCAGAATATTCAATTAGTCATTTTACTTTTCTATGTCATTGTTTTCCAATATTCTTATTCAATTATTTTGTTTTTTTTTTATCCTTTTACGAGTACATTTTTCAATTCATCTGAGAATTATTGATTATGAAAATTTTTAATTGAATCCAATGAGAATTTAATTTTCATTTCAAAATTGATTTGTTATTGTTAAATTTCACTTTGTTTCACTCTTGTGAATTGATTTGGTTATTCAAGAGTTAAAAAAAAAAGGCGATAACTTATTGTTTTAACATATTTTGTTCTTTTTCTTTTTTCAAAAATATATCGTTTTGTTTGTAATTTGTGTGCATAACGTAAGAGGGCAAAATGTCAATCAACGGCTTTTAAAGGCACACATTTTCCAAAAGACAGTATAAACTGTTTAGAATTATGTTTTACACAAAAATTTTTTTTAGAATTCATATAAAAAGAAGAAATGTGAAAAATAAAGAGACACTTTCTTCAAATTAAAGGAAACTTTACATACTTAAGAAAAACCATTAACACAATATAAAATTATAAAGTTGAAGCTTTTATATTGATAACATTTCTACAGGATGCCTAAATTATAGGTGTTTAAAAATAGAAAAATTTCAATTTTTAAATTAGAGTTTTTAAATTACAAAAATGTTAAGCAGAACTTGAGATACACACATTTAAACATAAGACTTTTTGAGGAGCTGTAAGTCGGTAACGGATGTGGCTTCATAAAAAAATTGTTCTACAACCCTCTCTAATGAAATATACCTTAAAATTTAATTTCTGTATCTTTCAGAGTGTTGAAGTTTTTGCAGATGGACGGACGAACGGATGGACAAAGTGAAACTAACAGGCATATTTTTTAAGTTATTTTTTTTGGAATGTTTTAAAACAAGCAGCATAGGATTTGGAATTTCAAAAAAAAAAGTGTTTAAATTAAACAATCGATAGCAATGAAATTTTAAGGACATGCTAGGAGTTTTTCTGAATATCTAGCTCGAATTATTTGTTCTATATTTATTCTCTTTTATTAATTTCATTTGTCTTTGTAATTAACTGTTATAGAGATAGATAAATAAATAATTAAGAAAGGTTCGCTAGGCTGGGTCCGCCTTAAAAAATAAAAAATAATTAAAAAAGATATATTATTCAACGTCTCAATTAAAGGAAATATGCGAAAACCATCATTTTCCTATAATTCAGTTCAACGTTCGATAATGGAATATGAACTCCGTCATCTTTTTTTTATAATAATAAACCTACATTATTTAATTCTTATTTAAAACTTTAATAAAATTCAAGGAATTAATATTTTTGTAAAAAAAAACTAAAATGGCCTTAATCCTATTTTATAGGTCTTCTCTATATCAATATATTTGTTAACCCAGTAACTTTCAGAACCAAAAAGATCCCACCATAGGCAAATTGAATGTCTAGATGATATTTAATAATAGGTGATTTTAACATATTCTCATTTTAATTATGGTATTTTTTCCATTTCCCTTGATAATTTGAAATGAGATATTAATCTTATTGTCTTTACACATGTTTAACATTAAAAAAAAAGAATAGTTTTCGAATAAAATCAATAAAAACTTTTAATAGTTTCAACAAAAACAAAATCAAAAACCAAAAAAATAACTATTATCTCTAACCTTGCACCAGAGAATCTTTCCGTCATTATTTAGGTCATTTGGTTAATCTATAATCTATTAAATAAAGCACAGCCAATTTTTCAACCCTCTTTTCTTTATCCCACTTTCACAACAACTTTAGAATCCTTTAAACTTTCATTGATTAATTTTTTGTTCCGTTCCCAGCAACTGCATTTAAATTTTCCATCATAATTTTTAAAAAACTATACTTTTACACAGAATATATTTTATGAAGGACTTTAATCTTAATGATTTAGAAAAAAAAAAACGTTAAAAATCAAAACGACAAGGAAAAAAGGATAATAAAAAAAAACTTACCGCAGGTTATATATTTTTTACTTTTATATATTAATAATTTTTTCTTATTTTAATTTCGTTTCTCCTTTCAATAATCGTTTTTTAATCCTTTTAATAATTTTCTTTTTCCTTTCTCTAATATTGCGCTGAATGCTTGTGTTTGGTAAAACAAAAAAACCATATCCTAAAGATATAAAGTGCATATATTTTGCATAAAAAATATATATAAGAATTATAAAAAAAAAAGGTCAAATAAATATGTCGACTATGCAATCTATTACTATGTATGCAATTTTAATGCACATAAAAGCAAAAAAAAAAAAATAGAAAAAAAATGGTATAAATAAGTACATTAAGATGATACAGAAGAAAAAAAATGGGTGCTTGATATATTAAATAATATTGGTGAACACAAAAATACTTAATAATTTGTTTTTTTTTTAAATTGCAGTTTTGAAATTAAATGTAAAATGATTTTGTTTGCAGATGTCTTACTTAACATCAGACTCACTCTAGGCAGGGATAGATTGGACTAAATAGATTATTTGATAACCAAAGGTAAGTTAATTCTTAAGAAAGCCATTAAGTTCATATTGATATTGCTCCATTAATACTTAGTGATCCAAACTTTTTCAGCTTTTTATACATGATATTATTCAGAAAGTGACCTGTTATTTCATCAAAATCAAATGAAAAAGATTTTGAAAATAAATCTAGGAGAATCATCCTTTAATTACACAGACGGCAATCTATTTAATTGTTGCAGAATTTAATTTGAATAAAAATATAATTTAACAGAACCTAACAACAAATTTTCTTATTTATATTTTGATGGTCGTAATATTTCTCTACAAACTGTACAACACCCTTAAAGTGAACTGCTAAAGGTGTTTATTTATTTTACATCTTTAGATTATACTGATATTTAGTTAGCATAGGTACTCTTCATTATAAAGAAGAAAGATGAATATACATTGAATGTAAGTCGATGTCTTTGATATCCTTGGCATTGTGTAGCAAAACAAAAAGAAACAAAAAAAAAAACTTCATCACTTTTATTTTTTATGTTCATATGAAAAGTTTTTAAATTATACCAGGATATGTTGCTATTAATACCATTTTTTGTTATTATTATTCTTATTATTATCAGAGTCATCACAGGATATATGACATTTTATGATGCTGTGCATCATAAACCATACTATCTGTTGTGTTAGAAAAATTTTCTATTAGAAAAGGAAGAAATTTTATGGGTTAAATTATTTAAAAAAAAAAAAAAGGAATGTGCTTTTTATTATAGTAAATTTTGTAAGTAGGTAATTATTTAATTGAATAGAGATGCTATTAAGATTTCAGATGAATAGAATAAGTTTAATATCACTTAATTAAAGGATATTTGATATATAAAAGGATATTTAATTTAAGATTTATATAAATATATTTAAAAGATTTTTTTCTTTTAATTAATTTGAATATAATTTCAATTAAAAGCGATTAAGTTCAAACTAATTTTGAAGTTTCCTTATTGGTTAATTAGTTGTGTAGGCATTTATAGAAATTTTAAATTTCCTAATTTATTTTAAAACTATTTATGCTCAATTATTGTGAAATATAATTTCTACATAAAAATTTGATAATTGATTCGTTCAATTTATGTTAATATACGTTTTGAGTGAAGGAACTTGACATATTTGTCATCCTTTCAATGAAATGTACAAAATAATGTTAACATAATAATTATTGAAATTATTATTTAACATAATAATTATTAAATAGCAAATAATAATAATTTTATCTATAAAAATTTAAATTTAGAACACGTAACCTATTTAATTTTTATCACATATTTATTTTTATATATTTATGCTATTTAATGGATAACACAATATTACTGAACAGTCTAGTATCATGTGGCATTATAGTTTTAATGAAATATATTCTGTTTCTATTATATATGATTATAATATTTATATACATAGGTATAATTTAACTTTATTTACATATACATATATAATTTATCTCTATAAATCTATTGCATGTAACTAGCACGGTTAATAAGCCACGTGCTTAATCACTATCACTTAATCCTCATCTAAAATTATTTTTTAGTTTCATTTTTGATAAGATTGCATATTTTTAGGCTAATCAAAACAATTACAATTTACAAAATATGTAGGAAAAATTTGCGATAAATAAGTAAGCAAAAGTTTTGACATGTTCAAATTATTTTTTCTAATTTTAATATTAAAAATTAAAAACTTTAATTAAATTAAAATGATTTTTTTCTTTCTGGTTTTTTTTTTTGTTTTTAAATAAAGATATTTTGAAGTGTTTTTAATACATTTATAAAATTTTTAATAAACATTAAAAAAAAAAAAAATTAAATAAAATTTTTAATAATCTTAAATATTTTAATTAAACCCTACATTAAAATCAAGAGTTCCTGTTAATGAAAATTCAAAATTTTAACTTTACATTTTGATTTTTATTAAATTTAAAAACTGAATAAACCCAAAAAAAAAAAATGTTTAATTAAATAGAAAAGACTGATTTAATACATATAATATTTCTATATCATAAGGAATCTATTCTGAGAATACGCCTCAAGACTAAAATATAAAAAAAAATCACCCAATTTTAATTTTTTAACCTAAAGTATATCCATTAGATTATTTTGCTTTTGTAACGTAACCTAAGCATATAACCATCAGTAAATACATCATGCATTATTATATATTTTACTCAAGTTTCAAAGTAAAAACAATTTTTTTCATATTGATTAAAAGTGATAATTATTTTTTTGATACTGTTTTTGCCTCTTTCTGTTTCATCTGTTATTATATTTCATATTGCAATCCTTTTTTGAAATTAATTTTACTGCAAAAAAAGGAAAAAAACAACAAAATATCACTATTTAAAATGGCTGATCCTTGAGTGAGAGCATTGAGTAGATCTTTAGAAAAGGTCAAAAAAACCAGTGTAAGGATGTTATACAGGACTAGTTTTAAAATTTCAATATAACTTGAAGAAAAGATAAACTAAATTTGACTTTCAACACTTTTATTTTCTCTAAGATTTTGATTTTTAATAAAAGAAATAAACAATTATATATTTACATTCAGTGTGAATGACAGTGAATTGAAAAATAAAACAACAAAAAATTCTAACATTAGAAGAACATTTTTCCAATTTTATTTATTTTTGTTTTTCGTCTAATTTGGTTTCTGGCGAATTATCCTAGACCTAACCAAATAAATCCTATTAGATTTTTTTGTTGTTGTTATTATTATTTCGATTTGAAAACACAACCAATATGAGGTACGTGGGTGAAATTATATGATTATATGCAGATGTATATGTATACCTACATATGAATGATAATTAAATAACATTCCTGTTTTGTCATATTAGGGATGTTTTACAGAAAAGAAAAAAGAAAAATGGTAAATAAGTAAAAACAATAACAACAAAAAAAATTTATAGTCCTTACAAACCCTAAAGGCGAATATAAGATATTTTGCTATTTTTTGTTTTTTTTTTTCTGATTATTGTCCATATCTGATGATAAATTTAGATGATGATAAACTTTGGTTTGATGGATAGAAAATATATATGTATATAATATATTATATCGCTATATATTTTGTGCACATATATGCTGATATTGTGTGCATAGGGTGTTTATATTTGAAAAAGGCAACAAAAGGATTTGTTTTTTTTTTTCTTGTTTATTTGTCGTGTTTTGCCAAATTTAGATAATATAGAAACATTGTCTGAAATTTATAAATAATACAGGTCTCCGAACAATTTATGTTCTTAAAAATTTTGCAATTAATTATAGCTCATATATATAGTTTTATCTATCTATTTTCATGGCTTAAAGATAGCTGGCAAAACCGATCTTGCAACTTTTTTGAATAGAACTGTCGTGTTTCGATAAGATTACATACTTGGCTAGTCCAGTGTTTTTCTAGCAGAAGTTTCAGCAATCTTTATAGTTGGTAGCTTTGAATTGCCATTGAAGTCTTCAGATAAGAAATTTACACTTCACTCTGATAATGAAGGGGTAACAAATCTTTAGCAGGAAGTGATACCAAATTTATTGATAATACTCTCACTCAGTACAGAATACTATCAACTTGATGAATGATAGATGAATACAAGGACATGAGAATATTACAGAAAACAAGTCGCCGATTGAGGTAGAAGAGTTCGGATTAGGGCTTGAGCTATACGTTGAAAATAATGAACCTTTTAACGTCCTAATACAAACTTTCAAATTTAATTTTTAGAAAAAGTTCTTTGAAATATTGAAAAAAGGAATGCTTTTATGTACAACTTTTAGAACAACTAGATCCTTGTGATTGGATTTGAATTTGAAAGATCCAAATGTATACTTTTTCTTTTTAGTCCTAAAATAAAACAATAAATTGGTTGGTGTTATTAGAGGTCATTGACTGATCCGTAGGCATACTATCCATTTTTGTTTTAAATTTAATCTTTGTTCAGAATCTCAATTTTAAGAAAGAGAAAACTTAAAAGTGGTTTTTTTAACTATTAAATTTTAAAATATAGTACTTTAAGTATGCATGTGAATTTCCAATGTAAATTTAGCAGAGAAATTGATGCTATAGAGAGCGTGAAGCATTTTCTCTTCACTTGTCCCAGTCTGCCAAAAAAAGGTAGAAATATATTAGTACATAGTTTGTTTTTTCAAGATTTATGTGAATTCTCTGACATGAATTTAGGAAGCTTTCAAAGCTTTCTCCCCCTGAGCAATATCAATGTGGCATAAATCTAAAGAAAGTTAACACCAACTTTTTAAATAAGTTCTCCTATATTGCAAAGGTGTACTACGAACTTAAACTCTTATGATTATTGATGCTTTAGCTTAGCTTTTATCAATTAAAATTATTACTGCTCACAACAAAATCAAATGCTTAGAATCTTTGAAATTAAAAATAAGTTCTTATTATTCCATTTTTGTTTTAAATTTAATCTTTGTTCAGAATCTCAATTTTAAGAAAGAGAAAACTTAAAAGTGATTTTTTTAACTGTTAAATTTTAAAATATAAACTTATAAATTAAAACATTAATTTTACCGTTTCACTCTGTATATTATATACGTATTAGTTATTAATAAACAAATGTATGGATATAAATATGTCATATGAGATATGATTGTGCCTCAAGTCATTGTAAAAGTAAGACAGAACATTTTGTTGTGTGTATTAAAAACTTATGTTGGAACAGATGCTTATGTCATGGTTCAAAATTTTCTTTTATTTTTTCCCTTTTTATTTATTTTTTTTTTTTTATTTTGTAAGTTTTTTGTTTTTTTTTTTTTTGTATTTACTAACTTCAAAAAATTTTGATCCCTTTTTGATACGAAAACATTTTTGTAAATGATGAACTTTAATATATTGTTGGTATATAATTTAACACATTTAATTTTTGTGTTAAATTTTTTGTGTTATGTTTTTATTGTTGATATATTCTTTTAGTTTTTTTTTTTTTTTGTTTTGTGGTTTTTATTTTTAGTATGGCCAACTCGTATGATATTAGGTCCTTACTTCAATAACAAAAGTATCAGTAAAGGTCATATTGTGAGGTGCTGAATAAAAAGTGTACAGAGATCAAAACTTTGTGGTTTTATTAGATTTTTACTTTTTTATTTTTTTAGAAAACAAAAATTTTTAATTTATTTACTGTTGTAATTATTGGGTTTTTCTTCATAAAATTATTTTTGAAATTTTTACTCTTTCTTTCCTGTTTCTGATTTCATTTTGTTTTGCTTCTTGTTTTTACAATTTTATGGAGCGAAACTAATTTTAATGGATTTTTTAAGTTCTTCGAAATTAGATATAGTCAGGATAAAGTATAATTGTATAAAATTAGGTTTTAAAATAGAATTTTTGATACATACTAGTTATGGTTAATGTGGTTATTGAGTTTAATTCAAATCGCATGATTATTACAAATTAAAAGAAAATATAAAATTGTTGCAATATTCAAAAATAAATTTAAATTTGTTTTGCTTTTATTAGAGAATAGAATACATTTTGTAATTAAAATACATTTTCATAAAATAATCTGAATATATTGCTAATATTTGAGTTTGATAAAATTACTAAAACTAAATATAATTGCAATAATCGTTTTATTACTTTCAAATTTAAAATTTTATTAAAATATCACTTTTTTAATAAACATTGTTTTTTAACAAATAGGTATATTTGGTATGTAAAAATAATAGGTATATTTATATGTAAAAATATTATATTCCAAATGATTTCTGTTTTCTGTTAAAAAGTCACAGTTTTATTTAAATAAATTTTGAAATTACTGGACGGCATCTAATGAGCAAAGTAGGAGTAAACGATATTTTGTATAATATGGTAGTATATGAGTTGTAGCCAATTTTAACGTTTTAAAATTGAAGAAATTTTATCTATCCAATAAAATTCAAATACATGACAACGAGTAGTGTTAGGCCAGAATTTTAACGTTTTTTAAATTTAAATCAATGTAAATTAATCTTTTTAGTCTGTCTAAATAATGATTACCCAACTACATATAAAAGTGAAGAAGGCAGTAAAATTTTACGGATGAATCAAGGGGAATTTGGTAAGAGAAATTTGTATTTGAATTGAAATGGTTTACTGATGGTCAAAAAACATCGGAAGGAACTGGGTCTGGCTAAAATGGCCAGAAACTAAATATTCAGAATCGTTGAGGAAATTCCCTTGCATATTTCAAGCTAAAGCGTATGCAATCGAAAGATGCGTGCAAAGCAACCTCGATATAGGATTCCGAAATAGAGAAACAGCTATTCTATCAGACAACCAAGCAGCCATAAAGGCACAAAACGCACAAGCAATTAAATCCCAATTAATGAGAAAAATGAGAACCGGATCGACTTGCAAGAGAAAGAGCTGCAACTCTTTTTCCGTTTGTGGGGCGTCACTTCCAATAGTGGAGTGCCTCAGAGATCTATTCTGAGGCTATTATTATTATGTTTGTTCATTAATGATTTACCTGAATGTTTAAAGTTTTCATCTTGTTCCCTTTATGCTAACGACACTCAAATTCATCTTAGTAGTCCTATTCATATGCTAAATTATCTCATTGCTAAATTGAATGGCGATCTGGATGCTATATCTTATTTGAGGTATCTTAATAACCTTAAAGTCAACCCTGGTAAATCTAAGGCTATTGTTATTAATAATCGCAAATTATCTACTAACTCTCTACGTAAGCTAAAATTGAATAAGAAAATTATTCTATACTCAGATAAGATAAAGAATCTTGGTGTTATGTCTAGTAATAATTTTTGCTGGTCTGATCACATTGTATCGATTCCTAATAAAATGTATCCTATTATTAGGAAACTTTGGAAATTTTCCCCGCTCATTGGTGTAGCTATTAAACGTAAACTCGTGTTACCCCATTTTCTTTATTGTGATGTTATCTATTTTGATTTAAATGTAGGAGAGAGTGCTAAGCTTAGATACTAGATAGTCACTAGATTTGTTAGTATAGGTTTGATAGTGTTAGAGATGTGAACCACTTCATACTTTCATGTAATTTTAATGAATACTTGAATTTTAGATATGTTTGTTTTCTTCATAAATTAATTGTATCTGGAAATCCGCTAAGGGTAGTCTGTAAAATCTCTTGGGAAATATCGAAAAAAATAGGTTGTCGATAGTCGCCTGACACTCTGGTAAACTTCGACATTTGTCGCACTTTTTTAGAGTTGTTAATATTTGGAATTCGTTACCTATTTCCATTAAATTAATTAAAAGTCATGCCTCATTCAACAAGCTTTGTTTTAATTACATTAATCATTAAATGTTTGAGCGATTTACTATTTTGTTTATCTTCTGCTTTGTTTGAGTTGAATTATTTTGTTAAATAGTACTGTTAGTTATTATAATTTTTTTTTTTTAAGTTTACTCTAATTTTCTGTTGTTATTAATAGTTTAATTTATTAATTTAGTAATTTGTAATTTTGTAATTTTATAATTATTATAATTATTATTTACTTTTCTTTCGCTATGTATACATTATAGAGATTCATCATCTCACTCTATATATTGTAATGCAAATAAATTGAAAATTGAAATTTAAACTCCTTTTACAGGTCCCGAATTTTTTTTTATAGATAATAGATAAACATAAAATAAGAGAAGCACTAAAAATTGAAGAGTAAAACAGCCAATGGAATGATCTGGGCTTAAACAATCCAAGGAGCTTCTGGGAAACTATAACCGGAAATGATATGCTAAAATAATAGGATTCAGTAAAAATAAACTAAGAATTTTAACAAGATTCCTCTCGGGACACTGCTGACTAAAGGGACACTTAAATATAATTGGAATAGAAAATGAGGGTACATGCAGATTATGTCAAGAAGAAAAGTAAACTCCAGATCACATACTGAAAACTGCGAAAATATACTCCGAGTAAGATATGTGCATCTAGGGGCATATTGGTTTGCCGAAGAAGTATTGCCAGTAATAAACCGTATACAAAACACTACTTTCTTCAGGCAGTGTGGCTGACAGAAGTATTATAAGTGAAGGCAAAATCGACAACACGTAGTAATAGGGGGAGGGCAATAGATTTACATCAAAAGACCGCAGTGTTATTTATACCTCTTAAATAAATTTAATTAACTAATAAATTAACTAATGATTAAAAATATATAATATATTTATTATGCTTGTTTATTATCGGTTATCTTCATTATACCCGTATGAACTATGTTCAAGGGTATAATAAATTTGCCATTACGTTTGTGACACCTTAAAGGAGTCGAGCTAGATATAGTGTCAAAGGTATGGATCGGCTCAGAATCGAATTCTGAGTCGATTAAGCCATGTACGTCCGTCCGTCCGTCCATCCGTCCGTCCGTCCGCACGATAACTCAAAAAATAAAGGAGCTAGGGGGCTGAAATTTTTTTTACGTCACTTTTGCAAAATTGTTAGTTTTGCTATTTAAATCCAACATTTTCGGTTGGCCGGTTCGAGTAGCTGCCATACAACTTCTATCTTTATATAGAAATAACTCAGTATCTATTCAAGCTAGGTTTCTGAAATTTTGCAAATGATGATCAAGTTTTATGGCAACAACTTCTGTAAAATTTGGTTGTGCTGGTGCAGCGGGTTCGGGTAGCTGCCATACAACTTCTCCGTTTAAATGAGAATAACTCAGTGTTTATTGAAGCTAGGAATCTGAAATTTAGTAAAGAGGTGTCGAGTTACATGCCAACAACTTTTGTAAAATTTGGTTGGTCTAGAGCAGCCGGTTCAGACTTCTTGCACCTCTTGGAACCTAATGAAGCTGGGCGTCTGAAATTTTGCAAATGATGATCAAGTTTTATGGCAACAACTTTTGTAAAATTTGGTTGTGGTGGTGCGGCGGGTTCGGGTAGCTGCCATACAACTTATCCGGTTAAATGAGAATAACTCAGTGTTTATTGAAGCTAGGAATCTGAAATTTAGTAAAGAAGTGTCGAGTTATATGCCAACAACTTTTGTAAAATTTGTTTGGTCTAGAGCAGCCGGTTCAGACTTCTTGCACCTCTTGGAACCTAATGAAGCTAGGCGTCTGAAATTTTGCAAATGATAATCAAGTTTTATGGCAACAACTTCTACAAAATTTGGTTGTGCTGGTGCGACGGGTTCGGGTAGCTGCCATACAAAATCTCTTTTTAAATGAAAAGAACTCAGTGTCCGTCCGCACGATAACTCAAAAAATAGAGGAGCTAGGAGGCTGAAATTTTTTTTACGTCACTTTTGTAAAATTGTTAGTTTTGCTATTTAACTCCAGCATTTTCTGTCCCCGGGTTCGGGTAGCTGCCATACAACTTCTTTCTTTAAATAGAAATAACCCAGTGTCTGTTCAATCTAGGTATCTGAAATTTTGCGAATGATGATCAAGTTTTATGGCAACAACTTCTACAAAATTTGGTTGTGGTGGTGCGACGGGTTCGGGTAGCTGCCATACAAAATCTCTTTTTAAATGAAAAGAACTCAGTGTCCGTCCGCTCGATAACTCAAAAAATAAAGAAGCTAGGAGGCTGAAATTTTTTTTACGTCACTCTTGCAAAATTGTTAGTTTTGCTATTTAACTCCAGCATTTTCGGCCGCCGGGTTCGAGTAGCTGCCATACAACTTCTTTCTTTAAATAGAAATAACCCAGTGTCTGTTCAATCTAGGTATCTGAAATTTTGCAAATGATGATGAAGTTTTATGGCAACAACTTCTACAAAATTTGGTTGTGCTGGTGCGACGGGTTCGGGTAGCTGCCATACAAAATCTCTTTTTAAATGAAAAGAACTCAGTGTCCGTCCGCACGATAACTCAAAAAATAAAGGAGCTAGGAGGCTGAAATTTTTTTTACGTCACTCTTGCAAAATTGTTAGTTTTGCTATTTAACTCCAGCATTTTCGGCCGCCGGGTTCGAGTAGTTGCCATACAACTTCTTTCTTTAAATAGAAATAACCCAGTGTCTGTTCAATCTAGGTATCTGAAATTTTGCGAATGATGATCAAGTTTTATGGCAACAACTTCTGCAAAATTTGGTTGTGGTGGTGTGACGGGTTCGGGTAGCTGCCATACAAAATCTCTTTTTAAATGAAAGAACTCAGTGTCCGTCCGCACGATAACTCAAAAAATAAAGGAGTTAGGAGGCTGCAATTTTTTTTACGTCACTTTTACAAAATTGTTAGTTTTGCTATTTAACTCCAGCATTTTCGGCCGCCGGGTTCGAGTAGCTGCCATACAACTTCTTTCTTTAAATGGAAATAACCCAGTGTCTATTCAATCTAGGTATCTGAAATTTTGCAAATGATGATCGAGTTTTATGGCAACAACTTCTGTAAAATTTTGTTGTGATGATATGACAGGTTCGGATAGTTGCCATACAACTTCTCTTTTTAAATGAAAATAACTCAGTGTCTATTGAAGCTAGCTATCTGAAATTTAGTGAAAAAGTGTCGAGTTGCATGCCAAAAATTTTTGTAAAATTTGAGTGGTCTAAAGCAGCCGGTTCAGGCTTTTTGCATTTCTTGGAACTTAATGAAGCTAGGCGCAATAGATTCGGGTAGCTATCATACAACTCCACAATTTACATAAATATATCTCTGTAGTTCGGTACTAAAACTCTGAATGTTTTTAAAAGATGATCAAGTTTTATAGAAACAGGATATATTACGTTCATACGGGTATCCCAGAGTTGACACAGTCTACTCTACTGCACTCTTCCTCGTTTTTAGATTTGGTGTCAATTTTAATTGTGAAATAATAAAATTTGAAGAAACGATTTAGATGGTCACATTCAAGTATCAAAACTGATAATATGTCATTTTTTCTAATATAAGACGTAACAAAATATCAGACAAATGAATTTCATAAATTTTCATAAATTTCATGAAGCATATTCGTTTATTTCAAAAGTTTTCAAACATTAAACAGCAAAATTAGAAGAACAGTTAAAAAAGATACTTCAAATTTCATTCCTAATTCTATCACTTTCATTCTATATTCTAAATAGCCTAAACAATAGTGATAGCTATTATATTATTATCTACTAAGTATGTTTTGATTCATACTAATAATTATCATTTTTAAGTAAACATATTTGTATAAGTGATAAGATTCCGGTGTTTTTCTGTATTAGAAACAGAAGGATCAAAATAGTCATACTCTTATCGTTACATTAAAAAAATGTAAGTATATTCAAGTCTACATACCTGTATAAAAATACATTTTTATTAAGCGGAAAAGTAGATACAAAAAAAAAAAATAATTTATTTGGAAATAAATTCCTTTATATTGTTCAGGGCATTTAGGAATTCTAAAGAAATATATTTTATTATACCCTACACCTAAAGTATAGGGTATATTAACTTTGGTATGGTGTTTGTAACCACCAAAAGGAAGCGAGTTAGGTATAGACATGTATATATATTCTGAATCAGGATCACCGCCGGAGTCGATTTAGCGATGTCCGTCCGTCCGTCCGTTCGTCCGTCCGTCCGTCCGTCCGTCCGTCCGTACGCACGATAACTCAAAAAATAATGATGCTATCTTGATGAAATTTATATAGTAGGTTACTAATTACGAAAGAAAGGCTAAGTTCGAATCTGGACAAAATCCGTCCATGGGTTCGAATTCTGGAAGCTTCCGAATGATTCCGGCTTTTGGAGATAATCTCCGCAAACGAGATTATCTCCAAAAGCAACAAAGATAGAACCTTCAAATTTTGTACAATGATGTTTCTTCCCGTTCGATTTATGTCTCTGAAATTTAAGAGGATTTGGTCCATGGGTTTGGGTTTTGGAAGCTTCCGAACGAGCACCAGAGCAAATGAGATTATTTCCAAAACCAACAAAGATAGAACCTTTAAATTTTGTACAATGATGTTCCTTCCCGTTCGATTTATGTGTCTGAAATTTAAGAGGATTTAGTCCATGGGTTTTGGATTTGGAAGCTTCCGAACGAGCCCCAGAGCAAATGAGATTATCTCCAAAACCAATAAAGATATAACCTTTACTTTTGGCAGAATGGTGTTCTTTCATGTATGATTTAGGCCTCTGAAATTTAAGAGGATTTGGTCCATGGGTTTGGATTTGGAAGCTTCCGAACGAGCACCAGAGCAAATGAGATTATCTCCAAAACCAACAAAGATATAACCTTTAAATTTGGCAGGGTGGTGTTCTTTCATGTTTTATTTAAGTCTCTGAAATGTGAGAAGATTTGGTCCATGGGTTCGGGTTTTGGAAACTTCCGAACGAGACCCAGAGCAAACGAGTTTATCTCCAAAACCAATAAAGATAGAACCTTTAAATTTTTTATAATGATGTTTCTTCCAGTTTGATTTATGTCTCTAAAATTTAAGAGGATGTGGTCCATGGGTTTGGATTTTGGAAGCTTCCGAACAAGCCTCAGAGCAAATGAGATTATCTCCAAAAACAACAAATATATATAACCTTTAAATTTGGCCGAATGGTGTTTTTTCATGTTTGATTTAAATCTCTGAAATTTGAGAGGATTTGGCCATGGGTTTAAATTTGAAAGAATTTGAACCATGGATTCGAATTTTGGAAGCTTCCGAACGAGCCGCAGAGCAAATAAGATTATATCCAATACGAACAAAGGTAGAACCTTTGAATTTGGTACAATGGTGTTCTTTCGTGTTTGATTTATGTCTCTGAAATTTAAGAGGATTTGGTCCATGGGTTTGGTTTTGGAAGCTTCCGAACGAGCACCAGAGCAAATGAGATTATCTCCAAAACCAACAAAGATATAACCTTTAAATTTGGCAGGGTGGTGTTCTTTCATGTTTTATTTAAGTCTCTGAAATGTGAGAAGATTTGGTCCATGGGTTCGGGTTTTGGAAACTTCCGAACGAGCCCCAGAGCAAACGAGATTATCTCCAAAACCAATAAAGATAGAACCTTTAAATTTTTTATAATGATGTTTCTTCCAGTTTGATTTATGTCTCTAAAATTTGAGAGGATTTGGTCCTTGGGTTCGGATTTTGAAAGCTTCCGAACGAGCCTCAGAGCAAATGATATTATCTCCAAATGCAACAAAGATATAACCTTTAAATTAGGCAGAATGGTGTTCCTTCATGTTTGATTTATGTTTCTGAAATTTGTGAGGATTTGGTCCATGGGTTCAAATCTTGGAAGCTTCCGGACGAGCCCCAGAGCAAACGAGTATATCTCCACAACCAACAAAGATAGAACTTTTATTTTTAGTACAAAGGTGTTCTGTTATGTTTCCTTTTCTGTAAAATTGGAAACTGACATTTGAAAGAATTTGAACCATGGGTTCGTATTTTGGAATCTTCCGGACGAGCACAAGGGCAACGAGCATATCTCCAAAACCAACAAAAGTAGAACCTTTAAATTTAATAGAATGGTGTTCTGGCAAGTTTTCTTTATGTTCCTGAGATGGATTCGATGAATTGGAGTGGCAATTCGGGTAGCTGACACAAACATCCCAAGGACTACCAATCTCCGAAAATAATTAAGATAGAAACTTAAAATTTTATACAAGGGTGTCAAGCATATCCCAAGCGGATGCCTCTTTTACGTTCTTGAAATTCGAGTTGAATAAGACAGAAAAGGGAAGAAGTTCAAGCAGCTGCCAAAAACACTTATGGATTTTTAATTTAATTCGAATTATTCAGGTGTAGGGTATTAATAAGTCGGTTGCATCGACTTACTGTTACATTTACTTGTTTATTTTTCATTTTATCCAAAAAATTTAACTTTTAAACACAGGTTTAAGTTATACAAGCAAAACTTATTTTACAGTATTAGACAAAATATCATATCTTCATATCTTCGCGTTATTGTTTTTTTTTCTTAGCTTACGATATTTAATATTTTACATTTTAATAAAACAAAATATTAGATGATTAGACTAATAGATTTAAATCCTCCCAGTTTTTCATTTAAAAGACAAAAGGAGTTTATTATCCATACCTATCCTATGAATCAACAATACAGTATGGAAACGGTTTTTGAAAATTTGAAATTTTCTTTAGAATTTCATATTTTAAGAAAAATTGTGCAAATTAAGGTGAAACTTTCATCAATTTTAAGACAAACCATTAACACAAGTAAAATTAAAAAATTGATATTTTAATTTTTGCCTTTTAAATTGAAAAAATTTGTACAGGTGCCTGCCTAAGTTACAGGTGTTTCAAAATAGGAAAATTTAAATTTTTAAGCCCTTCGTACTTAAATAGGGAGTGATACAACAAAAAAATTCGGAAACAACTTATACAAATTCATAAAAGATGTTTCTTCTCTTAAAATTTTATGGTTCTAATTGAATGGTTCTGAATGTCAGAGCTATAAATTAAGAAAAATCCGGAAAAATTTGGTTTCTACATAACGGTAAATTTAAATACTAAATTTAAAAAAAATTTAAAATTTTGATATTGATTTATAAAAGAAGTCCTGCCGAATCGCGTTTTTAAATTAAAACAAGGTAGAATGTAAACCAACGGTTTTTAAAAGCGCACATTTCCAAAACTCAATACAAACTGTTTAGAAGTGTGACTTACACAAAAATTTCATGTAATAAGAAAAAACTTGAAAATAGGACATTTTTGAGATTTTGAGGGGCCGTAAGTCCGGAATCCTATATAACTAAGAAAAGCTGTTAACACACGTAAAAATATATTATTGAAGCTTTAATTTTGAAGCTTTAATGTCTTGCCGAAGAAAAAATTTACAGGTGCCTAAGTTACAGGTGTCTAAAAATAGCAAATTTTCAATTTTTGAGGCGTAATAATTCTTAAAGAAGGGGCGTTACCAACAAATTTTCTGAGGAAACTTTTACTAATTCTAAAAGTTCTTTCTTGTCTCAAAATTTCAGGTTCCTATCTAAAGGGGTGCCGGAGTTATGAAAAACGAAATTTCATGCAAAATGTGGTTTTCACATAACGGTAAATTTAAATCGTAAATTACAAAATATTACATAATTTTGATATTGTTTTATATAGATAATAAATTTTTCGATCTTCTGCCGGCTTTAGATTGCAAAACTATTACGCAGAGCCCGAGATATATACATCTGAAAATGGGGCTTTTTTACAATTTTGAAAAGCTGCAACTTTGGAACCCTTTACAACTAAAATAAACCTTTCACACACGTAAAAATATATTATTGTAGCTTTAATTTTTACATCTTGCAGAAGTAAAATGTGTGCAGGTTCCTAAGTTACAGGTGTTTAAAAATAGCAAAATTTCAATTTTTAAGCCCTAATAGCTCATAAACAGGGGGTGGTCCGAAAAAATTTTCTGAGCAAACTTATACTAATTCTAAAAGTTCTTTCTTGCCTCAAAATTTCAAGCTTCTATCTAGAAGCGTGCCGGAGTTATGAAAGTAGAAAAATCATGCAAAATTTGGTTTTCACATAACGGTAAATTTAAATACTAAATTTAAAAAAATTGTATAATTTTGATATTAATTTACAAAGATAAAAGAAATACCTGTCGAATGACGTTTTCAGATTGAAAAAATCTTAAGCAGAACATAAGATATATGCATTTAAAAATAGAGATTTTTCAAAGTTTGAGGGGGTGTAGCTCCGTAATGGGGGGGCTACATGAAAAAGTTGTTCCACAAAATTATTTTTTTTATGAGACCTACCTATGGTTAAAATTTTTTTTCTCTATCTTTAGCGGTGTAGAAGTTTTGTAAACAGACGGACGGACGGACGGACAGAGTGAAACTAATAAGCACATTTTTTCAAAATTTTTTTGGAAATGTGCTAAAAATGTTAAGCCAGAACTTGAGATATACAAATTTAAAAATAGGGCTTTTCAAAGTTTGGTGTACTGGTAGCTCCGTAATGGATTGGGCTACATAGATAAGTTGTTCTACAACATTAATTTTTATTATGAGACCTACCCATGGTTAAAATTTTATTACTTTATATTTAACGGTGTAAAATTTTGAGAACAGACAGACGAACGGGTAGAATAAAATTAATAGCCACATTTTTTACAAAATTTTTTGGAAATATGCTAAAAAACAAAAACTCTTTCTCTATTAAAATGCTCAGTGGAAACCGCATTGTGAAAACGTCATTGGTTCAAATTGTTGGATAAAGAAAAAAATATATATGTATGTATGCAGATTTAAAATGCATGATTTATTTCATACTATACTGTATAAGAGAATATGTTAATAAACATAAATAGGGGGTATTTGTTTATTTCAAATTTAATGCATTTCAATAGAGAAAGAAACGAAATTTTATTTTGATTCTCAAATTGGAAAATGAAAATAAATTTTTTTTTTTTTGTTTTATGATTATCATTTCTTTTGTAAGGAATTTTAGATCAAAATCACCACATATTTCCCAAAATTCTTAGAAAAATACAATTTTTTTTATTCTTCTTCTATTGTTTTTTTATTGTTTTCTACCATTATACAATTTTTATGTGTTATTTATTTCTTTCTTTAGGTTCTTAATGAAATCAAAGTTTCTTTACACCTTATTTAACAATCCCAATCGAATATTTTTCTATTACATACTTGATTTTACTAAAAAAATCTATATATAAGTTACATTCGATTTTAATTTAGTTAAATTTTTACCTTTTTTTTTATTTTTTTTGTCGGTGTACTTATAATAAAAAAGGAGGAGAAGGACTGTGTTTTTTTTTAATAATCGAAATTTACATGTATTTGAAATCAAATTCCTAAAATTCCAATTTATATAATAACTTAAAGGTATACCTTAAAAAATAAAAAAGAAACGGATGCATCATTTGTTTTATAATTTTGTTCAAAAGGGACAAAAACCAAAATATAAAAGGAAGGAATTTAAAACTACTACAAGGATACAAACTCTGGAAATGGAATATTAAAATGAAAAAATCAAAAAAAAAAAACAAATTACATTTCTTCAAAATTTACTTAGATTTTGACCTTGTAAACCATAACAAAGTCAAAAATTTAATATAGGAAACTCAATTAAAAGAAGGTTTATTCAAGCTAAAAAAAACGAAAAAAGGTTTAAAATGTAAAACTTTTGAGTTTAGGCTTTGAACAATTCCAGAAAGCACAAAAATTAAATTCGAAATTAACTTAAGAAACAAAAGTATCTATACGTTTTAATTTATCAATATTCCGGAAAATTAAAAGAAGATAATTATGTTCTCTTTTTGCAAGGACCACACGAAATTATCCTCTCTAATGTTTACTTTGAATAATATAGAATAAATTTCAAGATTTTTTTAAAAGTCTGGCTGAAACAAATTTCTAAAGCTAAACTATACATATAATCTGAGTCATAAAAATAAACATTCTAATAGAATTAAAAATAATCAAATATAATTGTTGTTAGTAACTGGCAATAAGGATATAGCTTATCTCCAACTTTATAAAGAAAAATATTATGACCCAAAAATGAAAGAACATTTTGTTTAAAATCATATTTTAAAACAAGTAATGAAGAAAAGTTTAGCGAAACCTTTTATCCTTTTTTTTTAAATAAAATTTTTATTAAACAAAAACTTAAATTATTTAACATTGGAATTTTTACTTAAAATTTTACTTCGAAATCATCCAGTATTCTAATTCAATCAAACTTTCGATATCATTAAAACCAAAAAAAGAAAAAAAAAAACTATTAATCTTTAAATATATACATAATTAAATTAATCTTCGAATAAACTTTATTCAATACCAAAGAAAAAATCTTAAAAAAAAGAAAAAAACAATAATAATAAATTGTCATTTTAAATCCTTTACAAGACAAAAAAAAAATCAGTTTACATAAATTTTTGAAAAAATCTGCGAACTTAAATTAATTTTCTTTTTTTTTTTTTTATCTTTTGAATTCAAAAAAAATTTACATAATTTACAAATAATAATAATAGTAGTGGTAGAGATACAAAAAAAAAAAGGAGAAAATCAATTTAAAGAAAATACAGGAAAAACTAAAAGAAAGAGATACCAAAACAAAAATGAAAATAAATTTCATCCGGAAGATGATAATTTACTTGTCAAAAAATAAGTGAAAAACTTTTTAAATTGTTTTGTTGTTATAAGATTTTGTTTTGTTTTTTTTTTTTTGTTATATCTAATATCACGTCCAATCAAATAAACCGGATTCAAAGATTACGATGAAATTATAGAAAACAAAACAAAAGTTTTCTTAAAGAATTCTAAGCCTTCAAAAAAACCTTAGCCTTAATAAAAAACTTAAAAAAAAAATAATTGTAAAAGAAAAATCAAAACTTCTTTTTAAAATATTAAAAATTAAATAAACAAATTTAACAATTTTTTGTTTTGTGTGTTTTTTTTTTTTTTTTGTTGAATTTAAATTGACTTGAAATTTTAGTTAAAAACATTTAGATACTTATTATTATATTAAACATATATCAGACACAAAGTTTAAGGTAACTTTAAATGTTGCAAATAAAAGTTTTATAAGCATGCTTAATTTTGAAATTTTAATAGCAGATATATACAATAAATATATAAAAATTTTGCAAAACTTTAAGCGCACTAATTTGCACACTTGACTTATATGCAATGTTTTGTAAACTAAACATAGATTAAGAATTTTTTACAAGAATTTCGGTGGTGGAGTAGAAAATGAAGGAAGTCAGTGGAAGAATAGCTAAGTGATTCAATGGAATAACGGAATAGCCAACTAGAGAGTAATATTGAATTAATACTATATGATATGTAGAATTTATTCATAAATTGTTTTTGAGTTCTCAGTAAAACTAGAACTATGTTAGTAGATCAAATGGTGATTCTCGAAAAGATTCACAGAAAAACTTGTTAGTAGGAGGTATCGGTGGCCTAGTGGGTAAGAACGTATAAAATATGCTAAGATCATATAAACACCGAGGGATCTGGGTTCAAATCCTACAACTCGCAAGAATAAAGAATAACTCCCCCTTACGACATTTACAAACACACCTGGAAATTAAAAACTGTGAAATCTCTGTTTTCATGGGAATAAAAGAAAGGAAAACTTATACAATAGATATAAGATACTATAACATATATTTTATTTCAAGGAACGTTTTACTAAATATTGGAATGCCACTTTTGATTTATATTCAATTTTCCAGATTTAAAACCATATATTTTAATTATATCTAAACTTATAATTAATGGCAGCTTACTAAGATATGTACCATGACATCTAATATTTTTCATTTAGTTTAATATTCTCAATTATATCCTAAATTAGTTTCTAATTTCAGATAATAATTTATTTGTACCTAACCTTTAAGAATAAAATAAGAAAAAAAGTTCATTGCTGACAATATACTTAATATACCTAAGCTAAAAAAATAAATGCTTTTACAACCTTTGTACAAAATTTCAGATTTCTATCTTTATTAAATTCGAAAATATGCTTATTAGATCTTGGGAAGTGTGTGAAGGCACGCGAGTTGACCACCTCCCCAATTCATCTCACATTTTAGGGACATCAACAGGGTAGATGTCAGGTCTTATATCAAATTTCAAGTTTTTATATTTATTAATTTCGAAGATATGCTTGTTTGGTCTTGGGAGTTGTGTGGCAGATACCCGAACAACCCCTTCAATTCATCTCAAGTTTTAGGCAAATCAGGGATTCAGCAAACAGCACCCTCGTATCAAATTTTCAGTTTCTATCCCTATTAATTTCGAATATATATATGCTTGTTCGGTTTTGGGAGTTGTGTGGGTGGTACCCGAACAACTACTCCAATTCATTTCAAATTTTAGGGATATCAGGGATTCAGGAAAACATACGCTAGTAGAAAATTTTAAGTTTCTATCTTTATTAATTTCGAAGATATATATGCTTGTTCGGTTTTGGGAGTTGTTTGCGAGGTACTCGAACCCATGGTCCGATTTCGCCCATTCAATCCCCGCCTTACTTTAGTCATTCTTAACCTACAGTATAAATTTCATCCAGATAGCATCATTATTTTTTGAGTTATCATGCGTACGGACGGACGGACGGACATCGCTAAATCGACTCAGGAGGTGATCCTGATTCAGAATATATATACATTTCCATATCTAACTCGCTTCCTTTTGGTGGTTACAAACACCATACCAAAGTTAATATACCCTATACTTTAAGTGTAGGGTATAAAAAAAAAATTATAGACAACAACACTGTCAGTCAATATAAATTAAAATATCCACAACTTCGAATAATATTAAATTAAAATTGTAATTTTTTTTTTATTTTCCTTTTTTTTTCTTTCAATTTATTTACACTTATAATTTTCAATTTTTCATTTAAATAATATTTACAGAGAAAAAAAATATTCATTTACTATTTCCTTTTTTCATATGAAAATGAAAAAATGTAATGAATGGCTTATCCTTAAATTAAAATTTTATTTTTTTTTACCAGCAGGCAATCACTTAAATTAAATAAGTCAATTGCATGCAATTTTTAACTAACGATAACTTTAAAATGTTTTAAAAAAAGTTGAGTTTTACTTCTAGTTGACTTTACTTAAGATAGTTTTACTTTTAAGATATTCTGTTTTTACTTTCAGGATATTCTGTTTATCCAGCATGTAACTTAAACAATTAAAATTTATAATAAAATAATAAGAAGGTTAACCTATGCAGAAGTTATAATTGGATTTAAAATCCTTATTTAGAACCATAATTTGCCGCATTATTAACGTAGCTTGTAACAGATATCTACGATTCAGATTTCTAAGAAATCTTACGAAACCTATTCGTTTGAAATGGAAAATACATTAGGGAATACTTTAGTGAATTCCAACTAAGTGGGCTAACTTTTAGTTACTTATAGCTTGCTTTAATTTAATAAATTTTTTTTTTTATACTATACTTAGTATTAATTATTGAAAATTAAAATAAATTTGTAATTCAAGTTAAAGAATTATCTGTTACATAATATGCAAAGCTCCAGTTTGTTTGTTCCACTATATAAATTGCTACACTGTACATTCGATTGATGGCAAACTTAGCTGGGATGTTCCTATAAACCTGAAGAAGATGTCACCTCGTACAATTTTTTTTTATGCTACCCACTAAAGCTATTGATTTAAAACTTTTTAGAAATTGCTCTCTTTGTCAAACAACTAATCCATTATAATATGTATAACAATTAATCCATTTTTAACCTATTTCCGCATGTCCAGTGGGTAAAAATTTAATTATTAATAAATTACTTCCAAACTTTTGTATAGATTTAAGAAGGAAAAAAAAAAAAATCAGAGATTTGTGCACGAAACACGTTTAACGCCGGTTAATTCTGCTAGTACTTTATAACATAAATGTATAACGTTTTCTTCTACAAACATAAATCTAAAGTAACAATGTTTTGCAAAAAATTTAAATTTAAAATAGCAAGAAAACTTTTAAAAATAATTCTGTTATGTCAAAGGATTAAATTTAAACAAAAAACCGATTCATTTTCAGAAATAAATTTTTTTTTTTTTTTGAATATTAATTATGTATTATATTATATACTTATATATACTATATATTATATACTCAATTATCCTTAATACAATTCTTTTATTTTCCAATCGTATGTCACTCAATTATACTTACATATACCCATAATTATTTTTAAATCTATAGAATTCGTGCAAAACGATTTCCTATACTTATAATTATTTTATGTAAATTTTATATTTAATCGGCCATCATTTTATAATCTATCTATGATTAACGGTGTCTATTTTATAACAGAATCAAAAATATTATATACACATCAGCTATAAAATGAAAAGAATTAAATTTTGATCTTTTCAACCATTTTCAAAATTATTTTTTAAACAATGTATCCATCAAAATTAATGTCATGGTTTTTTAAGGATTTTTTATTCTAATAATTTTATCTATAGAAGCAAAAAACTGATTATCTTCATAACTTTTGTTTAAATTTAGTTTAATTTAAAAAAAAAAAAATTCTAACAAAATTAAAAAGCAGAAGTTTTTACAATCAAATCAGAACCAAACTTAAAAATAAATATAAATGGTAATGAAAATGACAGAAGTTCTACTTTAATCATTACCCTAAGTTAATTCAATTAATTTTTTGAATTTTTAATTTTTTGGATTTTACTTCAAAAAATATAAAAGTATAAATGAGAGTCGAATACGATTCCCAATCTTTTTATTATCGAAGCAAAATAAAATAGAATTAAGACTTAAAAACAACTTATAATTAGAAATATCATCCTGAAAGTATGCAAATATATTTAAAAATTTGTATAAAAGCTTAGCCTAGTGGGTAGGCGTGTGGCGTATTAACCGAGGGAGTGTGGGTTCGATCCCTGCACAGGTCGTAAGTGTTTTTTCTTTACATACCCCCCTTACGACCAAATATAATGTAAATATATAGTATATAATATAAACAAAATACATAATATTAGTATATAATTTAATAATAGTATAAAAACCTATAATGGCCTTAGTAGCCGATGGTTCAATAATATTGCACTACATTAATGTATGTAATATTAATATAAATAAATAAATAAATAAATGGCAGAACATAAATCGTAAGCCCGAATCCGACTACAAATATTATTATTCAAATAAATATTTGTATAAGGAAGCCCATATCATACGTATCGATAATTTTATAATAAAATTAATCAGAAATCATTGTGATAGAGCACAAAACATTCCAGAGAATGGTTTAATATCGCATATATTTTACTACAATGAGGACTACATCGAAAAGACATTGCTCACGGGTTTCATAGCCCCTGAGCATTTCATCTTTTTAGATAAAAATCGTTATATCCAAAGCCAAAATCATGTCCCCCTATTATACCACTATAATAGAAGGGCTACGTGTAAAGCTATTGAATATAACCCGGGCAATATAAATGGAGAAAATACGATATGTCCAATCCGGACAAAGATAAATTAATTAAAAGAAAATTTTGGTGGTTGGAAAATGCTTATGAATTAGATTAGAGTATTAATAATACAGATTATTTTATCTAGGTTAAGTAGGTTAGGTAGGTTAGGTAGGTTAAGTTTTATTTTATAAAAATTATTTGAAATAATATCGGTTTTTGTTTGCCCGGCTTTTCCAATAGTCACTTTATTATAGTCTAAACACTCACTTTTTTAGCTTTAAGTTTTATATCATATAGCATAAAATTAGCAAATAAAAATTAAAATTGTAATTTAAATGTTAAATACTTTTATAAGTTAAAACCGTTTTTGTAAATTTTTTTAAGGTTAAGTAGTTTAAGATTGTACAATGGGTAAAAATAAAAATTTAATTTAAAAAAAAAAAAAAATATGGCAGAGGGGCCTCAGTTCAGGTTAAAAACGTAAGCTATTAACAATTTCTACACAGCTGACAACTTTTTTTTTAATTTAAAACGAATTCTCCTGTCTTAGCTGTTATAGCTGCATATTGGTAGCTATAACTATGATAGCCCAAATTCTTTTTGCTTCATAGTTGACGACCGCTAAAAGTTTTCTTTAAAAATTTATTTATTAAGTTGATTCTTAAATTATACAAAATTATGAAATTATTATAAATGATTTATTCTACAAATATATTGCAAAACTTGTTTTCGTTTAAATCAAATTATGGACTAACGGTTACTCAAATAAACAAATTCTTATAATATTATTTAAAAACACAAACATTTTTTTATAAAAAACTGTAATATCATAAACAAAAAAATTTGTTTGGCGCAGCATATATTTCAATGCGAAAAATGTTGTCATTCCGATTTTAAATCCAGTGAAAAAAACGATAGAAAATATGTGTAAAAAAAAAAAAAATTATCAGAAAAACTGAAATAACCCTTTCTTTATCAAAGTCTCATTTTTATAAAACAAAAACAAAAAAAAGAAAAATGCAAAATATCATCAATCAAAAAATGTGACAACTCGTTAAGTGTTTTCTAATCTATTTTCAAAATAAAATATAAAAACCCAAAAAATAAAAATTAATTAGTTTTCACCACAACGAAAAAATCAAAAATCAGGAGCAAAAATATCATTCAAATTTTTATTTTGAAATATCCCGAAATTTAGCTTTAATTATAAATTAATTTTTTTGTGGATATTTTTCTATGTAAAAATTTATTTAACCAATCTATCGTTTTTTTTTTGTATGTATTTGTATTTTTTAATAGTGACTTAGCAGTATTTAAATTTAATGGTATTAAAATTAATGTGGAAATGAAAATTTAAAAATGTAGACTGTTATATTTTTTTTAAATTGAATTATGATTATTCATAAACGTTTATTTGAATATGTGCTTTATAAAGTAATGAAGAAATTTTAAACGACCAACAAATTTTCTTCACAAACAACAGAACTTCTGCAAACTAGTAAGTCAATCGGTTTGAACATTTATCCAGCTCAGTGAGTCAAATGTATAAAATTCAGCTGGAACTCAAATTTAATTTTTTCAAACAAAAATGCGAGTTCAAGTGTAGTCTTTGTTTAAAAAAGTAAAATTTGAACTGAGTTTTATTCATTCATTAACAAAAGTGGAAATCTTTAAAAACCCAATATTCTGTATCAGTTTGACGTATATTGATTGTAATGAAACTCCATAAAAAATTATTTGAAATAAATTTTCAACAAATAAATTTATTATAGATTTGAAAAATAGAATAGAGTTTAACCAGTAATTTTTTGTATGTAATAATGTAATTCTGTAGCTATACTTAACTAAGACCTTGTCGATCTTAAAACAAAAGAAAAATATTATTTGAGTTATATAAAATCTGAACAAACCGATAGAAAATATATTTTATTTTCTAAATTAATATTATAACTATCAAAATAGAAATACAAGAGAGTTTTGTTCATATATAATATAAAGATTTTAATATTTTATTAGTAATATACATACAAATTTATTATTACTTTAAACTCTTCTTGATTCTAATTGCCATTTCAAGACTTGTATTGGGGCCTCGGTGGCCTATTGGGTAAGAGCGTATAAAAAATACTCTGTAAACGCCGAGGGAGTGTAGGTTCGAATCCCACACACGACGTTAGAGTTATTCTCTTTTACGACATTTACTGGCTCCAGATGAAAATTCCGTAAAATAATAAATAAAAAAATACACTATAAGAAAAGATCAGAAAATAAACACTATAAGTAAGTTCCCTTATAAGAACATTAATTATTTTACAATTACATTTTCACTATAATATTTAAAAACTTATATTATAATAAAATTATATTAATAAGATATATTAAAATATTGGTGATTAAAATTTGTAAATATATATTGAAATTTCTTAATATATACTTCAACGTATATATTATAATAATATCAAACTTTATTATAACTTCATTAAAATTTTCTTTAAATGTAGTTAATTAATTAACTATTTTTATAATATTATAATAATAATCTTCAAAATATTAATTATTCTTTTAACATAATTTAATTTAGTCCTTTTTATAGATAATATTGCCTTAATATCAACCATATATGTATAAATAAAACTGTTTTAGAAAAAACCCTAAACAAAAAACAAACAATTTCATAGAACATTTCTTAAATATTTTCAGCATAATTTAATCCTAAAAAAGTTAATGCAACCCCACTCCCCACCATCATATCTTTTATTTTTTCTAAAGTATTTATTTTTTCATTCTTTAATTTTTAAAAAAAATTTCTTTTAACATCATCTTCATTTTCCGTTTAGGTCCAGACAAAATATTTCCAAAAGAATGCGTAGAATGTAATAAAAATTAATTTCCAATCCCAAAAATAAAAATAAAAATATTTTTATTTTTTTTTTCAATTTTGTTTATTGGCTGCCTAAAAGTATGTAAAAATTTTCTATATTGCCAATTAAGTTCTTAAAGAATTTCTTTTTAAAATGAACCATACACAAAAAAAAAATCATATTTATTTTGATTTCTTTGTTGTTTTTTTTTTTCTAATTTTTCATATATTATATGAAAAATAATTTTACATGTTTTTATTTTCAATGTAAAGAATTCTGGTAACTATTGAAAAAATGTACTCAGATGCATAAAAAGGACTTATTTTAAGCTTTTAACACAATAATATTATCATAAAGAAATGTTATAATAATATATATATAATATATATATAATTAAATATACCATATTTAATTATATATCTTATTCTTATCCTGATAATTCAACCCAAATCAATTTAATTAATTTTTTTTTTTATATTATTTGCAATAGAAAAATTAATTTAAATTTTTTAATTATGAGGACGAAATATACAGTTTAATATAATATTATTAAATATCCCTTAAATTGTTATAATATTACATAATATCTATAATGTGTGAAATAAACTATTAGAATATAAATAACAATGAGTAGATACCTACAATGTAACTTTTAGTTTTGATTCTCAAGTTTTAAATTTATTTTTATTAACGTAATGGCAAAGGTAGAAGAAATTTTAGATAAGGCGAAAGTAATAAAAATGTAAGCATTTTCACAATTTTTAGAAACAAAAATTTAAACTATTTTATTGGAGTATTGCCAAATAAATAAAAATATATTTTTTTAATTTCACAAAAATAATTTTTTAATCCTTAAACTTTGTCAAAAAAAAAAAATATCTAAATACAAACCTATAGTTAAATGCACCTAGGAATTTCAAAATATATTTTGATTTAAGATCCAGTGCATTTGAACTTAGAATTTTTAAATTAGAATGGAAGAAGAATGGATTTTAAACTTTATATTCTAGATCAAGGAATCTCAATAATAATCTAAAATAACTAATCCAATTTATGATAAAATAATATAGCTTAAAATATTCTCTAAAAATGAACTAAATATATAATATGATGATTGGGAATAAACGTCAGCAAACCACAAACTAGTAATTGCCAATAATCGTATGAAAAGAGTCCATAAAATAAAATATGCAGGTGTCTTTAATCGTTTATAATGAAACGAACTGAACTGAAGATTAAAACAGCTGGTCAGCTAATGATAGTCTAAAAAAAGATAAACAATTAGGATGAGCTGAGCTTATAGCTTTGGGAAAAATGTGTATAAACGAACATATTATATATTGCTAAAAAAGCCATTCAGGAATTGATTTTTTCTTCGATTTTTGAACCGAAGAATTCTGAAGATAAATTTATCAGATAAAATGACTACTGATGTTCTAAGGAGAATAAAGAAAAAACTCGAATTTAGTAAATAGATTAAAATTCAGGAAAATTAGTTACCTAGGGCATATAATAGAAGGAGAATACTAAACTTGTAATAAAAAGGGTAAAATTGATGGCCACAAACGAAGAAAAGGAAGAGGAACATCATAGTTGCACAACATGGAAACTTGGTTAGGATTATCAACAACAGAGCTATTTAGATGTTTAACCTTTAAAGCAGAGAGGAATAAGAAGAAGGATAAGTTAATGCGTATAATTGCAAGACCTGACATTGGAAATATTAAAGGACAACCATTTATGATAAAAGAGGTTAAGGAAAAAATTTATTTTAAATTCGAATCGAATCAAATATAAAATGCAAAACTAAAACATTTTTGTAAAAAATTCGATGAGAGATCGATTCGAAAGATTCAATTTGTTAAACATTTATTTTCAGATTAAATTATTTAGTAATAGGTACTTTAAATAGCCATTTATATAATATTTTTGCATTGTTAATTTTAAAACCATATGAATATACCAACAAATATATATTATAGAATGCTTTGTTTGAGTTTTTATTTTTATAATTTTACTGAAGCCTAAGTTTTGGATTACCAATATTGAAGACAATTGTTGAAAAATAAATCCTTTTTTTTTTTTTTAATACTTTTTTAATTTTAATTTTAGAATTTATTATTACATTAATATTCTCTAATTTGCTTATATAGGTATATTATGTACATAATAGATATTTAAATTACATAACATTTTATGTGCTTGTTTAGGTGTTAGGTTGTACGTATCTAAAATAATATCCTTTTCATCTATATATTTATAATATGATTACAATGAAAAGTTCAATAAGTCAATAATTTTAATTAATTTTGATTTATTGATTATAGAGGTTTTAGAATTTTTTTTTTTTTGTTCTCAAATTTTTGTTTATTTTGATTTCGTTTTTGTTTTATATTAAAAATACCGAATGATTAGAAATTTTTAATTAGTATTTAGTATTTTAAATTTCTCATATTGGTTTAGTTAAGCTATATTATAGCGAGACAAACACAAATAAATAATTGTTAATGGTTTAATATTAAGGTATGGAAAACTATCGTAATATATTATGTAATTAATAAATAATGTTAAGTATAAATTCACAAACATACATTATATAATAATACGTCTGACATTTAAAGTTCTAAATTCAAGATTCAAAAACAAAAATTATTAGGTAATTTTCTTTAATACTAACAAAAAAGAAGGAGTTAAATTGATTTTCGAAACTGTTATTATTTGGAATATATGGAATAATTTTAAAGATCCAAGTGTTTAGTCACTGATCTTTTTCTATAGATACCTTGAGGGGGAAATAATTTGTTCTAAAGAAATAAAATAAATGGTATCTCCACTACAAATTAGTGAACGAGAAACAAGAAGTGCAACAGAAGTGCAGATATCCAGCCATAAACATTGTAAAAATCTTAACATATAACAAAACAGCTTATGGAAATTGGTTTATCGCATGACTTTCTTTAGTAAAGTTAAAATTTAGTTTCTATACTAATAGAAGATTAAAACGGATATTAACATTTTTCTATACAATATTTCTTCAAATTTTTGGTCCCATCCCCCCATAACATCTAAATTTTATTCTCCTAACATCTTGCCTACCAAATTCCGATTTCGACAAAACTGAACCTACGATATCTTTATCCAGAAAACTAAACTGTATAACTGTATATTTGAAGTTTTAAACTTCATAAAATTCTTGGAGTTAATTTATTGTAATTTTCAATTGCGAATTTAATGTTATAAACGTATTCGTATTCACTTAAACGCTTTGTACATATTCTTAAAATTCTTTTATTTTAAGATTATTCATTTTTTTAGATATCTGATAGGCGGTATTATTTAAAGCCAAATACTGGAATCGTACATTTAATATTGGAAAAAAAAATATTATAAATTAAACTTTTCTTTAAATACTAAAGGTTTCTTTGGTTTTTCAATTCTAGAAGAAAATCATCTTAAAATTTTAAAAATTAAAGATTTAAAAGTAATATTAGAGAAGTTTTTTTAAAAAATTCATTAAGTAATTATGACCAGTTTTAATGTGCTTAATTTTTTATCTATACAGACATTCTTCATATTACATATTAAATACATTTTATTCATTTAAATACATTAATATTATATAGTTTTCTTGATTAAATTCTTTTGCATTTTTTTTTGTTTTTTAACTGTCTTAAAAATATGTTACCAAATATTTTTCTTTTTTTATTATATTTAAAAAGAAAGAAATCATCGCATTATTTTTCATTTTTTCTAAAAGAATTATCACAAAATGAACTTTTACATTATTTACATAATATTTTCTTACCCAAACAATATTAAAAAAAATACATTTTTTTTGTAAAAATTAGTAAAGAAATTAGAAATAAATCGAAAATAAAGAATAAAAAATTTTAATAATTGAAAAATCATTCCTAATTATTAAACAAATTCCATTGTCTTGAAAAGTTGCCTTTAAAGTTCTACTAATAATCAAAGAAACTTCAAAAAAAAAAAAAAAACTATATTAAAACCTAATTTATTTATTTTTAAAAAAATTTTTAACAATTTTAAATATTTTGCATAAATTTATTTTAAACTTGAAAACTTTCTTCCAAAATTTATTTAGAAAAGCATAACAAAGCTAAGCAAGTATAAAACATAAAAATATACAATCTAAAATTTAAAATTAAAATAATAGTTTAAAAGTTTAAAACAAAATTTGATTTAATTAAAACTATTTCTTTAGATTTTAGCCACCTACAAATTTTTTTATTTGAAATATTTTAGTTTTCTTTTTTTTAAATTTTCTATTTATAAGCAAAAACTTATGATGTTTGGAATACTTTTAAAATAATCAAATCAAATCAAATAGAATTTTTTTGTAGATTTTAAATAAAAATTTAGGTAAAAAATAGGTAAATCTCGGCTATTTAGTGATTTAATTGCAAAGAAAATTCTAAAAATAAAATGTCGGTAGATAGTACCTATAACAGGATGAAAGCCTTAAAATGGAAATCAAAGTAAAAAATAAAAAACGAAAAACCCAGAAAATTGTGGACATTAAAAATAATAGGGTTCTAAAGATTGTGATTATGAAACGAAAATATATAAATATGAATTTAATTTAAATTTTAACAAAGATTATACCTAATTAATGTGCTTTTTTTAGCATATTTTAGCATTTTTGGCATATTTAACTTAATGAATTTAAAGTATTCCTGCCTACACAAAGAAAATAAAATTTGCGTGTTCAAAATTTTAGTTTCATTCATTAATAGAATTTAAAGAAACTTGTAATTTCAAATGTGTAAGACTTTAGAAGTGTAAATAAAACAAAACGTTAAAGTTTTATTTATTTAATTTAATCCTTTATACTCTATGATAGGCATTTATATTTATTATAAATATCATAACAAAACTATACTAAAAAAATAAAATCCAAATTTATTTTAACTTAAATAATTTTTTTTCAATTTCTCTAAGTTTAAATCGAACTAAAAACTAGCAATACGAACTTTATTCTCCCAGTTGTCTTTGTCCATTAAAAACTGCATTAAAAACTTTCTTCCTAAAATTTATATAAAACAAAATTACCCTCCCGAAAACTTTCATAAAAAAAAATCAAAACGAATTAAATATAAAGAAAAACTCTAAAAAAAAACAAAATTAAGCTTAAAAACAAAGGACAACAACAAAAAACTATAACAAAAAAAAAAAAAATTTAAAAAAAATGTATTAAAGATCTTTCTCAAAATCTAAATTACTAAACTTGTTATTATTTTGTCTTAAAATAATTTTAAAAATAAAAAAAAACAAGAGATAACCCTTTTCTTTTAGTCTTAATTTATACTCATATTCTTGCATCATCATCCTTTATAAAAAAATCCCATATTATATAAATAAAAAAAAATGTCTATGGATGTGAATTTATAATAGTATTATATCTTCATCATTTTTCCAAATTTTTAACTTTAAATAAAGAGAAGACAACTTTTATTCATTGTTTTTTTTTTTCTTTTCTTTTTTTCTTTTATAGTTATGCAGTAAATAGAAAAAAGAGAAAGTAACAAATAAATAATAAAAACAAAAAAAAAAAAAACAATAAAATAAAAACAAATAAATAACTGTAAAAATCGAAATTTAAAAACTCTTGTAATATTAAAGCTAATAAATATCCTTTGCGTATCCCTAGAGATCATAAATTCTTTGTTTTTTATTTATTTATTTTTTTTTTTTCTGTTTTTTATTATTATTGAAAAAAAAAAACAAAAAAAACAAAAAATTAAACCCTTTTCGTCATTTTTTTATATTTTATTTATGTTTATGTTTCTGTTTTTTTTTTTGTTTTATTTTTCTTGAATAGTTGGAATCCTTAGTGAATCCTAAAAATCAGAGAATGATTTTCTTTTTTATTTTATTTTGGATTCCCTTTCTTTAATTTTTTTTTTTTATTTTAAACACTTTATCATCTATAGACAACTATATACATTCATACGCATCTATACGCATATATGTAGAACTACATATAAATACACACACATATTATTTTTAAAAAACATATAAAAAGGATTGTTGATGAAAATTTGAACGAATTTACTTACAACTTAAGAGTTAAGACAAAAGTTAAAAAAATAAAAATATTAAGCTAAACAAAAAAAAAAAATTAGTCTATTAAGGTGACCAGGTGGTTATAGAGACTCTGTGAAAATGCTTTAATTTTAGAATAATTTTTAATGTTGAATAATTCACATTTCGGGAAAGAATACCATAAAGGAAGACAAAAATCTGGACATTTTTAACATGGAATACAGTAGGTACAGACAAAGCATAGAAAAGAGAAATATTTTCACTACGTACTTTTAATATTTTATTTTTTTGTGTTTTAAGTGGTAGTTTTTTTACCACTTATATATAATATTTTATGTTTTAGTATTAGTGTTTAAAGAAGTTTTGGTATAACACATTAACAATAATTTAGTATTTTTTTCTCCTAAAAATCTCAGGTTATAAAGATGAAGAATAAAAGTTGCTCGAAGATTGAAAGAACGTCAAAACGAAGTTAAATAAAAAACACTGCAAAGAAACAGTGTTGCCCAAATAAATTTCATATTTAACATTTTAAACAGTTATTTACTTGGCTTAGTAGTTTACTAGGTGGAACTTTTTGTTTTAAATATAACAATATTTACCTGAAATATTTTTATTTTAATAAAATATAAAATTACATGGAAGACTTCTAGGATCAGTGAATATAACGTGGTTATGTTAATTAGTTTAATGTTCAACTCGTTTATTTAGTCTCCGTTTTTTCAAAGTTTTTCACATGCAATAAATAACGCTGATATTGTATATAAATTCGAGAAAAATGCTAGGAATAACGAAGTCCCTACTTAGTTAATTTGTAAAATTGCCACAATGGTCACTTTAATTGTATCTTTCTAGACAATAATTTTATTTTATTTTTCTTTTATCGAAAATTGAAATGAACAAAGAAAAAACATAAAGTTTTGCTTTTATTTTTAACTTAAAAGAGAATGAGAAGAAAATGAGTATGAGTTAGAACATATAGACTGAAGGGAGGAGAAAAAAGAAATAAAATGAAAATAAATACTTATTTTTTTTCTTTATTTCTTTTCAAAAAAAAAAAAGAATTTATATAGTTTTGATCCTTAAAAAGTAATCAAAAGTTATATTTAAGGATTCTATGATTGTATGTAATGACAGATAGTAAGGAATAATATTATAATCTATATTACATATACTTTTGCATTTTTGTTCAAAATCTTACATTACAAACGTACAACATGTATTAAATGATCTTATTTTTAACTTGATTGTAAAAATAATATGTAAGCGAACATTTTAAAAAAGTCAAAAAAAAAGGAAAAAATACATATTTATACTGTTATTATTGCTGTTATCGTCTGTTTAATTTAAATTTAAACTATAAATCACATTTGTAATATTTCATTTCGTTTTTTTTTTGTTTTTCCTGAGATAAAATTTTCTGGTAATTTTTGATGATGTTTTAAACTTAAATGAATATCCTTTAAATTTAAATCATCATTGAATTTGGATATGAAAATTTAAAACAAAAAATTGCATAACAAAAGTAAAATAAAAATAAAATAAAATTACAATTAGAATTATTTTACTTGTTTTTGAAGGAAAAATATAGTTGTTCTGATGGAAAAACATATTATATATTGGTTGAGAAAATTAGTGATATTAGATTAGCTTTCATTTTTAAAAGTAAATCTTAAATAACTTTGTAAATCCTGTAATATCAATAAATTTTACTACATAAAAACATTTTCAGATTTTTAAATTTTCGAATTTTTGCTATTTATAGACACTTAAGAATTTTCTCTTTTTAAATCGAGATAATGTTATATTGTTTAAAAAAAAAGTATCTTTATTATAAATGATTTAATTTAAATAATAAGTTTTGTATATTACTCTGATCTTTAATTTTATTTGTGGGATTTTGGTGTACTGAGTTT
Organism: Poecilobothrus nobilitatus; assembly: GCA_947095535.1. NCBI lineage: Eukaryota > Metazoa > Arthropoda > Insecta > Diptera > Dolichopodidae > Poecilobothrus > Poecilobothrus nobilitatus. The sequence goes on from OX352774.1 coordinate 57,106,464, forward strand.
TAATCGGAAAATTTATGTACGTAAATTTTTTAAAATTTAAAAATATTTTTATTGTAGTCTGATTTTGAACAACTTTTACTCTTTAACTTCTAAACAATTAAAGAGAAGAAAGCCAATTTTGAACAGCAAACATCTTATAGACAAATGAAAATTCTATAAGTTTTAAAAATATGAAATCTCTACAAAAAAATAAATTGCATATGACCATGGCAAATCTTAATTGTTGATTGTAGATTTCATTTTTTTAATTCTTTGTATTTTAATTTTTATTCACCTGTGAACGAAAATTTTGTATTAAGTCATAGTCATCTTACCTTGACTCATGGCGTTATGGTTAAGTCGCCAGCCCTTCAATCGGAAGGTCTTGGGTTCAAACTCCGGTCAAGTCATATAAATAAAAATATGTAGTAATTTTATATTGTAATAATGTTTCATTGTTTTCTACAATCCCACTCCCAATTTAATGTTTTCGCATGCTATTTTCTCTATCTTTTCCTATCTCTACTGCCTAGCCAATATAATGCGTTAGCAGGAAGGGGTTTAATTCCATTATATTGGCTAAAGGAGGAAGGAGGTGGGTTTCTGACACTACCAAGAGGAGATTTTTGGTGTCCTTACAAAAAAAAAGACTAATTAGTCAGGATTAAAACTTCAGTCCGAAAACTGTCCGATTCCAATTTGAGGGGTGTTATTTTGTTTTAAAAAAATATTTTTTTTTTTAATTAAAAAATCGTTTTTCTTTATTTTTTTATTTTTCTTTTTTTTGCTCTTTTTTTTTAACGTATTATATAACTACACATAAATACCATCACTTTTATTTTCAGTAAAACTATACCTAATAACAAAAAAAAATTTTAAAGTTTAATAATAAAAGCTTTAAAATAAATACTTTATCATTTTATTTTAAAACTTTTTCAACTACAAAAGTTTTCTTTTTTTTTTTTAATGCCCTCCGGTAATAAGAGAAATTTCTATCAGAAGTATGCAAAATCAGTCATATTTAAGGTTTACCATTAAAAGCAAATGATAATAAATAGGTACTAAATTATATTTTGTAAAAAAGGATTGTAAAAATATTTTTAAAGAAATTTTAAAGTTTATTTTATGCGACATAAAAGCAAATAACAATTTTGTTATAATATTAATTTATGCAATTTACAGTCTAACAATTTTTCAAATTTGTTTTGTGATTTTTGAACATTTTAAATTAATTTATTTTGAAACTTTTTAATAATTAACATGACATCATTCAAAAACCTGATAATTAAAGACTAAAATTAATCATAAAGTAATGAATTTCTTATACTATTCGTATATTGGAAAAATAAAGAAACATAATAATATAGAAGCTTCCAATAAGTGATATAAAGTTATAAATATTTTTAAGAAGACAAGAAATTTTGAGATCAAAAACTATTTGGCTAAATTTATCTAAAATAAATTTGAGAATGTTTGTGAGGGGTTAGTAATAAATTCTGGCTATCTGATTAAACCATTTGAAAAATGGTATTGGTAAATAAGTATTGACTGTCAAAAAGAAATTGTAGTCCGAATTCATGAAATGCTGGCTTATTTTAGATACTATTTTAACCCAATTTTGATAATTTATATTCTTCTGATTTATGATCATAAGATACAACACCCAAGCTCGAGCTTTTAATTAAAATATTAATTGCTTTTTAAACTATTATCTTAAGTTATTCTGAACAACCGTTTGAAGTTTCTTTATTAACTTTATTAATATTTACTTAATTAAATCATTTATTATTTTGATGTTTTTTTACTGCTATAGAAAATTTTACTTTTTTTTTTAAAAGGTTCAGACTGCACTATTATAATTCGGAAACAAAATGGAAAGCCCATTGTCAAAAATATCATCTAGCAAATGTAAAATATTCTTGTTTTCGGCAATTCAATTTTTAAAATTATTTAAGAACCTATTATGAGGGTATTATGATGATATTGTTTTCCTAACATACAAAATAAAACTAAAAAATCATATACTTACCTTAAAATTTAAAAAATTGAAATAAAGTTAAAGAAAATGTGTACATACCTGAAAAAAAAATAGAAAGAAAAATTAAATCAGTAAGTATGTTTTTAAAACGAAAAAATTAATTAAAAATATGTTACTTATAAATTAAAATTTAAAGCAAATCTTATTAACACCTATAAGTTATTTTTCTCCATTGTGATTATTATAAAATTATTAGCAGCGAAGTACCCAGTGTTGCGAAGCCAAAGTACCTAACTATGCACAATTTCTGTATAGTTCAAATATTTTTTTTACAAAATCGACATGCGGAAATTGACTAGCATATTTTAATTTGTATCTTATATATTTATGGTTTGGCAAGCAGGAATTGATGAAATCATTCTGAATTGAGAGCGGAAAAAATTTTGTACTATAATAGGTTAAAACACTTTGACATTAAAGACAAACATTTTTTGAGGTTTTTTTTTCTGACAGTAAGTAGCCTTATAATATAAATTGGATAAAATTCACTTAAGAAAATTTGTTGAAAAAATCGTCATACCCATAATAATTTAATAGAAATATTTATAAAAATTCGGAACTTTATCCAACTAATCTAGTTGTTCCTAAGTTCTTATTTAAAACCACTCCTATTGAAAATTGTCAGAGTAGATTAATAAACTCACTCTAAGGGGAACACGCAATTATTTGTAGATAATGTCATCCTTTAGCACGCATGGATATAATTAAGAAGACGTGATTTATACTATCTATATACTATATTACACTAAAAAAAATAAAATAAAAATAAATTGTAAAAAAATATTATTAAAAAACAAATTAAAAACAAAACTAAAAAAAAATGTTAAGAGGCCTCGGTGGTCTAGTAGATAAGAGCGTTTAACATACTCTGTAAACACCGAGGGAGTGTGGGGTAAAATCCCACACACGTCGTAAGAGTTATTCCCCTTCACGACATTTACACCCAATCCTGAAAAGGAAAGGCTGCATAATTTCCTGTTCACATTTATGTGGCAGAGAAATGCAAAAAGAAAAAAAAATTAATTATATACGTTTACAACATTGATAAATATGGTTCAACTTAGTTGCCACATTCAATCCCATTTGTACAGAACAGAACATATAGAAAGGTTGAAGTTAGCCAGAACAACCGAAAAACATGTTAACTGTTGTGTAGAAATTGAAATTGAGAATAAATAAAACCTAAACTGTACTTTATATTACATATAAAGATAATTTATATAAGAACCAGAAAAATTTATACAAAAAATAAAAAATAAAACTAAATAAATAATCGTCTATGCAAATGATAAATTGATAAATTTCAAAAATAAAAACTATTTTCAATATTAATTTTCTTTTCTTTTCAATATATTTTTATAATACGAAAATCAACCCCATTTTTTTTCTTAAAAAACAATAATTTTTCTACTTCATCCAATTATTTTAATAATCTTAATATTTTTAACTTCTTTAACTTTTTATTCTAAAATAATTGTCATTATATTTACATCCAACGGTTAAAAATTCAAATTCAAAAAATAAAATAAACCTCTAACAAACTTTAAAATTTCCTTTCCATCTGTTGTAAATTTTCAAAAACAGTAAAGCTTTTCTTTTCGATTTATAGAAAAAGTAAAAAAAAAGGTAATTTTTCGCGATATAAAATCTTTTTAAACAAAAAACTTAACAAGGACATTTATTGCTAAAGCTCAAAAAAAGGAATAATTTTACAAAAGCTTACCAAAAGCATTTGAAAAAAAAACACTTTTTTTTAATAAAAGGTTTTTGGGAATTTATTACTAAAACACAATTTAAATGACAAAAAAAAAGCTTTTTCCAACATGTGTACATAATTTTCTTTGAGTACATAAAATCTTCTTATCACTGCATACCATTCTTTTCATATTGGGAAACAACAAGAAAACAAAAAAAAAAATTAAATGAAAAGTTACTGTAAAAAATTTCAATCATAATAAATTAAATATTGCGACATCGTTAACACTTAAAATACATACAAAATTCAGAATCTATTACTAAAAAAAAAAAAAAAAAAATCGAATATACACATAATAATATAACAGGATTACTTTTGAAATGAGGTAATTTTTAAATTTTACAATTTAAATACGGTTTTCTTTTTCTTCAAATTTATTTCTATATATATTTTCCGATTGTATATATTTATCTTGTATAACAGTTATAATAATATATACTATAAAAATATACAAACTAACACAAGCTTATTTTTTTTTTTTCTTTTAAATTGTTTTTACAAAATTTTCTACCCTCTAATTTAATAAAGTTATTAACAGTTATCTGATTACTATTTATTCTGTTTGTATCTACAGTAAAAAAACATACAAAAATAATAAAATAGCTATAGATAAAATTATTTCTATATAATAAATATAACAAAATTTATTATAGATATATTATATACGTAAGGATAATACCGATATAGATAAATTTATTTAGATTCAAAACTTTCAATTGAATTAAAAAAAGAAACAAAATTAATGAAATTAAATCCAAAAGAGAAAAAAGTATAGATGAGGAAAAAAATTAAATGGGCTAAAAAAACAAAAACCCACATTGATAAATTTTAAGAGTAAAAGAGAAAGAGAGAAGAATAGTTGTTATAATAATATTAGCTGAAAATTTATTTAATAATACTACACAGTTTTTCTTATTCTGACTTTTTAATAAATTTAATTTCCTTATAGACACGATTAAGTGATTATAAAATAAAAATACCTAGAATTAAAAAATTTTGAAAATTTCATATTTATAAAGCGGAAACAAACAAAAAAAAAATATATATAAAAAGAAAAACTGAAAAGCAAAAATATAAACAAAAAAGAGAATAACGGTTAATGATATCTCTGTAACATTAAGTAAGTATAGGTACTTATTGTTTGATTTTTTTATTTTCAGTTACATCTTCTTTAGACTTTTAATCGTTATTATCAATAAAAGATTGAAGTAATTTTTGCGACTATAGAATAAATTACAAAATGGATTTTTGACTGAAAGGTGTTTTTTTTTTTTGTTTTTCTGAAAAAGGGAGGAAATTTTTGGTAAATATTAGTTAACTTTGTTTTACACTTGATTTATTTATTTCATATTATTTTATTTTTGTTCTTACTTTTAAAAAATTAAATTGAGAGGCGAATAATGAAATCATCAGTATAGTATAGCTATTCGCTTAAATAAAATATAATTCTGTTGAAAAAGTTGTATCAATTTAATATATACTGAATATTGCCTAACATAACTAACTAACATAACGGTAGGAAAAAAGAAAATTAGAAAAAAGAGAAGAAAAAGAGCAGATAAGAAATCAGATTATTATTATTATGTGAAGGAAAATGAAGAACAAAAAAATATGGTACACTTGGGGTATTTAACTGTAAATGATGTTTTTCATCTCCTTTTATTGGTTTTTTTTTTTTATTTCTAAAGTCTATGATTATTTTACTCTGTTTTACTTTGCATATAAAAATTTAATAATAATGTAGGTATATTATACTTTTTCCTCCTTTTTTTTTTATTTTGTAAATTTATTGCTTGGCTGTTTGCTTATTTGTTTGTTGTTCAGTTATTGGTGAATATTCTAAATTTTATTACGGTTATATTTTTGTCTACATTCTTTTTCTTTTTAAGAACAAAGAAAAAAAAGGACTAAATAACTTTTTCGACTTTTCAACTTTTCCGACTTCATTTTAGTATTATTATCATTATTATTATTATTATTATTATTATTATTATTTTTTTTTCAATATTATTATTATCAATTTTTTGTGTTTTTGCTTTCAATTTCATTGTGTTTTCAAAAGTTTTTGCTTTTTTCATCGTGTATTTTTTTAAAATAAATTATTCAAGTTAATATAGTAATAACGATAATGAATTCGGAAGTTGTAAAAAATTATAAAAAAAAAAAAGCAAAAATAAAATAAAATAAAACAGCAAATTTTTCATTTCATTTCATAAAATATTGTAAAAAAAAAATTCAAAAATAAACAAAAGAAAAAAAAATTTTAAAGAAAATAAAAATCAAAAAAGAAGCAAATGAAAATACCCTTACGTAAAATATGTCTTGTTTGTTAAAAAAAAAACAATCGTATTATTTGAATTTATAATTATATAATTTTTATAAAGGACCAAACTTTAATCCTTTCAAGAAAGTGTTATTGAGTTTAAAATTTACAGAGAAGGTTAAATGGTTTAAATGTATAGGATGTTAAGTTAAACGAAAATGAAATTTAAAAAGATACAATAGCTATTTTTTATACCCGTATGAAATATGTTCAAGGGTATAATAAATTGGCCATTACATTTGTGACACTTTAAAGGAGTCCAGCTAGATATAGTGTCAAAGGTATGGATTGGCTATTTTGAGTAGATTAAGTCATGTACGACCATCCTCACCATAATTCAAAAAATAAAGAAGCTGAGAGGCTGCAAGTTTTTTTACGCCACTTTTTCAAAATTGTTAGTCTCGCTATTTAAATCCAGCATTTTTTGGCCTCCGGGTTGGATTAGCTGCCATATAACGTCTTTCTTTATATAGAAATAACTCAGTGACTATTGAAGTAAGGTATCTGAAATTTTGCAAAATATGTAGAGTTACAGGCCAACAATATCTGTTGGTTATGGTGGTGGGACAGATTCGGGTAGTTGCCATACAACTTCTTTTTGTAAATGAAAATAACTCAGAGTCTATTGAAACTAGGTATCTGAAATTTAGGGAAGAGGAAAACTCCGAGTCTATTGAAACTAGATTTCTGGAATTTTGTAAAAAGATGTAAAACTGCATGCTGAAATCTTACAAAAATTATCAAGTTTTAAGGCAATAACTTCTGTAAAATTTGGTTGTACTGGTGCAATAAATTCGGGCAACTGTCATACAATTGCACAATTTACATAATATTATATATGTTTCGGTAGTTAACGTCGGTACTAAAACATCTGAAATTTTTTAAAAGATGATCAAGTTTTATAAAAACGGAATATATTACATTCATACCAGTATCCCAGAGTTGACACAGTCTACTCTACTGCACTCTTCCTCGTTTTTTATTTTTTTTTTATGTTTTTTTATTTCTAACAGTTTAGAAAAAAATTAGCTATTAATGTTTAATGTTTAAATTTTATGTGTGAGTTTTTGCACATAATAGCAGTTAACATAGTTAATAAATACAAATATTTAATTATTTAATTCCATTGCAAATCCAATCAGGATTCTACTATAATACCATCAATTGCTAACACTATTATGAGTTAAATATTGTTATTAATATAGTAATACTATTTATTTTGTTTATAAATATTAAAAATATTATATACATAATATTTACATTATCTATTTTGTAGCAAGTTGCATTTACTGAGATTATTCTCTTACTTTTTTAGTTATTTCTTCCTCTAATAAAAAATCTAAAATACTCACTGTCTCGGTTATTAAGCCAACGTGTTTAATCTGTAAGGCACCGCGGTCCCCTATATAATTATTTTAAATAGGAAAATTGTTCAAAAAGTTTGCATACTTTTAGGACAATTCTTATTTTTTTGATTCTGTTGTTATCATTATGTTTAAATTCTATGATTTTTTATTCTCATATTTGATCCAGAAAGTTTAAGCAAGTCAATGTTCAACAATTATTATTATTATGATGTTGTTATAAAACAATTTTAGACAAAAAAAGAACAATAAAAATAAAGTTAAAAAATTTAGAAAAGTTTTTAAATTTATTTCGGGTTAAGTAAAAAATATGGGCTTATTGGTTGTATTTTATATTTATAAAGAACATAGAATTTCTTTTGTTTTATGCTTTAAATTTATTTTATTATTGCCTACGGAAATTACTTTGAAAATAGAATACGAAAAAAAAAACCAAAATTAATAATTTGACATCGTAACAATAATAATCGTTTTATTTTTGTTGAATATAATTTATGAAAAATTTAATTTGAATTAATTAAATTTAACATTGAAATGTGGTTTTTCTAATAGTTATGGTGTTATAAATAAAAACAAAAAGCATTAAAAGTTTTAAATTTTTAAATTTTTTAATTATTGAAAAGTACACAAAATCAGAGAGATTTTAAAGAAAATATCAGTAAAAATGATAAAACAGTAAAAGAAAAATAAAATAAATTTATAAATAGATTTAGTTTTTTTAGTCACTCCAAAATTTTATAAGTTTGTATAACAAAAAAAATATTTATATAAAATATTTTGAGATCGACTAAATGAGATTAACTTCTTTGAATACTTAATGGATACGGTTCAATTACTTAAGCTACTTATGACGTTGCTAAAGGAAGAAGAAAAGAAGAAAGATAAATGAATTAAAAAATAGAAAATACTACATATTTACATAGCAATTGTAAAGCAATTTAGTTAGAAATAAATCTTACTTAAAATTAACATTATTCTTAGACTTCTTAGAATTCAAATTAACTAAAGACAATTATAAAAATTGTAATTTTAATTAAAAAAATAAGTTATAATTGAAAACAAAATAATAATTGTAAAACATATTTTTAAACTGTTTTTAATTTTTATGTAAAATCTCTTAAAAGTGTCCAAACATATGATTATCTATCTATGTATAATTAAATAGTCAATATTTAAGCCAAAATTAAATAGCTTAAAACGCATTTGATTATAAATTGATTTAAAGCTTCTGAATTTATATAAAGTACATTTGCAAAAAAAAAAAGACATAAAAGACATTATAATAATTCTAAAAATTCGTAATTATTATGATACGAATATGCTAAACAATTAAGTATATTTTCGTATACTGATATCAAAATTTTTCATTTATCATCGACACAAAAATGTAATCTTTATTAAATCTTAAGTAGTTATTAAAATATCTATATTTAATATAATTTTATCTTAGAAAATTTTGCAGACCTTTTTTCCCGATTTAAAAAAAAAATTTATAATAATTAAAAGTACCCAAAAATTAACTCCCATATTGTTTTTATCTTTTATTTAATATGTTTAAAAAAGAAATCAATCAATTTTTCACAAAAAATATCAATTAATTTAAATCCTTTTAAGAGGTTTATTAAAATTTATTAAAAAAATTTTTTTTAAATCAAAGATATATAAATTATGTTAATCCACTTTTCACTTTATTTTTTCTTTTTGAAAATTTTTCATTTAATTTAATTAAGTTTTAAGTTATTAAAAAAAAAAAAAAACCATTTAATTCTTTAATAAATTTTAATAATCCAATAAAAAAAATAAGCAAAAGAAAATAGATTTTTCCAATTATTCAATTTTGAATTTTAATTAAAACAAAAATTACACTACCCTAAAAATGGTATATAAAAAATTTCCTTTTTATATTTTATTATTATAAGAAATTTTCAACAGATTGTCAAAATTTCTTTAAATATATACAAATTTAAATATATATACTATACTTTATACTATACAAATTTGATTTTAACACTTAATTTGTTTTTCCTCAAAACATTCATTTTTTGTTGGTTGTTTTTTAAGTGTAAACATTCATTTTTTTCACCTTCAATTTTCTTCAATTTATCTTGACTACATGACTGCCTATTTACTTTTCACCATAATACCATAGAGTATTGCAATACAAAACGTATATATTGTATCATTTACTTATATATATATATATATATATATATATATATATATAATATTGTTATGTGTTATAATATATTATATAATATACAATATTTTTATACCCGTATGAACTATGTTCAAGGGTATAATAAATTTGCCATTACGTTTGTGACACCTTAAAGGAGTCGAGCTAGATATAGTGTCAAAGGTATGGATCGGCTCAGAATCGAATTCTGAGTCGATTAAGCCATGTACGTCCGTCCGTCCGCACGATAACTCAAAAAATAAAGGAGCTAGGGGGCTGAAATTTTTTTTACGTCACTTTTGCAAAATTGTTAGTTTTGCTATTTAAATACAACATTTTCGGTCGGCGGGTTCGAGTAGCTGCCATACAACTTCTATCTTTATATAGAAATAACTCAGTATCTATTCAAGCTAGGTTTCTGAAATTTTGCAAATGATGATCAAGTTTTATGGCAACAACTTTTGTAAAATTTGGTTGTGGTGGTGCGGCGGGTTCGGGTAGCTGCCATACAACTTATCCGGTTAAATGCAAATAACTCAGTGTTTATTCAAGCTAGGAATCTGAAATTTAGTAAAAAAGTGTCGAGTTATATGCCAACAACTTTTGTAAAATTTGTTTGGTCTAGAGCAGCCGGTTCAGACTTCTTGCACCTCTTGGAACCTAATGAAGCTAGGCGTCTGAAATTTTGCAAATGATGATCAAGTTTTATGGCAACAACTTCTACAAAATTTGGTTGTGCTGGTACGACGGGTTCGGGTAGCTGCCATACAAAATCTCTTTTTAAATGAAAAGAACTCAGTGTCCGTCCGCACGATAACTCAAAAAATAAAGGAGCTAGGAGGCTAAAAATTTTTTTACGTCACTTTTGTAAAATTATTAGTTTTGCTATTTAACTCCAGCATTTTCTGTCCCCGGGTTCGGGTAGCTGCCATACAACTTCTTTCTTTAAATAGAAATAACCCAGTGTCTGTTCAATCTAGGTATCTGAAATTTTGCGAATGATGATCAAGTTTTATGGCAACAACTTCTACAAAATTTGGTTGTGGTGCTGTGACGGGTTCGGGTAGCTGCCATACAAAATCTCTTTTTAAATGAAAAGAACTCAGTGTCCGTCCGCACGATAACTCAAAAAATAAAGGAGCTTGGAGGCTGAAATTTTTTTTACGTCACTCTTGCAAAATTGTTAGTTTTGCTATTTAACTCCAGCATTTTCGGCCGCCGGGTTCGAGTAGCTGCCATACAACTTCTTTCTTTAAATAGAAATAACCCAGTGTCTGTTCAATCTAGGTATCTGAAATTTTGCGAATGATGATCAAGTTTTATGGCAACAACTTCTGCAAAATTTGGTTGTGGTGGTGTGACGGGTTCGGGTAGCTGCCATACAAAATCTCTTTTTAAATGAAAGAACTCAGTGTCCGTCCGCACGATAACTCAAAAAATAAAGGAGTTAGGAGGCTGCAATTTTTTTTACGTCACTTTTACAAAATTGTTAGTTTTGCTATTTAACTCCAGCATTTTCGGCCGCCGGGTTCGAGTAGCTGCCATACAACTTCTTTCTTTAAATGGAAATAACCCAGTGTCTATTCAATCTAGGTATCTGAAATTTTGCAAATGATGATCGAGTTTTATGGCAACAACTTCTGTAAAATTTTGTTGTGATGATATGACAGGTTCGGATAGTTGCCATACAACTTCTCTTTTTAAATGAAAATAACTCAGTGTCTATTGAAGCTAGCTATCTGAAATTTAGTGAAAAAGTGTCGAGTTGCATGCCAAAAACTTTTGTAAAATTTGAATGGTCTAAAGCAGCCGGTTCAGGCTTTTTGCATTTCTTGGAACTTAATGAAGCTAGGCGTAATAGATTCGGGTAGCTATCATACAACTCCACAATTTACATAAATATATCTCTGTAGTTCGGTACTAAAATTCTGAATGTTTTTAAAAGATGATCAAGTTTTATAGAAACAGGATATATTACGTTCATACGGGTATCCCAGAGTTGACACAGTCTACTCTACCGTACTCTTCCTCGTTATATATAAATATATATACAACATTTAACTTTTTATCATATTAAAATAATAACTTGAAGGATAAAAAAAAAATTACATTAACTCTATTCAAGCTTCCTATTGCTTATATATACATATATATATATGTAATAATATACCTATACTATTTGGTAAAATAGATATGTATTATCAACAAATTATTATTTTTACGTTTTTTTCTTTTTTTGTTTATACATGTTTAAATGTTGACAATTTTTACCGTATATAAAGGATATAAAATAAAATAGAATCATATTCTATAGAGTAACAATTATTAAGAACACACACACATAGCCAAAAATAAATAAATGCAAAAAATTGGAAAAGAAACAATAGCAAAATCTTAGTACAAAAAAAAAAAAAAAAAAAAATGAAAAAGAAGTAAAGAGAGAGGAGCAAAAAGGATTCATAAAAATGAAAAAGGAACTCTAAGTATTTAAACTCATAATAACACTTTTTTTATAGCATAATCACATAACAAATGACTTCTCATAAATTTTGTTGCCTTGTTTGCTCTTTTTTTTTTCATTGTTAAAAGACTAGGGCAAATAAATTTTCATTCAGTGCCAAGGAGCAATTTAAAAAAAAAAAAAATATATATATATATATATATATATATATATATGTAATAAAATAAAGAAAATGAGAAAATGAAAAAATCTAAAATCAAAAAAGAAGAAAATTGTTCAGAAAAAAAGTTCATCATACATGTGCTGTTCTGTTCTTATAAAATGGTGTTTTTTTTTATTTTATTTTAAGAATTTATGAAAATTAATCAAGACAACAACAAGTTAAAAGCTTTTTTTCTCTTGTTATCAAGTGCAAAACATGTGTGCTTAAACACACATACATCTTTGATTGCTAAACAAAAAAGCAAAAATTTAAAAAAAAAACCAAATTTAGTTAAATAAATAAAAAATAGCAAACCAACATACATAAAAAAAAACAAATCAAAGACTTTCTTGTGTTTTGAATTGAATACCGAATATGGCTATGAATGAAACTTATTTTGTCCTATGCTCAGTAACCAAAGTCTATAGTATATATTGTGTAGCAATAATTATGAAATGACCATGCAATTGTTTTTTTATTGTTTTTTTAATATTCATTGCATAGAAAAGAATAATGTTGATAATGATAATAACAAAGTAACAACAAAAAAACAAAAAGCCACTAGAAAAACATCTAAATATTAATAATATAAAGAATTTTTCGGCTTTTATATTTAATTTTGTAACGGTTTAAGTTAAATATAAATAAAAAGTATAGAAAAGATGTTGTTCAAGATAATAAAAATCACATTCTCACAATACATTTTCTTCGAAACTAATATTTAAAGATATGTTCTTGATATCCTTTTTTTCAACTTTTCTAAGTTAACATGCTATTTTGTTTTTGTGCCTTATTTTTCTTTGGTATTAATAAATTTTATATAGTAACAAAATTGTTTATGTAACAACATTTTAGTATATTTCCATTTATTTGCGAAAATACAAGTGAATAATCCAATAAAATTTACAAGAATAATTGAAATAAGTTTTTCAGTAACTTAGCGCAGGACCATAAAAAAAAAGAAAGTATAAGGATTATATAAAATAAATTGAAAAGTTTATTGAATTAGTTATCTTATTGCTATTCATCAAAAGTTTTGAAATTTTCAAATTCTTTATGTAAAATTGCAAATCAGAGTTTTGAAAAATCTAAAGAATTTAAAAAAAAATTTAGTATTGTCGAACAATTGTTGACAAAATTAGTAAGTACCTATAGTACTTTTTTTTCTATTTCTTGAATTCAAAATATTAAATTTACTTGACGGTATGCTGGAAGTATCAAAAAAAGAATATGTTTTCCTTCTTTTTCTATATCCTCTAAGAAAATACAAAAAAAAAAAGAAAACTTTTAAAACATACATACTTAAGAGAAAAAAAGTGGTAAATAAAAATTTTTAATTGCTTTACGTTATAGTATACATAAAACAAAAAATTTTATGGCACTAGAACACGTCCTTTTTATCACATATTATAAAATATGACGTATACATGCCTGCACATAAGTAATAGTAAAAAATTGTTTTGACCAACTTTAGAATAGACACAAACACTTTTAAGAATTTTCCTTATAAATTTCCGCTTTTTTATTTTTTTTTTTGTTTTTCGTTTTTCATTTTTAGTTAAGAAAATTACCTTAAAGGTAATTGGAAAATGGTAACGATATACGGTAAAAGATATAATAGAAAAAATATAATAGGAATAAAAAAAAAAAAAAACTTAAGAGACTAAGAGTTTTGGTAAGGTAATTGAACTTTGAAGAAGTGAGAATCAATTAGATGTAAAAGTCTTGGATAATATTTAAAGGAATATCTGATAAAACAAAAAAAAAAAAAATATGGTTATTACATAGATTTATAAGTAGACAATGTAATAATTATAACATTTTTTAATTACTAAAGAGTAGAAGTTCATAAATGTATTTTTATTTAATCCTTTGACTAGAGAATTTCGTTTATTTCAAATATTTTAAATATATATTAATACAAACACATATCCAACCTGTTTATTCAAGTAGGATATCTTTTCTAACATATTTTTTATGGCGGGGGGAAATAAGGCCTAGAGTAATAAAGTCTAATACGCCTTATTTCACTTTGGAATGAGAAATAACCCCTAAATCGCGAAATTACGCGTATTAAGCTTAATTTCTTATTTCAAAGTGAAATAAGGCCTAGATATTTTTTCAAAATAATGGAATTAAAACCTAATTGTAATTTATTATTCGAATAATATCATTTTTCCAAATAACATTAATTTTATTCCCATATTTCAGCTTATTTAAGTAATAAAATGTTTTCTGTTTTTTTGGCACATATCACTCTGTACGTTCGTCAGTCAGTATTTCTTCATAATGAAATAAGTTCGACAAGTTAAAAATTAAAAAATTTCGTTTATATTCAACATTCAAACTTATTTCACTTTTTAATGTAATAATTTTGTCGAACTTAGTTCAGTTATTAGAGTTGGTTAAAAAATCTGGATTGCCTCTTTTTCCGAAATATGAATATACGTAAGCATGCGGGACTTTATAACTGAAGGGATTTTATAGTTGGTTACAAAATCAGGATTACAGCTTTTTCTAGAATATTTATATAAATAATTTGGAAAAAGCTAATAACTCTGATTTTGCCAACTCTAAAATCTCTCTTAAATACAAAGAATTTTAAATCATGGGGGAAAAAATAATGTTTCAGCTTTCCATACAAAAGTATTCAATTTTGACTGTTCTTTGTGAAATATAATAATAAATTTTGTGAAATATAGTAATAAATTTTGTGAAAATTTAGACATTTTTATGAAAACCAAAAAAAATTGTTTTGAAGGAATAAGGGCTGCTACCCCCGCGCCGGTTCGCCTGCGCCCGTGTTCCCGGCGCCATTGTAGTGCAAGGACGTGGTAGCAGAGGCAGCAGTTCCAATTCCTTCAAGGGAAGTGTGAAGGGAGTTGTGAAGAGATCGGCTAAGAGAGAGGCGAAGAGTGGCTCGAAAGGAAAGGCGCAAAGGTCACAGAGCTGACCAGAATATAGAAAATTGTTTGAAACCTGTTAAAAATATTCGGATTTTATAGTCGGCTACAAATTTGTAATTGGAATAATATAATAATAATATAATATTTTTAAAGTGAAATAAGGCCTATAGGCTTTAATTCTCTTTGAAATGAGAAATAACACCTACCGTGAAATTTCACGAATTAGGCTTTATTTCTCAACTGAAATGTAAAATAAGGTCTATTAGGTCTTATTGCTCTAGAAGTTATTTCCCCCTGCCATTTTTTATATTATACATCAATGTGAAATTTGTTTGTCAATTGCTTTTGTTTTTACATCATTAGATTTTTTCTGATCAGAATTTATACTATTATAAATTTGTCTTTAAGTCTGTAATTATTATGGAAAGTGTGTAAATTAACTATAAAAAAAAAATATATATATAAACAAAATTAAAAGAACATTGAAAGAATATACAAACAAAACCTTCACAAAAGAATGAAAAAGTTTACTTGAACAGTTAATGTAAAAAATGTAATTATAATTAAATTGAGTTATTTAACAACATTTTTTTTAAGAAATCCGGTACAGTAATATTTTATCTTTTTTTCTTAAACATATTTTAGTATAATAAATCTGCTTTGTGTGAGTATGCAAAATAAAAAATAAAATAGAAACTAGAATTTACAGTATTTACTATCCTTAAAATTAATTGCATTTACAATATATGAAAAAAAAATTATGACCAAAAACCCAATTTATTTAATTTATTCTCATCTCCACAAATCCATTAAATAAACTTGAATTTTTTCTTAAAAGTCTTTGTTTTATCTACATAACTATTTATTTATTCCATTTCAATTCATTTTTTATAATTCTCAATTGTAATAAAAATTTCGTAATGAAATTTTTTTTTTTTAAATATTTTCCTCATTCCTCTTCAATTTTTAAACATTATTATTTACTTAAAATATATAACTGCAAAAGTACAAAAAAAACCTCATTTTATCTCTAAATTTTTTTTTTAATTCCTTTAAATATACAATAAAAATAGAAGTAAAATATAAACCGCGACACCATTAACCAAAATAAAAATTTTTTAAGCCATTCTAAAAATACCATTTTAAAAAATTACAACTGCTACTAAACACTCTTCAACCAATCTACTCACCTCAAATATTAAAAAAAAATTATTATTCTCGATTGTATAATTTATTTATTTTTTTTTTTTTCCTTAAAATGAAAATAAAACAAAAACAAAACTTCTTATTGTCTTTTTGTTTTTTTTTTTTTTTAACTTTCCACGAAGAACCTTATCATTTATTCCTTCTTCACGTACAAACTGTAACACAACAAAATTCTTCATAGGAAACTCCACAAAATTAAAATGAATTCTTCAAAACCACCATTTTAAAAAAAAAAAAAAATTATAAAATTTTTTCGTATTTTCTGTTTTATTATTGCTTTTTTTTTTTTAATAAACTCAACAGATTGCAGGATCCTCAATATGGTATTAAAAAATTTAAGAATAACAACAATTTTATCTTTAAAGTTGCGCGGCAATGACATAAAAAGCTTTCCGCATCAATTATAAGAGGGAATGTAAAAGAAAAAAAAAAAGAAAGAAAAACTCAAAATTGATGTTTTTAAAGTTATTTACTTGGAATAAAAATAAAAATTTGTTTTTATTTTCTTTTCAGTTTTTTACACATTAAACAAGAAAATTTGAAAAACATTTACTAAAAAAATGGTGCCAAAATTGAATAAAACAACCATATCGCACTTCAAAAAGAGCAAAAACCATACTAAAGCTTACACCATTAAGAAAAAAACATCAAAAATCTTGGTGTTGAATTGATGACAATACATTTTAATACCGTTATATACCGTTATTTTATTTATTTATTTTTATTTTTTGAGTAAAAAATCACTTTGCAACAAACGATATTTTTATGATAAAGAAAATTTACTAATATTATAAGAATTTTTCTTTACACATATTTTGTTTTAGCAACACTTCTTTTTAAATCGTTACAAGAACGGTATAATTTTAATTTTATTTTTTTTGAATATAATTGCAACGGAGGCGGAACAGCTGAACAGTAATCTTAGTAGATGTACTAATATATGTACTAATATTTTCAAGTATATACATAGTTATATGCGTTGGTTGTTGTTGTATATTTCATAAGTAAAATAATCATAACAAAATTCTTTTTAACCATAATAAAACACGATAAAAACTACAACAATAATGACTAAAATAACAATGAATTTTCTTTTCTACAATTTGTAAAATTTTTCTTAACTTAAATTAAACTAACTGTATAGATAATATGAAAGAAAAATGTGACCTTATAAAGAATTAACATTATTATCTACTAGATAAAAGATTTTTTATACGCTAAAACTATTAAAACTAAAAAATTCATATTAAAAAATGATATACAGCATACTGCAAAATATTTCTTAGATAACATTGACTCATCTAACAAGTTCCTCTTTTAAAGATTTGACTGTATAATTTTTCAACCTCATTTCAAATAGGTACTAATTAAGTTTTAAAAAATTAAACTTTCATCATATTATTAAAAAGTATAAAACTCAAACATTTTACTAAATTTTTTTTACAAAACTTTTATTGGTCTTAAAGAATTTGCTTAAAGTCTCTTTTAATAATAATTTAAAGAAAGTAAATTTTTCAGGGTTGGAAAATAAATTAGGTCAAAAATTTTAACCTTTGCTTAAAATTTAAAAATAAAGGTCAAATGCATTTTTTTGCATACCCATTTGAATAGGTTTCACAGATCTTTACATTTGTTTACAACATTTACCGTTGTGTACGAGTAACATACAGGCCCTGATTTCGATAGTCATATCACTTTCATTTTTTATGAAAAACAAAATTTTTGATCTCGATAGTCATAAAAAATGAAAAAAATCATAAAAAATGAAAAGAAGCTGATTTTGATAGTCATATTTTATGAATATACTCATTTAAAACGTCAAATTTTCTCATTTTTAAATTGTTAAATGAGTGCTTGTAAAAATGGATTTAGGAAAAAATTATGAAGTATTTTATTTATATTTATGTGAATAAAGACATTTTTATAAGTAACCTATGACTATACGATAGCATAGGTTGCAAGAAAGCTTATTAATTTGTGAATTAGAAGTCGTTCCGACATGTTAAAAAAAAAGCTACTCAGTACTCACCGATTTTGTAGTAATATTTAAATATCATAAAAATAAAAATAAAAAAGTGCAAATTTTAAGCCCGCCCCAAAAAACAGAACCCAAAAACTAAGGAACCACTTTTTTTAATTTTTTGCTTTTTTTCTATTACAGTATTGGGAACTAAGTGTTTTAAATCTTAATTTTTTACTTATAGCTTTTCTTTGTATAGTCAAAACCTCAAAATTAGAAAGTATTGCCGGTTTAAAAAATAATATAAATCGTTTTAATTTTAAATTCCATTTCATTTTGCCGACTATTGAAATTGCAAAATATTATTAAAATGAAATGAAATTTTTCATTTTCATTTTTATGAAATGACTATCGAAATCAGGGCCACAGTCTTTACGTTATGTAAAGAAAAAAAGGAATAATTGGGTACATATATAATAAAGCCAAATCATAAACTGCACTATTGTGACTTAACTTCAATACCACATTTGAAATAAAGCAAAAACATAATTTTTTTAATTTGCGGCTATATTTCATTTTTAAAAATTTTTCAAAAATGATTCAGATATTATTATATTAATAATATTATTCTTATTATTATTATGTTTTGAACATGGAATAAATTTTAATTTATTTTTATTATTCATTTATTGTTCAAATTATTCAGTTGCAGATATTTTTTGACATTATTGTTTATTTTCACAAAAACGAATTCTGTTTACGGGTGTCTTTGACTGCAAAAAGCGAAATAGCTCCTTTTCCCAGCATACTTTTAGTATGATATTCTAGTACTGACCTTTAGCACTATACTGACAGATGGTTTTTATGGAATTTTGACTTACCTAGAAAAACGTATAATATATAAAAAAAAAACGCTTTTGTGTACTTTTATTTTAATAGGTAGGTAGGTTTATTTTAATAGCTTACGACTACCAGAAGAGATTTCGACAGCATGTCCCAAACCTAATGCGTACGGCAATCGCCGCAACCGCACTCAAGGTTGGCTTATGACTACCGCTGAGGGCTTTGATCGCGGTGCAAGCTTATTGCACACGTTAATGTGAGGCTGATTCGAATATAGAAAATATAGTATTCCCTTTTCCAGAATATATTTATATAGATTCAGGATTCTGGAGTCAATTGGCTTTGTTTAGCCGAAAACAAAAATAAAAAAACAACTATTTTGGTTTTATTAATGTGGCATTTAATGGAGTCAATTGGCCTTATTTCATTTGCTTTATTGCATGTATCCGAATAATTGAAGCATAAAATTGCCATACCACTTTATAAATAAAATTAAGTGAAGATTTAAGTGCCCAATGGCATTACATAATTACCAATCTTCTTGTTTGTAAATGTCTGCTTCAGTTTAAACGCTAAACATTTAAATATTCCGTTCCTATTCTTCTAATACGAATTTATTTGTCTTCGTAAATAGGTAGAAAACAAAATTAAGTGATCTTGTTAAAAAACTAATCTTATAATGATATTATATAAGAACATTTTATATATTATTATAAGATTAGTTTATATCGCAATCTAATTCTAAATTTAAAAAAAAATACATCAATATTCCTGACTAATGGCTTCTTGTTGGAATACGTATGTAAAAAAATAATTAGATAGGACTTAATAGTTATTAACAAAATCAAAATTCAATAATTTTTTTATGGGGGGATTTAAGGGTGGCAGGCCCCACAATTTTAAATATCTTGTTATTCAATATATATGTAAAATACTTAAAAGACAAAGTATACCTGTTAAAAATATGGTTGATTTTATTTCTTTTTCAAAAATGAAATAAAGTCGAAAACAAAAAGTTCATGATTTTGGGTTTATTACAAATTGAAATTGAAATAAAAGCAAAGAAGTATATTTCCTCTTTATATCACATAACTTTTAATCAATGGCCGAGATTAACAATTTTTAATAAATATTTAAATGCAAATGACATCTAAAATTTTTTTTTTTTTTAAACCGAAATCTATTTATCTTTTGATATTCTGTATTCAATATGTCGTTTATAAACATATCTAAAATATATAATTAAATTTCACTAAACTCATAATCGGTCAATTACTGTAAAAACTAGTATAACTCAATGCAAACATGTTAGTATTAAACGAAATAAACCAAACTGAATTAATATGTATCTAATCTTAAAAAAAGTATAAATTTCACAAAACATCATACTGCCATGTTGTCTTAATTCTTTCAAATGCATTTTTATTTAATTCATTTTTTGGTTTTTTTTCCATAAATTTTAAACTATTGGTAACATGACAGTATTATTTTAAATTTTAAATGAGAGAAAAAGAGAAAGAAAAGAAAATTACAAGAAGTCTATGAAATGTACATACAATAAAGTGTAGCATTATTTTGTACAAAGTTTTTTCAACAAAATGAAAAGAGTTTGACTAAAATACACAGTTAACATAGTAAAGTGAACATCATCAAAGAAGCCGAAAAAAAGGCAATATAACGGAAAAAACGTGAGTTAAAATAAGAGTCAAAAACAAAAAAAAATAAATAACAAAAAAAAAATTGTTATTCATTTGCATACTAATTTTATAAAGAGAATTTGCGAATATTGCCAAGTACCACTTTGACTCTTGAATGTATACATATATATACTTAAGTTTTACTATAGATATAAATATAAACTTACATATATATATTAATACTTGTCGCACACGTACTTACAGTTGTTGTTGTTGTTCATGATTTTTTTTTTTCCTTTTTTTTTTGATTTTTTTTGAAAAAAAAGGTTAATAAAAGGTACAAAATTGACTTTTTTCAACGCGATAAGTTTACTTTTATTATTAAAAGAGATGAGAAGTTTACAAAAAAAAAATGTGTTACTTTTTTTTTTATTTTTAATACCGTTACCCTCTTTTTTCCTTTTTTTTTCCTTTTTCGAATTTTTTTTTTTCTATAACACTATGCAAGAAGAAGCATATTTGTGTGTGCAATGTTGGAAATGGCGTTAAAATACTTTGAATGCGAAGCATTGAACAAAAATAGAAAGTCGGTAAAATGTTTCGTATTTCTTTTTTGACGGAGATA
The DNA here is from genome assembly GCA_947095535.1 of Poecilobothrus nobilitatus. Lineage (NCBI taxonomy): Eukaryota > Metazoa > Arthropoda > Insecta > Diptera > Dolichopodidae > Poecilobothrus > Poecilobothrus nobilitatus. The sequence continues at coordinate 57,127,940 of OX352774.1, forward strand.
AGTTCCAAAAAAAAAGAAAAAAAAAAGAAAAGTTTCCTAAATTTTTTAAAAGTGTTTTCAGAATTTGATATTTATGTTTTTCTGGAATTAAAGGATGCAGAGTGTTAAATATAAAAAATTAAATAGAAAAATAAGTTGAAAAATGTAAAATAACAAAAAAAAAAAATAAAAACAATAAAATATAGAAAATGAGTATAAAAAAAAAGAAATTCTTTAAATTTTTTATGAATATCGCAAAAACAAAAAAAAAAAAAAAAAAGAAATAAAGAAACATGGTGTTTAGATATAGAATTTCTTTTTCGTTTTTTTAAAGTGTTAGCCTCGATTTTATTTAGAAATGTTTTGTTTAAAAAGAAAATTCATTCATTTGATGATAATAAAATTTTATTTTTAAAATTGTCAATCATCCAATATAAATAACTTAAAATTATTTAGATTGTAGAGATAATATGAGATTAAAAGAGTAAAACTAGTAAAATTGCCTAAGTTGTTTTTAATTTTTTGAAAAGTCCTTCAATAATTCATTTATAAATCTTAGGTTCTGTCATTAATCATCTAAATTGTCAGAAAAAATACAGTAATTGCAAATGTTTTTTTTTTTTTTTTGCAAATTTTTTAACTATTTAATTATTGTAAGGTTCAAATCTTATTCGAACATGATTTCATTTTTGGTATTGTAATTAGAAAAGAGACACGCTTGAAATAATTGAACTACTTCACGTATCCAACAAAAACACCGATAATCTAATTTTTTCTAAATATCTATTTTATTTTGAATAACATAAACTATATTTTTTTCTTTAACACATTCTAAAAGTTGCTAGGATAATAGGCAAAATGATTTTGATTGAAAAAATTTATAAGGCTTAAAACGATTGTACCAGGTACATAACGATAACATATTAGATTCAGTTACTTATTTAATGTTAATATGTTTTGAGCAAAAAACAAGCTAAAAAAATGCTTAAAAAAAATTTAGTAGAAATTTAAGGCAGTGAAATAAAGGAAAATGTTTTATAATCAAAAAATTAAAATTTTTTTCACAAATTTTATTCTTTTTATTATATGATTTTTTTTTTTTTGTTTTTTATGTGTCAATGTAATGTGAAAATGTACTTTAAAATAACGAATGTTTTGAATTCTAATGAATAATGGAAAAATTCGTTGTTAAATCAGAAAAAAAAAGTAGAAGAAATAAATAAATTTGATTTTTATGAGAGCAAAAATAAATGAATGAACATAAAAAAATAAAAAACAAACAAAATCATAAAAATAAAAGGTCTATTGGAGTTATATGGAATTTTAAATTATTTAAAAGTAGATACTATGTTAAAGTCAGTGATCGTTTTTTTTTTTAGTTAAAATAAATAGGAAAAAAAAATAATTGAATTAAAAACAAAAAAAAAAATTTTAAAGAAAATAAATTGAGAAAAATTTAGTGACTTAAAAGCAAAGGTTAGAGAAATTTTGAATTATATATCATTAATTTCAATTAAATTCTATTGCTTTAAGAGAGTAGAAATATATAATATCTATAGTAAAAATTTAAAATATAAAATATAAAATTTAACCAGTAATGATTTTTATAGTCATTTAAATTCTTAGTTATATTTTATAAATCTAATATGACGTATATTTTTAAAAATTTATTAAATTGAGTGGTTAAATATAAACAGAGAAACAGGACAACCGATAGCTCATAAAAAAAAACAAATGAGAGTTTAATGAGTTCAAAAGTTTTTTAATCAAATAATGCGAAAAGAGATTCATAAAATAGAGAAAAGACAAAAGAGTAAACAAAAATGGCAGACTAAAAAGAACAAGGAAATTTTTGAAATAAAAAGGCTACAATAATTGTGTAAGAGTCGATATCCCACATCACATATATTTCTTAAACTAAATCACATTTTAAAACTTTATCTATAATTTAAGGTTAGAAACTGTAATTTTAAAATTTAAAAACGAAATTTAAATAAAATAAAAATACAATTTAGTTTTTTTTAATTCTCTCTTCAAAATTTGTCCGAAATTCCATCTTAAATTAAAAATAGTTTAAAGGATAATAAATTATAATAAAAAAAAAAAAAAAAAAACAAATTGACTGAAAAATTATAAGTTATATTAGATGTTATTAGATTTATTATTATAGTAGAAAATACCAAAAATAAAACACTATTCACTTTTATTTAATTAATTTTCTTTCTTAATAAAAATATATTGGAAAATTTATTTAAATTTTTCTTACATGAAAATGATATTTAGTTGAGAGTTTAAAGTACAAAAATCTCATAATATACCATCAATATTTCCAGTTTAGATCTTTCAATGATTTTTCTAAAATGTCTCTTTAAAAATATGTTTATATTTTTAATATACTTAATATATTATTTCAAATTTATTATTTAAGTTCAGTCTCCTGTCACTAAATTTCCCAAAGGAAGTTTTTTTAACTCTTTTTTTTTTTTGTGAAACCTAAAACTTTCATCAAACTGGCACAATAAATAAAAAAAAAAAAGGAAATAAACCCTTATCCATACACCACTACTGTTATTTCTAGTCTTTTTTCTTATTATTTGTCTCCTATCATTTATTTAAATAATATGGAAATTCTAAATGCCTCTAAAATATACTTAATATACTTTTAATACTTAATATTTTAGTACTTCATAAAATATTGTTATTTTCTAAAATATTTTTCTTGTGTTTTTTTATCAAAAAATATGCTATAAAATATATTTTTTTTTCTTTGACTTTAATTCTTTTTCATAAAAGTTATACTCTTCTATAAAATGGTAAATATATGTAAGTACAAATTCGGTTTACTTAGCTATAATAGGTATACACAATTTAAAAAAGCAAAAATTTATTTAAAAATAAAACAGAATAAAAAAGAAAGAAGTAGAGGTTTCCCCAAGATGTGTTTTTTTTTTTGCTACACAAAATAGTTGAAGTCAAAAATATTCAAACTTTCTGTTTATACAAAGCATCTACAGTTAAAAAACTTTCTAAAAAATCATAAAAAAATGTTGTTTTTGCCGAAATTTTTAAATATTATAGATTTTTTTTTTTAGTAATACCAAGGCACTCTTAAAATAAATTGATTTAAGTAAAGATATTTTATACAATAGATAAAGTCGTTTTAAATAAATATTTAGTTAGTTAAATAAATATTTAGTTTTCTGTAGATACATTAAAATTTATGCAATAATAAAAAATAATAATAAACAGAAGGAATTAATTAAAAACAAAAGAAAATTAAAAGTATGTTTTCCAACTAAAAGCAGAGGCTCGATGGCGTAGTGGGTAAGAGCATATAAAATATGCTTTAAACTCCGAGGAAGTGTGGGTTCGAATCCCACACACGTCGTAAGAATAATTCCCCCTTACGGCATTTACAGTCACACCTGAAAAGGAAAGACTGCGGCAGGGGAGTAAGCTAAAAACAAACTTAACGGCATTATAATGTTATTTTGTTTAAAAGAAAATTAATTATTAAAACATAAAAATCTTGAGAAAACAATATAAAAATTGAAAAAAATCCAAAACATTTCTTTAAATTTTATACACTCATATAATTGTCATAAAACATAAAAAAAATAGTAAATGATTATTCAACGTTTCATTAAAAAACAAATAAAATGCAGTAATTTAATTTAAGAGGATTGCGCAAAAATTTATGATATAAATTCTATTAACAATAAATCAAAATAGGTATTTGTATGTAAAAATTTTCGGTACAAAATTTTTCTAGGTACCAATTATTATAAAGGCCTAAAGAATTTTTTTCGAAAATACAATGAAGTCTCTAAATTAATTTGATTCACTGTATTAAATCGAAAGTAAAGAAAAAATTAAAACATTTCCCATTTAATCTTTTGTTAAATGTTTAAATTTTCTTACCAGTTTTTTTTTTTCTTTTTTGTATCATAATTTTTGAAATTTTCTTCATTTAATTTTTCTTTTTTGTTTTTTGCCCTTTTTCTTTTTTTTTTGTGCCTCTCTTTAATTAAAAGAAGCCTATAAATATTTACAAAAAAAAAAAAAAATTAAATAAACTTTAACTAAAAATTACACAAACGATATAACACCATTTTGTTTCTTTAACGAAAACAAAACCAAAAGAAAAATTATAAAATTAGTTCGACTTTTCCTCTTCTCATCTCATTTTCATCGATTTTTTTTTTTTTGTTCAGCTTTTGTTTTTACACACACGAAACAAAATCAAAATAAAATGATACAAATAAAAAAAGAAAAGAAAATTATTTGCACGGATTTTTTAAGTTCTTTCCACAATCCTCATCTTTTTTTCAATACTTTAAATTTACCCTGAAATGTAAACAACGCTGCTTTAAAGCAATTATCAAAAATTTCTTGTCTCTCTAAAGACCCACCAAAGATAATAAAAAAAAAAATTTCATAAAAAAATTGTCATGATTTTGTCGGTAATTTTATCTTTTTTTTTTTGCTTTTCTTTTCTTTACAAAATAAATCTTTAAACACACGAACTTAGAAATATTAAATTTAATTTTGTAAATTTTCTTATAACCCACAAAAAAAAAAAAAAAAATGTTTTCCTAACTCCTAAATTTTAAGCTCTTTCTAACAATTGTCCTTCTATTCTTATATTGCTAATATAATCAAAAAAAAAATTTGAAATTGGTAGCATATGCATATATACATATACATATAATATTTATCTACATACATATATTTTTTATACATTCTTAGTCATTGGGTACCAATTGTTAAAATCGAAATATTTTCACTTCGTTTTTCGAACACCCATTACCATTATTGTTATTACACACTAAAAAAAAATGAACAAAAAAAAATTCTCTCAAATACATTTACACCTCCTAGCTTTATTTTTACATGTAACACAAAAAAAGAAAAAAGGCAAGATAATTTTCTTTTCTTCTTTTGGTTTTTTTTTTTTTTTTTTGTAGTTTCCCTTTTTTTGCACATTTTTAAGAATATTAAAAATATCCTTAGTTATATAATAATTTAAGTCATGCCGAAATTATATTGTAAATATCAAAACTGTCTGTTTTTGATCTAATGGTCACTTTTGTATTAATATTTCTAAAGGATGTGTATTAAACCTAATAAATTTTAAATTTAATTTTAAAATTTTTAATACACTTATTTATATATTTTTTTTTTTCGAGGTAGGTGAAAATCTTGAAAGACACCAATTAGACGAGCTTTTTTTGACAGTATTAGACATAAACCAACCAAATGCCACCTCGTTTCTAAATCAAATATATGGTTGAAACCTATGGAACATTGTACTGTTCAGTTTGGGTATTACTAAAATAATAATAAAGGAAAATTGGAAATGTTGGAAGTTACTAGATCTTGGGAGGATTGTTTAGAACAAGGAACATCCTCTTGAATTTGACGTTACTCTTGAATTTAACGATATCATACACGTTATGGTTGGGATTTTTTAGGAATACTTCCGGTGGTAAACAATTCCATATACACCCTGTACGCATTAGAACGAAATTTTATGTGTGGTACTGTTTCACCTGGAAATCTTTCACTTTCCTACTTCCAATAAAGAGACCTAATCTAACATAACCCATCAATTTTCAGCAAAAAATAGCAAATATCAAAATTGAAAATTTTAAGTATTTTATTCATGAACCTTCACATAATCAGAGATATCTGTAAATTTACATTTCTAAAGAAAGAATACATTTTTTTTTTGTTAAAATTTGTTTATATCGTTAACTTATTTTAAATGCTAACTTCTAATATTTGTGTATTTTTCTTTCTTTTTGACAGTAAAAGAAACAAAAAAAAATGCTCTAAGCTGTTGGCATTTATTTGCTTTTTATTAAATGTTTAAAATGTTTCCGTTTCTTAAGCCGCACAAAAAAGAGAAAAAAAAATCTAAAACATTCAAGTTTTTAAGGAATTTTCGTTTTTTTTTTTCCTGGATGAAAATTTATTTTTAGAGAAGCAAAAAAATTCTGTTTTTTTTTTTTTGTATTTGTTTTGGATTTTCATTGAGTTTTTGTTTTTTTATTACTTCAACGGTTTGAGATTTTAGATAATTTTTTTTTTTTTTTAAAGAAGACGAAGGTTTCTGCTAATAAATTAATTATAAAAATGACAGTTAAATTTATATTAATTTAAGTAATTAATTGGAGAAAATATGATATAGAAAAATTGATTGTAATAAAACGATTCTTCATAATTTCAAAGAGAATTAGTAAAGTAAAAAAGAAAAAAAAAAACGAAACAACAGGACACAATTAAAGGAGCAAAAAAGAAAAGCATCTACTGAAAGAGATGTGGATTGTTTAGAATTAGTTTTTTAATGAATTTCGTCACTTTAATAAATGAGAAACCATTAAGTGAATTAAAAGTTATGAGATTCTATAGGAAAAGGAAGAAATGATATCTGCTCTAGGGTTAAGATTTTTGTTTTCTCTTCTTTTTTTGCATCAAATAAATAATAATAATGTGATTCGCAATGGTGAAAGTGATTAAGTCGGAAATTAAGATTTATATAACGTTCGATTCCTTTTGGTATCTTTCTACATAAGCGACTAAGCTAATTTTGAAATAATTTAATGAAAGTTAAAAAAAATGTATAGCAATAAAATGTCGACAGAGCTATAACTCTATAAAAGACAGCTCAAATACCTAAACACCTTAATAAACTCTTTAAAAATTTTTTTTTTTTTAATTTTAAAATTAAATTTTTTAATTATAAAAGTAAAAAATTTTTTTTAATTTTAAAGTAAATTTTTTAATTTTAAAAGTAAAAAAAAAAAATTTGTATATTACAATACAAAAAAAATTAAAAAATTAAATTAATAGGCACGTTTGATTAAATCAAGATTAAATATAATATTCTATATATATATATATCTAAAAAAAAAAAATCTTAATAAAAAAACCAAATTTCAGAATTTAGAAATTACAATAAATTAAAAATCTCATAAATTATTATTAAAAAATTATTTCCAACTTAACAGAACATTAAAGAAAACAAAAATTCAATTATTCTCAAATTAAGGACATCATCTGATCTCATAAATTTACAAACAAACTTAAAGCTTTTTATTTTGAAAGAAAGTTTTCTTTTAATCCTTGTATGGGATAGCTTTAAATCTAAAAATCACTTTTTTATAAATTATAAGGCTTTTTTTTTTTAAGAAAAAATAAATAAAATGAGATATCCAAATATTTATGATTCATCCTATCATATCTATATTATGTATATTTATATATTTAATATATTTATTTTATATCCTTTTCATCCTTTCTAAATCTCAATTTTTTTTTATATTTAAAACACAAAACAAAACAAAAGAACAAAAATTATAATATCATAGTAAAGTAAACAATTTTGACCCCCAAACTGCAAAGACATAAGAAAACAAAATCAAAAAAAAAAAACAACAATATTTGATACGTCCTTCTTTTATTTTTTTTGCATTTTCTTAAGGGTAAAATTATTAAAATTTTACTACTACTAGTTATCCCTAATATACCATATTCATTTTAAATAATGGTTAAATTTTATTTTAGTGATTTGTTTTTATGTTTACTTTTTCATTTTTCATTATTTTTTTTTTTTTTTGTTTAAGAAATATACTTGTATTTTACTTTATTGCATAATACACTAACACTTACATAAAAAGGAACAAAAAAAACAAAAATGTACAATAAAGTCTGTCAGTAGGACTAAGTAAAGTGTAATATAAAATTTTCTCTGTTTTTAAATGATTTTTAATAGTTATTAGGATACAATGCCTGTGCCTAACATTCGTTTATGACCATCAGAATGTATATATATAATATAGGTACCAATTGTTAGTCCTTTAAAAAAAAATTTGTAGTTACATACATATATATTTGTTTTTTACAAAGTCATAAAAACTGAATTTAGAAATGGTTTAATTTTTATTAATTTATTTGTACGTTTGCCTTCTTATTATTATATTTTTCAAAAATATTAAAAATAAATAATATGTTAGCTACTCTCTATTAATTGAATTTTTTAGATTCAAAATTCTTAATACAACAAGATAATATTTATGTATTAGACATATTATGCCTAATTAAAAGTATCAGTTATATTGTTCAATGTTGTAAACAATTACAATTAACTCAAAAGTCATAATTTACAAGTATATTAGTTATCACTTCGTATTTATTAATGTTAGAGATATTAAAATAATACACTAATAAATCTATTATAAATCTAAAATCCTTAACTACACCAAATGAAACCTAGTATATATTCCAAACAACCAAGCTAAATTGCAATGTGAGAATAATCATTAAGGCTACGAGAGGTAGAGAATGCGAGGCTCTCTATGTTAATTTGTTATGCTTAGTATCAAAACACTCTGGCCTAGAAGTTAGTCTCTCTCAACATATACGAAATTAGCTTAGAGTTCATACAGTCTGCAGAGTGATGTGACAATTAACATTAAGAAACTCGACCGATCTGAAATTGTTCGAATTTTCCCTTTATTTTCCCTCATTTATTCGCGAATAACAGGGGAATTGATATCACGTGGGTAACTTTTTGAGCAAATATGATTTCAGAAATTATAAATGATGATGATAAAGAATTGTATTAAAGAAAATCTAGCTTCATATTGATGAAAACGTATTTGGAGCAGCCAAAGTAAAAATGCTTAAAACGAAACGATAAAATTATATTATATTATTAAAAAAATTATAAGCTAAACATTCCCAGCTTTCTACTAATAACTTTTTTTTTTTTTTTTTACATGGTACCCAAACTCTAGGAAAGTTTTCCTTTTTAAAAAATTATTGTAGGTTTGAGCAAGAAGTGCAGGAGTTCAAGGGAAATATGAACATAAAGGAGAATTGGCGGGTAAATTGTAAACGAACCTGAATAGGTTCTTTTCGAAAAGTTGCAAATTATATAATGAACCATTTGTATCAGAGGGGAACACTTTGGATGGAAGCATGCTCCACATTTAAGCGGTTCTCACAATAAAAGAGTTTCCATAACCAGTTTTAAACCACCTACGAATTTCCACGGTGTATAAATGAGCACTTGACCTGCGACGTCAAATATATTTCAAAGAATTTAAAAATTTTTAAGTAAGAACTAAGTAATTGAGTCTCCTATTATCTTTATTTATTTATACATTTTAGTATTGTAAATGTGTCATATAGGATTATATGCAATATCAATAAAACCATCAGATACTAACACCATTGTTAAGAAAAAATACAATTTTTGTACTTTTTGCAATTTAAAAACGGTTACAAACCAATGCAGGATTTAAACTTGCATTCTCTCACTTAATATGCTTAAAATTTTCTTAATTAAAATTTAATTCAATATATTTTCACAGAAAATGCATATAAGTGTAAAAATTATTCTTAATAATTAATTTACAGCAACGCTAATATTCTACTAACGAAAATTTTTTTTCCAAATTATTTATTTCAATGGCAAAAAAAACTTCATTAAATTAAAAGGAAACATTATTTATACATATATTATAATATATACATACATATTTGTATGTTTATGTTGTGATATGTAAATAAACATAAATTTTTATTTAAGTTTCTTATTAAGTACATAAACAGAGCACATGAAATAAGGCCGAATGTAATAATAAAGTCAATTTTAAATGTGAAATTAGGTCAAAATGGCGAATTTTGTAATTTTGATCTAATGTATTTTCATTTTGAAATTCCTCTTTTGTAATTATACTCACATCCATACAATTATAATCATAAACATAGTCTAAGGCAATAATAAATTTGTCATTAAGTTTGTAACGCCTTAAAGCAGAGGAGTTTGCTTGGGAAAGTATATAATACATTTTTGCTCAGGAACGAATTCTGTGTTGTTTTAACAACATTAAAAGAAAATAATGGAGCTTTCTAAAATTTTTATTATTTCATTTTTTATGTAAATGAAACTGAAACGTTGAAATGAAATGAAACTTTTATGTACTGAAACTTAATGGGGTTCAATATTAGTTACGCGGTTCAATATTAGTTGCCCTACAATTTCTTTTTTATAATACCGTAACTCAATGCCTATGTTAGATATCAGAAATTTTGTCAAAAAAAAATTAAATTTTATACCAAAGACTTGTGTAACATACTTTTGGAGTACCATAACAGGTTCAGATAGCTGCCATACAATTTATACCAACTGATACTGATATCTTGGTACGTAATAAAGCTAAATATCTGAAACTATCTTAAAAATGGTCAAGTTTTATCGCAATCAATTCTGTAAAATTTGGTTGACTTAGCGCAACAAGATCTGTCATATAACTCTGAAATTTACATTAATATATGTCAGTACTTAGTCTTAAATCAAATATCTTAAATGTTCTAAAAGATGATTACATTTTATGGAACCAGCATATTTTATATTATATGATCATACGGATTGTATTTCATTCGGCCTCATTTCAGATTCTCCATATATATAACAGATATATAATCAGATATAAGGTGTTGTAAATTTCAAAATATTTAATAAACATTAATTCATATAATAATTTTGGAAAAAAAATTTACAACAAGCATAAAAAGTATTACACGTTATCAGGGTTAAGAAAAAGATCGGTTTTTTATATAATGTAAATTTTTATATATTTAATTATGATTTTAATTGATATTTAAGGTTAATATTAATGTTAAGTTTTAGTTAGTTACATTTATAATTATACTTTTTTAAGATTTGTTGAAATTTTTATGCGACAACAAAATATATATTTGGGAAACCGAACATGATCAAATTTATATGGGAGGCATACCAATTACCACAAAACACATTCGTTTTCGGAAAAAAAATGTATTTCGATGTTTGCAAACTCTTTAATTTAAAGTTAAAATTTTAACTTAAGCACTATGACCCTTATAAAACCTTTGAAATATTCGCGAAATTTAAAAAATTAACACAATCTCGTTTTTTTATTCTCGTAGTTTTATAAAGACAAACTTAGTAACACGTAGTAATAGGAGCACCACAATAGACTATATCTAAATCTCGTAATGTTACTTATGCGTCTTGAACAAAAATCTAAATTTAATCTAAATCTAATATTAAGACTAATCATGGCAACAAATTTTCTTTAACTTTGAAAAATCTATAATTATAATTTAGCAGTTTTCAGCCACACACTACGTATTATGAATTCCGTTTCAAGCTTTGAACATCAGTAACTACACAGTTTTTACGATTTTTCTATACAATAATAAAACATAAACTACACATTTCATATTTACATTGCAGTAGTATAGTACCTATGGTACCTACGATATTCGGTAGTTGTAATAGTAACAAAACGTACACAAAACACAACAGAACAGAATAACAAAAAAAAAACACAAAATTATAAGAGACACTCTCACTTACTCTCTTTAAAATTGTGTATTTTTTTTCCTCTCGAACTCCAGTCTCGACTCGACTTGACCTCAACGGCTCAAATCGACTTACATACAATTATTCTTTGGCTATATGTATGTAATGTACTTTAACTTATGAATAAAAGAAAAACATTGATAAAAATCATCATTTATCGCAATATGTATTGAAATTTTAAATAATGATGAATGATATTGATCTGATATTAATAATCAATATGTATCTAAGCATGTATGTACTTATGTATGACCAGCGGGCAGAGTCTCTTTAAAATTCAAATATATAATTATTTTGGATTTGTACTTTTCTATTAAATTGTTGTATGAATGTTTGTATATTATTTGAAGCTATTAGAAAACTTTTCTAATTGTATTCTTTTTATACCCGTACGATAGGATCGGGTATAATAAAATTACTCCTCCGTTTGTAACACCTCGAAATAAGCGAGCTAGATATACCTTCAAAGGTATGGATCGGATCAGAAAAAAATTCTAAAACTTTTGAGCCATGTCCGTCCGTCCGTCCGTCCGTCCGTCAGCACGCTAACTCAAAAACTAAGAAAGCTAGAATCTTGAAATTTACACAAAATATTTTGGGAGTAATTTGTAGGTTCCCTATTTTTTTTGGTTGAGTTTGGACCAAGCCTTAGGGTAGCTCTCGAACACCTAACTTTTAGATCTCCACATTTTTTTTGCAATAGAGCTATGAAATTTTAACTACTGATAGATCTCACAAAAATATTAATATTATTTTCAATAACTTTTTTTTGTAGCCCCACCCGTTACGGAGCTACAGCTCCCCAAAGGTTCACAAAAGCTCTATATGTAAATTGTTATAGCACAAGTTGTATAAGGCATATCTTCATTTTGAAAACGCCAAATGATTACTACTTTTATTAGCTTTAAAAGTATATATACAATAAATATATAATTTTGGCATACGGTGTCTTAATTTACCGTTATGCGAAACTCAAATTTTGCAAAATTCTTTAACCCTTCCATCTTCTAAACGGTTAAAGTTGGAAACTTGAAATTTTGACAGAAGTTAGATCTTTGAAAATTAGTATGAGTCATTTCAGAAATTTTTTTTGTATCACCCCCCGTTTAGGAGCTGTAAGGGGTCAAAAACTGAAAATTTCCTATTTTTAAACACCTGTAACTTGAACACCTGTTAAAATTTTTTTGAAGTAATACACAAAAATTAAAGCTCCAACATTATATTTTTATTTCTGTTAACAACTTTTTTTAATAATATAGGGTTACTTTATAATTGACGAAAGTGTTACTTGATTTTTTCAAATTTTCTAACAAATTTCATTAACGAATTTTTTCCATTTTGTTTTACTCGATAATTTGAAATTGTTGAGGATATAATGCGTAGTACAAAAAAATGTAATTAAATAAACAACATAACGGTTGCTTGAAGAATTTTTATTTATATGATATTGATATATATACATACTTATATAATATCATGTTTATTTACATATCGTATATGTCACTAGTGAATGCATAATAAGAGTATAGATGTATATTATATAGCGCCGTATTTACATACACATATGTATTTTATTGTACTTATAAGAAATTATTCTGTAAATGGAATATTTAAATATAATATAATATAATATTTAAAATTATATTTACTGTTTTGTACTTAGTAAATTTAATATACATTTACCGCTTAGTATTAAATGGTACTATAGAATATTTGAAAAAGTTTTGGATTGATAATCGTTATGTGGAAGGTTAGAATCTGCTTTTGAAGAATGTACATATAAACATATAGTTTGAATATATGTACAACCCATAGTTCTAGAAATTATAAAATTCACCCAAATTATTTTAAAATATTAAAATATTAAAAAAATAATATTGTAAGCAGAGTGACAGGCTGTGAACATACTAACGGTTCGTACGGGTATCTAAGAGTTGACAAAGTCAACTGTATTCTTCCTCGTTTGAATTCAATTTCTTTTCATATAAGTACTTAAATTTTAGTATACAGCAGTTCTTACAATGAAAACTAAATTTGAATAATTTTTTATTTTTAAATATTTTGTATGTCAATTTTATGCAGGGTTACCATTTGCACAATTGTGGTAATATTTGTACGGTTTTTTCGCCCACTGTACCATGTACAATCTTAATTAATAACCAAATATACGGTTTTTTCAGATTTTAAATTTTTTACATTAGGGCAAGGTAAAACGAACAACTGCAATATTGTTACAGACAACGTGGTCTATAAAAAAATTTAACTGAATTTTACTCCAAACTTTGTAGATACACCAACTACAGGCTCTTTATACAATTTAATTCTGTTTTGGCATTATTATAAAAATAATTTCAGTTAGTGTTTTGACAAATTTGGTTTTGCTTTCTGATTTTTTACGGATTGTACTTTTTCCATAAATTATATTTTTCTAAACTTCAACTGTCTATTATATGAATTGGGATTCAACATAGAATTTGACTACACATTAGCAGCGGCACCTAGTTATATTTATATTACTATATTTCCTAATAGCTAATTGTGCCTATTTACAAAATATATTAAATATTTTATTAAATCAATAAAAGATATTAAAACAAAAATAATTCACAAATAAAATATGAACATTAAAATATAATTCAATTATTGTCAATAAAATTACAATATAAAAGGTGATAAGGCAATAACATCCTTTTTATTCCTTTGCTTATTATGTAATTATTTACTATAGTGTTATAATATTTAAAAATTTTATAATAATATAAAAAAATTTAAAAAAAAAAATACATTTTTTAAAACAAAACTTGAAAAAAATATTTAAATAGATACCTAATCTCAAGAATTACTACTTTTTAAGTTACATAAAAGAAAATGATCTCGATTCTACAGCAGTGATAAAAAGCAGTGATACTCTAATAATATGTACCATTAAATTTAAAAATAGCGATTATTCAACCTGTTGAGAATTTTGAAATTTAATCATCAACATAGAAAACAAAAAAATATAAAACCAACATTTAAAATTCTTATTAGTGTTTTATTAATATCACCAACATTATTATTATCAACATTTAATCAAGTACCTAATAAAATCCATTTTATCTATCCTTAATCCTTATTTTTTAAATATATCTAACAAAAAATATATATTTTACCTATTATGTGAAACTATCATTTTTTTCTTACATCCTATTATAAATCATAAAAAAACGCCTTAATATACCTTTTATTAAACGAAGACACCTTTTTTTTATCCTGTCTTGTTTTTATTTTTTTCTTTGTTTTATAACGCCAGAAGGATATTTTATTATTATTTTTTGTAGCCTAAATTAAAACTACATATTTACATTGCATAACCTTTGGCTATTTGAGATTTCTTAAATTTTTCTTTTTGTTCTTGTTTTTATTAGCAGAACATTATATTATTAGAAAAACAAAACAGTATTCGTTATTCATTTTGATTTTCATACTATGGAAATGAAGCGAAAAAAAAATAGAAAAAAAAACGTACTTCTTTTAGTGATTTGTTGATATCAAAATGAGCAACTCTCTTATATGACATATAATGATACATTAACCTATGCTGATTATTTATAAAAAATAATCCTTTATTAGTTTTTATTTTACTTTTCCCTATTTCTTTTATGGTTTTGTTCATTTATTGTTCTATCTATTAATAGTTATGATAAAAAAAATGTGAACAAAATAATAGTTTATAGGAAAAGCGGACTTAATTTCCCTACGTGTATTAAACAATGAAATGTAAATAAATAAATAAATAACCTTTGATAATAAAAGGGTCGCATCTCTATATTTATGCGAAAAGAATTTCTATAGAAAAACTATTAAGTGGTGCTGGTTGTAAAACTTGTTCCAGTTTAGCAAGATAAATTGTTTCTAAAGTAGGTGAACGATTACTGGTATAGATTTAAAAAAGGATTCAATTTAAAATTAATCGAATACAAAATAACGTCCGCAAGTTTTAAATAGAGTGATAAAAAAAAAATTAACAGAATTAATTTTTTAAAAAACAGAATTAATTTTCTAAATCTAGTAATACTGTGTTTAATAAATTTTGCAATGTATAGTATTGTAATATAATATCGCAGCGTATTAATAGGCCGTAAGAAGTCCATAGGAATGAAATGGTAAATACTCATTTTCTTTTAAATAAAAAATCATAATAACTTTTCAACAACTCTAAAATAATTTTTCAATTTCTTTTAACTATTTTCCTTGTAAAATCCTTACATTTATACCAAACATAATGAAAATAAATTACAAGAGAAAAAATTTAAAAATCAATTTAGAGCATTTAAAATATATAAAGAAAAATTTCATCAGAGAAGTTCTCAAAAAATTTCTGATACTAAGATTTTGAAGAATTAAGATGTCAATAATTTTGATTTCAAATAAAGTACAAGTCATTGAGATTTTACTAATGTTATAGAAGAGATAGAAACAAATGTCAACAATAAAATATGGTGCAATAAATAAAGGTTAAATTAAATAACTTATTTTCATAAAACAAATTTTTATCTCATAGCAAACAATTCTATCAATTATTTTGACCGCAATTGTTTGGTTTTACTTAGAGAAGGCATTTAAGTCGGGTTTTTTTTTTTGCGAGTGTAGGTGGGAATCATCGAAAGACATTATAGAGGAGTGAAAACGAGTGCTCTATGAATGTGTGGGACTTTAACCCACTAAACACCACCTCCCTTTTTTGACCAAAAAATAGGTTATAGGGTTGTACGACCTTTAGTACTAATGTGCTAAATGTGGGTTGGTTAAATGATTGAATATACAAATTGTTGAAATACAATTTCCATATTTTTTTAATAGTACTCAAATACAGCGGGAAAAATTGATCTACTAAAATATTTAAAATTGAAAATGAACAAGGTATTGTTAATACGCCAATCCCTTTCTCGATCTATATAGCAGATCTACTGATATTATTAGATCGTATAATAGGAAATAATTATGTCCCAGCCTTTGCAGACGATATTGTAATATACTTCATGAACGATATCGTAAACAACCTCCAGTTATAATGTTAAAAAAACGTTTAAAATATTTTCATGATTATTATAATTACCGTATTATTCCCCAAAACGGTGAATAAAACTAGTTTGGACATTAGAAAAAATTGGAAACATTTTAGCATTAAATCGTCTATTTCCCCTCTTACAAATAAAAAAGTCATTAAATATCTTGGGATTAACTTACATCTAAATCGTGCTTTTTACATCTAAATCGAACTTACATCTAAATTAAATTTTTATTGACTATATGCAAAATACACAGAGTAAAAATGTAATAAAGTCCTTAATGCAGCAAAAAAAAAAACAGTTTTAGAATAAAAACATTCATAACAGAGTAAAAATAATATGCTACCAGACATTAATAAAGCCCATTTTTGCCTATGGAGTATTCATAGGGTTCATGATCCAAACAGGTCATAGAGATTCTATTAATGTTGGCCTTTCTTTTACGTGAAAACAGCAGTTGAAACTATTAAGAAGTAGTTGATAGCATAACCGTATTTATTCTTATCTACTTTTTCTCAAAGACTGGTATAATTGTTAGTAGAAAAACTCTGTAAAAGGAATGCAAACAATGTTATAGAAGAGACGAAAACTAATGTCAACCTTATGAAAGATGAAAAAATACTAGAAAAGATTAAATTAAAATATTTCAGTTTCTACGTGAAATCTCTTATAAAACAAATTTCTATCTTAAAAATTTCTATCAATTATTTTGACCACAACTGTCTTGTTTTAATTTCTGTTTTCTTGTCTTGTTATCAATTTGAATTATTTTGGTTTAAGTATTATTTGTTTGTTTGTTTGTATGTTGTTTTTTTGGTTTTTTTTTTTTGATAAAAATTATTCATTTTTTTCTTTTTCTTTAATTTTAATTTTCTTGTTGTTCTTCTTGACATAAAACATTCATGTCCTTTTTTTTTTTTTTTTGAAAAAGAATAACAAAAAAAGGATGAAAATAAATATAAGTAAATATTTGACCAAATAATAATAAACAAAAACAGAATAACACAAAGAACAAAAAATAAAAAAGAAAGAAAGGGAATGGAAAAAAGAGAGAAATATTATGATTTTTGTTGTTTGTTGTTTGGGTTTATATTTTGGGTTTAGGTAATTTAGACTATTATTATTATATTCATCTTTATATACTTATATGAAAGTGAAAACATAAAATAAAAAAAAATAAAAAATAAAAAAAATTTGTTTTTTATATGTTTGTTTTGTAAAAAAAAGAAAACAAAAAACATAAAATTTATATCCTTAATAAATTGAATTATAGCAAGTTTGAAATATGACAAAATAATATACTAATAAAAATAAAAACTTTCTTAAAAAAAAAAAAATTTAATTTAAGTAGATTTTCAGTCGATCAATCACCAATTTACTAAAACTGAAGTTTTTCGAAGTTTTGGTACTTTTTTTTTCTAAAAAGTAATTTTCCTTCAGAGAGAAATTTTTTACAAAAAAAAGAAAACAAACTTGAATGAAAAGAACACAAAATTAAATATCAAAATGCATAGTGTGTAATTTCTATCTGTAATTTTCCCCTATCTCTCAAACTTGTCTTTTAAAAGTTCTAGATTTATTTCTGAGTAAACAATTTAGGTAAGGCAAACATAAACCTTGGTAGAATTACAAAGAATGTAAAATTTATAAAAGCTTCAATTCAAAAATTCCTTCCCATTGTATTAGTTAATACGGGATCATTTTATTGAATTTATATTGTAGAGTTGTAAACTAAGATCCTGCGAAATAAAGCCCCCCGGCTATTATTTCTCATTGGTAAATAAGAAAAAAGATCCCAGGGGATTTCCCTTTTAATTTAACTTTTGACTTTTTGAGAATTAAATTTAAAGAATTAGCCTCGCAGTGTTATTTTCCTTTCAAGTTAATTTTCGACTTCTTGAGAAATAAAGCCCGGAGATGCTATTAACACATTTAATGAGAAATAACAGCCCGAAGGATTGAGTATTACAAGATTGGGACTACCAAGCTGACTTACAAAAACAAGTATATTGTCCTTTTTCCGAAATATAATATAATATTTTTTTTTTTAATTCAGTTTGGTAATCATTCTTTAGTTAAATAAGAGTTAAATCTGATTTGTTACTATGAAATTTTTATTTTTGATTTTTTTTTAGGTTTGTATATTACAAAAGTGGAATTTATTACGCATTGAATGAAAAATAACATCTCGGGGTCTTATTTTCATATGTAATTAAGAAATAATACCGCATATATGAGAATTAATACCCCTGGATTTTATTTTTCAACAATTCCAAAATTAAATTAAAAGAGGAATAACACGCCCAGATTTTATTTCTAATATTTTGTGATCTTATTAATTCTTAATTACAAATGAGAAATAAGACCCTAGAGTGGGGTTTCTTATTGAATAAAAAATAACACTCCGGGGACGTTATTTCGCTGCGACCTTATTTAACGAGTCCATATATTGTAACTTTTTCCTATTTTAGAAGAATTTTTTCTTAATATTTCCAATATTTTTTCTAATTTCATTTTTAATAAACATGTACCAAGGTATCTGAATATGGTTTTCTGCAGTGCCAAATTTAGTCGGACAGTCTATAATGAAATCTAAAATACTTATTATTCTTTTTTCTTTTTGGGAAATAAAATAAAATATACGAAATGTAATTACATATTATATATAACATTAATAAATAATAAAAAAAAAAAATTGTCAAAGTCCCAAATAAATGAACAATCATAAAGTATTTTTCTACTAGACACCTACACGCACATATACAAAGATATCTGTTTATTCAAATATATAAATTAAATTTAAGGTTTTTTATCATTTTCACATCACAAAGAAAAAAAAACAAAATCACAATATTTAGATTCAGTTAATGTTAATGTTATATAGTGATAAATATATTATGTCCTAGTACGGTACCTCTTACCATCCATATTTTCTTAAATATAGTATGATGTAAATAAAAATAACCTAAAATAAATATAATTAGCTTATTTTTTACATTTTTCATTTTTCCTTTTTTTTATTTGTAATGTTGTCCATAAGAATATCATACCTAACAAAATAATTTTTACCATCAGGATGTGGTAAAATAAAAAAAAAAAAGAACAAAAAGATATTTTCTTTTAATATTCTAATATTTATCACCAGAATGATGATATCCTTATTATAATGTACATGTATTACATATAGGTAAATCAGTATGTTAATGTTTCAGTTTTTTATGTCTACTAATAAAAACTTTTGTTTTTCTTTTATAATAATTGTTAATACAAAGTAAATTTGTACAAAAAGGAAAAATAATTTTATTGGAAGAAAATAAATATTCTCTTTTGTTAATTTTAAATTAATTTAAATTAAAATATATATTATCACAAATTTATATAAAATTTTGAATTTCAAACGACTCATTATTAATGATTGACTTAAAGACTTCATTATTTTAATGATTGGTTATATTGAAATATGCTAAAGGCTTAATTTTGTAACTTATTGGTTTTTCTGTACTGCTCTAATGTGAGTATGACACCTACATTTTTATGTTAGTTCACCTATATATGCAACTTTTCCGCAACTGCAGCTCTTTTTGCACAGTAGTTGCGTAATATATTTTTCTAAACTCCTAAATAACTGATGAATAATAGGTGTAGGAGGTAATTTGTGTGCCATATTAAGCTAAAATATGTATAATTTTGCTAAACACATTGCTATAATAAGTTGAAAAAAACCTATTCGCTCTTCTGAACTATTTTTTTTTTTTATTGCATTTCTCTGCCACATAAAGGTGAACAGGAAATTACACAGCCTTTCCTTTTTAGGCGTGGCTGTAAATATCGTAAGGAGGAATATTCTTACGAGGTATGTGGCATTTGAACCCACATTTCTTCGGTGTTTACAGCATATTTCATACGCTCTTATCCACTAGGCCACCGAGAGCTTTCTGAATTATAAAATCTATAATCTAAAATGAACTATTAAGAAATCTATAATCAATAAAAAATTAACTATTAATAAAATCTATAATCAATAAAGTAAATAATTAATTTGACAAAAATAAAGCAGCAATAGTCTGACCGTTACAATGAATGATCTAAATATAATTTTTCAAAAGGTACGGAAAGTTTGAAAATCGCTAATTAAAAAGTACATTTAAAAATTAAAATTATATATAAATTTATTTTAATATACTTTAATTTAAAATGAACATTTGTCATAAAAAAAAGTTGAAAAAATGTTATCCTTTTTTTGGTTTTTAACGTTTATATTTATTTTTGTTTAAATTTTTGAAAAATTTGCTTAGTAATTTCACTCTGCTCGGCCATCCGCATTTTTACAAAACTTCTCCATCGTTTAACTCCATCGTTTAAATCATCGATGAAATAAATGAAATTTTAATCATGAATAGGTTTATAAAAACAAATGAATGTTTCGTTTATTTTAGGAACTTTTATAGAATTTTATATATTTGCGGATTTCATATATTTATATGTTTTTTCATATGTAAAAAACCATCAAAAAAAACAAAAATATTTTAATCCAAAAATGTTTCCAATCAAAAGTATTTTCGTTTGATATATAACTAGTTGGGCATACATAAATGGATATAACTCAGTTGTTCGTACAAGAAATCTGAATGTTTCTTTACAAAAACTAAATTATATTAAAATTTAATGACAGAAGGCAGATCCACGTCGCGTTACTACCTATTTAAATTTGTCTAAAATTTTTCTTAAAATCAAAAACCAAAATTCGAAAAATATATTTAACAAAAAATTTGGCAAAAACTGTATACAATTTTTTAGACTTTTTTTATATGGAAAATTTGGGGTATTTTTTTGAGTACTTGTATAAAAATTATATTTTGAGAGCTTTTTTCGAAGACACAAGGTAACATATTTAATGAAGACAGTGGAGGAAGATGATGATGGGGATTATTAATAAATAAATTAAATGAATACTAAAGATTTTTTTAAATTAATTTTTTTCAAAATAAATAGATTTTTTTATTTCTTTTTTTCAAAATTATACTGATTAGAAAAATTGAAATAAAATTTTAATTACGTTATAATTTTGCCTTTTCTTTTTTTGATATAAATTTCCATGCAAATTTTTCTTTTTTTATAAATATATAACAATATAATATAATATACCATATAATATTATTTCAAGAAAGAATTATTAAATCTGTTCTATTTTATGTCAACCAGTAAATTTCCATTTTAACACATTACTATCTAACAACCTAACATTATTAAATGAAATCACTTACTTATTATATTTAGTAGATTATAACATGTTTACCAAAAAACAAAAAAAAAAATAAAAAATAAAAAATTTCATTAGAAAATTTTGGGATCAAAATAACTTTTATTATTACAACTGCTACTACACTAACATGGTATATAGGTATTAATTAAACAAGATACAAATATTGAATTAGAAAATTTTTATATCTTGTTTATACATACAATATTAAAATCTTTCCTTTTTATATTATAGTTCTTTTTTATTTTTTTTTTTTTCTTTTTGTTTGTTATTTGACCAACTTTTATATTAAATTCAGCTTATCAACCATAAAACATTCTTTTACTTTTGTTATTATTTATTTATTATTTTTTTTTTTTTTTTATTAAGTTAATAATTATATATTTTGTTTTTCATTTGTTTCTTTTATCCTCACTCCTCAGTTATTTTATTCTCTAAAAGGATACTGATACTATGTACACATTCGATTTATTATTATTTGAAACAAAATGAAATTATTTTTTTTTTTTTTTTGTATTGTTTTTAATGGTATCACTGTTTTGTAATTACAACAAACAACGATATTAATTCAAATATGAAAACGTGAGAGAAGAAAAGCATAAAAAAAAAAGGAAAGTTGATAAAAAATTATATTTCATAAATCGATTTATGATCTCGATACAATAAAATTAATTGTAATAAACAAAAGAACACCAAATGGTATTTATGAGATTTCGAATTACACTTTTGTGTGTTTTTAAGTTTTATTTTTTTCTATATTATTTTTATTAATGTTTTTCGGTATTTTACGTCTTGTTTTTAATTTTGTTATAATTTTATATCATTTTACGTGAATCCTAATGGACTTAAAGGCCAGGCCAATCAATCTGCTAAGTAGACTTTCCAAAATATTTGAAAGGATAATAAAAAATATACTTTTGTGTTATGCAGATTCTCACAAAATTCTGCCGGACGTACAGTTTGGTTTCAGACCAGAACATAACACTACTCACTCACTACTCAAAGTTAAAAACTTCATCAAAAATAACTTAAGTAGTGGTAAAAGCGTTAGTATGGTTGCACTTAATATTAATTTTGCCTTCGAAAGGGTATGGCATGAAGGATTAATCTTTAAATTAAAAACATTTGGTTTTCCCTTGTATCTTATAAAAATAGTAAAAAGTTTTTTAACAAATAGAAGATTTCGCGTTTAAATTGGCAACATCAAAACAGACCCATTCGTTTTTCGGGCAGGAGCTCCACAAGGCTCAGTGCTAGGATCGATACTGTACAACATTTATACCAGTGATTTTCCCAACCTTCCCACATGTCTTTTGTTAGCATTTGCAGATGATATTGCGATAA
Source organism: Poecilobothrus nobilitatus (assembly GCA_947095535.1). NCBI lineage: Eukaryota > Metazoa > Arthropoda > Insecta > Diptera > Dolichopodidae > Poecilobothrus > Poecilobothrus nobilitatus. The sequence goes on from OX352774.1 coordinate 57,150,993, forward strand.
TTACTGCAGGTGAATACAGTAATGTAATAGTAAATACCTTACAAAGGGATCTAAATGCATCTAAATGGATCTAAATATATCTTACTAAATGCATTAAAGCGCCTTTACCCATTCCTAAATAGGACTTCTCTATTATCAAACGACAACAAATTATTAATATTGAAAACAATCATCCAATCTATGTTACTGTACGGTTCACCCATCTGGGGAACATGTGCAACAACTCATATTAGTAAACTACAAATTTCACAAAACAAAAATCTTAAGTTAATTTACAATTTACCCTTTTTTAACTTGACATCTAAATTACACCAAAAAGCCAACATGGATATTATTATGGATAAAGTTGATAAACTTAATAATAAATGTAATTACAAAACACAATTTTCAAACAACCAGTTAATTAAAAATCTATTTCAATACGTAACTTAGCTTTAAGATAGCCTAAATCTAGTTTTAAGTAGTTTTAAGTATAAAAACAAAAATTTTCTCTGTTGTAAATATTATAAATAATTTAAAACTCAGAACAACAACTAGATTAAGAAATGTATATATATGTAAATATTTTGGGCAATAAATTAAAGTAAATTAAATTAAATTAAAAGGAATTGTAAATTCTATCGAATTTTTTCTAATATCAGACGCTAACAATGTAAAAATAAGTATTCTAAGGATTACAGAAAGTAATATTTAAGTCAAGGCGAAATTTTATTTTATTTTTATTTTTTTTTTTAACTTTTATGTGCAATTTTAAAATTCTTACAAGTTTTATCCTAAAAATTTTACAAAATAGATATTTTTTTCTTTTTTTTTTTATTAATGTCTTATTAATGTTTTTTATTAATGTATTTTTAAATGGATGTAATTTTATGTAACATGTAAAATATAGTAATATGTAATATATTATGTTCTATCTAACCACCAAACTTTCATTTTATCTATATTATCCTTGTAGGGGATATACGTGTCAATTCTCAGGTCTTGGGGATTAATATTACTAGGACTAATTGTAATTTTTTGCATGTAGCCCGTTATAATATAATGGAATAATAGGAAGACATGGTTTTAATTTTACAAATACCCTTTCTTATCCAAATAAATAAAATGTTCGGGTGCAATGTAACCCTATATTAATGTTTTCTTTATGTGGTCCTCATTATGATAATATATGTGGGATATTAAACTATTCTCAAGAGTTTTCAATGCTATGTCAAAATGATTGCTGATCAATTTTATAATAAAATTGTCAATTCGTGTCATTATTCATTCGTGTCGTCTCAGTTTTAGGTACCTATTCAGAAAAATAATATGTAGCTAATCCCATTACATTACCTTTCTACGATAAAGTAATTGAAACCGCTCAGAAGTAATTCTAATGCTGCAACAAATAAATTGAATTCAAATTGATGCATTTTTATTATTTGACTTTTTTACACAAAAATTTTAATTAAAAAATAATATAAAATAATTTAAATCAAATTTGAGGTAAAAGAAAAAAATATGGTCTATTATATGTCATTTGAAAAAACCATATAAATCGTGATAATCCTTGAAAGTTTTAAAATAAAAATTTAAATCGTTTTTCTTTTTGCTTTTTTTTTTTTTTTTTGATTTTTATTTTAATTATTATTTTTAATTATTATTTATGATTGTGACTTAAGGTTTTTTAATTGCAATAAATTATATTATTGACTTTTTAATTTTTTTTTTTGTTTTTCTTTTTTCTTGTATTTACAGAACTGCAAGGATAATAAATTTATTTTAAATTTTTTTAGTTTTGTGAAAGTTTAACATCGATTCGATACATATAGCTAATATTTTCTTTTTTACTATTAAAAATCTGTTAATGGAAATTTTTGTTTTCAAAACAAATAAATTAAATTGTTTTAATATATATTTAATTATCCTGCATTGGGAATAAATGAAAAAACAAAACAAAAACTTATTATATTCAAGAATAAAATACAAATTTAAAATAAAATATTGGAAAAATTATTTTACTACTTGGCTCATGGTCAATTAATTTTGTAAAATTTTTGTTTTTCAATACGAAAATAAGAATTATCTTGAAAAAAAATAAAATAAAAAGAAAAAAAAAAGTTTAGTATTTCATAAACGAGGTTTTGATGTCAAGGATACACAAGAGATTTCATTTCCATTTAAGTTAAATATGTAACTAGAACAAAAATAAACGTTAAAGGTTTATAATACAGAAAATAATATTATTTATAGAAATTATATTATTGCGGATGAATTATATTAATAAATAAAAATTCTAATACTTTTGATTTATTATTTTTGTGTATGAAATTTAAATTTTTTTTAATATTCCAGTTTAAAGTCTTATATTAATACTGTGTCAGAGGTTTTTGGTTTTTTTTTTTTTACTCAGGGTAAATTTTCCTCTAGTAAGATTGAGTTTTTCGCTTTGAAAAAACTGGTAGAAGATTAAATTTGAATTTCAATAATTAAAAAATAATATTCAAGAAAAAAATATATATCTTATACATAAATATAGACATAAAATGAAAAAATAATATATTAGGATCTGCAGTTTTAGGAGCAGAGTAGACAAGTTGAAAAATAAATTTCCTAATTTCTTTATGAATTTCAAATTTATTTTCAAAAATACCAACATCTAATTATAATACAAATTCTTCAGAATAAATATTTTAATTCCTTTTATATTCAATAAAATTAACATTCATATTCGTATCATCAATATTATCTATAGATATTGACTCTGGTTTTTTTTTTTTATTTTTAAAATAATATTAAATGCAAATTTTCTTCAGTATCTACTTATATATTATAAAACTAGTACCTATATATATATATATTATAAGTACAAATAAAATTTTGATAAAAGTTTTTCCCAAAACAAAAAACAAAAAGTCCTAGGATTCCATTGTATGAAAATTTAACTTTTATTTTATACATTTATAGTTTTATTTTTTCTCTTACAGCCCAACAAACAAAACTCTAGCGCTTTCCATACATAATTTGCATTTTGCATTATAATACATGCAATTTTCAAAAACCGTAAATTTTAGCAATTCCAAGCCATTTTCATAATCAAAAGGAAACAAATATTTTACTGATGCAGATATTATTAATTAATATCTAGTGTTTCCTTTGTTTTTTTTCTTAGACAAGTTAAACGATATTAGCAAGGTGGGAAAAGTACAGGGTACGATTTAATTTGAATGTAAAAATAAAAATGATTTAAGATATTATATTATACATTGCTCTTAATATTACCTTTATCCATTCATTTTTGAATGAAAAAAAAGAAACGATTTTTGACAACAGAAATTGTACATAAAAAATATACTACAGGGTAGTATAAAAAATATACTACAAAAATATACTAATATACTAACAAAATATTTTTCCCGCAGTAAGTATTTAGACCTCAAGATTTTATTTAACTAACTTAAAAAAAAACATTGACCGATTTAAGGAGATCCTATTATAAACTACTAATTCTTTTAAACAACAGAAAGATTTTATAAAATTGTAATAAAATAGTAGCCAACCCTTTATAATTTAACGAATACCGTCTCTAAAAAAAAAAAAACATTTTCATTAAAAAACAAATAAAATAAGTAACAGAGTATAGTACCTATTTTTTTATTTTTCACACAAAGTTTAAGGGTTTGCAAAAATTGTAACAATAAACTTTCTTTTAACTTTTTTCTGGTCACACTTATGTAAAATTTATAGTCTTAAGTTTTGTTGGCAGAAAATCTTTTTTGTAAAAAGTTTAAATGAAAAACAATTTTTTTTTTAATTTTAAACTTTTTTTTTAAGGTCCCTTAATTTTTTGTATGAGGATGGTAAATTTTCTTGTACAATAAAGATATTTAGAATGAGATTTTTATTTTTCTAAATAAGTATACGTGTGTTATGTTAAAAAAAAATGTACCTATTATTTTTGTTCAGCCCGTCCATCCGTCACCTATTCGCAAAACGTTTACACCATTAAAGATAATCAAAACATAACAAAACCTTAACTTACATAGATCTAAATGTAAGACAGCGTTTTGGAGGTGATAGCGCCCACTATTTTGAATGCTGTTTAATTAAAATATATATGTACAAAAATAATTATTAGACACCCTATAGTTGATTACAAAATCAGGCTTTAATAATTTTTGGCGAAGTTTGGGGGCGGCAGCCTCCACTATTTTAAATACCTTGTTATTGTAAAATATACATGTGAAATAAATACTATTTAATTTTGCTTATTTAATAAATTCAATATGAAATGTCGAATATTGTAGTAAAAACACAGCTATTAAAAACAACCGGAGATTGTGATTAGGATTTTGAGGTATTTGGATTTTGCCGTATTTGGATTTTATGAAATTTGGAATTTGTGTAGTTTGAATTTTGTGGTGTTTCTATTTTGCTTTTTAGATTTTTAGTTTTTGGATTTTGTGAGTTGAAATTTTGTAGGGTAACCCTTTTTTAAACTTTATAAATCAATATTAAAATTACGCAATATTCTGCAATTTGCTATTTAAGTTTACCATTGTGTGAAAAACAAATTTTGCATGATTTTGCTTCCATCATAACTCCGGCACGCTTTTATATAGGGGCTGAAATTTTAGGACATGAATTTTTTAGAATTAATGTAAGTTGTCTTAGAAAATAGTTTTGTTCCACCCCCTTGTTTAAGGACTATTAAATTTTGTTATTTTAAAACACCTGTAGTATAGGCACCTGCACACATTTTTTCAAAATACAAAGGACAAATTAAAGTTTCAACTTTATAATTTTACATGGCTTAATAGTTTTTCATTATTATGCAGAATTCCCTTAAAATTTGATAAAAGTGTTTCTTATTTTTCACATTTTTTCTTATTATATAAAATTCAAAAAAAAATTTTAGTGCAAGTCACAATTCTAAACAGTTTTGTTCTGTCATTTGGAAAATGTGCGCTTTAAAAAGCGTTGATTTACATTCTGCCTTCTTTTATGTTTTTTTTTATTTTTTTTTTTTTTCAGTTTAATTTAAATTCATCATCATCATGATATATTAATTTAAAAGAAGACACTTTTTTCATTTCTTAAAAAAACTTAAAAAAAATTGAGTGGCATTTTTTGAAGTTTTATTTTATTTTCTTGAATAAAATTTTGTTAAAGGTTAATATGATTTAAAATTTCTTATGAATCGATGTAAAGATAGACGTGTAATTTCAGAATTTTATTTTAAATCGAGAGAATGCACATCAAAAATTAAAAGTTATTTATAGTAACAAAAAGTCGAGAATTTTTTTAATTTATTTTAGTAAAAAATGAAAAAAAGTATTATATTATGGAATATTTAGATATCAAAAATTTTATTTTACCCTGAATCAAAGATCAGGATTCTTTCCAAGAAACGGAATATATTTTTATAAGTTCCATATAAACACAAAAACACTAGATAAGTAAAATAAGTAAAAATATATTTTTGAGTTTTTCCACAATTCTACAGTTATACACTATTTCAAATATACTGCCAAAATTTTCTCTCTAATGTTTACACTTACAAAAAATATGTCCGGATACAAAAAATTTCACATTAATTGTGTCACTTATCCAAAACGATAGATAGTTTAAGGACATACAAAAATAAAATAGCAATTTTCAATTTTCTTTTAATTGTCAACAAAGGCAATATACGTTCATAATAAACTTTTAAGTACTTCCGCATTACTATAATATTGAATTTAGCAGGCTAGCGATAAAATTTAGAAAATTTTAATCTTAATTGGAGATTTTTAAGTTCAAGTTATGGAAATAAACAATTCCTACTCCTCTAATTTATTAGCATAAAACATTCCCTCTGCAAATTCCTTAAACTTTATTCTGCTTCAGTCGATTATGAAGCCTTTATTTTACATCAATAAAGAAAACTACTTAAAAATTTTCTTCGTTGAATGAACCTAAGATATCTTAATAGACTTAGAAGGTTTTACAACTTTCTTTCAGAAATAAAATAAACAAGGTAGAATGTAAACCAACGGTTTTTAAAAGCGCACATTTCCAAAACTCAATACAAACTGTTTAGAAGTGTGACTTACACAAAAATTTGAAAATTTCATGTAATAAGAAAAAATGTGAAAATAGGACATTTTTGAAATTTTGAGGGGCCGTAATTCCGGAATCCTATATAACTAAGAAAAGCCGTTAACACACGTAAAAATATATTATTGAAGCATTAATTTTTATGTCTTGCCGAAGAAAAATTTTTACAGGTGTCTAAGTTACAGGTGCCTAAAAATAGCAAATTTTCAATTTTTGAGGCGTAATAACTCTTAAAGAGGGGGTGCTACCAAAAAATTTTTTGAGGAAACTTATACTAATTCTAAAAGTTCTTTCTTGTCTCAAAATTTCAAGCCTCTATCTAGAAGCGTGCCGGAGTTATGAAAGTAGAAAAATCATGCAAAATATGATTTTCACATAACGGTAAATTTAAATAGTAAATTACAAAATATCACATAATTTTGATATTGTTTTATATATATAATAAAATTTTCGATCTTTTGGCGGTCTTAGATTGCAAAACTATTGCGCAAAGCCTGAGATATATACATCTGAAAATGGGGTTTTTTCGCAATTTTGAAGAGCTGCAACTTTGGAACCCTTTACAACTTAAATAAAGCTTTAACACACGTAAAAATATATTACTGGAGCTTTAGTTTTTATATCTTGCAGAAGTAAAATGTGTACAGGTTCCTAAGTAACAGGTGTTTAAAAATATCAAATTTTCAATTTTTAAGCCCTAATAGCTCATAAACAGGGGGTGGTTCAAAAAATATTTTCTGAGCAAACTTATACTAATTCTAAAAGTTCTTTCTTGCCTCAAAATTTCAAGGCTCTATCTAAAAGCGTGCCGGAGTTATGAAAGTAGAAAAATCATGCAAAATTTGGTTTTCACATAACGGTAAATTTAAATACTAAATTTAAGAAAAATGTAAAATTTTGATATTAATTTACAAAGATAAAAGAAATACCTGTCGAATGACGTTTTCAGATTGAAAAAATCTTAAGCAGAACATAAGATATATGCATTTAAATATAGGGCTTTTTTAAAGTTTGAGGGGCTGTAGCTCCGTAATGGAGGGGGCTACATGAAAAAGTTGTTCCCCAAAATTTTTTTTTATGAGACCTACCCATGGTTAAAATTTTTTTTCTCTATCTTTAACGGTGTAGAAGTTTTGTAAACAGACGGATGGACGGACGGACGGACGGACAGAGTGAAACTAATAAGCACATTTTTTTAAAATTTTTTTGGAAATGTGCTAAAAATAACTTTAATAATTCTTTTCATTATTATTTTAAATAATTAATTTCATAAAAAAAATTTATGAATTTTTTCTTTTAAAATCCTATTACTAATAACTTAAGCACCATATTTCCTTTCTTATAACAATCGAAATACCAAAAAAAAAATTAAAATTTATTACAAATTATTATTAAATTTTAAAGAATTTTTCATTTATACAGTCCTTTGTCACTATTAACACCATTTCTCTCAATTCACGTCAACCAGAAAAACACTAAAAACTTCCAGAAAAAAGTAAAATGTCACTCAAAATATTTTCTATCGTATCCTATTCTATGTTTTTTTTTTTTTTTTGTTCTATCATATTTATTTTAAAGACAAAAATATATAGCTGGTATATATTTTAATATTATATATATTATATGCATATATTTCAAAAGTTCGAAATCATTAGTAATTCTTGTCAGTTTTTCATTAAAGTTTTCACAAAATTAAAAAAAAAAAACATAAAAAAAGAATGAACCATTTTAGAATTTTTCTTGCATTAAAAATGAATTTTGACAGTTTCTCAATAAATTATATTCGACGCTTTTATAGTAATAATATTTAAAATTTCTATCGTAAAAATCTTTTATAATTTGTATCGTAGTCATTAAATTTGAAAAAGCAAAAAAAAAAAAAAACAACAAAATGATTTTGTTAAATTCATTTAAAAAGGACATCCATAATTTTATTAGCTAGGATGTGATTTATAATGAATCTATTAACAATGATATGTATTTTTTGAACAGCAACAGCAGTCCTTTAAAATTACTAATTTTCGTTACAATGATTTATGATGGTCTCTCATTTTCTTTTAAAAAAAATATGTAATGTACAGAAAACAGAATAATTAAAACAAAGAACAAGATTAGAGAAGGTTTACTAAAATAGATAATATATGCCTGTTATTCAACAGATATCTTTTTGATTATTATATATATATCTTTGTTTATTTCAACAATTTTCTTGGATTAGAATTCCAAGTTTTAATAAATCTAAACAATGGTAAATACTGATGCTAAAATAATAAAATATTAAAATATATTATAATGTTCAGCTCAGCATATCTTTAAAACCAATAGAAATTATAAGAATTTTGTAATATGTTAAATTTTAGAGTGAAATTAAAGCAAAGCTCTTCATTTCTCCTAGCATTATTTATACATCAAAATTTTGCGAAGCGCAAATATTAATGGAGTGATCATTACTTGAACTAAACTAAATAAATAAATAAATAATAAATATATTTTATAGTAATAGATTAAATGATTCTATGAAAATAATATGATGTCAATTCTTTTTTGGATTAGAATAAATCTGTTTCTGGTACCCACTGAAAAAAAAGCCCTTATTTTTTTTTTTTTTTTCTACAATACATAATTATACAGATTCTTACAGATGAGTAAACTTCCCCATAGATACCATCAGTATGATGAGCCTAAAATATTATACTACAAAATAAACAGAGGTAAATATCCCTTGTAAAATTAATTGAAGCAAAAAAAAAAATTTTTTTTTTCACTTTTAACCCTTATACTCGTACATAATAAATTTTAAAAAGCCTAAAGAAAAAAGGAAAAAATTATTTTTACTTTCTCTCTCCCTTTCTTTTAATAGCAGAGTATAGCAGAAATAAATATTTTTTCTATATTTAGATAGTTAATTTTGTTTTTTCTGTTTTGTATTATTTGTACACATATCCTAGAAGTTTTAAACGATATAAAATGCAACATTAATAGATAACTATGTACTCTAAAAATAAAACTGTAAGAGATAATGGAGAAATGATGGTGGGAAATAGAAAAAAAAAAAAAATAAGAAAACAATTTCTAGTTGACTTAAAATCGTTCAAGAGATCCACTAAGTAAAGTAAGTATATGATTGTGTACACATGTTCCAGAAATATATAATATATAAAAGTATGTATTTAAATTTTTATAAATTTTTGATATCCTTTTAGAAGAATTATCTAATAGCTAAAGGTTATAGCATTTTTAAGTTGACATCGATGAAGGTTGTGCAATTTAAAAACATTTTTTTTTTTTTCATTTTCTTTTTTTTTCTCTTTTTTCAATTCACTTAACTATGAAAAGCATTTTCTTGTTATTCTTTTATTGTACAATAATATGATAACATTTTTTTTGTTCTGAAACTATTTATTTTTATTTAATTCATTTCTGATGAGAAAAAAAAATTAAAAAATTAAAAAAAGGATATCGTTAATGGAAATATTTGTGATAGATAATCGCTCCATTTTGTAATATTTATTTTTACAAGAAAATTTTACTGGCTACAAAAACTCTTGCCAAATATTGAATACAATATTTAACTAACTCCCCAATGAATTTCCCAATTCATTAATTTTTATTGAACATGTGTGGTTGATTTTTGTTAAAACAAATAATAGAGACTAATTGAACACTTTCAAAAAATCAAACAATAAATCATTAAATATTAGAAATAATATAAATTGTCTAGAGTGAATATTCTTTAACCTTGAGTACTAAATAAAATCAGATTTGGTGGCGTACTATTTCAAATCGTATTTACAATTATTAAAAATTTTCTGATGATATATAAGGGTAATAAAAAATTAAAAATACTTCTACCGAAAATTTTCTTTAAAAAAGATAAAAGATTCTTTAAGGCGTTTTATAATTATCATGATCCTTTATTAAATTTTTGCTTGAAAGACATGAAATTTGTTTTAGATAGGAAAAAAATGTCCAGTTAGGATAGAAAACACAATATAAAAAATAATATATTTTTTTTTTGTATCCAGGAGTTAAAAAGGTGGTAATGAAGAACTGAACTTGAGGTATATTAATTAAAATTTTAAAATTTTATGAATTGTTAAAGAAAAAAGAATTTTAAGATTTTTAGATATAGATTTAGTAAAGAATTTTAATATTGTAAAGAGATTGTAAAGAAAAAACAAATTGTAAAAATGATTGTCAAATACAAGAGTAAATCCTAATTCTTTAGACTAAAGTTAAAAATTAATATTGATTACCAATTTTTATTAATTAACATTAACATTCGTCTTCAAAATAACTTACAAAATTTTTACATTTATCCTCCATAATCCTAATCATCCCAAACCCAATTTTTCAAGTAATCCTTCCCTCATCCTGTACATTATATTACGATGTATTAAAAGGATTCATACTAAAATTTGGTTTTAAAAGAGGTGGTTTTGGTTTGTTAAAGTCTAACACTACTCAAAGGAATTTTGTGCAGTTCCTTTGAACGACTTTCGATATTTTCCATTGTCCCTTGTAAAACAAAACCAGGAATGTATAACTTACTTATCATAGAGTTACTAAAACTAAGGACTTGATTCAATGCGTGTGTTAAGAATCAGCTTTAAGATTTAAAATTACTTTGGTTTTATCTGATGCATGTCTTTAGATTAACTAATAACATATAGAATTTAAGTCCTAGCCTTCATAAACAAAAACAAAAAAGTAAAACTTACCATAATACTTCAAAACATTGTTAAAACATATTAAAATTTAGCCTAATTTTTGATTTAAACTCGCAATGTAATGTAAAGTTAACAGTTTAAAAATTTATAAATATTTTTTTTTTGTTTTAATATGGTTATTAGAATAAAAATAATAAAAATCTAAAAATAACAAAAACAACCAACTGATGAAAGAAGAAAAAGGATAAAAAATTGTAATAAATCTGGGCCATAGAAATATATATAAACGTATTTAACAAAAAACTATAATACTGCAAAGAAATGCAACTTTAAATGAAAGCAATGAATAACAAAAAATAAAACCAAAAACAAACTAATATTTTTTTCAAAACTTAACGAAAAAAAATATTTGAAAACTTAAAATCTACTTGGCAAAAGTTCAAATACAATAAATAAACCAATTTTTTTTTTTTTTTTTTCCAACAAAAATATTATTTTCTTCTCCTTCTACAACCTTCCACACTCTATATTTTTTATCACTTCTGTATTTTCTATATTTTATATTTCATGTATCTAACTTAGGACAGAAAAATATATTTATTTATTTTGTTTGAATTTTCTTGATTTTTCCCGAATGTTACCGCAATTTAAACTGTATAATATTTGTGAAAAATTAACAAGAAAAATAAAAAATTGGCCTACTAAATATTGCTTACTTTTTAGATTTTTTTATTATTGTAAAAAAAAAAAATCAGGAGGGTTTTCTTCAAAATTACGTCAAAATAAATTTTTTTTTTAAAATAAACATGTACACATAGTTTTTGTAATACGTACAAATATTTGTGTGGACATAATATAATATAGGTACATATGTATGAATGTATGAATATGTATTACATAAAAAATGTTCTTAATACTTTCAAAATTAAAAGAATCCTTAATTCGTTGTATTGATTTTTTTTTTTGTTACTTAGTTTGCGAATCAATTTAAAAAAAAAAAACAAAATATTTCTGTTTAATTTATATATATGTATATATTATAATTGGGCATATTAGATAGATCAATAAATTTCTAATAAATTTTCAATTTTAAGGATTTCTGCTTGAACATGTATTTTTTAAACATTTTTTTTTGTTTTTCCGGCTATAGAATGTATCTGTTTTTGTTTTAAATTATTTTTTTTAGAAAAATATTAAGTGACTTTAACAGAATTTTCATATGCATTATGGTTTAGAAACAAAAATCATTTTGAAATACCATTATTTGAAAAAATTGAATATTTGTAACACATTTTGCTGAAACAAATAAAATTTTGCCAAAAAAAAAACATAATGCTTTTCATACCGAAATCCGCACACGCCATTTGATACTAAGAGTTTAGGGTACACGATGATAGAACAGGCAAAGCCGACACAAAATGTGTAGAAGTTGCAAGCTGGAGGCAGACACGGTACGCCTCATACTTTGCTAATGCCCTACGCTAGAGTCCCAAAAGAGTGAAACATTGATAGATGACTACTGGAAAGATTTCTCCCAAGTCAGAGCGTTTGCCCAAAGAACCATCATTTTATTTTTAAGTAGCATCAGCTCATCGATCGAGTCGTATATGATAAACAAATGATTGCAGGGCTTTAGTGAAAAGGATACTTGTTTATTCGTCCTTCCAAATGACAACAAATGCATTTTAAATCCCAACAACATATAAATTTCAAAAATTGTTTGTATCAAAAATGAAGATATAATTAAGCAAAAATATTTTAACTAAAGCCTAAAGCTCTTCCAGATAATTCCCAATGAATGTCAAAACATTCAATACCAAAAAAGACAGCTATATCAATTCAAAATACATTTTTATTTTTGTGGTGCATTTCCCTACCACATAAATGTAACAAGGAAATTACACAGCCTTTCCTGTTCAAGCGTGGGTGTACATGTCGTAAGAGGAAATTACTCTTACGACATGTGTGGGATTCGAACGCACACGCCCTCGGTGCGTACAGGGTATTTTATACGCTCTTACCCACTAGGCCACCAAGGCCCCCAAAATACAATACTACAACAAAAAAGGATTATTTAAGAAAATATTTGTACAATGATTTCGAACAATGAAAGCACAATTTCATCAACCTAAAAGATCTTTAACACAGATAAATATCAAGAAATAAATTTCAATATTAAATACATTTATAAATTTTCTGCAATTTTATTTTAAAGTCTGAAAGGCTCCGCTTTGGTCATATAAAATAATCTAATCTAATATATAAATTATTGTCTAACACATTCTTATATCTGTAGGTATACAGTCTTTGCCATAGAACTAATCAATCATTGACTTAAATTACATTTAAAATCATGTAATCTAATATTTTCAATAACAAATAATTATTAGATAGTAAACATGACAATAAAGATAAGAGAAATAAAATTTTGCAAAAATTCAATCCAAACCATTAATCTATTTATCACAAGAAATCTTAAGTTCTAAAATATTGCAATAAATTTTAGAAAACTTTAATAGAACAAATCTTTAAAATCAAAATGTAATAAAGAAATGATAATTTTTTATATAATATACCGGATCACATATTACAATTTCAAAACAAATTTTAAGAAGTCATTACTTAAATGTACAAAGCTAACAAAACAATAAAACAAAAAGCAGTACTTTCACTAAATCTACAAAAATAAATCAGAGCGCATAGTACTAAAAAAGGAAAATAAAAAGTTACAAAAAAAATAAAAAAAAGTTAAAAATAAAATTTTATTATCGACTAGATATAAATTGTCGCACAAATTAACCGAAAGTACGCCAACACAAACAACAAAAAATCTAAAAACATGTTTTTTTTTGTTCTTTTTTTGAATAAAAACTTCAAGTCACATGATATTTCTCATCTTAAAACTGTCACTTAAGATAAAAAATTATACAATAACAATTTCCTAACAAAAATAATTATAAGAACTTTAAAGGCTAATTTACATTGAATAAAATTTTAAAATTTAAAAATATTAAAAGATAATTTTAATAATTGGATTTGTGCAAGTATCTTAAAGTATTTAACTGATAGAGTAGATACTAAAAGAAAATTTACAAAAAATATGTAATTGTTTCTTGTTTCAGATCTGAAATGGAAAAAACAATTAAAATTTTCACGTCAAAAGAAAACAAAATTGGGAAAACCAAAGCAACTGAATAACAAACCAATCACATTAGTAACATTAAGAACAAAAATCCACCAAAGAAACTAAATCCAATACCTATGTATCTCTCCAGTAAATAAATAGTAAGTCACAAGAAAATGATAAAATTTAATAGACCCGTTTTATAATTTTTTTTACAAAATAATACTAACAAAATCAACAAAATATTAACAGTAAGAGCTGTAAAATAGTAGTTAATACCAAACATATGTCCTAGCAAAATGTTTAACATACTGGAGCCGGAAAATTATTAAACAATACTGTGCTGAAGTCATTAAAGAATATTAACTAGAATATAATTAAGATGAGAAGAAAAAACTTTACCCTTAAGAATTGAGTAAAATAAAAACTTAAATCAACAAATTTCAATTCAAAATAACGGGATTACTTATTAATGTACTGCCTGCCTAATTTTTTGTATATCTATTGTTATCTTCGAAAACCCACCCTTTTCACAGCTTAAAATAATTGATAAACATAAAGCGAAATAACAAAAAAAAAAAAAAAATACAGACATTTGAAAAGAAGTGGAGTAGTGGATGGAGATACCAAGCTTCAATCAATCTTCAACAATAAAAGAAGCAAAAAAAGGAAATAAGAAAATGAAAAAAAAAGAAGACGAAGTAAAAGGAAATTGAAAGAACTGAGTCAGATTTTTTTTTTTTGTCAATAAACCATGCCGCCAAAATGTCCAGGAATTTGTAATTTAGAGGAAAATACATTTTTTAAGAAGCCAACAATTTTTTTTTATTGAAAATTAAGAAAATTCTCAGGAAAATAAGTAATAAGAGAGAAAGCAAAGATATTAAAAAGGTGTATTAGTTGGCATTTTGTTATTTTAGGCAATTTACTTAAATTTATTTTATTTTTTTTTTATTTTAGTTATATTGGTATCTTTTCCTTCTACTTTTTTGTCTTATTTATTTATTATTTAGAAAACAGGAATCAAAGTTTTATATATTTTATTATCGTTAAGGATAGAGTTCAAAAAATGATTTGTGTGAGAATTATTTTAAATTTTTGAGTTAAAGGAAGACTTATAGAGTAAAATCTGACCGACTATTAACCAAAAGTTATATCTGTTCTAATTCTAATAAACGATTGATTTTAACAAGGGATTATTTTATTGACATTATGATGATTATCGATAACAACTGCTCTATTATAAAACCGTAGAACAAATCTAAACAAAATTACGTAAAAATTTACAATACCTCGTTCTTACACCAAAGATTGATGCCCGCAGACTGTAATACCATGAAGATGGAAAAGAAAAAAATATTTTAAAATATAATAAAATATTTTTACATACCCAATATTTATATAAGTCTTTAATACTGGTGACGTAAAAATATACTAAAAATTTAACATATAATTTTCTTTAACAAAAAAGACTGAGAATCATTTTCAAAATATAAATCAATAAGTATATAACTTTATAAAATTTAGAATCTGACCTTAACAATTTTATAATATAATTTTGTGTTTACTTTTAACATATATAGCTATCTGTTTTATTTTAATTTTTGAAAAATTTTTTTATGAATGAATTTTATAAAAGCACAAAAGTGTCAGAGGAAACAAAATAAAAAGAAGTAAAGAGAAAATACTTACAATTAGTTAATACAAAAGCCTAATCAAAATTAATGTTTTAAATTTAGGTATTTAATATTTATATATTAAAATATTTTTGAATTTTATAAATTGTAAACAATAACCTATAACTAACTAAAGATATAAATTTAGTAACTGCTTTAATGACGTTACAGTTTCTGTTTTAAGCATTCTGACGACTACTATTAAGAAAGGTAAAACTATAAGCATTAGAATTCTATTAAAACTTGTTAAAATTTATGAAATCAAATTATTCGAAATATATTGTGAGTTTGTTTAATTTAAAATTAATTGTTTTCTTTTATTCATTTTTTTCCCTTCTAACATTAGTTTTATAGGTTCAAAGGTAAAAAAAAAAACATAAGTAGATAAACACTTCCAAACATTGGCATTAATATAGATAACTAGAAAACTTTAATAATAAATAAACTTTAAATTGATTTATTAATAATTTAAATTTTCATTTTAATAATTTATTTACTTATTTTAATATTAAGTACAAATCAATTGAATGAATTTCTTGAATTATTAAGCATATTATAAACAAATATTGCATATTTTTAGGATACCAATAATAACATACAATACATTAAATATTTATATCTTTAAAATTATATTATCTATATATTTTGCTTTCTTAAATTAAACATTTTTTCTGAATTGAACTTACTTAGTATAATATTTATAAATAAATAAATTAACTAAAATTGTATAAATTCATTTTTGATCCTCAAATTCTATTAAGGACACTCTAAAATAAACTAACAGAAGAATTTTTATTTTTGTATGCTTTTTTCCTTAAATGAAAAACATACCCTTTTTTTTGTTTTTTGCTATGTTTTTGGCTCAATATTTAATATGAAAAATAAAAAAAAGCAATAAATATATTATAACAGCACTATTCAAAAGGAACATTTTTTCAAAATTAGATATATAGTAGAGTTGAGTTATCTCTAACTTATTTTTAATTGATTACGAGTCATTTCTTGAGCCTTTTCTTCACTCTTTTCAATATACTATTAATAGTTTAAATAAAATTGCATGGTAATTTTTTTCTCTCTATGAATATTGTTCAGAATGATTAAGGAAAGTTCTGAATTATATCATGAATAACAAACAAAGGATCAAAATTTTTCAATAAAGTCTTATATTAACATTGTATTCTACAAAGACATTAGATTGGCCTAAATCTAAGTGGATTTAAAGTAAAAATATTTTCTTATTAGTTTTGAAATTATGAATGCTAAATTACACTTTTATTTTTGACTTTATTATACTCCGAGAAAAATTTAATTATACATTAATTATACTCTTCGTCATATTCGAAATAAAATGTCAATACTTTTTAAAAATTGATTTTAAAATAAACAAGGCAGAATGTAAACCAACGGTTTTTAAAAGCTCACATTTTCCAAAAGACAATACAAACTGTTCAGAATTGTGACTTACACAAAAATTTGAAAATTTTATATAAGTAATAAGAAAAAATGTGAAAATACGGCTTTACTTGAATTTTGAGGGGCTGTAAGTCCGGAACCCTATATAACTAAGACAAATCGTGGAGGTTGCCGAAAAAATTTTTGTAAAGGTACTTAAGTTATAGGTGCCGAAAAATAGCATATTTTCAATTTTTGAGACCTAATAGGACTTAAGCAGGGGGTGGTACAAACAAAATTTTGAAGAAATTTATACTAATTCTAAAAGTTCTTTCTTGTCTCAAAATTTCTAGTTCCTATCTGAAAGCGAGGCGGAGTTATGAAAAAAGAAATGTCATGCAAACTTTGGTTTTCACATAACGGTAAATTTAAATAGTAATTACATAATATTGCAAAATTTTGATATTGTTTTAAAGAGGTAAGAAAATGTCCGGTCTTCTAGTGTTTTTATTTTGTAAAACTACTACGCAGAGCCTGATTGGGCAGATTGGACTACATGAAAAAGATGTTGGACAAAATTAATTTTTTTATAACATTTTTTTTCTCTATCTTTAACGATGTAAAAGTTTTGTAAACAGACGGACGGACAGAGTGATATTGTAATACAGACAAATTAGACCCAGCAGAAACTCATACAGGAATTGTATAAGTCGAAATTTTGAAGTATGAATCAGTTCTATTACTTATTGGCACATTAATTATTTAAATATCCTTGCTAATTATTTAGCAATTAGACTGATAAACTGGTTTTCACCACTAGTGAAGCTAGCAATACTAAGAATTCTAGCAAAATAGGAATAAGAATTATTCTCTTACTATTAGAATTGATCGGATTTAATAATTTATAAAGGATCAATTATTGTTTTAGCTTAAATTTAAACAAAAAGCGGATTAACAGCTGAATTAGGTAGAAAATAAGGTAAAAACAAATTTTACTCTTACTGAGATTTCAACCTGAGCCTACAGCGTGAAAGGTTGGCACTCTAACAACATTCAATACTATAGTAATTTAATAAACTATATGAATATTAAGTTTGAAATGAAAGTTAAGTTTGAGCTTTAACCAAAATAATATCTCACACGTTCAAAAATCCTTCAATTTTTATTATTTTATCTTATTGAGGTTATTTACTAAAAGTTTACTGTTTATTTTTGATCCTTTTGAATAATTGAAACCACAAAGCAAATAACAAACAAAAAACATCAGCAATAAACACAAAAAATTAAAAAAAAAAATATTTTTTATGTCAAATTTTTTAGATCGGCCGGATATACTTGGTTTTTCTCGTTTTTTATTGAAAAGTAACCCTTACAAAGAAAAGTGAAAAAAAGACAATATCCTTTTACTTTTTTAAAGAAAGAACAAAAAAAAAAAAACCAAAAAACAAAACCCAAAGACAAAAATTTTAAACCAAATATATCCAAATAGCACAAAAAGAAAACCTTTTGTCTATTTAATTTTGTAAAATATTTGCCTTGAATTCATACTCTATTTAACAATCTGTTTTGCCCCCATATATTAATACATCACATATATATTATAAATATATATAAAGAATTTATATATAAATACATAATTTATATAAAACTTTTGAAAATATTATATATATTATATACATTCACATATGTATTTAAATTATTCATTATTTATAATATATTTGTTTATTTAAAACCTAAAAATTTGAAATTTATAACTCATCTTTTTCATATTTTTTTTCTTTTTGTATTATATATTATTATTTTTTTTTAACTGTACAGTATATTCTCCAACAAGAATATATCTGCACTTTGTATCCTTTTTTTTTTTTGTTTTTTTAATATTTGAATAATACTTTAATATTAGAAAATTTATGAAACAAAGGAAGAAAAAAAAAAAAAAATTTCAAAATCTTTACGAGTTCAATAAAATGAAAATAATGATTTTCTTTGTTATTGTCTTTTTTTTCGTCCTTTGTCTTGTTTTTTATTATTTTTGTTATTAAATTTAATTGAAAAGAAAATAAAAAATGAAAAAAATAGCAATCCTTTTTTTACATTCAATTTCCTTAAGAGGAATGGATAATAATTTTATAATCATTATAAAATGGAACAGATAGAAAGGGAATTTTGAAGTTCACCGCAATATATCCCTTTTAACTCTTGTGCTATTTTCTTGTCTTCTTTATTATCCCACCCTCTACCTAAAAAGTCTTTTAGTTAAAACTCTCTTCCGGATCATTCATTATTGATTAGAGGCCAAAGAAAATTACAAAAAAAAAAATAAAAACTAAGAAAAAAAGAATTCATTGCTCATCAGTTCAATTATTTTGTTTTTCTCCATTCTGGTGTTTAATTTAAAATTAAAATAAATATATAAAAAATTAAAAAAAAAAAAAAAAAAAACATGGAAAGAAAGAAGAAAAGAAAAAAAGATCAGATCAGAGAAGAAAACTTATTAGTGTTGTACTTTTGATACATCATAATTTATTTTTTGTTTAATATTTTCTTTTTCTTTCCCGAAGGAATTCAATAACATCCCACGGGGAGATTAAAGAAATTTTGAAAAAAAAAAAACATTATTTACAATAAAAATAATGTGGAAGATAAACAAAAGAGTATACTGAAGAAAAAAATATAAAAATTAAATTATAATATAAAATATAAAAGAAAACGAAAACAAAAAAATTAACTAAAAAAACAAGACAAATAAAAAGAAGAAAAAAATATACCAGTCATTTTAATCCTTTTCTAACCTAGTTGGCCTCAAAAATGAAAAGAAAATAAATTTCCTTCTTTTTTCAATTTTTTTTTTTTTTGTTTTTTTGCTCTGGTAAAATTTGTACAGTGGTAAGTTTTCATTTAGTCTATTTAATTTTTTTCTTTTTTGTTATTTCATTCTTTATACGTTATAACATTATAAACATAAAACGCGACACAAATTTTTTAGGACACAACAGATAAGGACATAATTCCTTCGAGGTATAAAAAGTGTTGTGTTGTTCGTTTTTCTTTTGCATTTTATTTACATAACTATCTTAAATAAAAGATACAGGATGATTCATTTAATTTGTATGTTAGTTTTGTATTTTTCTGTTAATGTATTTCTTAGTTTAATGCACGTTTAATGAACGTTCTTATACGGTCATTTAAAATTTGGTTGTCTGTTTAACTAAATTTAAATTTAATGCAATGATTTTATGAAAATTTTATCTTTTTAGTTTTTAAACAAAAACATTGGTCTAAGAATCTCTTTACAATAATAATTTTTTATAAAGAATATTAATTTTCGTCAATACTTTTTCTACAGCAATAAATTAATTATACAAGCATTTAAATTCCAAGTTGTTTAAAAAGACTGGCTTATAGTAATTAATATACGGTCTAAAAGGAATTTATACTTTTTTATTTCAATAGACATTTCGTAGGATCTAATGAACAGCTGTTACAATTTTATAAGAAAATCAATGCAACGCACTTAAACGAACATTGTTTTCTTATAGTAACATAAATTTATTACAGTTTGATTTATTTTACCATTGAATTTTTGAATGCAATTTATTTACAAAATAATGCATTGCAAGATAGAATATTTATTAAGGACACTCTGTTTTGTTTTTTAATTTGTTTTTGTATTATTTTGCGAAAGAGTCATAATTTGAATTATTTTTATAATTTCACCATTACTATACTCTAGTTAATGATAACTGTAAATCTATACTTTGTCCTTCTCTTACATCTAAAATTATTTCAAAGTCGGTTTGTTGATGTTGGTTTTATTTTCTATGGTTATGTTTTGAGCTCCTTAAAAAGAAAATTGTTTTTTTTTTTATTTAAAAAAAAAAAAATCTTTTTCTTTTTTTAATATAATTTCAAAATATTCATATTTTTGTTGAAAATTAGCCAAGATTTTCTTTTTCATTTTTTATTTTGAATTTTTTTTGTTTTTATTGTTACTAAAAACCCATTGAAAAAACTAAAAATTAATGAAAAATAAAATAATATTTGTATAAATAAGTGTACCTACCTCTACCACTAACACTATAGTGATTATTATTCATTTCCTGTTTATTTTATGTTTTCTTTTTTATTATTACAAGGATCACTTATTCTTTTGCAATATTTTTGTTTACATAAAAAAGAAAGTAGGTTGTTCTATTATTATTATTTAATATAAAAATTTAATATCATTTTAAAAATTTAATATTAAAATTTTTTTATTATAAAGGGACATTATTTATTTTTGTAATTTGAATTATGAAGAAAATATATATTAAATTTACAAAATTTAAATTTATTTAGATATTTAAAAATTTAAATGTTTGACTTAATCGACAATTTCAATTTATTAAAGGAAGTTTGGGAATGCTTTTAGTTAGAAACTTGATATATTGAGCGAAGTAATTATGTTTGGGAATACAATAGAGTGCGAATTATTTAAGAAAAATGTTTGGACTATCTGTAGTTTAGGAGTTTTAGGGGTTAAACATTGACTATTTTCCTCTATTTTTAAACAACTCTAACAGAACTCCATTGCAAACTGCAAATAACATATGTCTATTTTGTTCCTAAGTCGACTTATCAAAAAATTCAGAATACAAAAAATCAAGTAGCAAATTTCTCGCCTAACAAATTTACAATTCGTAAATATCCATTTTTTTCAAAAAATTAAAACAAATCTTTTTTTAGCAAAGACTTTGTATATAGTATAGTTATTGTGTTAATATTCTTCAATATATTTTGTTGTTTTGCGTTCTCAACAATTAGTAAAGTTCCGTATTATAGAATTCATTCATAGATATTCAGAATATGTATACGCGAGAATTAGGACGGATTTCATATTTGGTTACAAAAAAACAGGATTTCAATTAATTTTTTAGCAGCGTTCAAGAAATTATAGCAGAGTTCAATAAATTGTTTACCCTTACAAATACAAAATAATTAGGAAAGATTTCAAAATCAGGGTATCAATAATTTGTTCAGAAAGGTTACGAAAATAACTAGAAGAGATTTTAGTTGGTTTCAAAATCATGGTTTCCCCTTTTTCCATAATACGTAATACATACGAGAATTTGATTTAGGAGGAATTTTAGAGTTGGTTAGAAAATCAGAGTTATACGCCTTTTCTACATATATTTATATACAAAATTCTAAAGATAATTATATCTTGTTATAAAAATAGTCATAATTTGAAAAATTTTTTGCTTTTTGAAAATGCGCGTCTTTAAAAATATTTTGTTTTAAATCCGTTTTTTTCGGAATTTAAAACTATTTTTAAAGTAATTTTATATTTCATAGTAATTTTATACTTTAAAATGATACATTTAGATACATTTAGATTTTCTAGATACATTTTTTTTTTAATTTTAGATTAAGGAAAACGAATTTAAAGATGTTATCTCGTATATTTAGTTTTAAAATTTTATTCTAAAAATCATCATAGTCAATTAAGTAAATTGAATTTTTATATATTAATATAACGATTTCTTAAATAAATACATATTATATTTATTTCATTTTTAAAAAGCATATAAGTACAATAATTTTTACAAAAATTTAAAAATTTTTTACATTTTTCTTGTTTCTTTTTTTTTGAAGAAATAAAAATAAAATTAAAAAGAAATTAAGTTATGTATATTAAAAGTAAAACTAAATAACATTTCATTTAAAATCATTAAATTAAATTATAATATAAATATTTAATTAAATTTATATATTATAAATTTTATACAAAAAAAAATAAATATATTTAAAATGTGTTTTGTTTTGTTTTGTTTTACTTTTACATTCAAAATATCTTCGAACTTATTAGGTTCAGTACTTCTCATGAGAGAGGAATCCCTAACAGGATTTATTAGGTTCACGTTCAGTACTTCTCATGAGAATATCATCGTTTCCATACAATCAAAATATATTAATTTAAAATCAGTAAGATATTCCCATTAGCAAGCCATTTCGAAAAGATAAAAAAGCTATTTTTATTTGCTTTATTTGGAATATAATACCTATACAGTTAGTTATATATACAGGGTTGGTCAATTTACAAAGGTAATAGAAAATTAAAAAAATAAAACTCTGTCATTGATTATTTGAAAAATTGGTTATATTTTACTTGAGGTACATTGTTCATTCCTTTTCAAACTTTACTAAGAGAAACCTTATATCACGTGATGAAACGCTATATGAGCCCAACTAAGCGATGAAAACATATGCAAGGTATCTCTCAGTAAACTTTGAAAAAGATCGGAGAAACATTTTTTAGTTTACATTAATATAACGGTGTTTCGGTAAAACAGAGTTTTCTTTTCAAAAATAAATTGACTCTCAAAATGAAGTCTACTTAACATATGAATATTGTTTGAGACTGACTGACTAAATTGAAGAGACTGACAATAAAAAATAATTTCTAATGAATCGTTTAATCTAAAGAACAACATTATATAATACTAAAATCAGATGGAGACGAAAATCACGATACCTAAATAAGATACAGTAACAGTACAATACTAAATTTAAAAGTTTTATCATTTAATAGTCGTCACTTTAATTAAATTAATTTCATATTTTCATAAAGTTGAATTATATAATTTAATAAGATTTTAAATTTTCAGTTTTGATTAAAATGAAAAAATTTCAATATTCAACAAAATTAATTATAAAAAAATTAAAAATATCAAAATAAAATAATAAAAATCTAATGTCTTGAAAAGTTTTCATAACAATAAAGAAAAATTTTTTTTTAATATTCATTAAAAGGATTTTAATTGAATTTAATAATGATTTATTAAAAATATTTTGTTATGTATATAAATATATACAATCATAATGATTAATTCTCTATTTTAATTAAAAACATTATAAAAAATATTTTAATGAAATTCATTTTCTACCAAAATAAATTCTGTTTTATTGCAATTAGATATAAGGATAGAAAAAATTTCAAAATAATTAAAAAGTAGTTTTATTCCAAGCATTAAATTGCCTAGAGGTAAAAATTCGAATAGTCATTTGAACGGTCAAACGCTTATTAGACCTATAATTAATAATCGTTGTGTCATTTACTTTAATATTAAACACTCAATAATGATAAAAGTTAGCTATTTAAGATTTGAGAAGAGTCTGTTTATCCAGATATAGAAAAACTAATAAAATCAAACAATTTCTTTCAAATAAATATTTATAAAATAAAGCTAAAATAATCCGATTTGACAATTTTAATTTGATCTTGATAAGAAGACACCATATATAAGATTAAAGGAGATGACCAATAATAATAAGTTTGACATAGTACTGCTGTAAATAACAAACATACTGAAAATACATTAAACAAAGGCTTGACTCATTAGAAGGATCTCTGTACTTACATGGTAAGCAGAGCACATTTCAAAATAAGAGAAAAAATAATTTTACTAAATTCCGGAATTGATTGGTATGTATAGACGTATTTTGTACTTTGACTGTATAATTTTAATTTTCTTTTCCTTTTTTTTTTATACCCGTACGATAGGATCGGGTATAATAAAATTACTCCTCCGTTTGTAACACCTCGAAATAAGCGAACTAGATATACCTTCAAAGGTATGAATCGGATCAGAAAAAAATTCTAAGACTTTTGAGCCATGTCCGTCCGTCCGTCCGTCCGTCAGCAAGCTAATTCAAAAACTAAGAAAGCTAGAATCATGAAATTTACACAAAATATTCTGGGAGTAACTTGTAGGTTCCCTATTTTTTTTTGGTTGAGTTTGGACCAAACCTTAAGGTAGCTCTCGAACACCTAACTTTTAGATCCCCACATTTTTTTTGCAATAGAGCTATGAAATTTTAACTGCTGATAGATCTCACAAAAATATTAATTTTATTTTTATAACATTTTTTTGTAGCCCCACCCGTTACGAAGCTACAGCTCTCCAAAGGTTCAAAAAAGCTCTATATTTAAATTATTATAGCACAAGTTGTATAAGGTATATCTTCATTTTGAAAACGCCAAACCATTACTACTTTTATTAGCTTAAAAAGTATATATACAATAAATATATATTTGTGGCATACGGTGTCTTAATTTACCGTTATGCGAAACTCAAATTTTGCAAAATCCTTTAACCCTTCTATCTTCTAAACGGTTAAAGTTGGAAACTTGAAATTTTGACAGAAGTTAGATCTTTGAAAATAAGTATGAGTCAATTCAGCCGTTTAGGAGCTGTAAGGGGTCAAAAACTGAAAATTTCCTATTTTTAAACACCTGTAACTTGAACACCTGTTAAAATTTTTTTGAAGTAATACACAAAAATTAAAGCTTCAACATTATACTCTTACTTCTGTTAACAACTTTTTTTAATAATATAGGGTTATTTTATAATTGACGAAAGTGTTACTTGATTTTTTCAAATTTTCTAACAAATTTCTTTAACGAATTTTTTCCATTTTGTTTTACTCGATAATTTGAAATTGTTGAGGATATAATGCGTAGTACAAAAAAATGTAAATAAATAAACAACATAACGGTTGCTTGAAGAATTTTTATTTATATCATATTGATATATATACATACTTATATAATATCATGTTTATTTACATATCGTATATGTCACTAGTGAATGAATGATAAGAGTATAGATGTATATTATATAGTGCCGTATTTACATACATATATGTATTTTATTGTACTTATAAGAAATTATTCTGTCAATGGAATATTTAAATATAATATAATATAATATTTAAAATTATATTTACTATTTTGTATTAAGTAAATTTAATATACATTTACCGCTTAGTATTAAATGGTACTATAGAATATTTGAAAAAGTTTTGGATTGATAATCGTTATGTGGAAGGTTAAAATCTGCTTTTGAAGAATGTGTAAACATATAGTTTGAATATATGTACAACCCATAATTCTAGAAATTATAAAATTCACCCAAATTATTTTAAAATACTAAAATATTAAAAAAATATTATTGTAAGCAGAGTGACAGTCTGTGAACATAACGGTTCGTACGGGTATCTAAGAGTTGACAAAGGCAACTGTATTCTTCCTCGTTTTTTTTGTTTTATCTTGTTTTTTTTTTTGTTTTAGTAATAAATTTTTTATACTAAAATATGAGTAAAGAAGATATTGTTTTTTTTCAATAAGGATTTTTTTTTCAACAGAATCCACCATTAAATAAAAAATTTTCAAAACAAATTTTAAATAAATATTAAATATTTTGCAATGTTAAAACATAATAATGAAAAAATTAAAAAGATCTGAATGGTGGGACAATAAGCTTAAAATTATTTTATACTTAACATTTATTTTTAGATTTTTTTTTCTTTGATGATGTAAAAATGAAAAATTGTTATATTGAAATAAATAAAAAGAGTCAATTTTTTATGATTTCAGATTTTTAAAAAGGATAAATAATATTTTTTTTGTATAATTTAAGTCTCCTTTGTTTTTATTATTATCATGAATTTATTTTAATTTGAATATAAATTTTTTTCTTTATTACGATTAACACAATTAAACAAAAATTTGTTTTTAAAAAACATTTTATTTTTCACTAAGAATTATCCTTTTATTTTTTTTTTATTTTTCATAGGACTTAAATTCATCTTACACAACACCCCTTCCTTTTATTCCCTTCCTCTTTTAATTTATTTTTTATAAAGATTTTTGTTGAAAATTTACAAAATCTTAAATAATATCTACAATATTTTTTCTAATACATTTTACATGGCGTTTATTTAAAAATATTGTTATGATAAACTCTCATCACTATAATACAAGAATAATATAAAGTTTACTATTTTCATTTCATAATAGGTATATTACATAAACATTAAAACCTAAATATATATTTTTTTTTTTTTTTTCAAAAAAAACAAGAATAGCAACAAAAATTAACAAAATATAAGAATTAATTTCTTTTATTTTTTATCTTTTTTTTTATTAGTTAATAACCATTCATTAAAATATAAAAAGTAAATATATAATATATACTCTACCTCAGGCAATATACGTCATTTATTTACAATATGAAATAGAGAGCGAGTCACAATCGTGCAAGTTAAAATTCACCTACGATAAAATCTTGCTTTTTTTTTTATCTTGCATTACAACAAAAAATAGTTGTTTTTGATTAGCACAGATGTTAATTTAAAAAAATCTGTGATACCGTTTTTCAAAAGTTTTAATTTAGATATTTTAGAATAGAGATTTTAGAGTTGATTTTAAAATCAGAATTTCAATTATTTATTTAGCGAGCGTTTGGGTGTTGGAGTCCCCACTATTTTTCATGTTCAGTTGTTGAAACATAACATTATGTACCACCTTTTTAAGTATGACATAATTAATGTGTATAATATGCAAGATTTTGTCCTAGTAGATTTTGAAAAAAAGATTTTATTTTGAGAGATTTTTGAAAGCAAGATTTTGTCGCATAAGATTTTTACGTATAAGATTATGACACAAACGCAATAAAGTATTATTAGAAATGATATCCTTATAAATGAAAATAATTTATATACGTATGGGTATGTATGGGATGTACCTATATCTAAATAAAGTGTGTTTTATAAGGTTATCTATAGGATAATTAAATTTAATCAAAATTAATTTAAAAAAAAAATTATTTTAACATTTAAAATAATAAATATAGGATAATATTATATAGGTATTTGAAAAATTTGCTTTTTATTACGTTTAAATTTGCCTTTTTTTAAATTTTTTTGTGTTTAACTTTAGTAAGATAAAAATTTATTTAGAAAAATTGAGTTTAGTGAAGTGGATAAAATAACGGTATAAATATGTAATATAATTAATTTATTAAATTTTTAAATAGCCTTAGAACTTTTTTTTTTAATTTTTCATAAAATATTTTTAATTTTTTTTTTTTCCTTTTCTCTTTTACTCTGTAAATTATACTGAAATTCTCTCCTTTAAACAGAGTAAAGATACCTACTCAAATATTGTTATTGTTATAGAGGTGTTGTAATTTAAATTTTAAATTCATATACATATATTACACATGAATATATTATATACATAGAATATACGAGTATTTCAATGTTTTATAATTTTATTTATTTATTCTTTTTTTTTTTTTTTAATCATAAAAAGATTTTGTAATAATTTAATTAAAGTTAATATAGAACTTACAGCAACTAAAAAAACAACAATACAAAACAATAAGAAAAAAAACCGAAAACTTTTTTTGAATTTTTCGAGTGATTTTTAAAAACAAAAAATATATAATGTGGTCGTTAGTCTTTAATCTAAATAAGCTTATCTTTAGTATTTTTCATCTTTTCTTTTTATTTTTGTTTATTTTTTTTTAATTTGTATGAAAGATAAATATTTTAGTATTAGGACTATGACTATGACGTGCAAATACATACGTACTAATTTTTTTTATATTGTAACGTAATGACTTTCTTTCTTTTTTTTGGCTTACTGTTACTTACAGTCGAGGCTCGATTTACATGGTAGATAATATTATGTACCACGTAAAAAATACATGTAATAAATTGATACGTAAGAAATTGAGAGGCAGCATCTATACAAAAAAAAAAGAGAACACCATCAACCTAATTTTTAATTTAAAAACCGTGTAAATCTTGTATTGTAGGAATCAAGGAATGAATGTATGATTGTAGTTGTGCCTTTATATAATGTGTATATTTTTTTTTTAATAATTTTATATTTATATTCTCGTAGTTTTCCTTATTTTGATTTCTTTTTTTTTTTTTTTTTTAATAGTGAAAACTATAATAATTGATACATATTATTATGTTATACATATGTATATGTATATATATTATTTTAATTCTCTACCCATATATGAAACGTATACACGTATACAATAATCAAATTTAATTTCACTAAAAACTATTTATAAACTTTCATATGTATATTTTATTTAGTTGGTATTATACATATATGTATATTATATATGTATGTGTTGTTTTTTTTTTTAGACATTGTTCGGTTTCATATGAAAAAGAAAAGATATATAAAAACTAAATATAAAAATGAAAAAGTTTTTTTTATAAGCTTTAATCAAGTAGAAAATACAGTTTTTTTTTTCTAATGTACAGTATAGTTATGTATCTATAGTTAGATAGATATTAAGAAAAAGTAAGCTTTCACCTATATTTTTGTTTTCTTACATCTTTAAAATTGATGAAATTTTGTTAGTGTTAGTATTGTTAACCATATATATGTATATAAAAAATTTACTTGTCATATATAATATTATGTCATATTTTGTTTTTGTTTTACGATTAGAGTAGTTTTGAATTAATAACTTTTTTTGTTTTTATTATTTTATCTATAACTGTTGTTATAAAAATAACTATTTATTTTTATTATTTTTTTTTTTTTTTTGGTTATTTCTGCCTGCTCTTGTACTACATTAATGTTTTTTAAATTAATATATACAAAAAATATACACATTTATAATACATATGTATACATATTACATAATATTATTATATAAATGTATGGGAATGCTTATTGTAATATCAACTATGTATATATTGATACTGAGGCCTCGTAGAAAATTCGTAGTGTTTTCTTTTTTTTTGATTTTTTATTTTATATGAAGGAAATTTACACAAAATACAAGAGATGAACATGAAATTAAAATATGAGATTGTGATAGAGAGAAAGAAATCAAGAGAGTAATAAATATGTTTTTTTGTTTTTTTTTTATTTGGATGGATAAAAAAAATTTTAAGTACAAAATTTCTTTTGGTAACAAAAATAAATACACAAATCTAAAGATAGAAATTTAAGTGCGATATGGAAATGGAATGATGATGATAGATGGTGTAACAATATTGTGAATGAAATTTTTATTGATCCTAATTTTTTTTTCTTTTGTTGCTTCTTGTTATTTTGTTTAATTCTCATTTTTTTTTTTTCTTTCAAAGTTATTATTATCGAAAATATTTTAGTACATAATATATTTTTTTTTTTTTACTTTTTTTGTTAATTAAAATTTAATTTTTTAATATTTTGGAAATAAATATTTGCTTGTATATCAAGATGTATATAATATAATAATGAATATAATGGATATATTATATTAATAGAAGATTTTTATTTATTTTATTTTTTTTTTATGGAAGATTTATTTGTTTTATTTTTTTTTTAGTTTTTTTTTTTTAGTTAAGGATATTCACTTTTTTCTCTTTGTAATTAAGTTAATAGAATTAAGTTTTTTATTTAGTTAAAATAACAATATCTTTTCTTTACCTATATTAATTTTGATTGTTTACTGAAAATGAAAATAAATTTGTTTTTTTATTGCAAAATTTTTTGATAATTAATTAATTAATTAAAAAAATAACTGTAATTATAAGAAATAAATTTTATTTTTGTGTTTTTATATTCACGGTCAAAGTAATAAAAATATAAAATAAGCTGAAGAATTTTCTAGGAAATAATTTAAAAATCAAAATATTCAAAGTAAAAGTATCATGATACTATATATAGGTATATATATATATTTTTTTTTTACCGACCGCATACATTAATATATAAGGTAGGTATTGTTTTCATACTAAAAATTTGTACCCGAGATTTTTGCAAAAATACACTACTCCGGTGTGGAGAAGGCTGTAAAAAAATTGTCAGCATGATGTCTGTCTGTGTGTGTGTGTGTGGATGCGTGTGTGCGTGTGTGGGTATGTCTGTGGGCACGTGTACAGCTTAAACGACTCAGCGGAATTTTTTAAAATTTCATATTTAAGGTTATAACGTAAATATCTCGGATTGATAAGCTTTTGAAGCAAATCGGACAACCGAAAATGGTAGTTAACTAGTGTACTTTTTAAGTTTTTTACGAATATTTCGTAACAGAAAAATTTTGTGAGAAAAATTATTAAGAAAAAGTTGTTACACAAGTAAAGAGGAACAACTTTGCCATAGAACATTTTTTGATCCGACTAACTTTAACTTTTATTTAATTTTTAAGTCCAAATTTCATACGTAACAAACACTCCATATGAATTTATATGAGCAATTTTTTTTGTTTTTTTTTATATTCCTAAAAATTTATATACATAATATGTACTTGATATACATATTATGTATCTATATGCATATATTTCTTC
Source organism: Poecilobothrus nobilitatus (assembly GCA_947095535.1). NCBI lineage: Eukaryota > Metazoa > Arthropoda > Insecta > Diptera > Dolichopodidae > Poecilobothrus > Poecilobothrus nobilitatus. The sequence goes on from OX352774.1 coordinate 57,182,069, forward strand.
TGTTGATGACATAAAATTAAAACGGTAAAATATTTGTTAGCAGATTCAATATTAATCTTATGTTTGTTTTGTTGTTTACAGTTTTTATTATTTTTTACTTTTAATATTTTTAAATGAAAAAAAAATCATGGACCTACATTACATAATAATCGAAATGTATGTATGAATGAATGCACATACATACATATGTAAATATATATATTTTTACGATTTCATTGCTTATTATTGTTATTGAATAAAACAAAATGTTGTTAAATTATTAGAAGTTATTTTGCTTTGATATAAAATTATTATTATAAAAAAAATCTATAAATTTTGGCATTGTACTTTTCAGGTAGGGGCGGTCGGTCCTGTGGTGGAGAGAGCTGATTTTTTTTATTTATTATTCACAGGTTCAAAAAAGTGCTTAGCACATGTGGCGAACCCCATTGTTTTTTTTAATTAGACAAAATATTTTTTTTTTTTTTTTTTATTTATGAAATAGACATTATAAAGGATTAGGTAGTCATAAGAAATTTTCTTAATAAGCGTTTAAATACGAGCATAGAGATTTTTTTGAACATTAGGATAGTAACAGTTATAAAACGTACTATAAAGCAGAAATTAAAGTGAAACAATCAAGTTGGATGCATATAATGCGTATATAAGCATATAAAATATGTATTTTATTTAATATGAGGTTTATATAGCTTTATATATGTTTTACATAAGATTATAGTAAAAAATTATTTTAAATGTTCAGAAAAGAATTTAAACATGAAATTGAAAAGTAATTACTTTCAATTAAAAATGTTGATGATGGTTCGTACACAGTGATTTAAACCGAAACTATTTCGGTCAATACACTACCAAATATGTGCACAATTCCTAAACCACCGAGGTTTTAATACAAAAATTTATTTATTTAAATACTAATACTATAAAAATAACTTAATAATATTAGTAACCGAAAGTAACTACAAAGGTTATTATGGTCCTGATTAATCTAAAAAGTTTTTATTAAAGAACTAGTCTGAAATTTTATCGAACATGTATTTAATATTGTAAAGTAAAACGTAAAACGTAATGAAAAATGTAAAAAATTAAATATAATATTGTATGTAATGTATTAATTCTTAAACATTATTTTACAAAAAATAAAATTATCGTATTAAAACTTTAACTATTTTACAAAACTTAAAAATCTTTAATATGGTCCGTAAATTTACCTTAAATATTGTAATTGAAAATTTCACAAAAAATACTTTTAAAATATTTGAATTTTTAAGAATTTTTATCTTAAGAATACCATGCTGCTCTTTCCACAAAAATTCCATTTTTTGTTTTTGTCATCTAAAAAAATTTTTTTTTTTTTTTGGAAAAAGTCAAAAGTATTTTCTTTTAACTTAAAAATAACAAATATCAACCTATATAGTATATAATATAAAAAATATAGGTACGTAAAAATAATAAACAATTTTTTTTTTATTACAGTTCAAAAGAATCTGTTACCAATGAAATATTAAAAAAAAAAAGGCAGTTATAATAAAAAATGTTAAAACAAAAAAAAAAGTAACAAAGTAAAAGAATAATGATAATAATATTTTAGTTTTTTTTTTCTTTTTTTTTTTTTTTGCGTATAATAATGCGAATAATTTTAAGTAGATGTGTGTAGACTGTAATGAATATAACAACTCAAAATAATAAAAAACTGCGTGAAAATCTAAAAATATATTTTTTGTTACACCATACAAAACTTTGATAAACATTAAATTCCTTATAAGAAAAGCATATTCACAGTTACACAGTTAGTAGTAAGGAATTTGCTGCGTCACAAGAAGAAAAAAAAAAAATAATATGATGCTTATCAAATATTTTTATTCATATTAAATAAAATTTCATTTATTATAACTGACTAGTCAGCCGATTAATAAAACTTCAAATCTTGAAACTATATTTTTAGATCTTAATTTAAAAAAATATGTCCTCTTGGTTTTAACATAATGTCTTAAACAAAAACAAAAAGGAAGAAGATTTCCATAATTATTTTTTCATTATACTGGTATATTATATTATATGCCATGACTATATAAATATTATAGTGTTATAAAGAAATGATTGAAATTCATGTATCTGATCCAGTATATATGAAATAATAAAAGTAAATAAAAATAAATAATAATGTATAGTAATATCTAACATAATTTTTAGCTTAAATCGATTATATGAACTGTGAAAAAGAAAAAGTTACTTTTCTTTTCACTATTTTGATATTTTGACTTTTTTTTTTGTTTTTGTATCTATCAGTTAAAATAGCCCGTATCGTTCCACCTATTAATAATTTTTATAGAAATAATAGGTGGGTAAATAGCAAAAAAAAATAAAAATAAACTTATAGCTACAATCATGATTGTGTTTGGGTGTATATTGGATGGTTATAAAAAATAAAAGTCAATAACTTTATGAATTACTTTATTTTTTTATTATTGTTATTGTTTTAGATATTTTTTATCTTTTTTTTTTTTAGATTTTCTTAAGAATTAAATAAATCATGCGTTGCTATATATAATTCATATTCTATATTAAATATTGATTTATTATTAAATATTATTATAATTTTTTATTTTTTATATTTTTATTTTTTTTTTTTTGAGAATATAATATCAATAAATTTTTAATGTTCATTTAAGTAAAAAATTGAATAATTGAATATTTAAATTTATGTTTGAATTTATGTGAATGAACGTACATATTGTTATATCCATTATGTATATGTATGTATCTATATGTATATATTTTCTTTGATTTTTGAATTTTTTTCTTCTTTTTAAAGGATAATAAATCGAATTAGTATACCTAATTATGAAGAGTTTTTTTTTTTTATTATACATTATACATTATTATATATTATTATTTATCTTCTTTTATAGATAAATATGATATTTACATTCAAAAGTTTAGTTAAAGGTCCTTGAAACAAAAGTGAAAAGGACAATGAATGAACCGCATTTAATTCTGTTTCATCTTAGATTTTAGATATTATTTATGTTCTTTCTAAATGATTTGAAATATTTAGCAAGATAATTATTCTGTTTTGCTTAATAGAAAGGTATCACAATAGGTTAATTTATAGGTATTTATCAAAAAAAAAATACTTTAAACTACATCTTAAATTTTTAGTTTCATCGTACCTAATGTTATCCATCTAACTATGGTTTAAAAATTTTAAATTTCGTTATAGCAAATACCGTCACAAATTACATTATATGATGATCTAAAAATAAAAAATGTTGGTTTGTTACATACTTGAAATAAATAACCTTGAATTACGCGGTTTTTACTTTATTACAATCTTAGTATTACAATTTTTATTTTTAAATTAATTGGAATATAAAAATTCTATGGAATGTATTTCAAGCATAAAAAATGAAACCAAAGAAAATTATTTTTGTGTTTTAGATTAAATAAATTAAACATAATATTATTTTAAGGAATTACCATTTGCTGTGTCAATACGTTTTAATGGCTGCAATGTACAAAACCGACTTGAATCCAAATTTAAGCTTTTCATACAAAACTAGTTGAAGCGCAGGTTTTGTTTGAAAAAGTGAAATTTGCATTTAATCTCAATTTTATATGCATTAGACACATTGAGTCATAAATCCCAAAATTTTTTCGTTTTATATGATTATAATAATAACATATTGTCATTATTTTTGATATTTCATTGTTTTAAGTAAATTATACAAAAATTTTAAATGAAATTTTAAAGTATATCTATAATCTTTATATTATTGAAAATGGGTTTCATGCATAATATTATTTATTAAGGATTACATATTAAACGGAATGCCAATACCTACTTCAGTTAATACAACTTTTTCTATAAGATCAAGTGCTAAAATATATAAATTTTGTCAAGCTTTGGAAAAAACGATAAACTTAATAAATTCCAACAACGTACAAATAATTTTTTTTGTCCAACACAACAGTAAAAAGAAAATAGCGATTTAAATAATTTGGTAGGGAGTGTTTGGAGGCGGAAGCTCCCACTCTTTTGTTTTCTTGTTGAAATATGTATGTAAAAATATAATTAGGGGGATTTTAGAATAGGTTACAAATGAAATCAAGTCAAATGAAATACGACCAAATAGAATACAGATAAATGAAAATACAGGCAAGAGGAATACAATCTTGTGATAGTAACCCAGATATTTCATCAAAATATTTTGACATTATTACAATTTCAACATTGTAATAAAAGCAAAATCGCAAAATTTCGCCCAATTCTTGCTGTTTTTGACTTTATTATAATTTCTGTATTATAATTAAAGAAAAAGTGCAAAAATTTCGCCATTTTTCGCAGTTTTTGACTTTATAATAAAGTTATCAATATTACAGGTCACCATATGATATGATCAACTATCCATTAATATGGCCAAACGACTAAATTCTGAGTTTGCCAATCAACACAAAATAGACACAAATTCAATATCTCTTATGAAATAAAAGACTTACGTGGTCTTTAAAAATTCTAAAAATTTTTAAAAATAGCTATATTATGCATGAATATTAAAAGTTATATCAATTTATTTTAAAAGTTATAACAATTGGTAGCACAATAGTTTTTTATTATTTATATAAGACTATAGATATATTATAGAGAAAATCTTCCCACATCTTCTAGTTTTAAGTGTTTTAAATTATATTTTTCATTAAAATTTTTAAGTTAAACCATAATATGATTATAATTAACCACAATAGAATTTTAATTAACCACAAAATCTTTTAACTTCACATTTAAAAACATTATACTTGAAATTAATACAACAGAAAAGTATATCTGAACATGATCCAAAGATTAATTTCACCTACACTATAAGGTTCTAATAATTCATAATAATTACATACATATATTTATGTTTTGTATATTAATTTTATTATTTTATTATTTTATAAATAAAGAAATATTTAATAAAAATGAAAGCAATTTAAAAAGAAATTAAACCCTTTTTTCAAAATATGTTAAAAACTTTAAACCAAAATCTTAAAATTTATTAAATTAACAATAAAATGACAGAACAAATGTGTAAAGCTATTCATTACAACTATATTGAAAAATTTTTCCAACTTAATAATTACTTTCAGATAAAATATAAACATCTTCAATACCTATTTGTATGTGGTTTTCTATAATACGCACCCATACCCCAAAACAAAATTTTCAAAAACTTTCTCTTTTCTTTTATAAAAGTTTTGAAAGAAAGTTACTTTGTTTATAAATGTAAAATACTCTTTTTTTTGTTTTGTTTTCTGTTCTATTTAAAATTGTTTTACAATAAACTAAAAGTTCACTATCAAAAACTGTAAAAAGTCATTTTTACCTTCAAGTAAAATCATTTTAATTAAGAAAATAGAATTTAATTTGACTTTCAGTTCATTTCAATTATGTTGTATTTGTGTTTTCATTAAGGTTCTATTAAAATTTGAAAATTATTAAATCAATTTTATTGGTTCTATATCAGCTGCCAAGTGTAATATTTATTCCAATTTATTAATAAATTATTTATTTTATACGATTTATTGCTCATTAGCAATGAGGCTGTGCCAAACAAACACATATTTTATGAAACCATATGGTAAGTGCTCCTTAGTACAGAAAAAATCACGATGTATAAAGGGATCTAAAGATTCCTAGTCTGAACGAAGAAATAAAAAAAAATATATGAACTAAAACATAAGAACCATGCATAGAAGGATATATAAAGTTAGAAGTAACAAAACTGCTAAATTCCGAAAATAATAATAGAAGAATTAAAAAAAAATTGTCACTAGATCGATTTCGCCATAAACGCAGATAACCTACATGAAATACGGAGAAATGCAGCTCCAGAAAATCTACAAGAGTTAGCCAAAATGAATGGTTCTTTAAGACTAGATTTAATTTTAACCAGCCCTGCTGGTGTTTTTAGGCTGCCATCGCTGTATTGCGTAAAGTATTGTTCGATGATTCTCATCATCGCTACCAAATGAAAAACAGTATTTTGTTTGTCAAAATTATGAACTGTATGGCTTATTTATAAATATCTTTTACACAAGTCTTTGAAATTAAGAGCATTATATTAAGTGAGTAAAAGCCTTACACGTACTACGAAGAGTACTTAGAATTTTTTGCTTAATTTTTAAGATCCCCGCCACATTTAATACAAAACCAAGTTGAATCCTATGAAATCATCAATATTTTTTAATATCCAAATAATATTCAAATAAATTAGTTTATTAGTTAATTTGACATCATCAATTTTTGCAAAGGTTATGTTTTTTTTTTTTTTATTTAAATTTAAAAATATTTAATTATTCATTCAAACAAAATATAATCTGGGGTATAAACTTGATTTAATATAGTTGGGGTCTTTAAAGCGATTCCTATCACGCATTAATTTTATTTATTCATAAACTCCTTTTATGTTAGATATCCCATTAATTTAATCATACATAAATTGTTATTGAAAGAAACCTTAACTTTTTAATCCTTTTCTGATTTTTCCCATTCCATCCCATTCAATCGTTAGAAATTGAATTATAATCAATTTACCCATATTTTCCCAAAAAGAGAAATTTTTTTCTTAAGAAATAAAAATAATTTCGTATAATAATTAAAAAAATAACAAAAAACAAATAATATTAATAGTATGAATAATCAATTTGCTTCAGTTTTTCATAAAGCCTTACATGCCTTATTATTTATAAAAACAATAGAAACATAATAAATACATTGTATAATATATTATGTATATATGTATGATTTCTCAAGAGCCTAAATGAAATTACCTTGAAATATATCCTGAGCAAAATAATTCTAATTTATTGAAAATCTATAAATTCTGACTAGTGTATAGTAATTAGTTTTTTTCTTTTGTTAAAAGTATATAGGTAAATCCTGTGATAAAATTTTGTCCAATTGTTATGGTTGATCAGTTTTGGAACTTTCTTAATTTTCTTGAATGATATTGAAAAACCATTTTGAATAGTAGTAGAGTAGTAGTAATACTAATAGTAGTAGGTGTAAGTAGTAATAATGAAAAAAAAAATAAAATAGAAAGAAATAAGAAAATTAGATAAATCCTAAAGGAAATAAAAAATTGTAAATAAAGAAAAAAATTAAATAGAGATATCGTATTATTAGCAAAACCAATTTCATGGAATTCTAATATTGTTCAAAATAAAATTTGTAAAATTTCTTAGAAAAATTTTTTTCTTGGAATAATTTAATTATAATTTTTCATATAAAGAAAAAAAAATTATTTTAACTTGATTTGTTCATTTATTGTAGAAAGTTTTTTTTTTGATCAAAGGCAACAGAAAAACTGTAATAAATGTTTAGTAAAACTGTAAGTTTTACTGTAATAAATGCTTGTACCTTAAAGCTAACATCATTAGAATTTAAAAAAAAAATTATTCGTAATCACTTCAACAGATCTCTTAATACGTTAAAAAATGGTTTAATATCTCATATATGCAACTAGTACGAAGAGCATATTAAAAATAGTTTGGCTTTTATACCGTCCGTACATTTTATTTATTTTTAATTATTTATAATATTCAGAATCAAGCGAGTATGTCCCCATATTACATCATTTAGACAATTTATTAAAATATTACATGTTTATTGCTAAAAAGGATAAACATGGCAATATAAATCAATATGGTTGATATCTTATTAACACACATTAATTTTAGTTTTAGAATTCTTTTTTTTTTTCTTTTTTTTTCTTTTTTTTTCTTTTCTTTTTTTTATTTATCTCTAGGTGAAGTTCTAGGCTAAGTTTTATTTAAACAATACAATTTGAAACTATTATGGTTCTACGGCCATTTTATTGCGAATGGATTAATAAAAATAAAGTTTAAGTTGCTAATTAATTAAGAAAGAAACTAACAAAATTAAAATTTAGTTTTCAAATTTTAGTAATAAAAATAAATAAATAACACAATATATTTTTTTTGTAAAACTTTTTATGTACCTAACTAATTTTCAATAAAACAAAAATATATAGTTCATCCCAAAAGTATGCAATATATGATTAGGTAAGCATCTTCACTAGTGATTTTATTTAGGTTCCAACATAAACATAGCACAATACACGCAATGACAAAACTATCGTCAGATATATATCGATATATATTAAATGACAAAAAATGTGTTGCCACATGCTTAATTGATTTGGAGAAAGCTTTTGATACTGTTTGGTTAGATGGACTTATTTACAAAATGTTAAAATACAAGCTTCCGATTCATCTGGTGTATTTGATAAGTGTATTATTTGATAAGTGTCTGGTGTATTTGACATGATTCATGACAAAGTCTTCCAAGTAGCTTCTTTTGAAGAGAATTACTCTAAAGAATTTTTCATAGAAGACGGTCTGCAAGAAGGTACGGTGAATTCACCTATTCTGTTCAATATTTTTATTAGCGACCTACTGGATTCCCTAAATGACAGTTTAGGGTTAAATCACAGTATCGCGTTCGCTGATGATCTAACGATCTATGCCGCAAATGAAAACGTAAATTTAGTTCAACATAATCTCCAAAAATTGTTTTATAAAGTCACAAAATACTGTGAAAAGTGGAAATTAAAAATTAACTTTAATAAATGCGAAACAGTATTGTTTAGAAACACCATCGATAAAGTAAACAACAACATTAAAAAAAATTGGAAACAATTCCACTTAAAAACTCCAGAGGGAATAAGAATTAAAAAATCGGACAGTGTAAAATATTTTGGCATCCAATTCAATTATCTTCTTAAATTTAAGGATCACATAGATATGCAAATAAAGAGGCTAATACAGCTTTCATGGCTTTACAGAAACTTTTTTATTCCAAATATCTATGTCCTAAAGTAAAATTATTGTGCTACAAAAGTCTTATACCTCCAATTTTAGTTTATGGGTGCTCAATCTGGTTTAATGTTAGTGCTTCAGTTATGGAAAAACTTAGATTGGCAGAAAGGAAATTTTAAGATTATGTACAAATTTAAACAGAACTCCAGAGTCAAATTATAAAAAAATTCTTCTCAAATAAAGTATTATATAGTACCGCAAACATAATTAGAATTGATAATTTTATAATAAGATTAATTCGTAACCACATACAAAGAAGCTCCTATGTAGATAACAATTCACTGATCTGTCATCCATGGTTCGAAAATGATGAATATATCAAAAAAACATTAATATCAGGCTTTAACCCACCTGAAGGATTTATATTTCTTGACAAAAATAACTATATTGAAGATGATAATTTTATACCCAAATTATATCATTACAAAAGAAATGCGTCGGATAAAAAAATTACTTTAAATTTAAGCCTGTATGAGTGTAACAATACTGAAATATTTAAATATAATAAATTTATTCCTAATAAGAATAAACTTAAATATAAAAAATCATATTTTTGGAAAAATTTAAGTTAAGTTTTAGATTAATTGGGTTAAGTTAGGGTTAGGTTAAGATTAATTAGTTGTAAGATTTTTTCTTTTCATTATTATAGCGCTTTTTTTTTGTAAATTTTTTTTCACCAATTATTAAATTTAAACAAATAATATTAAATATTTATTAATATTAATAATTCATTATAAGAATAAATTATAAAAATAAAAAATTAGATTAAGTGAACACACAATATATATGATAATATGATAATACTATATATACATTAACTTGAGAACTGAGAACTCAGTCATGAGTTAAGCAGGATATAAAATTTAAATTCATTCTTTTCAGTTTTATTTAGTAATATGTAATAAAATAAACTTATTAATAAATAAAACATTTAAAAAAAAAAAAAGTGATTTTATTTAAATTTTTTAAGTTTTGTAATTCTGATCTGACATTAAAAGTGTATTTAAAAAATCTATGCTTTATATTAAAAAAACAGTTAAACTCATTCCCTAACTCAACTTCCTCTGACCAGGCAATACCATTAGTACTAAAAATCGTATAGCCTATTGTTTGGTAAAAAAATGTAGGTGTTGTTTATTGGGTTAAAGTACCACACACGCATAGAGGACTCGTGCTGGTTTTGTATGAAATCATTCCTCTACAGTGTCTTTCAACGATTCACACCTACCCTCGCAAAAAACAAAAAAAAACGTAAAAGCTTTAAAACATATAATTAAAAACGTCTAATGAATAAATAAAATAAATCAGGTGTATCTTCTTAATAAATAATCATATTTCTCATATTTGAAATAAATAATACTGGAAGAAGTTAGAAATTATAAAATGATCAAAACAATAAAAAGCGAAAGAAGATATTGTACAAAGAAAATGGTCAACCTCACTAATTGTTTAACTTAGGGCTATTCTACTTGTAGAGTATTGTTTGATTGATGATTATAAATCTCTTCCACTAAATGTATTCTAAATTTTTATTCTTAATGATTTAGAACATGTATACAACATTATTAAATGTACGTAATCTAATATACCATAAATCGTTTTAAACATTTTTTTTATTTTATATTATTTATATTATTATTATTATTATTATTTATATTACCATCTGATACTACTTTTATAATATCTAACTAATCTATAAAAATTAATCTATCTAAAATTTTAGACGAAAATGCGGTATGTATAACAATATTTGATATTCAGTGTTCAATCGGTCCATACCCAACAAACTTTTTTTAAAAAGTTTTTTTTTTCTTTTGCTCTATTTCTTTTTTGAAAAAAAAAAAAAACTTTCTTAAGTTTTTCTGTAAATAATTTTTTGTTACTCGCTCATTAAATGAATTTGTTATAAAATATATCCTTTCTTTCCTTTTTTTTCTCAATTTTTTTACATTGCTTTTATTTTCTAAATTTTTTTTTTTTTTTTTGGGCAATTTATTATTCAAGAGTGCCGATAATCAAATTAATTCTAATTAAGAATGAAATTTTGTGCATATACGGGTAAAATAAGATGGATTCACTGCTAACATTTTTTTTTCATTTTCTTTTTCACACCCTATTTCGTTTTTTTTTTTTTTACACTTTTCTCGCTCTGATTATTTTACACTGAATCTTTTAAGGTACTTTTAACGATTTTCCCTATTTTCTTTATATTTTCATTTCTTTTTTTTTTCTGTTATTCTAAATAGATTCAATTTCATTATTATTTATTATAAATTCAAACCTCGTTTTAATACAAAAAAAAAAAAGAAGAAAAGTACTACTATATATAATACTACTAGAATTACTAAATTTATCCCCAATTTCTATGCTTTATTCACAGCTTATTATTTTTTTTTTTTTTAACTTAAACCGATACAAACCCGCAATCAAAAAATTTAACCAAAAAAAAAATTATAAATAATTTTTCTATAAAAAGAAGAAAAAAAAAAGTTCTATTCAACTATAATTGTTATAGAGAAAATTATGTTTATAAGCATATTTATAAAATAAATGTAAATATTTTAGATATATAAAAAATAAATAAAAAAATAAAAAGCAAAAATTGTATTATATTATTTATGGTGAACGTAATGTAATCAATCAAATAGAGATTTTTTCTCTCCGCAAAAAAAATCAAAAAAAAAAAATAAATAAATAAATCTTTTAGCACTAGCTGTCCATTATCCTTTGAAAAGAGCATTTACATAATAATTTATATAAATGTATATCAAATGAATTATTATAAACAGAGATCAGAAATTTAAAATAAAATGTTGTGTAGCGAAGCTTAGTATGAACTAATCTTAATCGCATTTTCTTAAAGAAACTGAAAAACTAATTAAAGAGATATCAGTAGAAAATATTAAAGTATTAAAGGAGTTCCTCAATGTTTATTGTGTTTTAATAGAATAATATTATCATTGCATAATTTTTTCAAAGTTCTATTAACATGAGGTTATTCCATATTTAATTAAGAAAAAATCTTATTTCTTCAAAAACATTTCTTATCTACATAATTATATCTATTTAGTTCCCAAAACTTAAATTTTAGATTTCAATGTGACCAAAAATTTGTTTCCAACAATTATAAATTTACAAAATATTTATTAAAAAACTGATAAACAAGATTAAATTATCCTTAAAAGATTTTAATTTCATAAAATACAAATGTATTTCACACTAATCTTATATACTTGCTTTCATTTTACAATTCACATAGATTGGTAATCATATGCGGATACTAAGACCGTTATAGGTTGAATAATAATATTAATTTATAAATAGTGATATTATTTGTAGACGTAGATATATATTTATACTATATATTTGGTAGAAAGGGGGCACACTTCCTAGTTTAATAAATTATATCCTTAGCTACTCGGCCACCAAGGCCCCTCATAGTTATCTTAGTTCCAAAATATATTTATTTATTTATTTATATTAATATTACAAACCACATAGGATATTGGAATATTACAAAATCATCGGCTACTAAGGCCATTTATAGCTTGAATACTATTATTAAATTATACACTAATATATTTAATTTTTTTTATATTATATACTTTACATTTAAGCTATATTTGGTAGCAAGGGGTGTTTATTTTCAAGTAATAAAACTTGCTACCTGTGCAGGATTTGAACCCGCACTCCCTTGGTTCATATAAGCCACTTGCTTAACCACTACGCCACCGAGGCCCCTTCCAAAATCTACAAATTTTTTTTTGGTTTTAAATAGTTTTATTTCTGCATTTTATCAAATTAATTCTCTTTGGTCTCTTTTTCTAAAAAAAATTGCATAATTAAAGGGGTTAAAAAGCAATTCAGGATAAGTACTGGCATCTCTTAGTTAATAAACTACGTACTCAACCACTTTACCGCCAAGACCCCTTATATTTATCTTATTTAGTTTCAAAATATACAAATTTATCAAATTAATACCCACTCTTTAGTCAAAAAAATTGCATACCTATAGGAATTATAATAACTTTTTTTTTGTTGTAATATTATATTAATTTTCTATTCCTATTTAAATTACATATATTTTGAATATATTGTAAATTATAAACTTCAATTCAAATAAATATAAACTAAATATCTTATATTTACTATATTTAGAATATTTTAATATTGTTTCTATCTACCTATAACCTCCCTTCTTTGATTGTGTTGTCAAAGAATGAAAAAAATATATATTGTATTTATTAGTTTTTATAGTTTTTGTATGTAATTAATCAAATATCCACCATCGTACCACTATAATAATTTCCAAAATTCACCACTGTATATACGTATTCACATATTATTATTAAATATTTATATATATATAAAATAAAAGTACGAATAAATTTTAAATAAACAAAATGTCAAAAAAAAAGGACATGATAAGGGTAAAATATTAAGTGAGCATAGGACTATACATTTAAATTATGCCTATTTTCTTTCTAAAAATATAAAAAAAAAAAAAAAAAAAAAAATTAAAAAGAAATAAATTTAATTGAATAAAATTTATATTATATTATTTATACCGATATATTTTAGGTAGATAATAATGTAAATTGTA